>OY101448.1:51831163-53306163 GCA_956483635.1 Panzeria rudis | reverse complement strand
ATGGGAAAGAAATACATACAAGAAATACTAAATATTGTATTAAGGGGCTATTCACATTATACGTAACGCTATTTACAGAGCTTTCAAATCTTTCTTCCATCAGGCCTGCCACGTATGACCTGCAAATAAGTCTGCCTTCAATCAGTCCTGCTGAATATGAAATAGGAGTGGAAGTAGTAGTGCCCACTAAATAAGGCCTTATAGAAGGCCTCTTTACTCCTTCCTCTTACCGCTGGGAAAAGTGAATGAAGAATTTTCATGTATGTTTGAATGCGTTGACGAGTATATTGATGTTAAATAAGAATGAAATATAAAAAATTGTTTGGCATTTATTAAACAGAAGATGAAAAATTTTTTTGCATGAAATAAGTGAAAATGTTTTCTGCAAAATATTTTCTGGTCGAAATGTGAAAAATCTTAATTAACTTGATTTGTTGTAACAATTTTTGCATATTTTTTTTTTGTATGAATGTCTGTTAATAATACTGAAAACAACAGAAATAAAATTTTAATTTACATTGTAACAAGAAAAAGGATATTCATTAAAAAAAGGAATTAAATTTATATTATAAAAAAAAAAATATTTTTTACACAGTAAAATTATAATTAAACACAGTACTGTGGCCCCTATGGAAAAAGAAGTTTAATTTTTCTGTATTTTTGAAACTTACGATGTTTGCTTATGGTCCTTCGAGGCGGATTTTGGTTTTAGGCGTTACCGACGCTGTAAGCAGAAATATGCTGCTACCGCAACAATGATCTCAGGGTTGACGACGCTAGGCACTCTCAATCGCCCCAAAGGCCGGGTCCTGCCAATTGAACTTCAACAAATTGCTGCAGTGCAAGGCAGACGCCATTTTTAGGTTTCAACGAAACCCAAGACACCTGAATGCTGATGAAGTGCGTTGCGGCACAGAAAATACGTATTCCATTCTGCTGGTGCAGATCTATAGATTACAAACTCTATTTTGGTAACTAACGTTTTCGATTCCTATCCGTAACGCAATTGCACAGCATAGGGAATTCCAATTATACTTGAAAAAAAGTTCCACTATAAAATTGATCCTTTAATAACATTCGAATTTGGCTTTGAGTAGTTTCCAGTTGCCACTTTCTTAGAAAGTAGAAACATTGATATGCTTATGCCAATTTCTCATTTATCTCAGCTTCTCAGGAAGAACCTTCGTTGCAAGAGCTATTTGATAGAAAAGTCTCCTATTTGCAATTACGTGCGCTCACTTTTACTACCCTTGCAGCTTAGCTTCTTGGATGCTAATTGTTTTGCGAAACATCTTACTACGTACCGCAGTATTTAGTCTTTTCTTAACTACAGTTGGCGAAATGCAAATTTTTCATTAAGCTAGCCTAGAACTTCTGGAGATCTCATCCTTAATCCTTTTTGCCGGGCATTCTGCAAATAAAGTGCCCTTTACTTTTAATCTGGAAAACTTCTATGTCGTCTCCTCAATAGCCATACTAGGGCTACTGTCTCGTCCCAACTTGTCACATAACTCAGACAGGTATACCAATCTATTCCGTTGAGTTTAGAGCTTTTTGTAGAAATATGTGGAATGTAAAAGTAGTTCTGGGAAATGAGCTGCGAATGTACTCGCTATATATGGGGAACCTAAGACTTGGGCAGCTCTTAATTTTTTACAATTGAATTTGTTTGCGGTTTCCTAAGTTGTTGCCCTTAAACCTCTCTCACGTACGCTCCTTATGACACTTCCTCTTTTGTCTGACATACTATTTGCTTACATCCTCTACTGAAACTAACTCAGACAATATGATGTCCTTCCGTTACGGGGTGTCTTCTTGTTCCCTACAGTAAAAACTAATCTCTAACGCCTTTGTTAGCTACTCACAAAGCTTTCGCACCAAGCTGCATAAAATAACAACGAAAATTCTAGCCCATTCGCACTATTATTATTACTAGGATCCGCCCGGTGGTCGAAATTCCACCACCTTGATCCGTAACCGGGGTTTTTGTAGACGGTTTTGTAACAGGTTTTTAGGCAAAAGTTATATTATACATAACTAGAGAAAAATACCTTTTAAACTATTTACGTTTCATCAAAATTGGAGGACTTAGTATACGACAAAATATTGTTTGGGCTATTTAGATATCAGATTATTATCTTTTGTGCAGCCCAAGTGATTTCAGAATAACATTAAGGCTACGAATAAAGCTAATTGCTCTACACGGCGAGAGATTGTATACCTCACCTGGATTCATTTCAGGAAGTTCATTCTGCACGCCATTACCGCCGGACAGTCGGAGAGAATCTGCGTCTTAGACTGTAGTGTCCGGTAAACTAATCCTTTAGTAATCTAAGTGCATTTTTGTCCATACAAGGCCTGGAATTATTATGCTATTTGGCATATCCTCGTGAGATGCCAAAAAGGGGTTCCGCCCCTATAAGGCTACATTTGGCTCCTCTATTCGCTAAACAGTCAGTCCGTTCGTTTCCAGTATGACTTTCATGGTCAGGTAACCAGCATAACGACAGCTTACATGGAGTGACAAGTTCATGTATACCCAGCAAAAACTTTGCTTACTGGTAGGCAAAAAAGTATATGAGGATTTAAGTCTTAACAACTTACAATTTGACCCGATAACTACTTACTTTTGTTTGAGAAGTCCAAAAAATAAGGTATACCTCTACAAATGCATTAGCATTGTCACAGCAGTTAACTAGTTATTATTTGGCTTACTTGAAGCTAAAAAGTAAGTAGTCAAATAAACAAATTGAAATTAAAAAGAAATTTTACAGACATTCTATTTTCTATTTTATTTCTATTTATTAATTTTTTTTATTTTTGTCCCATCTGGGATACGAACCTGTGCTCGTTCATATTTGAAGACAAGAACTTTACCCACTCAGCTGTTTAAGCGACAATAATTAGTTTTCATATACAAACACATGTCGACTTAAAAAGTGGTTGTCCATTTATTTTATTAGTAGTTCTCATTTGAATCATAGTAATAAGATAAATAAGTACTACTTATTACTTTGTAGCCAATTAATAAAGTACTACCGATTACAAAAATCACAAAAGTTTTTGCTGGATAGATATAACACAATCCATGACAACGCCCGACCTTAAAGGGTAAACGGGTAACATAGGACACTGCGACCTAAGTAGATCTATTGTATCCCCTGCCATGTGGTAGAGCACCTCATCTAGACCCACTCTCCTGAGGAATCTCAAGATCTCAGTGGGTCGAGTGTTGGCAGGTCCCAATCTTCCAATAGGTGTTTGCCCAATTGGCTATATCTTCTGTGGCATAAAGCTTCGCACTCCTTTAGAATATGCTCTGGAGTTTCATCGTCGTAATCACAGAATCTGCGCAGGTTGTTACTCTCAATGCCAAGTCTGTTGAGGTGTTTTCTCAGTCTGCAATGTCCTGTGAGGAAGCCTGTGAGCATTCTTAGATTGTTTTTACTCAGGGACATGAGAGCTATGAAACGGTTTTGATTATATGTTCCAATCATTAGCTTTGCATGCCTCAATCCAGGGAGATTGAGCCAGAGATGTTCTCTAGTCCTCTTGATCTCCATCGATATATCTTCCCGGGTTTTGTCCAGTCCAAGTCCGCAAAGCGGTTCTGGACCGATCATGGGTGTACTTGCCCCCCTCCTGGCCAATTTATCTGCATTTTCGTTTCCTACTACCCCGGCGTGTCCCGGAACCCAGCAGAGTGTGACCTTATTCATGCTGCTTAGTTGATTTAGCTTAATGCGGCATTCCCAAGCTAACTTAGAGGTAAACTCATATGAGCTGAGTGCTTTGATCGCAGCCTGACTATCCGAGCAGATGGCTATTTCTCTCCCTCGGTAGCCCCTGTCAAGATTAAATTGTGCGCATCTCTCAATGGCATAAACTTCCGATTGAAAAATTGTAGGAGATTTTTCCAAAACGCCCGACCTTGTCTCGAAAGAGATTAGGCCCTTGACCGCTGCCTGGCTATCTGACATCAAATGGATACAAATATCCGTACACTCAAACATTCTCTAGCACAAATAAGGATGGCATAAACTTCCGTCTGGAAAATCGTGAAGTATTTACTCATGGGAATGGCCTTTTGGAAGTTAGGATCGTATATCCCTGTCCCCTAATCTCCATTATCCTGTTTGAAGCCATCAACGGATCTGGTCGGCATCTTCGTGCCATGTAGAATGGTTCAGCCATTAACTTCTTCAGTAATTAGAACGTAAAAGCTTTTGTTCAAAACTAATGTTGGTTGTATTTGATCACCAGGGCTCGGACTTTCATGCAGCTAAAAATCGATTTTAAGCGCTGCACCTAAAAATAAAAAAATATGCGCAAAAATACGCATTTACCTACGAACAAAGTACCAAAACTAAAGTAATAAGAAAATATTTTTTTTAATTTTTTATTATTTTTAGAGAAAAAAATATAAAACAAACATAATTGGGTCTATTATTTAATGCAACCGAACTTTAGTTGCGTTGCCAGCCGGCAACTGAAAATTAATGGTTGCCAGAAAGCCACTAAATAGCAACTGATATTGACAGCTTTCAGTTGCCAGTTGCCATCAGTAGTATCATTTTCAGTAACTGGCAATCCAACTGAGGTTCGGTTGCCATCAACAATCGGCATATAAAATTTAAAAATATGTATTAAAAAAATTTTTATAACTCTAAAAATATGCATTTATTGCCAAAATATGCAAAAATATGCAACTACAAATTGATGCCAAACTACTTAAAAATTTATGATTCGCATAGATAATTAGTAAATACCTCCTTATCTATCACCACAAAAAAAAATGCATTTGCATGAACGTCCGAGCCCTGTTGATCACGTATCCTAATAGATGGGTCGTTTACAAACCGTCCCAATATAGTCACGTGCCAAACAGATCTCAGGTCTTATAGTGGATATATTTGGAAGTCGAAGTGCCCTCTTGCGGGCCTCCTCCTTCACTGTAATCTGCAAAGGAGGAATATGCAGAATGGCACCCAGGGCATATATGTGGGTCAGGTTTTCATTACCCCAATGATCGAAATTCATACTAGGCGGTATACCTTGTCGAGTAGTGCCCCAGTAGTGATTTGTTCACTGTTTGACCAACAAAATAGGGCAGCGTATGTTAGTACTGGTAAATGACCAATTCATTTTTTTTTTGGTTTGAGTCTCCACGTTTTGCCAAATAGCCGTTGGCAGGCATGAAGTGCCCTGATGGATTTGTTGGCAGTATAAGTATAGGAAACATTTTGCTTCCAAGTGAGTGCCCTGTCAAGAATGACCCAAAGGCATTTAACTTCGCTGGAGAACCTGATAATTGAACCGTTTAAGGTGGGCTTTTTGCGTCTACGTTTTCTTCGTCTGGTAAAAGCTATAATGGGTTTGTTTTCCGGGTTAATGGACAACCCTATATCTTGGCACCATTTATTAGTTAAATATAGGTTTTTTTGCGTCGTTTACGACATGGTTCCATTGTCATACCCCACCACAGACATGATAAGGTCGTCGGTGTAACCATTTGTTCAGAAGCCCAAGTTGTTGAGTTGTTCAAGCAGTTTTTCGATGCCCAACGACCACAATAGAGGCGATAGAACGCCACCATGTAATTGCTCATATTATCTTCGATGTCCCTGGATGACATCATTTCTAAAGTCCAGTTTTCTATAATTTTCGGAACTCTTTTTTTATCAAGAGCGCCGTACGATGTATTGTCAAAGGCTTCCTGAATGTCTGTACAAGCGCATAGCGCTATTTGAACGCACTACAAATGTTTTGGAATTTTCTACGATTATGTTAAAACTGTTTGGCTATTCTTCCACTTTCCTAAGAGAAAGTGCGCTACGACTAAAGCTTCTCTTTCGTTTCCAGCTATCATTTTCTTAATTATCGACATCAAAAAATTATGTTTTCCCAACAAGTGGAATAGACGGCCTGATTCGGCCTCTAGAATGTCCTTATCGCAGCTCATAATTTTATATTTTCGGTTTAATATTCTAGCATATTTACGATTTCGTGCAGCTTTGACGGGTTTGTAATTGTATCGTTTATTTCGAAAACCAGTCAAGCAACAAAAACTTTAAAATTGAGTTATTATTGGGCGCTTACTGTTTGGTAAAGGTAAATACATCGTTTAATGCAAAAAAGCAAATACTGTCCCCATGGTGAAGAAAAGCCGAGAAATGCTTCTGTAGTGCAGACACGGCGCTTCAAAAGTAAACGATTCAATTGTGGTTCGTATAGAATTTTATTCCTGTTTTCCCTGTAAGCCTTTTGAGAGCGCAAAATGATTTTCACAAAAATATACTAAGTGGAATGCTTTCATTTTCTATTGGTTATTAAAATTTCAACAGCTTACACCCAATCTCACGCCCTGAAATTTTGATTTCATATAAACTTTCGCTTTAAAAACAAAAAAAGGTTAAATATAATGTTAGTTCACTCCATAGACAATTAGATACTCGTATCATGAGAAGTTTAACATTTTATTTACTTTTGCTTTTTTATCTCAAAACTGTTAATTTTTTCTTGTTATAATTTGCTTTTTCTCTTGTCCTAATGTTTTAATGTAAAAGTTAAATTTATGCAGCTGTTATCACCAACAATTTGTTGTTGTTGTATTTATTTACATTTGAGTGTTTTTACTGTTGCTGTTGTTGTTGTTTCATATATATTTATTGTCTATTTGTACAAAAAAAGGAAAAATGTTATAAACTAGTTTTGATTTTTAATCCGATATTGTTGAGTTCATTTGAGGCAGCATGTAGAATACGTGAGAGGAGAGAGCAGTACAACCGACCATCATGGTTGGGTTCCTAAACTTAAATTGTCTTGTTTGTTTGTGTTACTCTGTATATTTATCTGTGTTTATGTTTTATTTTTTGTTAATTTTATTACTTTATTACATATTAAGTGCTGCATTAATATTAACAGGAAAGTATTGTTGTATTTTCTGTGACAGAAAAGACAGTGGGACTGAAAATGGGAAAATGGAATAAAAAAACTCTATGGCTGATTTTCATTTCAAATGCTGGTTTCGTGGTCGTTGAAAGTATAGTAAAATATTTTATAAAATAAAGGCATAAGTTTTAAAATGAAAAATAAATAAATGTACATAAGTCTTTTTTTTGTGTAAGAATGTCTGTCCATTAGCGTGGAGCGATAATGTATGAACAAAAAATTTTTTTGGTATTTTTCTTCAACTGCATAGCGGTAAAAATTTGCCTATCAAGAAGTAAATTAAACGTACGAAAAATTACTTACTTGTCTTGATGTTTTGAGGTGCCCCAACATAATTGAAAATCATAAAAAATTACTTATATTTCATATTGGCTTCAAACTATCTGATACGTTATAAGCTTTAGTTTATATTGAATATAAATTTTTTTTTTCTGTATTATTAATTCAACTAAAAATTAAACTGTCTCGTTTATTTTTCCCACAAACATAATGTCGGTATAGTCTTCAGCTTCGAAATTACATGGAAGCACTTTAAACGTTCGAAGTCTTAGAGCTTTCTCAGTTCATGCTTTTAAAATTCGTCAATATGCAATAAGAGGTTTTTCTGGTGACCTTGTCAATGATTTTCTTCAAATCGGTGTCCAAATAGCGACTCAGACTAACTGTTTGCCACAGATGCTTAGCTCCGTTTATACACGAGGGACTACATTTTATTGTAAACCACATCGTAATATAAACTCTCATCACGTACGACGTACGTGGCTACTATCACTAATTTTTCTTCGAGATCCAGTCTAGTAGCATATAATCTTAGAATTCGATTTGCTGTTGTGAGCCATCTACACAGAAAAAAAATAAGTTTCGGTTTTGATAACGAAAATCCCGGTATTCTATAATTTTTTTTTTCAAATTTCCTGTGATAAAGAATTCCGCTATATTGATAAAAAAAATTATAAAAAAAAAATTAAATTAAAAAAAAAAATGTTGACATGGCTGGGATCCTGGGCGGAAATCATACTCTCTACAGCTGAGTTATATCCCAGTTATTTTTTTTATGAGATAAAACTTGTTTTAAGTACTTATGTATGAAAAGAAAAGAAATAACCGGCATGGGAACTAAATACATACAACTAAATATTGTATTCAGTTAATTACAAATACTATTGAAATTCATATATTTTTTTCAATAACATGTTTTTATTGAACATAATTCTTGTCTATTTTTTTTTTCTGTTTCGAATGGTTGAGAGATCCAGGCTCAATATTAGATAAATTTGAAGTAAAAACGCCAGTGTTGATAGTGGTCATACTATCGTAAAGATATTTTTGGTCGGTACTCAAATCACTCATTGTAACTTCAGGTAATATTTTAGGAATTAAGGTGAATTTGACTATTTGCATTGTTTCACATTTTTGTAATTGAGATCCAATGACATCTGAAAAGCATTTAGGCCCTGCAGTTTTTCCATCCAAATGTAACTACAGATATCGCAGTGGTAATACACTGGAATGCAACTAGCGGATAAGCCACTGTAGTAGATTATTAAGTTCTTCATCCATCAAACGAATAATACCAGCTTTAAAACCTGTGTTCACTATGGTTCCATCGGAACCAACAACAACTATTTCACTGAGTTTTAGTGATTTAGTATAGTATATTTAATACCTTTAAAGGTTCCCAACTCACACGTAACATGCCAGAAATAGTGACTTCCAGGCTCCTCTAATAAAACCACATAATGGTCTTCAAATACTCTGTTTCTTTAAAATTTATCATTCATCTGAATAATGTAAAGATGCTCTGACTTTAGTTTTTTCACTGCGCAACTTTTAATGATCAATGACACCACACTTGGTTCGTTTGAAGAACTAGGGTTAGTACGTAAATGCAGTAAATTTGTGCAACCGGTGTGCAAAGTATTGCAACAGTAATAAAAATGCTGCCCTTGTTGTAGTAATCCGTGACAGCACTGTCAAGTGTTTGTGTAAAGAAACTTTTCATGGACAAAAGTACTGCCTAGTGTTTGCTTTCGAGCGCAGCACTTTGATTATTGCACAATTACTGAATTTACGAACGTACACAGAAAAAAATAGACAAGAATTATGTTCAATAAGACCATGCTATTGAAAAAAATATGAATTTCAATAACATTTGTCATTAACTTAATACAATATTTCGTTGTTTGTATTTCTACCCCATGCCGGTTATATCTCTTCTTTTCATACAAAAGTACTTAAAACAAGTTTTATCTCATAAAAATATAACTGGGGCATGGCTCGGCTGTACAGAGCAAGCTTTACGACCGGGAAGCCCGAGTTCGTATCCCAGGCATGTCAACATTATTTTTAATTTATATATTTTTCTTTTGAAATAATTTTGCTATCAATATAGCGGAATTCTTTATCACAGGAAATTTGAAAAAAAAAATTATTGAATACCGGGATTTTTGTTATCAAAAACGAAACTTATTTTTTTCTGTGTACCCATAATGTCTCAATATCTTTTAAAAATTTCTTTTTTTTAGTGCAACAAACTTTTTTCTTTTCTTTTTATTTTTTCTCATTTTTTATAGTTGCAACCACATCTACACCGCCTATCACCATTTTTCTTGTTGTTCTTTTTCCACATTCCTAAATCCTCCTGTGCCAATTTTTTGGTTATGTCATGAACGGTTGGCTCTTTTGCTGTTTTGTCAGGCTTTAATTAATATTTAATGCATAGGTAATTTTTCATAGCGTCATTATAGGTAAGTTAATAAACCAAATACAGGACAAGTCTTCGTTTGCCGAGTTTTGACTTGAGCCGTAAAATTCAAAGGATCTCACAAATGAAATAGCACTCGCTCGAGTTGACTAATAACGCTCGAATATCGTTTGAAGAGGGTTGTAAAATCACCTCCGCAGTATCCCACAAAACCGCGCCTCAGCAGGCACGTTTACCCATTAACCTTTTCTAGCTTATACCAACAGGACAATGCTCAGAATTTCTTGTCGCGTACATAAAATATATGTGTTAATTATTTATTATTTTTTTTACTAAATTCAAGAATATTGCCAAACTAAAGGGGGCACGTCTACACTGCAAAGAAAACGGTTCGTAATGGGATTGAAACCATTACGTTAACCCCTTACATTAATACAACGAAAAATGTCATTAATGGTATGAAACATTGCATATGGGCAATGAAAAATTTTCAGGCACATTTTATACATTTTGCGTTGGCATTAGGGTTTTCATTTTACTCGCCTTTTTATTGTTCGATTAATCAATTAATCGAAATTGAGGTTTTTAAATTAATCGAACAATCGAGTAACACTTTTATTTCGTTCGAGTTATTCGAGTAAGCTTTACTGCTAAAAATTATTCGAGTTAATCGGAAATTTATTGAATTTACTCGGTTTTTAGCACATTTTTGTGAAAGAAAATAAAGCTGTGTTCGTTTACTCGAAATTCATACTACTTTTACTACATTTGGAAAAATTTTTTTACTTTTTGTATTGAAAACTTCCAGCTGTAGTAAAAATAGTAAATTGTAGTAAGTAAACAAACAGACATAAAACAAATAAAATTTTTTCGCGTTTTATATATTTTAATAAGGAAAACAAAAGAAAAAAAATATTTCTACATTAATTAGACCATAAACTGATCATTTCAAATACATATGTTCTATATTTCTATGTTCTGCATTTCATGTGGAATTAAAATGTTCGGAATTATCAAAGCATTATTGTTGTAAATTAATATTTATAACAACAATGCTTTGATAATTCCGCACATTTTAATTCCACATGAAATACATAACATACCCGATAGTTTTTTTTTTTTTACTATTCAAATGTTTCGTTTTGAGAAAATTTAGCATCAGGAAATGTTTAATAATATTCAGACCTGTTCTGTATTCAATGCGAAATAAAAATAATCATAAGCATTTTCGTTATAAATATTAAATTGTAAGAGCAAAGCTTTTACAGTTCCGAACATTTTTATTTTGCATGGAGAACAAAACAGGATAACTCATTAAATAATCGAACAAAATCAATACATTTAGCTCTAAAACATATAAGGCTTTTTCTATATTTTTTTCGATTGAACATTTCTCACATTACTAAAAATGATCTTTCACTAATTGTAGACGCTACAGAATTTGAGAACAGTGAATTAAAAAAGCATTTCCAATTCATCCGATCAATTGTTTGTTTTTTCTAGATGCACAAAGTAATATTTTATGTGACAAATATAATTTTTTGCTATTTGATTTTGTGAATGCTTTTAATTTTTTACTGAATTCCGTCGTTAGATTACATTCGATACTTTAATACGAAAAATCTAGTTAACTAGTTGCTCTTGAAATCACTTCTTTATTTCAAATAGTTTTTGCTTAATATTTCCGAATTTGTGTACTGCATAATTTACTTAATTCTTTGATCATGCGGTTTATTAGTATGAAATGACGTTCGAATTGAATGGCAAATTTCACATAATTTAAAAAATTTTGCCAATTTTTATTAAGAAATCTACAAAAACTTAATCCAAAAAAAAGGAAAATTTACTTAAAATTTTTTAGTCGAGTTATTCGATTAATCGACCTAAATTACTCGCATAAATTTTTACTCGAAATTGAAATTTTTTGTTTCATCGAACATTATTTGTGTTCAGTTATTCGATTAATCGAGCAAACATTATTCGAGTGAATACCCTAGTTGTCATTAATAATATGAAATTTTTTCATTCGGAAAATGAAAAAGCAAAAATAAAAATATGTCTCAAGTTCAAACACAGATATCAGAAATTAACTTTTTTATCGATTTTGTACAATTGATTTTAAATGGTGACATGGCTGAAGCAGTAAAGGTGTTGGCTTACAAACATGAGATCAAGGGTTCAAGACTAACATTTACAAATTTATTTATAGGAAGTAAAATTAAACTAAGTAATTTTCAAGTGTTAAAAAGATTAAATTAAGGGCCTAAGTTTCTAAAACACAACACCAAAGTAAAATTTATATAGCAAACAATAACAAAATTACTCGATTTCTATAAATTTTTGTTTGTTTTTCATACAAACTCTTCACCGAATAAACACATAAAAAATTCAGGCTTTGCTTTGCCTTTCATAATTTTTAAAATTGGTATGAAAACAAAAACAAATTTATGAAATTTTAGTAATTTTGTTATTGTTTCCTATATAAATTTCACTTTCGTGTCGTGTTTTAGGAAATTAGGGCCTAAGTCTCTGACCGGATTAAATAAATATAAAAAGTCGCCTGGTGGCACTTGGTTCTATATGTACATATGTGAACGAAAAACTTTCATTTTAATTATGAAATTTTTATAATTAATGAAGCAATTTTCATACCAGGAATGAAACATTACATTGGTTGAAAAACAATAGCCCAATTCACAATCTTGTGCAAATGGTCTTGCATCGTAGCATTTGCGAAATGGTGTAGTATATTTATACTCACCACTAACAATTGTTAGTGGTGAGTTAAGTGGTGAGTATCAATATGCCATACCATTTTGCAAATACTACGATGCAAGACCATTTGCACAAAATTGTGAATTGGGCTAATGACAAAATCATTACTATAACGTAAAAAAATCCTTATATATATATGAAGGTTTCCCTTTCAGTGTATATATATCATGTGTCAAATGAAATTTTCTGTGTAAATTTGGTTGTTAAAAGAACAACTTTTTACAGATATTAAAAAACGATTGCTAAATATAAAAAATGGTTAACCCTAATCTACATTAGGGTGATTTAAAAAAACTTTTTTTCTCAGAACAAAGTTTCAAAGTTTTGTTAAGGTAATAAAATAGGCCGGCCTGTTCAATTCTCTACAATATCGTACCAAAAACCTTACTTTACGACTTTCCGTTCGTTACTTAGAAAAATCAGAAGTAATAAACACAATTTATCCTACGTAAATCGTATGGGAAATCGAAAAGTGCGAGCTTATGTCCCAGCAGGCCTACACTCTAAAACATTACTTCAAATTTACGATCATATATTGTCTAAGTTTGTGTTGAAAGTTTCTAATTGTCTAAAATTACATCGATTTTGTAGTTATTTTATTAAAGAAAAAACCTTTAAAATTAAACATATTTAGTCCAAGTGGAAAAAATTTAACATAAAATATAATACGGCTATGGCTGAATGGTAGATACGTCAGACTATCAGTCAGGAGGTCGGGGTTCAAACCTGCACGCAGCCAATCGCTTTTTTTAATAATAACATTTTGTTGAAAAATAATGCGTGTGTAATTTTAGGTCGATAATAATCTGTAAAGTGTTGCCGACTGTTATCGACCTAATTTTCAACAAACGTGTTTTAGAGTATACTTTATTACCTAAAAAAAAACCTTTAAACTTGGTTCCAAGAAAAAAAAAACGAAAAATATGTACTGAATTTATTTATCTTATTTAGAACCTTGTTTGATATGTTACTATTATTTAAAAACAGTTTGACCCACTGTTCCTAACCATACAGCAATGTTAAGCTTATGAAAAGATAATTCCTTAAGCACATTGTATGCACATTTAATGCCGATTTCTAGATCATTTTATTTGTTTCATTTTTATTTTGTGTTTTTCTAAAAGTTTTATTTAGAAAAGACTATAAATAAAATATGTAGTTTAAAAACTAAGAGAAATATTCATTTTACATATTATAAAGTTGTCTAAATGGAAATCTTAGTTACAAAATAATCTACAAAATTAAAAAAAAAACGATGATGACAACAACATGAGGTAATAAAAAACGATTTGTTTCATTTTTTCGATGACCCATTTAGATTAAAAATGTAATGAAATGCAAGGCAAGAACTGAAATGTTGCTTTAAAAATAAATTATTAAGAAGAAAAACAAAAAAAAAAACAAGCGCCGGAAGAATTCAAATATTTTTTATAAAAAATGAATAATAAATAAATAAATGAAAGATATTAAAGAGCAACTGGTTTCAGATGTCACATTTTTAATAAAAATAGAGAAATTATTGACTTATAGAATTTTTATGTTTAAGAGTAACGTAAAAAAAATCCCACATAAATTATAAAAATCAACTGCTAAAGATATGTTAGAGTTATGGCGTGAAGGTGTTTCTTTCATTCTGATTAACTGGCTGGTTGTGGTGTCTGGCAAAAGAAAATCTCGACTAAATTAGCGGGGACTAAGGTACTAAAGATATCAGAAGATATTCTTGAAGACTGAAACTTCGATACTTACGCATTAAACAATGTTCATCAAATACTTATTAATTTCTTTAAATACATATAAATATTTTCACGTTACAAGTTTTGTGAAAATAAAAATTCGCTCTACTATTTTTGTGGGAGCTTGACACGTGAGTTTATTAAGATCTTATATTTTTTTATTCAAAAAGTTTTTGACTTTCAAAACTTGACACATTTATTTCCTAAATCTAATAATAAAATTATTAATTAACTAAACTTCTATTAAAAAAGATTCGCTGAAACCATCACGAATTAATAATGGCTGCTATTTGTTTTAAATTAAAACTTTGAATATTTAATTTGTTGCTAAAAAGTGTTCATGCAAACAGGTTGCTTATTTGAATGATATTATAAATTTTAAAACTTATTAGTAGTTTAATACTACTAAAGAAGTTTCTTTTGGATTTTGCTGCACAGGAACATGAAACATTAAGTTTGTGTGGGTTGAAATGAGTGCTAATCACAATGGAAGCCCAAGATATTCACAATTAATCATGAATAACAATGAATAACAATCACAATAACCGAGTCATCTTATTATTAGTTATTTATTTAAGTAATTGTAACTGTCTAAAAGCAGCGCTGGGTTGATAACACTATGTTACAAGCAAAATATCAAGGAGTACCACTTTCCTCGTTTGATATGTTATGGTCCCCTAACTACAAAAACAGTCGAAATTTGAAATTCTATGGATACATTTTTTATTATTAATTTTTTTCTAAAATTTGGGATTTTTGAAGAGATTGCTCCACTAATTTTATCATAATTTATAAAGAAGTTGTCCAATTTTACTACAAAAACAACCAAAATACTTTAAATAAAATTTCCTTTAAGCCGTTTTAACATTATTGTTTCGGAACTATTCAGACCACTATGACGAAAAGTATATATATATTTTTATGCAAAATGTAAATGTTCTTATTTGTTTAAACATATATGTAAAACCTTTAAGAAATTTATTATTTGATATATTGTCACAATTTTATTTTAAATGAAATTTATTTGCTGGAGTTTAAGCAATTGTCTATATGCAGCATTTCGCTGGTGCTTTACCAACTCATCAGTAGACTTCAAACACCATTTTGAACAGTTACAAATCCTTTATCTTATGTACAAACTTTTAGAAAACCATTTGAGAATTTACAAATAACTACATAAATGATTTCCAAAAAATAAGCATAGTAGGCTTTGAAACTTATACAAAACCCAGGAAATAATTTTTTATTCGATATGAATCTATTTTATTTTTCTACACCTTCATACAATTAGAAATCCATTGGATAACAATAAAATCCATTGGATAACAATAAAAGTATTTATAAGGCAAAATGAAAAATAAAATCTAAATTAAACCTTTAAGAAATTTATTATTTGACATATTGTCATTATTTTATTTTAAATGGAATTTATTTGCCTACTATGCTTATTTTTTGAAAATCATTTATATATTTGTAAATTCTCAAATGGTTTTTTTAAAGTTTGTACATAAGATAAAGGGTTTGTAACTGTTCAAAATTGTGTTTGAAGTCTACTGATGAGTTGGTAAGGCACCAACGAAATGCTGCATGTAGACAATTGTTTAAACTCCAGTAAATAGATTTCATCACTTATATTACAAATAAAATGAGCTTTATTTTATGAAAATCGATAGATAAATATTGATTTTATTTAAAATAAAGTAAAATCACCTGGTTTTTGTATAATTGCGAATATTTACAATGTACAACAAAAACAACCTTTTTTTAAATAACAAGTTTTTTACAACTGATTCTGGTAGATGTTACCAAAATAATTTCTGCATGTATCGGCGTTTTGAAAGTTTACATCTGGGATTTATTTTAGGGGAGTTAAATCCCCTCCCCCATCTCCCGCCCCTTGCCTTTTGAACATAGTTATACTGGCCCGGCATAGAATATATTGTAGGGCTTACGTTTAAGATGTAAAATGTGTTCAATAATTTTATGTAAAACACCACGTGGAACATTTTTGGGGAACAATTTTGCCCACTATTGCACCTCTGAAGGGTTGTTTTTTACGCCTTATTTATTTATGGGTCAAACAGACTCATACATCGAAAAGCTAGAGGGTTAAAATGTTCCACAAAAATGCTAACCGTGTTATTTTATATAAAAATGCTGAACACATCGTATACGTTAAAAGTAAAGCCTACAAGATATACAATGCCGAATCAGTATAATTATGTGCAAAAGGAGGGAAAATTTAACTTCCACTAAAATAAATCTCAGGAGTAAACATTCAAAATGCCGATATACGTATGTATTTTTTGATGACTTCTACCACAATCAGTTGTAAAAAATTCTTATTCGAAAAAAATATATATTCTTGTACAGTGTAAATATTCGCAATTTTACCAAATATTAGATGATTTCACTTTTTTTAAGCTTATTGCCTTTCTAATATGAGTAGCTTTATGATTTGTTAATAAAAATTGTAAGCTTTTCCCATATTTTTTTTCATGTATATTAAAAAAATGAAAATTTTCCAATTTTGTTACAAAAATATACATTTTTAATTATTGAGGTATGAATAATTCCGAAATTGTTGAGTATATAAAAAAATAATGCTATAATTGCTTAAAGGTAATTTTATTTAAAGTTTTTATTTTTTTGTGTGGAAATTGGATAGCCCTTTTCCAAGTTATAATAAAATCGGTAGACCAACGGCTCCAAAGCTCGATGTTTTGCAAAAATCAGGTAATTTCACTTTATTGTGAATGAAATCAATATTTATCCATCGCTTTTCGTAAAATAAAGCTCATTTGAATTGTGGTATACATATGTGGCTTTACGCTCAGTGAATAATAAATTAAGTAAAGTGCGACTTTGGCTCACACATGAAGGGTTCCGTACGAATACACATATGTATATCACTTTCCGTTTTTGCATTTGGAATGATTTTCCGTATTCCCACGTCAAATTTGGTTTGTAAACAGACCGGTTTCGGCTATGTGCCATCTTCAGTGTTCTATTGATTTTTGCCCCTTTTTTGTTTAATTTTAGTTTTTTTATTTTTTAAGTGTTTTTCGTTGTAGATTTTTTCGGTTTTGGCGCTTTTTTAGTTTTCGTGACTTTTTTCGTTTTTTTTCTGGCTATTTTTCGTTTTTTGCAATTTGTTGGTTTTTCCGATTTTTCAGTTTTGGCGATTTTTTCCACTTTTGACGATATTTTTAGTTATAGCGATTTATTTTAGTTGTGGCGATATTTTCAGTTTTGGCGTTTTTTTTGGTTTTGAGAATTTTTTGCCTTTTTGGTGACTTTTTTAGTTTGAGCGATTTTTTCTTTTTTGGTTATGACACTTTTTTTTCGTTCTGGTGATTTTTTTAGTTTTTTTTGGCGATTTTTGGTTTTTTGAATTTTTTTTTTGTTTTTTTTGCCGTTTTTTTAGTTTTGGCCTATTTTTGATTTTGGTTTTTTTTTGTTTTAACGTTTTTTCGCTTTTTGACGATATTTTTAGTTTTAACGACTTATTTTAGTTTTGGCGCTTCTTTCAGGGTTGGCCCTTTTTTCGGACTTGGGGATTTTTTTCGGTTTTTTGTGATTTTTGGTTTTAGAGTTTTTTTTTTGTTTTGTCACTTTTTTTCGTTTTTGCGATTTTTTTAGTTTTTTAAGATTTTTTTAGTTTTGGTGCTTTTTTCCTTTGAGCACTTTTTTAATTTTAGCGTTTTTTCGTGTTGACATTTTTTTAATTTTGGATTTTCTTAGTTTTGGCGTTTTTTTAATTTCAAGATTTTACCTCTTTCGGTTTCCAAGATACAGCAAATTGTCTAAATTACATAGTCAAAATTGCATTAACTGATAGAATACCCTTTAGTTTTTATTGTTTTAAATATCGATGTTAATTGGTGTAGTCTATTCTACAGACTACACCAATTAACACTAACTTTGAAAGTTTAAGTGTCTATATATAAGAGTCTTCATATTACATTAGTATTTCAACATTTTTCGTTGATCGCTTTAGAACACCCTTTAATTTTTAACTGTCATATATGTTGTTGTAGCAGCCAAAGTTTTACATATTCTGTGATAATTTCACGTCTGTAGCTCTTACGGTTCCCAAAAAAACATTACATTAGTATTTCAACATTTTTTGTTCCTTTACACTTTTAGTGTACGGAACCCTAAAAATGGTATTAATTTGAAATATTCGATTTTTTATAAATTTTTAAAAAATAAAAATATTTCGATTTTGCATAAAAAAATATATTTGTTATAATTGTGTTCTGAATAATTCTGAAACCATAGAGTATATAAAAAAATAACGTTTGAACGGCTTATGGCCAATAAATTAGTGAATGTTTAAACGCTAGTTTTGTTAAACTAAAGTGAAATTTAAATATAGTTTAAACTCAGCCGTAGGAAATCACTTCCGCATGTATTATCCCAAGTTTAAATAATAACAATGTGGAAGCACCACGATATACATATGTAAAATTAGCTAATTTTTAATGGTGGAATATCGATCAAAAACATGTGGTTTGTATTGGTAGTTTAAACGCCTAATTTTATGCGTATAACTCTTCCTAAAATTAGTGTCTGGTGAAAACTTTAAAAACGACGATACATGTTTATACTTTTTTTGGTGCCCTCTACCAGAGTCAGCCACTAGAACCTTGTTATTAAAAAAAAAGTATATTGTTGTACAGTGTTATTTACATATTTACTTTTATTTCACTTTTTATTTCACAACGTTAAGAATTTCAGCATATTATTTAGAAATTAGAGCATTATTTCCTATCAAAAAAAAAAAACGTATGTCCCTGATTTCAGGGAATCGTTTCAATTTGGCCTTTGAGAATTTTAATTATGGCGGCGGTCTAAAATAATAAAAATCCAATAAAAAAATATATAATAAAAGCCAATAAAATTTCCAATGTTCTTTTGCATTTGTCTAAAACATTTCAATAATCATTCAACTTGAGTAATTTTTAATATATTTTATTTTTTTCTTCTCTTTCTTTTGCAGGTATGTATCATTCCACATGTTCTTCTTAAATCACAAAATCCCATAAAAAAATGGCTTAAAAGTTCGTTTATTAAACGCAACAAAGAAGAAAGGAAAAAATAACAATGATATAAAACTGGTAATAATAAAACAACAAGTTTATTATTAAATAAATTTTTTGTTAAACTTAGAGAAAAAACCCCAACTTAAAACATTTGATATTTAAAAATAAAAATTAAAGATTTATATATTTATCTTATATTTTGTTAGCTTCTAACTATAAAATACAAACTAAAGATTTATAACTGGTTTTCGTTTGTCATTTTCTAAATAATTATTGACTAAAAATTCACAAAATGAAACGAAATGGCAAAAACTAAATCTCATACATTCTAATTCTTATACAAAAAAAAAAAACATAAAATAAAAAATTTAACGCTTTATTGACTCACCTGAGTCAATGAAATCCGATATAAAATGATAAATGGCAAGGCTAGTCTACTAACTTAGTTAGCAAGAGTAATATAAAGTCTTAAGTTTCTATTGAATTCTTATGAGTAGACTAGATTTTTGTGACATTGATCTCTAAATGATTTGTAGGCGAAGAAGTTTAATCAATTTCAGACGCGAATACAGAATAATTCTACTGAACTGTGCGAATTTTTCAAATAATTGATAAAAATTATAAATCAAATAACAAGCGATTATGTATACAAAAACTCTATCCCGATTTGAACTTTCTAAATGTATGCAGTGCAACCGCTTGCAAATGAAATGATAACAAAACGATAGCTTTCAAACAGTGTTGTGAACTTTTCATAACCAAATAGCGCTGTCCACCTCACAGAAAAAAACTAAATATCATTTTCTGTAAAGGAAATCAATGAAATAGTAAAGGAACGGTCCTACAAATAAATTTTTAAATATAGACAAAATATATCTCAACAATATCTCATTGAAAAAAACGCGTTTTTTTCAGTGAACAAATTGTTTAAATCTATAAAAAAATTTGTCTAAAAATATTTACAAATTGTAAATAAGCAATTTACTAAATCAAACAAAAAGATTTACTGGAGTTTCTTGAAAATTATCAAACAATATTTTTGTCTGAATTTAGAAAACAATTATTCTAAAAATACTAACAAAATAGTTTACTTAAGCAGACAAAAATATTTACTATGGTCTAATAAAATTAATGAGAATTAACGCAACGGCATTAACGATTTCATTCACTCAAAAATCTTCAGTAAATAAACTTTCGCTTTCTTTTTACTATCATTGTTGTTGTTGTTATTTGTGTGTATGTTGTCATCGGGATTGTTTTTTTACGACACCGTTTTTCTTGTTGTCTTTGGTGTTTGCATCTTCAATAAAAGTCAAACAAACAATTCATTGATTATGTAAAGAACATTTACTGAAAATGAAATTTATTTTTAGACAAACTTTTGTTTGAAAATTTTTTGTTGATAATTTTTTCTGTGTTCTTTAAAAAGCGCTAAAAAGCGGAAAAAAGCGGAAAAAAGCGGTAGATTAAATTAAATTCAAATGGAAAAAACTTGAAATAACATAAAAATCTATTTCGTTTACAGGACATAAAACGCATATTAGAAACCTTGCACTGCATGTTTTCAATATTTCAGGTTATTATTGAGTTAAATTTTGAAATTCTGGTGAAGGGAACCACATAAATTACTTCGGCATAGTTTTCTGTATAAGAATCGACCAAAGGCTAAAAGTATATTATTGACACAGTTTGCTTACTTCATTGCAATACTTAAGGTAAAATTAAATTCGTTAATAACAGCCGTATATAACATTAAATTAAAAATTAAAAAAAAACCCCCGAAGAAAATAGATGATGAATTCAAAGCGGCTGGACCAATATTCTTCAGAGATAGGTTAGAAGATTCCGGATCAAGTCACCTTTCAAAGAAAATTTACTAAATTAAAACCGTATGACCCGCTTGGGAGCTACAGCGTCAAAATCTAACAGATTCAACAGAATACATCTAGAAAAGATGTGATATCTTCTAAATAGCTGGAGCGATTTTCTTCAAACATAGCTAATAACAATCTCGATCGAGTTACCTTTCAAACAGGAAAAACTAAATCAAAATCGGTCCAGCCGTTCGGTCTGTACTTGGACTCGTACCGACACACAGATAAACAGATACAAACTACAAACTTATAACACCGTTTATTTTTTGTCGGGGGCTAAAAATAGAGCTTATGGAAAAAATTATTGGCAAATAAGCATTGGGAATTTAACGAAATGTTGATAGTGGCAAACAATTTAGCTTCAAAGAATTTAGTATTCCAGACATACAAGTGCAGTATCTTGATACGCACAATTATACCCAAATATGTTTGTGTAAATTGGTAAATTTTTAAACAAAATGTTGTTCAGAATATTTTTTTTATAAACTTTTTTAAGATAAAAATGTTTAACTAGTTTTTATTTTAAAGCCAAAAAAAACTTTTTTAATAATAAAATGTGAAATTTTAACGAAACTTCTAACAAATTCTTGACAAAAAAGCGCCAATTTAGCGCTTTGTTTTTAAAAAAGCGCTATAGAGAAAAAATGCGACTCTTGATATATCATAAAGTGCTAAGACTGGCGCCAAAGGCGCTAAATTGGCAACTGTGCTCTCAAACAGAAACTATGTAGAAACATCCATGCAAATACGTAAATAGATGGTGCTAAGGTGGGACCTAACCAACCACCACAGGCATGACATACAGACATGACACGAGACGGAAAGTATTTTCGACTCACTCTTGACAGCGCAACGTTCAAAAGAGAACTAAAAAAGTATTGGTGTTAAATTTTTTTATTCTTTTTTTCGCATACATTTGCAAAATGTGCAACATATTTATTTAAATAAAATTAAACACGAACACATAATTGTTGTATCTTTCTCAAACGCGCAACCTTATTTCACAGTGTAACATGAAAAAACATAACCATATACGGACACCACTACGTGATAAACGACCAAAAATAAGGCCCATGTCTCCCAGTTTTGCCCCTAGTCATGCACTTTTTTTATGGGCCCCCAAAGATTTGGGGCCTCGGTGTCATTTTTAGAAAAAAACTGATCGTTTTCTTAGGCTCATATCTTGCAAACCGTTCGGAATTTTGATTTACTTTCTGAGGCGAATGTGTAGCTTTTGTCATAAAGAAATAAAAAATGTGAACATATAAAATCAAAAAAAAATTCATCTTCAAGATCAAAATCGCAAAAAACTTTAAAAAATTCGATTTTTCACTTTTGCGGCTACCTAAGCGCTACCTAAACGGTGTTAACAATCATTCCTAGGAAGTTCGTATGTTCTAAAAAGCTGTTTGCTAAGATCTTAGGTACATTTTTGTAGTTGATTGTTTCCTTGAATTTGGAACGTTTCGCTACACAGAAAAACCAATTTTTCACTTCAAATACCAAATTCCCTGAATCAAATGTAAATGTGTTCAATTTAGGTCCTATAAAGAAATTTGTAAATTCAAATGCAAAAATTTGTAATAATTTGTTTGAAAAAAACTCTGATTTTTTCAAGAAACAAATTGTTTCAATCAAAAAATGTTTTAGAGAAATTTAAAAAATAAATCAAAGTATTTCATAATTTCATCATGTTGTCAACATGGCGGTAGGTAATTGAAATGAAATAATAAGTCAAACAAAATTATTTATCAAACTAAATAGAGACAATAATAAAGATTTAAAATCAGTTTCAAAAACATGTTTGTTTAAAAAAAAAGCTATCATAATTTTTTCTGTGTACCTGTGGACCTATGAACAGGGGAAAAAAGATAAAAAAAAATTTAATTTTTTAAAGTTTTTTGCCATTTTGATCTTGAAGATGAATTTTTTTTTATTTTATATGTTCACAGTTTTTGTTCTTTATGACAAGAGCTACAAATTTGCCTCGGCTAGTAAATCAAAATTCCGAACAGTTTGCAAGATATGAGCATGAGAAAATAATCAGTTTTTTGCAAAAACTACACCGATGCCCCATAAAAAAAGTTCATGACCTGGGGTAAAACTGGTGTCCGCATATGGTCATATTTCCATGACTTAAAAAATTACACTCAGCGTTTTTTAAATGGTAGCTTAGCTCCCATAATGGGTTAAAAATCTAATTAGCATAATATTAATTTGTTGTGTTTAAACACTTAAATAATTCATTTAAGACTTTTAAGGAGTTTTGCCATTTTTAATAGTCTAGTTTTTATTATAAACTACTTTGTTTTCTTAACTTTTTTAATACAAAATAAAACAAGTTGTTTTTTAATTGAATTTTTTTATTTGAATTTTAAAAAGTCTGTTTTACGTTTTTTAGTGATTCATAATTTTAGCTGAGATTTTGTTTTAAATAAGAAATTAATATAATGAAAGATAGGAAAGAAAAAGAAAGAATTCATAGAGAAATCATATTGTTAATTATAAACATGCATGTGGGTGATTCTCGTTTAGAGAGTACCGCATGTTAATTTTTACTGATTTTAACAGAAAATTTGTTTGCGTTATTTTGGGTGGATCCTAAAGTTTTCGTTTTTTGAATGATAAAATTAAAAGGAAACTAGCTTTGTGTATTGAACGTTACCATTTTTCTCAAGTGCTCTTCGTTTTTGTTTGTAAACTTTGTTATGCTTCTCTCTTTCTCTTCTTTAAGCATTTTTCATTTCGGTAAATAAGCATTACTATTTTTTGTTAAAGAGAAGTAGCACACAGACAATAAATTCCTACCAGTTAATTAATTAATGTGCTACCTTCTTTGGGAAAGGGATAGTGTAGAGAGAACAGATAGTGAATTGAGAGAGATTGAAAGCTTAATTCGTTTCCATCTCCGTTATTGCGCGTTTTTAGAATTTTGTAGAGCAGTGTTGCAGCGCCTCTGGTGTTAAATAGAGGCATTCATTTGTTTAAGCTATGTAGCAATTTTATTATTTCTTTTACTTCGCCGAAGATTCTGCTACAAAAGATGAAGGAGGGTCCTACGATGTGAATTAGTATATGTCAGTATTAATCGTTGCTGGAAGTGCTAAGTGATCAGTGCTATGCCTTCATGACTTTCACAGTCCAACGCTTACACCTAGAAGAACTATTATTATTTTGTTCACAAAAAAATGCTAAGAACCGAGTAAATTCAAAAAATTTTCGATTAACTCGAATAATTTTCTCGAATAACTCGAACGAAATAAAAGTCTTACTCTATTGTTCGATTTATTAAAAAACTTCAATTACGATTAATTGATTAATCGAACAATGGAAAAGTCGAGTAAACTGAATACCCTAACAAGAATGCACTTATTTCCAGCTATAAATTTTAAGTTTCGTATAGTTTTAATAAACTTCAAATTAATTAAATTACAAAATAATTAAAATCTTTGGAATAAAAAATTATTTGCAATATCTCTCTAATCAAAACATCTTTCATAATTACAATCATATAAATCAGTTAAGTTTCTATTAAAAACACTGCCTTCCGGTTATTTTTCATGGCTGCACGTAAAATGTTCCCACTAATTTGCACAAATTGTTACCTAATACAAGTACAAGTATGGATCTTATCAGAGAAATCTTTCTTTTGCAACAAAGTATTCTTGGACAAGAAAAACTAGCCAATAAAAAAATGCATTCTGTCGACCAACAATTATTAATAGAATAGAAATCTCCTCAATCATACTTCACATCATACAGTAGTAGCCACCAGTGTGGCCATATCTGAAATATTTTGCAACTAAATCGGGTCAAAAATAATGCTAAAAAAAGCTGAAATAAATTTTGTAAGGCCGAGCCTTCACGAGACATAAACTTTAAGATAACATGAGAGAGAAAGTCGGCAGAGCAATAACAACAAACAAAACGTAATTTTACTTTTCCTACACAGAAATAAAAAAATTAATCTAAATTAATCTCAAGCGGTGTGAAAAGTACAGTAATGCCGGTTTTTCTGAAATCGTTGTTATAAGATTTCTTATAACAACGCTCTCATAAAAATGTTTATAACATTGAGATAACACTAACTTGAAGTCTACACGTAACATACAGCCATGTTACAGAATACCATTCCGATCGGAAGTGGTTTCAATTCCGTAAGTTGCTTCTTCAGAAAACGAAAAACGAAAAATTTTTTTCGTAATCAAACTACTTTTAAATTTCACAGTGAAATTGAAAAACACTTTTTTACTGACTTCATTTGCAGTAAATACTAAAAAACGTGCATACTTATAGGAGCGTCAAATAAATATTTGGTCATGAGCTTTCCATGTTTATATAAAGCTCAATGAGAGCTTTGCATCTAAAAACAAGCGTAAACAAACGCCTCAAGGTATAAAAACTTTATCATTGTAAAAACGAAATACTAAATAAACGGAATCTAAAGCACCAATAATGTACTTTTTCGGAATGGTAACTACGGAATCAAAACCAATGCGAACGGAATCTGTGACACGGCTGGTAATTCTCTTTGCGATTGAATTTGACAATCTCATCTTACATATTCAGCTATGTCACAGAATACCATTCCGATCGGAAGTGGTTTCAATTCCGTAAGTTGTTTCTTCAGAAAACGAAAAACGAAAAATTTTTTTCGTAATCAAACTACTTTTAAATTTCAAAATGGAAATGAAAAACAGTTTTTTATTGACTTCATTTGCAGTAGAAACTAAAAAACGTGCATACTTTTAGGAGCGTCAAATAAATATTTGGTCATGATCTTTCCATGTTAATATAAAGCTCAATGTGAGCTTTGCATCTAAAAACAAGCGTAAACAAAAGCCTCTAGGTATAATAGCTTTATCATTGTAAAAACGAAATACTAAATAAACGGAATCTAAAGTGCTAAAAATGTAATTTTTCGGAATGGCAACTACAGAATCAAAAGTAATCCGAACGGAATCTGTAACACGGCTGATTATGTTACGTGTAGACCTCAAGTAAGAGTGTTGTTGTTTTTTTTTTGGTATTTTACTTGTAGGTTTTCGAGAAATATGACGGACCTAGGTGCTCATTTCTCAAAACACAATTGTTGAGTTCTGGTTTATACAATCACAAAAACTTTGTTTCTACCATTTAAATTGAGAATATTTTCTAACACATTTTCATATAATTTGATATTAATTGGGGGAACAAAATGCTAGAAAATGCACAAATAAATAATTTAAAAGTAATGCTTACAGCTAAATGGAAAATTTGCAGCTAAATAAAAATAAAAAAATACTAAATTTAGCTGCAAAAATGCTTAAATGGCCACACTGGTAGCCACTGAAGATAAGAAACAAGAAAAAAAAAACTATAACAAAAATTATCAAGAAATCACAACCATTCAAGCAAGCGTTTTAAGTACGAAAAGCAAGAAACGTTCGTTAATCAATGCAACGCCCCATCTGTTGCAGCATATACAAAATATAAGAGGTTCAATAGAAGGCCTGCGGGCTACCCAAAGTTAAAAATCTGCTTAAAATTATAACATTTTAGTAATAGCAGTTTCTTATTTTTTTTTTCTTATATAAAAAAACATTAACATTTACTTTGTTTTTTATTTGAAAAAAGCTAACATACGTTGTCTATCAAAAATTTGTAGCCACAAAACGGGTAAAACTCCCTGGCAAAAAGTGCTGGCAGTTTAAATAATTTTTTCAATTTATATACATACAATTCGCTGCTGCTACAGTCATTCTGCTAGTCATGAATTATAGCCAAAGGTTTTTAGAAAAAATAATAACTAAAAGTAGTTAGAATATCTAACTACTGTTTTTTTTATAACATTCTGGTTTTTTTGCACTTGGTACGTACCAGTGTACCCGAATACTATTTTATAGCTACCGGTTACTTTTTCTTTATTGCTGCCCGTTTTGTTTTGTTTTTTATTTTCATTTTTATTTTTTTAATTTGACTGACAGCTAATCAATTGTAAAAACACATTGTTGTTTTGTTTTAACTGAAAAGTAAAAACAATTTAAAATAGATTTATTTATGGTTTTTAATAGCCCTACTGTTTTGAACGTTTTTTTAAAGTGAAATATCAGAAAAGACAATGTGTTTAAAAAGGTTTTTTTTTGTTATTTTTTGGAACAAAAATCGTCTAAATAGATTGTGTCAAGGTTTAAGATATTTTTAATTCTATTTTTCATTTGAAGAAATACAAACAAAAGCATAAAAACTGGAGCATTTAAAATGTTTTCAGAACAGATTTGATATGTTAGATTACACTGCACAACACAAATGAATGATTCCGGCAGAAGCCACCAAAAACGTGTACGTGTCACTGAGTTGTGAAAGTTTACATCTGGCAAAAGTTTTAGGGGGAGCTAAGGCCTTACGTTTAATGTATAAGTTGTGTTCAGCATTTTTATGTAAGACGAAAAACATTTTTGTGAAGTATTTTAACCCTCTAACTGTTCGTTGTATGGGTCTTCTTTCCCTTGCTTAAAAAAGTTGTGAAATATTCTACAAATATATTTGCCACAAAGTTCTACTGTAAGTCTTCAAAGACATGTAAGTGTTAGACTCATCTTGAACGACAGAACGCCTGTCTGAAACTATCCAACCAATTTTCATGAAATTTAAACATTGTTTGTCTGAAACGACATAAGCGCTATATATTAAAAAAAATAAAGGGCAATTTCTGAGGTAAAGAACTATGCTTCAACCCGATCCGGTGCCCCACGACACCGTCCTTCCTTTTTTTATTTACTAATGTAACTAGTAGAAATATGAGGAAGTAGGGTTCATATTATAGTTTTCACCTCATTCAATGGATCCTGAGATAAAGTTATATTATTCGCTTTTTTAACATTTTAGTGTATTGAGCGTTACAGTTGCATTCGCGGTTTTTCTGGGAATGATTTGGGCCATTTTTCCTACTAGAGGAAAAATAGCCGAATGAAAAATGACCCCAACCCCAAATATGAGAAATGGCCCCAAATATTTTCTATTGCAAACAACAACAAACAATTTTGAGGGCATTCTTTATTTTTGGTTTTGGGGCCATTTTTCAAAAAGCCTGAAATTACATCAGCATGTGCAAATGGGGGAATCTTAACTTCCCTTACAATGAATTAAAACCCAAAATCAGTCGTTAGATACTCGTAATTTTCCAAAAATTTTCATTTTATTGTATAGTGTAAATATTTGCAATTATGCACAAATCTGGCAACTTTATTTTATTATGAATAACATCATCATTTATCGATAGATTTTCGTCAAATAAACCATTAATTATTCGAGGATCCAGTAATAAAAATTATAATATTTTGCCATTTTTAGGGTTCCGTACACCAAAAGTATAAAGGAACCCTATTGTTTTCGCTACGCTGTCCGATTATCTGTCTATCTGTCCGTCTGTCTGTCTGTCTGTCACAGGATGTTTTTTCGGGAACCGTAAGAGCTACGGACTTGAAATTTTCACAGAATATGTAGAACTTTGGCCGCTATGACAGTTAAAAATTAAAGGGTGTTCTAAGGCAATCAACTAAAAATATTGAAATACTAATGTAATGTTTTCTCGGGAACCCTAAGAGCTAATGATATAATGACTTTAAATTTTCTAAGTTAGTGTAAATTGGTGTAGTCTTTAGAATAGACTACACCAACTAACTCCGATATTTAAAATAATAAAAATTAAAGGGTATTCTATCAGTTAATGTAATTTTGACTATGTAATTTAGACAATTTGCTGTATCGTGGAAACCGTAAGAGATAAATTCTTGAAATTTTAAAAAACGCTAAAACTAAAAAAATCCAAAATTAAAAATGTCAAACAAAAAAAACGCTAAAACAAAAAAAGCGCTTAAAGGAAAAAAGCACCAAAATTAAAAAAAACGCCAAAAACCGAAAAAGTCGTAAAACCAAAAAAGCACTACAACATAAAAAAATCGTTAAAACTAAATATATCATCAAAAAGCGAAAAAATCGCCAAAAATGAAAAAAATCAACAAATGCTAAAACTAA
This sequence comes from Panzeria rudis, assembly GCA_956483635.1. Lineage (NCBI taxonomy): Eukaryota > Metazoa > Arthropoda > Insecta > Diptera > Tachinidae > Panzeria > Panzeria rudis. Next base: position 53,277,059 of record OY101448.1, on the reverse strand, counting down.
AAAATAGCAACCGAAAAAATCGCTAAAAACGAAAAAAAGTGTCATAACAAAAAAATCGCTAAAAGTAAAAAAAAACTGAAAAAATCGAAAAAAAACCCAAAACCGAAAAAAGGGCCAAAACCAAAAAAAAGCGCCAAACTTAAATAAATCGCTAAGACTAAAAATATTGTTAAAAAGCGGAAAAATGTTAAACGTCAAAAAAACCAAAACCAAAAAATAAACGCCAAAACTAAAAAAATCGCCAAAAAAACAACAAAATTAAAAAAAAACCAAAAATCGCAAAAAAAAACCAAAAAATAGTGACAACCAAAAAAATCGCTGAAACTAAAAAAATCACCAAAAACCGAAAAAAAGTCCCCAAAACCGAAAAAGCGCCAAAACTTAAAAAATCGCCACAACGCAAATAAAAACGCTAAAACTAAAAGTATCGTCAATAAGTGGAAAAAACGTTAAGAAACGCTAAAAACAAAAAATCGCCAAAACTAAAAAAATCGGTGAAAACAAAAAAAAAAATGCAAGAAACGAAAAATCGCCAGAAATATGAAAAAATCACAACAAATTAAAAAAACGCTAAAACCTAAAAAATCGCCAAAAACAACAAAAATTACTTAAAAAATAATAAAACACAAATAAACAAAAAAGCACAACGAAAAAACTGCCAAAATGAAAAAGGGGCAAAAACGAAAAGGGATATACATATGTGTATTCGTACGGAACCATTCGTGTACGAGGAAAAAGTCGATTTTTAATGAATTTTGAAAAAAATTAAAAATTTTCAATATCACAAAAAATAATATATTTTTTTATTATATCGTGGTGAATAACTTCGAAACCTTTAAGCATATAAAAAGATAATGTAAAATATATTAGAGATGTCCAAAACTCAAATTATTTAAATCAATTTTTAACACAATTGAACGACTCTTTCTCAAGTTATAATAAAATCTGAGGAGGAGCCTCTTCTAACCTCAATTTTTCGCAAAAATCAGATAATTTCACTTTATTTTGAATAAAATCAATATTTATCAATCCATTTTCCTGAAATAAAGCTTATTTTATTTATAGTATGTGTAGCTTTCTAATCCGGTAATAAAAATGTAAGCTTTCGCAACATTTTATTATTTAAAATTTTTAAAAATTAAAAAAATTTTAATTTTGCAAAAAAAATATATTTTCCATAATTTTTGTCTGAATAATTCCGAAGCCATTGCTATAGAAAAAAATTATACTAAAATGTTTTTAAGTTAATTTTATTTAAAGTTGTTTAGTTTTTTTTTATTAAAATTGGACTAACCCTTCCAAAGTTATGATGAAATTGCTGGAATGGCCTCTCAGAAAATCCCATATGAAAAAAAAATTTTTTGATTATTTTTATAGTAAAGGGACTGTGACAATGAAAAAAAGTTCATGACCAAAGTCTCATTTTGTTGCATAGTGTAGACTAAGGCAACGAATCTTAAAAAGGAATTTACGCATTCGATAATTGGCCTTGATAGAGACAATGGCCATCGATATGTTTCATGAAACTTTCTAAGAGCGGTATTGTAGCTCCTTTCACTTATGCTTCCATGTAGCGGGGTCCTTTTAAAATGATTTATATAGTTTCTTTCCAATTTTATTTTATTACAACCATGCCAATACATCCAAATCCGATTTTGTCATACAACAATTTTCATTCAACAGCTTACTTTCCATACTCTTGTTAAGCAAATAGTTACAAATTTTATATGAGCTTAAGCCTTAAAAACACATGATGTAGTTGCTTTATTTCGTTTAATTTAAGCCTGAGGTCATGCTTATAGTTATTAAAAAAATTTTATACTGGTTTCTGACAAACACTACAAATAACCATCTCAATGGCTTCTTCCTCAGGTTGCGCTATGAACCTGATGAACGTTGCAATATTAATATAAAGAAATAGAAAAAAACGAATGAAAATAATAAATGACGATAACTTATGGCCTGACACAATCCGACACAAAGTGAATGTTTTTCTGACTGCAGAAAAAAAAACTACGACATATAAATGGTCCCGGCTATTTTATTACAATAATTGCAAATAGAAAAAATAAAAAGCTCAAAATAAAATTAAAAGGTTTTCCAACAAATCTAAGAAATAAACAGTTAAAAAATAAGCAAATATACACACATGCAAGAATTGATTTGCTTAGATTTGGCCAACAACATACGAGTGCATGTAACATTTTGACTTTTACATGAAGGTTTAATAAAAACAAGTCGAACAAACAAATGGCTAGAAAACGCCAGAGTTCTGCCTTTCTCTTAGTTGAAATGAAATAAATAAATTACAACAATTGGGATTTGCGTTTTTAAATAAATTAGTTGGTTCTCAAGGGATAGAAATAAACTAAGGAACTTAAAAGAAAGGACAGAAGCGGATCTAGGGAGAAGTAAAATAGTAAAAAAAAACGGCTAATATACTAAACGTTGTTTGTTGCACATACAATTTATAGGAAACCCCCCCTGAACTTCCCCTCCCCTCATATTTTAGTTCATGCCGCACCTGAAAAGGAAGAGCTTCAAATAGATAGTTTAAATGGTTTGAAAAAGAAAATGTTTTGTGGTGGCTGGTTTCTTCATCTTATTTACTGTACAGCAAGCATGTGTCTTAAGTCTTTTGTTTTTAATGAAGACATTTCACCACTTTTTCTTCTCGCACACAAGCTTTTGAAAGGTATGTGTCTTAAGTCTTTTGTTTATTTCTACTAAATATAATTCAAATATATTTTTTTAATACTTTTCGTTTTATTAACGTAGTTTATGATTTACAATAAAAAATAAACCATTATAATTTCATCTAACCACAATACCAAGGAGTACCCTGTTTTCAGGTTTTATTATTTCAAGTCACTGTTTTTCTTATGACTTCTTTTTGTAATTGTTAAACTAATTATTTCAGCTACTGGTGCTAAATTTTGCTTCGGGCGTTTGCTGAAAATTCTCTTAATTTATTTTTTTCTTTATGAAATAAATCATTATTTTCAACTTTAATTTGCTCAAGTCATAAAAAGTTTTATATAAACAGAGTACAATATAAAATTGCTAACAAGGCTACTTTTTTAAAAGAGCAAACATGTGCCTTTATTTTAATAAGCTTAAAATGTAAATGAACTGATGTTATATGATGGTAATAACTGAATAACGTTCTTGTCTTATAACAAGAGTTGTATAATTAGCACATGATTAAGAAAAATGCAGAGTTAATGATAAAATTATTTTATTGTAAAAGTCTTTAGCTAGGTGTGAGTTAGTTACACGTTACTAGCATGCACGTAATTTAATATAGTGATCTATATATTGCAGGCGCGGAACCAGCTTAAGCTTTTGGTAGGGGAACTTTTAAATAAAACATGGAACTTTTAAATAAAATATATCAAAGTAGTGCTATCTACTAACAAATAAATTTTTTAGGATTAGGAGGTCATGGGCAAACAATATTCTACAATATTGGCAGCTTATTTCAGGTGGCGAAAAATTAATCATCCAATTTTGTTTTTGAATAACTTTCTTACTAAATAAACAGAAATGAACCTTAGCCTAATAATCAATTTGGATTCACAAAGCAAATACGTTCGAAATAATCATATTAATAAACAATTAGCTACTGGCTTGAGCTTTTCACATGTTTACATGTTCATATATACTTAAGTATAAAATCAAACCAAAAAAGTTTGTCTTGAGTAGAACAAAAATCAGAAAAATGGGAATGAAGAAAAATAAACCGATGGCAACGCTGGGAAAGTGCACTTTAATATCAACTTGAGAGTGAGTTAATTCTCGTATTCAATTTTCGCGAAAAAGTTGTATATATAAGAATTAAAATCACATTCAACAGAGCCACCTCACAAGTGGTGATAAGCAAATACACGTGAGCACTGACGATGGAAGTGTAGCGGCTTCCGAAAGTGGCGCTACTCTGTTCTGCTGTGTACGTTGAAAAATTAAGTTGATGTTAATTTTTCCCTTGTTCCTTGGAATATTAATCATGCCCAATTCTTTCTGAATATAACGTTACGAACCTTAGCCTAATAATCAATTTGGATTCACAGAAATGATTTTGAGTGACGGAAATCTGTATTTGGACCTTTAGAATTTTTTCTGTTAAGTGGAAAAGATGATATCCGCCAATTGGCTGCCGCCAGTCTTGATACGAATCTGTGCTCGTTTTATCGCGCTTTCCATGACTTTCCGTATGTCATGGATTTTCCATGAAAATCCGCGTAAGATACACGAAAATACGCGTGTGATGCACAAAAATCCGCGTGTGGTGCACGAAAAGCCGTTACATCCACTCAAAAGAGTGACTGGACCGCATCTTTTGAGGAGGCGATCGGCAATACTGTTACTGCTACTAGCAACGCTACAGGGCCATGATGAACGACTTCTTACTGTCGGAATTAAATGAGCGGGGCTTGGTGAACATGTGCTTTCAACAAAATAGTGCAACCGCACACACAGCAGGAGCCATAATGGATATTGTGAAGGAATCGTTTCCTGGTCTAGTAATCTCCCATTTTGATGATATGGCATAGTCAGCAAAAACGCCCGATTTAACCATCTTTCTTTTTGGCCACTTGAAGCCGTGGGCTTATACCAACAAGCGCCAGTCAATCGCATCTTTTAAAGAGAATATTCGACATGAATGCGAACAGTTATCACCGGAAATCTTGCGGAAGTCATGGAAAATGCGATAAAACGGTCACAGATGTGTATCAACATGACCGGCAGCCACTTGGCCGATATTATCTTTTCCACTTAGCAGAAAAAATTCCAAGGGTCCAAATAAAGATTTCCATCACTCAAATTAATTTTTGTTTATTTAATAAAAAAAAGTTATTCAAAAAGAAAATTGGATGATTAATTTTGCGTCACCGTCAAGGATTTGTATTATTAAGGCTGAGTCTTTTACATAGAGATTAGCGATTAAATTAAAAGCAATCTTTGAATGTTGTTTTTCACTAGTCGATTATCTCATTTTGTTTGCTAGTTTAAACTACCAAAATTGATGGTTTAATTCTACTGAAATTTTTCTTAGATTTTTATGAAAATTTCTACAGAAAATTATCTTAGATTCTGATGTAATTTTCTTTATCCATTTTGATTTTATTTTACAAATTTCTCGTGATAAATTTAATTTAAAATAGTAAACAAATATTTTTTCTTGGCTATTATTTCGCACACACAACAAAAAAAGGACGATTTTCTTCTTTTTGTTCATGATGTATTCATTATTTTGATGACATTTTATGAAATTTACTATGGCAATGCTAAACAGTTTAAACTAGAAGTGAAAAGCTAGATTAAAGTAAGATTATATTTATTTTAAGATTAACTAATCAAGTTATTAATTGCCTTTTAATCTCTATGTAAAAGATTCAGTCTAATAGATAACTGCTTAACTTTAATAATTCGAGAACGAAACGATTTTTGGCTCGGCTCTTCCAAACAAAATTATGTACTTTTAGTTAGCACTATTTGAATATAAGCCCTCTATATGTAACAGGCTTCTAAAAAAGGTATTTATTTTTTTTAGTTTCACCTTAATATTTTTGTAATTCGTTACCTAACTTTAGGATATGATTTCAATATCATTTCACCTCGTTTCGATGGCTTAGAAATTCTTTAAATCAGAGCCAATAGATTAATAAATAAAATAAGTTATCTTAAGAGTAATTCCTCTTACCTTTGTCTTGATTTTTGTTTATATTTTACAAGCAGTTTTTCGTCTACTCTTAGATTTGCTCTATAAAACGTTTTGCATCTCTGCTCTGGTTAATTTAGATTTATTTTCCTTTACAATCCAAAACAATAACAAAAACACTAACATCAGATATTAGAAAGTACCACAACAAAATCCATACAAATAATAAATAAGTCACGAATTACAATTTGTACATGTTTTTTTTTTGCTACAAAATTTTTAGTTAATTGTTTAATATCATTGAATTATTTAGCAAGAAAGTTATTACGCTGGCACAACAATTATTTCTATTAAAAAAAATTTCAACACTTTACTGAATTTTTGGAGCACAGGTTTAAGTAACGAATGACAAATTCTGAACAAAGATCATGCTAACAATTTTTCAGTAAACACTTCAATCTCATATGTTTTTAATATATTTGTTTGCAATGCAATTATTACTTAAAGAGTTTTAATTAAATTTATTCAACTCATTATTTTATTGATTTATTTGATAATAGTATATAATATTAAAAAGAAAAGTCACGAATGACAAAAAACTTCTAGACATAATATTGAAATAAAAATTCAAGAAAGTGCGAGTTTGACTAGCACACTAAAAGTTTCTTATGAATACCATATACATATGTAAATATCGTCATATAAAATCCAAAAGGGCCTATCTACATTTTTAAAAATTTTCCATTAGAGATAAAAACCAAATATTGTGATGATAAAAACGATATTTTCTACATATTACACTGGTCTGAAAAAAATTTACATTTTCGAGCCTTTACATACAAATATGTGGAATATACAAAGTTTAACGCGCAAAATTCAAATCCATTTCCAGTTTTTTTTTCATCGGGCTCAGTTTTTTTATGGGCATGATTAATATTTCTACTAGGCACATCATTATATTTATCTCTAACTCCAGAACGGTTTGATCAATTGGAATAATTAAACCACTAAAATATGCCGAATAAAGTTATCTTATATTATCTTATCTTATATGAAATTTTTTTATATGTCCAAATGTTTCTGAGTTATTCAGAAGTTATCGGCGAAAAATTAATTTTTTTTCATCCAAAACTAAAATTTTTCGTTTTCAAAACCGCATAAAAATGAAGAAGGCAAATTTTCACACTTTAATCTTTTATCAGAAAGCTAACCACATTATTAATAAAAACAAGTCATAAATCATTAAAATCAATGGACAAATGTGGATTTTAGTCACAATTAAGTGAGGAAACTTAATTGACAAAAATTGCAATTTTTATACAACCAGGCGCGGATCCAGCTTAAACTTTTGGGAGGGGAAGTTTTATATGAAACGTACCATTTTGTAAAATTTCTTTTAGAAACTCTATAGAAATGAGGTATATTTTTTTCATTTTGGAGGGGGAAATAGCCCTTTTTCCTCTCCCCTGGATCCGTGCCTGCATACAACACATATACACACAAATTAAAATTTTTCTGTTGTATGGAAATTTTGATTTTTATCAATTGGGTTCCTTCACTTAATTATAAATAAAATTGACATTTGTCTACCGATTTTAATGATCAGTGGCTTATTTTATTCATAATATACCTTTCTGATAACTGATTAAAATCTAAAGGGTTTTTCCTTTTAATTTTTTTTATGAGTCTTTGAAAACTAAAAAAAAACTTAATTTTGCAAAAAAAAACTAATTTTTCGCTGCTAATTTCTGAATTAGTTGGAAATATTATAAAGTTATGTATTGATGACTTAAATGTAATTTTATTCCGCATATTTTAGTGGTTTATTTATTCAAATCGGACAATTTGCTCTCAAGTTAGGGTGAAATATACTGATGTACTTATTGAAAATATTAGTCATGCCCATAAAAAAATCTGGGCTCAAATCGTCACATCGTGATCGTACTAAAATGAATTACGTGACACGTCAATCGTATAAACTGTAAAAGATTACAGTACGTTCACGCATGATATAATCCGAAAATGGCGTTTTTACGTGACGAGTTGTACGTACACGGATGTGACGATTTGAGCCCTGATCTCTATTGAACAAAACTGAAATTGGATTTGAATTTAGCGCATTAAAATCTTTATATTCCATATATTTTTATTTAAAGGCGATTTCTGCTGCAGACCAGTATTATCATTAATAACGTCTGAATGAAATGCATTTTATGTGACGATATATCGACCCCTTTGCGCGAAATTATCGTAAATGACATATATAAAAAAATTTTTTTTTATTGAAATCAAAATTTTATGAGCCTACCTATAGTCTAAAATCATCAAAAATGTCCAAATTGTTGATAGCTTTTGAAATACAGGTTGTAAGATTTGATCGTATGTGACAGTCATTAATATACGACCATGTTACAGCGTTCAATTCCGTTCGCTAACGGAATTCAATCCACCCTAATATGTCAAGCCCTAGCTGGATCATACCGCAGCATAGTAGCGCCGCCAACAGTCTGGACACACCTGACAAATTTGCGTATTTTAATTTTCTTTCTTAGACACCAGCTGCTACAAGAATGGGGTAAGTTGAATTCCGTTTCCGAGCGGAATTGAACTCTGTGACATGGCCGATAAATCATGTTTAACTACAATAAAAATCGCTTCTCTTGAAAAATTTAGTTTTTGTCGCTTACGATTATTTGGCGCTAAGGGGCCGATATCACTTTTATCGTTTTGGCGATTTTCGTTTGTTTTTGAGGACTTTTAATTTTAGCGTATTTTTTGCTAACGGTTTTTACGAATTTGCTCACTTTTTTGTCGATTTTTTTAGGCTTAGCAGTTTTTTTGTTTTTGTGGTGTTTTCGTTTAAGCGCTTTTTTTCATTTTGGCGATTCAATTTTTCGTTTTGATAATTTTTTTTTAATGCTGGGCTTTTTAGTTTTGACGTTTTTTGTTTTGTTTTGGCTATTTTTTCGTTTTTTGGCGATTTTTTAAATTTCGGTTTTTGTTTTTCGTTTCAGCGCCTTTTTTTCATTTTGGCGATTTTATTTGTTGTTTGGCTGTTGTTTTTAATATTTTTTTTAGTTTTGGCGTTTTGTTTTTGCTTTGGCAACAAATTTATCAGAATCAAATTTTTATAGAAATTTTATTGCAAGCTAAAAACTTTGCTAAAGGCAATTTTATTTCAAGCAAGAAATTTTTTTGAACCAATATTTTATTGCATGCAACAAACTTTATTATAAAAAAGTTTATTGCCAAATTTCCTAAAGGAAACGTTAACGCAAGCAACAAAATTTTTTATAGCAAATTTTATTTCACGCAACATATATTTCTAAGGAAATGTTTATATAGCAAGTTGTTTTTCTAATAGAAGATTTTATAGCAAGTATGTAATAAATTATACTGCTCAAAAAAATAGTTGACAAGGTTTTATAACAACTGATTCTGGTAGAAGGTACCTAAAAATTAACACAGATATCGAGGATTTAAAAGTTCATATCAGGGACTCATTTTACGGGGAGTTAAAGTTCCAACCATTTAAAAATATTTTTTTATCAAATTCTACTGTAAGTCTTCAAAGACACCAAAGTTCCAAGCTCAAATTGAACGGCGAAATTCCTTGAAAACTGAAAATGTGTGTAAGGGTTAATTTCCTACTTATTCACTATTAGTACTAAAATATTCCATAAAAATGGATGTTATTGGGTAGTTTGTATTTAAAATAAGCATTACAAAAAATTTCATCATAATTCAACTTTGATTTTCTTCAGCAGTGCACAGTGGGGCAGAATCAAAATATTTGGAACATAAATCAGGCAGCGTTATCTTCGTTAGAAAACTTTATTGTAAACAACAAAATGAGCTATGGAAAAATTATTGCAAGCAACAAGTTTTTCTATTCTGTTGCGCAGAGCAATATTTCTATGATTATATATAATTTGTAATTTATTAGCTCGTCCAACCGTAAATTTTTTGTGACGCATACCCGACAGACAGATATTATAGACATAGACTTTAATACTACAAACAACATCTTAATCGCTTTCCCATGACTACAAATACTTTAAGATACATATTAAACCATATAAAAACTTGTAACAAAAAGATTAATATTAAAAAAGAAGATAATTATTACCAAAAGCGATATCGGTGTAAATTAAATCCCACTAAAAATGGTTAAAACTACTTTAAAATCGTTAAGCTAAAAATGGCAGAAAAACATGTAAATGACAGTAACAACACTGACAGCGACAACTGGAAAAAAATTACGTTGAAACATAAAACACAAACACCAAAAATAAACACAAGTTTAAAGACACGCGCGTTGCGAATTGAAGAGAAGAACGTATAAAATGATTTGTGACGGTATACAGTTAGTGGCAATAAATATTACAAATGGATTTTAAAATTTGTAGAAAAAGTTTATAAAATATTATAAGATTCTGATATTATTGTTTTATATCGATATCCAATACTGTAAAGCCAACGTGTAGTACTTGAACGTTTAAGGTTTCATCAAAAAATCATTTCTTCATATTAAATTCATTTATTATGGAGTAAGCTCTGCTTAAGAGATTTCATTTTTCAGATTTCATATTACTCGCATTGTGTCTACGAATTATAAAATCTTATTCCACGCCACTATTTTTGTGTATGAACTTTTTGTTTGTCACTAACTGTATAGCAAACAATTAAACATAAATTAAACCTTAAATGGCAATCTGAAAAGATCAATTACAATAATAATAAATAATAATATTGTAAATTATAAATACTTTAAAATAATCATATATAGAGAACAAAAATAAATATGACCATAATTCGAAATATGAAAATTTTTAAATAAAATTTAACAATTCATTGAATGTAAATAATTTTTGGTTTTATATATTTCGCTGCCACACTGAACAGCTAGCAACTTTATCACTATAGATCGCCTTAAATTGGCTGCCTCTTTAAACAAAATTATAATAAAAACCAGTAGCAACCACTTAAAGACATCGTAATAATCATCGTCATGCCCACACTGCCCCAAAGAAAAAGTTTATATTGCGCCTCGAGTGCAACATCTTGTAAATAGCAAAAGTCAATATCAGTTGAATTGAAATTAATACGAATATTCTTTGTTGATGTTTGTTGCCAATGCAGCTGCCGTTTTTTTTTTTCTTTCTGTTGTTTTTATAAAACGTTAAAAGCATTTAACTTGATTCAACAAAAGTTGCTACGAGAACATAAATATAATCTTCAGTCACTGCTAAAGAACATGTAAATTTTAGTTAAAGCAAAACCATTCACACACACGCACAAATACATGTGAAGACATATACCGAAAGGACGTAAAATGTAAATACACAGACACAAATGTTGATGTTAATGTATTGTTTTCATTTTTATTTTATTTTATTTTAACTTCAGTTTTATTTAACCAGACCATTCAAAAACGTAACATGGCCATTCAAAAACCCAATCAAGCTCGAAAGGCTCTTTTTTTGTTTTTAGATTCTTTGCTTTTGATTCTGATATTTAATGGATTTTAGACAGAGACTTAAAAGTATAAAATAATTGCAAATAAAAAAAAGATTCATAAATTTTAAATTTGTATTAAAAGAATAGAAAATGTTGTATTAGAAAACTTAAAAAATTTTTCTATTCAAAAATTTCGAATTAAAATTATAAAACCTTAAAATTATAAAACTTTATCTTAGCAAATATTCATATTTTCTAAAAACACTTCCAATAATATTCTATTAGACATGTTTAAAAAATTTCTATTCAGAAATTTTCTACTGGAAAATGTCAAAAATTTTAAAATTTTCTATTAGAAATTTTCAAAGAAAACTTCTAAGATATTTCTTTATACATATATTCTATTATTTTAAATGAAGTCTATTTGCTGATAGCTAAGCATTGTCTATGTGCATTTCATTGGCGCTTTACCAAATCGTCAGTAGACTTCAACCACAACTTTGAACAGTTACAAACCTTTTATCTTAGCCACAGACTTTCAAAAACCATTTGAGAATTTACAGTGATAATATTTTTGAAAATCACAAAAGAATAAGATAAGCGTAACTTATACTGTTCAAACTTATGGTTGAAGTCTACTGACGATTTGGTAAAGCGCCGATGAAATGCATATAGACATGCTTAACTATCAGCAAATAGACTTCAGTTAAAATAAAATTATGACAATATGTTAAATAATAAATTTCTTATATTCTATTATTATAAAATTTAAGCAAAGAAAATTTATTATAAAATTTAAAATAATATTTAAGAGAAAATCTAACAATATTTCAATTAGAAAATTAAAAAAATTTTCATAGAAAATTTCGACAATATTCTGTAGAAAGTTGGAAAAAAATTTAAGCATTTCTTATAAAACAATTTAAAAATTTTCCATAAAGGAATCTAAAATTTTTCCATTAGAAAATTTCTAAAGTGTCAAAAATATTTGATTAGAAAAACTCAAAACTTTTGTATTACAAAATTTTAATAAATTCAGTAAAGTGCTGCTTTGATTAGTACACGAAGACCTCCATAAGCAGATTCTATATTATTATACTAATTGTAAAAATGGCAAGTGTCTCATTACACTCTAACAACTGATTCTGGTGGAAGGCTAGAAAAAATATACGTGTATCGACTTGATAGTGTTTACCTTGGATTCATTTTATGGGGAGTTAAATATTCTCCCATTTCGCACACAGATTTGGCGTAGATTTAAAACAATTTCATATTTTTTTCTCACAATTTTTTAATACTATTTCTCCAACAGTATTGGATAAAAATTGTTAATTCTTTTAGTGCAGACAATATACTTACTCTGCAATAAAATACATCATCTTATACCAAAGAAAATTTTGTTTTTCTCTGAGTACAAAATGACATTTCACTCTCATTTCATAAAAAGTTTTTTGTCTTTACTTTAAGATGTAGTTGTACGTATTGCACTATTTACAAAAACACAAAACTAATGCAGAAATAAATATATGTTAATAAAAGTAGACATACCAGTTTAGTTTCACATTCTCATTTATATTTTAAAGGTATGTCTACAAGTTGTTTGTCATTCGTGACTTTTTTTAAATATTGAATATTAATACGAAATTAATCAATAAAATTTTAAGACGTATAAATTTATTAAAACTCTTTGAGTAAAAATTTCAATGCAAATAAAAGTTATTAAAAACATGTGATTGAAGTGTTTATTGTAAAATTTGTAGCTTGAATAAATATAGTAATAAATATTCGTTACTTGAATATTTATTACAAAAATTTAGGCCAGTATTGAATAAAAGCAAACATTTTTCGAAAAGAACAAATTGTATATCATTCGTAATAATTTGAGTCGTAAATAGTTGAATTATATTAGAGCATTTTCCTCAAATTTTATTGTGAAGAAAAATAAACACAAAAAATTGTAATTCGTGACTTACAAAGTTGTATGGATTTTGTTGTGGTAGTTTTTTATATTTGATTTCAGTATTTTTGTTATTGTTTTAAAGTTTTAAAAGGGAAGAACACTAAGTAAACCCGAGCAGAGATCCAAAATGTTATAGAAAAAAATAAAAATTAGACAAAAAACGGTAAGCAGAATATAATAGGAAAGCAAAAGAAAGGAAACGGAAATTATTCTTGAACTAACTTATTTTAGCTATTAATACTTTGGCTTTCATGGAAAAGGGTTTTAATCAATTGAAACGAGGTTAAACAGTTAATATAAAAATCATAACGTCTTAAAGTTAGGTAACGAATTACAAAAATATTATAGTAAAGCAACAAAATAGCTAATAATTTTTTTTTGATGACTGTTTGGAATGTTACCTTGATCTACACACAATTCCTCATTCACTGCATAATTTAAAATTTTGAAATAAAAAAATTAATATTTACCCAGTTATAGTGACTCGGCATAGAAAATCTTGTAAGACTTACGTTTAAAGTATAAAATATGTTCGCCGTTTTTATGTAAAACACCAGTAGGATAATTTCTGTCCAACATTTAAACTTTCTACACACAGAAAATTTTCAATGTAAAATCGTCAAAAACCAGGTTAATTTAACATTTTTTGGTAGTGATTTTGCCTCATAGGTGTTTCATGTTAATTCTAAATGATTTACAATAATCTTGAAAGAATATTTATGCTTTTGAATTAACTATATCTCATGTTGATTAAATATTCCAGTACTTTTAAATCAAAATAAAGTTGATACTGAAATAACACGAAAAATCATGTTGAATCAAAGTTATTTCTAGTTGGAACAACGTGAATTTGATATTGGAACAAGTCGAAGAATCATGTGGGTTTGAAGTTATTTCAAGTTGAAACAACGTGAATTTGATATTGAAACAACACAAATAATCATGTTGAATTATAGTTATATCAAGCTGAAACATCATGACTTTTATGTAGCTATTTTATTAATTATTTTACTTACGTGATGGTTATAAGCATAGACATCCGAAACCTTGTGTTGTAGTTGGCTGCCCCAGCCAAGATTTGAGCTCGTGCCACTTGCATGATAGTCCGCGCGCTAACCACTGCAGCCATAACAGCTTTAAACTTTACTTTAGCTATACACTAATGGAGTTTTCTTTTCTAGAAAAAGTGTAAAACTTTTTTACTTCTTATTGAAAAAATCGCAATCTAGCATTCCTTCGTGAGGGATTATACAATAATTTCTAATAAATTCACTTCCTCGAAAAATGATTATATTGCAAATTTTTAATGAAAAGTGCAAGCAATGCAACATTTTTTGTAGAAAAGAAAACGCCATAAATAAATACCCATCGCTTGTAAAATAAACTTAATTTTAATTTAACATGATTTAAATGATTATTTAACATAGTAATTATTTTAAACTAAAGTTATAGTCATGTTGATTTAAAATGAAATGTAACGTTCATAACAAAGTTGTTTTAACAGTGAAACATTTTAAATCAAAGAGATTTGAGGTTAGATTAATAGTCTTTCATTTAAAATTAATATGAAACAATGGTAATTTTAAACAAGCAGCAGTAAAATTTCGCTGGGAATTCGTTCTTTGTCGTCTATATAGCCGACACAAGGAATAATAAACAACAACAAGTCACACAACTAAGCACAACAGTAAACTGGAGCAATGAGCAAAGCAAGTAAACACTAACACACTTAAACGACAAATTATTTCATATTTCATAATTCGTCACGTTGATTTTACATTCCTTTATTTTTCTCTGTGTAATTCTTCGCCGTTAATACAAGAAAACACTGTTGAATATTTTGAAAATATATACAGTGTTGCTCTTTCGCGTTTTTGTATTGAAACATTATTATATGTGAAACATTATTATATGTGGTGCTCAGCAGAAAAAGACCGTTATCTTCCCAGGCCAAATTTTACAGGTAGACTAAAAACAGACGTGTAGGTAAATTTAAAGTTAAAGTTGATAACACTGCTAAGACATATACTGAGCATTCTACTAAATTGATATGGGAATTATAAAAAATACGGAAAACTATGAATGATATTTTGAAAAATGTACACACTTTGAGCCTCAATATTCCAAAGCTTGAGATTTCGGTAATAGAACTTCAAAATGTTATAACTAAAAAATATTTTGGAGTTTACTTGTTATTTACATGCATTTTTGTTAGCAATAATGTATAATTTTAGAATATACCAAAAATGGATTAAGATTTTGGGAAGATAAGGTCCTTTTTCGATATTTGTACATCCGCTAATAAGCTGCATATTAAAGTAAAACATAAAAATTCAAAGGCAAAAAAATGCTAAAAAATTCAACAAAAATTTTTTGGAAAAATGCTGAAAAATATGCTATAAGCTAAAAGACTTTTTTCATGCTAGTTAGGTTCAAGAAATGCTAGATCTAGCATTAAATATGCAGAATTTTTAACGCTGGTGTGATATCACATGCCCCGATTTAAGCAAAGGATTTTATACAATTCAGAACACATCATGATCTAATGGTTCTAGAACTCAGAGTTGCTATACTGTCTACATATATTTTTAATTTTGATTGGGAGGATGTTTTTTCTGCTTGAAAATATCAAACATTTTCTATTGGCAAATACAAAAAAAAAGTTGTACTAGAAAATTTTAAATATTTTTTATAGATGACATAAATGTGTCCTGTAGAGAGCTGCCTGAATATTTCACGCTACCCAATAATTCAAGATTTTTATTACATTTCTTGGAAAAATAAATTCCTTTTTAGCTCTGTTCTTCTAGTAATAGTAACTAGTATTAAAACAAGAACAGCAACAACAACAGCAACAAAATGCAACTACTTGTTCTTGACGTTGTTGCCGCTTGTTTGTTGCTGCTGGTCGGTCGTACATATTTAGTTGCTGCCTTTGTACCCAGCAAAAATAAATTTGGTAAAAAGGAAGCAGTAAGATTATTAACCCTTATGTGAATATCAAGGTACCCGGGTACCTTTAGCGTCTTAAGCTTAATTTCTTTTATAGAAGCTGATGATCCACATAATTGAAACTTCTTGAGAACTCTTAACTTTTAATAAATTTTCGATTATTATTGATTTTGAATTAAAAAATTATTTTAGATAAGCGTTACAGACCAATTTACTTCTAACACCCTTAGCAGTATAGCAAGGTACATGGGTACCTTCATACGTTTCATATATAATTCTTCTGCAAGTGTGTATGAAATTGAACTATTCCCACAAAAGTTCATCTAAATTGGTACAGCCATTAGACCAATTTAGATGAACTTTTGTGTGTATTTAGGTGGGTATAAGAATGGCTCAGATTTATAATTAGTCCCGGTAAGTGGCGCTCCAATAATGCTCAAATTTTTTTACTGCAACATCATGATATTGATATCAAATTAAAGGTTTTTTTGAGACGAACTCGAAAAATTAAACGACGTCATTATAAATTCAGTATGTCAAATGATCGAAGATGGCAAACCATATTTTTTAAGCAACCTCAAGTAAAAACGTATGCTAATATTACTCTTATTTCGATGGCCAATGTTCCAATGTAAAATTATTTCGCGTCACTCTAAATGCAATATCTCAAAGCCAAAGTACGGACACAGCCAACGTCTGCTACTAATAATAAAATAAATGAAAATCTATATGATAAATTATTTATTTCATGAAAAAAAATAAACAAATACAAAATCAATGTAAAGCAGAAATTCACACTGAGCTACAAATAAATGTTTATTGATCGCTTTGTGAATAATTTATTGATATTAGATAGTTTGTTAAATGTGCATTGCAAATCGGTCTAGAACATCTAGTGCAAGCGGTTTTCTTTGTTTCATACGTATTTGCAAGCATACATGGCAACTTCCTACTACTGGAGTACGACCGCTTCTGGCCTTTTTTTGCAAACAGGAAATATCCGACGTCACAGCTTCAAAGTATTTTCAAAGTATAATCAATATTGCTGATGTGCCTGACAATTAAGAAATCCCTTTGGCTTTTCTTAGCGCGTTGCTCCTTGATAACTTCCATAATATAAAGCGGTAACAATATACTAAAACCTTACGTTTTTGTCAATCTCAGATTTATATCACAAGGTTTTAAGTCTTTTGATTCCAGTTCGCTGTCCAGATTTTTGTTCCTTTATAGTAAAATATGAATTGGAGCGATTCCGATAACTTTTAATTGACCCGGAAACGACTTCAATAACAAATGTTTTGAATCAAACGTACTTTTAAAGTTTTATCGTTATTTGAACTACGACAAATCCACAGAAAGTTGACAAACTTTTCGAAAAAATATATGAGATGTTCAAGTTTAGAGGGATATAAAATAGGAACCATAAGATTTATCGAACTAATACTTGCGCCATGTGATCCGCACACAAGGGTAGTGTATGTAAGTCGAATGACATTAAAATCGGAGATGGTAAAAATATAAACTCTTGTTTTAGTGTCAAAATTTTTCAAAAATTACTCCATGGAGGTATATTGAAGTCGTTTACAGGTCTACTTAATATGATCGGATTTATTCCAAATTTCATTTATTTACTTTAATAATATAAGGTAAAAAGAATTTGGCCGGCGCTTTCTAAAAATCCGATATTTAAAAATAAGAACTTCCCTATTTTCCATATAGGTACCCGGGTAACTTGCAATGCTGTTGGAGATGCGCAGAAGCATGCAGTGCATCCCCTCTGCCTTACAAGGAGGCAATAACGTCAGCGAGTGAAGAAATGTACCACGCACACGACGCAGTTGGTCAGCTATTTATATTTTTTTTTTCATATTTTTTAGACCAGAAGTTTTTTATTCCGCTCACACTTTTTTATAATGCATCCTCTCTCGCTTACGTGGATACAAATAATTTGATTTTGTATTCTTCCACTGAATTTTGTATGAAAATAAATGTGCCTCGGTAGCTTAGTGGTTAGGGTTTTAGACTACCATGCAGAGATCTTGGGGTCGATTCAACCCCAAAAATTATTTAATAAAAGTAAATTGTAGTGTAATATAATTTCCAGTTGTATTTGTACCATTTAATAAACCAACACAAAATAATGGCCAATAAACAATTAACCCAAGTGTAGGTAAAATTGTGATATAAAGAACAAAAATTTTTTCAATTATATACATATAAAAAAGATGTGAGATTAATGCATCTAGGATGCGCAGAAGGAAGCTCATACCTCGAGACCTAGCAAGTGGGACATTCCATACCGAAGCAGTAGTGAGATTCCGTAACTTTTAACAATAACAGCAGTTGTTATATTGTCAAGATCTTAAGTTGTTTGCACTAACGATTTTACGATTCTGTGACTTCTTGCTAACGACATTGCTTAAATCTGACATCATGTGACATATCTGTTAAAATAAACGAAAAGCGTAAAGGAGAATATAACAAAAACAAATGCGTTTGTTACTGCTAAGGAGTGTACAGAAATTTGTTTGCATTAACTTCATTAATTTCATTAATTACAAATATTCTTATGTAAACGTAAATGTTTTATATATATGTATATTTTTGTAGAAAATTAACTTTAAAGTACGTGCTACGGCTGAACAGCTGACTGGTTGCCTATTCATTAACAACAGAAAAACTATTGTCGTTAGTTAAAGAATACCAACTATTGTAAAAAATGTTACAGAGAAGCAAAATCGACAATTTGCTTGTTAAATTTTTTAACAATCACAACTATTGCTAAAATTGAATAGAGAATCTCACTACAGGTTGGTAAGGGAGAGTACCGATCTCTCTCCCTTGCAAAACTGCTTGCCGTAAACGGATATTTTCGCTGGGTACTTACTTGTACTTGGATGGCTTAAATAGTTGCTGTAGTTATTGCTATTGCCGTATGTAGATGATGTCTATTGATGTATGCTACAATAGTTGTTATTACTGTAGTTGTTGTGTACTTGATGTTGTTGTTGATGTTCGATTTTACCATTTAACACTTTACTTTGTATTTAGCTGATCGCTTGTTGTTGTGCCAACTTTTTTTTTCAATATTATTTTTTCTTTATACATATTTTTTGTGTTCTTTGTCTTGAAAGTTCCTTGTGTAGTTATTGTTGGCTGCTATTGTTAATGTAGTCCACTTAACCATGGCCTAAACTAGTGTATTGTTCTTGTAATCTTGTACAAGTTATAGAACTTGAAAATCACAAAAACTAAAACAAAAACAAGTAAATATAATAGTGTAAAAAGTAAAACTATGAATTGTATTGTATAACAAATGTATTATTGCAATTGTTGTTATTGTTGCACCTAGATCTAGTATAGTTGTCTATTTGTATGCGAGTTTTTTCGTGTTCTGCAACGTTCATGCCAACATTTCAAAAACTAAAGCGTTTTGTTCGAATACGTGCTGTTGTTGTTGTTATTGTTGTTTCTTTGTTTGTTTTCTTTAGTGTCTGATTCACTTTTATGTAGTTTTACAAAAATCAGTTAAAAAATGATGAAGTTTAAGTTTAAAATTGAAAATTTAATTTGATTTTTTATTGTTGTTGTTGTTGTTGTTGTTGTTGCTATTGCGCTTACATATTCATTGGTTTTGCTTGATTGCTTAATTAGATTTTTAATTTGATTCTTTTGTTTCGATGTGAGATCTCTATTTTTACATTTCAATATTTAAGCAGTTAAGAAATGAAGGGATTTCTAAACTTACAACAAAAAGATTAGCAAACAGTCTATATGCTTCTACTTCTATCTGCTCAATATAATATGCCCAAAAGCCGTTTTATTTTTAAAAACGCTTTCGATTAAAACTTTATTTGTTGCAACAATTTCTTGTAATCAAATATTCCAAATATTATTCACCACATCTAACCGCCGCTAGTCTTCGGTAAAAGTGACGTGACTTGTCTTGCGAAAGGTTTTTTTTTCTCTAGGGTAAAAGTTACCAGATTTTCTATGCCGGTTCACTATTAATAATATGCAAAGGGGAGAAAATTAACTTTCCCTAAAATGAGCCCAAGACGTAAACATACAAAACGACGACACACGTGTACATTTTGTGGTGCCCTCTATCAGAATCAGCCACGAAAACCTTGATTTTGTTGTATGGCACAGTAGGGTAATAAATTTTTAGTGACATCCTCCAGTTCCAAAATCGTGTAGGGCATGGGAAAAAGTAACAACAGCGATAAAAATTTTTCGCCATCGTGAAAAAAGTTCACATTGATTCAGAAAATACTCAATATTAAAATTAACTCTTGGCCATTTGCATAAGTTCTTTTTAATTTTAGCTTTTCAATATACAATATTTCAATTCAATCAATGATCATCACGAATTTGTGGTTAATAATACACAATTTTTTACTCATATTTTTGAGAAGATAATTTAAAAGTTAACATGAGATTGAATCGATTGAAAATGATAAAAATAATCAAACACATAATCATTAACAATGAGGTTATTTTGGTTGCATTTGCATCATCATCATTTCATCATTATCAATATCATAACAGAAATGATTCGTTTATAAATAAGTGACCTCTCGACGCACGGTAGGTGTACACTGCAAGGAAAACCATCATACACACAACCATTTTTTACGTTACAGTAACGATTTTATCATTGTTTTTGATTCAACGTCACATTTCATTCCTGGTGTGAAAAGTGGTTCATTAATTACAATAATGTCACAATTTAAATTGAAATGTTTCGCTCAACTATTTACGAATTTCGCTTCATAAATCTAATGCAATGATTTCGTCACATTTTTTTACATTTCTAATTAATTATTTTACAATTCTAATGAAATTTTACGAATATTGTGAAATAATTTGATTGGATTAAACAGAAAAAAATTATCACCAAAAAATTTTCAAACAAAAGTTTGTCTAAAAATAAATAGCATTTTCAGTAAATTTTCTTTACTGAATCAATGAATTTTTTGTTTGACTTTTATTTAGGACGCAAAAACCAAACACAATAAGAAATTCCGTTTTCTTTGTCGTAAAAAAACAACGATGATGATATACACACAAATAACAACAACAACAACAACAATGATAGCAAAAGGAGTGCGATTGTACAAATTTTTTTACTGAAAATGTTTAAGTGAATAAATTCCTTAATGTCGTTGTTTTAATTTTCATTCATTTTTTTAGAGTCTTTAGATAAACATTAACACTTGAGCACATTTAGCAATGTGAAATTTCATAAACGCTTTATGAATGATGATGATGATGATGACCCAGACAAAAATTTTGTTTGATATATTACGAAAAATATTTTTGTTCGATTGAGTAAACTACTTTGTTTAATATTTCTTAGTATTTTTAGACTAATTTTTTTTTATAAATTCAGACCAAAATATTTTTGATATCTTTCAGAAAATCTAGTAAAGCTTGATTGATTTAGTAAATTGTTTTGTTTACAATTTGTAAATATTTTTATACGAATTCTTTTATAGATTTAAACAATTTTGTTCACTGAAAAAACACGTTTTTCAATGAAATTGTTGAGATATTTTTGTCTATATTTACAAATTTGTTTGTAGGTCCGTTTCTATACAAAACATTTACTATTTCATTGAATTTCTTTACTGAAAATTAAATTAATTTTTTCTGTGTAGCTTTCATAGGCTCCTTAGAAAATTTCATTGGATTTATGACAAAAAAAATTTTTTTCATTTTATGGAAACCCCTTTAAGTTTTGACAAAATGTTATAATCGATACTTCAAATTCTTGAAATATATACTATAAAAAAGAAAGCATGGTGTCGTTGAACACTGGCTTGGAACTTAGTTCCTTACGTTATACTTACCCCCCACCATCGTGATCCCATTTTTGAAAAAAATATTTAGCCTATGTGTCCTTCCAGACTCCGATCTATCCAGAGATAGTTTCGGAAGAGAAGAAATTTCCCCCTACACACCTCTTGGCTCTAGTTTAAAAAAAACATATAACCTATGTATCCTTCTAGACTTAGATCTATCCATGCTACAAATTTTATCAAAATCGGCTCTGTAGTTTAGCCTTAAAGCGCAAGAAACAAACTAACAAACTAACTTTTGCATTTATAATGTTCGTAAGGATAGTTAGCAGAGACACCTTCAGCTATCACTGTCACGAACCAATAAGCTAAGTCATAAGCAATTCAGCAAAGACTCAAACCATATTGGAGATTCCAAGAAACTAGGCCAAAAATCTCCAAAATCCCAAGATTTCCGCGGCACTTCCACGGAAATTACGGCAATATTGAAAATCTAAGAAATCCACAGTGTCAACACCACTATGTTATGTTACATTGTGTCATGTCAAACAATTTTATATCAAAAATTTATATGATTAGCAGAGACACCTTCAGCTAGTACAGCTACGAACCACTTAGTCAAGCCACAAACCAATGAGCAAAGACAAACACCATGCTGGAGATTCCCAAACACTCAGGAGTTCCCCGGCACTTACCCTGAAAATTACGGCAACACTGAAAATCTAAAAAATCCACAGCTGCAACACCATTATTCTAAGTAGTTATGACCAGTATTTGTGAACATTATTTGGGACCAGTATTCGCGGACAGTATTTTTTCATTTTCAAAAAATTTTTGTTCTGCCCCCAAGCATTGAATTTTGTTATTCAAAGCATTGATGTGCATGGCGCGCCATAAGGAAATAAGGTTCCAAAAATTTAAAAAAAAATTAAAATTTCATATCCTTGAATGTCATAATTTTAATGAAATGTATTTCATTGTTTTCAGGAAAATTTTTATTAAATTTATAAAAGATCGATCAAATAAATAGCATACATATATATTTTCTTTTTTATAAACATACCCTTATTTATTTTAACAGTTGGCAATCAAAAGCGAACAACAAAAATAGTTTTAGATATTTGTTGTTTTTGTTATCTTTGTTGTTATAGACACATTTTTTTACAGTACTGTTGACTGAAGTAGTTAAGACGTTGCCTATGAAGCAAATGATGAGCTTCAAGAGCCTAAGTTCGATACTGTGAGCGATTATCAACATTACACATTTTGCTGATAATCAATGACAACACAAAATGTAAGAAATGTGCTTGGAAAAAGTTTCATTCTGTTTATGTAATTTTTCATTACTGCAATGCAATGCTTCATGGCATTAATGATGTTTTTCGTTGTATTAGTGTAATCGTTTCATTTGCATTATTAACCGACTTTCTTTCAGTGTACCAACTCTTTTATTACTACTGGCTTTTACAAAATTTTATTACAAAATAACACAAAAGTATTTAGGTTTTATTAATATATTTTGCTTTAACCAAACATTACGGAACCCTTTCTATAGCCAGATAAACTTTCTTTTGTTCTGGTGTTAATATTTCTCCATACATTTGTTGAAATGCTTTTGAATTTCCTAATATTTTTTATTTCTCATTTAATCTTTAAAATATTATTTGTTCTTCTGATATTATATCGCAATGTGTCTTATGATGTCATTATTTAAATTGCATTTAAGTCGTTTTTCATTATAAATTTCCTCTTTTTTAGCAACAATAATTGCATCTTCAAAAAACATCACTTTATTTATGACAAAAGAATTTTATAAAACACAATTTTTGCTTTCAGAAAATTGGCACAATTTAACAGCACACATTCATACGCACATGAACAGTAGAGTTCACAATAATAGTTGAAATTTTTTAGGGTCTTTTACTTCCATTTAGTTTAAATTTGCACTCTTGACGCAGTTTTTAAGAAGTGACTGAATATAAAAAATCGATCTGACAACAATTTCAGAGTAATTACAAAATAATTTTTTTCAAAATTTTTACGACAACGATATCTAAAAAAAATAAATCGTTTTTAGCAATCGACGTACTTTTTTGCGGTTAAGAGCTAATTAGATTTTGGATTAAAAAAAACGGTGCCTTAAAATTAATGTCAAAATTTTTTTTTAGAAAATGTTATTATCGAAAAATCTGGAGATCTAAAAAGTCGATTCTCTGTGTGTGTGTGTAATAACGTTTGCGTACAATAACAATAAATGAATAATGTTGCTATTTCCTGTTTTCTCTCTTCTTCCTTATTAGTATTTCTTTTTAAAATTCAAAGTATATTTTAAGGCGCATTTAAATCTGCCTTAGTACAAGTCACAGTTTTAAGTAACAGTGATTTTTAAATTACGTTCACTGTTCAGGAAGTTCTTTAAAAATCACATTATCGCTCATCTCTAGTTCATATTCACTAAACGTCCAGATCTAATTTTCGAAAATCGGCCTCAAATCCGTAACTCCCATTTTTTGATAGTGAGAAGCTGAAATTTATTTCGAAATAAGTTCATGTAGGGTTTGTCGCAAACAATTCTTTAAAGAAAAAATATGTCCCAACTAATACTGTTCAGCACATGATTCTAACGACTGATTCTGGTAGAGAGCACACAAAAATGTACACGTGCCAGCAAAAACGTTTCTTCTTTATTTACCAATCCGTATTCGGATATAAGCGATCATACAATTATTATAAAATGACAGATACTTTAATATTTTTTTTTATTCAATTATAGAGAGTTGTCTATTTTTGGCTGCCCTCAGAAGATTTATTTCGTCTTGGTGACCTGTCCATTCTTGAATGTTTTCAACCATGTTATTTCTTTTCTTCCACTCGGGAGTCTTCCTTCAATTTTAGCCTGTAAAATGGTTTGGGGAATTCTATATTTTCCATTTCGCATTAAGTGATCCGTGTTTTTATATTTTTTATTAATTCACGTCCGACATTCATAGGTCTCAGCACGTCTTCATTCGAAACGCGATCGGTCCATGGGATCTTTAATATTCACCGGAAAATCCACATTTCAAACGAATTTAATATTTTTTCATCTGACGCCTTTATCGTCCATGTTTCTGCCGAATATAATAGTACGGACCATACATAACATTTTATGAAACGTATTTTTGTTGTTAGGCTTATGTCGTGACTAGTTAATGTTTTACGATATTTAAAAAAATGCGTCTCTGGCCATTTCAATCCTACATTTAATTTCTCTAGACATATCCCATTGATCGTTAATCTGAACTCCCAGGTATTAAAATGTTGAAACTTTTTTTTTTGGAATTATTTATTCGTATTGATGTATTAGTTTGGGCCTTTTTTCTACTCACAATCATGTATTTTGTCTTCTTAATGTTAATTTTTAACCCATATATCTCGCTAGTTTGCGCAACTGCAACTAATTTCGGTAATCCCGACAAGCTGCTTGCTAGTAATGTAGCGTCATCGGCATATCGTATGTTATTTATTAATGTATTGTTTATTCTAATGCCGATATTCTTTCTACTGAGTGATTCTCGAAATATTTTCTCCGAGTATAAATTAAATAAAAGTGGTGATAATGTACACCCTTGTCTTACTCCTCTTGAGATCGGAAAATTGTCAGTCAGTTCACCATCAACTTGAATATTTGCTATCTGTTTCCAATATAGGTTTTTGATGCATCTTATATCACTTTCTTCCAGTCCAATGGAGATTAAAATTTCCATACTTTGTTAATGGGTTACAAAGTAATACGTGGTACTTATTTATCTTATTACTATGCTTCAACCTAGTCCTTAATAAAATTAGTATGCAGTTTTCTCATTATGTGCAAGTAGTTACAATTCGTTGATATGTATTAATAAAATAAGTAGACAATTCACTTTTTAAGTCAAAATGTGTTTGTATATGAAAACTAATTTTTGTCGCTTAGACTAATAAGTCAATAATAGGTGAGTGGGTAAAATTCTTGTCTTCAAATCTGAACGAGCAAAGGTTTGTATCCCAGATGGGTCAAAAATAAAAAATAAAAAATAAAATAACTTAATAAATATACAGGCATGTTCTGAAATCATGGTGATTTCAAACCACGAACGATTTTGAAATCACCCGAGTGATTTTTTTTTGTGTTCTGAAAATCACGAGATTTTTAATCGTGATTTTCATTATTCTAAATCACGAGATAACAGCGGATTTGCATTGTTTGACTACTAAAAAGCAAAAGTAAATCACGAAAAATGTAAACAAAACTAAATGAAGTTGCCACGAACAAATACAGGTTTTCAAATCACGAGATTTCAAACATTTTATTGTGCTGAACACTTTTTCGGTGATTTAAAATAAAGTGAAAACGATAAAGTGATTTCCAGAACATGTCTGATAAATAAAGTATTATGTGTGTAAATTTTTTTTGAATTCTAATTTGTTTATTTTACTACTTATTTGTTAGCTTTAAGTAAGCCAAATAATAACTAGTTAATTGCTGTGACAATGTAAATACAGTTGTAAGGGGTACCCCTTATTTTTTAGACTTCTCAAATAAAAATAGCTATCGATAACTTCTTTTTTTTTTGAGAAGTTTAAATCCTTACATACTTTTTTTTTTGCCTACCAGTAAGCAAAGTTTTTGGTGGGGTGTATCGGCATCTTAAAAGTGTACATTTAGCATTAATTTTGGGAAAATTAAATTACAGACAAGATTCTGTAGAAAAATTTTATGTAAAATATTTGAATATGATTTCAGTAAGGAAACTTAAATTGGCATTTTTGTGAACGCTGCTTTTTAAATAGCAAAATATAAGTGACGTTTTTATTTTGTTGTATTTGTTTCACTTATTTTTTATTTTTTTACCACGCACAATCATTTTTTAGTGTAGCGTTCATGCCACGGTCATCTAAGCATGACGTTTGAAGACATTTAAGGAAGTTTTCTATTTAAATTTGTCAGTTTTTCATCAGAATTTGTGTACAAAATTAATTGTGAACATTTTAAATTAATAATAGTGGATATGAAAGCATATTGCAAAACATAAATGTTTGCATATGCCAAAAAAAGAATTATTCAAATAGAAAAATTAAAAATAATTTTGTCTAAAAATTATGCTAAACAAAGCGTATTTATTGTGCAAATTATGCAGCCGCTTAAATCTTAACATTGTGCAATTTTAAATAGTGCGTCTACGATTGTTTGCTTTTTTTCTTTGGTTTGCTTAAGTTTTCTTGAACAATTTATTAAGTCTTGTATTATTGCTGTTTTTTTATAAATCGTCATCGTTTGTTATTGAGTGAGTGCATTTTTAATACATGCAACAATAATAATGAACTGTTTTTGTTGTGCGTTTCTTCGTATTTTGTGCTCTTATTTGGATCAGCAGCATTAACAACTGCAGCTACAACACAACTTGATCTCATAAAAATCAACAGCAACAGATTAACGTCAACTTAAAGTCAATTGTTTTGACGTTAAACGTATTCAAGTCAACATTTTGAAAGATTATTGCAGTTTTTCCACTATGGTGCTGAATGCTGAAAGAAATTGTCAAAATAAAACGAAAATGTTTCACAAAATACGTAATCTATGTATATATGTAATTAATAGACGAGACTATATTTTGTGCTGCAGTTTATGCTCACATTATACAGCCGATTTTTGCAAGACCTATACCATTTTAATTACAGGCGAGCGAACGAAAACCTTCTGAACGAAACAACGACATCTCTAAGCAGTTTAATGTGCTAAAAAATGCTTTGTCTTCAGTTTTTTTTTTTGCTATCACCCACCAATTTCTTCTTTTTTTTATGGGCCAGTCTAATATTTTCATGTTAACTCGAGAACGGTATGCCCGATTTCGATATAAAAAAAAAACAGCAAAAGATGCATTAAAAATTACCTTCAAACTATATTAACATAGTTTTTTAATCTTTGCAAATTAATATAGAAAAAAGTGTTTTTTTCATGCTAAA
This sequence comes from Panzeria rudis, assembly GCA_956483635.1. NCBI lineage: Eukaryota > Metazoa > Arthropoda > Insecta > Diptera > Tachinidae > Panzeria > Panzeria rudis. The sequence goes on along the minus strand of OY101448.1, from coordinate 53,249,239 downwards.
TTAACCAATTTTCTCTATTTTAAATCTCATAAAAATTTCAAAACTGCAGAAACCTTAACTTTTAACTATTGTTCTTATAGGCAAGTGTCTTGCGAACAAAATAAGCCATATATCATAAAAATCTATGGGCAAATGTTGATTTTATTAGCAAAAATAAAAAATAAAATAAAATAAAAATTTTCAAAGCAATTGAAAAATTCAATTGATGTAAAATCAAAATATTTAATTTTTTATTTTCTGATCTCCATTAAAAAAGCTTGCACACGTTTCACTCTTAAGCCAGTATTAAATTTCGCTTTCTCAGAGTTTGTTTTTTTAATATTACTATGAATGATTCATTTACTTACAATTCTGCGGACTCAGTGTTTTTACATTTTTAATTACATTTTTATTTATATCTTTTTTTTTAAGTAAACCACAAAGAATACCATAAAAAAACTGATATTCTCTTACTTTATTTAAATTTTTTTGCTTTATAAAATATTTTATTACTTCATTTTTAAGTGCTGTTATATTTTTGCGTAACATATTCAAAAATTCAAAAGAATTTTAAAAATTTTGTTGATGATTTCGAAAAATTATATACAAACACATTAAACATTAGTATACAAAAAAAAAAGAGAAAAAATAACTAATCACAAACATGAGATTTTTGCTAAGCTTCTTGAGAAGATATTCCTGAAAAATGTATTTTGTTTTAGTTTTTGCCACATATTTACTTCCAGAACGGCTGCTGTTGGCTGAATGGTTAGCGCGTTTGACTACAAACCCTGAGGTCTTGAGTTCAAGAAGACTAGTTTCAGGCAAGTCAACAACATCATGAATTTGTCTGATGTGTATTGGTGTATTATTTGTTGATTGTTGTTGGACTCTTAAAGTAATAAAGGCATAGTACTGATCACTTTGGCAGTACCGGCAGCGATTGATACTAACATATCCTAATGGACTTCAAAGCCCCTTCTTCGTCGGTATTGTAGCAGAACCGCCGGCGAAGTGAATTGCTATACAGCTTAAACAAATTAATGCCTCTACTTCACACCAGAGGGGCCACAACACTGATCTACAAGAAACGCGCAATAGTAGAGTTGTATATGAGTTAAGCTTTCTACCTCTCTATCACTTCTCTCTACTCTATCCCTTTCTCAAAGAAGGTAACACATTAATTAATTAACTGGTAGGCATTAATTGCCTAATTGTGTTACTGCTCTTTTTGAAGAAAAAACCTCCAGAACGACTTATCTGTTCTTATTTTTCACTGTTGCATAGATATCATTCTTTTTTTTTCAGCCACTACCACGAAGGTGTTGAGTGGACCAACAATAATTGATGAATAGGGCCTTAAAAAATTAAAAAAAAAATGTTTAAACATAAATTTTTACAAATTCATAATTTTCAGCAGAACCTTGAAAATGAAAAAAAAATATATATATAAGTACATACAAAACTTTGAACTCTGATAACACTGTACAACAAAATCATTTTTTCCTTCAAAATAACAAATGATTCTAGTGTATCGCCGTGTGAAGAACTCACCCCCTTCCTCGTAAATAAAAGTGCTGAGCACATCTTATACCTTAAACGTAAGACTTATGCTCAGTCAGTATAACTACATGCAAAAGGGGGGAATGTCAAGACCCACTAAAATAAGTCCCAATTATAAACTTTCAAAACGCTGATACACGTATTTAGATGTTGGTGCCCTCTACACAGAAAGAAAAACGCCGTACTAAATTCAAGTATTTTCTACTTACTTTGAGTATTCTTAAATTGTGTACAAAAATTCTTATTTTATGTACTACTATTAGTATCATCTTTTTATACAGTCGTAGTGTGTTGGTATTTGTTTGCTTGTTGATTAATAGCTTCAGTCGCATGTTGGGCTTATGTTGTATTCTTGTTATTGGTTATTCTCTTTGTTCGTGCATTGCCGACTAATAGCCTACAAACGTCGTATTACATGCTGCTGGTTTATACTGGATTTTAGCTGTCCTTCTTTCTATACTGAGTTAGCTGCGTAGTCTGAGGCGTTGGTTTACAAACATGATGAGCTAAGTTCAATACTAGGAATGAACAAATATAAATTTTAAATTAAAACATACCTCGTTTATATGCAGAGTTTATTTGCAAATAAATACGTAAAATGCTGTCAAATGCTGTTTTATGTTAACTTATTAAATCGCTGATTATTCATCTATTTGTGAATATATTTATCTATTTATAAATTTTTATTAACAAACATATGAAAAGATGGCAGCCCAAACTTCTTATTTGCAAATAACGCATTAATCAGTAATTGTTTTCGTGAGTTCGTAAGTTAGCAGCACTACGATTTTATTTGCAAATAACACGCGCGTATAAATGTAGTAACAAGTAAGTAAAAATATTAAATTTATATAAGTAGTAAAAATATAAATTCTCAAGCCTGTTCTGTACCAGAAATAAATAAGTAAAAGTTAGCGTGATTCGGGCTTGATTCAAGTACTCGGCGGGATTAATTATAAAGTGCGCAGTTAGGATTGTCAAGTATTCGGCAAATTGGTTCAAGCATACAGCGGGCTTTAGTCTTCATGTAATACGACGTTTGTCAGCTACTTGTCGACTATGCCCGAGCAATGAAAATAAACAACAACAAGAGCGCAACACTGATTTGTGGCTATGATCAAGCAAACAACAAACACCAACACAATACGAATACGACTGTGTATAAGGTTTATAAACATATTCGTACTTAAAATAAAAATTTGTTTACATGAACAAACGTTAATCAGGCTAAAATTAAGTATTTTTTATTTTGCGCTTGAACATTCCGACTTGAATCAATCTTTCTGCACTTGATTTCAGAAAAACCAGGATTACCATGCTTTTGAGACCGCTTGGGATTGATTTAAGCACGGATAGATTGATTTTCCTTTTCAGTGTACCAGAATCATTAGGTACACAGAAAAAACTAAATATCATTTTCAGTAAAGAAATTCAAAGAATTAATAAATATTTTGTCTAGAAACGGGCCTACAAACAAATTTGTTAATATATACAAAAATATCTTAACAATTTCGGTGAAAAAAAACCTTTTCTGTTTTTAGTGAACAAATTGTAGAAGTCTATAAAACAATTTGTCTAAAAATATTAACAAATTCTAAACAAAATAATTTACTGAATCAAACAAAAATATTTACTGGATTTTCTGTAATATATCAATGAATATTTTTGTCTGAATTTATAAAACAATTTGTCTAAAAATACTTACAAATACTAAAGCAAATAGTTTACTGAATCAAACAAATTCATTTATTGAATTTTTTGTAATACAGTCGAACTTCCATAACTGGAAGTTCTCCATTACTCGAACGAAAATACATACATTTGAATTCTATAACTCGAAGTTTTATATCTTTTTCTACATCATATGCTTCTTTCTGATTCCATAAGTTCAGTTCGATCCATACATGTGATTCACGCTTGATGACAAATGTAAATTAAATCGTATTTGTGTACATATTTGCGAACGAAGGACACTACAATTGATGAGCACTATAAGTCTGAACAAATTAGAATAATTTTCAACTGCAGTTAACAAACAAAAAAGTAAATCTCAGTCACTAATTCAGTATACTTTACTTCACTTTCAGGTTGCCCCTGTGGCTGAGGGGTAGCGATGTTAGCCTGTCAGTCCAGAGGTTGTGGGTTCGATTCCCGCCATAAACACTTGGTGTTTTCCGCATAAAAGTTAGTGTCAGCTTTAAATAAAAAAACATATTCATTATTTAATATACAACGCACAAGTTTGCAATTGATTTTTTTTTCAACAAAAATAAATCGATCGAAAGATATTTTGAGACACAGCGGAGCACCAAACAAAACTCATATTGGAATAAAACAGAATATTACTTTGAGGGATCCGACTTCCTATTCAAAAGTGTAGGTCGGTGCGAGCTTTTTAGGCGTAGTCCATAATTTGTGATGACGCTAAGGAAAATTCCGCGGCCAAATAACTCATTTCTAATGACTTAGGGTGCTAGCAGCGCAACTTAAAAACTAGACAAAAAAATTCCATAACTCGAAGTCTCCATAAGTCGAAGATTTTCTTGGGATAATGGTTATTCGAGTTATGGAAGTTCGACTGTATATAAAACAAAACTTTTGTCCTAGTCATCATTAGGATATTCGTTTAATCGGGTTTCTGCTTTAATCGGTTAATCGTTTGCGTAATTAATCGAGGTTTTGGTTTAACCGGGTAATTTCATTATTTATCGGTTAACCAATTAAGAAAACTTTTTCATAAATTAAGTAATTTCAATATATAAAAATTGTATAAATTACACAGCACAACGAGGTGGAAGTTTTATGTGTTGTTTAAATAAACATAGTTGATCTATTTTATCTAAGAATGTCTGTGCAAATAAAACGATTAACAATTTTACACATATCCTTTCCAACTGATGTGAAGGGTATTAGAAATACATATTTGGAAATAAAATAATGAAAAACCAACATCCAAAACAACACCCGATATTTTAAACTCCTTCCGCGTTCGCACAAAAAAGGAAAGCATATTCACCATTTTTAACCCGCTCCTTTGTAACAAAAAAAAAATACACAAAACAATACCCAGCTTGTTTTTTTAACCGACTTCAAAAAAAGGAGAAAGGTTATCAATTCGTCATGTAGTTTTTTTATGTATATTCCCTCAAAACTCCGCCATTTATGAACCGATTTCGGATTCCTTCCTCTATTCAAAAGGATGTACTTCCAGATTGGTCCCGTTGAAAAGTGGGCGGGGTCATACCCATACAAAGTAAATACACATTCGTTTTCAACTACTTCTACTCAACCGATTCTTGTGAAACTTGGCACACACATTAAGCTTTTGTTTAAATACTATATCAGGATCAAAAAAGTGGGCTGTAGCACGCCCATGCAAAGTAAATATTCTTTTTCAACAACTTCTACTAAGCCGATTTAAATGAAACTTTGCATGCACCTCTAGCTATCGTTACAATATACCATTATGTTTAGAAACGTTGGCAGTGCCACGCCCATGAAAATTAAATAAGCATTTTAACTGCTTCTACTTAGCCGATTCTTATGAAACTTTGCATACACGTTTAGTTAACGTTAATATACAACAATGTTGTTAGAAAAGTGGGCAGTGCCACGCCCATGAAAAGTAAATATTCATTTTAACTACTTTTACTTATCCGATTCTTATGAGACTTCGCACACACAATTAGTTCTCGTAAAAGTACATGCTGATAAAATATGGGGTCGCAGTAACACGTCTATTTTGTAGTTGGGTTTTTTTTTTGCAAGAATTGTTTGTAATCGGTAGTATTTTACTAATGGGTTACAAAGTAATCAGTGGTACTTATTTAACTTATTACTATGCTTTATATTAGAACTACCTTCTACTTTTCAATAAAATTAGTACGTGTTTTCCTCATTATCTAAAAATATTAAATAAATTAAAAAATAAAATAAAATTTAAAAAATACAAATAAAACACAATGTGTTTTAGATTTGTTTTTTATTTTAATTTTGTTTATTTGACTGCTTATTTTTTAGCTTCAAGTAGCCAAATAATAACTCATTAATTGCTGTGACAATGTAAATACATTTGCAAGGGGCGCTCCTTATTTTTTTTTTGGACTTCTTAAACAAAAATTAGTAGTTATCGAGTCAAATTGTAAGTAGTTATGACTTAAATCCTCATATACTCTTTTTGTCTACCAGTAAGCAAAGTTTTTGTTGGGTAATAACGCGGTGACAAGTGTTTGTGATATCGGTGCTTTTGAAAGTGACAACAACAAGCGACATGTTCATATTAAAAAAGAAGCAACAAAAACATTAGCGAAACAACAACATGGGACAGACCCAGTATCGCAAACACTTTGATTATTTTTTTGTCGTTTTTCTTAAATTTTTTTAGTTTCCTTTCAAGTTGTGGATAATTTTCAATATATTTTTTTAGTTCATATTATTGTTGCTTGTTTGTTTGTTCTTGTTGCGCATGTTTTTGCTGTTGTTGATTTTAAAATTGGCGGTAGCATTAACAGTGGCAATGAACAAGTCTCATCGCTCTTGTATGTTTACTTTTTTTGTTGTTGTTGCTGTTGCTGTATTTGGTTGTTGTTTAAGTTGTCAAGATAAGCGTCCAGTTAAAAAGTATTTTTTATGGTTTTTATTTGGCCATAAGAATCACAAAAGAAAAAATAAATAATTTCATAATAATTGTAGCAATTTTTTAGCGAAGGCTGGATGGGAACAAAGTTGTCGTGGACAGGTAGGTACTATTCATTTTGAGCTTCATCCCAGCAAAAACTTTTGTCATATCTGTAATCGGTAGTACTTTATTAATGAGTTACAAAGTAATGAGTGGTACTTATTTATCTCATTACTATGATTCCAAATAGATATACTACCAAGTTTTCAATAAAATTAGTTCGTATTTTTCTCATTATCTGAAAGAAGTTACACTTTGTTGATATGTATTAATAAAATAAGTAGACAACCACTTTTTAAGTCTACATGTGTTTGTATATGAAAACTAATTTTTGTCGCTTAAACTTGTAAGTCAGCAATAGCTCAGTGAGTAAAGTACTTGTCTTCGAATCTGAAGGAGCATAGGTTCGTATCTCAGCTGGGTCAAAAAAATAAAAATATTAGAAATATAAATAAAATAATGTGTATAAAATTTTTTTTAATTTTAATTTATTTATTTGACTACTTATTTTTTAGCTTCAAGTAAGCCAAATAGTAACCAGTTAATTGCTGTGAAAATGTAAATACATTTGTAAGGGATACCCCTTATACACAATGTGTATAGATTTGTTTTTATTTTAATTTTGTTTATTTGACTACCGTTTTTTTAGCTTCAAGTAGCCAAATAATAACTCATTAATTGCTGTGACAATGTAAATACATTTGCAAGGGGCGCTCCTTATTTTTTTGGACTTCTTAAACAAAAATAAGTAGTTATCGAGTCAAATTGTAAGTAGTTACGACTTAAATCCTCATATAATTTTTTGCCTACCAGTAAGCAAAGTTTTTGGTGCGATGCTATAAAAATAGGGAGTTACTAATTTGACCTTGATATTTTCGAAAATCCAGTTTTCATCATATGTCGACGTTTTGACGACTACAGATAATTTGACTAAACTCGATTGGCTCGTTGAGAGACATTGTTGAGGAAATTTAAAAAAACGCTTTAGTAATTGAGTTCTGAATTTTATTCGAACTGTATGGTTTTTTATCCAAAGTTATTGTAATTAGTTTGGCATAAGTTCGTTCGATTAAATTATTTTTTATTTAAGACAGAAACTCTAAAGCATGTAAATATTGAACATTCAAAGAAAACTTTACTGTACGGAAGGTTGAACTGACATCAGATGTTTCGAGACCACCACAGTCTTCTCATTAGAGCCCTTTTACCTACATTGCCAGCGACGGCAGCAACATTAACCTAATGAAAGTCCTATTAATTTAGTAAACCCAATTAACAAATGGGTCGCCCCATCTTGCGACGAATCGCACCTACTACTGAATTTTTGTAAATGTTCGGAACTTCACTAGCGATTTCTTCTTTATCATATTCAGCTATTTCAAGCTCTTTTTGGTTTCCGTCTTGCTCAAGTTTTTGGAACAGTATACATTCATGTTTTAGCTAAGGGCCTTTACAGTTTTAACACTTGAGTTATGAATTTTAGTTGAACTGTATGGGTTTTTATCCTAAATTATTTTAATTAGTTTGGCTTAAGTTCGTTTTTAATTTAATTTAATAACTCCAAAAGTTGTTGTCAAATCAATTTTCAGCATTTACTGAAAAAAATTCGACGAATGCCGCAAATTTGATCTAAATCATTTAAATGGTTTCAGAAATATTGTCGTCGGAAAATTGAAAAAAAAAAGTTTTTTTTTTAATCGCTTTAAAACTTTTGGTCGATTCGATTTCCAGCACTCTGCTACCTTTTATGAACTTCAAAAAAAATGCGTCGAATGCCGCAAATTTTATATTAAACGGTGAGTGGTTTGAGTGATATCGTTGTAGAAATTTAAAAAAAAATTTTTTTAATTACTATAAAAAAGCTATGGACTTTCCACCACTTTGAGCTTTAAATTAGGGGGAAATTCCAAAGTCAACCGTAACTCACTAATAGAAAACCGATCATAACGCTAATGTAATTTGAGAACAATGCTATGTCAAGTGTCTTCGTTTTTGACCCCATAACACTTTTCATCATTGTGCTGTCAGCCTTTATATCAGCTGGTCATCAATGCCAGTGACGACAAATCTATAATGAATGAAATGGCACACATCGACATTAGGGAAATGACTAATTGATATCAATTTAATGATAAAATGTCATCAATATGATGTCGCTGATAGAGAAACCAACATAACGCTGATGTAATTTGACATCAATGATATGTCAAGTGTCTTCATTTATGATCCCATAACACTTTTCATTATTGTGATGTCAGCCTTTACATCAGCTGGTCATCAATGCCAATGATAAAAAATATATCATCAATGCAATGACACACATCGACATCAGGGAAATGACTAATTGCCATCAATTTAATGACAAAAAGTCATCAGTATGATGTCGCTAATAGAAAAACCAACATAACGGTGATGTAATTCGACATCAATGCTATGTCAAGTGTCTTCGTTTATGATCCCATGACACTTTTCAACATTGTGATGTCAGCCTTTACGATCGAATAGTGTATGTCAAAAAACCAAAGTTGTTCGATCGCTATTGATTTTTGTTAAGCAAGAAGAAAAATTACTGTACATTTCGTATTTCATTAGTCATGGACAATTGACACAAAATGTTCCAAGACTTTATGGATCATATTTTTGTGTATTCTATTGTAAGCGTGAATGAATTGTCGAAAATAGTCATATAATATAATTTGGTCAACTGGGATGTATGTACGTACGTACAATGTTTTTATCTATTGATAATTTAATAGCCCTTGCTATTCTGGTGGTTTCAGCTGCTCTTGCTGTTGGCGTTTTGTTGTGGGATGAGTCATATTTTTCCAACTTATTTTAGCTTGTTTTTTTCTTTTTAATTTGGCAATTATTAATTCTGTATTATAGTTTTGTTTGGTTTGGCTGTTCATAGATTTAATTGGAAATATTGTGTATGACAAACATGTGATTTGTATTAAATAGCAAAAAAAAATGTGGGAGAGATTTACGAACGAATTTTGTTCATTTTATGTTTAAATTTTTTTCCCTTCATTGTACGCTTATTTTCGTAAAATTGATAATATGTTAACCGATTAATTCACACAATAGGAACAACAGCAAGTGTAATAAATTAATCATTTCATTATTTGGCATTTGAGGCAAAAGAAGAAAGAACACATAAATATTGTTTGGAACGAAAAAGTGAATTGTGAAAGCTATTCAGAGGTAACAAGGTTAACTATGTAGATATAATCGCGTATATACATATGTGCGTGCATTAGGTGAACCCTATTTGAGAAAAGGTGTTCAAATTCTCATTCTTATCCGCTGGAAACATGCCATTCGAATGAAAGTTATTCGAACACTTGATTACTTTATTTTGTATTTTTTCAAATAAACTAAACTTTTTCCGTTTATATTAAGAGATAATTTAAATGAGAATTTAGATAATCTCAATCTTAAAATTAGAAGACTTTTAAAGACTAACGGCCCTTTTCACAATGTACAATTAAGAGTTAACATGGACTTTAACGGAAACTTCTTCATACAAAACTTGCCGTTAAAGTCCACGTTAACTCTTAATCATACATTAAGAAAAAGGGCGTAAGAGCTATTATCTGTTATAACTTGCCAATAGCTAAAGTTAAGATGTTATCGGATAGATAACTCGTTGTTCATTATTATAAGTAGACTTTAACCAAAATCTGTCCGATAAGCTACAGGAAAATTCTTTTTGGCTTTAATTTTAACCATTTATGCGATTGGAGCTGCCATAACTTTTCAGCATAGTTTTTCGAGCATAGTTTTAGGAGGAAAAAATAATTATTTTCTTCCTTTGCTGTCTTTATTAAAATATTTTAAAGTGACGCCTAAAGGTGGTAATCGATTTTTTGCTCTGGTATTGCCATGTTTTCAAAAAGACTAATGTTATTTTTTACGGAATTAACTTAACGGACTTAAATTAACTTTTACAAACGCGTACTTTACAGGAAAGCTGTAATAACGGGCCTACAATTATTTTACAATAGTATCTTTGAGTACTTTATTTATTCTTTGCATAAGAGAGCACCACCCTAATGTACGTATACGGCTCTTATAGAATACAAAATGAAATTGAATTAAACAGAAAGAATAAGGAAATTGGAAATATTTTTTGTCTCACCCCTCAGAAAGTTGAAGCTTGACGCAAATTACTCCTAAAATGTTACGTTCCTGCCGGCTTAAGGTTAAAATTTTATTCAATTACACTCATACGGCATGATGACCCACAAGTCGAAAAATATGACATCATGGAAAATGTTCTTCTAAAAAGTTCTTGTCTGCGAAGTTTTCAACAGCAAAAATAAACAGCTAAATATCGAATAGCCCATAACTATTAAAATAACAAAAAAGCCCATAAATTTAAAAATTTCAGTAAACTTTTTCGTTCCCCAGAATTTGAAGTTGTTGCTTTAGTTATTTGGGCAGCTCTAGTTTTCAAGATATATGTAAGTATGTAGCGTTATGTCAAAAATGAAGGCACTTGCACAACATGTATATTCCCAGCAAAAAAAGACATGCAAAAGAAATAGTTAGTGCATGGGTTCTACTGAAAATGAACTGGTTCAATTTAGGTGCAGAACGCATGATTTTAACACAGGCGTGTCATTGACGTGCATGGGTTCACATTTAACAAAACTGCTCATCATTGAAATGAGTGCTTAGAACCAATGCAAGTTCGATGATTCTGTTACGTTTTTGCATGAGTTCGTGAAACTCGTATATAAAAAAATTTAACTAAAAAAATATTGCCGCAGCTTTGATACGAACCATGCTCTTCTGACTGTTATGACATGCTCTCTACCACTGAGCTATTGTCTTCTTATACTTTGTGGGAGCTAAAACTTGTTTATGAAAATATGCCAATGTAATGATTTAATTCCGTTTTCGCATGCCTTTTTCGGTGGATATTTTATGCAATATATTACCTAGTGAAATCGCATGCATTTTTAATGAGTTCAAAAACTATAGCTTTATTTACGATGGCATTCAGAATGCCTTCGAAGAAACAAGTGCTCAAGAAATCATGAAACACTATTTCATTTTGAACGCGTTCATTTATTTTTTGCTGGGTTAGCATAACTGGAAAAGGATTTCAGTTAAAAAGAAAAACCAAAAATCGACAACAAAATTATCTTGAAGTCGAGCAAATATTGTTTCCAAATATTCTTAATATTTTCAGAGATATCGTAGAAGTTCAAGCCAGCCTAAAAAATTAAAATTTCATAGAAATTAAAAAAATTTTTTGTTTCAAAAATTCATAAAAAATAAAAATACACTAACGAATTCATTTTATGTCCAGAACCATGTAGCTTAATATATTCGAAAGAAAATAAGAGCTTTGTCGTTGAAATTCGTGCTCAACTTTTGATTTTATTCACAATTTAGTGAGATAACTTTTTAAATTTTTAATGAACTTTTTTAATTTTTAGGCTGAACTTTTTACGATATCTCGGAAACTAATGGGTAGATATAGAAAGAATATTCTCTCGGCTTGAAGATAATTTTGTTGTAGAGTTTTGGTTTTTCTTTTTCAATGTATAGGGCGAACCCTGCTCCAGTTACGCTAATACAATTTTTACAAGAAGCAGTATGGACAAACGGTATACCTCGAAAACTAGAGCTGATAAAAAATGGAGCACAGATTCGCTTTGAGCGGCCCAAATAACTAATGAACGAAAAAGTGTACCAAATAAATTAGTATAATCATTTTGAAATTTTAATTGTTATGGACTTTTTTCGATATTACTATTTATTTTGTTAAATATGCGATTTAGCTAAAAGTGGGTAAGGCAAAAGCTATTAGAAACTTCACAGACAACAACTTCTTAGAAGAATTCTTTTTTGTTGTAAATAATATATTTATTAAATTATGGAAAAAAAAGACAGAAAAAGAGCAGTTGCTCAAACTTTGGTGCGCGTGCGGCGACACGCTTTAATATTAACTTATTGACCTGAAATTTTATTAAGCTTAGTTTTTTATATTAAATATAAACACTAGGGCGGAGCGAAAAACTTTTTTTTAATTTGAAACTTCCTGTGATGCTCTATAGTGTGAAACACACTGAAAATTTGTTTTAGCTCCCTCGTTTAAATTCTTGAGGTGACGCATACACACAGAAAAATTTCAATGTAAAATCGTCGAAAACCAGGGGTGTTACTCTGTAACGCGATGCGAAAGGAAAACTGTTCGCATTTGTATGTTATTTACATTGCAATGCGAAAGCATTTCTTTCGTTTCGAATTACAGAGTAACCCCTCAGGTTAATTTAACATTTTTCGATAGTGATTTTGCTACATAGGCGTTTCATGCTAATTTAACATGATTTACAATAATCTTGAAAGAACATTTATCCTTTTGAATTAACTATATTTTATGTAGATTTAATATTGCAGAACAGTTAAATCAAAATAAAGTTGATACTGAAATAATACGAAAAATCATGTTGAATCAAAGTTATTTCTAGCTGAAACACTGTGAGTTTGATATTGGCACAATATGAAGAATCATGTAGAATCAAATTTACTTTAAGTCTAAATAACGTGAATTTGATATTGAAATAACAGGAAAAATCATATGGAATTAAAGTTATATCAAGCTGAAACAACATGACTTTAATGTACCTTTTCTTTCTATTAATTATTTTACTTACGTGATGTCTATTAGTAGTTGGCTGACCCAGCCAAGATTTGAACTCGTGCCACTTGCATGATAGTCCACGCGCTAGCCACTGCAGCCACAACAGCTTCAAACTTTACTTTAGCTATACACTAACGACATTATGTATAATGAAAAATAGGCATGAAGTTAGCATAAGTGGCAAAATTGAAAATGGTCTTAACGAGTTTTGTCATATAATCTTACAATAAAAATATCGCTAGAATGTAATAGCGAATTAAAGCTACATTATGCGCAGATTTTTAATGCCAAATTGTATGGAGGAACTCGTTAAGACCAAGTTCAATTTCGTCACTTATGCTAACTTTATGCCAACTTTTCATTATACATATGGCCGTAAATAAATACCCATCGTAAGTAAAATGAATTTTATTTTAATTCAGCATGATTTAAAAAATTATTTAACATAAAAGTTATTTCAAATAAAAAATTAAAGTCATGTTGATTTAAAATGAAATGCAACGTTTATAACAAAGTTGTTTTAACAGTGAACATTTTTAAATCAAAGAGATTTAAGGTTAGATTAATAATTTGTCATTTAAATTTAATATGAAACTTTGGTGATTTTAAGCCAGCAGCAGTAAATTTTCGGTGGTTATTCGTTTTTTCTCGTCTACATAGCCGACACATGTAAGAATAAACAACAACAAGTCACAACAGTGAACTGTAGCAATGAACAAAGCAAATAAATACTAACACACTTAAACGACAAATTATTTCTGGTTAATTTAATATGATTTCAAATCACAATTGCTTCATGTTGATTTTACATTCCCTTTTTCTTCTGTGTGTAGGACTTAGAATTTTGTATCAAGCCATTTTTTTAAGTAAGAATATTTTGATTTTGGTCCACAGACAGATATTGAAGTTCAGAGTTTTTGGAGTGTTCATATTAGGGATGTAACGATACGCCGTTTTGCCGATCCGATACCGATACCGATATTTAAAAATAAATATCGCCGATACCGATTCCGATACCGATACGAATATTGAAATTGAGTTCAAGTTTAGATTAACAAAACTCAAGTGCAATTTTTTACTATACAAAATTACATTATAAGAGAGAATATTTAAAATTTATAAAACATTGGAAGTAATTTTTAAGGAGCTACATTTTCTTTGCTTCCAACAAATCTATATTAAAAATATGCAGATAATTAGTAGAAAAGCAAGAAAAATTGTTTAATTCCCTTATAATTTAAAAAAATACTCGCCATGCTTTTTAAAAAATCGATTTTTTTAAAGGACATTTATCAACTAATATTCATCTAAATAACTTAATAGCTTAATTATTAAAAGACTTCTAAGTTTATATTTATTCACTTAAATTTACATGAAAATACAGTTCTGAGTTTAAATTCGCATAAAAAATTGTGAAAATGGGTACTTTTTTTTATCTTTTTCCTTAAGGAAAAATCATTGTAGAATACCGAAAAAGAAATTTGTCCTAGCATCGCTTCCAATTCGGTGATTGGTAATCGAAAAACAGAACTTCTTGCAAGGGCAAGGATATGTAAAACTAATTAGAAATTATCCAAATTTGCAATACTTCCAGATCGCGAATTCTACATTTTCATGACTTCTTTGGAGTATCTCTTTTTTTGCTGGAATAAGATTTAAAAAACAACGGCTTGAATTTGAATTCATGGTAAAATTAACAAAAAATAAATAATTTTTTTTACAAAATAGCATAAAATATTATTAATTTTTAAAATTGATATTAATAAGATTTAAAAAATAACGAAGTGTATTTAATTCATGGTAAAATCGAACAAAAATAAATTATTTGTTAAAAAAAACTCTGAAAATTTTTTTTAAAGTATCGTCGTATCGGCAGTAAAATATCGCCGATACCGATGTATCGGAAAATCTGAAGTATCGCCGATATATCGGTATCGGTATCGGTATTCGTTACATCCCTAGTTCATATATTACGTAAAAAAATTAGGGCGTTCCCAACTTGTTCCAGAACTGAAAGTTTATACTAAAACTTTGTTACAAAGGGCTAGTCGGGGTGTTAAAGACCCCGAAAATGGCGTTAAGTAAATATTTACAGCACACTAAAGCGCCTTTCTATTGTTTGTTTGTTATATCAAGAATCAGGAATAAGAAAAAAAATTTTTCGGAACCAAAAAGAAGAAATTTAAATATGTATGTAGTACATTTTTCACAAACTTCACCCCTTGTGCCCTTTTCACAATGTGTGATTAAAAGATAACGACGACTTTAACGGCAAGTTCGACATACAAAACTTGCCGTTAAAGTCCATGCTAACTCTTAAGCGTAGATTGTGAAACGAGCCGTAAATAAAGTTCAATATCTTTGATATTCGGCGTGAACTAAGCGTTTCTATAGGGTCATCGATTAACAATACAGAAGATTAAAAAAAAATTAAAAGAAAAAAAATGTTTTTTTTTTCATTTTCACGCCGCCCTAATAAACACCCAAAGATTTGGGGTATCAGTCTTGTAGTGTGGCAACTTTCGAAAACAGTGTTGCTCCGTTCTTCTATGTACAATGAAAATTAAATTGATGTTTTTTATATTTATAATCGTACTATTTCCCAAAATTAATATTTTACTTATTCAATAGAATATTAATTATTTAAAAAAAAACACATTGACATTGATTACTGAGGAATATTAGCTTAGTTCCTATTCGCATTTCACTGGGGTTAAATACAGACCATCAGGGAACCTTTACCCAAAAATCTCATAGAAAAGCTAAAGCTACTTGTATCAAACTTTTATTTAAATAAATAAGAAGCTTAAACAATATCAAAGCTTAAACATGAACATAGTAATCCTGATTTGTTAACATTTAATTAATATTATTATATATTGTACTGTGCAATTTTTAACTGGTTTTTTGCTGCTTTTTCAGAAAAAAATGCAATAATTAATTTTTTTTCATAATTAAAAAACTTCATTAAGACCATGATAAGCTACAATCGTTGATAATTTTTAACAATTTATGACACTTTTTAATAACTACACAGAAAAGATTTAAAAAAAATTGTCCTTCAACTTAAGAAATCTGAAAGAATCAAGTTAAAGTTTACAAAATGACTATTAACAATGTCAAAACGGGATGTAATAACAAAAAAAAAATGCAGCTGTTCTTTTCATTGTAAATAATTTTGACAATGGAAAAACTTGACAAAAAAAAAAGACACAGATATTTAAATAAAGCAGAGACAAAATCTTGGAAAAAAAACTCTTCGAGTTTTAAAAAGTGAATATACCGTCTGTAATGGCGATGATGATGATGGGGATGACAATAAAAATGTTTTAAATGGAAATTTTGACGAAACTCACATGTCATCATTGAATTTTATCACGATTATATGGCTGTGGCTGGCGTCAGTTTTAATACCAGAACAACCAGAACCAGTGAACACTTTGCTCAAGATTTTTTTTTTTTTATAACCAGACCATGACCCCAATGAAGAAGCAAATTTTTTAACTTGGAAACTTATTTAAACGAAAAAAAAATTAATTTAAATTTGCAACAAGACTACCAACCAGCGAAGCAGCGAACCAACCAACAAGTCATGTCAAACACACAATTTGCAGCAAATGTGTAAGTGATTGTCACTGCTGCAAGAAGTTGCTGTTGCAAATTAACACAAAATTAAATAAAAAGCTTAACAAAGTAAAACAGGTTAAAGTAATAAAATTGCAATTATTTTCTTCTTTTATTTATATTTTTTTTTATATTTTCCTTTTTAGGCGAACACGAACAAACAAAGAAGTCAAAAAGCACAAGTGTCAAGAGATTTAACGCCAGATTTGAAAAAAAGTGTAATAAAAGTTTCAACTTGACTTTTTCTTTTTGTTACACTCAAAGAGATTTTGGCGTAAAACAAGAAAAAATATTTTAAATGAGTTTTTAGTAGTAAAGCAGGAACCTGAGAAATCGTTATCAGGCTAAAGCTTGCAAAACTTTTCATATAAAGAATCGGACATGAGAAAATATTCATTCAAAGGAAAAATTAACGATAATTAATTTCAGCCTACACGGCAGAACATAAGTTTTTTTTTAAACATAACCCGCGAAGCGATTAGCTTGCTGCGGGGGGTAGTTAAAGCTCCCCTACCCCTTTTTGCACATAGTTATAGTGACTCGATACAGGCAACCCTTATGTTTAAGGTATGACATGTGCTCAGCACTTTTATGTAAAATATAACGAGGAAAATTTTTCTGAAACATTTTAATCTCATAACTGTTCGCTGTATGATTATTTTTGCCCCATTTTTTAAAAAAGAGACAAAAAACGCCTTGCCAGCGGTGCTATAGCGTGCTGAAATGTTCTATAAAAATTTTTCCCATAAGAATCTACTATATGTCTTCAAAGACATCCAAGTTTCATAATCAACTTGAACGCCAGATATCATTCAAATTTTATAACGTGTCTAAGGGCTAATTTCGTAACTATTAACAAATAGAACTCGTTATAGGAAATCCTGTTAGCCCTACATCTAAGGCATAAAATGTGTTGAGCATTTTTATGTAGAATTTTTTTTATATAATCAATGGATTAGAAATTATTCAGGCCGCAATGATAAAAAATATATTTTTAAGGCAAATTGGAAAATTAAAATTTTTTTAAATTTATACAGTGGTGAAAGAAATAATAGGGGCAAATAAAAATTTCAGTATTTTTTTAAATATTTATATGAAATAAAATTAAATAAACATATTAAATTCAAGGCACTCAATATGTCCATGTAAAAAATAACAAAACAAAAATTATAATCGTGCTGCATTCGGAACTTTATGTAATTAAAATATTATATACTTGAAAAAATAATAGGGAGATTTTATATATATTACAGAAAAAAAACCAGTTTTTACTATTTAATTCTAATATTATTTCAGTATTTGGTAAAAGCTTCTCTTTGACTGCTTACACAGAAAAAAAATTTTGTAAATACAATTACTTTTTTTGTTATATCAATTAAATAAATAATTGATTTTGAACCTACAACGATTTTTATAAATACAATTACGAAATTGTAAGTTAAAGGAAAATCAGAAAAATTTTTTTAACAGTTTTTTTTTTTGTTGATTTCAAATTTATTTCAATTAAGATTATTGTTATATTAACAATGTGAATTGTTTTGATTTTGCGAACAAATTTTAACTAACATAATTATTTCATTAACAATATATTTTTTTATACAATTACAATCCTCGAAGCGACTTTTTGCTTGTCTGCGAAAAACACTAAATGTCTTTGAGCGGAATCGAACCGGCGACCTCTGAACTAATAGATTAACATTCTTACCACTCAGCTACAGAGCAATTCGTCGTTAAATACATAAATAATGAATACACACAAAACGTGATTTGCTTTGTTTCATCTACGTGTGCGCGTTCATTTGTTATATCAACAATGGTGATTGTTCATTTTTTTCACAATACATAACAAAAAATCTGGTTAGTTCGGTTTGTGGAAAAAAATTTCTGTGTTTGTCGTATCAACGACTCAATTTGTTCTATTAACAAAATATATGTTTGAATTTAAATAACATATTAACAATTGAAATTGTAAGTTGCAGTTCGATGATATTTTTTTCTGTGTACTGACACCGTCGTATCATTGAACTCACGAGAATGGCTTAGATATCCGGAGAGGTGCTCTCTTTTGGATTGGAGTATGATGATTGGGATTGTCACTCCATAACATTTTAGCTCAAAAAAGTTTATGAGACGTTATTGTGAAAAAATAAATTGTCCCTATTATTTCTTTCGCCACTGTATATGAAAAATGTAAAATGGCAAATTGTTACCATTTTTATTGACATCTCATAAGGCCACTTACTTATATGACAAATAAGACAAGCCTTATTTCATGAAAATCGATGGATAGATATTGATTTTATTCATGATAAAGTGAAATCACCTGATTTTTGCAAAAATTGTGAACAAACAAAATAACTTTTTTTAAAATATGTAACAAGGTTTTTACAACTGATTCTGGTAGAAGTCACCGCAAAATACATATTTGTATCGGCGTTTTTGAAAGTTTACATCTGGGATTTATTTTTCCCTCTTTTGCACATAGTTGTACTGACTCGGCATTGTATATCTTGTAGGCCTTACTTTTAACATATAAGATGTGTTCAACACTTTTATGTAGAATAATATGGTTAATATTTTTGTAGAACATTTTAACCCTCTAGCTCTTCAGGGTATGGGTCGTTTTGGTTCCTAAACAAATGTTCGTTGTGATGTTTTACATTAAATTGTTAAACACATCATACACCTTCAACGCAAGCCCTACAATATATTGTGTGCCGAGTCAGCATAACTATGGGCAAAAAGTGGGGGAAATTTAACTTCTCCTAAATTAAAACCCTAATGTAAACTTTCAAAACGCCGATACACGTATGTATTTTTTGGTTACTTCTATCAGAAGCAGCTGTAAAAAAACTTGTTATATAAAAAGTTTAATATTTTGTGCAGTGTAAATACTCACAACTTTTGTAAAAACTATTTATTATGAAACTTCTATTTATTATGAATAAAATATACATATATTGATAGATCTGTTTTCATAAAATATATCTTATTTTATTTTTAGTATATGTGGCTTTATGATCAGTGAATAAAAATGTTAAGTTTTTTCCATTTTCGATTTTTTATAAAAATTTTGATATAATGAAATTTTCCCAATTTTGCAGAAAAAAATATATTTTTCATCATTCCGGTCTGAATAATTCCGAAACCATTTAGTATGTAAAAAAAGAATGCTACAAAGTCTTAAAGCTAGTTTTATTCCAAGTTTTTTAGTATTTTTTTTAAGGCAATTGAATAACCTGTTTCCAAGTTATGATGAAATTGGTGGAGCAGCCTCTTTAAAAATCGGAAATTTTTGAAAAACATATCCACAGAATTTTAAATTTCGAATGTTGTTGTAGTTGGGGGACCATAACACATCAAAACATTATAGTGGAGACCAAAGGTCATGAAAAAAGTTTCATTTTGTTGCATAGTGTAATTAATAAAATAGTTACATGCATTTATGTTATTTCAACTTGAAATAACTTTGATTCAACATAGTTCTTCATGTAGCTTCAAAATCAAATTCACGTTGTTTCTACTTCAAATAACTTTGATTCAACATAGTTCTTCGTATTGTTTCAATATCAAATTCACGTTGTTTGAACTGGAAATCACTTTGATTCAACATGATTCTTCGTAATATTTTAGTATCAACTTCAGTTCAACTTCAGTGATTTAACTGCGCTAGAATATTAAATCAACACGAAATAAAGTTATTTCAAAAGGAAAAAATATTGTTTGAAGGTTATTGCAAAATCATGTTGAATTAACATGAGACACCAATGAAGCAAAATCGCTACCGAAAACTTTTAAATTAAACTTGTTTTCGACGATTTTAATATGATTATTTTTCTAAGTGATGTCCAGAAGAGCGGAGTTTGCCTCTATCTGAAATGAATCACAGATGTAAACTTTCAAATCGCCGATAGACGTATATGTGTTTTTGTGACCTCTACCTGAATGAGTCGTTAAAGCCTTGTTATCTTGAAAAAGAAATTTGTTTTTGTTTTAGCTCGAAAAATAATATCCTGAGAAATTTTTTTTAATATTTACTTGCATCTGTCCTTTATCTGTGGAAAATAAAATTTCAGTGATCATATTTGGCTGTCAGGCGCTTGTTTTGCTGTTTCCAAAATTAAGGAAATGTTTCGTCTGAAAAATATCAGAGTCAACCTACTTCGAGAACCTTCTGAAATCTGTTACTGCCACAACTTTTCTTCAAGTGTATGTACACTTACTTTTGGTTGTTGCAAATGATGTTATAGCCTTACAAAGTGTACCACCACCAAAAGCAGATAATGATAATGATGTGTTTGTTGCTTTCATTAAATTTCAACTTGATAAATGAGACCAAGCCAAAGCAGACCAAACCTTACACCATCATAAAACGTTTGCACAAGAAGAAAAGCAACAGACAACAAAAAAAAAAAGACTGTGCATCAAAGAACTCTCGTCATCATCGTAAGTTTCATGTTCATGAAGAAAATAATAAAGTTCAATACAAATATAATTTAATAATGAGCGGAAACGTGATACCAATTTGAAGAGGATCAATGCCATCAAATTGTTTTTAAAAGTGATTATCAATCTGGTACTGCTGGTCGGTCTTAAGACTTTAGAAAAAAATGGCAAAACTGAATAACGTGCTGGTGGAAAATGAATGGCTTGATGGGCGAAAGGAGAGTGTAATAAGTTGAACAGCAAGCAAATGTTTTTTTTTACAAAAAATAAGTAGAAAAAAAGCAACACATAAAGCAGCACATTCACTTAAAACGTCAGGAAGCAGTTGCCTTTTGATATTTGCAACATTTAAGTAAAGTTTTCATTTCAGAGGCAAAACGTATACAACAAGCACACTTTGGCCACTCGCCATTTACAAAATGTGACAGAGAAGGCAAAGGTAAACAGCAAATTGTGCCGACTGGAAACAACAACATCCACAAAATTACTACGTTAACGGTAGTTAGTCGACTTTAGTTTAAAAATAACTGTATATAACTGTGCAGTAAAAATTTTTCAGAAGCAAAATATCTTGTTAGAACAAGTTATAAATCCCGAGGTTTATTTTAAATCTATAGGTATTATCGTTTTATTTTAAGCTCTCTAAAGTTTAAGCAAAGTAAAGGAAGATGGGGATCTCGCTCTTCTTTGAATAAATATAAACTGGAAAAATTAATAAATTATTAACTGTCTTATTTATAAAAAATATAATATGTTTATTAGGGGTTTACTTGACAACTATTGTATAAAACTTTGTCAAAAAAGATCTTAATAATCATAAAAAATTTTTTGTAAATAACGCCGTAAATCTGTGGTCAAAAGCCATAACCGCTTAAGGGGTAATAAATCAGTACAAGTTAATATCTCTTTTTTTTAATCTGTTTAAACCAGCAAAATTTTTAAATCAGTAAACATATAAACCATGTATTAAACGCATAAAATTGGTCGTTTAGGCTACCAATACAAACTATACAATTAAATTTTAATTTAGTTTAACTAAACTAGTGCTTAAACGTTCACTGATGTTGAGTGTGAACCACACCTAAACGTCTAGTTTTTTTCTGCATTTCAATTGATATTTCTCGATTTCAGACTAACTCAATTTGAACCATGGAAAGATACATAATCGAGCAACGCATTAAAGTTATTCAGACTTATTATGAAAATGGGCGTTCAAATTAAAATGCCTCCAAATGTGCGTACAATCGGAAAAATCGTGCAAAAATTTTAGCAAACCGGGTCTGTAGGAGATGTGAAAACACCAGTGCATGCTCGTACAGCTCATACTTCAGAAAATATTGCTTCTGTTCGCGATAGTGTGGCTAAAGAGCCGTCCACCTCAACTCGTCGTCGTGCCAAACAATTGCACATCTCACGCTCGTCGTTGATGAACATTATGAACAAAGACTTGCATTTACACGCTTACAAGGTGCAATTGACTCAAGAACTAAAGCCTCTTGACCATTCCAAACGGCGCCAATGGTCAGAATGGTGGCAAGAAATGGCAACAGTGGATGATAAATTTTCGAAGAAAATCATCTTCAGTGATGAGGCACATTTTCACCTCAGTGGATTCGTCAATAAGCAGAATTGCCGCATTTGGGCGAATGATAATCCAAGAGTGATTGTAGAAAAACCAATGCACCCACAAAGAGTGACTGTTTGGTGCGGTTTATCGACTGGCGGCACCATCGGGTCGTATTTTTTTCCAAAATCAGGCCGGTCAGGCAATTACTGTGAATGGTGTTCGCTATCGTGAGATGATAACAAACTTTTTATGTCCCGAATTGGAAGATATTGATCTGGACGATATGTGGTTTCAACAGGACGTGCAACTTGCCACACAGCTAACGAAACAATAACTTTTGCGCGACAAATTCAATGGCCGTGTTATCTCACGTGGTGGCCGCGAAGATCATGTGATTTGACACCGTTGGACTTCTTTCTTTGGGGTTATTTCAAAGCAAAGGTGTACGTCGATAAGACAGCAACAAGAACTAAAGAACTAAAGGATGACATAATTCATCACATTAACGTCATAGAACTTCAATTATGCCTCAGCGTCATCGAAAATTTTGACCATTGGATGGAGGTGTGCCGCCGAGGTTGCAGCGGCCATTTGGCCGATATTTTGTTCCATACCACACCATATTATCATAATAAAAAGAAATGACAATAATTTTTTAAATAATTTCTTTTTTATTCAAAATCAACATCGGCCCTTAAAATTTAACCACCCTTTATTAGCCATAAATCGTTTTCAAATTTCTTCCGAAGGGCACTTTAATGGCGTTGGTTTCTATTTCTTTAAGATTTTTACAGATTACAGCGGTCTTAAAATAGTTAGTCACAAGAAAAATACTAAGTAGATTTATATACGGATAAAAGGCCCGCTCAACAATGCCTAACTTTGTCCTAACACGTCCCAGCAAACATTTTTGTTATTTTTGTAATCTTTAGTGCTCTATTAATGGGCTACAAAGTAATGAGTGGTACTTAGTTATCTTATTAACATGCTTCAAATTAGAACTACTAGTTAGTTTTTAATAAAAGTAGTACGTATTTTTATCATTATCTGAAAGTAGACAACCACTTTTTAAGTCAACATCTGTTTGTATATGAAAACTAATTTTTGTCCCTTAGAATTATAAGTCAATAATACCTGAGTGGGTAAAGTATTTGTCTTCAAATCTGAGCGAGCACAGGTTCGCATCCCAGCTGGGTCAAAAAATTTTTTAAATATAAATCAAACATAATGTGTATAAAATTGTTTTTAAACATTAATTTGTTTATTTGACTACTTATTTTTTAGCTTCAAGTAAGCAAAATAATAACTAGCTATCTGCTGTGACAATGTAAATACAATTGTAAGGGGTGCCCCTTATTTTTTGCACTTCTCAAATAAAAATAAATAGTTATCGAGTTAAATTGTAAGTAGTTGCGACTTAAATCCTCATATACTTTTTTACCTACCAGTAAGCAAAGTTTTTGCTGGGGCCTTAAACGGTTAAAGGTTGTGACAAAAATATACTTTCAGATCGAAATAGAGACAACTTGATCATTATGTTGTTAAGTATATGACTAAAACGCGCTTTTTAAATGGATCAGGAGATGTCTGGTAATTACACTGTACAACAAAATAAATTTTTGGAATGCAGTTTCCTATGGCACGTTGCGCATATGATCTACAGAATAAATATTTTTTATGCTGGTGCGATAAAAAAATTTTTTAAATGAAAAAATACGTGTAACACATACTACGAGTAATAACGACAATTCAAAACGAAGGCAACAGGCCATCGCGAAGGGCTAATTCCGTAAAAACTTTGTGTTTGGTTATTCGCGGTTTTTGAAGTTGTCGATGGTTTCCTGGGAAGTTCTGGCATTTTGGGGAGATTTTAATCCTAGTTTTGTTTGGAATCCGGGGAACTTCTGGGAATTTCGGGGAGATGACATCGTGCGTTCTATTTTTCTAAAGACTGTTTTTAATAGAAGGCACTAAAAAATATACACATGAAAGTTGACATTTGGCATTAATTTTAGGGTGAGTTAAATTTCATTCTTTTGTACATAGTTTTAGTGAGTCGGCATAGGAAATCTTTTAATCCTTACATTTTAGGTATACGATTACAGTGCTCAATGTTATGTAAAACACGACGAGCAACATTTTTGTTGAATGTTTTAACTCTCTAACTCTTCGTTGTATGGGCCTCTTGGTCCTTACTTAAAATAGGGACAAAAGAACTCCTCTTCAGCGCTGATATAGCGAGCTAAAATGTTCTAAAAATTATATATTTTTTTTAAATGTGTTTTAACATTAATTTTGTACTCAAAATACCTCTTGAACATCTTTTAAGTGTTGAATGATTTCTGGCGTTCCAGTTGAGTCTGGAACTTCGGTACCTTTGAAGACTTATAGCACAATTTGGTTGAAAATATTTTTTTGGACATTTTCGTTCTTTATGTCTTCGCTGAAGGTGAGTTTTTTTACCCTTTTTAAGAAAGGAACAAAAATACCCATACAACGAAAACTTAGGGTGTCAAATTCCATAAAAATGTTGCTCGTGGTATTGTACATAAAAATGCTTAACACATCATATATCTTAAACGTAAGGCTTACAAGATTTCTTATGCCGATTATTAATTGTGAATAAGTACGAAATTAACCCTTCACACATTTTAAGTTTTGAATGATTAATGGCGTTCAAGTGGAGTCTGGAGCCCTCATGTCTTTGAAAAGTTATAATAAAATTCCATAGCAAACATGTATCTAGAGCATTTCAGGCCGCTATATCGAGGCTGAAGGCGAGCTTCTGGCCCCCTCTGTTAAGAAAGCGATAAAAATACCCATATAGCAAAGAGTTAGAGGGTTAAACTGTTCCACAAAAATGTTTTTCGTGGTGTTTTACACAAAAGTGCTCAACACATCTTATACTTTAAACGTAATACGATGTTAAATGAATTTTACCCATATATGTACAGAATTAGAATCCTATCAGAAAACCCCTGCGGCGATTTCCAACATAATAACTCCAGACCTCAGGCTTATTACAAGTGTGAGTGTGCCAATCAATATTTATTTTTATTCTCCCGCGGGCGGAGCAGATCGATGATCTGCAAATTTAAATAGTGTGCTACACAGAAAAAATAATCACCAAAAAATTTTCATACAAAAGTTTGTCTAAAACTAAACTTTATTTTCAGTAAATGTTCTTTAATGGATCAGTGAATTTTATGCTTAACTTTTATTTAGGAAGCAAAAACCAAAAACAACAACAAAAACCGTTTTCTGTGTGGTAAAAATTACTACACTCAAATAACAACAATGATAGCAAAAGTAATGCGATTGTACCAAGTTTGTTTACTGAAGATTTTTGAGTGAATCAATTCGATAATGTTGTTGCGTTAATTCCGATTCATTTTTCGGAGTCTTTAGATCAACATTCAGAGTTGAACACATTGAACAAAGTGAAATTTCATAAATGCTTAATGGATGATGATGATGATTCAAGACAAAAATTTTGTTTGTTATATTACAAAAAAGTCCAATAAATATTTTTGCTTGATTTAGGAAACTAGTTTGCTTAGTATTTGTAAGTATTTTTAGACAAATTGTTTTATAAATTCAGACAAAAATATTGAGTGATATATTACAGAAAATCCAGTTAATATTTTTGTTTGATTCACTAAGTTGTTTTGTTTAGAATTTGTGAATATTTTTAGACAAATTGTTTAACAGATTATACAATTTGGTTACCGAAAGAAACTGTTTTTTTTTCAATGAAATTGCTGAGATATTTTTGCCGATGTTTACGAATTTGTTTGTATGTCCGTTTTTATACAAAATATTTACTAATTCATTGAATTTCTTTACTGAAAATGAATTTTTTTTTTTTTTGTGTATTACATACATAATGGCATAAATGGGGCAAATATAAAGAAAGTCACTGGTCACTCATTTAGATTTATATAAATATATATGAAAAGTACTTTTTTTTGAGTGTTCTCAACTGTAGTCTGGATTGTCTTAAGTCTTATCATCTTTACTCCCAATAATTTTCCATTTATTTGGATTTTTACTGCTTAAGCATAAGATAGTTGAAAACCTTAAGATGTTGATCTTAGCAATTTAGGTCATGACGTTCCTAATAAGCCTTTTTTCTATTGTGAAACTCGAACACCTTTTGTCATTTTGTTTTCGCTGATTTTGAAAACAAAAACCTCAATCACTTTTGCATAAAGGAGCACTGGGGCGAAGGTTTTTCCTTCTCTCTCGTTTTATTTTTTTTGTGTGTGTCTAGATAATGCACACGACTAGCAATAGCAAATTAAATATGCCACCAAACCCTGTATGTTCCAGGGCATTGACAAAAACTTAAAAAAAGGTGCAGTAATAAAAATAAAATTACCGTTTCAAAAACCATAATAAAACAAACTAAAAAAAAGAAGGAAAAATTTTGAACATAGAGAAAACCACTTGCAGTCAAACCAAAACACTAGAAAAAAATACTTGAAACCCCCAGTTCACCCAGATGAGAACAGTTAAGAGGAGTTATGGGACAGGTAACAGAGGAATCAACCAAACGGGACTATATTTAACCGCAATGACACACAATACAACAGTTGCAACAGAGATTTACCTAGAAATATATTTATTGTATTTTGCCACCATCATCAACAACGCCAAACCAAGTAACCAACCACCACAATCAACTGCACAGTCGTCATCATCATCACCATCGTCACCATAACCACTACTGAGTATTGTTTACAATACAAATACAACTTATTGTCATTATACTGCCACAACATGTAGAATCTACAGAGTATTGCCATGCATCTACGAAAAGGAAATGATGTTGCATTGATTCTGTATTAGCAAAACTAAAATTGCCAAAAGAACCTCAAAAGAACAGAAAAGCATTAGCGAAAGCAAAACAGCTTCCGGGAGGATGTTTAACATCTCCCCACCTAATCATCATAATGTGGTGCAGCAACAAGACGTAACATCAGTATATTAGAGTGTATACAATAAAATTGTGAAACATGTTTTTCTTTCAAAAAGCCACAAGCCAAATTACTTGTACCAAAAAGGTACAACTTACAACCCAAACCACGCTACACCACATCACACCACGCATACTGCTCACGAAAAGAGGGGACAAAGTTTAAGCAATAACCGCCAGAATAAAAGTTGGCGTAGGCTGTGTGCTATACTTAACCGCAAAACAACTATTGCCACGTCTACTATTTACTGGCTGATGACGATGATGATACTGTTTTGGAGTTGTGGCATAACAACTTCGTCGTGATTATTAACAACGTTTGCAACATTATCATCAACATCATCATTGTCGTCAGTCATAAGTATGCCATGTTGCCAAATGATTGTGTTGGGACGAGTTGAGGTAGCAAAAGTCGTGAACAATTATAAATTGAATTAAATGTATGATCGATTATTGCAAATTGAAAAGGTGTTGGAAGGAGAAAGGTATAGAGAAAGAGAGAGGCATAGTTAGGGGTATTTATTTTGCTTGATCTAATTGAAGATTGAAATTTTCATGCGAACTCGGACTGTGAAATTTTGTAAATGTATAACAAGTTTCATATAACACAGAAAAAATTATCACCAAAAAATTTTCAAACAAAAGTTTGTCTAAAAATAAATTGAATTTTCAGTAAATGTTCTTTACATAATCAGTGAATTAATTGTTTGTTTGACTCTTATTTAGGGCGCAAACACCAAGAAACAACAAGAAAAACTATGTCGAAAAAAAAACAAACCCGATGACGACATACACACAAATAACAACAACAACAATGATAGTAAAATGAATGATGCAATTGTCTGTCCCACGTTTGTTTACTGAAGTTTTTTGAGTGAATCAATTCGTTAATGTCCTTGCATTAATTCTCATTAATTTTTTTAGAGTCTTGAGGTAAACATTCCGAATTGAACACATTTAGCAAAACGAAATTTCTTAAATGTTTAATGGATGATGATGATGATGATGACCCAGACAAAAATTTTGTTTGATATATTACAAAAAGTGCAGTAAATATTTTTGTTTTATTAAGTAAACTATTTTGTTTAATATTTGTTAGTATTTTTAGACTATTTTTTTTAATTCTGACAAAAATATTTTTTGAAATATTTGTTGAAAGTCTAGTAAATCTTTTTGTTTGATTTAGTAAATTGTTTTGCTTACAATTTGTAAATATTTTTAAACAAATTGTTTTAAACAATTTCTTCACTGAAAAAAAACACGTTTTTTCAATGAAATTGTTGAGATATTTTGTCTATATTTACAAATTTGCTTGTAGGTCCGTTCCTAGGCAAAATATTTACTATTTCATTGAATTCCTTTACAGAAAATGAAATTTACTTTTTTCTTTGTGCACTGTAGAACAAAATAAAGTTTTCTCAAAGTTACAACGTTCTAACGACTGATGCTGGTAGAAGGCATTAACAAATATTTTATCCGTATCGGCGTTTTGAAAGTTTATATCTGAAATTCATTTTAGGGGGAGTTAAATACCCGCTTTTCCACATAGTTATGCTGATTCGGCATAGGAAATTTCGTAATTTTAATATACAATAAAATATAATTATAATTAATGACTGCAAAATCATGAAAATCCTGCATACATTTTGTTGTTTTAAGATTGTAAAAAGAAAACGACAAAAAGCCCATACAGCGAAGAGTTAGAGGGTTAAATGTTCAACAAAATTCATTTCTTTTTCCATCACCGGCGATGTTCTACAAAAATATGTGCCATAAAGTTCTGCTATAGGCTCTCAAAGACACTCCAGCTCCAAACTCAACTGGAACACCAGAAATGATTCAAAACTTAAAATGTGTTTAAGGGGTAATTTGGTACTTATTCACAATTATTACTTGGCATAGAAAATCTTGTAAGCTTTACGTTTAAGAAGATTTTAGCATTTTTATGTAAATTACCACGAGGAACATTTTTGTAGAACTATTTTGACCGCTATGTCGTCAGTGAAAGGGAGTTCTTACCATTTTTTTTAAAGGGGTAAAATAACCCATACAGCAAAGTTAGAGGGTTAAAATATTCCACAAAAATTTTGCTTGTGGTGTTTTACATAAAAATCCTGCCCATATTGTATACCATATATACAAGTCTTACAAGATTTTCTATGCTTTATAGAAACACTTTTTTATGGAAGGCCAACTACTGGGGCGGGCTTAAAAGCTCTTGGGTGAATAGAAGTTAGAAATCAAAAATTAAAAAAAAAACGAAGGATACGCTCATTTTCAAAAAACGATTTGAAATTTCAAATCCAAAAATCAAAAAAATTAGAATAATTGTTTTCTTTAAAAAAAAACATCTAAAACCTGAAATTTCCAAAAACATTGCAATGATCAAATTATTCAGAAAGTTATGAGAAAAAAATTGATTTCTTGAAAATGTAGTGAAAATCTCAAAATTTACCAGAAAGGCGCTTTTGAGGGTACTAAAAAATAGTACAAGATTAAAGAAATAAAAAAACGTCAGATATGGCGTGGAATGTCCCATACATATATAGTATCCATATGTACGTACATACATACATATGTATGTACATATGTATGTACCTATAGCCATAAAGAAATTTTCTTGATCCAGCAAAAGCTCATAATTGCGTTAAATAATCCCAAAAGATTTACAACAAACAAGTATAATTTCACAATTTTGCTAATAAAAAATTAAAAATAAAAGTTAAGCCATTCACAAAAAGGAAAATAAAAATAAAAACAACAAAAGCAAAATGTAAACAATGATTTCATAACACCAACAACTACAACAGCAATATTTAACAACAAAACAACACAACCAACTGTTAATTAAAATATAATATGAATTACAACAATAATAAACCCCCACAAAACTGTACATTAATATTGTGCATAGCCATACACACTCATACATGTGTACGTACATCAATAATTTACAACAAGTTTACTACTGTAAATAAATTAACATACTGTTATAGGAATTTTACATTTCACGATCGAACGGAAAATGCACTGTTAATTATTTTAACAGACCGTATTCCCCAAACTAATAAACTACTCATAACAAAAATATTTAAAATATTTCTGTTAATAAGCAAAATAAATAAACAGTCACTGTTATGTTATGTGAACGTTCACATTGTCAGAGAGAGAGAAAGAAAGAGCAAATAATGAAATATTCTACATTCTTCTTTAAATGCCTGGCATACCCATACAATAACAATAAACAAAATAAACTGTTTGTGTTTTTTTTTCTTCATTGCTTTTAAAAAGGGGGAACCAAAAAGAAGAAGCAATTTGAGAGCAGGGAGAATGTTTTCAATTAAATGAGAGTTTGTAGACAAGTGTTTTTTTAACTAGTACCTAGCAGTATGACCATTTTTAAATTGTCTGAAGTCAAATTGGGCATTGGCTTGATTTTAAAATTTCCATTTTAAGATTTGAAACTATATTATTCCATTTTATATACTATATTTTTTGTTTAATATAATATACATACTTCGATATACATATGCATTTATATTTCTCAAATAAAAAAGTATACTTGCAACCAGACCACGGGGTCATGTCCAAAAACACAACTGCAGATAAACTAATATAATATTACAAGTACTAATTAACTTCTGTGCCATACAAAATACAAATTTAGACGCAATTAATTAGAATCGCGCAGACTAGACGCTCTGTCCGAGCTGATCTGTCCGATATCTATGTTGTCTTGAATTGCAGAAAATCTGCAATATTATGAGGTAACCCTCGAGAGCAACTACACACACCAGTAATATTATTAATGTGGGAACTTTTATATAAGCGCCGTTACTAGAACACGGAATCTTTCATTTTACGACTTGTGCAGTCGACTTGTGATCCAAGATTGGAATCATCCACATATTCTAAGTGAGGTTGAGATCGAAATATTGAGGAGGATGTTGAGAGTCACCAATATCTTTCTGATGAAAGTGTGGCTTCTTTCTGGTATATCAGAAATTTGAAAGTAGAATAATAAACTCGTTCCTCCAGGCTACGATACAGTTTAACGCTGAGCTGAATGTGCAGGTGCAGAAATCATCTTCTTGTACGTTATTTTTCAGCTAAAAAGGAGAGTCCGAATATAACACAATTGAGAGAATATCTAAGCAAACTCACCCAGATCGAAACAGGTTAAAAACGGATTCGCTTATGAAAGCCCTCTGTTGCATTCTTTTCTTGCACCTCTTGCTCAGAAGAAGCACGCGGTATTACAGCACTGGTCTGGAGCGCTCTTCAACGTTATCACGTCTATTGGCAGCTCTTTTCAACACTTTGTATCACTTGGAACGGTTTTCCGACATCCCACGTCAAATTTGGTTGATAAACCGACCGGTTTCGGCTATGTGTCATCTTGAGTATTCTATTGAATACTAAAATTCAACAGAACACTGAAGATGGCACATGGCCGAAACCGGTCTGTTTATCAACCAAATTTGACGTGGGATGACGGACAATCGTTCCAAGTGCAAACAAACCCCGTCTGAAGAAAAACGCCGTACTGGTGGACTCCCATCGTGTGGGAATTTTGTCAATATAACGCCAATCCCTTAAAATAGAGAGGCTAGTAACTCTGAAAACTACCGCCCAATCGCGATATGTTCTGCACTTTCCAAAGTGATGAAAAATATGGTGAATTTCCATCTTGTGAAGTATTTGAAGTTCAACAGTTCACTCAGCGATCGCCACTATAGCTTTCGTATAGAATGCTCTACGGGTGATCAGCTGGCTTTCCTTTCGGAAAAATCATGTCACTCCATACACCATTTCGGCGAAAGTAAGGTGATGGCTATAGATATTTCTAAAGCGTTTGATAAAGTGTGCATGGTGCACTTTTGTCAAAACTTGTTGGTTTTGATCTTGGCGATGACTTCTTTTGATTTATATCAAGCTTTCTCAAGGATCGCACTTTACGATAGCAACTCATCATCATCTCATCAAACGAGATTAAGACTTCCACTCCTATTTACTCCTAATTCATTCAATAATAGGCCAAGCCTGTTGGAGATGAATGATACATGAATGATACACTTAATCACGATCTAATAACAATCTCTGAATGGGATCTTGTAAATAGGGTGGATTTTAATGCTCGCAAGACCCAGCGATGTGTGCTCACGCACAGACGTATGACCGAACTTGCTGCTCCATCTGTAATAGTGGATGGTATGAGTGTTGATGAATCAGAAGCTCTTGATGTTCTTGGTATGAAAATCCAGTTTGACGTTCGGTTGAATGATCACATTTTTTCAAGTCTCTGAGAACCATTCTAGTGTTCGGTTTTCCTAATACGGTGTAAGGAATACTTCAGTCGATCTGAACTCCTTACTACATATATATATATATATATATATATATATATATATATATATATATATATATATATATATATATATATATATATATATATATATATATATATATATATATATATATATATATATATATATATATATATATATATATATATATATATATATATATATATATATATATATATATATATATATATATATATATATATATATATATATATATATATATATATATATATATATATATATATATATATATATATATATATATATATATATATATATATATATATATATATATATATATATATATATATATATATATATATATATATATATATATATATATATATATATATATATATATATATATATATATATATATATATATATATATATATATATATATATATATATATATATATATATATATATATATATATATATATATATATATATATATATATATATATATATATATATATATATATATATATATATATATATATATATATATATATATATATATATATATATATATATATATATATATATATATATATATATATATATATATATATATATATATATATATATATATATATATATATATATATATATATATATATATATATATATATATATATATATATATATATATATATATATATATATATATATATACCACGTACTTATTTATATTCGACCGAAAACGGAACACTACTCTCCTGTATTGGACGGTGCTTGAAAGTTAATTTGGAAGTTACTCAACCACGTGTAGGACAGGGCGAAGAAGGTCATCGGTGAGCAATGCAATGTTCCTACAATGAAGTGTGTTTTAAGGCCATGATTCACTATCCTACACAATCGCGCGATCTGCCAAATATGATATGTGTGCCAGAAAAGTATGGTAGTGTGGATTAAAAATGCAACTGTGTGACAGATTTTTTCGGCCAGTCGTGCGATTTGGCAAAATTTTATGAAAAGTTTCATAAAATGATAGTTTTCATGCGATCCATGTGTATACACAATTCCATGGTGTAATAAGTATACAGGTGGCAGCATAACGTTAGCTGATTATTTTTTGTTCTGGTAGTTTTGTGCATAAGACACGTCCAGCAAGTGTATTTTTTTGACAAGCATTATCTATTTGTTTTTTTTTAATTGTATTTGTTGCCCTTATGCGGCCACTTATTTCACCATGCACAATACAAACATATGTTTTTGCATAATTTTTGTATAATAGTGTGGCACCTAGAACGCCATTTTGAAACGATTTTTAAAAGTCGGTCAGACTTTTGTAAAATTTTTCTGTGAATGAATCGTGCGATCGTGTAGGATAGTGAATCAGGGCCTTTAATGAAGTCCACTCATTTTTGCTAACAACACTTTCTTCCTTAAGATCATGTCCATTTTAGTCGATACGCTAGATTCTCGCACTAGGCATTAGAGTGTTGCAGAAGATGTCTTGAAGGTGGGTTTAAGACATTTGTTTTGTTCAAACACATACACAACAGTGACGCTGCAACGAGCATGTATTGCAAACGACTTTTTAAATCACATTTTTAATGAACTTTTAGGGTGCGTAGATCGTTTCCACACATTGTACAAGTTAAAAAAAAATTAATTTCGAATTGCGTTTTCTAGTACATATTGCTCGCAACATTATTGTTGCGAAAGTGTTTGAACCAACCCAAATATCTTAAATCAGAGGCATGCGATTCTTGTCATGGCCTACGAAGTTCGCCGGCTAAACAGCCGACAACCTATATGTACACAGCCGACAATTTACATGTACACAATACAAACAATCAAAATAAACACCAAAGCATAACAGTCAGTTGTATTTACGCTGAAGGAAGCCAGGGGCCAAGTATTTCGAGGTCACCACTTTTGTCGACAAGTTTGGTAACATTTTTGGTGACATTGTCAACGAATTGTCTACACTTTATTTTGCGTTTAATGGGAAGAGAAATTTTTAATGACAATGTTTTAATGTGGTCCCATAAGAACCACCTAGTCTATACTAAGTCAATTGTTCCGAAGTTACTAGTGGAATCTCAATAACAAGCACATGCTAAATGTCTATAGGACAGAACATTGCCTGGGGTACAATTAGTTAGAAGTACTGGGGACAAAGTCGTTATTGAATCCGTACAGTTTTACTATCGACATTTCCTTCAGGATATCAATAAAGCAATTAAGCACCAACACACTTAAACAACAATATATTTCTCATTTATTTCTCATTTATTTAGTTTTTTTTGCCTACCTCTGCCTTAAATACACCTTCAAGACATCTGGTGCAACCCTTCACTAGGCATTACAGAAAATATTGGTCCTTTGGCGGAACATCTCGTATGTGGAATAAACTTCCTGCTCAAGTATTTCCTGTCACTTTCAATGTTGGAAACTGCAAATCAAATGTCCATAAACAGTTATCGATCTATTCTCCTTCCCATAGCAAATTTTCCTAGCTCCGGGCCGGAGCCTCCATCACAATGCAAAGCAATGAACACAATTGCTACAAAATTTATCGCAAGGCAGTAACTTTCTAATTTTTGCGAACTATTTTCATATTGGGTAGTCATACTACATTTTTGATTTTTCAGTATAAAATTATAATATTTTGAATATTCCATATTATAGCCTTTTTAGTCATTTATTTATTTATTTTTTATTATATTCTCAGATCTGGTCACACTGTTATCACTACTAAAACTTGTTAAACCTCATTTACTTGCGCACACACACCTGCGAGCTCCCTTTTGTTTATATTTTTATTTTTTGCTTCGAAAAGCTTAATGGGGAGAGCATACAAGAGAGCTGAATATTTTTCTGTGTAGACTTTTTGTTAATGGGGTTTTCCTATTATTCTTGTTTCTTGTTATACATACCCGAATATAAAAAAAAACACAAACAAAAAAATATTGTGAATGGGGAGCCAAGTTGGTGTTGTTTTTGTTGTTTGGTTTCTTTTGCCTTTCTTATGTTTGTAGTGTACATAGTGCAAGTCTTTATAGCGAGTGTGTGTTTGCATTTTGTTATAGGAGAGAATGTGTAAGTTTTTGTTTCTTGTATGATTTTGTTGTTGTGTGTGGAGCCCTACCTTCTTACCTCCACTAAACAACTCATTGATATCAAACATTCAGTCTTTTACGTTCTCTTGATTCTGCGCGATCAATTAACGCGTTTGTTTCCCTAGTTGGTTTAAAGAAATTTTCTTACAAAAGAATTGTATGGGTATCTACTATTTTCTATACCTGCATCTATTTTTGTGTGTGGCTTCAAATGGTTAACGTTTTTTTTTGTTGTTCTGATTATCTCTACTGGATCTTACACTAATTTACAGAAATGCTGTAAAGAAAGTTACTACTAATAAATTAAAAAAAACGAAAAAAAAATCAAGTGGCCATATTTTATTTTAAACACAAATAAAATTTATTTTTTTGATCTTTATGAAACAAGTTGAAAACTAAAGAAGCAATAAAGTATATAAAAAATATCATAGAGTTCTGATATTTTAGTTGTGCTCTTAAAAACTCTTACGTGCGCCCCTGTCTCTTTCCCGCTCACACACAGACACACACACACTATTTCTTACATTGCTAAACGTTAAAAGAAAATTAAGTGTAAAGTTGTGCAAAAAATCAATAGAAAGAAAATTCAAGAAAATATCAAGTAAAATTGTATATTTATAAAACCAAGTGATCATTAACCTTTAGTTGAAAGAAGAAAAAAAAACATCTGTTCCAAAGCAAAAAACAAACATCATCGGAGCAATAGTAAAAAGAAACTTCAATAAAATAAAGAAAACGGAGATGTAATAAAAATTGATGCCATAGTAAAGAAAATTTAAAATGAAATTAACATTTAAAAATAAGTTCAATTTATTAATTAATTAAAGTGCCAAATTTTAATAAATAAAAAATAAACGAAAATCAAATCTAGCAGATCGCGCCTATTTTATCTTTATATATTTCATCATCAAAATACGATAAAGTCATTAACAGCAAGAAAAAACAAATTTCAAACTCTTCAAACGTCCCTGAGACCATGATTTTTACTTTTAAACCATTCACAAAACATTCAACAAATTGCTAACATTTTTTTACTCAATTTCTGCTAATTAATAAGAAAATTTTTTAATTTTTACATAAAAAAGAAAACTGGTGAAATAAATTGTTAAAAATAACAAAATTTATCACTTCCAGACAACAATTGTGAAAGAAAAATAGTTTTATATAGTGTTCTTAAAAGAGTTTTAAAGGAGCTCCTTTTGTGTTACTACTGTGTGTTTTATTCAAATAATTTTATTCATTCAATTGTTTTCTTAACATAATTACGCATGAAAAATATTACCAGCTCAGGCACTTGCGGCAGTGGCCTGCTGCAACTGCAAAATAATCTAGTGGTTAGCCATCAATTAGAAAACGGTGATGATACCAAACAAAAAGGTGAGTTTTGAGACAAACATTTTTAAATCTTCAATCGAGTAAAAGCAATTTCTTAGCCCCTTTTAAAGCAACCATACGAGTGTGGTCTAAAAATTACAAAAATTTCATAATAGGGGTATTACAATTACCCCTATTATGAATGGCATCGTCGTGGTCACATCCACACGACACCAAAAATTACTCGTATCATTGTCGACAACAATTTACCACTAGGATGTAAATCCTCTATTAATTTCCGAAGTCTTAGAGAATAATAAGAGATTCTGAATAGCAGTCAATTGTTGTCGACAATAAGTAGACAAGTGACAATTTCTGCCGCCATTCATAATAAGGGGAATATCTCTAAGGAAATTTTAAAGTTATTGGGTGTAGCGATGGCGCCATTAAATTAATCTATACATATAATAAAATTTTGAAAGGAGCGTGTCTGTACATGAAATATATTTTGAAAAGTTTTATGGTGGCATAAACAGTAATCAATGTAGAGCACAAAACACCAACATTTGGAATTTTTATCTGTCTGTCTGTCGGAACACCCATCATGCAAAAACCACTAAATGGATTTTATATGAAATGTGGTACGAAGGTGCTTTAGAGTCCTGGTTTAAACTTAGGATACTTTTTACCGCGATAAAATATCTCATTTCCAAGTTAAAATAGAAAAAAGCGTAAATATGCAATTTTACTAATATAAATGTTGCTAGGAAGATGTTTTTTTAGCGTTGATAGCACCATTTACTTTGTACAACGGGAATATTACACAATAATTAAAGAACTTTATATGCACGAGTATAATTATATTCTACGGATACTAGGTAGTACGTTCTTCAATTCCCGGGGACTCCCGGCATCCCGGAAATTTCTTTTGTATTTCCCGCTCTCCCGGGAAACAAAAATGTCAGGGAATAAAAAAAACCTTAATAAATAAAAATCTGTTATTTTGTTTCAATTATTGATTTGCTTTCGTTATAACTGCTCTTTCGATTAATTAGCAAATTAATCGAGTAATCCACACAGAAAAAAATACAAATGTAAAATCAACAAGTCGCAAATGTGATTGGAAATCATATTAAATTTATGAGAAATAATTTTTTTAAGTGTTTAGGTGCTTTGTTCATAATTACAATGCACTGTTGTGCCCAGTTGTGTGATTTGTTGTTGTTTATTTTGATATTCGCCATGTGTAAATGTTAATAGCCAACAAATAGGCGATAAACTTCGCATTACCAGCGAAAACCTCCTGCTGCTGACTTAAAATTATCGTTGTTAGGATTAATTTTAAGCGAAAAATTATGAATCTAATCTTAACTCTCTTTGCTTCAACATTTTAAATCATCATGACTATAACTTTAATTTCAAATGAATTTTATGTTAAATAATCAACTAAATCATTTCGAAATAAAATGAAATTTTTGTTACTCATGATGGTATTTATACATATTAATAAATATGTGAAGTAAATTTGAAGCTGTTGTGGCTGCAGTGGTTAGCGCAGCGCGTTGAGCACCAAACAAGTGGGGTGAGTTAAATCTTGTCTTGGGCAGCCAACTAAAAAACAAAATTTTCTGATGCTTATGCAAATACACATCATGTAAGTACAACTTTGATTCAACATGAAAGTTCGTGTTGTTTCATTATCAAAGTCGTGTTGTTTTAACTTGAAATAATTTTGTGTTTATGTTGTTTTAACTGGAATATTTCAATATCAACTACATTTTAATTTAACTGTACTGAAATATGAAATCAACACTAAATATAGTTCTTTCAAAAGGAAAAATTTTCTTTGAAGGTTGTTGTAAAATCATGTTGAAGCAAAATCACTACAAAAATATTTAATTAACCTTATTTTCTACGATTTTAATATAAAATTTTTCTATATGTCTCAAATTGACGCAAAAAATCCATAATCTTGTGGAAACCACCAATTTGTATTTTTCTTTTACTTAAAATTGTGTTGTTGACGCAATTAAAAATCCAAAATTAGGAAAACAGCTTATGGGAAGGATAGTTTGTGGATATCTATTCGATTTGAATATTCCAACATTTTCGAAAGTGATGGGGAAGGCTTTTGCAGATAATTTACTCCACATACAAACTAAATTCAGTGACAAATTAATTGACCCCAAATTGATGAATATTTTATGAAAAACATGTTGCATGCAAAAACTCCATCGGGGGCATAAGTTTGCGCGTTATTGAGTCGTAATATCTTAGTGATATGCCTTCTACGCCGATAACATCTACCGCCTGTCACACGTCTTCAATGACTTGTTTGGTAAAGTACGAGTGTTAGATGCAGCGACAAAGAGAGAGAGAGAGAGAGCAGGTTTAAAGATCAGTTTGGGAAGGACTTTGTCCATGCGTGTGAACACAGAGAACTATGTAGGACTCCAGCTGAACGATATGGTTCTAAAGATGATGACAGCTTCAGTAGCACACAATAGATATCACTGGAATGCATTTGTCATGGCCCTTTGCTCCACATTGGAATGACGAGAACAAATATACGCCTTATAAGGAAAGAGGTAGATGTATGGATTTTCGGACATTGATATTTGGCTGTTAAAACAAAAAACTTATATCTCTATTATAATTCAATGTTTTAAATAACTAAGCAAATGGGGGAGTGAATATATATAAGTTTGTAAAAGAACCAGGCTTTCCTAGGATGCACTAAGTGTGTGTATCATTAACTCTGGCTAAGTAGAGCACAAACCTGGCAGAAGCTTAAACCTTTCGGCATCTGACCAGTAAGTCATTTTTATTATAAAAGACGTTATGTGACCCGTTGTCCATAGGATCTGTTGAGCAGAATGCAGCCAATCACTTTGTTCGGTGGGAAACCATATGTTTCGTTTGGAGCTGTAGAAACTCTTTCTAGGAAATTTGTTCTACGAATCTGCAGTGCTTGATCTCCGAGTTACCTATGAGAAGCTGATGCTATCTTAGAGCACAGGGACTAGTCTTAGTTACTTCTTATCGGTCATCAGCGAAATGAGACACTCCGTTGTTATAACACTCCATAAGTGAACCATTTCTGTCAGGATCCAGTCTTCTCTTTAGAATGACCTTTATGTAAGCTAAAGTAGGACTCTATCGCTCCGTGTTATTTGTCAGGTGATTGCAGGTTTGAAACCTGCCTATACACTTGGTGTTTCTGCCCACAAGCCAAAAAAGCTTCGAGCTTATGTTTGTTTTAAAAAAATTCAAACACGTTGTGCTCTTCTGTTTGCTAAATCGTCAGTCCTTTTCTTCCAATTTGGCATTCATGGCCAGGAACCCTGTATAATTAAGTTTT
Organism: Panzeria rudis; assembly: GCA_956483635.1. NCBI lineage: Eukaryota > Metazoa > Arthropoda > Insecta > Diptera > Tachinidae > Panzeria > Panzeria rudis. The sequence goes on along the minus strand of OY101448.1, from coordinate 53,208,631 downwards.
CTGCGTGATCCTACCTCCTATCGCTGCTTTATTGCAACGTAGTCATATCTCAAAAAACAAAAATTTTTGACTTACTGAAAAATATATTTCCTTGATTTCTTCTTTATATGTAAACAAATTTTCAGAAATATCTAAACCGAAGTTATAACCACTAAAAAGCTAATTCCGTACATATACTTGCTAATATTCTCAAAACTTTGGCAAGTTTAATTTTTTTGAGATATGACAATGTTGCAATAAAGGAATGATATGACTATAAATACTTGAGCGTTTCCCCGGCAGTCACCTATCATGCTTGTACTTCGTAAACGGATAGGTTTAGAACTAACTGTCTTCATTGGAGGTTCAAATAGATGTTGCCTGCAATATGACAAAATTTTCAGGAGCCTTGACCGAATACAGACTTCGTTCTTAGTATACGGGCTTAACAAAGGATGCTTAGCTCGGCTAAATCTTCTTGAGTGGAGTTTGCCTATCACGTAGGATATTTCCGAGACCGGTCATTGATAAGGTATCCTTCCAGAGAACATATAGTGGGACAAAACTTTCATTAAATATTTTATGATCGCCTAGTACTAGTGGATATTCCGGCCTTCTTGTGGCAAAGTGGTGATATTGTTATTAATCAAGAGAACTACATCCATCTCATATACAGTTGTGTTGGATGGGCGAGTGCTTTCTGGTAGACTGGCTGGTAAAAAAGTTATCTATTTGGTTGGTGTGGCAAGCCACACCAGCGAGGCCTCTGTGCATGTTATGCAGTCATGTGCACAAAGTTTGTGGTTATTACTAGTAACACATGCTTACTTTCAGCGTGAGTTGAAGCCATCATACCACGTATCTGTGGCATGATGGCTTCAACTCGCGAATAAGCTCCCCTGTAATGATGATAAACCCGACTATAAAGTTTCCCAATACATATATTGGGGCCCAATTGGGAATGCGTGGGGCACGCACAAAAGGCTTATTCCATTTGGGATCCGGTCGGGAACTTGTTGGGATAACCTATTTACAAATTAATAATCTCCCGACTAGAAATTTTCCCAATACTCATATTGGGGCCCGATTGGGAATGCATGTGGCACATCCAGAAGGGTTATCCCATTTGTGATTTGATCGAGAACTTGTTGGGATAGCCCATCTACAAATTAGCGACTTAACAAAAGTTCTTCCCAAGTGGGAAACTATTGGGAACTTGTTGGGAAAATCGTACACGGATTTTTAATCGTACATTTTGCTCATCTTCAAAAGAGGTAAATGTTACATACTTTGGTCCCTTGGATAGCTTCAGCAATTTTAATTCAATATTAGAGTTTGATATTTTCCCGATTTGAGCAAATTTTTGCAATATTTGAATATTTCCCCACAGGAAACTAATCGGGTCCCAAATATGTTTCTGCGTTACATCGGAACTGGGATCCCAGTTAGATCCCAAATGTGTTTGCATAAAAATTCCTATTCGGGTTAACATCAGTTCTTCCCAAGTGAGAAACTATTGGGCACTTGCTGAGAAAATCTAACACATATTCTTAAACGTATTTTTTGCTCATTTTCGATGGAAGTGACTGTTGTTTACTTTTGTCCCATGGAGAGCTTTAGCGACTTAAAATCAATATTACAGTTTGCTAATTTTTCGATTTGACCAATTTTTTTGCGAGTTTTTGATATTTGCCCACACAAAACCCATCGGGTCCCACATACGTTTTTGCGTTACATCCCAATTTGAAACCCAGTCGAATCCCAATTGTGCGTGCATGAAAATTTCTAGTCGGGAAGCAGTGAAATAATTCCTTTGATTCTGTAGTAAATTACTGAAAAACGTTCAGCAAAATATTCACATATACCACTTCTAGGTTTTATTTTCTTTTTAAAAGCTAAATATCTCAAAACTACTAAAATGGAGATGCGACTCTCTCTCTTAGGAGGGCAGTATACTACTGTTACCGATGAGCTTCTTCGCCCTATTCTGCAAGCGCTGGTGTAGCTCCAAAATAAATTTTGAGATTTTCATTCAAATTTTCTGGTCATGCTTTCAAAGCATCGGAACAGGACAACTAGCATTATCCTTTACGCTTAACGCATGACTAAAAGCTGCTGCTACTCCGTGAAGCAAAAAATTTCCTGTGGCTGTTTTGCAAGGAGTTTATACAGCTCACTTCCTACATCACTCATCTTGCGCTAAGTTGTTTTAGTTCAGAAAATTTATATATCACAACCCGAAAGAACCACGAAGTAAGAGGGCTTTCTCCTCCAAAGCTATTTAATAAAATTTTTAGATTTCGTCTTCGTTCTTGCAACCTTAGAATACTGCCAACTGAAATACCCATCCTCATAGAATCTGTGAAGTCTTTTTTATATAAAGAGAAGTAGCACAACCAGTCAGCGATGGCATTTTTAGTTCTTTTTTACGGTATGACAAAAAACTATGTGATATACTGTGTTGTCATATCGTAAGTTTCTTACGATATAACAACACTAAGATAGTCATACACGGTGTTGTCATATCGTAAAAAACTTATGATATGACAACAAAGTATGGGTTATCGTTTTTTGTCGTATCGTAAAGGTAATTTTTTAAGTGTTACCTTCTTATACTATTTTATAATAAAGATATTATTTGGTTACTTATTACCGCGATATGGCCTTAGTCCGATATTTACACAACAACTATGTATCCAAATTTTCGTCGTACTGGTCAACTACCTACAAGTATCCATACCGAGTACTTGTTCTTTGCTTCGATACTTAATAGTCAAAAGTAGGTATCTGCTACTTTCAGAGATGTATTTTTATGACTTTGTTGACCAAAATACAGCTCTGTATGAAAGCACAACTTTTCAAAAAAAAAACGTGTTCATAGGTACAAAAGAGTTCTGGGACTGCCCTCATAAAATCATATTTCTCTCTTTGCCTTCAGCTCTAGTGTTTCTTGTTTTTTATCTTATTTAATATTTTGCTTTCTTTTTTTCGTTTCTTAAGTTTGTCTACATAATTTTTATTTTGCATCATGTTTTTTCCCAATATTTATATGCTCTTTTCTTTTTTTGTTTTTGCATCCGTATCTGCATCTTTATCCTTATTTTTATTTTATTTTTTTTTCCTCTTATTAAATGATATTTTTATTTATAATTTTTTGTTTTTATTTTGCGTGTGGCACATTTGTTGTGCTGTTTGTAGTTTTATATTTCATATCTTTTCATTTTATTTTCCACCTTCCTAAATTGATCTTGTTTTTGTTGTTTGTCTTCTTCTTATTTTTCCATTTACCTGTTTTCTGTTGTGTGTTTGTTGTTTAATTTGAACGAGTATGGATTGGTGAGTGTGTGTGTGTGCGTGTAAGTGTGTGTAGTTTGTCGTTTAACAAGAAAAAGAGACTTGTTTTCTGTTTCATAATGTTGTTGTTCTTATTATATTTTACCTGTGAGTGTGTGTGTGTGTGATGCAAAATTACACGTAGAGAAAGGGAGAGTTTTGAATGTTTAAATTGATTTTCTTTTAATAAACTATGTAGGTCTTATTGGAATTTGCTTGAAAATCGTGTACCAATTACAATGAGGGAATAATACCAAGTTTCTATCCAAAAATTTTGACCGTTAAAAGTACTGAGATAAAAATTAGGACCAAGGTCTTGATGGGTAAAATGCCATCTCCTTTCTGGGCAACCTAGCAAAAGCAGAATACATATGAGCCCTGGCGATCAAAAGCGTGGTAGCTTCCGAAAACAATGTTGTTCTGTTCTGCTGTGTATGTTGAAAAATGAAATTAATGTTGATATTTCTATTGCTCCTTACAATGTTGATCATGTCTGATTCTTTAATTTGTTTAAGAAAACGATAACGACTTTAAACTACGATAAAGATTACCAATTAAAAAAAGTTTTGAATACTTTATTTTTTTCAATTGTTTTTCAGTTGTTAACATTGCTAGAGTCCTATAGCAGTGCAAATATATCGCAGCCTTGTCCAATCTTTGCGCTCTACCACAACGGTTGTACTGCGAAATATCATTGTAAACAAAATTTATAAAGAATTATGTTCTACGACTTTTATTAGGGAATTATGTTCCACGACTTTTATTATAACATCAAAAGCCGTATTCATGACTGCTAGCGATATATTCAGAAATCCCCGATCTTTCTGACCTTTGACTTTTAATATCCCGTGAGGCGTACACGAGCCTCAAGGCAGCTTATACAATGTCATGTGTCAATGTGGATAAACAGTTTTAGCTTCTTCTCTCAAACTCCAAAATTCGGCTGTGCTTTCATCTTATTTGACTGGATTAATTTAATAATATTCTAAACAATGTTTACCAATTTTTTCCGCACGGACCTGTTCTTTTTAGCAGTGATTAAAGTTTTAATAATGACGCCAATTTGAAACCGCAAATTGTACCGGAAATAAAACTCAATGGAAATTTAATTTGAAAACTAATAAATATTAATCAATTTTATTTAGCGAAAGCCCACCAACTTAGTGTTGTTAAACTACGAACTTACGTTTGAAGAAATTAGTGCAATAACCATGTAAACTACAAAATAAAAATATTGAATAAGTCTAATTTTAAGCTTAAAAAAATTTTTGTAATTTGTATGATTTTTGGAATGTTATAGTTTAAAAAGCGGAACAAATATTTGAAGTAGACGGGGGAAAAACGAAGAGCATTGGTCAGCTATATGAGAGTACTAATAGTACCACATATGCTAAAAAATATCTGGGATATGTGGGTCGAAATCAGTACCTTTAAATAGACAGCACAGGGGAAGAACGAGAAAATTATCAAAATCCTTCGAAAGAACGGCAGAGTTCCAATACAGCAACGTTTCGCATGCGCAGTTTAGTTAGAAGAACTTCTAATCACGCCTCTCTCTGCTTCTCTCATTATTATCTGACGATAACACTGTGCAATAAATTTATTTTATTTTTTTCAAAATAGCAAGGCTGACTCTAGTAGAGAGCACTAAAAAAATATTTACGTGTATCGCCGTTTTGAAAGCTTACATCTGGGAATCATTTTAGGGGGAGGTAAATTTCCACCCATTTTTCACATAGTTGCAATGGCTCAGTATGGGAAAATTTATAAGCCTTACGTTTAAGGTATAAAATCTGCTTAGAACTTTATTGTAAAACACCACGAGGAACATTTTTGTGGAACATTTTAACCCTCTACTTATTTGTCGTATGGGACTTTTTGCCCCTTTCTTAAAAAAGGGACAAAAATGTTTCTTGTGGTGTTTTACATAAAAGTGCTAAGCACATCTTGTACCTAAAACGTAAGACATATAAGATTTTCTAAGCGGAGTACTAATTGTGAATAAGTATGAAATTAGCCCTTAAACAACTTTTAAGTTTTAAGTAATTCCTAGCTTTCCAGTTGACTCTGGAGCTTCAAAGTTTTTAAAGGCCTTTAATAGAAATTAATGACAAATATTTTTATAGAATATTTCAGCCCATTATATCACCGCTGAAGAGGATGCACTCTTTTTTAAGAAAGTGTTAACATGTGTCACAAAAAAAATTTTCTGGCAAGTAATAAAAATTCAGGGGAAATATTATGAAATTCTACACTTTTCAAATTTTCAACAGAAAACAGGGGGAGATTGTATGCTTTCAAAAAAAGAATTTTCCACACCAAATTGCATTAAATCTCTTATGCAAAGCAATAATAAAAAATAAAAAAATCTTAGTTTGTTTAAAATTTTTATCGAAATGAGAAAAAATGGAACCTCATCGTTTTTCCTCTGTGTCCTTTATTTTGTGAAATAGTAGAATTTGTCCAAACATCTTTCTAGTATGCAAAGGTATGGTAGGTACTCAGCAATAAAATGAACATATAAAACCATTTAATGGGGCACTGCCTCGGCATCGAATATAGAGAAAATTCAAAGGCGACAAAATAAAATCCCCTAGCACGCAACATCTTTAACATTAGAGGCCACACTCGGCTGAGAAGGAGAGACACTCTTGCTTTCAGCCGAACACGTAGAACAACCAAAGAGGAAACTGTTGCCAGGGATGGCAACTTAGCCCTTTTCAGGCTAGATTTCGCATGTTTTTAGCTACTCAAAACGCGAAAATAATTTTAGCTCCAACGTTTTTACAATTATCTTTTAGCCCCTATTTACATTTTAATCAATATGGGTACATCTTTCATTTTTGCGAACTATTTCTTCCTTTAGTCTAGCAATATCGACGTGTGAATTAACGTGGTAACATCGTTTTCACTCATTTTCTTTTATTATATTTTATTAACCCTACGTCTTCACGATCCATTGAGTAGAACATGACATGAACATGATGGCGGCAGAGCAACTGTAAAAAAATTCTTCAACTTCTTTGCTGTGGTGAATACATGCGATGTCCATGTTATACCCTATCAATTTTCTTATTTGTAGTAGTGCAATAGCTATGGCATATTTCCGAAACTTTTTCTGTCTCTTTTTGTTCTGTTTAAAATGGTTGTTGACGGCGAATCTTATGGCGAACATTGATGCTCAGCTTTATGTTCGGGCATCGTTGTCAGAGTATGGATGAAACATGGTGCTCATTCTAAGGTCATGGCTAATGCTAGGAACACAACTGGGACGAACAACGAATTTTTGGTCGCGAATATTCGTCGCCAAAAATAAAACACATTTGTGTATATGAAAATACACACAATAACGGCGTCGGGCTAAATTCGCCATACGCGGCGAACTCTGAATAGATTTGTCTCTATTTCTTACGCCGGGGAACGAAGATATCAGTACCAAGTGACCATTTTTGGTTTTAGTTTTCAAGTGTTTTAGTAAATAAAGTTACTTTTTGCTTTAATTATTTTTTTATTTTTATTTTATAGCATTTGAAGTAAATATATAATATTAACTATAAAAATTGGTGTTAGTTGTGTTTTTGCTAATGTTTAATTTTTCAAGTATGTATTATTTTTTAATATGGTCACACTTTGCACAAACAGTAAACAACTGTATCAATTGTAACAATTGTGTCATTTTCGTCGTTATTGTGCATCACACGACTAAGTTACACAGCGAATTTTTATCGACGAATTCGTCGTGTTGGGTGAAATTCGTCGTTCGTCCCAGTTGTGTTTCTGGCATAATGCAGACCTCCAGTGAGTCGGTCCCAAAATTTAAACGTGTTGCGATTTTCAAAAAAACACTTTATAGTTAGCCAGCCCCCTTTTCGCTTTTTCGACAAATTTTACTGGATATTGCTTTATATGTATATTTTTTTCAATTTAGCCTCTTTTAACCTTTTGCAAAAATTTTTTGAGCGTTTTAGGTCCCAAAGGTTGGCATCACTGACCGTTGCACTTAATATTTTGTCTAGCATTGCATGGACTTATTATTAACAATTATTATTAGTTTAAAGACTTGAATAGTTATTGTTAGTTCAATTTAAAGTTTAGAATTCAATAAATAAATTAAATGTAAAAAAATAAAAAAAATATAGAACCATTTTATAAAATTGTGTTGCTTACATGGTTACTGAACAGTACGCGTCTCATATAAATTACTTTCCAATATCTAATAATATTGTTTTATTTTCTTTCATTTCAGGTAAGAATTCAATTCAATATGTACAAGTGAATCGAATAAGATTGTTAAATTCAAAATATTTGTGAGTATGAAAGACTTTATTATTCTTCAGACTTTTTTGGAAATAAAAAATTAAGGAAATGTCGGAGAAAATAATCAAATCTTATTGTTTAGCTCTTTAGCAAAAGAATGCTATTTCAATTAAAAAGTCAAATACATATTTCACAAACTATTGAAATGTCATGTGATTCATAAAAAGATAATAAGAAAATCTATTTTATAATTATCTTGCAAAAATTTCAAGACAATTTTATTGCCTTCAAAAATCAGCTAAATACTCTACATCTTTGATTTTACGTACCTAATTTCTTACAGTGTAATTCATGTTACAAATAATCGTATCTTTAGACAAATAAAAACTTTTAATTGGTCAAACCACTTGCTTATTAATGTTTCCTTTAACAAATTGTAGTTGTTAAGAAGCTCTCTTTGTGTTATCCTCTTTTTTACCACTTGCTCGCAAAGCAAGCCAAATTTCTCACGGTGTATTTACTCTAATTTATTTATGTGCTTCTTGTTAATGATGTTAAAAAGTCAAATCAACACATGTTGTTAATTAAATTTATTCAATGTTAATTTAATTCATGTTTTGTTTTATTGCTATTTTATATTATTATTGTTGTTGTTGTTTTTGTTAAAAATACATTTAAGTCTTTCTAAAATAATAATTAATTAATTTTAATGAAAGTAAATTAAGAAAAAGGTAAAATGAAATAAAAAAAATGTTTAAAAATAGCCAGAGATTAATTGCTGAACATATTGCACAGAAATTAATATTTCACACATGATTTTTTAAGTTTAAAAGGCAAACAACAACCCAATTTCCCTAATGGGTCATTTGCCAATATTGGTGAAGTGACGTACAGTGGGCATGTAACGTCAAGTAAAGTGACTTTTGAAAGATATAATACAAATTGGATAACTAAGATACATACATCGCGTTTAATGATTAATGTGAAGAGATGTAAAATGCAATGATTTGTCACGGAATTAACTTAAAATAACAGTATTCTTTTTCCTCCTTCTCTGGATCCGGGACTGTTACCTAAAAATAAATAAATACACACAGAAAAATTTCATATTAAAATCGTCGAAAACAAGGCTGATTTAACATTTTTCGGTAGAGATTTTGCTTCATAGGTGTTTCATGTTAATTCAACATTATTTTACAATATCATTTAAAGAATATTTTTAATTTTATATCATTTCATGTTGATCTAATATTCCAGTACAATTGAATGAAAATGAAGTTGATACTGAAATAATACGAAGAATAATGCTGAATCAAAGTTATATCAAGTTGAAACAACGTGAATGTGATTCTGAAATAACGCGAGGAATCATGTTGATTCAAAAGTTATTTCAAGTTGAAACAATGTGAGTTTGATATTGAAATAACACGAAGAATCATGTTGATTCAAAATTATTTCAAATTGATACTAAATAATATTAAAGTAACCATTTTATTAGCATAGGCATCAGGAAAATTCGTATTTTAGTTGGCTGCCCCAGCCAAGATTTGAACTCGGGCCACTGGCTTGCTAGTCAAAGTGCTAACCTCTGCAGCCGCAACAGGCTCAAATATACTTTAGATATACACTAATATAAATGCAATCATAAGTAACATGAACTTCGTGTTCATTCAATATAATTTAATTAATGATCTAATATAAAATTTATTTAAAATTAAAGTTGTAGTCATGTTGACTTAAAATGAAATGTAACGTTGACAACAATGTTGTTTAAACAATGAAAAATGTTAAATCAAAGATATTTAGGGTTAGATTAATAGTTTTTTGCTTAAAATTAAAAAAATGGCAAAAAAGTCTTGTTCATCGGCAATATAGCGGGCTAAAATATGCTATAAAAATATTTGCCATAAGATTCTGCTGCAAGCCTATAGAGACACCCAAGCTCCAGACTCGTTTTGAACGCCAGAAATTATTTAAATCTTAAAACGTGTTTAAGGATTAATTGCGTAGTTTTTCACAATTAGTGCACGATATTGGAAATCTTGAAAGCCTTACGTTTGAGGCATAAGGTATGCTCAGAACTTTTATGTAAAACAACACGTAAAATCTTTTTGTAGAAAATCTTAACGCGGCCAGTAGTGATACTGAGGGGGATTATTTTTTTTGCCTCCTTTTTAAGAAAGGGACAATGAGACCCATACAACGAAAAGTGTGATGGTTAAAATGTTCCACAAAAATGTTTCTCCTGGTATTTTAAATAAAAGCTCTGAACGCATCTTATACGTCAATCGTAAGGCTTACAAGATTTTCATAACTATGTACAAAAGGGTGAAACTTAACTCTCCTTTAGAATTCTAAATTCGATAAAAATTTAAAATATTAAAATACGGTAGTTTCTATCGAAGAAGTAAAATTATTTTGATAGAATTTGCAGCATTCAAAGTAGTTCTCAAAGAATTGAAAAATTGCCAAAAATTTTCAAACATATTCGACAACGATATCTCTCAATTTGTTTCAATTAAAGTTTCAGCAATCGATGTAGCTTTTCAATGTTAAAACCTAAATAGATTTTGAATTCGAACGAACGACCCAACCACAATTTATCACTAAACTCATAATACGTGACAGTTCAACATTTGCAACCTCGAAAAATTCTCCGAAGCGCAGAGAACCCATGGCAATCATAAATCTTTTTTTTTAATTTCCTCCTCATCTCATATATATGTATATATATATTGACAGCTGCGGCAAAAATCGTTATGTTCCTCATATTTTCATGACTGCCTGCCTATTCCTGCCAATGTCCGGTTATCACAGACACAAATGTTGACATTAGACTTATACTTCTTGAGAGTATAGAGGTTGTATCATCCATATTCAAGTGAGGCCACAGATGTCTGGCGATTCTGAAGTCATTTATTGTGACCCACCTGCTGCTTGGCTCCTCCACAGTCTTGCACCTAAGTTTGAGCATACAAGAGAGCAAGGAAAGACCCACACAATCCACTTTTACATCTGGCAAGCTCAATATACCTGGCGTTGTCCCAAATGTCTTTGTGCGGTGGCATCCAAATAATCTATAAATTAAACTGCATGAACTGCATGAAGATGTCTATGGCGGGGGATGATATGAATGTCTGCTTGGAAAGCGCTGAACTGATGTGGAAATCGTTTTTATAAGTGGAGACCCAAATTTGCTGATTATCAGCCATAACCCACCTCCTCGTGGACAGGGTACTATTAAATCAGTTAAACCAGTTAGGATAGCAGATCATTAATGTTGCATTTTTTAACTGTCAACCTTCATATATTCGTAAAAACAACAAACAGAAAATATTTTATATATAGATTTTGTTTTGCAGATAGAAAACGCAAATTTTTTTTTGCTCTAGAAGTCTGGCTACCTTATTTGTGGACTTTATAGCCGTCAGTATAAAAGTTTAATCTTCTTTTTTTACTCGAAGTACCATTACTCCATAGATCATGAGACGGTACCCGGATCGTGTTGAGGTATTCATTAATTAGATAGCGCGAAGAGCACTATCTCTATATATAGTGAGGCAGTCCTTTCAACCTTCTGTAACATGTAAAGATACAAGAGAATCTCTAGAACTATAGCCGTATAGATATAGAGGAACAATTTTGGATTTGAACGGCCACTACTTCCAATGGATTTTTTTTAAGAATAGTGCGCAATAGATGCCTTCTCTATCTTCTCTAAAACATTTAACTTAAAACTTAACTCGGATTCTAAGGTATTTCGTATTATTCATTTTATTTATCTCGGTGTTGTTCGCCGCAATGGGTCGGAAGTCATTTATCTTATATATCGTGGTGAAGAAAACAAGATCGGGATTCTATATATTAAAGAAAAGTCCGCGCTATCCAACCCATTTGGATAAGTGTAGAAGGTATTCCTGGAGGATGTCTCGTAAAGAAGAGAGTAGTTTTAATCTTACAGCAATGGCTCATCATTAGCATATGCAGCGGCGTTGCAACCGTGATTTTCTAGGGATGATAGCGGGACTTAAATCTAGGTTTCACAGCATTAGTGAAAGCAGCCCTCTCTGTGGTGTTCCCCTTATTACAAAGTAAGTAATTCTAGAGTATCCCAAAAACTGAGAAAATCTTTCTGTGTGGGAATATATGTATATTCCCACGTTGAGATCCAAATTTGATAACGGCATAATGATCGCTTCTAGAGAAATGTTAAATGATCCTTCAATAGCCGCGAAAGCTAGTAAAGTGATTTTATCTACAGGGAAAGATTTCTCACAAGCTCGTGTAAAGCCGTTCGTGACGATTTCACTCTGTTACACGCATGGGCTGGGGCGGGGGCGAAGGAGCTTTTGATCAATAGTCATACAGAGATAGTAGCCTATTGTCATTTCCAATATTTTCAGAAAGAAGAATGATAAACTTAGCGGTCTGAAGTTGTTTGAAACTTTTTACCTGCTTGAGAGAAGTGAAGCTTTTGAATTATTGTATGTATGTATGTATGTGTTTCTTTCTTAGCTATTATTTGCTTTTAGCCCCACCGTAGTTTTATTATATGTGAGTATTTGTGCATTCAGGTACACATGCACACACGCCCATAGTAATGCAAAATAAACACGTTTATTGTTGGTCGATTCGTATTCGCTCTTTCCGCTGTTTGTTGTTGTTGTTGTTTTTGTTTTCTATTTAATTTTATGTTGGAGCTGGATCACCAAACGAACCCAATCGAAGTGTCAGGCTCTATTACTGACTGTGTGCTATATACATTCTATATTTGTTGCTGTTGTTGTTTGGATTAGTGCTTTTATTTTACAGATTTACTTGGCCAGCAAAATAAAACCAGCAACATAACAGACGTACTTATTTTTGTCGTTTAAAAGTTGTTGTCTTTTCTTGAAATAAGATTTTTTCGTGCATTTGTGGACTCGTTTTTTTGTTGTTGTTTTATTTCGTGTTTTCATGTCTTTTTTATTTCTACTGTTCCTAGTACTGTTGTTGCTATTTGTCTGTATATGTTTTGTTATTCTGCTCCATCACCTTCTTTTAAGTCACCAACAAAAAGTGTTGCCAGAAAAATTTGGCCCCATGTCCCCAATTTAAAGAATGATGTCCCCAAAAATCCCCATTTCAAAAGCAAAAATCCCCATTTCAAAAGCAAAAATCCCCAATTTCGTCTCCAAAAAATATTTTTATAATAAACACTACCATTCAATGAAAAAACATTTTTTTAAGTCCTCTGCGTATTTTATTACGTCGAAATAATAGTATTACATATTTTGATTATTCAATATTTACTTATAATTTTAAACAAATTGTTAGTGTTTTGTTCCACTGTGTAGTAAAACTAACAACTTTTAATATTTTGAGAAATTTTATTTTGATCGAGAGTGTTCCTAGTTACTTATATAGTTATTTATCATAGGCTATGAAATGTATTCTTGCAGGCTAGTATATACAAGTTTAACAATTCTAATATTACAATAATACAACAATTAGAACAATAATTTTACATACGTATGTATATTAGAAATTACAATGTAAAACGCTCAAAATACTTCTCTTAACGACGTTGGAATCAGTCAAAAAATCTATGATACAATACAGCTTATTATACTCAACACACATTCTATGTTTCAAGAATATAGGTCCACCCGTTTATTTCTTTTGTTTGAAAGCTGACTTGATCTAAAATTTTCTAATCCATATTTGAAAAAATCGGTCATGCCCTTTTGAAGTTACCATCCATTTGCTTCGGGGTTTTTAAAATTTTTTATTTAATATTGATAATTCATAAGGAAACATTTTTTCTAAAATTAATAATAAAGTTTTAGGGCAATAACATATATTAAGTGCTTTCCTCTTTACTGCTACAAAGTTTTAAGAAACCATTACAATTTTGCGATTCCGGAAAACTGAAAAACTGTTGTTTATTATATTTTTTGGGTTAATTTTGCACGAAGACTAATATTTTGGTACAATAGTGTTAATAATAAAATTATATTCAATTAGGGAATTCACAACAGTGTTCTAAAATGTGTATTAATATATAACGACGTTTCAATTTTAGTCTTTTGCTATGGGTTGGCAAGTTTGTTGTTTTTGTTTTTTGTGTAAATGAAATTTACTACCAGATGGCAAGTTTAAAAGTCCAAGAAGCATATTTTTTTTAATGCGGCAATATTTTAAATAAAGAATTTGTGTGTGGTTTAAGTGTATTGGTGTTTCTTTGGCATGTTGATAGGTACCAAGCACTATCGTGCTTGTGTTGTTGTTTTGTTTGTTGTGTATTTTGAGTTCGTGTTGTATACATGTAAATAGTGAGAAATATTCGGCAAACTTCGTCCTTACTTTTATTACTTTAATATGCTGTGCTTTATATCGTTGCTCACAATGATATTTTAAGGTGTAATGATATTGCTATTTCCAAATTTTAAGATACACATTGTGAATTCCCTAAATATGTTTTGTTTATAGAACAATACCTCTTTTTCTGGAATTATTATTCTTATTATTAGATATGAGTCATAAGCACCTCGACCCAAAATGTTTTTTGTGCAAATATCTTTTGTGAGAGGTTATTTACTTCACTTGGGGTCATCAGGATTCCTCCAAGAAACTTCATTCTGTGAGCCACTACAGCCGGACATATGCCGAGGCTCCGGCGTCTCTTCTTGAGTTTCATAGTGTCTCAGACTTACCAATAATAAATGGTTATCCTTTTAGACCACTGTGTCCGGCTAGCAGTCTGAGGTAATTTTTGCTCATTAACAGTAAATGGCCAGAAAACACCACCTGAGCCCAGGTTCTATTCTTCTCCTCAAAGAAGGGTTCTTTCCGGTCCTATTAATACACTTTGTGCTCCTCTGTTGGTTACACAGTCAGTCCGCTCTATCTAGCATGACCTTCATGGCCAGGCATGCAGCATAACGTCAGTTTCTTACTTAACTAATTCTTACAATTCTCGTATAATCAAAAATCCCCAAATTCCCTCCCCACGAAAATATGTCCCCAAATAGGGGTTGAAATTCATAATTTTGGGACAAATTCCATCATCTGGCTACACTGCCAACAAACAACTCACAATAGCAACAACACATACATACTCGTACATCCAAAATATGAACCTAAAATTAAGGCGCGCTTTTTGTTTTCATGTTTTCAGTTGTTATTGTTGCTTAAGGTTTTGGGCTTTTTAATTCCTGTTGAGATTATTATTTAAAATGTAAATTTGACAAAAGCAAACAAATATGTACAAACTTAGATTATTTTGACTGTCTTTAGTTAAAAAAAAACAAACATAAACACTCGAGTCTTGCCTTCGATTTGTTTAATTTTTTTCTCTTGGACTGCACTGGGGTTTTTTTATTATTGTGGTTAATGCTACTTTTGCTTTATAGCCAAATACTGGTTCAGAGCAGAATGAGATTCGTACATAATCACATATGTAAGTACCTACATATGGCTGTAGGCACATATCTTCCACTTATCCATACAGATAAATTTCATATTAAAATGGTCGAAAACAGTGTTAATTTAAATTTTTTTTGTAGTGATTTTGCTTCATAGATGTTTCAAGTTAATTCTACATGATTTTGCAATAACCTTCAAAGAACATTTTTCGTTTTGAAATAAATATATTTCATGCTGATTTAATATTCCATTATAGTTAAAACAAAATGAAGTTGATACTGAAATAGTACGAAAACTCATGTTGAATCAAAGTTATTTCAAGTCGAAACAACTTGAAATAGATACTGAAATAACACGAAGAATCATGTTGAATCATAATTATTTGAAGTTGAAAAAACTTTTCAGTCGTTAGAACAATATTACTGTTTTGTGTTGTACAGTGTTATAGAATATCTCCTAATTTTGTTTTAAAGTATGTACGCTATAGAAAAAGCACCATTTAAAGAAAGCATTTTTAAAATGATTTGTGCCTTAAAAAATCTGCTTTTAAACAAAGTAACTCCTAATTAAATCACCTTTTAAAAAGTAAATTAAAAAAAGTGAATTTAAAAAATTACCTTCTAAAGAAGTACCTTTTAAAAAAATATTTTTGAAAAATGTATCTTGGAAAAAAGTACCTGTTAAAAAAGTATCTTTTGAAAAAGTACCTTTTAATAAGGTACCCTTTAAAAAAGTACATTTTAAAAACGCACCTTTAAGGTTGGTTGGTTGGTAGGTATACGTGGCTGCCTACTGCATGCAAGCAATCAAGTAGAATCAATAAGATTCCATTTTGACAGACCACTCCACTCGTCAGTGTCAACCTATGTAGGTTCGAACCCAGATCCCGGATCCGGTAGTAGGTGCTAGATCCAACCCGTTGCATTGAAATACCTGATAAGATCACCTAGACCAATTTCTGATAGCTCCGACAGGTCGTCTAGTGTATTGCTGCCTAAGAATTTGTGTCTCGAGAGGTGCAAGGCCAGGCATTCGCTATGAAAGTGAAAAGGAAGGCTATGAAAGGAAAGATCTATCCTGCTAGCGTTTCTGCCGATCACACAGTGCCCCGCCAATACTGCGACGAGCATCTAGATGTCCCTACGGTTTCTCTTAGTTAGTTGTGTTTTGCGCTTATCGTTGTAGCAAGGCCACGTCTTCCTAGCCACCGTACACGTGCTCTTCCAGCGCCACTTGTATTCAGCTTTCTGCTGATAATGCTTGAAAATTTGGTTTCTAATAGTGCCAAACGGCATGGCTACCGGTTCAGCAGTGGAGGCGTGCACAGAAGGGCCAGCCCTGGCCAGCTCATCGGCCTGTTCATTGCCCAGAAAGTTATTATGTCTGACCACCTCATCTGGATAGTACATCCTTGCACTGGCTAACTAAAGTAGAAGAAGTAGTATGTGACCTTAGAGACAGAATTGCTGCCTAACTGTCGAAGAAGATGCCGACTCCCCCTTGAACACTCCCGCCCATTAACACCCTGCCCGCCTCCCTCGTAGCTAATATTTCAGCCTTAAATACACTTCGTTGGGAAGTCATGGAAAATCATACCCCAAGTTCATTCAAGAAGACTCCAGAGCCTACACTGCAGATCATTCTTGATCCATCAGTATACATCCTAAAGTTGAAGTCTTTTTCTATGTTACCTCCCTTCGACTGCCGTCTGGATGGAATAAGCACTCATAGCCTCTGAAGGACTAGTACGCAAACAACCTGTAATACCGATGCAAGTAGATCTCTGTATTCTGTATAGCTAGTCTAACACGTATTTCTTGCTTGTGGCGGACCACCATACCACCGATTCGTAAGGCAATATGAACCGAACAATTGCTATGTACATCCATTTGAGCATGTTAGGGCTTATACACCATTTGGAACCAAACATTCTCCAACAGGAGTAGTATGCAACTGTGGCCTGTGTTGAACATTTAGTTACAACGATAGTCCAGGATAACTCCTAGATATTTTCCTTTAAGGAAAGTACCTTTTAAAAAGTACCTTTTAAAAAGTACCTTTTAAAAAGTACCTTTTAAAACGTACCTTGTAAAAAGTACCTTTTAAAAAGAACCTTTAAAAAAGTATCTTTTAAAAACTACCTTTTAAAAAGTACCTTTTAAAAAGGACCTTTTCAAAAGTACCTTTTAAAAAGTACCTTTTAAAAAGTACCTTTTAAAAAGTACCTTTTAAAAAGTACCTTTTAAAAAGTACCTTTTAAAAAGTACCTTTTAAAAAGTACCTTTTGAAAAGTACCTTTTAAAAAGTACCTTTTGAAAAGTACCTTTTAAAAAGTACCTTTTAAAAAAGTACCTTTTAAAAAAGTACCTATTAAAAAAGTACCTTTTAAAAAAGTACATTTTAAAAAAGTACCTTTTTAAAAAGTACATTTTAAAAACGTACCTTGTAAAAAGTACCTCTTAAAAGGTACCTTTTAAAAATGTACCTTTTAAAAAAGTACCTTTTAAAATAGTACCCAAAACAATAATTTTAAATAATATCTTTTAAAAAGTATGTACATTTTACAAAAGTACCCTTTCAGAAAGGTACCTTTTTAGGTTTAGCTAGTCTTTTCACTTATTTTGGCAATATTCAATTACATGTCCTGCCTGATGATTTTCATTAAGGCAACGTAGTTGATCGACCTACAAATTTCTGTGTCACTGCCTGTCTAAGAGCATCTCTCCCACCTAATAATCAATAGAATTGAAATTCATATGGAGAGCTATGGGATAAGAGACGTATCAAATAAGCTCGAGCTCTTAAACTTATAAGCAGTCGTTTGTTTTAAAAGGCAAGACGAGAAGTTGTTGGGCCAGTCTCAAATGGTGTTTTATTTTTGTTTTTTATTCAAGCCATATTCAAAACAGTACCAAGATGCATGTCTGTAGTGTGTATGAGTGTTGTAAGTAAGGTTTGGTTCGGTTAGTTTTCAGTTGTTGTTGTTCTTGTTGTTTTTGTTGTTATTGCTATAATTATCAATGTTCGGCTTGATTTGTATTCACTTCATTTTCGTATCTTTATTGTACATTCGTACATTTAATTTTTATTTTTATTTATATACTTTTTTCAACACACTCATGTCAGAGATACTTAATGATTGCTGTTGTTGTTGTTTGCTGCTGCTACTATTTTTGTTGTTTTATCTATAAGAAGAAATATCTGTTAAGACCAGCGACAACGACTATACTCGTAATATTTAAATAAGAAGAAAACCCAATTTATATTATATATAAAAAACCGCTGTTTTTTTTTAATACAATCAATTGGCTTATTAATATTCATGAGTCAAAATTTTTTTTATTATTTTTTATTTCAAATTTCTGTTTTTACTAAAGAATATTAAACATTTCATTAAAAAAGTTGAGAATCCGTTTTATAACAAAGAGCACTA
Source organism: Panzeria rudis (assembly GCA_956483635.1). NCBI lineage: Eukaryota > Metazoa > Arthropoda > Insecta > Diptera > Tachinidae > Panzeria > Panzeria rudis. Next base: position 53,190,222 of record OY101448.1, on the reverse strand, counting down.
CTAATTCAATATAAGAAATATGAATTTATATATGTTGTGTACCCATCTATTTATGTCTAAAGATTTTTACTTTGTGATAATATAAATTTATATGTTTTTGAAGAAAGTTTTGAAAGTTTTCTGTAGGCTCAAAGAAAACAATTCTATAAAATGAAACCCAATAGATACTGAAGATTTCTTTTTGTTTGCTATTTTTTCAGTTAATTATACATATATGTATGATCCCACTGTATTTTGATCTATTCACTGAATTTTGTTCATAAATTCTGTGAATCTTGACACTAATCCAATGAAAACTTTCATTAAAACTCAACCCACGTCACACTTAGTTAGATTAATGAAACAAGTTTCGTTAGATTAATGAAACAAGTTTCGTTACAATTATTTTAATTAAAATTTCATTAACTATATGAAATAATTTCATTGTTTCAATGCAATAATTTCACTAAGCTAATGAACATATATTATTATATCAGTGAAATTATTTCATTGTTTTAATGAAACTGTTTCATCATTTTAATGAAATTATTTCATTATTTTAATGAAACTCTGTCATTGTTTTAATAATATTCTGTCATTATTTTAATTAAATTATTTCAAGGAACAAGGAAAAAATTAATATCAACTTAATTTTTTAAAACCGATTTAATTTTAATTTTAAAAATGATTTAATTCTCGTATTCAATTTTCACGAAAAAGTTGTATGTATACATATATAAGAATTGAAATCGCATTAAACAGAGCCATCTGGCAAGTGGTGACAAGCAAAATACACGTGAGCACTGGCGATGTAAGTGTAGCGGCTTCCCAAAGTGGCGCTACTCTGTTCTGTTGTGTACGTTTGAAAATTAAGTTGATGTTAATTTTTCCCTTGCTCCTTGAAATATTAATCATGCCCTGTTCTTCCTGAATTAAACGTTACGAACCTTAGCCTAATAATAAATTTGGACTTATCTTTTTTGTAAGATATGGGTATTTTTTCAACAAAAAAAATTACAAAAAACTCCCCTTTAATGGCAACAAAGCGGGCTGAAATTTTTTGCCAAAATATTCTACTGTAGGCCTTTAAAGACACTCAACTCTATACTCAACTTGACTCTATACTCAACTTGAACGCATTTAAGGGCTAATTTCGTACTTACTTACAATTAGTACTCGACATAGGAAATCTTGTCAGCCTTACGTTTGAGTTATAAGAACACATCAACATAGTTATTTAAAACATCATACGGGAAACATTTTTGTAGAACATTTTATTCCTCTATCTCTTCGTTGTATAGGTCTTTTTGTACCTTTCTTAAAAAATGACAAAAACCTCCTCTTCAGCGACAATATAGCGGGCTAAAATGTTTCACAAAAATATTTGTCATAAAATTCTGCTATATGCCTTCAATTTCACCCAAGCTCCAGACTCAACTTGAACGTTAGAACTTATTCAAAACCTATAATGTGTTTACGGGCTAATTTCGTACCAATTAGTACCCGGTGTAGGAAATTTAGTAATTCTTACGTTTAAGATATAAGATGTGTTTAGCTGATTTATCTAAAAGACCAAGAGCACAATTTTTACGGTTCCGTACACCAAGAGCTTATAGGAACCCTATTGTTTTCGCTATGCTGTCCATCTGTCTGCCACAGGCTGTTTTCTCGAGAACCGTAAGAGCTACGGACCTGAAAATTTCACAAAATATGTTAAACTTTTGCCGCTTCAACAACAAATATATGACAACTAAAAATTAAAGGGTGTTCTAAAGCGAGCAACGAAACATTTTGAAATATTAATGTAATATACAAAGTTAGTGTTAATTGGTGTAGTCTGTAGAATATGCTACACCAATTGACACTGATATTGAAAACAATAAAAATTAAAGGGTGTTCTATCAGTTAATGTAAATCTACTATGTAATATAGACAATATGCTGTATCTTGGAAACCGTAGGAGGTAAACTCATGAAATTTTCAAAAACGCTAAATTTAAAAAATTCCAAAATTAAAAAAATTTCAAAAAGAAATCGCCAAATTAAAAAAAGCGCTTAAAGGAAAAAAGCACAAAATTGCTAAAACGCAAAAAACACCTAAACTAAAAAGATTGTTAAAAAACTATAAAAACGTCAAAAACCGAAGAAAGTCGTTAAAACGAAAAAAGCACTACAACAGAAAAAAATTGCTAAAACTAAAAATATGATCGAATAAACGAAAAAAGGCGCCAAAACAAAAAAAACGCCAAAACTAAAAAAAATCGCCAAAAACCAAAAAATCGCCAAAACGAAAAAGTGTAAAAAAAGTCGCTAAAATTAAAAAAAAAACAGAAAAACCGAAAAAATCCCCAAAACCAAACAAAAAACCCCCCAAAACTAAAATAAATCGCTAAAACTAAAAATATCGTCAAAAAACGTTAAAACAAAAAAAAAACACAAAGCCCAAAGAAACGCCAAAACTAAAAAATGGGAAAAAACAAAAAAAAAATTGCAAAAAACAAAAAACCGCCAAAAAAAAAAAAACTAAAAAAAATCGCCAAAGCAACGAAAAAAGCTTAAAAAATAAATAAACTAAAATGAAACAAGAGATTAAAAGAAAAATTTCAAAATGAAAAAAGGGCAAAAGGGCAAAAACGAAAAGGGATATATGTGTATTCGTACGGAACCCTTCGTGTGCGGGCAAAAGTCGCACTTTAATGAATTTTTTATAAACAATTTCAACCCTCTACCCCTTCGCAGTATGGGTCTTTGTGTCCCTTTCTTAAAAAAGAAGGAAAACTGTCCTTCTGCGGCGATATAGCGGTCTAAAATGTTCTACAAAAATATTTGCCATAAAATTCCACTTTTCGATGAACCCAAGCTCCGAACTTAACTTGAACGCCATAAAACAGTCAAAACGCTAAATGTATTTAAGGGTTAATATCACAATTAATTCTCGGCAGAGGAAATATTGTCATCATGTGTACATACATAAATCTAGAGTAAAGTTTGAAGCTGTTCTGGATGTAGTAGTTAGCGCGTTGACTACCAGGTATGTGAGCCGAGTTCCAATCTTAGCCGCGGTAGTCAACTACAATACAAATCAGATGCCAATGCGAATAAACGTCACGCAAATAAAATAATTTATAAAATAGCTACATTAAATTCACGTTGATTACTCTAGTTCTTTCAATATCAAATTCACATTGTTTGAACTTGAAATCACTTTGATTCAACATGATTCTTCGTATTATTTCAGTATCAACTTAAATTCGCTTTAACTGTACTGGAATTTTTAATTAACATGAAATATAATTATTAAAATAGTAAGAATGTTCTTTGAAGGTTAGTGGAAAATCATGTTGAATCAACCTTTAAATTAACCTTGTTTTCGACGATTTTAATATGAAATATTTCTGTGTATATAACCATATTCAAAAGGTGGAATTTAACTTCCCAAAAAATTTATTCTATATGAAAATTTTCAAAACGCCGATACATGTGCATATTTTTTGGTGCTATCTACCAGAATCAGTCGTTGGATTCTTGTAAAATGAAGAAAATTATATTTTGTTGTACAGTGTTATCTATTAAGGTTAACAACTAAAGTCTTTTTAGGGTTTGTGACGCATGCTTAGTACATATCGACTCCTTTGCACGAAATGATCGCAAGTGACATTAAAAAAAAACAAAATTTTTTTATTGAAATCAAAATCTTATGAGCCTACTACCCATACTTTAAAATCGTCAAAATGTCAAATTGTTGATAGCTTTTGAAATACAGGCTATAAAATTTGATCGTAAACGACAGTTTGTAAATATAAGTAAATCATATTTAAATACAATATAAGACCCTTCTCCTGAAAAATTTAGATTTTGTCGCTTACGATCATTTGGCTCTAAGGTGTCGATATGTATGTATATTGAAAACTATTAAAGCAGTTATCATGGGAAAATTACTGCTTGCTTAAGAGCATTTAGTTTCTTTTGCATGAACAACACTGTTTGAGTTGTTTTTGTGTCTAGTGAAAAGGAGTTTCCTTCCATTGCTTCCTTTTGAGATAAACTATCATTCCATGCATTTGCAATTCTTATTTATTTGCTTATTTCTTTTTCTTCAAAATAAGAAAAAGAAGATAAATTATAATGCTGAAAAAAGCAGTTACTAAAATAGGGAGTGTTTGTTGCTTACAATGTTGTGGTTGTGTTTTGTTAAAACGCCTACACTGAGCGCTGAACAGACGACGCGTAGCGACGGACAATCAGACAATAATCGCACATACATACATACATACATACATACAAAATTGCTAAATGTTAAAAAGTCTGATCATAATTTTTCATCAGCTCTCAACAATCTTGCAAAACAGAAGAGAATTTCAATTAAATTGAAATTATCTTTTATTAAATCCTACTAATGCCTAAAATAAACAAAGTTGTAGAAAAAATTAAAAACATTATTTCTGCAATAAAAATAATAAAAAAAACGTTGTCTCTTTTTTTTTGCCAGCCAAAAGCAGAACACGCGAAATTGTATAAAATTAAATAATCACTTTTGCAAATTTTTATTTTTGGGCTTAGATGGTGTTACTGATGATTTTGCACGAACGTGCCATGTCTAAACTTCCGGTTAAAAAACAAACAAAAGCAACAACTGGTTCTGCCTTCATGAGCCGAACGCCAGAAACCCATGTTATTTTTAATTTTTTTAATTTTTTATTTGACATTTGTTTTTGTTTAATTTTATTATTATTTTTTGCTTAAAATGGAAAAGAAAGTCAGATTTGTTGTTTCTGCCTGCAATGTTCTTTTTTTTATAATAATTTTTATCGCTTTTAATAAACAAATAATTAAATTCTTGTCAATAGTAGTGCTATTTTGAAAGTTTATAATTTTTCTTTTTACTTCATTTTTCTTTTTATTAAATTACACTGGTTGACAAAAAACGAAATTTCTTTTCGCTTCTATATGTAAAATTATGTGGAATATGAAAAGTTTAATGTTTTTCCATCACCTACAGATTTTTTTAAATAGGAATGACTAATATTTCCAGTATAGGTACACCCTAATTCGACAACCTTTTGTACGATTTAAAATAAAAATAAACCTCTAAAAATGTGGAACAAAATTAACTTTAAGTCATCCATATATATATTTTTTCATATTTCCAACTGTTTGGAGTTATTAAGAAATCAACGCGATTTTTATTTCAAAATTAAACTTTTTTGTTTTAAAAAACTTATAAAGAAATTAAGACTGTAAAAATTTTAAATTTGTATCATTAATCTCAGAGGTAGTTGTACTAGAAATGAAATAACCCATAAATCATGAAAATCGACGGAAAAATTTTAATTTTATTGACAATTAAGTAAGGGAATTTAATTGACAAAAATTGGTATTTTCAATCCTTTTACATTTAAAACATTGCAACGATATTTTGAACGGGAAGTTTTTTTTACGAATTTTTAATAAAAAAAACCCAAATATCCAATATTTTTAGGGCAAAGGACTACGTATGAGTAATATGATGGCACCATCATATTACTCATACGCTCTCCATTCACAATATACATGTTATCAGGAATTGTGTTAAAAGTCACGACTTTTTGCATAAAATGGCTATGCTATTTGGGGAGATACTGGCGAAATAGAGAACAATTTCGAAGCCAAAACCCAAGATTTTATACTAATTCAAATGCAAATATATATCTTTGAAAATATGAAACTGTATTTTCATTATCTGTTTATAAACTTTAAACCAAGTTTAAATTTAGTCAACTTTGACACCCTGTAGCTAGCTCAACGTGTGTTTCAATAGAGTAGTCCAAGTTTCAAAATTCTTAAGGCTTGGGTACTTTTCTAGGATTTTTACATATGTATATTGTTTTGTAATCGGTTCGCAAGTTTCAAAAATACTCTACTACTCTGTTCTGCTGTGTACGTTGAAAAATTAAGTTGATGTTAATTTTTCCCTTGTTCCTTGGAATATTAATCATGCCCAATTCTTTCTGAATATAACGTTACGAACCTTAGCCTAATAATCAATTTGGATTCAAAAATACAGATTTATTTTTCCAATTGGAGCCACTGTGTGACGTTCCTAGAGGAAACATTAGCCAAGGCAATTAAAAAAATCTGTACGTGATGGAGAAAACTGAAAACAGATTTGAACTTAAACTGTGTATACTTCTTCTTTCTGCCGACTAGTGTTATTGCTATTTTTGTTACTTATTATATCTGCGTAATTTCTAGTACTTATGTACTTATGTCTATGATATTATCAGTTGTATGTCTTGTTTTATTTCATTTCTATTTTTTTATTTTTTTGTAGCTTCAAGAATCTTGTTTTTAGTTTTGCAAACCATAATTATTTATATTTTTTTTTTCTTTCTTCTTCTGAACTTTTGTCATTTCTTACTTGTTACTCATTAAGTGATGCGAATGTGGCTACTTTAACTAATAGAAAATTACTAGAAAAATTGCATTTATAATAAACGGGAAATAATTTGTATATACTCGAGACGATCTTACAATTAAACTGCAACAGTTCTTTGTAATTATTTTTGGTTTGAAAAAAACTTGAGTTTTTCTTCAAAAAACAAGCTTAATGGCTTGATCACGAACGCAACAAAAAGTGGAATTTTCTGTGGAAATGCCCTTATATGATATCATCTTATACTTATAACCAAATTTATCCGGACTTCAGCAAGCATTTCATCTTTTACTCTCTATATTACATCTTGCACTTTCTGATTATTGAATTTATCATAAAATAAGCGCTTTTTTTAAACCAGAAAATATAATTGTTAGCATATTTTGATATCAGTACTCTTGCTATTTGTATTGTTTGTTTGAGTTTTCTTAACTTGTCTTTCTACCTCTCTTTTATCGCTGACAAATGTCACTGATATAAGAACAAAAAACAAGAAGAAAAAAAAAACAATCAAAACACGAGCTAGTTGGTAACCAATGGCTGAAAAGCCAGAAACGGCTGTTTTTTTTTCTAGAAATAATTTTTGCTAAAGTTTTAAGTTTATGAAAAAATAACATTTCACGCTTTGACAGAAATCGCTTGTCTAGCTTTTAATATTCTAATCAATCAATTTAAGGTAAAATAATCAACGCAATTATTTAAATACGTTTTGCCCGGTGCTCAATTAAGAAGAATTAAGATAATTTTAAATGTTATGTATGACATTATTGCTTAGAAAGTGAATAGATTTCAAAGCAAGTTTTTGTATTCATATTAATTTTTCCTCACAATTATCATTTGGTTTAGCGAATTTTACGCACTAATAGAGCCTGTACTGCGCCCGCTAGACTAGGAAAGTTTTGAGGATATGTTTATAAAAATATATATGATGTCGCACAGTGGTTCCAAGTAGAAAGAAAATATAATAAATGTGTATCCTTGAAACTTGAATTTTTTATGAGTAATAATCATACCACATCTTATCATACGAGTATTACTCATACGCAGGGCTGCCAGATAAATTTGTGGAAAAATCGTCAATTTGTCGATAAAAAAGAAAAATTTCGCCAGTTCAACTATTAGAAATCGTCAAAAAAAATCGGGCACCCTAAAATTGAATTCATTTATTGAGAGTTTTATCAGAAAACCATCAAATTGATAACGACAATAGCTTTTCGCAGCTAATTTATACATATTTAATGACGTAAAATATATAATTTGCATACACATACATATATCGATGGCCTAATATGCATATATACATAGAAAGAGAATAAAAACTAAAAACTACCATACAAAAAAAATTATGTGGCCAGAAGCTTTTTTAATAACAAACACAGCCCTCGAAGCGATTTAACTTGTCTGCGGAAAACACCCAGTATCAATGGCGGGAATCGAACCCACGACCTCTGGACTTACAGGATAGCATAGCTACCAGTCAGCCATAGCGGCATACAAGTGCGTCATTTTAAACGTAGTGTGCTGTACATTTGACTAGACCCACCTACCTACATCCGTATGGCTGGTCACCCCTCAGATTTCGAATATATTTCGAAAAACGCCCTAAAAATTTCGAAAAACTTATGTTTTTCACTATTTACTCGAAATTTAAGAAGCAACGAGTCAAACGAGCCTCAGATTCGGATTCGTATTAGAAATACTTGTAAAAAGGTGTCGCTGGTCAAATGTACAACCCACTTTTTTTATATATTGTGGGTAGTCTACTAACAATGACTGTCAAACACAAACTAAATTTCACAACTTGTTCAAATATTGACTAAAATCAACTGATAGATAGATGCCCGTTCAAAAAAGCAGTTTTGCCACTTGAGCAAAAAGGGACGAAAATCAAAAAGTCACGGCCTTGTTGGCCGGCCCTCGTATATGTATGTGCTCTATACATCCACATATAATAGGAGGAAAGTACAACTGTCTCTCGTTTACAAAAATATTTTTTCTGTGCTGCATAATATTTATTAAAAGAAAATTGCTATATATTTAGCACTGCATAAAATCGTCACTTTTAATGAGAAAATCGTCAAATCGTCAGTGCTATTTTTGGAACATAAAATCGTCAAAATGACGATAAATCGTCAAATCTGTCAGCCGTGCTCATACGTATAAAATTTTGCCCTAAAAAAATTGGAAATTCGCATTTGCTCCACAAAAATTTTTTTTTAAATAAAAAATTTAACACTAATTTCATGCAGGTAAATAAAATTCTTGTGAAATGAAAATTTTACTATATTTAGAAAATCTGCTCTCCTGACCATATTTTTGAGCGGGCGTGTAACAACTAAAAGACAGATTAATTATATTAAATATACGAGTATCTAATATAATTTGTAAAGAAATTTTAATATATCGATGGGCGTTTTTGTTTTTCTAAGCTATTTCCTTCCAATGTTGGATGTGGCGTGCTTGCTTTAATCGATTAAAAATTTCAACTGTAGTCATTTTTTAAATCTATTCTTTTGAAATATTGAAAAGAAAAAATTTTAGTTTTGAAAATTTTTTGAGAAAAACTAGCCATTTTTAACTCTCATTCCAAAGTCTTGTATTTGATTATTTTTCACGGCTAAATGAATTGAGATAACTGAAAGACTCTTTCTGCATATTATCAAGGATTGTGCTAAAAATCATTAAATATATTTTGAAATTTTTGGCTATGCTATTACCGGAGATATTGACAAAATCGGGAACAAAGTAGAGGACAAAAACCAAAATGTTTATATTCAAAGCCAAATATCTTTGCAAATAATAAAGATATCCTACTGAAATAACGTGGGTTATCTTTATCTATTCATGAGCTTTACATCAAGTTTATATTCATAAAAATTGGATTATATTTGTAAAAGTTATGAGGCCAACAAAGTTTTTCATGCCCGAGATAGTCAACTTTGACACCCTGTAGCTCACCGTGTTTTTCAATAGGGTGGTTCAGGTTTCAATTTTCTTAAAGCTTAGGTCGTTTTCTATGATTTTCGCACATGTATATCGGATTGCAAGTTTCAAAGATACAGATTTATTACCCTTTTTTCAATCGGAGCCTCTGCGCAGTGGTACGGAAATTCGATATATGAAGAAAAAAAGTGATACAATAATTTTTGAATGGCTCCAGATAAGAGTTGTGAAAGTCGAACAAGTTGCTATTTCTTAGGAACCAGTCACGTCACTTGTCTTGTGTCAGGTTCTTTTCCCTCTAGATAAGTTGCAATAAGAATTAAAAAATTTTATTTTGCATCAGAAAATCTTTCACCAATTAATAGCTCGATTTGGTCTCTTTTTCACAATCTAACAGTAGTTCACAATAATTTTTTCCATTATTTTCCAAATTTCTTAAATTTCGTCAATAATGTACAAAAACATCAACCTCAAAATGACAAAACACTATAAATATGTATCTAGAAACAGATAGCATTTCCCTAATCAATATCATGTTCTTTGATTTAAAATTTTTAATTTCAGGTGCACATCAAATTCAATTACAGCAATATTTGTTCGGCCTTTCAAGGTCTTTTGTATCTTTTGAAAATGTAAACAAAAGATTATTTTTATTATATTATTGTCTAACGTTTTGTTGCTGTATTTTACAACTTGAGTGCGTCATTTTACTCTGATTAGAAATCCCTTTTGAAAACAGCCGTCCGTATAACTTACACTTGTCCGATTAGTTTGCTGCTTTGTATATCTTAATTTGCTTTATCTCTCAGTGTCAGTCATTCAATTTGTTACTAATCAAATTAAAACATTTAATTTCTTCAAGTGTAAATCAGCCAGCCAGTCTTACGAAAACAATCAAAAATTATTACCAACTTAACAGAAATTTATTCAAACGTAAATATAAATAAACACAACAACTACAAACATCATAACGACAACAACAATAACAAAAAAAAAGATTGTGTCTATTTTAAAATAAATGACGTCTATAATTGCTTTCAACTCACTTTAAGAAAAGTTTATTTTATTTAATTTCATGTTTTTCAGTTGTTGTCGTTGTTGATGTTGTTGCAGTGATTTGTTTTGCTTGTTCATATAAAAACCACAAAAAAGAGCAAAAAATCAAATAGAAAGATAATGATGACTCATCTATTCGCATGTAGTCAGGCAGGCAGGTGCTTTTTCACCTCACCACTCTACACCAAAACAAACCAGTGTAGAGTTTAAATGCCCACAACACTCTCCACCATAATGTTGCTAATTTCTCTCTTTCTCACATGCTCATGTTGCAAAAAAAAAACGCTAAATAAAAGCAACAATCACATTAAAATAAATAAAACTAATAAAAATAAATAAAACTACAACAAATTTACTGCGTAAATTATTATTATGTATAAATTATTTTGGACACACTTATTAACGAATTGTTTTCATTCGTATGCAAAATTGTATGTTTTTTTTATAATAAAGATGACTTGTGTTGAATACTATTAAAAATAATAGGAGGGTTTCTCTTATTGTTTGGCGGTAAAATATTAGTCAAATTACTGTACTTTAAACAAACATGTATGATTTCGAAAAAATTTGATGATCCATATCTCTCAAGGCAATTGTACCAGTTTTTCCATACAATTTAACACTAAAAATCGCTGTAGAATGATAGTTATGGGAAATAATGAATGTTGCAGCTGGTAATAGCAAGAAGGAGAGTAAGACTATCTCAGGGACTCATCGCTGATGATCCATTTAGGCATTGTGAGAAGCTATGAACTTTACAGAAATTGTAAGGCGTAAATGTTGCGTGGGTTCTTAAGAACGTCTAGGGGAGTATGCACTTGCTGCCCATTTTATCTAGTACCGAAAGATTCAGATTAGGTAAATACTTCGGAAAAGGGAAACATTTCGGAAAAGAAAAAATATTGAAAAAGTCTTAGTATCTCCCAAATAATAGTTGGTCGGTTGAAAGTCGTCAGCAGCTAGACTTTTGATAGTGTATAGGATAGTGTATAGGATAGTGAATAGGATAGCGAGGTCACCTAAGACCAGACGCACTGCTGCTGCAGATGGTGCTTTCAAGCATGCTGTTGGTGCACATTTTGATGGTGGTGCTATTGGTGGTGCTGCTGCTATTGTTGCTTATTTTTTGTTACTGTTTCTGGTCCTGCTATAGTTGCTTTCGCTGATACTTTTGGTCCTGCTGTTATTGGTTCGGCTGGTACGTTGGTTAGTGCTACTGCTATGTCAGCTGATGTCTTTGCAGCTGATAGTGGTCTAGATGAGGAGGTGCATATGTTGATTGGCACTGATGCTACTAATAGCGCTGTGGAAGGAGCAATAAGCGGCAGAAGAAAAAAGTGACTACTAGTGTTGGTGGGATTAATGATGGTGGTAATTCCGTGATGGAGTTGAAAAGGGTCACTGGAGAAGGTGTTGCTATCTGATGTAAAAGATAGAGTGCTGGCTGGTGAGGTAACTACTATTTCGGCGGAGTATGGGGTTCTCTTGATGAACGTCATAGCTTTGAATAAAGGTTTGAGGGGAAGTTTGAAAACCGGCAATCCACCAGTAAGGTTGATTACTTCTTCGGGTAATGATGCTGTCTTTAGGGCTCAAAATGCTGCTCCAGTGGTCACCCTGCTGTTTCCCTAGTAGCTGTTCCCAAACGGCATGAGACTTAGTCGATGGGTTAAATGGAAGGGTGGTACTACTACATCTGAGGAGATGTAGTAGTACCTCCTCAGATGTACATATAATGTCATGTCCTATCATGTCTTGGCCTTTTCTTTTTGAAACGTAAGTTCCTTATTGCGCGCTATCCATATTTTCCGGGGAAGTGCTGGGGAATTTTGGGGATTTTAAGCCTAGTTTTTGGGGAATCTTTACTATGGTTTGTGTCTTTGCTAAAATTTTGTGCCTTGGATAATTGGTTCGTGTCAGTGATAGCTGAAGGTGTCTCGGCTAACTAATATTATAAATGCGAAAGTAAATTTGTTTGTATGTTTGTGGCTAAACCACAGAAACAATTTTGATGAAATTTAGAACATAGATAGATCTAAGTCTAGAAGGATACATAGGTTGTATGTTTTCTAAAAAAAAATAGGACAACGAGGGGAGGTAGGGAGAAATGTCTGCCTCTCAGGAACTATCCAACCGATTTTAATAAAATTCAAAACATAAATAGAACTAAGCCTAAAAGAGGACTTAGGCTATACATTTTTTTTAAAATAGGCCCAGGAGGGGAGGTATGGGGAAATTTCTTCCACTTTGAAACTATCTATCCGAATTTAATGAAATTGAAATCGTAGATAGATCTGAGGGTGCGATTTCTGCCTCTGCGAAACTATCTAACCGATTTTGAAGAAATTTGAAACATGGTTAGATCGGAATCTGGAAGTTCACATAGGTGATATATTTTTTTATAATATGACTACGAGGGGGAGTAAGGGGCAATTTCTGCCCTTAAAAAACTACCTCACCAATTTTAATGAAATTTAAAACATGGGTAGATCTTAGTCTGGAAGGACACATAGGATATATGGTCTTTGAAAAGTGTGATCGCGATGTGGGGGAGTGGTAAGTAAGGGGCGATTTCTTCCTTTCTAAAACTATCTAACCAATTTTAATGATATTTAAAACATTATTAGATCAGAGTGCTTTTTTTAAGTAGTGATAGCGCGCTATCTTCTAGTGGCCCTACGAAATCTTCACTAGTATCAATCTGGGGCCATTTTTAGCATTTGATCAGTGTGGGTAGCTTTATACACTCTAAAATATTACTTCAAATTTACGATCATATATTGTCTAAATTTGTGTTAAAAATTTCTCCTTGTCTAAAATTACATCGATTTTGTAGTTATTTTATTAAAGAAAAAACCTTTAAAATTAAACATATTTAGTCCAAGTGGAAAAAATGTAACATAAAGTTTAATACGGCTATGGGTGGAATGATAGATACGTCAGAGTTTTAGTCAGGAGGTCGCGGTTCAAACCTGTACGCAGCCAATCGCTTTTTTTAGAAAAAACATTTTGTTGAAAAATAATGCGTGTTTAATTTTAGGTCGATAATAATCTGTAAAGTGTTGCCGACTATTATCGACGTAATTTTCAACAAAAGTGTTTTAGAGTGTACGTATCATTCCTACGTCATCATCAAAGTAAGGAAGTTCGGAACTACGGTGCACAGGTCCGTTAAAATTGTATTTAACATATTATACAAAACTTGTTATACAAAACTTGCCTTTCGTCCATCTTCTTCGCGCATTCGAAAAGTATGTGATTTACGGCGCATCACATGGATCCTCTCTACTTGTTGAAACTGTCACGATCTGTCATATCTTGGGCTAAGAAATATCCCATGTTTCCCTGCCGCCTCTCTATCCAGTGCCTCGTTGCTGTAACTGGTGAGAAGCTCTCACATCGAAAAAAATCTCTGCGGTTTCAGCAGTTCTCTTTTGTTGTATTTCAAATCTAGGTTTAGTCAGCATGTTCCCCGTCCAGACTTTCAATTTTTGTTGCAGAAACTCTTAAGCTTATTGGTGAGAGAGATGAGAAGATTGGGGAGGGGTTCACAGTTCCATGTGCTCTGCAGCAATTCTCTTTTGCTTTGAAATTTGCACTGAAAATTTTAAGTTGGCTGTAGGTGTATTTGACATTTTATTTTATTTTGCATAAGAAAATTGCTAAACTAGAATTTCATTATGCGGACACTAATGCAATTCTGCAGCAGAATTAAAAAAAATTGCAGCAACAAAAATTGCAAGTCTGGACGACGACATGCAGAACTTTCGAGCCAAAAACAGATTGGCATTATTCTAGCCAGCCACATGGCTGTTCGAAGTCATTTGTCCCGAATATTTGGAACATGTTGCGCGAAGCCAAGGTTGTCAGCCGTACAGGTGGATGACAGCCAAGGTCGCACAAACTTCGGATGTTTGAAAGTCCCAGCGATTTGTAACTAGTATTGCCTCTGTTTTTGGCACCGCAAACTGCAGGCCGTTTCCCCATAACAATCTGCTGCATCGACATATGCATCTCATTTCATGTCTTGTCTTACCATGTCGTATCCTGTCATGTCATATCGTATAGTGCCGTGTCATATCATCGAATGTCATGTCTTGTTGTATGAACATGACAGAGCATAACATATACAGGCATGTTCTGAAAACCATTTCGTTTTTAAATCGCAAATTTTAAAAAATTAAAAACAGTGTTTCTTTAATCGGACAATTTAGTTCATTCGAAGTTAAGTTCGGATAAAATATCTCAAATATCTAAAATACAAAAACCAATTAAAAATAAACTATAATTGAGCTTTTTAAATGAATTCCTTCCTGAAGTTTAACGATTTAAAAACGAAATGGTTTTCAAAACAGTAAGGAACTTCGTTTATACCTGCTATCCCACGACACCATGCGGTCTTAAAAATATCAAAATTTATTTATTTATTCACATTTTTCCTCCTTAAACTATAGAGATTATTCCTGTCCTGGCAACTCCGACTAAACTTTTGAAAACTCTTCTAAAAGCTGACATTTACTGAATTTATTTGTATTTTAGCATTGACAGTGCGAATATTTATTTATTTACTTTTAAATGTGAAAAAAAAACGAAACGGTGTTTGTTTCAACAATTGTCTTAAAGATCAGATGGCAAAACAAAAGCAAGAACAACAACAATAACTGCAATAGCAACAGCGATAGCAATAACAATAAACTTAAATAAACACCAACTGAATATTAAATAAACAATATTTTTTTGCACTTTCAGCAGAATTATTTATTATTCATTCGCACTAACATTAATACACGAATATTGTTGCATAAACGTGTGCATGTGTACAAGTGCGAATAGTGAAAATTTCGAGTCGTCTAAGGCCTTTTTTCTTTCTTCTCTTCTTAAAAACACACCTTAGCAACATGTTTTTACTTACCAAACCATGTGAGTTGTATTTAGAATTATGGTTATTTCAATAATGGTAATGGAAATTTATATTCGCACTCGTAATGCTACTCACAATATGCTCCAACGATGGTGGTGACGCTGACAATACAGACACAGTGGGTTTGAAAAATGATTAATGTGGTAGGTTAGTAGGTACAGTTTTATGGGAATTAACTGAAAAATTATTACGATTATCGTTGATTACTATCATGTATAACTTAATTTTTCTTCTAAATTATATCTGAGTTTAAAAGTTCAAATTTAACTTACAAGAAGCTGTTGTGTAAGGGGTTATTTTAAGAAGGAGTTGTAGCTAAGTTTGATCTAGAGGATACTTAAGTATTAAATAATGGAGTATATGATCAATAAAATAAAAGTAATACATAGTTTTAACACCGATTTAAAACAGGGTGAATTTCAGCAACAATGTGAGAATATAAATCCATCCATATTGAACATCCAGTAAGTGTTATTAAAAAAGTTTTCTTTGAATTTTTTAAATAGTAACTCTCTATTTGTTAGCGATTTTATAAAACTTATTTGTTAATATTCAAAACTTTAATAACCCTTACCACCGTCCCATGTCTTAATAGAATAGGGCAGACAAAGCTGATGATGATAAACTACAGAAAAATAATTTTTATTTATTTATTATTTTTCTTGTATTACTTCTTTTTATTTACACCTTAAACAAAGTGTTGAAAGTAAATACTCACATAAATAAATTTTCGTTTAAAAGAAGAAAAAAATTATAAAAACAGTTGACTTAAGTATGTACGAAGTAGTTTGTGGCTTTTTCTACTTCTTAACGCATTTTTATGTTCTTTTCTTTACATTTCTTTCTTTGTTTTATTTTTTTTTTTTAGTTATTGTTGTTAAAGTCAACAACAAAATATTAAAACGTATTATTTGTGCTATTAAATGTTTTATATTTTTCACAAGAATTATTGAATGTTGTACGTGTTTTAACATATTTTAAATATGTACATACTTCTTATTTAAAAAACATACACTTAAAGAAATAGAAACGAATAAAAACGAGGTTCACTTAAACTTGCTGGCACACAGTTATGACATGAATAGAATAGAACAGGGGAAAGATCTGGTCCAAATACCGGGACTGCGACACCTAGTGGATCTTTTGTACCATAGATCTATAAATTAAACCAAGCTCTGCATGATTCTCCTTATGAAAGTCAGCACAGAGTTTGGAGAAGCCCGCTTAATATCATCCGAACACAGAAACTCAGAATGAAAACCATGCCTTCTGCTATTACACTCACAAATAATGTGTGCCGTTGTATCATCCTCTTCCAAGAATAAACGGCGCAAGGGTGGCTACTTTTCCACAGAGGATAGTTCAGTCCAAAGCGATCAGAGAGACAACCAGTAACAAGCCGTAAATAATTTATGTTGAAATTCAGGATGCCTCTATATGAAAATGGCTGCATCAATGTCTTGGCTTGCCTTAAACCAGAGGAAGCCTGCCACACTTTCTTTACGGTCGATATGTCATTTTCTTTGCAGTTTACGCCACAAAATGGCTCTGGGCCCATAAGAAGAGTAGCAGAGGCCTCGTGGTCAACTCATCTGCTTCCTTGTTACCCGGATGACCACTGTGGCGAGGTATCCACCAAGTGGAAACCTTGTTTCGTAACGATATCTCCTGTAGTGAGTCAAACCACACTAAAACAAGCTTAGAACGGAATTCCCAAGAAAGGAGGGACTTTAGAGCTGCCTGACTATCGGAAAAGATAGATATACGCGCCCCTTAATACCCCTACTTAAATTAATATGAATACACTTAGTGATCACCAGTATTTCCGACTAAAATACGGTAGGCAATTTGCACATGGACACAGAGATTTTCACGTTGGATCGACAGACTCCAACGCCTACTCCATCTTCCGCTTTGGATTCATCCGTATATCAGCATAAACTGCTGGAATCCACAGTGGGGCCGTTTTCTTCCCACGTTGCCCTAAGGAGAATTGTGGCACTGAATCTCCTGTCGAACCTATGTTCACAGTTCATCGCGTCACTAGGCATTCCTAGCAGCCCTCTGCATGGCATAGTACTCAGGATCAATGAGTGCCCGTTGCCGATACGACGGGCAGAGCTCCCGAGACACATCGTATAAGCAGCCATTGCCGCAGAGGATCTTATAAAGATTTGTATGGGTGTTAATCCAATCAAGGCCTCAATTGGCAAGGTTAGACATGTAGTAAGAAGACACGCCAATCTTTGAACATTGCATAGTTTGGTTGTCGCCATAACCTGTTGTGTGATCTCCCACCTGACAATCCCATATTTGGGCTCATGTTCCAGGTGCACCCGGCACAACTCTACACCGCCCAGATCGCCTTAGTGGCTTTCTGTGTTACGCATTCAACATGATGGTTCCAAGTCAACCTACTATCAAAAGTAGCTGTTGGCTGCGTAGTTAGCGCGTTTGACTCAAAGCCTGAGGTCTTGAGTTCAAGACTAGCTCCAGGCAAGCCAACAACATCATACATTTTTCTCAAATGCATTAGTGTGTTATTGTATTGGTTATTGTTGGACTGTTAAAGTTATGAAAGCATAGCACTGATCACTTTGGTAGTACCGGCAGCGATTAATGGTAACATATCCTAATCCACTTCATAGCACTCTCTCTCGTTCATCGGTATTGTAGCAGAACCGTTGGCAAGTAAAAGAAGTAATAAAATGGCTACACAGCTTAAACAACTCAATTCCTCTACTTGACACCAGAGGGGCTTGCAACATTGCTCTACAAAAATCACGCAATAGCACGGTCGAATAAGGAATATTGCACCCATTTAACGAAACAGTCCCCAGACCAAGTTTTCTCCTAAGACAGAAAGATACCAGAACAGTCTTGTCAGAGTTGACCGACAGGCCGTAACTCCTACACCATGTCATGCCAGTTGCGATTACAAGCAGGTAATCAGCGTACCCTATAACTTCATGTCCCTGTTCACTAACAATGGGGAGTAGCTCATCAATCACCACTGATCAATGAAGTGGTGATAAAACGCCAACTTGGGGACACCCTCTGACTGCATTAATAGTAACTTTATCGTTGCCCATTGAAGCAGTTATATCCTTACTCTCAAGGATAGACCTAATCTATCTCATACAAGCGTTTTCAAGACCTTTTTGCCTAAGAGAGCACTCTATGGAATCATAACTTAGTACAAAGCTCATAACGCACGCAATTCAAAGCTTTTGCTTTTCATTCGAATTGTCGTCAGTGCTGATTAGTGTTGTAAGAATGCTCTATATTTTACTTTTCAATTTAATTATTTAAATTGCATCAGAAAACCATAATATCTCACTTCCACCGATTTGCTTAGTTTTTGGTGATGTGAAATAAGTAGACCGTCCGTCTGTCTTGTATATTAAGTAAATCCACCTCAAATCAACTAAAAAAGTTTGAGTGCCATTTCACCATCCCCGGTTTTAATCAAACTAGATATGGACATTTTTTTAATATAACAAAGACATGGATATAAAATGTTAGGTTCCTGGGTAGTCTAGTTATGGCGATATATGACATCATCGAGATTAAAAAAAAATAATCTAAAAAGGTTGAGTTTACATACATAATTACACACAGAAAAATTTCATATTAAAATCATTGAAAAGAAGGTTAATTTAAATATTTTCGGTAGTGATTCGGCTTGATAGGTGTTTCATGTTAATTAAACATAATTTTACAATAATCTTCAATGAATGTTTTTCGTTTTGAAATAACTATATTTCATGTTGATTTAATATTCTAGTACACAGAAAAAATTATCATAGGTTTTTATTTTAACACACATGTGTTTGAATTTGTTTTTAAATTTCATTATTTTTTTCTTTGGTTTTTAAATATTCCAATACAAAATTTTGATAGAAAAAAAAGCGATTTTTTTTTATTAAATATTTACGAATTTTAGTGTTTAATCTTACGAATTTTGGGATAGGTCCCATTTCCGTAAAATAAATATTTAAATTTATGAATTTAGTAATAGAATACGAATTATAGTTTTTTCTGTGTACAGTTAGATCAAAATGAAGTTAATACTGTTATAATACGAAGAATCATGTTGAATCAAAGTTGTTTCAAGTTGAAACACCATGAATTTGATATTGAAATAACACGCAGAACCATGTTGAATAAAAGTTATTTCAAGTTGAAATAACGTGAATTTGATATTGAAACAACACGAAGAATCATGTTAAATCAAAGTTGACACAACATGAATTTCACGTAGCCATTCTATTTATTAATTTACTTACGTGATGTGTATTAGATAGGAATCAGAAAAAATAGTGTGTTGTAATTGGCTGCCCAGCCAAGATTTGAACTCGTCCCACTTGCTTCGTAGTCAACGCTCTAACCTCTGCAGCCACAACAATAATATAAATACCATCATACAAAACATGAAACTCATTTTAATTTAACATGATCTAATTGATGATTTAACATAATTTTTTTATGGTCATGTTGATTTAAGATGAAATATAATATTGATAACAACATTCTTTTAACAGTGAAAAATATTAAATCAAAAACAATTAAGGTTAGATTAATATTAGATTAGTTAGATTAGTACTCAAAAGAACACTGAAGATGACACATAGCCGAAACCGGTCTGTTTACAAACCAAATTTGACGTGGGATGGCGGAAAATCGTTCCAAATTTAGATTAATACACTTTTACCGCACACGAACATCAACATAAACAACAAAAACTCATAGAACTAAGCACAACAGTGCATTGTAGCTACCCTACTGTAGTGATTCATTACTCACCAGGCAATGCTAAGTGCTATAGACAATTCGCATGTGCTTGTCATTGAAATTCCACTAGTGACTTCAGCACTATTGACTATGCAGTTCACAAGTCCATTTTAATGATTCCAGCCAACACATATGAAACTATTTCCTAGATATGGCAATTAAATTAGATTTTTATTTTTGCGATATAACAAAAAATCGTTTTGTAGCTGTCAAAAACTTCTCTTCCTATTAAAGGCAAAATGAAATGTGCATACGGTTCGTTGACAATGTCAGAAAAAGGTCACCAAACTAAAAATAATAAACAATTTTCTCGGGCCAGATTAAACATTTTTATCTATCCGAAAGTTAAAATCGCTATACATCTTTAAAAAAAGTAATTTTTAATATTTTCAAAAATATATATGATATCTAATTAGGCCTTTTAGTAATAAAGTTGTAAAGTCATTATAGCCGAAGTTATAGATAAAAATGAGAAAAATTAACAGAACTTTTTTCATATAATTTTTCGGTTTTAATTTAATTTTCCACTTAAATTATATTTTTATTTAGAGATAAATGTGAAGCATATAGACAAAGAAAAAATTTTTTTAGTTTTTTCATTTATAAATTAAATTACAAATTAAAATATTATAAAATTGCTAACATCGAGCATACAAAGAGGGTTAGCTTAATCTAAATTCTCTGATTTCAGGCAACGATTTCCAATTTAAAAATACTCTCCTGAAAACTTGCCGAAATCGAGTTTAGCTGTTATTTTTTGTGGGCACAGATTTGTTATCAAATTTTCGCGCAGGATTGTTAGAACTGGAACCAGTCTCCACTACTTAGGAATGGTTCTAGTTATTAGTTTTTGCAGGTTATTTTGCTTCTAGGGTACTTAATTTTAATATTTTTTCTCTTTGTGCATTACATGATATTACGAGATCATGACAATATTTAACAGCCATTTTGTTCATTAAGCTGGGAGCCAAGCTTATAAGAGTTTACATGAAAGTATGTCTTTACCAATACATTTACTACGGCCTGTATTGAAAGGTGACAAAAAAAAAACATGAACGTTAAAGAAAAGAAATAATAGTAAACAAATGCACTTTAAAGCATTTTGTAATACTTTACACTTTAAAACTATTAAAACTAAGATGAAATTACTTACAGTGAATATTATATAGAAGAACAAAATGCGTTGCTGTTACAATTTTAAAGCTTAGAAATACAGGGTATTCGAAAATGGCTATTTATTTATTTTGGAGATACAAATTTGTTACGGATTTGATAACACAGAAATTCTGTTTTGAGCAAAACTATAATTTTCTAATCAATTTGATGTGCTGAAAAGTACTGTGTCCTTAGGTTTTTTCCATCACTTACAGATTTTTGTTTTATGGAAATATCTAATATTTCCACTAGGTAAACAAGTATATTTTACCTTTACTCAAGAACAATATGTCCAATATCGACCTACAAAATACCAATCGATGCATGATCAAATTATCTTCAAACTACCTTAATACAATTACGTAAACAAATTAGTGGTTTCTAAGTTCTTCAAAAATTAGTATCGAAAAATTTTGTTTTATTGATCTCACAACACAATTTTTCAATATCATCGGCGATATTCATCCTCCATTCGAAAAAATTATTTATGTTAAATATTAAAAAAAAAAATTCTCATTATATATTTATGGGGAAAACATCCATTAAGATAAAATGTTTAATTTAATTTCATATTTTATAGGTCTTAAGTGTTATACCCAGTAAATTTTCCATTTAAATTATTTGAAATAGTCTTTTTTAAGTTTCGTCGCATTCGAATCTAAATGACACAACAGTTGATGTCAAAAAATCTAAATTATTTTGATTTTTTTTTCTCCACCAGATACGTAAAACATTTTTTTTATATAATTAATGGGGGCGTTAAAATATTGTTAACAAATTGTGGCCAAATTCATTAAAAAGAAAAAAATCTAAATTTCACAATTTAACGCACGGGTTGGGTTATAAATATTTTTTATCTGCATATGTATGTATGTATATACTTTGGATCAATTGACCACTTATTTTATTTTAATTTTTTTTTTTGGTATATTGTACGTCATTTATGTTTATTTGATTTTTTTACAAGACTTTGACATTTGTACATTTTTTTAATTATTTCGAATACAACAACGAGTAACGAATTTAATTTGATTTGTATATTTGGCATTGAAATTTATTTATTTATGATAAAAAAAGAAACTAAACAAAAAAATCAAAACATCTGTTCAAATTGAGTTAAATTTAAAACTACAACACCTCGACTAAATATCTTATATTAAATAAACATGTGATTGATTAGAAAAAAAAGTAACCAGCACATGTTTAAATCTTAGAAAAAGAACTAGATTAAAATAAATAATAATAAAAAAGAATTTTAGTTAAGGAAATTAATATAAAAAAACTTAACTAAATGAATAGAAAACTAATTAAAAAAGCGCTAACAAGACACAGCTGTACAAATTTTCAATAACATTAATGTAAACAGAGAGTTTTTTTTGCTGAGAGAGAGGGAGCATATTATTTAACGTTGCCGTTTTGATTGTTTTTAAATACAATTGATTTTTTTCCCCTAATAACACTGTACAACACGAAAAAAAATTACGGCTTTCAGACAACCGATTCTGGTAGAGGAGACCAAAAAAAATATCACGTCTAGAGGGGGCTAAAGTTTCCGCCTTTTGGCCTGTTCATGCAACATATCAGTACATAAAACTATGTGTTCTTCACATCTGATGTGTACGGTATGCCCAGCAACTTTGTAGAAAATATTAAGGCAAATATTTTTGTGGAGTATAATAACCCTCTAACTCCCCCACATAACGATCGATTTGGCTCTTTTCTAACAAATCGTAAAAACTTCCCCAAAAAGGGGGAGTACGGGTATAAAATGTTCTACAAAAATGTTGGCCATCAAGTCTTACAATAGGTTTTTACCAAGTTCTACACGCAGCGTTGCCAGAATGATAATTTTATCATATTTTTGATGATTTTTAAACTAAAATATGATTAATGATTTTCTTTCCCAAAAGATGATTTTTTTCTCCCAAATGATGATTTTTTTATACTTGCTTGAATATATATATTTTAAATAGTTATTGAAAAACTTGCCTTTTTACCCGACTGAGCGACGCAAAGAAGGGTATTGTGTTTATCAGTCTATGTATGTATGTGTGTTCCTTTGCGGCGCTATATAAACCGAACACGGAGGCCGATTTTGATGATTCTTACGTCAATCGATTTGTCTTAATTCCGGGAGTGTCACTAAAGATATGACAATAGTCAAAATTCAATATGGCGGCCAACAGACGCCATTTTGTGAATACGAAAAAAAATAAAAAGTCGACGAATAATGACAAAATGGGTACCATTCGACAGGTATTTGAAAATCATCTTTAGGCTTCTCATGATTTTTAATTTTGAATGACCATTTAGGATCTATGACGGTTTAAAGTTGTTTTCTTTTATTTTTTACGCAGTGGGGTTTTTTTGATTTTTTAAATTTATGTCTTGTTTAACTACTTGAATCAATTAATATAATTGTCCATAGTTTTTAACATAAAAGTTTATGGTAGTTCATTGTGCCTTACATTAATGTAACTGCATAGAAAAAATTATCATAGGTTTTTATTTTAACACACATGTCTTTGAATTTGTTTTTAAATTGTATTATTTTTTTCTGTGGTTTTTAAATATTTCAATACAAAATTTTGATAGAAAAAAAAATGCGATTTTTTTCTTATTAAATATATAAAAATTTTGTGATAGGTCCCATTTCCGTAAAATAAATATTTGAATTTATGAATTTAGTAATAGAATACGAATTATAATAGTATATTCTGTTCATGTGAACTTTCTCTGATTAAAGTATTTTGAATTTTGGAATATAATTCTTTATTCTCCATATTTGGCTAGTTCTTATAAAGTAAACACTTTTCCGTTTTAGCGACTTTTAAGTATAATGCAAGGTACACACTATCGAACTTGTCAAAATTCATCAGCCTTCACTGATAGTGCCAAACTATCATTCATTTTGGGTGCTAAAACCGTCATTCAGAAAAAAAATTTTACTGCAAAACATGGAAAGTACGAAAATTTATCGCGCTTCGTTCATAATAATTTATTTTAATTTTTTCATAATATATACGAAAGACAACGTTTCATTTCATAGCATCATAAAAATTGTTTTAAAAAACCATTTTCCGCGTTTATGCGAACATTTGAGCAAACCGTTTGTGATTCATGTTCGATATAGTGGGGTAGTATGAATAAAAAAAAGTACATATTTGCTTTTTACTTAAAAATTTGGTTTAAAACGCAAAATTCTGGAAATTATTATATATAAAACTAAGGATTTTTTCTGTTTTAAAACAAATTTTTAAGTAAAAAGCAAATACTTTTTTTTATACATACTACGCAGTGTGTATCCTGGTTAACTATTTTTCGGAATTTACTTTAATTTTCTCTGATTTCTTTTGTTTTTTGGTGCCTCCAAAATATTAAATCACATTGTAATGATGCGGTTTTAGTAATATAAATGTATATCAAAGCAACAAAAAATTTCTTTTACTTTAGAAAAACTTTACATATTTTATAGATATGTTTTTGGACAATACCATTATATAAAATTAAACCTCTTCGAGATTAAGGAAATTTTTATATCTTTAAAGTTTTTGGGAAACTCGTAAAATATAGCGACTAAAATATATTTGTTGCATTTTTTAGTGATTTAAAAAAGGTTTACCGAAAATATCCTAAAAGTACATATTGCCTCTAGTGATATCGAACCAATTCAAAGCTTTTTTCTGATGTTAACATGTTTTAGCGAATTTTCGACATTTACTTGAGTTGTGTTTTTCGAGTTTTTCCTAGCTTCTTTATAATTTTGAAAATTTGTTCGTGAAATAGACTATTTTCGAGGTGGAAGTGATTCTGCCGCATTTATGTACATTCTTACAGTCATGGTGATTTTTAATATACACATTTTTTTTTGGGGATTGCTCCCGAATTTATTTCAGTTCCACAAATTTTAACTTTTACATCGAATTTTTAAAAATAGAATCTTATTAGCTCCCTACCTAGAAAAGAAAATCTACGGAAATCATAAAAACAACGCGTTTTTGTTTTAGTTTCATATAAAAGTTTCATTGTACAGCTTCACTTTGAATAATATTTTGAAATAAAAAATTTATGATTTTTTATATCAAAATATGATTTTTATTTTGTCAAATGATGATTTTCTTCGAAAATCTTCTGGCAACGCTGTCTACACGCAAAGAAAAGATATGGTTGTGGCATGGTTGCGTTAGCAATGAGATGTTTCCCGACACTGTTCTTGAATGTGGCAAATAACTTATTATTATATTAAAATTAGCTTAAGGCAAAAAAACTAACGTTTACATTTAATCATGAAATCTTTAGATTTCAAGAAAATTGACACATGGCTGGCTTGAACAATATATATTGTTAAAAAATTCTGACTACAATCATGTTTTATTTAAAGATTCAACAACAGACTGGTTCTATATCGTTCTTATCTATACTATTTTGTTTGCAATAAAGCTATGGTTATAAAACAGACATGGCTATCTGCTTCCAAAAAAGTTTTTCTTCTATCCCTTTGTTGAATGCTTTTTGTTAGTTTTGTGTTTTACTTGACAGAGTTTGGTTTATTTTTGTGAGCGGTTGGTGTGAAATAATAAAAAACAAAAATTAAAATAACAAAAAGTGATATATTCCGGCAATTAATGTTCGGCCATATTCTGAAGACCATTTAGTTTTGAAATAGCAAAATTTCAACAACCGAAGAAAAGTGTTCTTTAATCGGACAATTTAGTGCATTCGTATCTTTGTTCTGATAAAATATGTGAAATATCTGAAAGTTGCCGATTTCACAACGAAATCTTTTTCAGAACATGCCCGATTGTAAATATGACATGTGTCAACAAATATGTATATATCTATTTGAAAATAGATAATAATTTTTATTTCAGATTCAACACACACTGAACAGTTGAAAAATTTTGTTTCTAATTTAAATTGAAACAATAAAATTTTTTAGCTAGTGTCAATTTTTAATCAACTTATGGTTAAGGAAATAATAAATACATGATTATATAGAACATTATATATGGTTATTCATAACCATTTAAATGGCTAATTTTAACCATTTATATGGCTAATTTTATTCAGACCATATTTTGTAATTTTGAACAATATATATGGTTGTTTTGAACCATATACATGGTTGCTTGAACCATGTATATGGTTGTTTTTAATCATATATATGGTTATTTCGAACCATTTATTGTAATTTTGAACCATATATATCGTTGTTTTGAAACATACATATGGTTGCTTGAACCATGTATATGGTTGTTTTCAACCATATATACAATCATATACAATGTTGCTCTTCGACTATGGTTGCCTCAACCATGTTTTTTCTTTTCTTTCTTTCGTGTAGACTCAACCTGTACGCCAGAAAACATTGAAAACTTAAACTCTGTTTAAGGGTTAGCTACTTATTTAAAATTAGTACTTGACATAAGAAATCTTGTAAGTATTACGTTTAAGGTATAAGATGTGTTCAACACTTTTATGTAAAACACCACGAGAAACATTTTCTTGGAACGTTTTAACCCTCTGACTCTTTGTTGTATGGGACTTTTTGTACATTTCTTAAAAAAGAAGCCAAAAACTCTCCCTCAGCGGGCAAAGATCTTTTACAGAAATGTTCCTCGTGGTGTTGTACATAAAAAAGCTGATTACATCTTATATCTTAAATGTAAGGCTTACAATATGCCGAGTACGAATTGTGAACAAGTACGAAATTAACCCTTAAACACATTTTAGGTTTTGAATGATTTCTAGCCTACAAAATAAGTCTGGAGCTTCGGTCTCTGTGAGCACCCATAGTAGAATTTTATGGCGAATATTTTTGTAGAACATTTTAGCCGCTGAATGGGAGTTTCATGGCAAATATTATTTTTAATGATTTTGCCCGCTATATAGCCATTGAAGCGAAGTTTTTTCCCATTTTTTTTATGAAAGTGACAAGAAATCCATAACGCAAAGAGTTATAGGGTTAAAATATTATACAAAAATGTTTCTCGTGGTGTTTTACATAAAAGTGTTGAACACATCTTAGCCTTAAACGTAAACTTACAAGATTTCCCATGCCGAATACTAAATGTCAATAAGTACGAAATTAACCCTTAAACACTTTTTAAATTTTAAATGATTTCTGGCATTCAAGTTGAGTTAGGAGCTTAAGGGCCAGGTCACACGGGCGTTTTTAAAACGCGCGTTTCTGCTTTTTTATATTAAATTTTAAAGTTCTAAATTTTATAAAACTTCAAATTTAATACAAAGAAGCAGAAACACGCGTTTTAAAAACACCCGTGTGGCCTAGCCCTAAATGCCTTTGAGAACTTATAGTAGAATGTTATATCAAATATTTTTGCCCTTTTTTAAGAAAGGAACAAAAACCCCATACAACGGGGTTAAATTTTCTACCAACATAGGGCTTAAAAGATTATCTCTGCCGAGTGGTAATTGTGAATAAGTACCAAATTAACCCGTAAATTAATTTTATATTTTGAATGATTTCCGGCGTTCGAGTTGAGTATAGAGCTCGACTGTCTTTGGAGACCTAGAACTAGTACAATATAATGACAAAAATTTTTGTAAAACATTGAACTCGCTATATCGCCGCTGAGAGATAGTTTTTTAAGCCTTTTTAAGAAAGAGACAAAAAGACGTAAACAACGAAGAGTTAGAGGGTTAAAATGTATCAGAAAAATGTTGCCTGTAGTGTTTTACCTAAAATTTCTGAACACATCGTATGCCTCAAACGTAAGGCATACAAGATTTCCCCTGCCAAGTCCTAAAAGTGGTTTGGTGCTTTTCCAACTTTAAACGTTTTAAAAGCGGCAAGTTATATACAATTTCAAGATTTTGTTCGTTGGTTTTTTCCTCTTTTTAATTCTTTTCAATGTTCTAACTCGATTTGTTTTGATATTAAAAAAAAGACATTATTAATACGAGTAGAGTTTAATTTTTATTGCACAAAAGTAATAATCTGCAGCTGACAACACTAGCTGTCAAAACACGCTTAACGCGAGAAAAGGTTGAAAGTTACTGAACTTTTTGCGCGCACGTGTTTCAAAGTTATTTGTGTAACTTGCTCTATGCAAACACACTATTTCAACTTTTTTGACAGAAGTCTGTAACGAGTTAACGCGCGTAACGCGTGTTATTAAGCTCCAACTTAAATGTGAATAAGTACGAAATTAACCCTTAAATACTTTTCAAATTTTAAATGATTTTTTCTGTTCAAGTTGAGGAGCTTGGAGCTTAAATGTCCTTGAAGACTTATAGTAGAATATTATGGCAAATATTTCTGTAAATTATTTTAGCTCATAATATCGCCGCTGAAGTGGAGTTTTTCGCCCCGTTTTCAAGAAAGGAACAAAAAGACCCATACAGCGAAGAGTTAGAGGGTTCCAATGTACCACAAACATGTTTTTCGTGGGGTTTTACATAAACGTACGAAACACATCTTATACATGCAACGTGAAATGGGTGGAACTTTAACTCATCCCCACACCCCCCTAAAATGTTGTTATACGGTGTAATATGTGAGTTTGTTTTTAGTAATTTGCTGGCAATTAAGAATTGTAAAATGTGATTTTCTTAACTATTTACTTCCGTTAATGGCTAATAAAAATGTCCACATGCTATTTATTTCTAACTCTCCAAGTCTGCCGCTATTCGAAAGAAGTCTACATACCAATAATTTTTGCGATTGGGCCATATATAGAAGCCATTATAATATGCAATATTTATATGACGTTATATTTAATTTCTATATATAGCAGCCCTCACTAGCAATATAATCAAATCCTTGCAAGACCATCATTTGTACATTTTATAGCGATTTCAGTTAAATCCTTTTTTCTTGAGCTGGACATTAAATGATTACATTCAGTTTATATTGAATACATAGTATTTCTTTATTTCTGTAAAAAAAATCTAATTCATTTTCATTTAATTAGTCTAAAAACGAACAAACAACACTTAATTGTACTTTAATTGCCAACAACATATTTATAAATTAATCATGAAATACTCTAATATCTTTAGCACACAAACAACAGGGATATGCACAGTAAGAATCAAATAAAATAATTCATATATTAAATATTAAGATTGATTAGTAATTAAAAGTACATTGAGCACAACTTCAATCGCTACAATAGAGATAAATTTCAATTTATAGCATTCTTCTTTTTTGCTTAGGGAATACCCTTGCTATACATTTTGCGATGGGCATTCATTCCTATTTCTTTTTTTTTCTTATATTTTGTTGTAAGTAAATTACTAAAAATAGCTTAACAAATTTATGCATACATATAAAATTTTCTGTCTAGAAATTTAATAAATTTAACCAAATTATAATTTAATTGTCTGCCATAAAAAAATACAAATGAAAAATATTTTTAAAAGAACTTTAATAAAACCAGAAATAAATTTTAAACTCAATGAATGGGGGGTTTTCGTGTACAACAAAATGATATGAATGCATCATCTTCAAAATCATACTCTTCATGTAAATTTTATAGTTTCAAGTTGCAAAAAATAAGTAATAAACTGTAAAACTGACGGAAGTGTGTGATAAATTGAAATTAATTAAAAATGGACTTGTTTTTAGTTCTTTGATATGTTTTCTTCTTTATACTTTTTTTTTGCAATGTTGAAATGCACTTGCATATGTGAATTATTTTGATTCGAACAAAGAAATATTGACTAAAATAATTTGTCTAGATCGATTCCTTATATTAAAGATTTTTTTCTCAAAATGGCTCTAGACTTTACTCAACGACTCAAATAACTTAGAGCTAAAAAATATTTTCTCTGTTAAGCATGGTACTGTGTTTATTATTTCGTGCGAACTGCTGTCAAAAGTTCATACAAAAAAAATTGTCACGAATTTCTCATGAAAAATTGTTGCCGAAGTAGTACTCTGTTTATTTTGTGAAAAACGTATGAAATGTATCTACAACATTTTGAGTCTTCATTCGAAATAATATAAGCACCACTTTTTTCGTGTGGAATTTACAACAAACACATTGGGTTTCTTAAATGCGTACACAATTGCAGCATACTTTCAAGGGCTATTATAATTGGTTACTTGTCATATTTTTCGTATGAAAAAACTAATGTTGACCAACATTTTTCGCAAATTTGAACAGAGTACTAAGCTTAAAATATAATTCTTCCTCTTTGATATTCTATTCTTCAACTCCAATTGATTTTGTTTCAGTTTTGCGAACTATTACACTGTACCTAGAGATGCCAAGCCCAAAAATCTCGGGATTTTCGGGATCTTACAAATTCCGAAATCCGGGGAAATAATAAATATTTTAATGTCAGCTTTTAAATAAAATATTATTTGAAATGTCATGTTAGAGAATGTTAAGTCAAAAATAGTTCAAAACAGAGCATTAAAATATCTATGGACTTTTGATAAAATTAGTTAATTCGAGTTAATACAATTTTACAAATAGCTCTATTTATAAATGCAGAACTTTAGGGTGCGTCTTTTGGTATAATCAGCATATCTTTACGATGTTTGCCCACAAATATATTAATATTTTAAAAATTTGGCTTAGCTCCATATTTGTTATTTTGCGCCCGATCAAAAGCTAATTTCGAATGTGTCAAAAAAAATCATTGAACAAAATTCTAATCTAGATCGGTTAGTTATGCTGCATTTTCATTTTTCCTTAAACGCATACAGAAAAACTTTCATTCTTGTCTTTAGTAGTATTTTTATTCTCCTTAAATTGTTTAAAATTATACTTAAGTGGTTTAGTCGAAAGATCGCCCGGTGTTCGAAATTCGACCACTTAGCCGGTACTTCTTTATATATTATGAACGGGAATGCAATTCATTCTTTAAATTCGTGTTAGTAAAATTAAAGAAAAGAACAACAATAAGTAAAGGGTTTTTCATATTTCGTTTTATTCTTTGTCATCATTTCGCCAAAAAAGTTTTACAAAATTAAAGATTGCAAAAAAAGATTGATAATAACAAAAATGTATACATATATCTTTTGAGAAAACAACTTAAGTGTAATTTTTACCCACTCAGCTATTGTTCACTTATAAGTTTAAGCGACAAAAATTAGTTTTCATATATAAACACATGTTGACTTAAAAAGTGGTTGTCTACTTATTTTATTAATACATGTCAACAAATTGTAGCTACTTTCAGATAATGATAAAAATACGTACTAATTTTATTAAAAACTAAGAAGTTGTTCTAATTTGAGGCATAGTGATAAGATAAATAAGTACCACTCATTACTTTGTAACCCATGAATAAAGTACTACAGATTACAAAAATGAAAAACGTTTTTACTGGGGCTATATACTTTTTTCGTTCCCTCTACCAGAGTCACCTATTACAGCCCAGTTATTTGGATTTTATTGCACAATGTTATTAGACAACAGCTAAAAGGAATAAGTAAACTCTGCAACTGCGATATATTTCGTCAGTACTCCTGGTGTTCTTTGAGTTGAGTTTCACTGAAACCTAAAAATTACTAAACTTTTAAGTCGGCAGTAGGAGAGCAAGCGGAACATTATTGCTAAATAGTTTAGCGAAAAAGTTGCAGATAGAAAAGTTCTCAAATCTCGTGATATTCTTATAAGTATCTGTGTATGCCATTAGAGCAGTAATGGCCACACATACACTATTTTATTCTTTGTTTGCTTATGTGCTTTGCGGCTAAATAGATAGGACGTGAGTCTCACGCACAGTGTACGTGTGTTGATGAAATTGAGGTGGGTGAAATTGAGAGAATGGTCGACATTGCGATAGAGCATTACGTAAATCACTTAAAAATCATATTAACAACAGCCATCTCTCTCTCACTCTCTCTACCTTCTTTTCCACTTTTAGGGAGAAAAAAAAACATCCGTTAAATGTTCAACAATTTGTTAAATTTAAATAATTTATAAAAAAAAATTTATTGGCATTTATCAAATTTGTTAAACAAAGATTCTATTAGAAAAAAAAATCAAAAAAATACTAAAAAATCTGTCACACCCTCAACCAAAAACAATGCAACAAATTACTATTAAAATAAAGGTGACTAAAAATTTGGCACATAATATTTTTATCTTATTAAATTACGTTTCTACTAACGAAAAAAATCAAACATCTGTTGCACATATTGCAGATGTTAAGAAGAATCGATGTTGGTTGGTTGCTGTCAATAACAGTCGATGATGATGGCGTGGCAAGTCAAGTCAACAATCTAAAAAACGAGAAATATCTACAAATAGAGGAACAGACAAACAAGTGAATTCATTTTTATATTATTTTTTGCAGATAGAAAAAATTTTGGCAAAAATAAACGATTTATAAATAAATCATCTGTGTCGAGACAAACCCACATAGAAAATAGATTAAAATTATTTTTATCACAAAAATTTGGTACCCTTTTTTTGAAAAGCAAACTGTGGAAACATTTTGCAAATTTTTACAAATCATTATTTTTAGTAAAAATTTCAGATAGCAGATAATTGCAAAAAATCAAAAGTTTTTTGAAAAAGATTTAAATAAGAGAAAATAATATTTCATAAACTGTGCCCCCAATTGGTTATGGAAAGAAAATACTGGAAGAATCTTCGCAAGATAACACTGTACAAAAAAATCTAAATTTTTTTCAAAATAACAAGGACCAAACAACTGATCACAAAAAATATATACCTAATTCAACGTTTTTAATGTTTACACGTGGGATTCATTTAAGAGGGGGAGTTAAAGTTCCCATCTTTTTGTACATTATTATAATGAAGCAACATATGACATATTGTACATTTTAGGTATAAGATGTGTTAAGCGGTATGGTTGTTTTTGTCCTTTTCTTAAAAAAGGGGAAAAACTTAACTCAAACAACGATACAGTGGGCTGAAATATCAAAAAAAAACATTTGTCATAAAATTCTACTATAGGCCTTTAAATACACCTAAGCTTCAAACAAAGTGTTAATTTCGTACTTATTCATAACCCAGTAAAAAACTTGCTTCCAATAAAGCAGGTTTCTACTATTATAGAATAAAAGTAGCGCTGACAAACCTGCTGATATCGCTGCTGATTTGTTGTATGGCGAGTTCCCGGATTGGAGTACTACATTTTTGCTCACAAAAGCGCTTTTGAAGCGCTGAAAATCATCAACATTTTCAGCACTAGAACTGAAAATACATGAAGAAAATGGTTCGATGTAGATTGGCCTCGGTAACGCCATTTTAAATATTTCTTATTTCGTAACTTTATTTATTTTTATTAACTTCATATTTTTACTCAATCTTTGTTATTTTAACTTCAATTAGTATCGAACTAAAAACCTTCAGGTTTGAAATCCAACGTACCAATCACTCGACCAAAAACACTGTTGCAAAACGGCACCAAGAAACTCAAATAAACTTACTCTTCATTCTCGCTTATAAACCTGCTTTGGATCAGCACTATAAAATGAGCTTTTTTGTATAGCTTGTGTACGAAGCTTTTGTATAAGTATAAAGCAAATACTTATTTCGCTTCAAAACTTGCATTGTTGTGACGCTATGAAATCAGCTTCTGAACAAGCTCATATTTTAAAGCGAATTATGAAGCGCTTTATTTCTTTAGTGCTTCAAAAAACATGAAAATTTTTTACTGGGAAATAGCACACGAAATAGAAAATCTTGTTAGTGTTATGTTCAAGGTATAACTAAAATTTTGTTCTGTATGTTATCAAGAATTGTGTTAAAAATCATAAAAAAAAATTTTTTTGTTGAAATTTTAGCAATTCTATTACTGAAGATATTGCCGAAATAAACAACAAAATCGAGGCCAAAACCCAAAATTTAAAAACTAAAAGGCAAATATCTTTCAAACTAATAAAGATGTCGTAATGAAATAAACTGAATTTTCTTAATCTGCTTAGAAACGTTTCATCAAGCATAATTTTATTAAAATCGGATGATATTTGTAGAAGTTATGAGGCCGCCAAGTTTTGTCCTGCTCGAGATAGTCAACTTTGACACCCTGTAGCTCAACATGTGCTTCAACAGAGTAGTCCATATTACGACATTCTTAAAGCTCCGGTCCTCCGCTATAATCATTACATATATCATTTTGTAATCGGATCGCAGGTTTTAAAGATACAGATTTATTACCATTTTTTACCCGACTGCGCGACGCAAAGCAGGGTATGTATTGTGTTAATCGGCACAGAAAAAACTAAATTTAATTTTGTGTAAAGGAATTCAATAAAATAGTAAATATTTTGTCTAGGAACGGACCTAGAAACATATTTTTAAATATAGACAAAAATATCTCAACAATTTCATTGAAAAACGTGTTTTTTCAATGAACAAATTGTTTAAATCTATAAAACAATTTGTCTAAAAATATTTACAAATTGTAAACAAAACAATTTACTAAATCAAACAAAAAGATTTACTGGACTTTCTGAAAAATATCAAACAATATTTTTGTCTCAATTCATAAAATAATAAGTCTAAAAATTCTAAAAAACATTAAACAAAATAGTTTACTTAATCAAACAAATATATTTACTGGATTTTTTGCAATATATCAAACAAAATTTTTGTCTGGGTCATCATCATCATCATCCACTAAGCATTTATGAAATTTCAGTTTGTTAAATGTGCTCAAGTCTGAATGTTTATCTAAAGACTCTAAAAAAATGAATGAGAATTAACGCAACGAGATTAACGAATTGATTCACTCAAAAATCTGCAGTTAACAAACTTGTTACAATCGCATTTCTTTTGCTGTCATTGTTGTTGTGGTTATTTGTGTGTATGTCGTCATCGGGGTTGTTTTTTTACGACACAGTATTTTTGTTGTTTTTGGTGTTTGCATCCTAAATAAGAGCCAAACAAACAATTCATTGATTATGTAAAGAACATTATTTACTGAAAATGAAATTTATTTTCAGACAAACTTTTGTTTGAAAATTGTTTGGTGATAATTTTTTCTGTGAGCCTATGTATGTATGTATGTATGCATGTATATATGTATGTATGTGTGTTCCTTTGCGGCACTATATAAGCCGAACACGTGGGCCGACTTTGATAATTCTTACATCAATCGATTCGTCTTAATCCTGCGAGTATCACTAAAGATATGACAGGAGTCGAAATTCAATATGGCGGCCAACAGACGCCAATCCAAATTGCGTAAAAAGTTAATTTTTAGCAAAAAATCTAAAACCAAGCTCTTCTCTGTGTACGAAAACAAAAAAAAAACAAATAAAAAATAAATTTAAAAAATCAAAAAAAAAAACCCTGCTGCGTAAAAAACTTTTACAGTCGGGAAGCATTAAGAATCGAATCTTTAAATCTTCGAAATAATGGTTCGCGGATGTAAAAGTCGCTTTGTTATACTTGTTTTTTTTTCTGTTAGTTTTTTTTAATTAATTTTTTTATTTCCAATTGTAACCACTGAGTGACATCAATAATTTTCAAAACAAAAAGATTTTTGAGTCACATCTTAAAGAAAATTTTGTTTTAAGCGTAGTAAGCACAAAATTGTTAACATCGGACCAAAAATGAAAAAGGTACAATATATTTAGTGATAATATCCAAATTTGAATTTTCATACAAAAAAGTTTTTATGAAAATTCGAATTCCGAAGTTTTCACAAAATATGTGGCTAATTTCTCATTTTCTAACGGACATTAATATCTTTATATTTATTACAAAAAAACATGAAATTAAATTTTTTTTTAAATCTTAAGTCCTGTAACTCAGTGAACTTTGATCCGATCATTACTGTATATGTATTGGCTGAGAGAGGAAAAACATATTTATGCAACATTTCAAAAATTTTTATAATTCAAATAAACAGCCTCAAGATACATGGAAATAGTTTAAAAAATGCAAAAAGATGCGTTTTAC
The DNA here is from genome assembly GCA_956483635.1 of Panzeria rudis. NCBI lineage: Eukaryota > Metazoa > Arthropoda > Insecta > Diptera > Tachinidae > Panzeria > Panzeria rudis. The sequence continues at coordinate 53,154,102 of OY101448.1, read as the reverse complement.
CGAATACCTTGGAAATGCTTCGTAGGAAATAGAAATTAATGTGATATTCATATTCAGCAACCCCAACAGAGCTTAAAAAGCATCCCTTTTTAAGACACAGTTTCAAGCTGCAGATCTTATGGAAAATAATTCAAAAGAATGGTCCGATTGACACAAGTCAGATCGCACAGTGGGGTAGAATCAAAATATTTGGAACATAAATCAGGCATTTCTAAATACCTCTATCCGAATAAAATTTAAGATGAACATTGCAGAGAAGTATTCCCATTCATCTTTTAAATATTAGATCTCTTACTTACTGAGGAGCAGAGCTATAAAGTCTCTAGAGCACTTCGGCCATGTAAAACTTTTTACTGCTTGCTATTTTTTTTTTGTTTCTCATCCGATTTCAAAACTTCTTTGCTATGTTATAGCTCTTGATAACATTTAAAGATACATGTTCGGTTGTACACTTATCTCTTACAGTTGGTGAGTTATACTAATTTGAAAATTGAAATGTCTCATTTTTCAAAACTTTGATCCAGTATTTTTCAAATATCGGATGCAAATATCATCCGATTTTTAACATTCAAAATTTAAAAAAGTTTAAAAAAAATTTTATGAAATTTTGCCATCTGAGATATTTAAAAAATAAATGGGAATACTCCTCTGCTATGTCCATCTTAAATTTGATTCCGATAGGCCCCTATCCGTTTAGAAATTACTGATCTATGTTGCAAATATTTTACTTCTGCTCCACTGTGCATCGACATAACATAGAAGCAGTCAAGTTCATTATATCTGATATATATTTCAAAATAAATAATGTACTTGAAAAAACACACTACACTCAAAATGACATTCATCCACATGCTACAATACTTATGAAACTTCTTTCTAATACTCGTAGGTGAGGTCATTTAAAAAGAAGACTATTGTCCTAATAATACTTTCTGCCTTTTATGTGAAAACAAACTAAAAATCATTCATTTAATTCATTAGTTTGCCTTTTCCCAAGGCTTTACTTATTTTCCATTAATATAATTGAAATTAAATGGCAAAACAAAAGAACTTATCTTTTAGTTCTACTCCTACTCCTTTTTCAAATTCTTTTGAATTTCAAATATTTTCTAATCAAACTTCTCTGTTTAAAATAAAATTTATTTGACTACTTTTTTTTTTGTGTGTGGCACCCATAAATTATATTGTCACACGTTTTGTCTTCTGTTGGTCGCCGTAGTTTTGTGCTGGAGTATTTCTTTTATTTTTATTTTTTTTATTTTGTTAAAGTAGTTCTTATTCAATATTCATGTCTAGTAATGAAGTGGGCCCATAATTTATGATTAAACCTGATAAATAAAAACATTGCAAAATCTATTACTCTTGCAATGTTGGTTTAACGTAGAAATGGATGAATAATTATTTTATTAGGGAAGTTAAGTTCTTTTATATATTTTTTTTTATATAAGGAAGAGAACATTTTTGAAGTCAGCTAAAGATGGAAATTCTACAAAAATTTCTTACATACAAAACATCTCATTAAAAAAGTTGTTCCAAAGTAGTCAATAAAAAACAATATTTGCGATCCAGAAGTAGTGCAAATTCGGATCATCTCCAATGATTTTTCGTCATTGTAATAAGTTCTCTTTTTTGTATTCCTATGCACCAGAATTGCAACGATGTATAGGCGTTTTAAAAGTTTAAATCTGAGATTCATTTTAGTGGGAGTTAAATTTTCTCTCTTTTGTACATAGTTATTGATAGTTGTTAGCATAACAAATCTTGTCTCCCTGACTGTTAAGCATAAAAATTTGTTCAACACTTTTATGTAGAACAGCACGAAAAATATTTTTTTAGAACATTTTAACCCTCTAACTCTTCATTCTATAGGTCTTTTTGACTCTTTCTGAAAAAAGGGTAAAAAGACTCCCCTTCAGTGGAAATATTCTGGGCTAAAATGTTCCGTACAAATAATAAAGAAACCCAAGCTCCAGACTCAATTGAAATGCCAGAAATCATGCAAAACAAAACGTGTTTTTGTGTTAATTTTTCACTTATTCACAATTAGTGCTCGGCATAGGAAATCTTGTGAAGCCTTATCCTGAAGGTGTAAGATGTGTTCAGCACTTTTATGTAAAACACCATGAGACTCTGTTTTGTGGAACATTTTAAACCTCTTACTCTTTGTTGTATGGGTCCCTTTGTCTCTTTCTTCAAAATTGGGGCAAAAACTGCCTTCAGCAGCAATATAATGGGCTGAAATATTTTACAGAAATATTTGCCATACAATTTTATTCTAGGTCTTTAAAAATATCCAAGCTCCAGACTGAAATGGAACACCAGAAATTATTTAAAACTTAAAATGTGTTTAATTATTAATTTCGTACTTATTCATAATTAGTACTCGGCATAGGAAATCTTGTGAGCCTTACGCCTAAGATATAATATGTTGATTGTTGTGTTTTTCTTCTGACGGGGTTTTTTTTTTGGATTTAGAACGATTTTCCTTCATCCCACGTTAAATTTGGTTTGTAAACAGACCGGTTTCGGCTATGTGCCATCATCAGTGTTCTATTGAATAGTCAATAGATATACTCAATATTCAATAGAACACTGAACATGGCACATAGCCGAAACCGGTCTGTTTACAAACCAAATTTGACGTGGGATGACGGAAAATCGTTCCAAATATAATATGTATTTAGCTCTATGTACACAGAAAAAAATAAGTTTCGTTTTTGATAACAAAAATCCCGGTATTCAATAATTTTTTTTTCAAATTTCCTGTGATAAAGAATTCCCCTATATTGATAACAAACTTATTTCAAAATAAAAATATATATATAAATTAAAAAATGTTGACATGGCTGGAATACGAACCCGGGCTTTCCGGACGTAAAGCATACACTCTCTAGCTGAGCCATATCCCATTTATTTTTTTATGGGATACAACTTGTTTTAAGTACTTATGTATAAAAAGAAAAGAAATAACCGGCATGGAAAAGAAATACTTACAACGAAATATTTTATTATGTTAAATATAAATGTTATTGAAATTCATATTTTTTTTTTAATAACATGGTTTTATTGAATATAATTCTTGTCTATTTTTTTCTGTGTATGTAGAATATGACGGAAAACATTTTAGTAGAACATTTCAACCCTCTATATCACTGCTGAAGGAGAGTTTTTGTCCCTTTTTAAGAAAGGGACAAAAATACTCATACAACAAAGAATTAGAGGCTTAAAATGTTTCTTGTGGTGTTTTCCATAAAAGTTCTGAACACATATTACACCTTAAAAATAAGGCTTATAAGATTTTCTATGCCGAATCACTATAACTATGTGCAAAAGGGCGGAAATTTAACTGCCTCTTAAATGAATCTCAGATGTAAACTTTTGAAATGCCGATACACGTAAATATTTTTTTGGAGACCTCTGCCAGAATCAGTCGTTAGAACCTTGTTATTTGATTTTGTTGTACAGTGTAAGCAATTCTTTGAAAGCAATGTAGTTCCTTAAAAATTATCTTCAATTCTTTTACTGGATTGTTTATATCATTATCTCATTAAAATGTCTTTTTAATTGAAACGCTCTTTAAATCATTTAAAATTTACTAAATAATATTTATTCTTTCTCTTCTATTTACAGGTGAGTACTCTCTATCGACTTAATAGTCCTTGATTAAACTTAAGATAACAACAAACCCATGTAAGTAAGATAAAATGCAATCCGTTTATTTTTGGCGGTTCCAGCTTCCGAGATATAAATTTATATCCAATACATACACGTCCTACTTCCCACTAATATTATAAATATTATAAATGAAATTTAATAGACGGATATCATATGACCCAGATTAAAATATAGCGTACTTTTTAAGGGGCTAAAAGGGGTAAACATTGGTACCTTTTGTACTTTTTTCTGCGACTGTTCTGGCATTTCAGCAGCTCGCTGACACTTCGCGGGTAAATATTAGCATTGCCATAACTTTGAGAACAGTTTATCTGATTTATGCCAGGTTAGATATGTTCGCGATTACGCTCGAAGGTCATTAGGCCCATTGTGAATTCCATCCTACACATTTCTACGAAGCGCTTGTACTCCAGCTCCTAGGGGTCACCCAGAAATTTTCATGTGATGCGCAGCCAATGGGTGTATCCCTGAGGAATAAAATTTCGACCGCAAAGGAGGTGTGGCTTGCTTCTTCGGGTTCAAGGCAGGCCAAATTATTGATGCAGCCATTTTCGTGCAATGGTATCTTGGATTTCAGCAGGAATGATCTACGAGTGGTCACTGGTTTCCTTTCTGGTCACTTCAGGCCAAACTATCCTTTTTGGAAAAGTAACGAGCTTAGTTCATCCTTTTGTCGTTTATGCTTAGACGAGGATGAGACAACGGCTCACATTCTCTGTGAGTATATTGTTTTTGTAATAGTGGACGACATGTTTTTCCGTCTGAACTTTTGTGTTCGGATAATATTAAACGGGCTTCTCCAGCCTCTGTGTTGACTTTCATTAGAAGAGTTATTCCAAACTTGATTTAATGTAGAGATCTATGTCGCAAAAGATCCACTAGGTGTCGTTGTGCCAATCTTTGTACCAGATAATTTTTTTATTCAACTTAATCCCTCAGACAGTCCAGGACCTGCAGGAAACGATTGCCAGGATGTATATGCCTGCGTTCCTGCAGAGCCGAGCAGTCACAGAGAATATATTGGACTAACACTTCTTCTTAATCGAAGCAACTCGTATATGGACTATCATAGGGAAGGCCTAGACGGGCAGCACAATTCCGATCATGCAGTGCCCACTTAATGATTCCAGCCAGGGCCAATGTTCTGTAACTTTTGAGAAGTTTTCGCATCGAGAAAAATTTAATAATTATATTAGGCATTACGTTTTTTGCAGGGTGATTTATAAAATAAACAAAGAAAATTTAAGGTTTTTGTGACTCACCCTGTGTTCTACAGAATGCATTGAAAGCATTGAAAAGTTCTCACATTAGTAACAGAACATCGGTACAGGACTGCAAGTCACCTTCTTCCAAGTGTTATGAGTCATGGCTATAGAGTCTTCAATATTTTACAAATTATAATTGTGAACCATCTGAGTGCCGTCTTTCTTAGCGCTCACTTTTTAATGGTAATTGAAAGCTCAATTAAGGGAACATCAAGATCCCTTTTTGAGTATCCACCGTCTACTGCAAGCCTGCTCTTGCGCACTCAGCAGCCTATTCGTTTCCCTGCATGCCTTCATGTCCTGGAACTCAAACCATCTTAACATTATGTCTAGTACTAGAACTTGATGTCACCAACTTTGAATGGGGGCCCTAATTGCGCCTAGATTATTTACAAAACTATCTCTGAGGTCTGTGGTCTCTGAGACAAACTTTTTAGTTCTTTTCGCATCTTCGATTATGAAAAAAATTCCGCCTAAAACATGGTAAAGATATCGGATAACCTGAGCGAGACCCAAAGGTTAAGATCTTCAGAAAATATCTCCGATACAGTGCCAACGTCAAACTGCATTATCTGAAGCTACGCAATTTCTGTTCAAGTTCTACCTATTCGTGATATCGACGTGATATCTAGTCTGTTTGTCTCTCCAGGTCTTGATCTTCTACATTTCGTGGAATAGTGTCATGTCCAATACGAGTACAATACGGTCATGCTATAAGTCGCCTTATTCCTTAAGTTTAAGCTCCGACCTGGAAGATATATATTTGATATAAACATCAAGAGGAATTCAGTAAAGATTGACCTTCAGAGTCAACCTCAATATACCAGTAATATCGAGACATGCTATACTTTGCACCTTGTCCAGCGAGACAGATTCCTATTTACTCTTCTCCACTAAGCGAGAATTTGTTTGATCACTGTCGTATAAATTCAATGTAGGATATACGGCATAAGACTTCATCTTTTGCTCGAGACTTTTTTACACGAATGTAAAGCCCATAGATCTTTCTTCACTCCGAGATCTTGGAGTCTAGGATAATGTCTAGCTATTTAGCCTCTTTCGAGAGTTCTAGAGCAATGCCACTAAAATATGGTGGTCTAAATTCCGGGATTTTGTATATTTTGGTAAAAAGTTCGATTTCGATTTTTATAATTTGGAACGAATTTGCGTCATTCCACGTTCAATTCGGTTTCTAATCAGACTGGTTTGAGTATTCTCTTAATAAAGAGAACACTGAAGACGGCACATAGCCGAAACCGGTTTTACTGCAAATCAAATGTGAACAGGGATGACGGAAAATGGAGCCAAAATCACACAAATTCTGCCGAGAGGAAAAATACAACTTTTACTTTTTCGGTCTTTGTAGGATTGACCACCAGACCGTTCTCCTTGGCCCTAAGTTCACCTATCGTGAGCAAAAATTTCCCATTAATAAGCATCACGACTTCATCGCACAGAAGAAAATTATTGAATTTCCTGTGATAAAAATTTTTGTATACTGTTCTATGGAAATGTGTTGATTCAATGAAAAAAGTTTTTGAATTTTCTGTGAAAAAAATTTTTCCTATATTTGATTGAACATTTTGTTGAAAATATTTTTATTTTTCCATAATGACTTTTCTCAATTTTACTTTCAGCAAATATTGTATTTGAACCAAATACAGATTTTATTGACTTTCATTCTATTTTCGAAAATTAATGTTGTTAAATATTTAGTTTTTTCTGTGCAGCTACTTTTGTATCAATTTCATTCGTGTAAACCCGATCCAAAGGACCACAAAATAGTGTAATATCTTAAATTGCTCTTGTTATCCCTCCCAAACCAAAAACCTAAATAATTTTATTAAATTAAATTTAATATTTTAATTATGAAAAACTCGAATTTTGTTGTAGCAATCTTTCCCTTAGAAACTAACTCCATACTGTAATCTAAATCGCAGCTTAAAGAACCCTCTCTTTTACCACTTCTTATTATAATCCTCACACGATTTTTATTTAGTTTTCCTTCCTATTTGTTTTTTTTATTTTTATTATTATTGCGGCTCATTAAATAATTTATTAGGGTCATATCAGATTGATCTTTAAGTCAGCAGAAAACGTATTCTACAATTAAACGTACAACAACTGCAACAAACTATAAAAGCAAAAGATACATTTAACAATCAATCACTGGAGAAACAGCTGTTCAAGTTTTTTTCCTTCTTTTAGATTTTTATATTTTGTTGTTCTTTAAGTTGAAAAATTGCATCTTTCACTCATTTCATGCATATTCTTCTTCCTAACTTTTACAAAAACACATCACACATACAAACACACACTCACAATCGCTTAGTCATCGAACATATTCGTCTTCGAAGTCTTTTATTATACAATCACTTATGAAAGGATTGAAAGTTTAAGTAAGACTTTCATTGCCTTAAGACCGACTTTAATAAAAAAAACAAGTTTAACAATAATAACTCTTTTTGACTTCTTTGCCGTTTTCAAAGTTGTTGTCTATTTTGTTGTTTAGTGCTGTGCTTTCCTGCTGCCTGTCTGCCAGGCTGCTTGCTGCTGAGGCTAAATGTTGCCTCAATTGCAATTTGCAACATGTAACCGGTTTACTACTGTTTTAGTTTGGTAGTACGAGATGACGATGATGATGATGGTGATTGTTATTAAGACCAAAAGGAACCTTTAATGGTAACAGCTTTATGTTTTAAGGCTAAGAAAAAGGGGAAAAAAACAGAGAAAGAATATTAATGAAAGAAACCAAAAACAGGTTTGCTTTTTTTTAATCCAAGAAGTGGCAAAGAGGAAAGAATAGATATAAAAACAAATAGAATTATTGTAGTTAAAGAAGGATGCTGGGTAAGAGAGAAAAAGTAGCATCCATTACTTAACAATGTCTTTTTCTATTTAACTGAAGGGTAAAATGTAAATTGAATAAAGAGTTAAACGAATCAAAAGAACTCTATAAAGTAAATTCGAAAGAATCTATAGAAATCTTTTTTTTTCTCGATGCTTAATTTTGTTTGAGAAGTTCAAAAAATAAATTTACACTGTCACAGCAATTAACTAGTTATTATTTGGCTTACTTGAAGCTAAAAAATAAGTAGTCAAATAAACAAATAAAATTAAAAAAAAAAACTTTATATACATATTTTATTTCTATTTTTCAATTTTATTTAATTTTTTTTTATTTTTACCCAGCTGGGACTCGAACCTGAAGTTTTTTTTTTTGATTTTATATGTTCACAAGTTTTGTTCTTTATGACAAGAGCTACAACTTTGTTTCAAGGAGTAAATCAAAATTCCGAACGGTTTGCAAGATATGAGCCTGAGAAAATGATCAGTTTTTTGCAAAAATGACACCGAGGCCCCAAATATTTGGGGGCCCATAAAAAAAGTGCATGACTTGGGGCAAAACTGGAAGAAACGGGTCTTTTTTTTTTGGTATTTAATAACGTAGTGGTGTCCGTATATGGTTATATTTTTACGTGTGGCACTGTGTTATTTTATTAATACACATCAACAAATTGTAGATACTTTCAGATAGTGAGAAAAATACGTACTAACTTTATTAAAAACTAAGTAGTAGTTCTAATTTAAAGTTTAGTAACAAGAAAAATAAGTACCACTCATTACTTTGTAACCCATTAATAAAGTACTACCGATTACAATGACAAAGGTTTTTGTGGGTATATACAAATATAGTATTACAACACTTTCGCACAAAAATTTTAAGTGAAACATTTTCCACAAATATTAAAAGTAGGAAAAATAGAAATAAGTTTTTTTTAATAACATTTTTTGTATAACAGTTATTTTAATAGCGGTTATTTAAAATTTTGAGCTAAAAAGCTCTTGCCAGTAAAATCAATAAATGAAACTGTCTTATAATATAAAGTTTACTTTAAACTTTCACTTGTTATTTTAGAAAATTTTATTGTATGTGTTCTATATAAATGTGTATACAAATGTATAAAAATAGTATAATACTTTTGTTATAATACAATAATATTAAGTGAAACATTTTCAACAAACATTACAAGCAAAAAAATTCTAAAAAATTTCTACTTTTATAATGTTTTGCGTATAACAGTAACTTTAATAGCAATTACTTTAAATTTTTTGACAAAATCTTTTTTGGCACTAAAATTATTATATTAGAGAATTCGACTGTATGTGTTCTACACACATGTATAAAAAATAGTATAAATATTTTTCACATAAGCTGAAAAAATTCGAATAAATTTTTGCTTGTATAACTCGTTCCGTATAACAGTGACTTTTTTGTTACTAAAATTATTAACAGAATTTGTCTTATAATATACATAAAATTTATTTCTTTTTAGCATTGTTATTTTACAAAATTTTACTGTACATTATAAACAGAAATTATAAACAGAAAAGATTTAAACAGTATTCTGCTTATAACTATAAACAAAACTTTGGTATAAAAGTAACTTTCATTTTTATCAGTAAATATTATTAAAATATACTGCATCTAATCTCTAATCTAGAAATGTTACGAGTTTAAAAATAAAAATTTTGAATATAAAAATATGTTTATAATATATTTTGGTTGCGTCGACCGACTGCTGCCTCGTGCGTCTCGTTTTGTACAATTGTTTTCTAGATTAGATTTCTAGATTAGTTTAGTGTGTACTAAGGAAGCAAGCGTTAATATGTTATCTCGAGTAAACATGCAACATGTCTAACTAAACAATTTCTTTTTCAATAAAAATTAATATTTTTATCAACATTAAGATTTTTTTCGATAAATAAGTTAATTGTATAAGCTTTAAAAGTTATAATAAAACTTGTTATAAAAAAATATTTATCCCACGTATAACAGTATTTTGTTCAAGAAATTAATTTTTAGCCTTAACCTCAAGAAATATAAGACCTTGGCTTATAAGATAAAAAAAAATTTACACCTGAAGTTGTAAATATTTTTTTTTTCTAAAAAGCCAGTCTCATACTTGTTAATGTTAAAAATGTATTACGTAAAATCTATTAAAAATACCGTAACTGATTAATACTAAACAAGTGTATAACAGTTCTGATGTAGTACATTATTTCAAGTTGAGGAAGAATGATAGGATTTCAACAACTCTATTCCCATATTTTAAGCATGTATGCATAAGGATTTTTATGTATAACCCTATTTTATAAAAACTTTTTATAACAGTTTCCCTTCTATTTATATGTCGAGAGCATAAGTGTTATATGTACCATGTCAATCGAAAACGCAGGTACCTTTTCAAAAACTTTAAAACCATTAAAGTGTACAAGTGGTAGCGAAAAATAAAAAAAGGCAAATTAAAAAGCATGATAAGTTTATTTTAAAGCTCTTGTGTTTATGTAATCAAACCTCTAAAACTCAGACAGAGGGGCAAACAAAAAAATAGCTGACAATCGACGACCATTGAAACACAAAAGGCCAACAACAAAATGCAAAAAAAAGTTTTATAAATAAAGACGATGGCAAGACGTAGTGAAACGAAAGGAGCCTGAGGATAAAGAGAATGAAATCTGGTTTTTTTAAACACGACCATTTGCTAATGATTACGAGTATTGAAGATGTGATGGTTGGTAGATAATAAACATCGACATCATTATCATCATAATGGCACATGATGACGATGATGATTATTATTTTATTATTATAATGAGGTGGTTGATGATGATGTTGAGGCTGCTAAGATTGGCAAATGACGTCTGTATGTAGACGTTGATGTCTCTCGTCGTTTGTTCTTCTTTAACTTGTTTTTTATTTATTTATTTTTTGTTTATTATTAATTTTTCATGGGGCACGCGAAATCTTGGTTTCGGTAAAAATCTAGTCTCTACATTATCATTTGTAGCTTTAATGGCTCGTTTTCATACATTTATTTGGCATTAAGCACAATTTAAAGTCAATTAAAGTGCAATTAATTTCAAAACATGATTTTTAACTGTTTGTCTGACAGCCTGTATTTGGTTTTTGTCTTGTTTTGCTTTTGATGTTTCGCTATTAGCATATGTATGTACGAAAGTATTTTAGAAGTTTTGAAAAGCTATTTAGATATATTTATTTTTTTAATAAAGTTGTCAAATATGCAGTGAAATAATTTTTATGGTAAAAGATTAGCATATAAATAGGCATTGAAATTAATATAGTAAAATATTGCATACTTTTGAGATAGCATTTAATCAGGCGTAAGCTAAATGGAGTTGGCATAAGAAATCGTGTAAGCCTTACATTTAAGTTTCAAGATGTATTCAGCTTTTGTACGTCAAACATCACGACGAATTTTTTGTAGAACATTTTGCCCCCTAATTCTTCGTTGTATGCGTCTTTTTGATCATTTCTTAAAATAGGAGCAAAAAACTCCCTTTCACCGGCAATATAGTGAGATTAATTGTTGTACAAAAATATTTGCCATAAAGTTCTGATATGTCTTTCAAGACACCCAAGGTCGAGACTAAACTTGAACGTCAGAAATCATGCAAAACTCAAAATACGTTTAAGGGTTAATTTGGTACTTATTCGCAGTTAGTGCTCGGCATAGAAAATCTTGTAAGCCTTAGGCCCCTAATATGATTCACAACTAAATTAATAGTTAAGTCGTAGTTGTCAAATTCTTATTATGGATTACAACTTTTATCAATATGAGACAACTGCTTTTTATCAAAATTGTTTTGTGATGGCTACTATGGTTTCTAAAAATATAGCAGAGATAAGAACCTTTTTTTGGCATTATTTCGAAGACAACTAAAATTGGTTGTGAATCATAATACAAAAAAATCTTTGAGTTGAGTCGTAACATGGACAGCGGAAGTTAGTTGAGTGGTGAATCATAATAGGGGCCTTAATTTGAAAGTATAACATAAGCTCTGCATTTTGATGTAAAACACATCGAGGAACATTTATGTAGAATATTTCAGCTAACAATATCGCCGATGAAGGGAGTTTTTTACTACTTATTTAAAAAATGGATCAAAAGACCATAACCACGAAGAGCTAAAGAGTAAAAATGTTCCACAAAAATATTACTCGTGGTGTTTTTCATAAAAGTGCTGAACACATCTTCTACCTTGAACGCAAGTATCGCAAGATATCCTATGCCGAAGCAGTAAAACTATGTGCAAAAAGCGGGCAAATTTAACCCTCCGTAAAATAAATCTCAGATGTAAATTTTCAAAACTAGATGCAGCGCATATAACTTTGAAATAATAATGACAAATTTAAGCTATTTCCGATTTTTTATAAAAATTTTTAAATATTTGGCCTAAAAAAATACTTTTCATCATTGCGGTCAGAATAATTCCAAGCCCGTTAAGTGTATAAAAAAATAATACGTCAACATAAAGGTAATTTTATATACATTCTTATAGTGTTTCTTGCAATAAAATTGGACAACCCCTTCCCAAGTTATAACGAAATCGGTAGAGCAGCCTCTTGCAAAATCCCAAATGTTTTAAAAATTAAAAAAAAAACTGCTGCACGAAAGTAAAATTGCTAAAGAAAAGGTTACATATACATAAATATGTGTTAAAAGTATATTTTTTATAAAACTCCTTAAGAGACTTGCAAAACAAAAACAAAATTTGCATGTTTGGGATTTCCCAACAGTTTGCCACAAAACATTTTTTTCACACAAAATTTAAATATTCTACTGATTTCTCGTGGAGGTGTTTCTTGACTACACACAAAATCAAATAATCGTACATCATTTTTGAAATGTTAATAATGCCCACATGTAAGTTTAAATGTTATTTGTTAATACATATAAATTTATTTGTTATTTTTTACAAGAATATCGATGAAAAAAAAGTGTTAACGTTTTAGAATATGTACAAGAAATAAACTTGTGCGAAGGCTAAATTACAAATTTGTTTTTAAACAATAAAATAGTAATAAATAGAAAATGAAATTTTAAAGATATCTATTAGGTTTATTATTCACTGGAAGTACACTGAGAAAATTTTTAGTTAATAGAGATTTTTTTAGTAGTGACTGCGCATTAAATATGTAAGTAAGGGTTCTGCAAAAATCACTTAATCACTCGAATGAAAAACCTTTGCAAAAAAATTTCCAAAAATCGAAAATAAACCTTTAGATTTTATCAAAAATTTTAACAAAATTCATATTTTTTAATTACAAACTGTTTATCGTGTTCGTTGAAATTGTAAAAACCCAACATACACTCAAAAAAACCAAATATGGTGCAAAAATGTACAAAAATACATTAAAATGAGACTAAGACTAAAATATGCAAATACAGATACCATAAAGGGTAAAAAATTCAGCAAATTTTGGAAAGAGCCAGAGTCCTAGGCCAGTGCAAAGATTGCTCCTCCAAAAAAATATCGCTGTACACTAAAAGACTTTTCTTCACAAATTCTGTGAATTTCGACGATAATCCAACGAAACACTTTATTAAATCAACATCACGCTTCGTTAGATTGATGAAACAAGTTTCGTTAAAATTATTTTAATGAAAAGTTCACCAAATATATATAGTAATTCCCTAGATCCAATATAATAATTTTGCTAAACTAATAAAAATATTTCAATATTTAAAATAAATTATTTCATAATTTCAAGAAATTATTTCATCATTTTAATGAAATTATTTCAACATTTCAATAAAATTATTTCATAATTTTAATGAAAGTATTTCATTATTTTCTCAATGAAGTTATATATTTATGGAGTCCGAAAGTGTTGCCGTTGTTGAAAAAAAAATGTTTTTAATTGTTTCGGAATAGAAAAAAAAACAAAACAAAAACATTAAAATACAAGATTCCTATAGGAAATCGACTGGTATTTTCCAAAAAAATATTTAAATTAACAAAACTAGTTTTTTTTCATGTTCAAAACCGGAAATGGCCAATTGAAATTAAAATAATTTTAACCCTATAGCGCTTCGCAGTATGGATCTTTTTGACCCCCCCTTCGACGGCGAGCTAGCGGGCGGAAAATCCTGCAAAAAATTCCTCGTAAAATTTCATTACATCTTTGCAGTTAATAAATTTCTAAACTACACTCGAACGCCAGAAATAAATTAAAACTTATTGTTAAAGCTTATTTTAAGTTTTTTTAATGATTTCTGCCGTTTTAGTTGAGTTTCGAAATTTATTGTATTTTCAGACTTTTAATAAAATTTTTTACGGAGTTTTTTTGTAGGATATTTCAGCCCACTATCTCGCCGTCGAAGTAGAATTTTTTGCCCTTTTTTAATAAAGGTTAAAAAAGACCCATTCAGCGAATGGCTAGAGGGTTATATTGTTCCATAAAATTATTTTTCGTGGAGTTTTACATAAGAGTGCTAAACACACTTTATACATTAAACGTAAGGTTTACACGATATCTTATACCGCTTCTCTATAACAATTGCCAAAAAGAGGGTGGCATGTAAAGAAATTTGCATAACTTTTAAACTTATAGAGATCCCGTTATCAAACTTTTACAGTGTCATGAGGACACCCTAGGTTAATGTTGGTAAAAAAATCAAAAATAGAGAACATGTTGAAGTTATAAAGTTAATTTCAATTGGCTGTTTCCGGTTTTGAACATGAAGAAAAAACTTTTACATTAAATAATTTTTTTAAAATATCACACAATTTCATACAAGAATCACTTATTTAAATTTGTTCTTTAATTTTTATCAAGTTAGCAATAATAATTTTAAAAAATTAAAAACGGCAATACTTTTGCACGCCATAGCTCGACAAATAAACGTCATACAAAAAAATGTTGCATACAAATTTATACCTTCTAGAACTATAGTAATGCCAAATATTAACATCAAAAATTTTTTTTAATATCGGCTCACAGTATCGAACTCAGACTCTTGTTCTGCATCTTTTTCATCATAGCCAACGCTTTAACTACCTCAGCCAACAGCACTCTCAAAGCAATATGTTCTAAACTGAACAAAAATTCAAGGAAAACGTTTATTTTTTTTATCGAATTGTTCATTAATTTTGACCTAATATACTAATACGTTAAATCATTGAACTGGTTTATTAATATAAAGAATAACAACAATTAATGCTTTCAATGAACCGTTTTATACTGAACTTCAATGAACATTTTTATTGAAATAACGTATTCGTACATTGAATCAACGTATTTAAAAAATAATAATGAATCGAAGTCAACGAATGCCACCCGTTGAAATAATGTAAAATATTTTTTTCAGTGTATGCTTGTATAATAACATTTTCATTGAATTAACGTAAAATAATGAATCGAGGTCAAGCCCTTGTATAAAAGAACATACCGATTTCATCGCACTCGGCTCTTAACTATCGAGTGTTGATTGTTATCTAGTGTTAGTCATACATCTGTATGAAATAGAAATGAAACGAATAAAAAATATAGCGAAAGTTTTATGAACATCATTATTAAGTTTCATGCAGATGTCTATTTCCTATTATGCAACAAAATCAATCCTTTATTTTTTAAAAATTACAATGTTCTAAGGACTGATTCTGGTAGAGAGCACTAAGATACAAATATATACGTTTTTCGGCGTTTTAAAAGTTTACATCTGCGATTAATTTTAAGGGAGTTAAATTTCGCCCAATTTTGCAAATAAATAGTTATGACTCGGTATAGAAAACCCTGTAAGCTATAATTTAAGGTATAAGATATGTTCAGTAAAACACAATGAGGAACATTTAAAAAATGGATCCTTTTATCTGTTTCTTAGATAAGGGGGCCAAAAACTCACCTTCAGCGGTGATACAGCGGACTGGAATATTCTACATAAATGTTCCTTGTGATGTTCTACAAAAAACTTTTCAGCTCATCTTATACCTAAAACGTAAGGCTTACAAGGGTTTCTATGCCGAATATTAATTGCGAATAAGTACAAAGTTAACCCTTAAACACATTTAAATTTTTTAGTTATTTCTATCGTTCAAGTTGATTCTGGAGCTTAGTTGCTTTTGAAGACATATAAAAGAGTTTTATGGCAATTATTATTTTAGAACATTTCAGCCCGCTATATCGGCGAATAAGAAGAGTTTTGCCCCTTTTAAGAAAGGAACAAAAAGGCCCATGCAAAGAAGTGTTAGAGGGTTAAAATGCTCCACAAAAATATTTATCGTGATGTTTTATATAGAATACATCTTATCCCTAAGGCCTACAAGATTTCCTATGCCGAATCATTATAACTATGTTCAGGAGGGGGAATTTAAGTCTCTCTAAAAGGAATCAGAGATGTAAACTTTCAAAACAGCGACACACGTATATATCGTTTTGATAAGTTTTGCCTCTTGTTAGAACCGTTTTTTGTGTTGTACAGTTCAAGGAATAACCAGAAAAAAATTATAATAGTTACGTTAATGTTTTCTTCACACAAAATTTATATTTCGCTCGAAATCTGAAAAATATAAAATATTATTATTTTATGATCAACGGAAGGAAAATGCTTGATTTTGAGAGAAAAAAACGTCGAAAATGAACTTGATGCAGCTTTCAGTGCATGTAACTCAATAGATATACGTATCGATATATAGCCTGAAAGAGAAAAAAATATGTATGTATATTAGTTTAAAAATTTATTGTTTTATTATTCAGAAAGAAGCTTGAAAAAATTACTTTTCACGGAGATCTTTCAAAACTGTTAAGAAAAAATTAATAAAATTTATTTGAGTGATCAGAAACCCACTGTGGCGCCTTCCGCAAAATAAGGGTAATAAATCTGTATCTTTTGACCAACTGATCCAATCATTAAATGATGTATACAAAAAAGTTAGAGGAGGACATGAGCTTTCAGAAACTCAGCTTTTTAGGCACTATGTTGTAATACAAGAGGAGCTACCTGGTGTTAAAGTTGACCGCCTCAGACCTGATATTGAACATCCTCGATTTTTTTGGAAAGGAAATAACAAAATATAAAATATGGGCATTTTGTATATATAGTTTAGAAGATATTTGAGGAATATTTTGATCTTTTTTATCTTGACCTAAATTTATTTTTCGCTAATATCTTCAGTTCTACTTAGCCAACAATACTCCAATAATAATTTCTGATTTTAAAGAACCTCTCAAATAATTATGGAAAATTTCGTGTAATTATCTTGACTCGTTTAGTCATGAAAAAATTTTTTAAAAATAACTAATTTGACAAAATTATAGGTAGAGAATTTGTTTTTTAAGCTTGTTGTACAGATTTACACGATAAAAAATGTTTTACTTTACATATTTGGAAAAATTGGCTTCAAAAAAAGATTATTTGAAAACATTGGGTAGCTCATATTTTATTGTCACAGGGTGTCCAGGCAACACCGTTTCTGAAAGCTAATACCTACCCTGACTTTTTTGTATAGATAATTTTGTAATCGGGTTAGTACTGCAGAAGATATTGATATATCACCATAAATGTTGCGTAAAAAAATCGCAAAAATTAAAAACATTTTTATACATCAATTACACCACATTTCTGTTTAGAGCACTATAAAGTTATTTTGTTAAGTGTATTAAAATTAAATGAATGTCTGAATTGTATGTCGTTGGGTTTTTATTTGTGCATTTTGTGCTTAAGTTTCAATTTAAACGAAACGAAAATGATGCTCATAATAATAATAATATAAAAATCAGCAACAACAATAAAAATAACTGTAACAACATTTACAACAAAATTAAGTAAATGTTGTATGCAACACAAAATATTGTTCATATTGTATGCAGCAATAATAAAGTAAAGGCAGCGGGCAATAAGAAGTTACGCCAACATAAAACTGACATATTTAATGCACATCAAAAAGCAACAGCAACAACAACAACAATTACAAAAACTGCAACTATAACAATTAAATAAATGTGTTGCATGTATGTATTGCACGAGTTGTGTGTTGCATGTTTGTTGTTGTTTAATTTTTATATTTCTGAATATGAGCAATTATTATTACTCTTTATGTTATTGTTGTTGCAATTTTGATGCAATCAAAATTTGTTAAATTTTTGTTGTTGTTATTGTTGTTGTTGTTGCAAGTATATACTACTCGTACATCGTTCATCATTTTATTTGGTCTTTGTAGGAAATTGAGTTGTTGCTGGCTTATTTTTTTTTTTTTAGTTGGCTGATTTTATTTGCAAAATTTGTTGTGTTACATGAGACTATCCATCCATCCGACTGTAATTTGAAATAACTAGGGATGTAACCGATTCCGATACCGATACCGATATATCGGCGATACTTCAGATTTTCCGATACATCGGTATCGGCGATATTTTACTGTCGATACGACGATACTTTTAAAATTTTTTTCAGTTTTTTTTAGTTAATTTTACCATGAATTCAATTCGTTGTTTTTTAAATCTTCTTCCCACCAAAAAAAAAAAGACAAGACTTATTATAATCGCTATAAAATACGCTTTATATGAAAATATAAAAATGGGTAGGTTTTCAAGCAAGTTGGAATAAAATCGCAAAATCGGAATAAAATAAAATATAAAATTTTTCTTTTGACGATATTAACATGAAATATAAGTCAAAACAAAATCTTTTAAATATGAACGGAAAGCTTAAGTCCTTTCGACACTGTTTAAAAATTAAAAATCGGTGCAGAAACAATGCAGTTAAAATTGTTCTTGTCCGTGAAGTCCCAAAAAATCGTTTTTTTATCGATAACTTCCGATTTTGAGGATGTATTGCAATTTTTTTAAATGGCAAAATGATCTACTCAACTAGACCTACAAGCCCCACTAAGTCATTTTTCACGAGTAAAAAAAAACATGCCATTTTGTAACTCCGTTTCATTAAGCTAATAAGTTATTTAGAAGAATTTTAGTTTAAAATCGATTTTTTAAAAAGCATGGCGAGTATTTAAAATTATAAAGGAATTACAAACTTTTACTTGCTTTTCTACTACTTATCTGCATATTTTTAATATAGATTTTTTGGAAGCTAAGAAAATTTAGTTGCTTAAACATTACTTCCAATTTTTTATACTGGGTTAATATTAATTTTATATATTAATAATCTCTTACACTAATTTTGTATAATAAAAAAATTACCCTTCTTCAGTTTTATTAATCTAAACTTGAACTCAATTTCTATATTCGTATCGGTATCGGAATCGGTATCGTCGATATTTATTTTTAAATATCGGAATCGGTATCGGATCGGCAAAACGGCGTATCGTTACATCCCTAGAAATAACACACAGACGCTAAAATACTGATATTAAAGAGGGTTTATTTTGCTGTTTAATAGCCAATATTTGAGTTTTTTAATATTTTTCATTAAATGCATTTAACAATAAAAACTATGCCATTAATATTGTTTCGTTTTTGTGTTTTGTATTAAAATGAAATACATACTTACAATAAATATAATTTGTATGCCAAATAAATCAGTTTTTTTTCAGTCTTTATGCTTTCAATTTCATTACAACAAAAGATTTTGTTATAATCAAAAATTGTGTCATAATATATTTATTGCTGTTATTAACTTGATGTGGGGACAACAAACGAATGCATTGTTGCAACAACACTTTTTCTTTTTGCTTTAACTTTTAAAGAGAATTTCTAAAGAGCAAAAATAGGCCAAGACTTAACATATGATTAAAATAAGTTTTCATTTTTAATTTAGCATACAATTTAAAGCAGCAAGAAATATGCACTTTAAGGTAAATAAGCAAAAGTTAATTAATATTGGTCACAATGAACCCAGTAAAAAAAAATGGTTTCCAATAAAACAGGTTTTTACTATTCTGGAGTAAAAGTAGCGCTGACAAACCTGCTGATATCGCTGCTGATTTGTGTATGGCGAGTTCCCGGTTTGGAGTACTACATTTTTGCTCATAAAAGCGCTTTTGAAGCGCTAAAAATCATCAACATTTTCAGCACTAAAACTGAAAATATATGAAAAATAGTTCAATGGGGATTGGCGGTGTTAACGCCACTTTGAACTTTTATTATTTCGTAACTTTATTTATTTTTATTAATATTATATTTTTACTCACCGTCTGTTATTTTAACTTCAACTAGTATCGAACTTAGATCCCTCAGGTTTTTAGTCCAACGTACCAACCACTCGGCCAAAAACACTGTTGCAAAACGGCACCAAGAAACTGAAATAAACTTACTCTGCTTTCTCGCTTGAAAACTTGCATTGGATAAGCTCTATAAAATCAGCTTTTTTGTATAACTTGTGTACGAAGCTTTTATATACTAAGTAAAATGCAAATATTTTCTTTTATTCATACCACCCATTGGATGTGTATACATTTGCTAACTTTCTCGCCTTAAAACCTGCATTGTTGTGGCGCTATAAAATCAGTTTCTGAACAAGCTTATATTTTAAAGCGAATTATCATGCGCTTTATTTCTTTAGTGCTTCAAAAAACATGAAAATTTTTTACTGGGAAGCATTAAAAGTAAATAAGATTTTCAGCTCGTTGGTTGTTGCTGTCTTCGCTGGCAGTATTTTTTACCGCCTTCAAAAAATAAAAATTTGGTAATACAATTTTGTTTTCTATTGCGTGAAAAGAGTTCATGTTAACAAAATATTTATTTAGCATTCAATGTACATAAGGGCCTATTCACATATTACGTAACGCTATTTTCGGAGGTTCTATACCACGTCCCCACCCCCCCCCCCCCCCCTTCGTAACGCTTTTTACAAAATGTTCAGTAGAAAGTATCTAATAAGAAATTTTAAGCCAAAAAGAGGTAATATTTTTATCCTTTATATGATCGGATTTTTACAAAGTACCAAAATATATTTGAGGCTTTGTTCAGAAGAAAAGGGTATAATTTAAATTTTACTTCTAACTTTATAGCTTTAGACTCTAACGTTTAGAAGATAAATATAGAAATATGAAAAAGTGGTACTATTTTTAGTGTTTATTTATTTGAATTTCCAAAAAGTACTCAAATATATTTGTTGGTAGAATATAAAAGTAGTACCAAAAAAGTACCAAAACTATGTTTGACAATTTTTCGCCCCGAAATGTAGAGATATAAAATAAAATACCAAAAATAGTAACTTCTTTTGCCCTTTATATATTCCAATTTCATTAAAGAACACAGAAAAAAACTAAATTTAATTTTCTGTAAAGGAATTCAATGAAATAGTAAATATTTTGGCTAGGAACGGACCTACAAACAAATTTGTAAATATAAACAAAAATATCTCAACAATTTCATTGAAAAAACGTGTTTTTTTTCAGTGAACAAATTGTTTAAATCTATAAAATAATTTGTCTAAAAATATTTACAAATGGTAAACAAAACAATTTACTAAATCAAACAAAAAGATTTACTAGATTTTCTGAAAAATATCAAACAATATTTTTGTCTCAGTTTATAAAACAGTTAGTATAAAATACTAACAAATATCAAACAAAATACTTACTTAATTAAACAAAAATATATCAAACAAACTTTTTGCCTTTGTCATTTATAATCATCATCATCCATTAAGCATTTATGAAATTTCACTTTGTTAAACATGTTCAAGTCTGAATGTTTATCTAAAGACTCTAAAAAAATTAATGAGAATTAACGCAACCATGTTAACGAATTGATTCAGTCAAAACTCTTCAGTAAACAAACTTGGTACAATTGCTTTACTTTTGCTTTCATTGTTGTTGTTGTTATTTGTGTCTATGTCGTCATCGGGGTTGTTTTTCTACGACAAAGTTTTTCTTCTTGTTTTTGATATTTGTGTTCTAAATAAAAGTCAATCAAACAGTTCATTGATTATGTAAAGAACATTTACTGAAAACTAAATTTATTTTTAAACAAACTTTTGTTTGAAACTTTTGTTTGTACCAAAAAGTAAGTGAGGATATTTTAGAAAGAGAAGAGTACAATTTAAACTTTATTTCTAACTTTATTACTTTAGAAGATAAATATGGAATCAAAAAAGTAACAAAATCATGTTTTTTTTTACCATCTTACAAAACCATAATTGTACAAATATGAAAAAAGTACCAAAAATCTATCCGCTTATACTGGTGTGCAAAAAAAGTTGTTTTTCGATCCTTTAAATTAAAATCTGTATGTATGTGGAATACACAAAGTTTTATGCGCTAAACTCAAATCCGTTTTCAGTTTTTTTCTATGTCTCAGATTTTTTATGGCATGATTTACATGACGCCCGAAATAGGGCGGTCACGCTATATATGTATTTCTTGATAATTCGAGAACGGTTTGCCCGATTTAGATAAATAAATCACCAAAAGAAAAAAACCTTTCAAATTAAACATATTTAGTCCAAATGGAAAAAATTTAACATAAAGTATAATACGGCTATGGCTGAATGGTAGATACGACAGACTATCAGTCAGGAGGTCGAGGTTCAAACCAGCCAATTGCTTTTTTTAGTAAAAACATTTTGTTCAAAAATAATGAGTGTGTAATTTTAGGTCGATAATAATTGGTAAAGTGTTGCCGACTATTATAGACCTAATGTTCAACAAAAGTGTTTTAGAGTGTACCTAACTTTCTAATAAATGATAAAAATTTAATTCCGCATGTTTTTTTTCCTGGTTTTATTATTCAAATCGGGCAATCAGTTTTTGTGTTATGATGAAATATGCTGACGTACCTAGTGGAAATATTAGTCATGCCCATTTAAAAATATAAAAAAAAAATTAAAACGGATTTGAATTTAGCCCAATAAACTTTGTATATTCTACATATTTTTACGTAAAGGCGATTTTTTCTACAGACCAGTGTTATTTTTCGATTATACTAGGTATTATGATATATTTTGAATTTTGGGTCTATCTTGATCAGGAGATATGAGATTACCAAATTTGTCGGTTTTTAGCTACTCATATGTCAAGTCACTATATAAACTATTGAAATTGCTTCTTTAAAGCAAACATTAAGATTTTAAAAATTTCATTCAACTGTGCTATTACTTTCATTCAACAAAACAGAAATTTAAATAACAACTAAACTCCTGTTACAAAACCTTAGGTTCATTTGACCAAAAACGTTTATAAAATATTCACAATAAACCATAAAATATTAATGACCACATGCAGCAATAAAACCACGATATATGTACACAAAATCACTAAGACTTGATTAGAATGCAAAGTTCTGGCACTCCATAAAAAATTAAACGAAAAGTAAGGTACAAAATGGTCACAGGGGTAGATGCAAAAGAACTTGCAATGGCTGACTAAGTAACCACCACATGCCACTTGTCGTTGTTGTATCGTATCGTTTCGTTATCGGAAAATTAGTTCAAGTTCTGCAATTTAAAACTTGAAGTGGTTGTTTACTGCTGCCCTGCCGAGGCCGGATCTTGGTCATTCACACATACACACTTACTCACTCTTATTGTAAAATTTACCTACTCATTTGAAATACAAAAAAATATTAGAAAGAACAACCTTAAAAACAATTTGGTTGACGTTGGTCGGGCATTCATAATGAGTCTATTAAATCTTATTATTATTTTTTTTAATTTCTGTTTTGGTTTGCATTTATTCCATGTTGCATAATAAATAAATGGAATTAGTTCAAATGTAAATAAATGCAGGTTCTTTTTCTTTCGTGTGCAGTAAAATTATTAAATTATTAAGAGAAGAAAACAGTGCACCTGTTTTCTAAATTTCTAATTTTCATTCTAATTTCTGGCATTTTTTTTTTGTCTTGATGTATGACGAGAATTTGTTTAGAGTTTTATCAAATATTTTAATAGATTTTTCGTATCGTTTTAATATAAAATTGTGTAAGTCGTAAGGTAATGGCATATTTTCAGAAATATCATAAATTGTTTCATTTAACCCTTAGGCACAGTCTCGCACAGTGGAAAGAAACGAAAAAGGTAATTTTTAAAGTTTAATTTTTCTTGGAAACATTTGCTTGCCATTGTTTTATTTGAAGTTATTAGAATTTCTCGTTTACAAAAATCGTTTATTTTTAATTAACTCTTGCTGTTTTGTGTGGTTAGAGTGCTATGGAAACTACTAAGCAAGTAAGCAGCCTACCTCAATAAATAATATTTAAATAGAAATTTTTTTATTTTTTCTTTGTTGATTACGCTTAATGTTAGGTACTATTGACATGAAATTTAAGAATTTACAAAAATTTTAAACGCACAAACTCACATATGACGGTAGAAGAATACATACTCGCAGTACCATACTAACCCAATTGATCATGTGCTTCAGAAATCTTTACATACAGAAAAATTTCATATTAAAATTGTTTTTACAATAATATTCAAAGAACATTTTTCCTTTTGAAATAACTATATTTCAGGTTGATTTAATATTCCACTACAGTTAAATCAAAATGATGTTGATATTGTAACAACACGAAGAATCATGTTGCATCAAAGTTATTTCAAGTTGAAACAACATGAATTTAATTTAGCTATTTTGATTTTTCTTTTAAAATAAATTATTATTAGTTTTCCATGATTTGGCCAACTGGTATACATGTAACTTATTCACATTGGCATACATACTTACACACATAGTTATTGTAATATTTACAAAGAACATACTTTTGTATGCGTGGTAATTTTTCTGTTGACATTTTCTTTTTGTTTTCCAAAGTTTTGTGAACATTAAATGGAATTTGAAAAATGTGTGACTGAAGTATAGAACAGAAATAAAAATTAAATAAAGTAAAGAATAGGAAAAGGGAAGTTCTTTTTTAGTTCGTTTTGCCACAAAGTGCAGTTAACAAAAAAAATTTATGTACATACATATGTATGTAATTCGGTACAGCAATTGAAACAACTTCAAAGGGTTGTTCCAGCTTTGAGGCTTAAATTTGTAAAATACGCCCTTTACTTCAACGAAATGTAAATTTAATTGCAATGCATTTTTTTCGGAAATAAATACAGAAAGTAAGTGGAAATATTAAACAACTTATGACTAATCTTTGGAAAAGTTTTGTAGCTTAAAAAATGTTTAAGAAAAACGTCCAATACTCAGCTCTATTTTTGTCAAAATTTAACCATTTTTCACCTTCATTTCAAAGTCTTGATTTTGAATATTTTTCAGGGCTACATGAATTGAGATAACTTAAAAATTTCTTCTGCATATTATCAAGGATTTTGCTTAAAATCAAAAAAATTTTTTTTTTTTTAATTTTGGTGATGCTATTACCGGAGATATTTACGAAATCAGGAACAAAGTCGCAAAACCAAAGTTTACAAATTCAACGCCAAATATCTTTAAAAATATTTAAGATGTCTTAATGAAATAAAGTCTCTTAATGAAATTAATGACATAAAGTCTTTGTCTCTTAATAAGCTAAACAATAAAATTAAGTTTATTGAAATCGGATAATATTTGTAAAAGTTATGAGGCCAACAAAGTTTATCATGTCCGAGAGAGTAAATTTTCACACCATGTGTTTCAACAGGGTGGTCTAAGTTTCATCATTCTTAAAGCGTAGGTCTTCTTCTATGATTTTTACATGCATCGTTTTGTAATCGGAGAGCAAGTTTCAAAGATACAGATTTTATTACCATATTTTATTTTTTTCGCTACGTTATCCGTCCGTCTGTCGGTCACAGGCTGTTTTCTCGAGAACCGGAACAGGTGCGGACCTGAAGTTTTCACTGAATATGTATAACAAATTAAAGGGTGTTCTAAAGCGAGGAACGAAATATGTTGATATGCTAATATAATATACCGACATATACACTTGAAATTTTGAAAGTTAGTGTATCAATATACAGAATACAACAACTAACACTGAAAATAAAAAACAAAATAAAAATTAAAGGGTCTTTTATCAGTTAATGTAATTTGGACTATGTAATTTTTACAATTAGCTATAGCTTGGAAACCGAAAGAGGCAAACTCTTTTAAAAGTAATAGTAGTAACAGTAGTAGTAAAAATTAAAGGGTATTATATCAGGTTATGTAATTTTGAAATGTAGCTATATCTCCTGAGCCATAATGTAATATACAGACTTTCATATATAGACACTTCAAATCTTCAAAGTTAGTATATTATTATACAGACTACACCAATTAATACTGAAATCTAAACAAAATAAAAATTAAAGGGTATTCTTTCAGTTAATGTAGTTTTGAAAATTAGCTGTATCTTAGATACCAGAAGAGCCAAACTGTTAAACTTTTCACAGTTAGTGCAGCATTTCAAAGGCAAAAGTTGCGAATGCTAAAATAACAAACTAACTAAAAATTAAATGGTATTCTATCAGGTTGAACACTTTTGAAATTCAGAAATCACCTAAACTAAAAATCCGCAAAGAAATCAAAAAAATCGCCAAAAACGAACAAATCGCCGAAACTATAAAATCGCAAAAAAAGCAAAAAAGATCGCCGCAAAAACAAAGAAATCGCAAAAAAACAAAGAAATGCCTAAACAAAAAAAAACGCCAAAATTAAAAAACCATCTAAACGGAAAAAGCGCCAAAACTAAAAAAATGGTAAGATCTAAAAATATCCTCGAAAACCGAAAAAAATTTCCAAAACGAAAAAAAGGCAAAAAAAACCACTTAGGGTCAGGCCACACGAGCGTTCTTAAAACGCGCGTTTCTGCTTTTTTATATTAAATTTTAAATTAATAAATTTTATAAAACTTTAAATTTAATACAAAAAGGCAGAAACGCGTGTTTTAAAAACGCCCGTGTGGCCTAGCCCTTAGAACGAAAGAATTCCCTAAAACTAAAAAATTGCTAAGCAAACAAAAAACACCAAAACTAAAAATCGTCCAAACAGAAAAAAGCGCCAAAATTAAAAAAGTTACAAGATCTAAAAATATCGTCGAAAACCGACGAAAATTTCCAAAAGGAAAAAAATCGCCAAAGGTAACAAAAATTTCCAAAACTAAAAAAAATCGTGAAAAAACAAAAAAATTGACAAAAATAAAAAAAACGCTAAGAACGAAAAAATCCCAAAAACTAAAACCGAAATAAATCGCCAAAAAGGAAAAAATCGCCAACAATACAAAAAAAATTTGCCAAAACTAAAAAATCGTCAAAACAAAAAAATCGTTGAACAAAGAAGAAACATCACAAAAATATCGCCAAAAACGAAAAGTGTCCCTAAACCTAAAAAAATCGCGAAACCACGAAAAAAATCGCCAAAACGAAAAAAAGCTCGAAACCTAAAATAAATCGCCAGAAAGGCAAAAGGAATATATGTATGTATATGCTATTCGTACGGAACCGGAACCATTCGTGTGCGAGTCAAAGTCGCACTTTACTGAATTTATTTCCAATTGGAACCACTGTACGGCGGTTTAAGAAAAATAAATTAATTTTTTGAGGTTATGGCAAAAAGATAAACAATTTTAAGCTCCAGCTAACATCGTACTATCGCCGCATATACAGAGTTTCGTCGCAAGAAAGTCATAGGTAATAAAGTCAAATGGTTTTATTTCTCAATTACATTGCACTGATAGTGGGATCTTAGCTTAACGGTAAAATGTAAGCATCAAAAGTAATCACAAAATTCTAAATCTCATGCAAAAAGAGCTGAATTGGCATCATTGTTTAATCTTAACACCTAATATGCAAATAAAAACTGGTTTCTTGTTATGCACTTCAACGTGCGTGACTCATTCTTTTTGATTTGATGCTGCAGTATTTGCTATTATAGTTTTTTTTTCATTTTGCATTCACAAAGTCTTTTTGTTTGTTATTCAATTAAAAGCAAAAATAATAAAAAACATTTACGAATAAGGATGAGGTCACACGGGTGTTTTTAAAACGCATGCTTTGGCATTTTTTAACTAAGTTTATGGTTTTTGATTATTACATGCTATTACAGAGTATTTTTTTCAGTTAGCGAAGAATGAGAAAGGTGAAAGGTTTGAAAATCGCAAATTTATTTTAAAAAAACAGAAACATGCGTTCTAAAAACGCTCGTGTGGTATGGCCCTGAAACCAACAATATACACGTACAATTTACTTAAACTAAATTGTATTTATATTTGTACTGCGTGTATTTGCTTATCATTTTGTTTGCTGTGAAAAAGGTGCGTAAAAGAAAGAGCAAATGATGAAAGAGTGTCGATTGCTAGCGTCGAAAACGCTCGAATGTATTAGCGCTTTTAGGGACTGACATAAATATTTGAAGTTGGCAAAGATATTAAGTCCATGGCTTAATATCTTTTTTCCTACCGTTAAAGAAATATGAGAATTTAGACGGAAATTAGTATGGGCAGACAGCGAAGCCAACTTTTTTTAGGAAGATAAATAAAATAAAAATAAAGCAAACTTGAAATAAATTTCGATATGTTCTTAAATAAAACTATAAACAATTTTACAAGTGAAATTGATATCATATTAATGATGTTTTAGCAATAATTGCATTGCAAATTGCTCATATAAACAACAGAAGAAAAAAAACTGGTGATAAACTTGTTAAAAACTACTTTAGCCATTTTTACACATATGTATATGTATATAGGGCACTCCACACCAAATCGGACAGTTTGAAGAGCCTTCCTGGTTAATTTTGAAATTTTTTTGATTACTCGTTTAACGGCTCTTTTCACAATGCACGATTAAAAGTTAACGTGGACTTTAACGGCAAGTTCGGCATACAAAACCTGCCGTTAAAGTCCACCTACTTAATCATATATTGTGAAAAGGGCCCTGAAAGATATTAAATCAGGTATGTGATGGAAATCGATTCCGAAAACGAAGCTATTTTGAAAGCTGTTTTTTAATAATATATCTTTATTAAAAACAATTTTATCACAAATATTATAAAAATATTTCTTTATTACAAAAGAGTTGTATCACAAAAATTATAAAAATTTGATGAAAAGTGCGTTAAAAGGGACTTTCAAAAGTGCTTCGTTTTCAAAATCGATTTCCATCACATACCTGAATATTCAAAATAGTCCCTGTTTTTTAATTTTTTTATAAACAAAAACAAGCCGCGAGGCGATTTAGCTTGTCTGCGGAAAACACCCAGGGTCAATGGAGGGAATCGAACCCGCGACTTCTGGACTGAAAGGCTAGCATCGCTACCAGTCAGCGAGAGTGGCACCCCATAACTTTCTTAACAATGTTATTGTTTATGCTTTTCGATATTTTTCAGAAAAAAAATAGAAAAAAAATTAAACTTTTTTTTTAATTATTTTGGATTGAGTTCGGTTTTAATTTAATTTTTCAATTAAATTATATTTTTATAAAGAGATAAATATGAAGCATGTAGACAAAGAAAATTTTGACTGCGCGGAGGGTTGAACTGACGTTTCGATAGCTCCCGCTAATCTCATCAGAGTTCTTTACCGCTTAGACCACTCGACCAAAGTCGGGTGTTTGCAGTCAAGAGCTGAATATCATCTACTTTTAAGCTTTAAAATTAATTGGAACGCCAGAAATCAGTCAAAACTTAAACGTGTTTAAGGGGTAATGGCGTACTTATTTACAATTAGTGCTCGGTAAGGAAATCTCGTAAACCTTACGTTTAACGTGTAAGATGTGTTCAATACTTTTATTTAAAACACCACGAGGAACATTTTTGTAGAATAACTTTGCCCGCTATATCGCCGCTGAAGGGAAATTCGTTCTCTTTGTTTTTTAGAAAGGCTCACAATGACCCATACAGCGAACAGCTAGAGGGATAAAATATGCTACAAAAATAGTGCTGGTAGTGTTCTACGTAAAAATGCTGCGTAAACACAAGACTTACAAGATTTTTTATGCTTTATAGAAATTTCTTTTTTAATTTTCAAAAATCGAAAAAATATTAGTCATGGAAGGACCACTACCGGACTGGCCTTTAAAGTTCTTGGGTGGATAGAAGTTAAAAATTAGTTATTTTGAAAAACATAGAACGATCTACCCATTTTCTAAAATACGATTTGAAATTTCAAACGTAAAATTTTGAAATTTCAAAAAGTAAAATTTTGAAAAAAATGTTGTTTAATTTTAAACATTATTAAGAAAGTTATGAGTTAAAAACTACCAGGAAGGCTCTTTTGAGGGCTACTAAAAAAATATTACAAAATTAGAGAAGTAAAAATAAAAATTTTCTAACCGTCCGATTTGGGGTGAAATACCCCATATGTATATATAAAACAGACTAACGTTTAAACTAATTGTCCTTTTTAATGACTTATTTTTATTTCTTACGTTTTCTTGGTCGTGCACTCTCGCTTCCCAAGTTATCGTTTGTTTAAAATTTAAGAAAAATATATACTTACTTCGGAAATACGCATTTAAAGCAATTGGAATTTATGAGTAGCAAATAAATGTTTCGTCTACGACTATATTCAGGCAGGAATTTTTATAAAAAATATTTATTAATTTTTGTTCTCTTCTATATTTTATGCTGCTGCTTTAGTTGTTGTTCTTGTCGTTGTCGTATTTATAAAAGAGAAGTTTTATTTGGAAATGTAGTAAAACTTTCCTCCCTTTTCATCTGTAAAATGGCATAAAACCAGCTGTAACATGAACATTTCGTCAGGCGTACGCTTGAATGAATAATGGGTTGGCTAATGGGCTGAATAGTCGGATAGTACTATAATTTTTGGTTTGTTGTTGTTTCTAATAAACTCTGACAAAAATTAAAATATTTTATTTCTATGAAAATACTGAATGTATTCGGAAAAGGTAGAAAGGAAAATAGGAGGGTTACATGTATGAATTCTTTATGTAGTTATACAAACAAAAGAGGAGAGTAAAAATGAATGAACAAGTTTGAGGGATCAAAAGAAATCATATGTTTTAAAGGGTGTTCGCAGAGGAGATGAAAATGTAAAAATTTTGAGAATGAAGAAAATTTATATGCCGCCGTTCGCTCCATAAAGTATTCTATGCGAAGCAGGTGCAGAATGACGTCCAATGCAGCTTGAGATTTGCTCCTCTTGGATCCTGTGATGTCCACTTTGGTAAGTAAACTCATATGACTCTCGATCCTCAATGCCTTACACCACATAGCCTTGGGAAACAACTGGCCTGATAACCGATGTGTAAATCCAGTTTACTACAACCCACCTCCTTCCAATGGAGTTCCTGCATCAGTAGTAGGAATTTAGCCCTCTCTTTAGCCTTTTCTGCTTGTTCCTTTTCCATGAAAGCTTACTATTTAAGAAAACATCAAAGTATTTAGCTTCCTCCGCTATGATCGGCTCCACCCCTCCAATCCTAGGCAGTACTAAACTGTATATTTTCTATCCCTTGATAAAGAGGACTAGTTCAGTTTTCTCTGGGTTAGTTCTCTATGATAGTTCACCAAGCGCCGACTGCATGATTTCACTGATAGTGAGAACAAAGTTTCCCATTAGCAGCGAAACCACGTCGGCAGCATAAGCGACTATCTTTCGGTCGCTCCTGTCAAAATGCCTAAGAATTACGTTCATCGCCAGCAGGCTATTGTGGCGTGGTGTAGTAATAGAACTCTTCCCGGTGGTGTGCCCCTATTCGCTATTTGTCTCAGGCTTACGCCTCCCATACTCAAGTTGATAATCCTGCTGCTAAACATAAGAATTATTCACTCTCTCAGCCTCTATGCTATTGTTGTTTATCACTCCCTCAATGTCTAAGAACGCATCCAAGCGCATCATGAAGCGCGCTCTCAATAGACCTGCCCTTTATATAGGCGTGCTGATGACGCGCGTGTCAATTGTGTTCCTACGATGCAGATCAACCAGTCGTTCTAGTGTTTTCAGGAGAATAGACGAAATACTGATTGGCCTGAAATCCTTTGGCTTTGAGTGGTATAAAAAGAATCCTAATCCAGTCTCCAGCCTTTCGGTGTTAACATCCTAAACAAGCATATCCAAAAGATATTCACCAGAGACAGTGGTAGCGCCGAAAAATGCCATCCAGGCCCGGTGGTTTATAGGGCTCAAAGGTATTCACCACCCATGCTGCTTTTTTCCTAAAATAAACCTCCATCGTTGTTTATTTCTTACTTCCTTACAGCCAGGAACGTGTGTGTCCATAAGCACAGAAAGGGTCTCAGGGCTGGATTCCGCCCATGAGCCATTCAATCTTTGAATATGCCCAGGGGCCTTATGGTCATTGGACAGTATTTGCCTGAACCTGAATGAGCTCATTAACGGAATCGATTTCCTCACAGTATTTCCTCCATGAGTCCCTTTTCGCCCTTTTGAGATCTCTGTTGCACCTATTGTACATCACCTTATGGCTGTTCCATTCTTCAATCCTGTCTGTGAGTTTCGCCCTATTGAACAAACCTTCTTAACGAGGACCGCAGATACCTCAGTCCTTGGTCCACCTCGAAGGTTGCTCCATATTCCCGGCAGGATTGCTCACAACTTTCTCTAAAAGTGTTAGTGAAATATTCCACCTCCTCTTCCACTCCCACCTGTGTCTCTACACCCCGTGGAGTGTCCCTGGCTCTAATGACAACAGTGGCCCTATAGGTAATTCCAAGGACACGATTAAATCTGTGCCTACAAGGAAAACGACTAAACTCAAATTTGGCAAGTGGTTAAAAGAGAATTTTAAAATCGCTGTCTAAAATCAGGGAAGCTAATCTTTGTATGCCCGATGTTAGCAACTTTTTTGTAGTTTATTTTATAATGAAACAACAGTTAACTTAAGAGAAATAAACAAAAGTATAATGACAAATACACTTTCTCCTAACTCGGCTTTAGCTGTTATTTCTTGTGGCCACAGAAATGTTCACATATTATGTCCTTTGCATTGAAAAGGTTGAAACACCCTTTACAAAAAGATTCGCTGTAAATATTACTTTGCGTAACTTGCCACCACTAGCTACCACCCTTTTATTAATCTGCTTTTATTTCAAATTTCTATAAAGAATTTCTAAATATGTAGTTGCTAATGTTGCTGCTGTTGAACTGAAAATGGTGTTGAGATAGTTCAAGGTTTAATACCTGTACCATTTCAAATAATTCTGTATGACTGATGGCTGTTTTTTCTGTCTCGTAAACTAGATATATTTAGGACATAAAGACAAATGGCGGCATGGCATTAACATTTGCGTTAGTCTAGTAAAAATATTTTCTTTTTTCAAAGCATGCTGCTGCATTCGGGTTTCATTCATCATCACAGCAGCGGACATTAATACACAACATTGATGATGCGTTTCACTTCTTTCAGCAATTTTATATTCAGTAAAGGGTGGTTTATTATTTTTATTAAATTCGTAACACACGAGATTAAATAAAAGAAATTTTATTAACAAAAAAAAAACATTTGCTTTCATTCTATATTTTCTGAGTATGATATTCCTGCTTCTTAAAACATTTTTTGTATGAATGTACTCATTCATGCCGTCCATATATTTGAGTGAGTCTAATAAATTCCTGAAATTCCTAAAGGGTAAACTTTCAATTAAGCAAATTATGAATACATATTTAAAATTTTTGTCCGTTCCCTTAATGTTTATTATTAATTTAGTTACTCGTCTATATTTCTTTCACTAGGAACGTTTAAATTGAATTTTGACATTTAAATGTTAATGGAAGAGGCAGACTGCTAGCTGCCTTTTGTAATATAAATTATTAATGGCAGGAGTTGTCTAGGAATTTATTTAAGAATTTTATTGTAAAATGTAAACATTTAAAAATAGAAAAATTTTTTATATATTAATGTTTCTTGCCTTTTTGAGCCTTCCAAAGGAGAAAAGTAGTTGTGGGAATATGTAGAAATTTAGTTTGTAACATTTTAGATACTTTTCCAGTAAATACATTTTTTGTTATTTGTATTGTCAACATAAAGCCTCTTTGGCTTGTCAGAACAAATAAATACTCAGGGTCTTTGCACCATCAAAAGTCGGTCTAATAGTCCAGCACACTTTCAAGTGTTCTCACGCAGCATCCCCGGTTTATTTTTAAGACATTCACTGTATAGCACAAAAATAGTTACATGGCAGAGGACAAAAAAAAAATATGTATATATTTTTTTTCTCCGCGCTTTGTAAGTTTACATCTGGGCCTCATTTTAGGGGGAGCTAAAGTTCTACCCATTTTGCACATAGTTATAGTGACTTGGCATAGGAAATCTTGCCAGCCTCACGTTTAAAGTATAAGATGTGCTCAGCACTTTCATGTAAAATATCACGTGATACAGTTTTGTAGAACAGTTTGTACGTGTGTTTTTGTCTCTTTCTTAAAAAAGGGCAGAAACTTCGCTTTAACGACGATATAGCGGGCTTAAATGTTCTAGAAAAATATCCACCATTAAATTCTACTATAGGTCCCTTAGTACACCGAAGCTCCAGACTCGACTTGAATGCCAGAAATCGTTTAAAATTTAAATTTTAATTTTTTTCAGAATTACCCAGCAAAAAAATAAATGAACGCAATGCAAATTGAAATAGCGTTTTCATGATTTCTTAAGAACTTGTTAACATCTTAAATCTTAACAAAGAACATCTTAAATCTTAACAAAGATGTAGTTTTTGAACTAATGAAAAACGCATGCGACATTGCTAGATAGTCATATATGAAATATTGCATTAATTATCCAACGAAAAAGGCATGTAAAAAAGAATTAAATCATCACATTGACATAAATATTTTCTAGGGGTAAGCAAGCTAAAATAAGTTTTAACTCATTAAAAAATAGCTGGGATATGGCTCAGCTGTAGAGAGCATGTCTATCGTCTGGAGTGCGCGCGTTCAAATCCCAGCTGTGTCAAACTTTTTTTAATTTATATTTTTTTATTAATATTTTGCACGCGTGCAAAAACGGGCTAAAACCATCGAGTTTTCATCGGTTGTAAGCAAGCACTCATTTGAATGACAATCACTTTATTTAAATATGAACGCATGACCTACAATGACACGCTAATGTTAAAATCATGCGTTTTCCACCAGAATTTTAACGCATGCAGTATCATTAGAACCCATGCTTTTACTCGTTTTTTCATGTTTAGTATTCAGTATAGGAAACTTAACTGAAGGTGTTTGTTTAGCACTTTAAGCACCACCTGAAACATTTTTGTGGAACATTTCAACCCTCTAACTCTTCGTTGTATTGGTCTTTTTTATCAAAAACTCCACTTCAGGGGCTATAAAGTGCGCTTAAATGATCTACAAAAATATTCACCATAAAATTCTACTATATGCCCTCAGAGACATTAAAGCTCTAGATTTAACTTGAACACCACAAATCATTCAAAACTTAAAATGTGTTTAAGGGTAAATTTCGTACTTATTCGCTGTTAGTACCCGGCATGAAATATCTTCAACCGTACCTATAAAATATAAAATCTGCGTAGCTTTGCTTTAACGTCCTAAAAGTTATAGATAAATTATATTAAACAAATTTTTTACGTAACGCTCAATACAATTTTATACGAATTAAATATTTTTTCAGAACACACACTATATTTTGAATTCAATGAATTTCATGAATTTCATACATCTTCGATGTATATTAACATAAGCTCCTAAAAATTTTCAATTAGGAGTAAATTAAAAAAATATCGATAACACTTATTCTATTTTATTGGACACAAACCATGATTAATTGATGAAACGTTTTGCAATATAGTATTATTCGACAAAATTCACAAAACTTTTAAATATTTATAAGTAAAAACCTACGCTGTTATATTAGTTTACGTTCTTAATGCAATTTCAATAATTAAACCAAGTAATGAAGTGTCCTAAAAAGGCGTAACGCTCAGTACAAAATACTGCACACAACAAAAATTTAAAAATAAAGTTATAACTTCTAATATTTTTCAAACATTTATGTGTGAAATAAGCGAAGCAAATGCAAATATTCTAAAACCGGTATAAATTTAATCTCGGTTTTGGAAAAATTCATACTTTCTTAATGTGGAAAATCAACAGCATGCATTGCGGACACCCCATTTTGTATGAAGAGAGTATAAGCAGTATTTTCGTTCTTCGTGGTAATGTCTTACACAAAAAAAATTTATGCACATTTATTTATAATCGATTAAATCAAGCTAAAGCAGTTTTCATTTTAAAATTTATGCGTTTATTTTATGAAGTATTTTACTATGCATTCAACGGACAGGAAAAAAGCATTTGAAATGTGAATCACCTATATAATAAATTGTCACCAAGAATTTTATAACTATTTGCCGATGCCCCTGGTAGCTAGTGCTTTCACTTCCTTATATTGATCTTATATTTAGCTATAAGTTTAATACTAAATAAATAAATAAATAAATACGTTAATTGTTGTATTAGTACACATTTGTGAATATCCCTAATATTTTTAGGGCCTTTTTAGTGCAATGAATTTATTGTTTTGTTTATTTTCTTAATTATCAATTTTCTTTTTTCTTTGTTAGAGGTGTTTTATAGTCGTTGCTGCTTAATAAATCTTTAAATATCAATTTTGAATTTGTTGCGTCGTTATTCATTCTCGTTTCTGGCCAAAGGGCTTTAGTGATATTTTCGGTTTCATTATTAACAACTATTGCTATTGTTGCTGCTGTTTTGTTGACGTTATTGTGTTAAAAAGGCTTGTCAAAATGTTTGTGGTGTGTGGGTTTAAATAAATGTTATGTTATTTTATTTTATTTTTATTTGCTTTTTTTTTGTAAAATCAACATCAAAGACATTTTAATTTTATTCAATTGTTTTTTTTCTTTCTTCTTTTTGGGAAGTGTATTAAAAAATGAAAATTTTTTTATTAGCATAAAGAACAAAGTAAAATATTCCAATCAATAGCGAATTGCTATTGATTGGAATTCACTTAATTTGGCCAAGAGATGAAACATTTAATTTATTTGCTGGGTTTTTAATTAAAAATTTATTCTTTTGGGAAAAAGAACAGACTAGGGTTTGGAAAAACACGACCTAATATTCCCGGCAAAATGTTTGAGATTTTCCCGGAAAAACGGGAAATTAAAAGTACATTTTATTTCATAATTAAAATATATTCCATATTATCAGCCGTGTCACAGATTCCGTTCGGATTGGTTTTGATTCCGTAGTTGTCATTTCTAAAATGTACATTTTTGATGCTTTAGATTCCGTTTATTTTGTATTTCGTTTTTACAATGATAAAGTTTTTATACCTTGAGGCGTTTGTTTACTCTTGTGTTTAGATGCAAAGGTCACATTAAGCTTTTTATTAACATGGAAAGCTCATGACCAAATATTTATTTGCCGCTCCTAAAAGTATGCACGTTTTTTTAGCATTTACTGCAAATGAAGTCAGTAGAAAATTGTGTTACAATTCCACTTTGAAATTTAAAAGTGGTTTGATTACGAAGAAAATTTTCTTTTCTTATTTTCTGAAGAAGCAACTTACGGAATTGAAACCATTTCCGATCGGAATGGTATTCTGTGGCATGGCTGTATATAATAACTATAGTTCATATTATGGACTTTATTTGACATATTTATATAATTTCGCAAGTGACAGCGATATTTATCAATAAAATTTTCAATGTTTATTTAAAATATTACAAAAATTCGCTTGACTGATTGTAGGACTAAATATATACGATGAAATGCTTCAAATTCTCTTTTAAAGATGGTACGTTTTTCATCTTTTGTTGTAACACTAAAGTTTCCATCCAATATTTTTTAGTACAAAATAAAAAATGTGAACGGTTCAAACTTATACGGAAATTTCGTAAAAATTTATACATGCAAAATGAGTTTGGCAGTCTTCTAATCGTTTTCTAAAGTAAATAATTCGAAATTAAATGAACTTTGAGTGATTTTCCGCCGAATTAATAAAAAATGTTTGAAAGCTTGTGGAAATTTTAAGCTCATAGAAGCTGTAAAAACTTTTGAGTTGACACAACTGAAAGTTATTATAAGTCGATGATATTACTGAAGCCCTGAAAGAGATATTATAAGAGAAATAAAATGAAAAATCAAAGACACACTGGGCTCAGGGTATGTAAAATTCGGCAAAGCTGAGTACATATAGTACTGTAACTTGCTTATACTTTATAATAAGAATAGATTACGACAACTTATTTATAAAATGATTTGGAGGCCTTAAAACTAATTTTTTAACTAATAACGGTAATAGTCGCTAATTAGTCTTTATACGATCTCTTACTATGTAAGAACTATAAACTCTATTTGACTGAATTCACTTGAAAGTTTTCTTAAAACCTTGTTTTAAAATTTCTTTTATATTAATTTTTATTTAAAAAGAATGTTTACATTAATAAAACAATGAAATTGCGCCAATTTTCATTTAATAAATCTACTTAATTTAGAAAATCAACTTTTCCCGGGAACGCGATTTTTCTATTCCTGTTTCCCGGGAAGTGTCAAAGTCCGGAAAATCTCAAACCCTCTCCCCGACCAAAACAGAGGTTATAACACCCTTGTTTACGTATGCTTTATTTTAATTATTAAAATTATTTTAAATGAAATTTATTTGCTGGTGCTTAAGCATTGTCTATATGCAGCATTTCATTGGTACTTTGCCAAATCGTCAGTAGACTTCAAACACAATTTTACAAAGTTACAAATCCTTTATCTTATGTACAGACTTTCAAAAACCATATTTGAGAGTTCACAAACATGTAAATGATTTTCAAAAATAAGCATAATATTCTTTGAATATTATATAAAACCTAGCAAATAATTTATATTCGATATGAATCTATTTTATTTTTCTACACCTTTACACAATTAGAAATCCATTGGATAACAATAAAAGTATTTATAAGGCAAAATGAAAAATAAAATCCAAGTTAAACCTTTAAGAAATTTGTTATTTGACATTTTGTCATAATTTCATTTTAAATTAAATTTATTTGTTGAAATGAAATGCTGCATATAGACAATGCTTAAATACCAGCAAATAAATTTCATTTAAAATAAAATTATGACAATGTGTCAAATAATAAATTTCTTAAAAATATTAAAATTATGCTAAAAAACTTAATCTTAAAATTGATGACGCTTTATCAACAGAATTATGGCATGCCATGAAAAACGTCATCGTTAAAGTTTGCCATATTTTTGAAGTGTCATCTATGTTATGACAAATTTTTTCTGAAGATGAAAAATTTTTTTTGCTTGTTTTATTTATGATTTTGGGTTTTAAACGAATTTGTAAAAAACGTGAAAAAATTAATGACATTACAAAAATAATAGTAAAAGCTACAGAGCAGAGTGCATGCACAGACAAGACATGTAAGCGAATGAGAATATTATACGTCGTCATCATCTTGATGACACCAGGTTAGGTTAGGTTAGGAAGGGTAGTGTGCAACACACATTCACTCGGAGACTCATTGAGATTCCCTTCTGGCTTACCCGTTAGAAAATAACCCCCTTTGCATCCAGAAAACCCCCCATTACCTTTCATTAAGCCACTTAATTCCCATGATGAAGCCCCTGATATCTTCCTTTAATTATTTTTAGGCATTTTATTGATGACAAAATTGTACACAACAAGTCTTAGCCTTACATTCGGGAAAGTAAAAAGTTTTGAAGCACAAGTTTCAGATATATTATAGAAAACGCAAAAACCCTTAAACAAGCCATTTAAAAATTGCCGGGTATTATGGCATGTTTACTATGTTCTCATAACGTGATATAGCATATCCTCATATATTCTGCTGCTCGTTGTCTCACCTAATTTCTTTTTGATATACTTATATTCTTGATTTTTGTCGCTGTATTTTTTTTCGGTTCTTCTTTAAAATTGCATTTGCGTTTACATTGTGCAACTTCTGTCGCTGCGATTTTTTACAATTTATACATGCATGTGTGTATGTGTGCACACAGTTTATACAGTTTTATATTACGAATGAGAGAACAAAACGAATATCAAGAGTACATGCTTATGTGTACCCCTTTAAATTCCTCTCACCCGTCTCGCCGACATAGTAAGAATTGCGGCGGTAAAAATGGCACAATGTAAATGCAGTCAAAGGGTAATATTTATGTTACGGTATACCACTTAAGCCACCTTTAACTATGCCACATTAGCCGACCACGCGGTTTATTCAAATAATAATTAAATTAAAAATGTACTCTAAATATGTAATAATGTTGCATAAGTTCTTCACTAATAAAATACTCACCTTTGAAAATTAAAATAATGAAGTTTAAAACATTTGTTTTTAGTAAAAAAAACAAAATTTTTAACAGAGCACAAAAAAAATTCAATTACGCGGCTTTGTATACTTTGTATGGTTGAGTATTTTCATGACACGCAAAAGTCTAATAAACTTTCTGAGAGCATACAACTATTAAGATTAGTACCTTTATTCCTATGATCCTAGTTTTAGATATTTTTTACATACATATTTACAAATTGGGACTGTATTTTATTTTTCTTTATAATTTTAAGATTTTCTTTAATTATTAACTAAGATATTTTTCGATTTTCTTTTTAGGTAAGTGCTCTGGAAAAACAAACAATATTTTGTTGAAAGTATTGAAAAAGGACTAATATGGTTGGTAAATATATGTAGCTGCTATTAAAAAGTCAATCATTTCAAAATAATCGGTCTGCAATATACAAAAAGAACACATCCGTAAGAGTTGCATACAATTTTTAGTATAAGAAAATTAATGGCATTAAATGTCATTAATATTTACTCGCCCTAAGTGCAGACACTACCAATTGATCAATTTCAGCTTTGCTGATCAACATTTACATTCATAATACTATTGTTTTAGCAAAAAAATTTCTTGGTTGTTGCATTTCTGTTCCATTCTTTTGTACTATTGGAGTTTATTAACCTTTTTGAAAAAATTTCTTGTCTCTTTCTCTTTCTTCGGGGAATACAATTTTTTTTCTCTCTCCTTTCACATTTTGCAATTTTAAATTAAAAAAAATAAATAAAATAAAAACTAATTTGTACTGCAATAGTGTTGCCACAAGATATTTATAAAATTACATCGCAGCAGGAGGCCAAATTACGCAAAATAAACAAAATTACATCTGATTTCATGACTTTATTTTTTCTAATAATGTTCATACAAAATGAATTACATATTAGAAAAATATGTACAGTGAAGTTACAAAGGAAATCGATCGAAATTTGTATTGAAATTGTATTGAAATTTCGATCGATATTGAATGCCGTAATTTGCCCCCAGGTTTGTACACAGAAAAAAATAAGTTTCGTTTTTGATAACAAAAATCCCGGTATTCAATAATTTTTTTTCAAGTTTCCTGTGATAAAGAATTCCCCTATATTGATAACAAAATTATTTCAAAATAAAAATATATATATAAAATAAAAAAAAATGTTGACATGGCTGGAATACGAACCCGGGCTTTCCGGACGTAAAGCATACACTCTCTAGCTGAGCCATATCCCATTTATTTTTTATGGGATACAACTTGTTTTAAGTACTTATGTATAAAAAGAAAAGAAATAACCGGCATGGAAAAGAAATACTTAGAACGAAATATTTTATTATGTTAAAGATAAATGTTATTGAAATTCATATTTTTTTTAATAACATGGTTTTATTCAGTATAATTCTTGTCTATTTTTTTTCTGTGTAATGGAGAGAAGTAATACCTCTGCTTACAAACCTGCGTACAAGAGGCACGATTTTATATGGAGAAGCAATATAACTTGAAAAATAAATATGTTGCTAGTGATTCGAAGGTCTTTGCAATAACTTGTGCTTCCCTGTAAGCTAGAGTCATAAGCACAAAAGACAAGAAAGAGCTTACACAAGCGCATCCGTTCGTCACATGCTTCGAAAAACCCAAAAAAAATTTACTAGGTAGTTTATAATTTCACTTAAAGATTTGTTTAGCTCCATAGCATATTTCTGATTTTTTTTTTTTTTGATAACAATAAATTTCTGCGGACTGCTGATAAAAACATCTAAGTCGAGTTAAAACAATTTTAAAAAGTTTTGTATTTATGCAGATTTAAAAGGCACGTCTCTTGGTCTAATCGACATATTTCTACAAAAATGTATTACTAATCAGCATCCATTTTCATATTTTAAATTTTGAATGATTTCTAAATCTTAAGCTTGGGTGTCATTGAAAATTTATAGTAGAATTGTATGGCAAATATTTTTGTAGAGCATTTCGGATCGCTATATCACCGCTGAAGGGAAATTTGTTGCTCTTACTTAAGAAAGAGACAATAAGACCCTTACCGGGATTAGCTATGGGGGATAAAATATTCTACAAATATATTCCTCATGGAGTTTTACATGCTAAGCACATCTTATAGCTTAAAGGTAAGGCTTACTAGATTTCCGCATCAGTATAACAATGTGCAAAATGTTACTTCT
Organism: Panzeria rudis; assembly: GCA_956483635.1. Lineage (NCBI taxonomy): Eukaryota > Metazoa > Arthropoda > Insecta > Diptera > Tachinidae > Panzeria > Panzeria rudis. The sequence continues at coordinate 53,112,075 of OY101448.1, read as the reverse complement.
CCTAAAATGAATCCAAGTCGTTAGAACCTTGTAATACATATACGCATAGAAAAATGTATCATCGCATTGATGACGCCCTGTCACCAGAATTTATCAATAAAATGAAAATAGATATCAATCTGTTGACAAACGTCATCATAGAATTTTGTCATAGCTTAACTGTCATTAATGCCATGACTGGAATGACATCAATACGATGGCACTTATTATATATTATTAAAGTCTAAAATATGTATAAAAAGAAATAAGTAAACAATGTTATAACGTTTGTAATTTGTATTTTAATACAAATGTTATGAAATATACAAGTCTTTTTCAAAACTAAGCCAGTTCAGCATACATAAACGGACAAAACATTGAAGCAAACGATAATATTATACCTTTTCATCATATTAATGACATCTAGTCATGTCGTATATGTCGCATCATGTTTATGTTGACTTTGTGCTGTCGATGTTTTGGTTGGTGACATGGCTGAAATGGTAGAGGCGCTAGTTTATAAATGTGCGATGAATTGAGGAGCCTGGGAGCAAGACCAATATTATAAGAAAAAATAAAAACCAATATAAAGAAAAGTAAAACTATTATAAAGAAAAGTAAAATTAAGAAAATATAAACATGTATAATTGTTTCAATAATTCCATTGATGACAGCTGATGAAAGGTTGACATCACAATTATGAAAAGTGGCATTGGTTTAAAAACGAAGACACTTTATTTATTTATTTAGCATTGATGTCAAATTACATCAGCGTTATAACGGTTTTTCTATCAGCGACATCATATTGATAACATTTTGCCATTAAATTGATGTCAATTAGTCATTTCCCTGATGTCGATGTGTCATTGCATTGCTGATAGATTTGTCATCATTGTCATCAATGTCATCTGTCATCAGCGTTTTGACGGGTTTTCTATTAGTGTACATACATATACAAATTTTGAGTCAGTGTTACAAGTTAAATATTATTTTTTAAAGTCAATCTAATGAGAATTATACCATACAACATCATCAAAATATGTGCAGTATAAGACATTAATTTGGTGTGTATTTTAGTGTGTAAATATGGAGATGACTTGAGTTTCAGTTATGCTTCAACTACAACCGAATTCAAATATTTTTCTGTACCTATTTACAAATCTTTGTCGTGACAAAGGTCAGGTTTAAAATATGTAATAGCAACCAACAAATTATGATATGTAGTAAACATCCCATAACCATACATTTCCTCTGCGTACATGAACTAAATCTAATAGAAATTTCTAGAGTTTATCAATCGGATATAAACACTTACCCCTAAATTGTGTAGTTATATATGATTTGGCAACACTATTTAGCAGACAAGACCAAGTATAGTACATAAGTGGATTGTTTTGAAAAATCAGCTTAATAGTGCCTTTTGTTCTATGACGAATTAAAATTTGTCTACCTATATTTTGAACCATACCAATACACTTCTATTACACATACGCTCTGTTTATCGCTCTCCCTAAATAGTTCCCTTCTCCCTTGAAAAAATCACCATAAAATTCCAACTATTTCTGTTGTTGCAGTTTTACTTTAACAATAAATATTAATGAAACCAAATAAAAGAAAAGAAAAAAGAAATACAGCAACAACAACAAAAAGTACTCAATAAACCATTAAGAATATATTAATAACTCAAACATAGCTACAAATATGTTTACATACGTACATATCAAATATTGTACAAATGGTCGGTCTTACATTTGTATACTTTAGCTTTTCCCATATTATTTAAGGTATAATTTCTTTTAATTTAATTGTTTTTTCTATTTTGTCTACAATGTGACACTGACAATGAAAATGTCTATTGTAATGATGATGATAATGATAATGACGATGATTTTTCTAATTAGAAAATGAAATACAATAAATAAAGAATTTCAGCTATTTCATAAAAATAACATCTGCAAAGACGTGAAAGGAAGGAAGCTAAGATTATAAAACAATAAAAAAACACATAAACATAAAGCATAAACTACCTTCAACTATTAAACAAAAATCTACCTACTAATATTTATATGCTGCAATAAAAATTCTTAACTTGTTAAATTTTGCTAAAGCCAACACATATTCGTTACGAGATGGGGCGACACATCTGTTAATTAGGCTTACAGTATTCCACGCTTAATTACCCCACGCTTAAATGCCGTTCACGCTTATTTACCTTCAGTTTTAAATCCCCGCTTTTTTACTCCATTTTTCAAACAAAAGTCCATGTTCAATTGCCTACTCAAATGGCGCTACAAGTAGCTATGTACGTTAATATCCAATTGAAGAAGTCCACCTTAAAAAAATCCATACCCAGCCGTGTTTAAATAAACGATCTTTGAAATGGAAACCGCTTTCTGTGAGACTTCAGAATCAAGTTTCCTTAACAGATTTTGATGGCTCCAAGGAAACTATTTGATCTCCCACCGAGAATGACAACTTAGCATCTAGGGGTTTTCTTTCTAGTCCTTAGCAGTGATCATACAGTGGAACCACGGGAGCCCGTAGCACCACAGATGGCCTGCCTTCTAAAGGATTAAAAAAATAATACTCGCCAATTAGGCATACTCTGTTTTTATACGAATGGATATGCTTGAGGACTTGGTCTTACCATCAACGCGAAGTATGATTCTGTATCCGGTTATTGGAGAGATCTACTTCGGGAGTCCATGTGGTGTCTGTGGCTGCTACCGAAATCCCTGGTAGAAGTGCTGGTTCGAGGACTGATGCTTAGCCAGTGCTAGTGGCTGGTTCGCCTTTAGACAACCATGTAAGCTTCTTGATGCTCTTGCTAAACCAACAGAAGCTGTATAAAGTAGTGTTTCGTGGTTGGGTGTTGCGGAAGGCCAGTATCGCTGCCGCTTGGCCTTGTAGTATACTTAAAGCTGGCTGGTTATTCCAGGTGGGTGGTGGTGCACACTTAATTTCACACGGCCCAAAGGCAGGCACTGACGTTAATCTTGAACACACTTATTATTTCTGAGATTGAGTTGTATATAGAGGGCTGCTCAAGATGTCTTGAAGGTATTTTTAAAACATTTGGTTTAGTTCAAACACTTTCACAACACTAATGTTGCTGCGAGCAACATGTACTAGAAAGTTATTGAACTTGTACAATGTGTGCAAACATGCTCGTCACAACATCACTGTTGTGAAAGTGTTTGAAAAAAAACAAATGTCTTAAAAACATCTTCGAGGCATCTTGTGCAACCCTCTAGTTGTAACATATAAGTTTTTTGCTAATCGGCTAAAGGTCAAGATCTCAAAAATCTGAATTGCCCTTTTCTCCAGAAGTCATCTAAATTTCGGTATACGAATTTCAACGTTGATAACCCTAACACCTGTTGTGGTCCAAAAATTGTTGTTTGAAAATTGCGCGAGGACAGAAGGTCTTGCAGTTGTGCTCTCCGAAATCTTCCAAATAATATTTTCAGCACATTGTTCTAAACTAGAAAATTTTCTAGGTGTTAGAAGGTTGCTAGCGTGACGTCGATTTTCAAAAATGGAGAAAGAGCGTAATACCCATGAAAATTATCGGCCTATTGCAATTTGTTGTGCACTTTCTATGGTAATGGAGAGTATGATCAGCTTCCATCTGGTGAAGTATTTAAAGCTACAAATAACCGCCATTAAGAGTTTATTATGGGAGACATTTCCTGCACGATGGTTTCATTTCATACATTATTTTGCCCAACCAAAAGTGGTGGCTCTAGATATTTTCAAGGCGGATAATAAAGCATGGCATGGTAGACTTCTGTCCAAACTTTTCCAAAATCGCTCTATACTATTTATTATAGATGAAATCTCATTAAACGAGTTCAAGTTTTATTCTGGGAAGCAGAAGTTTAGTAAACCTCTTTTTCTAAATAATCTTTGCCAATCTTCCAGTTCTTTCCATTTTACCGATGACAACAGCATTTGCCTTTAGCGTTGTTTCAATAAAATTCCAAGCGTGCTTTCCTTTTTAATGTAAAACATCACGGGAAATATTTTTGTGGAACAGTTTAACCATCGAATTCCTCGGTATATGGGTTATATCGCTGCTGAAGAAGAGTTTTATCCACTTGTTTAAGAAATGGTCATAAAGACCAATCCAGATAAGAGCTATAGAGTTGAAATATTTTACATAAAAGTCATGAACTCATCTTATACCTTCCTATTGGTTTTGTTGTACGCTGGAATTATTTAAATTATGAAAGTTTGTTTTTGGAATATTAGAAATCATTTGCTTTTCCCAAACCTTCTGATATGCATATTCAATAATTTACCAACCTCTCTTTTATTAATAGCATTTATTCTCTTTTAGCATTTACAAAAATCAGCTGTTTATTAAATTTCCAATTCCTTTATTTTCTTTTTGCCCCGTTACTTGAAAAATGTTTGCTCTCTTTTAAACGAAAAATTCTTGAAATTCCTAAAATTCCATACCAAGAGTCAGTCTAACAGAAATAAAACTCAATTATGATAGAGAGAAAAAAAAAGAAACTGAAAATAACTGCCTACTCCCCCTGGTAATTTGTAAGAGTATGTAAGTAAGTACATTTAAGTACATTCAAACTCAAACTCTTGTTTTTGTGATAAAAACAAACACTCAAATACTCAAATATTTTTTTATGTCCTTTTTTTTTTTGCTAAATGCTTTTTTACTCAAACTCTTCTCAGTACTTCAAACAAAAATAAAACGAAAAAACCTCCCTCAATAGTTATTAATGTAAAATGGGACCAAGGCAAAAAAAAGCGGCGTTATTTACTCCTAAACATTATCCTGCAAGGAATATGAGAATTGTTTTCCCTTTCAGCAGAGAAGAATGTTTTAACGAGCATTTGAATGCCGTTGTCGTTGTTGCTTTTGTGGTGGCTGGCACCACGCAATCATCCCCTACAATTTGTCTAACGTTGGTGGTGGCGTTTAAAGTCTTGTTTTTGATTTCCTTCTGTTTTGGGAAACACTCAGCAAAAAAGAAATAAAACAAAAACAGTTTTAATGTTGTTCTCTTGGCAAACACACACACTGTGAAAAAATCTAATGAATTTGGTGTGTGTTTTTTTTCTTTCTTTCTAATTAATGAAGTTTTTTAACGGGTTGTACAAATTACAATGTTAGTGTTAAAACAAAATATTTAATAAAAGGAAATATTAAAAAATTTTAAAAATAAATTAAATAAAATCAATCGTAATAATCAAAATAACAGAAAATAAATTATTTTAAATTTTAACTAGAAAAAGTTGTTGGTTAACTTTGCAGCAAGCCATAATATGTAAATGAAATTCCACCCCCTGTTATCTTTATAAGGCAGCTGCCAGTTTATTTGAAATCGCCGTTAAATTTTAGAAGAAAAAAAAACAAGAAAAAACTCTTATAACAGCTAAAATCTTTAGCTTTAAAATTTATGTGAATTTAAGTGTATTGTATGGTGAATGTATGTAAATTTTCCAGTAATTTGAAAGTTTAGATTATTTATTGAAAATCCATTAGAAAAAGAATTGTGTTGTTTTGAAAATATATTTTCGTTTTAATTTTCTTAAATCGTTATTAAAAATCTTGTCAAAATTTTTCTCAAAACTGAAAATAACGGCACCAAAGTGGCGCCGTTACATAAAAATTTGGATTATCTTGAGGAATTTAAAGCCTTGGCCGGTAAGTTAGACAAAATAAATAAATAAAATAAGTGGTTTTTATAAAGTGAAACACAAAATAGGTATTAAGGGGATTTGCCGCGATTAGCACAGGTGCAGCTCAAGTGTAATTTTTTTTTTTAATAATTAATTATCTCTCCCTCCTTTTGGAATCGGTTAAAGATTAATAAACCCTCTCCACATAACTTTCATTCGATTTCAATAGCATTCCATCCTCAGATCCAAACTTGATAAAAATTATACCATCTCAAGAGCACTCTTTTATATAAAAAAGTTATTTCAAATCGCTACACAATTAGCGGAGAAATCGGAAAGGAAGAAAGTTTAAAAAACGTGTCTTGCGAACTTTCACGGTTTCCTTTATTACATCCTTACTGTTATAGATTTCCTGATAGCAGGTAATTATTAATTACTTTTTATCGGGAGTACCCCTTTCCTCGCACATACCGCGTCAGTTTTTTACCTAACTTCGTATCAAGTCTTCATATCAGTTTGCATCAAATTTAAAAACTCCTGCTGTTACATCTTTCGAGTTAGCATGAAACTATTGATTACTTTACATGTTGAGTACCCCTTACCACGATCCTATACATACTGCTAAATTTTTGACACACTTCGCGTTTTGCTCTTTTAATTACTCACACCAGTCAGTACAGCTTTCATGATATGAGATATTTACTTAGTATAGGCGTATCACTGCCCATTTTTATATCCATCAGATTGTGTTGTCATAGAATCCTGACATGTGCGCAAAGTTTCAAGTTGATCGGTCTTCCTGAAGTTAGTGAAAATTTAGCACACAATCTAATACTCATAGGGAAAAAAATTGCATTCTTTAAATAATATTTTTTATTAATATCATTAAATTTAAAAAAGTGTTCTACAGACGGCTCCGGACGGTTACAAAAGTATATATAGCGTTAAAGAAGACACTTTCATCTTTCTCTGGGTGGTCACTTTTTTATCCCTTTTGATCTCCAAAAGTTTTATTCCTCTAAAATTTAAATTTGCCATTAATATTGTAGTTTGAAAAACAATCTATAACACTTTTAATATAAACAGTGCAGTGACCACTTCTTAAAGACTACAAAAACCGCATTCCATTATCGATTATAGTTTGCGGAGAAATTATCATTTCTCTCTGATCAAATATAAATAAATCTTTTTTTTTCTAAAATTATATAAAATATGTATATAAAATATGCATGCTATTAATGCCACGCCCACAATTACAAATATTTTTACGTAATTTTTGGAAGAATCAATCCTTAGGAGGTAAAACAAAAATTTTTTGAAAATGAAAAAATTCTGGCCGCCAATAGCATAATGATGTTGCCGCTGCGGATTTTTTAGATTTTCAGTGTTGCCGTAATGTTCCGAGGAACTGCCGGAGAAATCCTGTGGTTTTGGGGATTTTTGGCCCAGTTTTTTGGAATTTCCAATATGGTTTGCGTCTTTGCTAAATGGTTTGTGACATGGATAAGTGGTTCGTGGCGGTGCTGAATGAAGGTGTCTGCTATTTATCAATTCTTGTAAATAATATGAAATTTTTTACATGACACAAGATAACATAACAAAATGGCGTTGCTGCTGCGAATTTTTTTATTTTCAGTGTTGGCGTAATCTTCCGGGGAAGGACCGGGAAACTCCTGAAAGTTTGGGGACTTTCGGCCTAGTTTTTGGGAATCTCCAATATGGTTTGTGTCTTTGCTAAATAGTTTGTGACTTATTAAGTGGCTCGTGGCAGTGATAGCTGAAGCTGTCTCTGCTAACTATTAGCGAAAAGTATCCTCTTACTATCTTCCAACTGATAGTTGGTCTAGGTGCTGACACCTTTTGAAGTTATCTGTCCTCCTCTTATCATCTGGAAGTTCAACTTATTATCTTTCTACTGATTTATGTTTTTTGATAAGCCATTGGCGTCTAAGACGAGCTGCTGCTGCAGCCGAGCATGCTGTTGGTGCAAATTTTGCTGCTGGTGCTATTAAAGGTACTGCTTGCTGCTTTAACTTTTATTGTTGTTTCTGGCCCTGTTGGTGGGCATGATTGATTGCTTAGTTCTGCTGACACGTCGCCTAATGTCTCTGTACGGATCTTAATCGTATGGCTTAGGAAGTGTTCAATGACACTGATGCTAATTACAGTGCTCTGGCTGTGATAGAGTTGAAAATTGTCACTGAGCGAAGTGTTGCGTTAAGTGACTACTATTTCGGCTGAGTATGAGTCTCTCTTGAAGAATCTTATAGCTGCGGCTAATGTTGCTGTCCTTAGGGCGCAAAATGCTGGTCCAGTGGTGACCTCTGCAGTTATCCCGGTAGTTGCTCCCGAACCGGTTGAGGACGTAGGAACTACGTTCCTACGTGCTGTTCCACGACACCGTGCACTTTTTTTTGCTTCCTTCGTTTAGATATGTGTACTTTTTAATGGCGTTAAATTTTTTAAAATCAGTGACAACAGGAAATTTATGTTTTGGGCAAAGAATTCAATTTCTGAGACACCGTGCGTCGTTCTATTTAATGATGTAAGTTCAATAAAACTCTAACTGCCAGGGTCACTAAGTCACTAAGTCGACACGATTCGTTCTTTAGCACAATTACATTTAAAACAATAACAAAATTTTTAAATTTGTTTTTGTTTTAAATGTAATTGTGGGAAGGAAAAACCTTGTCCAAATAGTGGGCCTGATAGTAAATTGTTTTACTGAGAAACACAATAAATATTAACAGAGTATTTTCATTTCCTGTTAATGTTTTGCAACTGTTTGCAATTTTAATAATAGTTTGTCATTTGCGGAGTTCAAATCACCTTGCAAATATGCACAAATAATCTCAAGGCCCAACAACAAAATACACAAATTGTTGCTAGATTTCTTAAAAAAAACGATATTTTGCATACGCACTTTTGCAACACCATTTGCATTAAACAGTGAACTCCGCTATTAAACAAAGGCGTTTCTCTAGCTCATTTGCAAAAATTTTTCAATCAAAATTATTTTGTAATTAGATTACAATAAAAAATCTACGATATTTTGAATTTGCACTTTTTATCAGACACTTTGCAACAAACACTGAACTCCGCTAATATAAAAAAAATATTGATTTTTGTAAAAGCTTTAAAATTCATGTTATATTTAATCTCTACTACAATATATTATAAAATTGGAAAATAATTTTCACTTTTACTAGAGCACTCTAAAGTGCACTAATTAAGAAACGTTTAACTGTAAAACTTGAAACTTAAAAAAACACAACAAAGATATTGAGAAAAGCTTAAAGCAGGGCATAAACGATAGCCATCATTTACATGACAGTTAGTTTGGGCATATTAAACTAAACAAAGAAGAAGATGTTAAAATGCAATGCAGCAAGACTTCTTTAAAACGCATGGAATTCCACCAATTCCAACAGCTAGCACTCATTAAAAAATAAAAATTACACTAAAAACGTAGTAATTTTTATTGTTTTAGATTCATTAAATATGTAAAACACGTTTTTATAAAATGTTCGGGTTAATAACTTGATAATTATGAATGAAAAATTGAAAGAAAACATACAAGCTAGTTCACAAATACATACTTAATAAAATAAATGAAAATAGTTGACCAAAACAGTTGATAAAAAAAAGCTAAACTTAAAAAATTTTAACAAATTCTGACTTACATACAAAAAAATCAAAATCAAAAAATATACATTTGAAACTCATTTAGGGGAAGTTAAACTTGCCCTCCTTCGGCACATAGTTATACTGTCTTGACATAGAGAATCGTTTAGGCTTTCCGTTGAAGGTACATAAAAGATGTGTTCACCCCTTTTATGTAAAACACCACGAGGAATATTTTTGTGAAACATTTTAAGCCTTTAACTCTTCATTTTATGGGTATTTTTTACCATTTCTTTAAAAAGGGCAAAAAACCCTTCTATCGGCGATATAGCGGGCTAAGATATATATAAACAAACACAACCCGTGAAGCGATTAGCTTGTCTGCGGAAAATACAAAAATGTTCTACAAAAATATTCCTTGTAGTCTTTTACACGTTACGTCCGTTTGCATTTAAGGTGACGATATATATGTATGTATGTATATATGTATGTAAATGATCTCAATTTCATAATTGCGGCAATAGAAACATAAAAGAACGAAATTAGTAATCGTAATGAATTAATCAGAATCGTAATCAGTTGATTATTTAATTTCCGAGTACAAATATAATGCTCAGCAATACTTAAAAATATGGAAAAATGTGCCTACCTACCTTCAAGCTGTCAAAACCGACAAACCGGCACCTATTTACATGTGATATTGTCACTTTATGATGGTTTAATACTCACAGAGTAAAACTTTTGAAATGAGAAAACGGGATATGAACCGGACTTGTAGCAACACAGCAACTAAGTTTTCGTTCCATAGTAAAAAAACACATTCATAATCATATTTCGTTAAATATTCCCCCCTATTCCGTAAATATCTATAGACGTTACGGCAAGACAATTCCAAAAAATTGGCACTTGTCCACTCGCTATCGATAAAAATTTACTACTATTAACAACCTCTTCCCAATTTCTTAGCCTTAGCCTTAGCCTTAGCTGCCAGTAATAGTAAATTGTTGTCGATGACGAGTAGAAATGTGCCAATTTTTTGGTATTGTCTCGACGTGACGTCGACAAATATTTACGGAATAAGGGGAATTAATTGTTCGAAAAAATTACATTTAATAAATGTTTATTGTATTGATTAGTTCTTTCGATTGGCATAACAAAAAAAATAGAGATTTCGATAAAAAAAATCGTAAATTGCTTTTTTCAAATTTGATCCAGTGTGCGGCAATCAAGTCGAGTCTGGCGCTTTTGTTTCCTTGAAAGCCCAAAGTAGAATTTTACGGCAAATATTTTTTGTAGAAAAACTTAAAAAACAAACAAAAAACACACAAAGTGTACGTTTAGAATGAGAATCAGCCTATAAAAAGGTATTTTTGAAAGAAAATTCCTCTTTAAAAAAAGTTTTTTTAATGTACTTTTCAAAAAACGTACTTCTTAAAAAAAGGTACTTTTAAAAAAAAATTTATATATTAAAAATTATACATTTAAAAAAAAGGTAATTTTTAAAAAAAGGCACTTAAAAAAAGGTACTTATTAAAAAAAGGTACTTTTTAAAAAAAGGTACTTTTTAAAAAAAGGTACTTTTTAATAAAAGGTACTTTTTCAGAAAAGGTACTTTTTCAGAAAAGGTACTTCTTCAAGAAAGTTACGTTTTACATAAAGATAATTTCATTTGTAAAATTAATTTGTAAAATTTAAATAACTTCAGAAAAAATAACTAAGAAAAGTATGCTCGAAAAAGAAAAATTTTTCCTCTTTCTCCTGTTATTCCTTTCATCATAAAACTCTTCAAAAGACAACGATTCAAACTGTTTGTTTGGTGTGTAAAATTCAGTCTGTGTGTCAGCAACTGTTTGATAATGATGTATGACTTTGCAGAGGAAAATGTGGAAAAAAAACAAAAGAAAAATATGTTTAATTGAAAATCTAAAAACTGAGTATATGAAATTTATTTTTCATAAATTCAATGAAAATAAAATGACGAAAAAATATTTGTAAAGAAATTAATATTAAAGAATTAAATAGTCCCCCACATTGTTTACGACAACATTTCGTATGAATAATTTTATGGTTTCGTTAGTTTTTCCTGCAACAGCGCTGAAGTGCCAGACAGACAAAGTTGGGAGCCCATCATATATTTCAGCTCACACAACCGACAACCACTGGCAGGCAACAAACAGTAAGTTGGTCTAATGAATAAATTATTTTTGTACAACCAACACTCAACATATTGCACACACGTCTGTCTATATTTAGTATGCCCAGTTTTTAGTGTTTTTTTTAAGAAAAAGTACTTCTGTGTTTAAAAATATTATTAAACATTTCATATGGACTCCTCGTTTTCCCACTTTTTATGTGCTTTTGCGTCTAGTGATATTTTTATATTTTTTGTTTTTCATTAGTCTTATAGGTTTGGTCAGTTACAATTTCTGTTTTTTTCTTATTTTTCTTTAAACTTGGGCGCCACAATTTTTCTTTTATTTTGATAATGTATGTATGCAAAATTGTTAATACTGTATATGTACATGTCAACGAGAATGGTTCTAAAATTGCTGATCTCTCTCTATTGGACTAGTGGATATCAGAGCTTGAAAAAACTGCAATCACTTCGGATTGCAATCAAAGTGATTTCAACCAAAATGATTTCAGATTTCAAAATGAAATCTTGTAAAAATAGCAATATTTTGTGATTGCAATCATTTTCAAATAATTTTTTTTTAGATCATTGAATGCAATCAATTTAATTGTAATCAATTCGATTGCAATGAAATCATGCGATTTCAATCAATTCCTCTGAAATCACAACTATAGTGAATATGCAACAAAATATTATAAAAAACGTAGCAAAACGTATGTTTGTTAGCCAGCCATTCCTTGCATTTTTTTTAATTTTGTTTATATGTTACAACTGATTGCAATTAAAAATTTTGTTAACCAATTTTAAAAAACTTTGTAAGCAAAAATTGACATTCTTGGCGATTCAGAAAAGCAAACTTGTTTTTAATGCCGACAAAAATCTCATTATGATTGTTTTATTAAGTGCCTATTGTTTTTATTGATTATTTGAAAAATTTTTACTCCAGATCTACTTCGCTGATATACATAAAAACATTGAAAATCACTGATGCAGCGTAGTGATGCATTTCCGAATAGACCCATTATCAGAGTCAGCTTTATTTCTAGAAGAAGAAGTTTCATTTGAAGAGAACGATGATTTAAATTTTGATTTAATCTTGATTGCAATTACTGGGCTTGAATTAAAGTAATTACAATCAATTAATATATAAATTGATTTAAAAAAATTTATTCAATCATTTTGTCATAGTAATTTCAATCGACCCTGTTCTGTAAACCGAATCCGAGTAAATTTCTCGTTTTCCAAAAATAAATAATGCTCCCTCCCATTGACGTATTTTAAATCGTATATAGCAAATTAATTTCAGATATGATATTTTAAGCTCTAAAATATATGAAGTTGCAAAAAATCTGAAAAAAGTTTGCTATTAGTGGATTTAATTGTTCTAAATCGAGCGTTTTCAAATCGACTCGATTTACAGAACAGGCAGGCATATTTCAAAATCGAAATCATAAAATTAACTTACGATTTTGAATGCAATCAAACAATTAGAAATCATTAACTTGAAATCATGCCTTTGCAATTAAATCGATTGCAATCTTTTAGAGCTCTGAAATGCTTCTTTCAGAATTAATTACTTAAATTTTCAAAATTATTCTAGCTATGTGACTACAAGCGTTCCATTTAGGACCCTTTGAAGAAACCGTCAGGTATAGTGACCTTCACGTATACATATTAGACCAAACAGGTCACCAATCTTCTCAATTATTTTTTTATCTTGTAAAAATTTTTTCCTGATTCTATTGTAGCAATATGGAGTATTTTTGTATTCATATATGTATTAGAGGTCTGCATCGAGTAATTTACTTAATGTATGTGAAGCTCTTTCATCTTTCAATTAAAGTACATACTTGCTCTATCTCTCAGAGCACAAGTAGTGGACTTTGGGCAAAACTGGTTTTTTTATATTTTCCTTTGATGCATTTGTTATTGAAATCTAGTAGACCATTCTTCAGACCAACTAAAAATCCATCTTGTTTTTGTTAACATTAATCCGCACAAAAACATAAATGTGAAAACAAGACCAAGCTGCCATCCAAAAATTTCGGCCGTAAGAAGTATTGAGATCAAAATAAGAACCAAGCTCTTGATAGGCACAATGCCATCTTATTTCTAGGCAATATGTATGTGCATTGTGCAAGGATTTCTTTTTATTTTGTTTTCCATCTTGAATTCGAAATTTATTTTCAATCATGAATTAAATTTCCATATAATTATCATTTTCAAACACATTTCAAATACTTTATCATAGACACTTGAATCAAATTTAATAAAATTTTTCCTAAAAAAAAGTCGCTCAGAATGATATTGCTATCTAATAGCATGTTTAATAAAAGAACCCCTTTAACACAGATACAAACACAGCTATTATTTACTACAATTTCATATACACATGCTGCTCTTAGATGTATTTTGTATTGGAAAAAAGGACACATGTTCCTTTCTGCCAATTTGTTTTACGCTTGAGTTATATAATTAAATTTATATTAAAAAACATTAAATGAAAATTGAAAAAGAAAAAAATTGAAAATAAAAGAACACAATAAAAAATACGAAAAATAAAACTAAACTAAACTCAAGTGATAAACACCCTTCATTAGAATTTGGCACAATAAAATTAAATCAAATTGAAAATAAAAGAGAAGAGGGTGTTTTTTTAAAGCAATGCTTGTCATTGAATCTTCTATATCTCTACTCATCATCATGTGTAGATTTAGATTTTAGCTCGGACAAATGAAGTTAACCCTTCATGGCATCTTGTTACAGAAATGTTACATACCCTAAAGTTTTTATGAATTTTTAAGGCTCCTAACATTGTTAAAAAGAGCTAAGTCGGGAAAATCGTATTTAATTTATTTCCACCGAAGAGCTATTATTACGAAATTTTATTGGGTAAGGATTTCCCATATCGGAACAATTAGGACACGGTTTATTTAAAATTTTATTTTAACACAATTTAAAAATAATTAGTTTATAGTAGAGCAAGGCAAGGACAAAACTAAATAAATGAGAAAAAATTTTTTGTTTAAGTGTGTTAGTGTTTAATTGAATTGTTGATAGGTACACACAGTGATGTTATATGTAGGGGAAAATCCCTATTCGTAGGGATTTTTGTCTAAAAAAATGACCGTAGGGAAAAAAGGACAGATTTTTTCAAATCATTAAAATGTAGGGATTTTTAAAAATGCTAGTTTTTTTCCTTATTTTATTACAGCATTTTTAGACTTTGGCCGATTTCGGTCCATTGTGGCTTACAATTTTTGTAATTGCATGAACTATTGAATAAAATTATAAAACTATGGATTTGTTTTATTATTTGTGCTACATAACAGCTTCCAAAATGACTAAAATTGGTTTAAAAATTTTATAAAATTTTGAGTTTGATCCATTATAACTCCATAATTTTTTATCCGATCAAAGCCAATTAGCCAATATTCGACGCGTAATTTAGTAGATATATAACTCATTTTATTCGAAGAAGCCTTTGAGTCTATGTGACGCTTTAAAGACGAGTGTGCATCGAAAAGCACAAATGTACCGTCCTTATCTGGACAATGGCCGAAAAGATTTTTTCGTGTTTACACACCCTAATTTGTAATACCTTTAAAAAATGCATCAGAAAATTTTAAACTTTCTAAAAATAAAAGTGTGTAAAACAGTGCAATTCATATAAAAGTGTATATCTTTATATGTGATGATCCCGATAAAAAGGGAATTTGTCTTCCGTAGGTCGAAAGTTAGCTATATTTCCTAAAACTAGATAAAATTCTGAAAATAGTGCAATATTTCTACCTCGAAATTCTAAAAATTTTTATAACAATTTTAAATAAATTTTATTTATCAATGGCTTAACTTAAAAAAGGTGTATCTCGATTTTTTCGAAATCGCGTTTTTAACGTTTTCTAGTAGTAAGCGTGTCATTACATCCTTCTTAAAGAACTAAGAAAGTTGCAGCTCAGTATTTTCCTTCTCCTGTAAAATATCGAAAATTCGAGACAAGCTTTTTTTGCATTCATATATCATCATTTAAAAGTTGTAGGGATTTTTGTAAAGATAATTTTTTGGGCGCGTAGGGAAAAGTAGGGATTTTTTTCGGGCTGCGTAAAGACTTTGCAAAAAAGTATATAACATCACTGGGTACACATGACTTTTGTGCTCTTGTTGTTGTCTATTTTGATTTTTTGTGTTGTGTACATGCAAATTATCGGCTGTGTACATGTAAAATTTAAAAATAGCCGAAACGTTGTGGTTCAGGGCTACACATCGCCTGCGCCTGGTTTATAGCCCATATTGTTCTTTCGTATTATCTATATAAATAAAAGAGTAACATTATTGAGTGACTGACTGACTGACTGATTCATCATCGCCCAGCCCAAACCACTAAAGCTAGAAAGCTGCCCTCAGAATGTATAGATCCTCTAAGACGGGGTTTTGGGAAATTCAAATGCTAAGGGGGTAAAAACGGGTAAATTCGGTAACCTTATATCTACGGCTCTAACTAAGGTAGACATAAAATACCAAAAACAGCATAGTAAGATCAAAAAATAAGCGGATGGGTATTTGGTACTTTTTTGAAATGTTTTCAGTCAGGGGCCGAAAAAGGGTAAAAATATAATTTTGGTACTTTTTTTGTTAACCGTTTATCTCCTAAAGTAATAAAGGTAGAAATTAAATTTAAAATGCATTCTTCTATCCTTACGAAACCCCCAAACATGATTTAGTACTTTTTTGTAATTCGAACATATAAAGGGTAAAATTAGTTGCTCTTTTTGGTACTTTTTTCCATACAACTATTTTGTATGCAAATTGATATACATAGTGAATGAATATGTTTGTATATTTTCACAAAGAAAGGATTTTTTACAATTTTAATTCTAAGGGTATTAAAAGGGGCGAAAACGGGTAAAATCGGTAACCTTATATCTTCGAATCTAAGTAAGGTAGACATAAATTTCTAAAAGCATAATAATAAGATAGAAAAATGAGCCGAAACTTTTTTAAAATCTGTACATTTAGGGGCCAAAAAAGGGTGAAAATTTAATTTTGGTACTTTTTTTGTTAACAGTTTATCTCCTAAAGTAATAAAGTTAGAAACTAAACTTGAAATTCGTTCTTCTCTCCCTAAAAAGGCCTCAAAAACAGTTTTGTATTTTTTCAAATTTGAATATATAATGGGTAAAATTGCTAGCCATTTTTGGTACTTTTTTCCATACAACTATTTTTTATGCACATTGATACACATTGATACACATACTGTATGTTTGTATATATTCTCTAAAAACGAATTTTTGAAAACTTAAATTCTAACGGGATTAAAACGGGTAGAAACGGGTAAACTCGGTGTTCTTATACCTCCGAATCTAAGTAAGGTAGACATAAAATTCCAAAAGCGTCATAAGAAGATATAAAAATGTGTGGATAGGTGTTTTGTACTTTTTTTAAATTTGTACATTTAGGGGCCGAAAAAGAAAAAGGGTAAATATATAATTTTGGTACTTTTTTTTAACTTTTTATATATTAAAGTAAAGGTACTTTTTCGAAAACACACTTTTTTGCAAATGTAGTTTGAAGAAATGGTATTTTTTGAAAAGTGTTTTTTTGGAAAGGGTACGTTTTGAAAATGGTACTCTTTTGAAAATGATTACTTTTTGAAAAGTTACTTTTTGGAAAAAGTTCTTTTTAGGGCTCTGTACACCAAAAGTGTAAATTAATCTTATTGTTTTCGATACGCTGTCCGTCAGTCCGTCTGTCTTTCTGTCTGTCACAGGCTGTTTTCTCGAGAGCCGTTAGAACTACGGGCTAAAGATTAAAGGGTGTTCTAAAGCGAGCAACGAAACATGTTGAAATACTAATGTAATATACAGACACTTTTATATAGACTCTCGAAATTTTCAAAGTTAGTGTTAATTGGTGTAGTCTGTAGAATATTTAACGCAACAAAAATTAAATGGCGTTCTGAAACTTAATGTAATTTTGACTATGTAGTTTAAACAGTTTGCTGTATCTTGGAAACTGTAAAAGGCTAACTCTTGAAATTTTAAAAAACTCTAAAACTAAAAAATTCCAGAATTAAAAAAGTCGAAACAAAAAATCGCCAAAATGAAAAAATCGCTACAACGCAAAAATTCGCCAAAACTAAAAAGATCGCCAAAAAAAACTAACCAATTTTATGGCTATTTTTAAATGAGTTAATTAATTTTTCTATATCTACACAACACTGGGGTAGCGAAGCACGCCGGGTATAGCTAGTATATAATATAGCTCTTATACGGAACTAATAAACTGGACATGAATGAGTATTCCGTCGAATGCAAAATATAATATATCTGGCCATTATAAAACAGGAAATAATTCGTTCAAACATTGTTACCATAAAACTATTCTCCTTATTCATCTGCAATTTGTTAACTTCCTATTGTGTTACTCACATTTAACATTTTACATAATTTAAAATTAAAAAAGCTTTAAATTATATATTTTTTCGCAATTTCTAATACACATGTCTGTTTTGTAATTAAATCGCTTACTAAATTTGTCAAACACAACCACAAAATAAAATGAATATGTTATAAAAAATCTAATTAGAGCACAAAGCAAAAATTTCAAATATTCAATAATAAATAATGAATGTTGTTAATAATATTATACAAAAAATATATAAGCTGAAGAAAAAAAACGCATCTGTGAGTAATTTCAGTTGATGGCAAAACACTGACAAAATTTAGAAAATAATCAATTATTTCCACCGCAGGTGGCAGATACATCTTGATATACTCATCAATGTGGCTCTACCCAAATCAAAGAGACTTTTGTTTCTTAGATTAATGATCCAGAAAGTATTTTAAAGTTTGGAGGACCATTCGTGAAATATTAAGCGAATAATACAAAAAGTGGTGTAAATTATGCAAATGCTAAATGTCACTATATCTTCAAAACTAGCGCTGCTAGGGCAAAACTAATGACGCCTTCGTAATCAACAGATGAAAATACATAAGGATCAGCAATTGTCACCAAATTTTCCGCAGGATACTTTTTAAAAAATATCACTTGAAGAAATACCTTTTAAAACAAGTATCTTCTAAAACAAAGTACCTTTTAAAAATCTACCTTTTAAAAAAAGTACCTTTTAAAAAAAGACCTTTTAAAAAAATACCTTTTAAAAAAAGTTTATTTTAAAAAAAGTACCTATTTAAAAAAGTAGTTTTTAAAAAAATGCCTTTTTAAAAATAGTGCATTTAAAAAAACTACCTTTTGAAAAAAGTACCTCTAAAATGTACCTTTAAAATACCTTTAAAAAATTACCTTTTAAAAAAATTATCTTTAAAGAAAAGTAACTTTTAAAAAGGGTGCCATTTAAAAAAGTGCTTTTTAAAAAAGTGCCTTTTAAAAAAGTACCTTTTAAAAAATTATCTTTTAAAAAAGTACTTTTTAAGAAAGTTCCTTTTTAAAAAATTACCTTTTTAAAACAGTACCTTTTTAAAAAAGTTTTTTTAAAGAAGCTTTTTGAAAAAAGTACCATTTAAAAAGTACCTTTTTAAAAAAGTACCTTTTAAATAAATGCCTTTTAAGAAAGTGCTTTTTAAAAAAGTATCTTTTAAAAAAGTATCTTTTAAAAAAGTATTTTTTAAAAAAGTATCTTATAATAAAATTTACCTTTTTAAAAAGTATATTTTAAAAACATTTATTTTATTAAAAAGTATCTTTTTAAAAAAAGTACCTTTTTAAAAAGTATATTTTTAAAAAAGTACCTTTTAAAAATATATTTTAAAAAAGTGCCTTTTTAAAAAAGTACCTTTTTAAAAAGTACCTTTTTAAAAAAGTACCTTTTTAAAAAAGTACCTGTTTAAAAAAGTACCTTTTTAAAAAAGTACCTTTTTAAAAAAGTTCCTTTTTAAAAAAGTACCTTTTAAAAAAGTACCTTTGAAAAAATACCTTTAAAAAAAGTACCTTTGAAAAAAAAGTTTTTTTTAGGACATACCTTTCAGGAAAGTATCTTTTAATAAAAGTTCCTTTTAATATAAGTACCTTTTAAAAAAGTTCCTTTTAATATAAGTACCTTTTAAAAAAGTTCCTTTAAATAAAAGTACCTTTTAACCATATCATCATTTAAGAAAAGTACATATTGAAAAAAACTAGCTTTAAAAATAGTGCGCTAAAAAATTATTTTTAAAACGGTACCATTTAAAAAAAGTACTTTTTAATAATAAAAAATTACTTTACAAAAAAAAATAACTATGGGTAGTAAGTAACACATATGTATTAGATTTGATAAAACTTAGATTACACGCTGAAATATTTAAAAATCATAACAATTTTTCACTACCCACTCAAATCTGTAACGAATTCTTTAATAGACACTCTTCATTCATTGTTGGTTTTTTACAAGCTCTATCTGTCCGTATATCTGTTCGCTTTAGCCTGTTCACATGGGATGCTATTTTAAGCGGATAGATTTGTTGCAGTTATTTTTTCCATTTACTGCGGACATTTTAGTGATAAATGTTGTAATCTCAGTATTTTAAAATGATATAAATGCATACAACGACATAAAAAATCCAAATAAAAGATTTAACAAAAAAATTGGATGTGGTTGAAATTAGTTGCAATTTGATCGCTTTTTGTTTTGAATGGACTTTTTTTGTTGCTTTATTTAGTCTGCTTTTAAGCTCATAAAACATTTTAAATGCACAAAGCTTGCATCTAGCTGTTTCATTTAAACATTTATGGCTAAAAACTATTTATATTTCAACGTTTATGGTTGTTATAACATTTGCTCTATGCTCGAACATCATGTGTCAAAAAACACTTTTTTCCATTCACATTTGACACGCCGGTATTAAAACCCGCAAAAGTTTTATATGATGATTATGGTTTTTATGTGGTTCTTTTTTTGTTTTTTGTTTTGGCTTTATAATATGAAATTTATTGTATTGCATAGATATGCATGCATGTAGTATAAAGGGTGTTACAAAAAGAGATAGAAACAAATAGAGATAGAATTATTTTGGCTAAAGTGCCAATTGTATTTAATACCCTGTTCAGACATGGATTTTTAATTGAGACAATCTAATTTTAATGCAGCAATTAAATTTAGTGTTCAGACATAGTAAATTACTCACTTACTCAATTAGCATTTGACTTGCCAATCGTGTAATAAGTATACAGGTGGCCGCATAACGGCAACGAATACAATAATAAAACAAAAACTAGATAATGGTTGTCAAAAAAAATACACGTGCTTAACGTAGCTTATGCACAAAAGTACCAGAGCAAAAAATAATCATCTGACGTTATACAGCCATCTGTATACTTATTACACCATGGGCTTGCCACTGTATACAATTTTTGTTTCTCACTGTACATACTTCGCAGCAAACATACTTGTCACAAAGGGCTGCATTTCGAACTTTACTCAATTTATGAAACAATTATGTACTAATTGCTCAATTTATTAATTGAAGCCTTGTATGGTAAATTGAGCTCAATTAAGGCCTTAATTGCGTAAATTTCTTAAATTGCGCAATTAAGGCGTATGTCTGAGCAGGATATAAGTTATTGTTATTTTAAAATTTGGAACAAGTAACTTGTTTTGCGCCCTTTTTGGACATACAAAACGCTTTCAACAAAATTAGGACGAACTGGACTGGGATCATGCTCAAAGGCAGTTTTATAATATCCCTTCTGGCAATCAGTTATGAATTTTTAAAAACAAAAATTTTTTAATTTGTTACGATATCTCTGACACTAATAGGCTGATTTGAGCACAATGTTTGTTCGGCTTAAAGATAATTTTGTTGCCGAATTTTGATTTTTCTTTTTTACTGAATAGAATAAACTATTATCCAGTTATGCTAATATATGTCGGGCAAGTGCCTTCATTTTTTACATAACGGCATATCTCGAAAACTAGAGGTAATAAAAGAAAAAATTGAGTACAGGTTCGAGTTCAGCAGCCCAAGTAATTATAGATACTACTATCATAATCTAGGGAACGAAAAAGTTTACCGACATTTTTAAAATTATGGGCCGTTTTTGAGATTGTAATAGTTATTACCTATTCGCGATATTGCTGTTTATTTTGTTAAATATACGATATGAGATATAAGACAGAAAAGAGCATTTGCTCAATCTTCGGTGGTCGACACACCTTAATCTTAACTGATTGAACTGAAATTTTTTTTATCATAGTATTTTATAAAAGCCCATCGATTTGAGGTATGACACTTGATAAAATCCATTTTTTTACGACCACTCTAAGCCACATATTTTTTAATATAAAG
Organism: Panzeria rudis; assembly: GCA_956483635.1. Lineage (NCBI taxonomy): Eukaryota > Metazoa > Arthropoda > Insecta > Diptera > Tachinidae > Panzeria > Panzeria rudis. Next base: position 53,090,409 of record OY101448.1, on the reverse strand, counting down.
GATGGAATTTTTTATTCCTTTTTGCAGACCACTGTTATCAATTCCATAGTTTTTCTTGAAGAAAATTTTTATTAGATAAAGAAAGACATAAAGATAAACTGCGGCCTAAATTTTGTTAAAATATTAGGTGTTGAGAAATGTTCTTATGAAAGAAATTTGCTTTTATAATTTGAAATTTTTGTATATAAAATTCTTCAACACTTAGCTCCTTGTTTTACAAAATATCTTTAAAAGTTGATTGCCACCTCTTCTGCTTTATATTATAATTATATAAAAACTTTTCTTGATAGAGTACCCTGTATTTAACAGTATTCTTAGTAGTTTTGAAAGCCGCAGCCTGCAGCTCCTGTCACTTGCAATTGTTTACTTGCTTATGGGAATTGAAAAGTACCATCAACGAAGTAGGAGGCAAAGATTTGTTTAATTACATCTGCAGTAAATCTTAGAATTATTTGAATTTCCCTTGAGTTGGAAATTTTATTGAGGACTACATTTGAACGTTTACTTTGTATTTATTTGAAAGGAATAAAAAAATCTCACCGCTGTTTCAAGTGAATACACCTTTTGTTGCTCCAAAAATAGCTAAAATTATTATAGCAAATGTCAGTTTATATTTGGCACAACATGTTAAATAAAGTTTCAACGACTACTTCACATGCTAATAACTTTTGCAATTTTAAAATATGTATATTTTTTGTGTGAAAAAATAAAATGAATTTTATTCCTCTATTTTATTATTCGAGTGATTGTGACTTGTCTTGCCTTTTTTGTACTAATTAAATCTTTTATGTTTTTTAATCTATTTTGCAGACGGTATAGTTGGCCCTGGCACTATAACCTCACCGTGGACGCCAGTGAGTGCCGGCCATCCGAGTTCACTCGGACCGGCTGACTCAAATGGCAGTATGGTAGATAGTAAAAATTTAGATGTGGGCGATATGAGTGATGTAAGTATAAAAAACCAATTTAATTAAATTAAGTCTATAAAAAAATATTTTTAATGAATATGGTTAATCAAAAATACAACTATTTTCAATTAATTTCGTAATTGACTCAATTACTCATAATATTTCTAAAAATTTTTACAAATTTTGAGTAATTGAAATTTTGAATTTTAATAACTGAATATACAAATTTCTTCGTAGGTTGAACTTCAACAACGAAATTAATTGAATCTGCAGTTTTAGTAATTAAAATCGTTTTGTAGTTTTTGTAACGAAGTCGCTTATGGCACGTTGGGCATATGATATGCTGCATATAAATGTTTTCTATGCTGGTGCGTAAAATAAAAATTTTTAAATGAAAAAATACGTGTAACGAATGCAGTTAAGAAATACGTGTTAAGACAATTCAAAACGAAGGCAAAAGGCCGTCGCAAACATTAAATTCCTTAAAAACTCAGTGCTGCCGCTTTGGTATTTTCACAGTTTTCGGTGCCGCCGTTGTTTTCCGGGGAAGTTCTGGGATATTTGGATGATTTTTGTCCTAGTTTTTGGGAAACCGGGGAACTTCTTGGATTTCAGGGAGATTTGTCTTGGTTTTTGGGAATCAGGGGAACTTGTGGGATTTTGGGGAGATTTTTGTCTAAGCTTTAGAAAAAATTCTTGGACCAGGTTTGTGTCTTGGCTAACGGTTGGTACCCTTGCTAAACGAAGGTGCCTCGACTAAATTCTTGAGAAGTATCGCCTAAGTATCGATTAAGTATCGTCTAAGTATCTTGCAAGCGATAGTTGTTTTTTGTTCAAACTACTAGCTTCGCTTACTTGATGTCATCAAAGTAGGTGAAATTTTTGTTTCTAAGCTATAACTTTTATTTTTGATGCGGGTCATGTCGCCGGATCCGGTAATTAGGCGGAATGTGTCGAAGGGCGATTAGGATGAGGGGGCATCTGCCATATCGACCGAACGTGATCGGACGAAGGTTGTCCGCCGAAGGTTGTCGTCCGAAGGTGGCCTGCCAATACTATAATGCCGAAAGTGGCCGCCCGATGGCATAAAGCGAAAGTAGCAGGCCGAAGACGCACAGTGGTTCCAAATTGAAAAAGAGGGTAACAAATCTGTATCTTTGAAACGTGCGATCCAATAACAAAACGATGTGTGTAAAAATCATGGAGGAGGACCTAGGCTTTAAGAATGTTTAAATGTGGGCCACCCTGTTTAAACAGACGATGGGTGAGCTACAGGGTTTCAAATTTGACTACCTCGGGCATGAAAAACCTTGTTGGACTCATAACTTGTACAAATATTATACGATTTTAATGAATGAAACAATGCTCTAAACATTAAAAGAAAAACCCGCCGAGTTGTAAAGGAATTAATATTTCTATCTCTTGCACTTTACCATCTGTTCTGTCTACACTATCTTTAGTTATTTTCTTTTACACATATTTTACAAAATGTGGCATCAAATTGATGACGGTTCAGTCATATCATAAATGACCCTTAAAGTGTGACAATGAGACTGATATAAGTTATTGCCTTTTCATGACATTTGTCATAATATTGATGTCACAATTCTGCTGCGAAGCATTTTTCTACGAGTGAAGCTACCCTGCGGGAAATATTGTACCAATTGTAGAGAACGTAATTGTCCTATGACTGGTGAAAATAAGAATGGTACAAAGTGTTCCTGCCTCGTAACAGGTGAAAAGAGAATATATCTCAAATCGAGAACAAAAATGTTTGCAAAATAGCCTTACTGTATAAGCAGATTTTTTTCACATTTTTTTCCTTCTATGGTAGCTACACTCTAAAACACTTTTGTTGAAAATTAGGTCGATAATAGTCGGCAACACTTTACCGATTATTATCGACCTAAAACTAAACACGCACTATTTTTCAACAAAATATTTTTACTAAAAAAAGCTATTGGCTGCGTGCAGGTTTGAACCGCGACCTCCTGACTGATAGTCCTACGTATTTACCATTCAGCCATAGCCGTATTATACTTTATGTTACATTTCTTCCACCAGGACTAAATGTGTTTAATTTGAAGTTTTTTTCCTTAATAAAATAACTACAAAATCGATGTAATTTTAGACAAGGAGAAATTTTCAACACAAATTTAGACAACATATGATCGTAAATTTGAAGTAATGTTTTAGAGTGTAGATCTTTGTGTTGAAGCAAAATTTTTTTAACATTAATTTGTCACAAAATAATTCCTAGAATAGGTTTTAGCTTCCTGTTTATATAGAATACTCATACATTGTTGTACATAATTACAACAAACTTTATAAATATACGAGAACTTCACCACAAATCTCAATTGATATAACTAAACACGAGTCATATTTAAATGATTTATTATATCGAAACAAATTCAAATAAATTAAAAAAGAAGAAATTTGAGTTGAGGGTGTTAATAAATACAACACAGTAGTCAAGGTACTTGACATAACAAGAGCCCCATTGTTTTAGGTGTCACACTAAAATTACAGCAAGAGAAAAAAATGTAAAAAATATGCGACTGATACTTATTGATAATTAAAGTAATACATACATACATATATTCATGTTAATACTCTCAACTAAACTGAACTAAATTAAGTACTTGACAAGTAAGTACCAGTTCAAGTGTAATATGAGAATTTGTTTAATGTTTAAAGCAAAATCTGCTTAGCACCACCAGTAGTAGTAGCTCTAACGGTAACAGCAAAAGCAGATCATGATCCTTGTTTCAAACTTTTATTTCTATAAACTACTTCATGGCCTCCCGTACAATGTTTATATTAATGTGTCACATTTTAGAACAAAGAAAAATTCCTGTATAAAGGCAGGATGAAAAGTGCTTTGGAAAACGTTTTGGAAATTAATATTAAGCTGAACAACAAAAAAAGAAAAAATAACAAGGTTCCAACAAATGATTCTGGCAGAGGAGACCAAAAAGAATTACATGTGTATCGCTTTGAAACTTTACATCTGAGTTTCATTCGAGAACGGGTCTTTTTCAGAAAATATGCGCTCATATTTATGGACAGGTTGTTTTCAATGTTTACCAGGAACTATGTATACGATATAAAACCAAATTGGTAGAATTTTGAAAATCGATGGTCACAATTCTTTATGGGCCCTTCAACACAAAATGTATTTCGAAAATTTACGATTTTTCGGTCACTGCTGAATGTAGGGTTTTGTCGAACATAAAAAATAGTACTATGCAACAAAATGAAACTTTTGTCATGTCCTTTTGATCACCACTATATATTTTTGATGTGTTATGGTCCCCTAACTACAAAAACAGTCAGAATTTAAAATTCTATGAATACGTTTTTTTTTTTCCATAATTTGGGATTTCTCAAGATTCTGCTACACCAATTTCATCATGACTTGGAAAGGTCTTATCCAATTTCCTTACAAAAAACACTTAAAAACTTGGAATGAAATTACCTTTAAGGCAGTCTAACATTGTTTTTTTATATACTCAACAATGGTATCGGAATTATTCAGAGCGCAATGATGAAAAATATATTTTTTATGCAAAATTGGGAAATTTTCATTATTTAAAAATTTATAAAAAATCGAAAATGACAAAATCTTACCATTTTTATTAACTGATCATAAGGCCACATATCCCTACGGTAAATGGAACTGACACAAAACAAGTCACGTGACCGGTCCCCAGGTGGTAGGGGCCAGTCCGAGTTCTAACACTTCCTATGAAGCGGACCAGCCACTTGTACATGGGGATGGCCTAGGATGGGGTTAATTGATACTTTGTATTCACCTTGTAACTTGTCTCTGAACTATCTTCTGGAGTCCTAATCGGTGTAGAATAATATAGATAATATATAAATATTATTCTCAAATTTAGCTGTAATTATCGATTAATTAATTTTTTTATTGTTACAAATCCAAGTAGAAATTGTATTTTATATTTAAGCTGTGTCTTTGATAGGATTCGAACCGACAACCTCCGGCATGACAGGCTAGTATACTACCCACTCGACCACAGGGGAACTTATATTTCAATGTTATAAATACCACTTAAGCTGGAGTTAATATCTGAGTATAGTTACGGAACAGGTTCCTGAGTGGCATGGCAGTCTCATTGAAGGGGTACAATTAATATTATATAGATACTATGTAATAGGCCTTAGATCCAGGTGCGTCGAATTTGTTCAGTGCCGTTTACTACAATACTAGCCGGAGTACCAACTAAATTGACTGAAAATTGTTGATATGTGACCATTTACACAATATGTATTTTTTCACCATTCACTACTCCTTATTTTTGGTACCAGTCTCATTTTCTCAAGTCATAGGACGAGTACTTTTGGATCATTTGTCACCAAATTTTCATCAGGGATATTACAAATAAAATAACTTTATTTTCCAAAGAAATTTATTATTCAGGCTTAATTAAATTCGTTCAACTTAATTTTTACAATTAAATCATTTTTTTTTTATTGAGAAATAATTTTTCAAAGCATGTGGCAACTGAAAAGTACAAAGACCAATTTCTTGACTTTTGTAAGGGTCGAACAATCAATATTTATCCATCGATTTTCATGAAATAAAGCTTATTTGATTTGTAATATAAGTGGCTTTATGATTTGTTAATTAACATTAAACAATTTAAATTAGTTAACAGTAACATTAACATTGAAAATAATGAAGTTATTTTAAAACCCCCGTTTTTTTTCTGGTAAATTTCGAAATGTTAAAACTTTGCCGTTTTTCCGACTTAAGGAATCTGCAGATAATAAAAACTCCTCCAGTTTTATTTAGAATTTCATAAAAAATCTAATGTTGTCTTTTAGATTAAAATCAAACTATAAACTAGAAAGTTATAAGTAAAAAACTAAAAAAAATCAGGACACAAATATAAATCAAATATCTTCTAAACTTTGAAAGATACGTTAACAAATGTAAGAACTCTAAACCCTTGAAGTTTTTTTTTATCCGAATTGGTAAATTTTAGCCCACTGGAGCTCCGTTCATGCTTAAGCTACAAGGCCACCGAGACTCGACCTCTAATGCCTGTTATTGAAGTTCTTCTAAAATTCAGACAAATGCAGATTTATTACCATTTATTTTGCGAAAGCCCCCACTGTGCATAGTTATAGTGAAACGTCATAGGAAGGAAGCATGTAAAGCTTACATTTAAGGTAAAGGATATATTCAAAAAATTTATGTAGAATAATACGAGGAACATTTTTGTGAAATAATTTAACCCTCTAACTCTTCACTGTATGAGCCTTGTTTGTCCCTTTCTCAAAAAAGGGCTAAAAACTAACCTTAAGCGACAATATAGCCGGCCAAAATATTCTACAAAATCATTTGTCATGAAATTCTACTATAAGTTGCTCAATATACTAAACCTTAAAATTGAAATTGAATGTTAGAAATAAGTCAAAACTTTAAATGTATTTAACGAACTAATTCATTGAACTTATTTACTTAAAATTAAATTTAGTTTATTTCTGTGTATTGAGAAAGACTTTTCATCTTGCCCACGCTCACAACTTCAATTGACTTTTTTAAGTACTTTATTATTATTATGTGACACTCTTGACAATTAAAAATCACTTGTAATTCGAGTCAAGTGTGACACTTATACACTTGCAATCACACATACATTTATACAACTATACATGTCATTCATTGATGCCCTGTCGGAAACTGAGTTAACTTTAAATTAACTTTAGGCTAACTATTACGCAGCTAGTGCTGACTGACACTTGGATTACTTTCCAATGGAAACAACTAACTATTTTAATATTGCGATGTCCTAGGCGGAAGTCTATTGTCCCTCTCTGCACTACTTTTGAACTATCTTAAAGTTGACTTTATTTAAGTCATCTGGTAGTTAGTACATTTGCAAAAAGATGTTGCTGGAGTTCGAACTATGTATCACACGTTTTATAGTCAACGCGGTGACCACCCAGCTAAGGTACTATTTAAAATAATAATAGCAAAAAGTTTATATAAACCTGAAATGACTTTCAAAGTATCTGAGAGTAAAGTAGTTGGCTCTCACCAAATCCGATTTTGAACTCAACTTAAGAATTGCTTTTGGGTCAGTTCTGCATTACATTCTAGTTAAATTTAAGTTGATTATTTTTGTAGTCGACTAGTGATTTTCCAACAGGGTGCAGATAGCAATGATGTATGGGAAATTGCAAGCAAGTTTGTATGAGTGTATGTGTGTTTATTTTAAGGACTTTTGTATGAGGATGTATCATTGCACTTTGAGTGCTCAGTAGAGGAAGAGTGTCATATGTATGACACTTTATTAAACAATGTATTTATAACACATATGAAGCATTTTCATACATTTATAAATTTATGACAATTATAGAAAATATATGAACAAATGTTACGTGTGTGTTTTTATTTTATTTCTTTGAAAAAAATTATTGAAATGATTTATGTATGTTTGTAGGATCTTTTCAATGGCATTGTAATTAATGTGAGAACGAATGTTTGTAAAAAGATATCAGGAAGTATTGATAGAAGTATCAGAATGCGGAATACAGTTATGGATTTTTTTATATGAGCTATTTTAAATTATAAAATAAATTAATGGGATCTGCATATTTAGTATTATAAAATTGTAAGGAATACTAGGACGCAGGGCCACCCACATTACCAGACCGCTTAAGAAATAATAAAGTAGGGTGCTGTTGATATATTACGTATCGGCATTTTTTTTGTCGTTAATGCAACACTAATTTAGCATCGGCAAATTTGAATTTGTCAATTGAAGTGGACTTGAGTTTGCTTTAGAATAATACATAATTCTCGTATCCTATTTCCACTCATTAGTGTTATAAATAAGTTTCAAAGTGGATTAAAAACAATACAGTGTGACTAAAATTCATAACTTCAAATAATAAAGGCACGTAGCATTAAATATGATTAATTGTTGCAAATAAATAAGGACGAAAAAAGTTGTGGATTTCTAAACCACCCAATCAATGAGTGCAAATTCCAAACGTGAGCTGAAGTTGGAAGCTTTCTGCAGTTGCAAAATACTTTAGTAGAAATTGATTTAATATTGAATGTTTAACTACCTGCCATCACCACTGGATACACTGGAGAAGAACTCTGGAAAAGAACTCTGATAATGAGATGGTGGTTGATCTCGAAAACATCATGGTGTTAAAATCGACGCCTATGAAGTCAAAAATGTATCTTTGTCTACTCAATTACATATTACATGCCTTAAAAATTTCTTTCTTAATAAAAATAATTGAGGGACTACCAAGGTAGTTATAAAGTCATATGTTTTAAAATAATAACACAAAAAATATGACTGCTGTTAGCAACCAATCATAATTTAGTGTGATATTTCCGGACGGCTACTAGTGAAAAACGTTCGGTGGCTGCCAGCCAGCTTGAGATTACAAACAAAATTTTCTCACTTCCATATATTTCAATGAATCAATTTTTTATTTTTATCTATTCAAAAGTTATAAGAATACAATTAAATGTGAAGTTATAAAACGGTGAACAATTTTAAGGCAAACTTAAATGCATATTACATACATACACATATGGGCATTTCCATGAAAATGACAACGACCACTGAAAAAAGGAAAACCCTTAAAACTTTTTTTTTTCAGATATGGTAAAGAGGAAAGAAACAATAAAATTTTACTATACTGAGGTTTTATACCTTACTACAATTTTTAAATATCAAAAATAACTGTTTAGACGTTGCAATAAAATATTTTCGCTTTTCTAGGGAATAAATTCAGTTATTTGTAGCATTGGAATTATAATTTAAAATGAATGTTCCAACATAAAAGAACAAGGTTCGTGAGGAAAGATAAAAGATAGAGTTCGATTAGCTGTAAATTTTTGATTTTCCTTGGACGCTATTCTAATGTCACGTACGTAGTGCAAAAACATTTGAATTTAGCCGGTCTCAACTGTTTCAAAATAAAAGTTTAAAGCAAGATATGTATCACAAATAAATATTGATCGAAATTTTTTTCTCAATTTGGTGTAATAAACATTTTATAAGCACTTAAAGTTCGTCACGTACGCTATTGTAGTACTACAAATGCAACTAAATGCAAATGAAAAATTTCAAAATCTTCATCAAATTTCAAAAAAAAAAAAATCATCAGCTTTCATATCATGATAGTCAGCATGTAAATGATTCTCGAACTGCGTATTCATTAAGCGAAAAAAAATCAAATTAATTAGTATGTACTACTCTGTAGTAGGCTATGGTGGCTCTGTAAACTCACCGCCCAAGTACATAGTATCCAGTATGAAATGAACTTGAATCTTGATTATTTTTATTGTTTTTATCACCAAATATATATTTTTTATTTGTTTTTAATTTATTCTACATATATTTACCAAACATTTAATGAAAAGTTTCATAAATGTAATGAAGATCATTTAATGAAACCGTTTCATTGCCTGAATGAATGACTTTCTTCCGGTGTAGAAAAAAATTAAAATAAGTGATTCTTATATGAAACCGTCTGATCTTTTCAAAAAAAATAATAAACTAACATTTTTTAAACTTCGACCTCTTTTATTTTTTGTTTGCCAAGCTTAGCCTAGGGTGTCCTCATTATATGCACTGTAAGAGTTTGATACTGGGATCTCCTTAAGTTTAAAAGTTATGAAAATTTCTTTACATGAACCCCACCTTTTGGTCATTGTTATAGAGAATCGATATAAGATATTTTATGTAAAACTCCACTAGAAATAATTTCATGGAATATTTTAACCCTCTTCCAACACGAATTTATTTTTCATACAAAATTGCTTTCGTGTATGAGACACACAGCCTATCTATTTAGCCGCGAAGCACATAACCAAACAAAGAATAAGATAGTGTATGTACGGCCACCACTGCCCTAGAATAATCAAACGAAGATTATAATGCAAATGCATAAAAAGTGTTAAACCCGTAAAAGGTTTTATTTTAATCTTTATAAATATGTTAACCGGATTTTTACATAATTTGTTTTCTTTCTTTATTATTTTCTAGGATGAAAAAGATCTCTCAAATGCTGATGCCGAAGGTGTTTGGAGTCCTGATATTGAACAAAGTTTTCAAGAAGCCCTCTCAATATATCCACCATGTGGACGGAGAAAAATTATACTCTCAGATGAGGGTAAAATGTATGGTAAGTCGGCAAATATTTTTAAATCATCATTCTTTGCAATTTGGAAATTATATATAGTAATTAATTTTTTAAAATAAGTTAAAACTTAATTAAGATTACAATTGAAAAATATATAGTGGATAATAAGGAGGGAGACAAGCTCTCTCTCTCTCTCTCTCTTCCCTCCTCTCTTTGACTTGTTTAATACGAATAATTATAACCAGGGATGATCAAAAGTTGGTACAATTTTACTTTTTTGGTACTATTCATAACTAAAAAGTACGATGGTGCACCCGTGACTTATTTGGTACTATTTGCAAATTTTCCTAATATGTTGGCTGGTATACAATGTACAGGGGATAATAAGGAGGGAGACAAGCTCTCTCTCTCTCTCCTCTCTTTGACTTGTTTAATATGAATAATTATAACCAGGAATTGGTACAATTATACTTTTTTTTTTGTACTATTTGCTCATACCTAAAAAGTACGATGGTACCCCCGTGACTTATTTGGTACTATTTGCAAAATTTTCCCAATATATTGGCTGGTATACATTGAGTATTTAAAAAATCATTTATCTCTACTTTGGCTCTTAATTTAATTCTTAAGTCTACTCACACACAGCCAGCGATGCCATTTTTGGGGTTTTTACGATATAACAAAAAAAAACGATATGACATACTGTGTTGTCATATCGTAAGTTTTTTACGATATGACAACATTGCAATATGACAACACCGTATTTGACTTTCTTAGTGTTGTCATATCGTAAAAAACTTACGATATGACAACACAGTATGTCATATCGTTTTTTTTTGTTATATCGTAAAAACCCCAAAAATTGTATCGCTGCACACAGCTCAACCTAAATTAGAGCGCTGCGTTGGCAAGAGGTTGTGTAAGACAAAAAACTTACTTTGAATGTAGTGAAAATATAACAGGTGGTCTTGAGAGAACAGCTTATACATAATTGTCAATAACGATGATGATGGAGTAGCTTAATGTCAAACTCAATATTCTGTAAACGAACCTGTGGTTTTCTTGAATAAAGATGTATGTCTTAAAACTTATTGTTTCAGTAGAGCAAAAACAAAATTTCTTTGAAAATATCTTTGAAATTGTGTCCACGGTATGAACATTTTCGAACTTATTTTTTAACACTTTCGTAAATACATATATAGCAAAAGAGCTTCATGTTAAAATGTCAGGCAAAATAACGTAAGAATGAGATCCTAGCAGAGATGCATAAAACCGCTTATGTCGACATAAATTACATTTTCTACGAGTAAGTAAAATAAAACAAACCAAAAAATGTAAAAATATCTCAGAACGTACGTGTTGAGATAATAATAACGTATCTCTTGCATGTGTGTTTAAATAATCCATTACACACGAATACTTAAGTCGTTATTGCTGAAAATTTATAGAATCAATATAGAAGTTAGGCTGTTGTGCATGACAAATATCAATATCGGTCCATAATATTCGGAAATTGTTTACTCTATTGCAAAGAGCACTTTAAATAGAGCATTAATAACTCAAAATCTACGTAAGTAAACTTACGTTGTTATTCAAGAAAAGCACAGAAATGTTTTTTTATTTTTATCATATTGGACAGTTGCTTTATGCACGAATTCGCTTCTTACTGTAAACAAATATACAATATGTATATTAAAATCTATAAAGAGAATTTTTATTATTAAGTTTGACATTGGCAGTTTGACATGCATGGCTTTTTTATCCATTTTGAATGAATGTTTTTTTAGCAAACGTCAAATTTATAAGAATAAAGAAAGTACAGATTCATTGTTTTATGCCAAAAGTGAAGTTTCATTGAGATAAATTCAAATTTAGATTGTTTGATTTTTGAATTTTTTTTTTCTTTTAGTATGTACTATTTGAGACGAAAACGTACTATTTTAGTAGCTCATCGGTACGAAATGAATTTTTTCATTTATCATCCCTGATTATTACACAAAATCCATAAATCAAAAAATGATTTCCAAGTGGTACTTGAAACGGAAGATAATTTCAGCTGCTTTTGATATTTGTTGTACTATAGAATTTATTCTTTTCAATTTTGATTTTGTGAATGAAAAATCCCACGTAATATATGTCATCCTTCTGCTGCCATTATCATGTAGCGTTGAATTGTGAGCTTGTGCATGTGTGTGTGTGTGTGTGTGTGTGTGAGTGTGCTTGGTTTAGGCCTTGCGTGCCTTTGATTGCATATTTTGTTACATCAACCAACCTCGTATTCATTCAGCAGCTAGCTCATTAAATTATGCGTTTTAAGAAAAAAAAAAAAAACAAGGAACAAACAAGATGATTATCTTCGTTATCTTCTTCATCAGTTGCCTTGCCTCTGATTGTCTGACATTTGTGAGCATATGAGAGGTTGAATGTGTTGCACGTCTTATTACTTTATGTCTTCAAGTATTTACAACATGATGCCTCATTGGAAAGGATATGCAGATGTCCACATGTCTGCGTATCTTTTTTCTTACTAATTATATCTTAAAAGTGGTCATCAATATACGAGTACCTGTAGTGAGCTCGTTTTTCATGATTTCAATATGATTTTCTTCTTAAAATTTTCATTTTATTTGGAACTTATTGTATGTGGCGACAGACACATTTCTTTTATTTATTATTTTATGTTTTGAAATTTTGATAATGATGATGATGATATTGAGCTCTTATTACATCATATTTATGTCATTAGAGTTGTCTTATCTTGACTTTTAAATAATGATTCAAAGTAATGTCTTTATTTAGAAACAGAGTCAAGAGTCTTTAAAATTGGAAATTATATTTTTACATACAACAAGAAAAATCCTTAAATGTATTATGTATGTATATACTATAGAATTTAGAGCAGGGGCTGTCATCTTTTTCTCCAGATCTTTCATGAATTTTTTTGTTCCCTCGCCACTTGCTGGAGACCATGTTCGCTTGGTGCATGCATTAAATCATTAAAATTCAATTAAAACCCGGTCTACTTATTTTTCATTTAAATTTAACAAAAAGTTTATTTAATTTTAAATGCTAAAAAATTAACTGACTTGAAACTGTAAAAAAAATAATTACTCTTTCTTTGTTCGGATCAATTTAACTGTCACAAGAACTAATCGCAACTTCTGTAAAAGTAAAAGATGTTGCCTTTGTTTCTGCTATTTTTCCATTTAAATAATCAACGTAAAAACAATTGATTTTTGCTTGATTTTTAAATGAACTAACGTGGTGTTAAAGGCTTATTATTTCGTATCTTTAATTATTATCTTATTAATTTTATATTTTTATTCACTGTTTGTTATTTTAATTTTCACTGGGAATCGAACAAAGCTCCTTCAGCAGCACAAAGTTGGCATAAGCTTACTCTTAAACTCTTTCGCTTTAAAACAGTATTACTTTTCTGGGTATGCATGTCTGTATGTGTGTCATTTTTATAGCAAAAATTGTCAATTGTCTACCAGATATGGACAACAATTGAATGCTACTGACAATCTCTTACAATTCTCTAAGGCTTCTAAAATTCATAGAGCATAATAATAGTAGTCAAATGTTGTCGACAATTATTAGACAGGTAATCATTTTTGCTTTCGTGTAGATGTGACGTCGACGACGCCATTCCTAATAGGAGGATTAAAAATTTAAAAAACCCACATATGGTTTTGGCTGGAATTAAACATGTGACATCCCTGTTAATCTTCTAGCACACTATCCACTACACTACCGGCTTTAAATCAATATTCATTTATTTTAAATTAAAATTTCAGCTAATTTTACCTACAAAATATTTTAATTGCTTGTGTATATGTTATTTTTATGCATGTACTTCTTTGGTACATATTTATAGCATAAACAACGGACAATCTTGAAAGCAATCCAAAATTCGTATCAATGTACACATACTTAGTTTTTTTTTAATGAATGTTAGAATCAGTTAAAAGCAAGAATTGCTTATAATTTTATATGTTTGCTTATTCATTTACAAATGACTGCACGAAATACTTCTTAAATAACGTACATTCCGTTACTGCAATAAATTTGTCAGTGAAAGTAAAGTGTATGCTTTCAGTTGGGTCACACAGATCTCTAAATGGAAATCGGACGGACAAAGTGGTCATCCAAAGTATTGATTATCACATATCGTAACTCCGCCATTTATCAACCGATTTCAACCGAAAGGTCATAAAAGATTTGGTACCAAGATTATGAATATTTATTTGTGAGTCTTACAGCCTGCTTTTAAGATGCAAGAACTGCTGTTCGAAATATCCTTACACTCCTTGATGACGTATTGAGAGTACTTCAAAATATTTCCAATACTTAACCTCTACCCATGCGTTACATGAGCTTTACAGTTTTCTTACCCTTTTTATGCTTTTGGTCCAGAGTGCACGTATGTACTTATCCTGCCCCTGGATAATGTCCTATGCCGTTACATTCCATGCAATAAAGAAGCACATTTTAAATTTATTTAATGCATTTTTTTTAATTTAGCCTGAATCTTAATATATTTGCTCGATATATCCTGCTGTTTGGCTAAAATTCTCTTTATACTTTTGTTATTAAATTAATTTCTGAACTTCAAATATATATTTTTTTGTTGTTGTCTCTTTATTAGGAAAAATGAATCCATTGTATGACTACAAACTTTGTAGAATACTTTTTAATGCACTTAATTTTAAATTCTAAAAAACGAGAGAAATAGAAAATGTTGAATACAATAGAAAACTAAAGAATGTGAAAATGTTTAACATTAGTTTATAACATGGATCTAATATGCTTGAGGACATTTCCAGTATCTTGTTTTTCTCATTATTCTTTTGTGTCATTTAGCCGCTCGCTCTCTCTCTCTCTCCCCCCTGCTTTACAAATATCCACAGTTTAACTTTCTTCATGTTCACAACGAACTTACACATAATATTATTTGCAAAGAGTCCATCTAATTTTATGAAATAAATTTATTTTGTTGTTAGTTTCATTTTTGCCAGCAAATAAAAAAGCATTTCACAATTCATCATCATCAGCAGCATATTCAAAACATGACAACAGATTCTATCCGTCCGTCCGTGCATCCGTACGTCCGTCATCATCATCATCATCAGTAACAACATTAACATCAACTCTTCTTCTGCAGTTATAAATTTAAAAAATTCAACAGCAACGACAAAAAGGACATGAACTTTCTCTCTTCACAACACATTAGATCCTTCAGACATAATCGCTGCTGAGTTAATTTTTTTTTTTCAATTTTATTCCTATTTGTGCTTCACAAGACAGAAATGACACACAGCAAAATGGAAAAGAATATAGAAAGATACAGTCAAACTTAAATAGTAGAATTATATAATAGAAAGTCATTTTATACTGAATGCACGGAGGTGGTTTAAAAATTTCGGAAATTTTTGAAATTAAAACTTTAGTTTTATGTAACAAGTCAAATCATTTCGGCTCACTTATTGCATAGACTTGAACTCGTAAAATCGAAATGTATTAAATACTGAGGTGGTTTTGACATCCTCCGAAAACAGCTTGTTGTTATGTTCTGACGTGTAGGTTTAAACTAATTAAACTTTCCTTATTTTGCTTAAAAATTATCTCATGCGCATATCTTTCTTAAATAAAAAATTGTTTTATATTAAATAAATACAATTTGAAGTAAAAATTACATAAATGATTCCATTCATTTTGATTGTCCAAACACTGAACTAATTTATTTTGAATTGTACAAAACGGAATCGAAAAAATTCAAATCTTATAAAAGTTCCACGAAAATTGTAAATATTTTGAAATACTTATTGGATAGGATAATTTGGAATCTAAAACTTTTTAATTTGACTCACATAAAAAAGTTTATATATAAATTTTTTCCTTACAGTTTGAAATTTTGTTTAAGGAATTTTCTTCTCAACTCTCGCAATATCTCCATTTTAAGTGTCTTTTTCCTTTGCTGTATCTATACATGTGTGTGAGTGTCCTCGGAAGGAACGTGATGAATTTTGCATGAGTTAACTTTACCACCATATAAAAAGAAAACTCTTAAATAAAAAAATATAAAAAAATTAAAATAAAAAAGATTTCCATTTCTTTGAGTATTATTCCGTGAAAAGTACACGAGTTGCATGAAAAGCAGGAAAAAGAAGAATATTAAAATATTGAAATAAATCGAGTGGACAAGTATTTAAATTGAATTAAATTTTTTTCCTTTTTATACATATATTTCATATTTGTTGTGTGCAGAAAAATCTATCTATCTATCTATTTATTAAATCAATTTCATATTAAAATTAGTTTAATGTAACAAAAAAAAAAATTAAAAAGAAAATCCTTAATGGCAATGGGTTGGGGTCATACTCCTGTTAAAAAAGGTATCGTTTTATAAAAAATTGTGTTTTATTGACGTGGAGAGAAACTAAAGTTATTTTCCTACCAAAAACTATAAAAAGCTGCCTTTGCAAAAGGAAACTCCTTTAAGTGGATCACTTGAAAACTAATGCGGTTATCTAGGAATACATAAGCAACTGGATAATAACCATGTTGAAGGGAAGAAACGTCATTGCAAAATTAGGCATACAGAGGAGCAGCAGAAGGTAGGGAGGGTCCAAGGAAGAAGCGGCATTGTTGTCAACATGCAGACGGCCCTTTTCTCTCTAAGTTCACATTCAAGCTTGCAAGGATGTGTTCTGCGGACTAGTCGGTCAGACTAATGTTACTCGTGTCTGGGTCCCTGCACATAGCATATTGCCTGGTCACGAATAGGGAAATGAGCTGGCCAGCGATTGGCTCTGTTCTAGATGCCTTCATTGCTGAATCAGTAGCTATCTTCAAAAAGCAGTGAGATGGCGCAAGCTGATCACCGGTAAGGTAGCTAGGAATATGTGGTCTCGCTCAAAAAGCGCTCAACACAATTAATGAACAGAAACCGCAGGAAGATCTCGAAGCTCGTCACAGTGGGGACGGGAGAGTGTTCAACTGGCATACATGCTACCCAGCAAAAATTTTCATGTTTTTGGAAACACTAAGGGAATAAAGCGCATATTAATACGCTTTAAAAGAAGAGCTTATTGCAGAGCAGTGAATGTATATGAAAGAAACTATTAAAAAAAAACAGATTTTTCACTGCTGGTACAATGCAGGTTTTTAAGCAAGAAAGTTGCATATAGGTACAGTTTTAGTGCTGAAAATGGTGATGATTTTCTGCGCTTGAAAAAGCGCTTTTTGAATCAAAAATGTAGTATTCCAAACCGGGAACTCGCCATACAAAAATCAGCAGCGATATCAGCAGGTTTGTAAGCACTAATTTTATTCTTTCATATTCAAAACCTGCTTTATTTGAAGCAATTTTCTTACTAGGTATTAGGAAGAAATCAGTGCATGAGGAAAAATTTTCAGAAATTTAGGAAAAATACAATAGAGTAAATTTAAAATCTCAAAAAAAATTGTTTAAATGTGGGAAAATTTTTAAATTTTTTGATCACAAAACAGATTTTTTTTTATTTTTTGTAAATATGTAAATGTGCAGAAAAACAACAACAAAATATCCCGCAAAAATTAGAAGAATGCCTAAAACATGCGAATAAGTGTGAAATATGCAGAAATATGCTCTAAAGGGTTAAATATGAAAAATATGCACTAACAAATCGATGTCAAAAATTTTAAAACGTTTTGAAACGTATAAATATATTATTTGTGCCTACATAGATTGCACAGGGAAAAATATGCAATCGCATATATGCGGTTTCCCTGCTTATCACAGATCGGTTGGTCTAGGTGAGCTGATTATATATGTCAAAGCGACAATATGGATCTATTACCGGATTACTGGATCCGAGAAGTTGGACTCGAACATACATAGGCTTACACTGACGAGTGGAGTGGTCTGTCAAAACGGAATCATTTTATTTATACTTGAATGCTTGTGCGTAATAGGCCAACAAACTGGGAAACTATCAGCAGACCTTTAAAAAAAATTCTAGGATATGCACAAAAATGGGCTTTGTACCTAAAGCGAAAGTCTCTGTGTACATGAGCAAATATCACACGGTATTTGGGCCAAAAATTCAGAAAATAAACAAGTATGTTGGCTTTAATTTAAGATATTAATTCGCACATATACGAGTAGCTATTTTTCGATAGGCAGTTGACCTTGAAATCACTCCTTCATAGGAATTCCAATGCAGGCTTAGAATGTTTCGACTAGGGATGTAACGATACGCCGTTTTGCCGATCCCGTACCGATACCAATACTAAAAATAAATATCGCCGATTCCGATACCGATACGAATATTGAAATTGAGTTCAAGTTTAGATTAACAAAACTCAAGAACGGCAATTTTTTTCATTATACAAAATTACAGTGTAAGAGATTATTAATATTTAAAATTTATATTAACCCAGTATAAAAAATGGAAGTAATGTTTAAGGAACTACATTTTCATTGCTTCCAAAGAATCTATATTAAAAATATGCACATAATTAGTGGAAAAGCAAGTGAAAATTTGTAATTCCTTTATAATTTTAAAAAATACTCGCCATGCTTTTTAAAAAATCGATTTTTTAAAGGACATTTGTCAACTAATATTCTTCTACATAACTCAATAGCTTAATTATTAAAAGTCTTCTAAAAGTTTATATTTATTCACTTAAATTTACATGAAAATACAGTTCTGAGTTTAAATTCGCATAAAAAAATTGTGAAAATGGGTAATTTTTTATCCTTTTTCCTTGAGGAAAAATAATTATAGAACACCGAAAAAGAAATTTGTCCTAACATCGCTTCCAATTCGGGGATTGGTAATCGAAAAAGAAAACTTCCTGCAATGACAAGGATAAGTAAAACTAATTAGAAATTATCCAAATTTGCACTACTTCCGGATCGTAAATTCTACATTTGATGACTTCTTTGGAGTGTCTTTTTTGCTGGGAATAATATTTAAAAAACAACGAATTGAATCTGAATTCATGGTAAAATTAACAAAAATAAATAATTTTTTTACAAAATGACATCGTAAAGTATTATTAATTTTCAAAATTGATAATAATAAGATTTAAAAAAATAACGAAATGAATTTAGTTCATGGTAAAATTAACAAAAAATAAATAATTAAAAAAAAAGAACTCTGAAAAAAATTTTAAAAGTATCGTCGTATCGACAGTAAAATATCGCCTATACCGATGTATCGAAAATTGTGAAGTATCGCCGATATATCGGTATCGGTATCGGTTACATCCGTAGTTTCGACCCACTACAGAAGCTTCCAATAGAAAAAAATCTTTCAGAAAAACTTTAAGTTTCATTAGACTTTTTTCATTGGATTAGAAAGGAAATAAAAGGAATAAGACTCTTTTTTGGTTTACAGAAAAAACCGTTCCAACTGCGACAAAAAAAAGGTTTAATATTTTTTCAAACATAAATTGTGAAGCCTTTTCGAACGAATCCGTATCCAATAACACAAGCGTACAAATTTGTACTTTTAATTTTCGTTTTGAATAAAACTAAAATTTGTCTCTTCAGTTTGACGCTCTAAAAACGGGTCTCCTCAGTTTTTTCCTATTCCTTCAAAACTTTTTTATGGGCGTACCTACCCAGTAAAAAAGTTGCTTCCAATAAAGCAGGTTTCTACTATTATGGAATAAAAGTAGCGCTAACAAACCTGCTGATATCGCAGCTGATTTTTTTATGGCGAGTTCCCGGATTGGAGTACTACATTTTTGCTCAAAAAAGCGCTTTTGAAGCGCTGAAAAACATCAATATTTTCAGCACTAGAACTGAAAATATATGAAAAAAATTTCGATGTGGATTGGCGTCGTTGACGCCATTTTCAATTTTTCTTATTTCGTTTCTTTATTTATTTTTATTAATTTCATATTTTTACTCAATGTTTGTTATTTTAACTTCAACTAGTATCGAACTAAGAACCTTCAGGATTGAAGTTCAACGTACCAATCACTCGACCAAAAACACTGTTGCAAAACGGCACCAAGAAACTCAAATAAACTTACTCTTCATTCTCGCTTAAAAACCCGCTTTCGATCAGCACTATAAAATCAACTTTTTGTATAGCTTGTGTACGAAGCTTTTGTTTAAGTAAAAAGCAAATACTTTTCTCGCTTCAAAACCTGCATTGTTGTGACGCTATGAAACAACTTCTGAACAAGCTCAAATTTTAAAGCGAATTATAAAGCGCTTTATTTCTTTACTGCATCAAAAAACATGAAAATTTCTTACTGGGTAATGTTTCCACTAGGTACGCCAGTATATTTCACCTTAACCCGAGAACTGTACGTCAGATTCCAACCAACAAAACAGTAGCAGATGCATGATAAAATTACCTTCAAACTAGTTTAAAACAATTAGTTGAACATATTAGCGGTTTCTCAATTATTCACAAATTAGTATCGAAAAATAGTGACTATTTATGAAAAATTTAATATATTTTTCGAAAATCTCTTTAAACTGCAAAAATTAAAATGTTTAAATATGTGTGCTAGGGTCAGGGTCTTACGAACAAAATAAAATATAAATTATGAAAATCGAAAGACAAATGTTGATTTTATTCACAATTAAGCGAAGGAACTCAATTGATAAAAATCAAAATTTTCATACAAGAGAAAATTTATTTATTTTTCGGGCTGTGTATGAGTGTTGCACAGAAAAAAATAAGTTTCTATTTGATAACAAAAATCCCGGTATTCAATAATCTTTTTTTCAAATTTCCTGTGATAAAGAATTCCGCCATATTGATAATAAAACTATTTCAAAAGAACAAATATATAAATTTAAAAAAATGTTGACATGCCTGGGATACGAACCCGGGCTTCCCGGACGTAAATCATGCTCTCTACAGCCGATCCATTCCCCAGATATTTTTGTATGAGGTAAAACTTGTTTTAAGTACTTATGTATGAAAGGAAAAGAAATAAGGGGTATGGGAAAGAAATACATACAACGAAATATTGTATTAAATTAAAGACATATGTTATTGAAATTCATATATTTTTTTGAATAAAATGGTGTTATTGAACATAATTCTTGTCTATTTTTTTTTTGTGTGTATGAGAACAGCAATTTTTGTCTATTTACTTCCTTCACTTAATTGTAAATAAAATCAACAGTTGTCCATCGATTCTCATGATTTGTAGCTTATTTTGTTCGTAAGACATCTGTCCTTAAACACAATACATAAAAATATAAGTTTCTGCTGTTTTAAATTTTTTAGGAGATTTAGAAAATAAATTTATAAATTTTTGTTTAAATCCACCCTTTTTCGATACTAATTTGTGAATAACTGCGAAACCACTGATTTTTTCAACTAATTGTGCTAAAATAGTTTGAAGGTAGTTTTATAATGCATCTGCTGTTGTTTTGTTAGTCGAAATCGGACATGCTGTTATTGAGCTAAGGTAAAATATAATGGAATATTAGATACGCCCTTGAAAAAATTCTCGAAGTAATAGGAAAAAAACTGAGGAAACACTTTTTTTGGCGCATCAAACTGATTAAAGAAATTTTAGTTTTTCTCAAAACGGAATTTCAGGGTAAGTCTGTGTAATTTACAATACTATACACTAGTGTACAGGAGATAGATAACCTTATGACATTATTTTCTTGTTATTAAAACAAATATTTGCCCTTAGGATGCATATTTTTAAAACATTTCGCAAAGAATCTTTATTTATTTTTAATATAACAAAATAAAGCATACTGTAAGGCTAAAGTAAGCAAGTTGATATTGATTTAAAACCTTTTACTTATTTCACAAATTGATGGCCTTTTCATAAATTTTGTATATGTACATACAAGCAAGAGCAGTTCATATTTCATATTTACACATATTGAGAGTCTATTGCTTCAACACAAAATTTATTGAATTTAACCTTTTCTGCAACTTAAATCTAAACTCATATATTTTTCCATACACTTTTATATTTTCCAACAAACAATATAAATTATTATATAGTATATTAATAATACTTGGCAAAAAAAAAAAAAGAGATGAAAGACTATTTTGTGACCCAAAATAGGGAAATACATATAAATCGTTGTAACAAAGCATAAAATTATGATAAATTATTTTAGCAGCTTGTTTTCTTTTTCTCTCTCTTTTTGCTAAAGCATACTTTTAGGTTAAAATATGCGTTTTATTTTATCCTTAAATAAATACTGTTGTACTGCTTGTTAGGGATAAAATATCTAAGTACACATTTACTTAAAGCGAATCTTCCTTTGTCTCGTTTGTATGTCATTATGGTTGTTTAAAGTACAATATAAAATACCGCCTTGAGGCCAAATATTTTACTTTTAACAATATAAATATTAAAAAGTTTGCTTTTCTCTTACTTTCTTTGTTTTAATAACAAAATGTTTCTAGTTTGTATTTTGTTGTTTTTTTTTTTTGCTCAAAAGTTATTTAAAAGTATTTTTAAATGAAAACATAAAAGGCTTTATTTGAAACACAGAAAAAGTTGTTGTGAAATAAGGACATATTTTAAAGCTGCGTACCTTAGCCAAAAAAAAGGAGAATTTCATTTGCTTCGTTAGATTAGAGGATTAGATGCCACAAAAACCTTGAACTCGATACATTTATTATAACGAGCAGGGCCTAAAGTATTACGATTCATAGGCTCTTTTGTGCGATCTGGAAGTTCGAAGAGACAGATTAAAGCTGCGAATAAATCATATTATACTCGTCTGCAAAGAAAATATCCATTAAATAAAATTTCGTGGAACATATAGAGCTTAATGCGGTAAATTAAAATTCGTTTTTAGTTTTTTTTCTATCACGTACATATATTTTTAATGAGCATGACTAATATTTCCTTTAGGTACATCAGCGTATTTTAACGTAACTCGAGAACGGTACGTCCGATTTCGATCAGCAAAACGTCAAAATATGCATGCCAGAATTACCTTTAAATTTTCTTATCATAGTTTTTGGAATTAGTCAACGCCTTGAGGATTCCCGCATAAAATTCCCGAGAAAGCGGGAAACGAAAATAAGCGATTTTCCCGGGAATTCCTGTGACGGGAAATCCCGGTAAAATCCCTATTTTGGTCTCATTTTAATGGGGAGTAAAATTTTCCTCCAGTTTTCCCATTATAGAAAATCTTGTAAGCCTTTCGCTGAAGATACAAGAGATGTTTAGCTAATTCATGTAAAACACCACGAAGAACATTTTTGTGGAACATTATACATAAGCCTGTAACTCTTCCATAAATGTGTCTTTTTGTATCTTTCTTAAAAAAGAGGCAAAAAAAAACTCCCCTTCAGGTGCGATATAGCGGACAAAATTTTTTCACAAAAATCTGCCTCGTGGTGTTTTACGTAAAAGCATTGACCACATTTTATACTTTAAACTACGGATGTAACGAATACCGATACCGATATATCGGCGATACTTCAGATTTTCCGATACATCGGTATCGACGATATTTTACTGTCGATACACCGATACTTTAAAAAAAATTTTCAGAGTTTTTTTTAACAAATAATTTATTTTTGTTCGATTTTACGGTGAAATATCAATTTTAAAAATTAATAATATTTTATGCTGTAATTTTGTAAAAAAATTATTTATTTTTTGTTAATTTTACCATGAATTCAAATTCAAGTCGTTGTTTTTTAAATCTTATTTTATCAAAAAAAAAAAGGTACTCCAAGGAAGTCATGAAAATGTA
This sequence comes from Panzeria rudis, assembly GCA_956483635.1. Taxonomy (NCBI): domain Eukaryota; kingdom Metazoa; phylum Arthropoda; class Insecta; order Diptera; family Tachinidae; genus Panzeria; species Panzeria rudis. The sequence goes on along the minus strand of OY101448.1, from coordinate 53,066,643 downwards.
GAATTCGCGATCTGGAAGTATTACAAATTTGGATAATTTCTAATTAGTTTTACATATGCTTGCCATTGCAAAAAGTTCTGTTTTCCGAGTACCAATCGCCGAATTGGAAGCGATGCTAGGACAAATTTCTTTTTCGGTATTCTATAATGATTTTTCCTCAAGGAAAAAGGATACAAAATCACCCATTTTCAAAATTTTTTTTATGCGAATTTAAACTCAGAACTGTATTTTCATGTAAATTTAAGTGAATAAATATAAACTTAGAAGTCTTTTAATAATTAAGCTATTAAGTTATTTAGAGGAATATTAGTTGATAAATGTCCTTTAAAAAATCGATTTTTTAAAAAGCATGGCAAGTATTTTTTTAAATTATAAAGGAATTAAACATTTTTACTTGCTTTTCTACTAATTATCTGCATTGCTCTTGGAAGCAAAGAAAATGTAGCTCCTTAAAAATTACTTCCATTGTTTTATCAGCTTAAAATATTCTCTCTTATAATGTAGTTTTGTATAATAAAAAAATTGCACTTGAGTTTTGTTAATCTAAACTTGAACTTAATTTCAATATTCGTATCGGAATCGGTATCGGCAATATTTATTTTTAAATATCGGTATCGGTATCGGATCGGCAAAACGGCGTATCGTTACATCCCTACTTTAAACATAAGGATTACAAGATTTCATATGCGGAGTATTAATTATGTATATGTACGAAATTAATGCATAAACACATTTTAGGTTAAAGTGGTATTCAAGTTGAGTTTGGAACTTTGGTGTCTTTTAAGGCCTATAGTAGAATTTTATGGTAAATATTTTGTACAACTAATTCCCAAAAAAAAATCACGTATTTTGTACAACGTTTCAGCCCGCTATATCGGCCCTGAAGGTCCGTTTTTCCCGCTTTTGAAGAAAGGGACAAAAAGATGCATACAACGAAGAGTTAGAGGGTTAAAATATTTCATAAAAATTTTTCTCTTGGTTCACATGAATATCATAAACGTAAACCTTACAAGAATTTCTATCCCGAGTACTAATTGTGAATAATTATAAAATTAACCCATAAACACATTTTAGGTTTTGAATAATTTCTGGCGTTCAATTTATGCTTGGAAGATTGTTCTCTGTGAAGACCTATAGTAAAAATTTATTGAAAATATATTTGTAGAACATTTCGGCTCGCTACATCGACGGTGAAGGAGGGTTTTTGGTCCGTTTTTTAAGAAAGGAACAAAAAGGCGCATACAAAGAAAAGTTAAAGTTTTAAAATGTTCCAAAAAAAATTTTCTCATAGTGTTTTACATAAAAATCCGAATCCCATTTTGTACCTTAATCGTAAGCCTTACAGGATATCTTATGTCGAGCAATTCATTCTTCATCTAGTCTTTAGAACCATGTTATTTGCTGTGAAAATGTAAGTATGTGAGTAAGGGGTATTTAAACGAAAATAAATGGCTATCGAGTTGAATTGTAAGTCCTAGTATAATTTGTTGCACTAGTAGGGAAAGTTTTTGCAACGAATTTTGTGAAAAGCACCTTCGAAATCACTTAATGCTTGCCTACTTTTAGACAATGTGCCAATTTTGTTGCCTACTTTTGAGCTTACCAAAGAATCTTACATATAAAATTATAATTTCTTTGCCTATTGGCAGGACACCCAACAATTGTTTTCAACTTCAAAGAATTCTTCATGAAATTCAGAGACAAATTTTAAATGACTCGATTTCCTTTTCCCCAAATATTTTGAAATACGTACATATTATTAAAACTTTATTTTCTAATTCATAAATTTTGCTCAAAACTATTTCTTTTAAATATTAAAATGTCCACAAAGTTTTCTCTTGTTTTTTTTCTAATCGTTATTTTGTAATTTACTTTAAATTAAAATTTCCTTATCCCATTTAACCATCATATAATTTGTTTCTATTTGCAATAATACCCCCACACTTGAACATATTCATTCATAGTAAAATTTTCCACTAGATTATAAAGACAACAACGACAGCAACAAGTAAAAATTAACCAGAAGATATATAAACATACATATGTATATAATTTTATTTACAAGTAAATGTTGCACATCTAGTAAATTTTTGTTTAAGAAACTACAACAGAAAAAACAAACCGTCACATAATGTGGGAAGCATAAATAAAATGCATTAAATGTGATTACAGCACATTTCCTCATCATCAACTGCAACATAACGAAGCTCTATACAAAGAAACCAAAATAAATATGTAAATAAAATAAAGAAAACTACAACAAGAAACTTTAACTTTGTAAAACAAGAGGCGCTGCGCTACCTACATTTTCAAAGACAAAAAAGTATTTTATATTTCATAGTTTTGAAAAACTAGAAGTTGTTGTAAAATATGAAACAAAAACGTATGTTCAAGCTTGGCTTTCGGCCATATCACACACATCATAAGTTATCATATCTTCTAAATACAATATCACTCACTCTTTGGAAAACTCCTTACAGCTAAATGTTTAGCGTAAAATAGAATAAAGCACATTAGGAACACCTACACAGGATTTTTACAATGTTTGGCCACACTTAAACTTTTTTGAACTTTGCAACACTCACATAAATATTATTTGTAATAATAATAATAATTCATTCACTGATCATTTTTAGACCGACAGACTAAAGATAATCTTTAAATAAAAAGCTTGATGAGGGGCTTAACTCATTGCTAAACAACGTTTAATTGTGATCCTTTAATATTAAGAGTTCTTCAAAAAAAACCCCCTGATTACAAACAGCCGAGGCATTGCCCGCTTTCCTGATCGCAATGTTGTATTTTCACGAGAACTAATTGTGCACGCAAAAAAAACATAGTTAAGGCAACCATAATCGAAGAGCAACATACTATGATTGAATATATGGTTGAATATATAGTTTAAAAAATCTGTTTTACATATAATATGGCTAAAAAACAGTCATACATATATGGTTCAAAACAACCATATATATGGCTCAAAATTAACAATATATGGTTTGACTTAACCATATAAATGGTTCAAAACCACCATATATATGGCTCAAAATTAAAAATATGTGGTTTGAACTAACCATATATATGGTTCAAAACCATCATATATAGGGTTAAAATTTTTTTTAAACTGGTCAGTGTGTAAATCTGAAATAAAAAGTATTATCTATTTTCACATAGATATATAGGTACCAATTTGCTGACACATGTTTTATTTACAATCGGTCACATTTTGAAAACCATTTCGTTTTGAAATATTGCAGCATTTCAGTTAATTTTTTTGTTTCAGATGTTTGAGATATTTTATCCAAACTAAGCTAAGAATGCACTAAACTGTTCGCTTAAAAGAACAATGTTTTTTGCTTTCAAATGGTTTTCACAACATGGCCGAATATTAAATGCCAGCATTTATTAGTTTTTGTTATTTGTATTTTTTTTTTGTTTTCAAACAAAAACAAACCAACAGTAAAACAAAAAACTAACAAAAAAAGCATTCAACCAAGGGAAAGAACCAAAACTCTTTTGGAAGCAGAGAGCCATGTCTCTTTTGTAACCAAAGTTCGATTGCAAGTAAACTGTTTTAAAATAGTATAGACAAGAACCATATTTTATTGTTATAGAACCGTACTGTTGTTTAATTTTTCTAATATACCATGTCTTTAGCTCGAATTTTTTTAATAATAATATTGTTAAATTCAACCATGTTGCTATTAATATGAGTGCTAATAATGTCATGATTAAATGTAAGCATGTGTTTTTTGTCGTAAACTAATTAAGGTTCACAATTGTTTAAAACAATAATAACTTATTTCCTACAACGATAAGCTATATCGGGAAACATGACATTGTTGACGCAACCATGCCACAACCATATCTTTTCTTTGCGTGTGGATGTAAAGTTTCATAAGAATCGATTTAGTCGTAGAGTTAATAAGAATATTTACTTTTCATGGACGTCACACTGCCCACTTTTCTAACCATCATTTTATGTTGCCCCGGGAACTTAATGTGTGTGCAAAGCTTAATAAGAATTGGTTAAAGAAAATTGTTGAAAAAGAATATTTACTGCCTTTGGGCATGCCACTGTTCATTTTTCTCACCATAATATTGTATTTCGCGATAACTAAATGAGTGCAACATTTGCATCTCTGAACCAATAGAAAGTAACTTCGACACTTTTGTAACTTCACAACAATAGACAAACATAACCTGCGAAGCATTTAGCTGTCGGCGTGTTTACCTCTCTGCTGACAGGCTAGCATCTCTACACTCTAAAACACTTTTGTTTAAAATTAGGTCGATAATAGTCGGCAACACTTTACCGAATATTATCGACCTAAAATTACACACGCATTGTTTTTGAACAAAATGTTTTTACTAAAAAAAGCGATTGGCTGCGTGCAAGTTTGAAACGCGACCTCCTGCCTGATAGTCAGACGTATCTACCATTCAGCCATAGCCGTAATATACTTTATGTTAAATTTTTTCCACTTGGACTAAATATGTTTAATTTTAAAGGTTTTTTCTTTAATGAAAAAACTACGAAATCGATGTAATTTTAGACAAGGAGAAATTTTCAACACAAATTTAGACAATAATGTTTTAGATTGTACTCATCAGCCACAGAGGCAAAAGTGTCATAGAATCGTTTCAGTAGAAGTTGTAGGAAAACATTATTTATGCTGCGTAGGCATGACTCTGCCCACTTTTTCAATCATGAAGTCGTATTGAACCGGAAGCTTAATGTGTGTGAAGAGTTTCATAAGAATTGGTGGAACAGAATTAGTTGAAGACGAATGTACATTTACTTTGTGTGCGCGTGACATTGAGCATTATTCAACGGAATCAATCTAGAGTATATCCTTTCAAATAAAGAAAAGAAATCTGAAACCGGTTTATAAACGGCGGAGTTCTGAGGGAGCACACCTAAAAAAATATGGGACATGGCTGGCCTTGCAGGCCATTCCTGTAATTTCAAGCTCAAAGCGCTGCAAAATTCGTGGGGTAATTGAAAACATTTTTTTAACCATTTCGACCACGATATCTCTCGAACCAATTAACGAATTTAGATAAAATTTACGAATTTAGGTAAAATTCTGTACAGTTTTTCAAGCCAAAAAAAAGTAAATAAATCGTAAAAATCGATTTGACAAGAACTTTTACACTTGTTAAAATAAAACGCTCGTTTGGAAAATTTTCGTCAACAATATCTCTCGAGTTGTTCAACCGATTTGCAACAGTCGACGTAGTTTTATGAGCTTAAGAACTTTTGGATTTTGGATTCCATCGGCTTAGTAGTTTAGAATTTATTTGAAAAAAAAAAACTTTTTTTCGAAAACTTTACCGAATTGGTTCATCATATCACGGAATCAAAGTGAGGTCAAAGTCTTTTGAATGCCGTTTTTAAGTTATGAGAGGTTTACATACATACGCACACACACACACACACCCTCAAATACTTACGTCGTAAAAATAGTCAGAGTAGATTCCTATGACCTCAAAATGCCGAGATCTGATGAAAACTTGATTTTCGAAAATCAGGGTGAAATCAGTAACTTCCTATCTTTGATTGCAGGAAGTTTAAAATACATGACGAATTGATAACCTTCTCCTTCGGTTAATAAAACTAACTTCAAGACGTTTTTATTGCGCCCTAAAGTAGCCAACATTTTAGTACCTTAAAGTAGGCAATGATATATTCAAGTTCTTTTTATTTATTCCGAAAAACAATAAGCATCAACACTTTCGCTTCAAACTCTTTTTTTCACCTAAAAGTAGGCTATATTTTTATCAATTCAAATATTCTTCTATTCTTTATACATTAAAAAGAAATAGAATTTGGTTTTTTTTATTTCCAAAACATTTTAAGAATTCTTTATAAATCTAGACAACTTTTAATAAGTTATTCTTCACCTTTAGTTCTAAGATTCCGTTTAAAATATATACGCATATTCTTATATGTAATACCAACCCTAACACCAAAATTTTTTTTAACAAAATATCAAATTAAAATTTATACTTAAATATACGTATATCTAAAGGCATTATGTTTTATTCATAACTATTGCATAACATAAGGCTCTTTAAAAAATATGTACACTTTCAATTAAAATCTTCTACTCGAAGACAATTTTGAAAAGAAATTTCCTTTTCTTAATTTATTTAATAAGACTGACAGTGCGAGAAAGCTCTTTTCCATTATCACACTTCCAAAATTAATTACTTTGTTTAGTTGTGGGGCTTTACAGAAAATGTATCCCATAAAAATCAAATTCAATTCACAAAACCTAAATATAAAATGCTATAAATTTTAAACCCTGTTCATGCAAGTAAACGTGTACACATACATACGTATTTATTTATCTAAGTGTCTGTGTAGTCGTTTAAAGTTAGACGACCCTTAACGTAAATTCAAAACAACAATAAGAAAAAGAAAAAACTTTATTATTTAAATGAAAAAGGACATAAATTACAAAACTCGGTCGTTGTAGCCGCTCTATAGTCGTAATCGTAGCCAACAAAGTCCTTTGTTTTATTAAATTCTCCAGTGTATCATTCTACCGCTTATTCTAGTTCTACACTTAAGCAAATTGTGATAAAAATATGTATAATTTTGTGTGTTCATTAGTGTAGCACTAATATGATTTACCATTAGTAGTTCTGTTTGTATTAAAAAAAAGTCCTTTTTACAAAGGACCTTCTCAAAAAATTTGTTTTTAAAAGCAACCTTTTAAAAACGTAATTTTTTACGAAGGCCCTTCTAAATAAGACACTGAATAATTTTTTTTCATAAATTCTGCGAATTTTCACATTCACTAATCCAGTGAAAATTTCCTTAAAACTTAACCAGCGTCGCGCTTCGTTGGATTAATGAAACAAGTTTCGTTAAAATTATTTTAATCAAAATTTCATTAAATATAATATTAAATAATTTTATTCCCCCAATGTAATAATTTCACTAAGCTAATGAACATATTTCATTATATTGGTGAAATTATTTCATCGTTTTAATGAAATTGCTTCATCATTTTAATGAAATTATTTCATTATTCTATTGAAATACTGTCATTACTTTAAGGATATTCTGTCATTATTTTAATGAAATTATTTCATTGTTTTAATAAAATTATTACATTACTGAGTAACCTCACTTGTATTGACTATTTTAATTAATTGACAATTCCATGGTTGAAATACGCACATCAGACAAATTTGTAGTGTTGATAACCAGGCAACGTCTCAACTACTTCAGCCAACAGCACTGTCAAAATAATGTGTCTATGAGTGTATAATAATAAAGGACCTATCATATTGTAAAAATGGCAAATACTGTAAAATTTCTTTACGTATTATTTTACAGATCATAACAATTTTTTTTCACACTGTTGGATTTTTACTTAAGATTTCAGTTTTTGACAAGTATTAATACTAAATCTAATAATCTGAAGGGCGCTTAAGAAAGAGTACAACGATAACAAATATATAAAACTGTTGAAATAAATAAGGATATATTTTTTTAAAAAAAGAAAATATACGATTTATTTGTTTCATAAATTCAATGAAACTTTTCATCAAAACAATGAAATACATTTCATTGAAATTATGAAATTCAAGGACATACAATTGTATATATATTTTTTACATACATTTATCACATATATCAAGAATTTTAAGTATCATTTAAAATATTTTGTCCAAACTTGTTGTCATAAAACCAATGAAAGCTTCTAAGTAAACTATGAAAGTTAATGAAGCAATTCTAATGAATTGTTTTCACAATATTCGTGAAATTTCATTCGAATTGTAAAATATTTCATTAGATTTGTGAAAAAATCTAACGAAATAGCTTCATAGCATTTATGAAGCGAACTGTAAAACAAAATAATTTTTTTATGTTACAAGGCTGGCTCTAAAGACTGATTTTCGCAGAAGGCGCCGAAAAATATACTTGTATAAGCGTTTTAAAAGTTTACATCTATGATTTAATTCGTTATTAATACTAAAACATCTATGACTTATTTAACGGATAGTTAAATTTCCCCCCCAATTGCGCATATTTATACTGACCCGGCTTAGGAAATCTCGTAAGCCTTGTGTTTAAGATAAAAGACGTGTTCAGCACTTCTGTGTTGAACGCCATGAGAAAATTTTTTGTAGAACATGTTAACCCTTTAATTCTACGTTGTCTAGGTATTTTTGCCTCTTTTTTTTCAAGGGGCAAACAAATTCCTTTTTAAACTTCTTTTATAAAAACGAGCCTCCCTAATATATGTATGTACTATACTTGCACCCTTAATACCCGTATACCAGTTTGTTTGGTTGTGCTTCCGCAACAACAATTCCTGAAAGGACAATTTTTACATACCAAAAACACAATACGCTCCAGTTTGTAAACATGTGCTTGCAAAATCATAAAACCGAAGTGCTAAAATGGCTTAACTCTACTCAGTACTTTTCTATAAAAAGCATATTGTCCTTTTTTTATTTGTTTGTCGTTTCATTTAAACTGGCTCCTCCTGTTGGTTACAAAACATATAGTTTTGCTGAAAATTGTTTAACCTAAAAGTTGTAAATTTTAAAATACTTTTTATCGGCTCAAACGAAAGATGAATAAAAAAATATTTACAATTTTTGTCAGGCAATGTGTTAATGTATGCGTGCGGTTTTCTCTACTTTTGATACTTACCCAGCAGTACTGATGGAGCTAAATTTTTAATTTATCCTAACAAATTTATATAATTTTAGCTGGATCTTGAAATCGATTAATTTCCTATTTATTTATAATTTTTGTGTTTCTACATAATCAATTAAGTAGTCATTTACAGTTTCAGAGTACATAATCAAGACTGTAGTAAATTTAATTGAAGATGAGAAAGATTTTAAATAAACATGATATATTAAAGCAATTTGATAACACTATGCTAGTCGCAAATTTATATGTACTAAACGTGTGCACAATTCCTAAAAAAATTTACATTATTACATTTTTTTAAGCGCAAATATTGTTTCTAGTTGTAATTCGAATTAAGTGTACAGCAAAAAGAGTGTTTATTCAAATTGTACAACAATTGAATAGACACTTTTGTCAATTGTACAATAAAAATCCTCTACATTTCATAATAGGCTTCACTTTAAATAAGCAAACATATATCTTAAGCCTTTTTTGACTTTTCTGCATAATAAAATACAAATTACATACTTACATATTCTGGTATGTGATGTGAATCGGTCGATTTAAATCTACTGAAAGATGACTTATTTACCCCTTTTATTGTTTTTAAGGCCTAGAATATTTTATTCGAATATATTTTTTTTGATACAAAACAATAAAAAGCGTAAATCTGTCACCTTTCAGTAGAATTCGTAGAATTCGTTTCTGAAATCGGCGCCGATTTAAATCGACCGATTTCCATCACATACCAGATTATATTTTTTAGAATGAGCAGAAAAACATAAACAGGGGTGATTGTAATTATGGAAAAAATGCAACAAAATTTAAGAAACGCCTGGCCTTATTTGTCATAATTTTGTAACAATTGTCACAATTGAAATTAGCTTTGACAAAACAATAAGCAATGTCGTTGGTCGACATGGCTGTTGTGTGCTTTTCATAAAAGGGAATACAAGGGCGGATCAATAAGTTCGTGACTTTTCGAACTTCCCTCGTAGTTATATGAAATGCAACACTGTTCGCATCAAGTACCAACTGTTACTTGACTACTGTCAAATTTTGAGCAAGTGTCGTCATTTACTTTGCGTTTAACAGCTGTTCAAAACATACAACCTCGTGTATTTTTCTAAAAATGGAAAAAAGTAAATTTCGAGTTCTCATTAAACATTATTTTTGGCGAAAAAAACCGTCAATCAAACCAAGAAAAATATCGATAAATACTATGGGGATTCTGCATCATCGATTTCAATGGTAAAAAAGTGGTTTACTGACTTTCGTTATGGTCGCACAAATACAAATGACGATGAACGTTCTGGGCGGCCAATTGAGGTCAGTACACCCAAAAATTTTGAAAAAATCCACGATATGGTGTTGGCCGATCGAAAAGTAAAAGTGCGTGAGACTGTTGATGCCATAGGCATTTCATATGGCAGTGTGGTTTCGATTTTAAGTCATCAGTTGGGTTTAAGAAAGTTGTGTGCAAGATGGGTGCCGCGTTTGCTCTCAATTGACCATAAACGTAAAACGTGTGCAAAACTCTATAAATTGGGCTACGAATTGGTACCTCATCCGCCTTATTCTCCTGACTTAGTCCATAGTAACTCCTTCCTATTTCCAAACCTAAAGAAATGGCTCGGTAGAAAGAGGGGTTAGCTCCAACGATGAAATTATTGACCAAACAAATGCCTCTTTTAAGGACCTCGAAAAATCCTATTTTTTGGAAGGGATACAAAAACTGGAGAAACGTTGGACTAAGTGTATTGAGTTAAAAGCAGATTATGTTGAAAAATAAATTTTTGTTTTGCAAAAAAAAACTGTGTTTCATTCAAAAAGTCACGGACTTATTGATCCGCTCTCGTAAAAATTTTAGTTTTCTCATATAATGAAAAGCAATAAAAGAATAGAATAATTCAATAATTTTTATTAGGAACACTTCACAAACTATTATTTTGTGCTCACATTTAGTATGTACTACAAATATCTCTACTTTACTGTCCAATCGGAACTGCAGGGCTTATTCATGATCATGTGTTTAGCATACGATATATTCTTACTAGTGACAAGTAGAAAATTTGTTAAAATAAATTTGCATATTTATTCAGGTTTCTTTGTTAAGAAAATAAGAAAATACAAAAAAAAATTACTAAAGGATCTGTAAAAAATAATCTGTTTGAATTTTCTATTTCTCTTTTCCAAGTCAAATGACTCGACATTTTTATTAAACACCTTATACCACAGGTGAAAATTTTCTTAATACCTTTATAATATCTGCAATACTCTAAAGTAAAACAATAATCAAAAAAAAACTTGAAAAATATTAGAAAAATTTCGTAAATGAACTGCTTTTCTCTAAGTTTTCGAGTCTCAAACTAAGAACATTGGAATAACGCTACCAATCTTAATAGTTTTAGGCTCTAGAAAGTTAAAAAGAGTGCTTTGTATGGAGCGCCATGCAAATCAATGCTTTGAATAACAAAAATCAATGCTTGGGGGTAAAACAAAAATTTTTTGAAAATGAAAAAAAACTGGCGAATACTGGTTAGAAAAATACTGGCATAATGGTGTTGCATACTTTTAGGATTTTTTAGATTTTCATTTGTGACTTGGATAAGTGGTTCGTGGCAGTGATAGCTGAAGCTGTTTCAGCTGACTAATATATATATATATATATCTGTATAAAAGTGAATATCTGTTTGTTTGTATGTATCTTTGTTTGTTTGTATGTTTGAAAGCTATATACTCCTAAGCCAGTGATCTGGAAAGAACAATAGTCTATATAATTTTGAAATATTGTAAGTGGGCGTGGCACTTCCCATATAGAAGAAATTTATATTTTAGGATATTTATGGAACTAATGCAGCTAAAGACTTAAATATTTGTGTACGTAACTCTTTTTATAATGTTTTTAAAGAGATATTATTAAGGAGTGGACAAGTAAGCGTGGCACCTCCCATATATAGCAAATATATTTGGCATATCATGGGAACTAATGAGGTAAAACACCTAAAATTTTGTAGGAGTTGCTCCATTGATTTTATGCTTTGTTTTAGAGAAAAAAAGTCTAACAAAAATTAGGGGCGTGTCAGCTCCCACATTTCTGCCTCTCAAAAACTATCTATCCGATTTTGATACAATTCAAAGCATAGCTAGATCTGAGTCTAGAAAAGCACATAGGCTATAAACTTTTTTAAAAATAGGACCAGGAGGGGAGTTAGGGGGAAATTTCTTCCTCTTTTAAACTATCTATCTGATTTTTATGAAATTCAAAACATAGATAGATTTGAATCTAGAAAAGCACATAGGGGGCAATTTCTGTCTCTTCGAAACTATCTAACTGATTTTGATGAAATTCAAAACATAAAAATATCGGAGTCTAAGAGAAGAAATAGGCTATAATTGTTTTAAATAGGACCACGAGGCTAGCTAAAAAGCAATTTCATCCTCTTTGACATTAACATTACTGAACCTACCACGCTCCCTCATTTTTAAAACAGACATACATAGTTACCTGAATTGTACAAATAAAATTATATTTTTCAGAAAAGAAAGCAACTCTTTTAATTGCCACAGTTGAAAGAGAATTTGTCATCTCGACATAAATAACTTCCACCGTTCAGAGATAGTGAAAATACAATTTCGAAAGTAAGTGAAACGTAAGAAACTACGCTCCTACCCGGTGTCCCATGACACCGTGCGTTCTTTTTTTCTTTCAGTTATAAATTCCTATATAGCTGCAAAATTTTATTCGAAAATATCAATAATTTGCCCCGAAAAATAAATCGATGGCAATGACGGGAAAGTGCAGTTAATATCAGCTTGACAGTGGATTTAATTCTCGTATTCAATTTTCACGAAAAAAGTTGTATATACATATAAGAATTAAAATCACATTCAACAGAGCCACCGATAAGTGGTAATAAGCAAAATACACGTGAGCACTGATGATAAAAGTGTAGCGGCTTCCGAAAATTTTTTGAGAAAATAGCTGAAATGTCTTTAAAAAAAATTGTAATATTGACCCACATATTCATTCACAAGGGTTAATATTCTTTGAAAAAAAAATTTATAGGATGTAATTTAGAATACCTATATAAAACAACACCCTCGCCGATTTTCAGAAGAACTAGTGCCAAATTAGCGAATTCTCTAATCAACTGTTAGAAAAATAAATTTACAAAGTTTTAAAACTTGAACTCAATACGGCACCGGTTAGAGTTGTCCGAATCAGCTCAAATTTTCACTATATGTATTAGTTTTAGACTAAAGTTAAGTATTCAAAGCATATATGTATATGTGTATGTAGATAAACACATACTTATGTATGTATGCATGTACTATGTACGCATAAATAATCTACTATAATTTTCTGTTTATTATTTGTAAACTTCCTTATTTCATTAAAAAAAACATTCCCCCTGGTGAAAACTTTTATTTGTTTATAAAAACAATTAAACTTGAAAAACTCATAAATTAATCAAAATATAAGACACTGGAATAGAAAATAAATGCAAATAACAAAAAAAAAAACCACTAATATTAACAACAACTGAACTGAATGTTGAAACACAAACGTTTCTTTGTACATTCTGTGTGTTGTTGCAACCAACACAGAAAGGAAAAACAACCAAAAAGAACATGCTACAAATGCTCTATGAAAATCTAGATGAACTTTTTTTTTCTTTTTGCACAAAACTTCCAACAACTCAACATAAAGTTATGGAATGAATGAACAGTGGGGAAACATTTTAATAAAAACAAACAGCAACTACAACAACAACTCAAATATAAACAAAAAGTCTGACATTATAACAGGAAAATTGTTTACACTTTCACATCATCATGGAGTCAAAGCCAAGAAAGTCCGTCTCTTTAGATGTTGAAAAAAAGTTCAAGCTAACAAACAAACAAAAAGGCTACAAACTACACTGCCGCCCAAACTACACACCCATTTGGAAAACACATACACACACACATTTAATCACACTCTTAATAAAAGGACTACTACTATAAAAGTTGCCATAAATGAAAATTTTTCTTCCCCAAAAATTTTTTTAAAATCTAGCAAATGGTCTTGAACTCTCCATTTGATAAGTTTACGGATGGAAATCGTGGTACAATTGTACATTTTTGTTGCATACCACGTTCAAAATGTACTATATATAAACAACAAGTTGTTGGCACTGTGATCCTACCGGGTCTTACTTGGTATTAGGGTATTCATTCGGTTAACCGTTAATCGGTTAACCTGTTAATTACTACCCGATTAACTGACCGGTTAATTTAAAATTGGCTTTTTTCTATCAACGGTTAAACCGGTTAATTTCTATCGATTAACCGATTAACCGACGTAACAAATTTTTTCGTATTTTGTAGTATTACAACGTATTTTTTGTGTGTGTGTAATTATTTGTTTCGTCTCATATACAAAATGTATGTGTTTAGAAATTACTTTTCATACAAGCAAATAAGTCTGTTCAGTGATTTTAACTTAAGTAAAACATTAAAATCTTTGGACGTTCCTATAAAAGAATTTAGTAAAGACTCTGCTACTCTAATTGAACTTTAGGGAATTATGTATTAAGTTTTTGTTTAATAGTTTTATAAAATCTAATAATGCTGTTGCCAACGATTTAATTAAAAATCTAAGGATTATATTTAATGACAGTCGCATTCAATTATTTTATAGCTCCACTCAGGAATATTTGCTTCTAGCGATAGTGTTTTAAAATACAATACAAAAACGGAATCTAAGGAATTCGGAAATAAACTTTTTTCGCTGAGCTCTGCCAGCATCAATTAGATGATGACCCTACGACAGAAGAAACTATCGATAGTAATACAGGAAATGTTTCAACAGAATTAACCGAAACAATTAGAAGTGTTAAGAATTAAAAAAAAATTAAACAGGACTCTAATGGCATTATGGAAAATTTAAAAGTTTAGAGAAATCCAGAAAAAGGACTAAGAAACTAGATGTTTTGTATTATGGATTGCTTTCGATTTCTTCAACATCTACGATAAATGAAAGGATTTTTTCAAGCCAAGTTTTATCAAAACTAAAGAAATTATTTTTCTAAAAGATTGTTTTAGAAGATCTCCTTAAACTATTGAAATAACTGATATAATGATCTCACAAACTTGTTAATTTTTTAATGAATACATATTTATGATTTTTTATTTTTTTTTTGCTTGGTTAAGGTCAAGAATTGTTATGTTATTGTTTTTGTTTTTACTAATAAATTCGAAATAAAAGATAATTTATGCAATTTTATTTGCTGAAATTATTTAATTTATAAAAAAAAACCTCATTAATCGGATAACCAGTTAAATACCGCAATTAACCAATTATTAACCGATTAAGCCAAAACCTCGATTAATTAATCGAGCGATCAACCGATTAAAGCAGAAGCCCGAATAAATGAATAGCCTACTTGGTATACAGTAGTTTTGACTTAACTGCACAATCAACTTTTCATGATTTTACTGCAGATAAGTCGAAAATGCTGTTGGCTTAAATACTCTTACCTGCCTTAATGTGCACGTAAACACAATTATTTATACTGTGTGTAGTTAACTTTGATTTATTATATGTTAAAATATGTTAAATGGACAGGTATACAAAGTGCACTTAAGAAAGTATTTTGAAGAATAATCACAGAAAACAAATATTTTGTGCACTTAAGTCAAAATGTAGCTAAGATTGATTTTTTGTATAAAAATAGTTTTGAAACGCCAAAAATTTAAGGCACTTATCTTGAAAGTGCAGGTATAAAAGTGCACTTAAAAAATTAATTTGTATGGGATTTTAAAGAATAGTGACACAAATTTATAATTTTGTGCAGTTAAGTCAAAAATGCGCTTAAGCAAACGGCAGTTAAATCAAAACTGCTGACTAATATAAATTTTTTACATTTACATAATTATTCTTTTATAATTTTTGTTGTTTTTAAATATTATACTTGAAGAGAGAATGAAACAACACCCACGGTTGGAAATGGGGACTAAAATAAATGTGCAGAGCTTCATCGAAAAAAAAATGTTTGCCTAATCGAACCAAAGCGACAACGCCGATTACAACCAACAATTATATAGTTAACAGAGTAGCTGCAACAAAGGCAACAAAACAGCTCTCTTTAGCAACTTTGCTGAAAACTATTATACTCGTGTTGAAATATATCTAAATGCTACCATAGTTGTTGCTGTTATACATAATTCTTGTTTTTTCAAAGACTATCATTACAAAAGTAAACAAAATTTAAAACTTTCTACTTTGGACTTGAGGAGATTGTGTATGCTTCAATACAGCACCATGTAATACACAATAAATTCTTAATACAAATTTATGTAAGTAAGCGGGCAACATAAGTTTGCTTAACAAACAGCCTGTACTTATGCTCTGGCCATGTAGCCAGGATGTTTGTGTCAAAACAATGTTGGGGTAGTGTCACCCTTTAAGTTGCCCAGCACGAGCTGGAGAAAGATAGAGGAAGGAAAAGGAAATAAGAAAAAGGTGTGAAAAACTAAACGGAAGTTAAATAATAAACAAATAGAAATAACAACAGCCAGTCACTGTAGCAGCAACAGTAGCAAAATTCTGTAGTAGAATAATAGATAATATGAATAAAAAAATATAGACCAGATATATATGGCCTTATTGCTCAGGAAAAATCTTTATGTAGAAAACTTTACTCAGCGATCCGATTTTCGACACACTGAGACCGTTAAGTCCTGCCGATAATAATCCTTCCTAAAGACTGACCGCAGGCAGATTATAATGACAAGAGCTAATTTTTAAGTACACATTAAATACAAATTAAAAAGATATATGTATAAAAATGTAATTGAGAAATAAGACTATAATGGCTTTATTTCTGAATCAATTGAGATATAACGCCATATGGTCTTATTTCTCAATTGATTGAGAAATAAGCCCATATGGACCCTGCAGGAAATGTTGATAGTAAAATTGTGGTGATTCACTATTAACTTTGTCACCAGTACTACTGACTAATTGTACCCAGGCAATGTTCTGTGCTATAGACATTTAACATGTGCTTGTCATTGAGATTCCACTACTGACCTCGTAACTGTTGACTTACTATAGACTAGGTGGTTCATATGGGACCATATGGAGACACTTGTACCAGAGATTTACTAGTACATTTTAATGATTCTAGTCAACACATGAACATTTTTACCAGCTAAGACAAATAAATTAGATTTTTTATGAAAATTTTTAGTTTTCCGTTCAGCCGCATATATTTTCAACACATCAAAATGAGACCATAAAAATTCGTTTTCTAGCTGTTAAAAACTTCTCTTCTCATTAAAGCTAAAATAAAAAGTGTAGACGATTCGTTGACAACGTCACGAAAAAGTCACCAAACTTATTGACAAAAGTGGTGACTTGGAGACATTTTCTACAGGGGACTTATTGCACATGGCTTTATTGCATTGCGCCGTTTTAACATGTGTCACACATCCTTGGAAAATTTCAGCATGTGTCGCTCACTAAGTTCAGAGTTAACCTGAATAAAGTACAAAAACACAATATTTCTGCATTTTTTGCACATGGCTTTATTGCAGTGCACCAAATAGCTATGTGTACAGTGGTGGCAATATTATGACATCTTTAGTAGCTTTTTAATTGATAATTGCTCCATACTCTAACAACATTGTACAACACAAAAAATTACTCGCTTCTAACGACTGATTCTGGCAGAGGGCACTAAAAAATATATATGTAAATCGGCGTTTTGAAAGTTTACACTTGGAATTAATTTTAGGGGAATTAAAGTACTTGGTGCTCATAACAATCTGACGTTATGCTGGGTGTCTGGCCATGAAGGCCATGCTGGAAACGTACAGGCTGACTGTATAACTATCAGAGGAGCCCAACGTAGTTTCATAGAACCGCAATACTTCTTTGGCATCTCACTTGGACACGGCAAAGAGAAGAGAATAGTTCCTGCGATCAGACAGAGTTTGCTTGTCCAAGACAAACAAAACAGTTAATTACGTTATCATAATGGACAAAAATTATTGATGTTTACTGAATGCTGTGGTCTCAGACGATAAGAATTTTTTGTTGATAACGCTGAGACCAAGTTGTGTAAAATTTGTGAAACCCAAGAAGAGTTGCCAAAACACATTCACTGCGATTGTAATGGCTCCCAGGATGAAACTTCTTACAGGAAGAGAATAATTGCCCTTATGCGTAGCCTTAATTATAATTTACACACATACGTGCCGCATTAGTGCCGCGTCTGTTCAGTTTCACTGAAAATCAGCATCGACTACTGATGCTTTCAGTGAAAACCCATAAAAATATCCTGGACAACTTATTTAAATAAATTCAGTAAAATACGACTTTGACTCGCACTCGAAGGGTTCCGTACACAGAAAAAAATAAGTTTCGTTTTTGATAACAAAAATCCCGGTATTCAATAATTTTTTTTTCAAATTTCCTGTGATAAAGAATTCCCCTATATTGATAACAAAATTATTTCAAAATCAAAATATATACATAAAATAAAAAAAATGTTGACATGGCTGGAATACGAACCCGGGCTTTCCGGACGTAAAGCATACACTCTCTAGCTGAGCCATATCCCATTTATTTTTTTATGGGATACAACTTGTTTTAAGTACTTATGTATAAAAAGAAAAGAAATAACCGGCATGGAAAAGAAATACTTACAACGAAATATTTTATTATGTTAAAGATATATGTTATTGAAATTCATATTTTTTTTAATAACATGGTTTTATTGAATATAATTCTTGTCTATTTTTTTCTGTGTACGAATACCATAAAAATTGTATGTATATCCCTTTTTCGTTTTTGCGATTTTTGTTTTGTTTTTGGTGACTTTTTAATTTTAGCGTGCTTTTTCGTTTTAGTTTTTTTTTTAATTTTTTTAGTTTCTCGGCGATTTTTTGTTTTTGCTTTTTTTTGTTTTAGCACTTTTTTTATTTTGACAATTTTTTTTTCGTTGCAGCTATATTTTTAATTTTGGTTTATTTTTAGTTTTGGCTTTTTTTTTATTTAGCGATTTTTTCGTTTTTTTTTGCGATTTGTTTAGTTTTGGTATTTCTTTCGTGTTTGTGTTTTTTCCGTTCATCGCTTTTTTCATTTAGGCGTTTTTTTTTTGTTTTCGCCATTTTTTTAATTTTGGCGTTTTTTATTTGTTTTGGTGATTGTTTTCATTTTAGTGCTTTCTTGATTTGGAGCTATTTCATTTTAGCGATTTTTCTTCGTTTTAGTAATTTTTTATTATTGCTTTTCTTAGTTCGGTGTCTTTTTTGTTTTTGGCATTCTTTTCGTCTTGCGATTTTTTTCGTATTTTGCCGATTTTTTTTAGTTTTTGCGATATGTATTTTTCGTTTCACTGTTTTTTTCTTTTTAGGGATTTTTTTTTTGGGTTTTTTTTAATTTTGGGATTTTTTAGTTTTGCCGTTTTGTTTTTTGGCGATTCTAGATTCAATTTAGCGACTTTTTTGTTTTGACGATTTACATTTCGCATTTCTGGAAAGGCACTCTTTAATTAATCAGTTTGCCTTCAATTATTAATTTTGTTTGTTTCAAGTGTCTAATTATTACGGTTCATAAGATACAGCTTATTTTCAAAATTACATTACCTGATAAAATACCCTTTAATTTTTAGTTTGCTTAATTTTTAGCATTAGTTAGTGTTACCTTTAAAATGCTGTACTAGCTGTGAAAGTTTCCACAGGTCACTTTTTACGGTTTAAAATATAGCTATGTCAAAGTTACATGTTCAAAATTACATTAACTGATAGAATACCCTTTAATTTTTATTTTGTAAAAATTCCGGTTTTTATTGGTGCACTCTGCGTAATAATACACTAACTTTGAAAATGTCAAGTGTTGGTATATAACATTATGATTTCAACATGTTTCGTTGCTCGCTTTAGAACACCCTTTAATTTTTATCTATCGTAAACTTTTAGTAATTGTTGTAGCGGCCATACTCTATGGAAAACATAACTCCTACCGTTCTCGAGATAGAAGCCTGTGACAGA
Source organism: Panzeria rudis (assembly GCA_956483635.1). Lineage (NCBI taxonomy): Eukaryota > Metazoa > Arthropoda > Insecta > Diptera > Tachinidae > Panzeria > Panzeria rudis. Next base: position 53,046,932 of record OY101448.1, on the reverse strand, counting down.
TAGGGTTTCTTTTCACCATTGGTGTACGAAATCTAAAAAGAGCTTCATGCACTGATAACCGCATGTCAAAATCATTAGAGATGAATTTTGTTTGCTGCACAATTTCAGCATCTTATTGCCTTCTTTGATAGATCTATTCAATGGGAAACTAAAAGGATTTAGAAAGAAAAGAATATGCAAATTGCTCCCAATTTCATCATCTTATTGACTTCTTTAAAAGTTCTTTTCACTGAGATATTAAAAGGACTCAGGACGAAGTAAGTGTGCAAATTGTTCCAACTAATTTTAGAAAACATGATTCCATTCGAGAAATTTATTCGACATTATTTTTTATTATAATGATAATTCGCAACCAGTAACGAAACACCATTGCGGCAGGTAATCCCATCTGTGAATAATTCTAAACAAATTGGCAACTTACATTGTGTTACGGGTATGCCACACATATCAGTGAATGACAGCACTCGATATCGATCGATATTTCTATTTAAATTCAATTAAAATTTCGATCAATATAAAATGATTCACAGTTAATTACAAAATTTATAATTACATTCAAAATCTTGTTTAATCTCACATTTTATATTCTTAAAAAACTCTGCTTCAAACTGTAATCTAGTTAAAAAATAATTAAATTTCCAAAACCAATTATGTCGTATGTATCAAACGTTTATCTTAATCAGTATTCTACTCCCAATTTTTGCCCCCACATAATTTCTGACATTTTCATAAATTTTATATTAAAGCCACTACCTTAAAAAAAAGCCATAAAAACATCACTTGAGCTGAGTTTGTCTAACCATTTTGTGATTTAAAAAAAAAACTGACAAATATTTTTGACAAATTTCAACATTTTGAAATAAATTACTTCCATAATATACCACCAAACTTACAAAACTTTTGCTTTAAGATTTGCATTTGCTTTATTTTGCATACAAATAAAATATGATGATGAAATATATTCATTGTGTGTCTTGGACAGAAGACAACATTAAGGTTTGACCAATAGTCTTCTGGAAATTGTACTCAGTCAATCTTCAAAGTCTTTACGAGTCACTTAAATGTGGTTATTATTTTATTTTTAAGCTAAAATATTAAATGAAAAAATAACGTAAAATATGCTAAAAGGCGGGTGCAGTTTTCAAAAAAATAAAATAAAATAAAATAAAAATGGTCTTTTGCAATTGAGGATTACAAGAAAACTATAAAAAAAATATTCTAAATATATGAGTTGTTTACAAAAAAAAAGCTAAAACAAATTAAATGCAATAAAATTTGTTTAAACTTAAATAAATAGAGAGAAAAAAACGCACAAACCATTTTCAAATCCAACAGCATAAAAATAAAAAGAGGAAATGTGTAGGTGTCTCTTTAAGACATAAAAGTCTTTAAGCAAAATACTCATAAGATATGTCATGTTGTACTACGTAACCATGAGTACTTCATTCATTCACTCAGTCACTCACTCACTCACTCACTCACCATGGCCAGACATCTTAGAAATCAGCCAGACATTAAACTCTCATGCAAGATGTTGTTGTCATTGCTGTTTTATATTGCTGGTACAAAAGCTTAACAAGGAGCTTAGAAAATATCTTAAATCTTTTCTTTTTGTTAAACTTAAATGGTTGTAATTTATTGACAAAAAAGCATGACAAAAACTTTTATTTATGATGATATTTTTTCTAAAAATTTAACTGGCAGTTTCCTTAGATTTAAAGGCAATTTAAGTTGTACTTTTTTTTCGAAGGTAAATAAGATTAGATTGTGTTTTTAATATTAATGGCAAATTAGTATTTTATAAAAGATTGTACAGTCGGGCTTAAGAAATGGAATAGCTGGAAGGGGCAACGCCATAATAAATTGTTTTGATCGTAGAGCGTTTTAAAAAAATTTAACCTTTTTTCCCCCGCTGTGAAATACTTTCCGGGGCTTGAGAAAAGATGTCTGTTAAAATCGGGGCTCTTAATTTTAACATTTAGAGGTCGCTCATGGCAGATTTCTATTTCCCATACAAATTACATGCAAAAATATTTTTTTTTTAAATGGTGTATCTCACAAACTAAGGATCCAATCTAAATGGATGGCAAATATTTTTATAGAAAACTGAACGTGCTATAAAAAGTGTCTCAAATCATTTTATGCTAAACTCTCTCATTCCTAAGGTATTCACACTCAAAGTTCAATTCATAGTCAATTGACTAGTAATTGAACTTTGAGTTCGAATAAGTTAAGAGCGAGACAACTTAGCAAAAAATTTTATGAGACACATTTTGTACAGCGTCCAGTTTTTTATCACAATATGAACGAATTATATAGATTGGATCATTAGTTCGTGAGATACAACATTTGTAATAAAACAAAAAAATATCCTATGTAATTTGTATAGAAAACAGGAATCTGCGATGCGCGACCTCTAAAAAATAATTATTAAAGTCATTTAAGTCGATGGACAAATGTCGATTTTATTCACAATTGAGTGACGCAACTTAATTGAAAAAAAAACTGCGATATTCATACAACACACATACACACAAACTAAAATTTTTCTGTGGCAATTTTATTTCATATCTTTTGGTAATTTAGTTATTAAAATCGGAAGAACCGAACCATTCGCGAGTTATCATGAAATGTATGTATTAGCGTGACCACATAGTGTTATTAGTACTAAGTACTCTTACATGAAAAAGAGATTGTATATATTGTGAAAAGCGTACATAAGCGTTTTCTATAACATTAGAAATGAAGTTCTGTTTTTCTTATGAGGTTTAGGCAGAATTTTGGAAATGATAACAGATGTGTGAATACAAGAAAAGAAGAAGTTCAGAGCATTCTATATATTCTTTGAATTGCATACCCTACAATCGGAATATCTCGGGATATAAAGGGACTACTGTCGCTGGTAGTGTAGGTAAAGGGCTCTGATGAGTAGACTGTGGTAGTCTCGAAACAGCTGTCAGTTCAACCTTCCGTACATCCAAATTTTTCTTTGAATGCTCAAAATTTACATGCTTTAGAATTTCTTTCTTAAATAAAAAATAATTTGATCGAACGATTAAATTGAAAATGAACTTAAGCCAAAGTCCCAGCGATTTGCCAGATATCCGTTGGCAAGCTTGAAATGCTGATAGCTTCTTAGGCCAAGTGACCAATTTTTCTAGAATGACTTCGCTGGAGAACCATATAATTGAATCATTTAAGGTTGGTCTCGTGAGTCTAAAGTTTTCTTCGTCTGGTAAAAAGCACAATGATTGTCTTTTCTGGAATGGATAACAGCCTTTCTTTGCGCCATTTTTCAGTTAAACTTAGAACTTGTTTCATCCTTTCCGATATGATTCTATCCTCCCACCCTACTACAGATATGATAAGGTCATTAGCGTAACTATATGTTCGCAAATCCAGGCTCTTCAGTTTTTTAGGTAGCTCATCGATGGCCAATATCCACAGTAGAGCCAGCCTCTAGTTACCCTTATGATTCTGGATGTCCCACACATTTTTAACTCAACAATCCTGAATAATAACATTTCTAAAGTCCAATATTTCATAATTTTCGGAACTCCTTTTCTATCAAGTGCGTTAACGACCGCGTCGTACAATGCCTTGTCAAAGGCTCCCTGAATGTGTATAAAAGCATAAAGGGCTATTTGGTTAGTGTCCAGAGCCTTTTGTATACCAATGGTTAAATAGTGTTTGGCCTTTTCCATCAATTCATCCGGCTTTTTTATTAAATTCGGACTTTTTATTAAATTTTGTTACTTAAACTTTCGTGCATTTTCTTAGTTCTCAAAAAATTATGCACATTTTTGTCCGCCTATTAAAAATAGAAAAGGTGCTGCATACCTTAAGGCTTTATATTAAAAATAAAAAATATTGCCTAGAGTAAGGCTTTATATTAAAGATATTTTCTTCAAAATCTAAGTAAAACTACAGCAAATTTTAACAAAAATGCAATAGGATTCAAAAAAGATTAATAACTACTCGTATCTTCACTGGTAAATGCTTCTAACCCTTGAGTCAAACAACTAAAAAAGTCTCTTCAACTCAGGCAGCAGTAGAAAGAATATTCACGCTAATTAGCGGTGTGTTATTCTTATTTTTCAATTATTTACACTAATTAAAAAGTTATAAAATACCGAATTTTTTTATACAAATACTTTTAACAACTCAAAGATAAAAAAAAGTTTAAAAAAATTGTTGGTAACAGCCTCATGTTCTCCGGCTGCATTATGACACTTTTGCATCCGTAATATTTCCTTTTCTCCACACCTTCCTGAACAAAGAATTAACTGAGCTAATTACAAAAAACATTTTTTCCACTAACTAGTTATGTACTTGTAAAAAAGTGAAAAATATCTAAAAATGAAACAAGGAAAAATTCTTTAGAAAAAAATGCAGTTGGTTTTTGGCAAAACAAAAAATGATGTTGCCTGTAAAACTAGAACCGGCTTATTCATAACAAAGTGATAGTATAACAACCACAAATATTTTCATCATCATCCATCAGCTGCAACAGCAGTAACATCATAAAGCCAAAAATAAAAAATAAAAAAACAAAATGGAAAGATGGAAACTTTTTCCAACATCATCATGAACATCAGCCGCACCGCACCGCACCGCACCACTTCTTCCATGTGTGAATGTGAAAATTTTCGGTTGAAAAGATTTTTAGTTTTATTTTTGATTTTCTCATCGATATTTTCATAATGCATGTGATAAATATTTGATGTTGTGTAAAAGATTTTTTAACGATTCTTTTCTTTTTTCTAGTTAAAAGCAGAAGATATAATTAAAATTTTTTTGGTAATATCGTCCTTTTTGGCACACAAAGTTGGCACGAGTAGTTTTCCAAATATGTATGGATGTGTATGTGTGCGTGCGTCTGCGTGTGTGAAAGTGTGCGGAAGTAACCACATCACTAAAACCATTAATAGCAACACTTCATCATTATCGATTAACTGCATATTAGTGTAAAAATATTTAACACACATATTTTGGTTACATATTTTTGGGCGGAAACGGATACATTATTTACATATAAATAGTTTTCTTATGAAAACAAATCATAAACTAGACAAATATGACCAAGTAAATAGATTAATACTTAATGAAAACTTTGCTTCCATCGCAAAATGGTAGAAATATATTAAGTATAGGTACGGTGGAACACTACAAATTAAAATCCAAGTAGAGTAACTTTGGCTAATGTGAAATAACGTTTTGTGTTTTCCAAAGTTTTGCCACAATATATACCCTATAAGAGCTCTAAGAACACTTCTCTGTTATATCCATATGAATTTTTTATGATCGGACTATACGTTTAGAAATGGCAGATTTATTTCCAAAATACTCGTATATTAATTTTGCTCCACTGTGCTGTAGGGCATTTCTCGAGAAGGCTGTCAAAAGTCTATGAGTTAGCTAGAGAAAAGAGATCTCGTCACAAGCAACCTACACGGTACAGTTAATAGCTGTGACGTTCAATCTACGCCAATAACACTAGTTCACAAATTTTCAACTTTTTGCGATTACCTCAAAAATTAAATGTTTTCGAAAGTAATTTGGGGTCACTGAACACGAATATGGCATACATTTGTTTTTCCTAAGAACCGTTTTCGAGATATTCGCAGAAAATGTGTTTTTTTTGCAGTTTATAAGGCTATTTCCAAAAATCTTGAGTACTGTTTATTTGAATTGAGCGAATTTGGCACTGTTGCATAGATATGTTTTTCCTCTTTTAGCCCATATTCAAAATGTGTTGATCGGATCAAAATTCAATGAGTTGCAGATCTTTAGATTTTAAAAAACTTTATTTTTTACACGTTTTTTTAAATTTACTATTTTCAGTCGGTCCAGTAAGGCAAAATAAATTTCTTAAAATTTATTTTAGACCTACATCTTAAAGAAAATTTTGTTCGAAATATAGCAAGCGTAAAATTAGTTGCATCGGACCAAATATGAGAAAGTTGCAATATATTTAGTGAACACATAAAAATTTTAATTTTAATTTTTTGGTCCTTAGGTTAGTTTTATGCTTTATGCTTCCATTCCAATACTTTTACTCGTTTGATTTACGTGTAGTTTTCAACACTGTATTCAGATTTTTATAGTTAAAATTTGTATGAAAGATTTACGGCAAAACAAGCGGAAAAATGGTGCTATGTGTTGTTTTGTGCATATTAAATTTTTTCTTAATGCTATAAAATCGTTCATTATTGATATTTTTCAATGAAGTCTTGCAGTTATATAGGAATGTATGTGAAAACTATGATTTGTTTCTGACAATCATTAGAATTCCTAAGAAAGTTCCAATAAATCTAAAAAATAGGTCGATTTCAAAAGGATGCATGCCCACCAAAAATTGTAAATTCAATTAAGTTGTTTTTCTAAAATCATGTCTGCGAAGACACCCTTTAGACATGTATATAATAATTTTTTGATCCTTGAGAAAAAAAGTTTATAGAGAAAACAATTATGGTGCTTTTTTGGTAAAAATTTTCGTAAATTCAAAATTTTTCAATTTTCAAATTAAAATTTGTATATTTTCCAACTCTGAAAGAATACTTCCATCAACTATTTTTTTAACTATTCGAAACTTTGTCATGTAACTAACAAAGAAATAATTGTGACAATCGGTTGTTATTTGGATCCGATATTTTAAAAATACTCGACCAAGGATTTGAAAAATTGAGAAATTTTAATATTAAAATGAGTGTACCTCACTAACTACACAAGATATTTGTTTAACCAAAGACTTTTTTAGAACTTTACAAGGTATATAAGGACACAAAATTTTTTTTGGAATCGAGTGAGAAACAGAGAAATGACAAGCGTTGAAAAATTGTACATGACTGAAGTGCACTACTTTGCACTTCATACCTCTGGACCTGAGAATTATGGGAAGCTCATCTTCCTAAATTAAATAAGAACACTGCTCTGATATCTCCATGTAAAATTTTATACTGATCGGACTAAAGAGTTAAAAATGGTTGATATATTTCCAAAATATTTAATTCTGCCCCACTGGCATTTTTCTTATACTCAGACTCCATACAAAATTTTATTTTTTTATTAAAATTCAAAATCGGATGTTTTCACTAAATCTATTGTAACTTTCTAAATTTTTGCCCGACGTTAACAATTTTACTTTTTGTACGTTGGGAACAAAATTTTATTTAAGATATGGGTCAAAACAAAAATTTTAAATTATTTGTTTGCTTTAATTGAGCATTTCAAAATGGTGAATTTAAAAAAAAAGCAAAAAATAAAATTTTTTCAAATATACACAGAAAAAAATATTACTTATATCCAAGGAATTTTTTCATAAATGCTATGAATCTAACATGACAATTTTTTTCCAAATTATTTTCATTCCAGCTAGGAACTTTTACATAAATTAATTCATAAATTCTTTAAAAACTATTTTTAAAAATTCAGTATTGAACTTGTATGGTCTGTTGTACTAGGCACAACTATTTCCTTTCTGCCAAACCGACTATTTGGAATTAATTGTATTTTTACTGTATATAAATAGAGAAGCATTTTAGAATTTGTTGACAAAAAAGTTGAAATTTTTTTCAAAGCAACTTTGATTTCATAAATTTATTTGTTGAAAGCTAAATTCATACTGGGAATGAAAAAATTCCTGTATTTTATTTATAAATTACTAAACTATATGAACAATAGATTATGAGCTTTTTCCATACTATTTATGTTCAAACTTTTTTCTGTGTAAAGGCTTGTAGTGCAGTGAATTTATATCTGATCAACACAGTATAAATATGAACTGAAAGAGGAAAAACATATCTATGCAACAAAGCCAAATTTGCTCAATTCAAATAAACAGTACTCAAGATTTTTGGAAATATCTTTACAAACTGCAAAAAAAACTAGTTTTTCACGAATATCTCGAAAACGGTTCTTAAGAAAAATAAATTAATGCCATATTCGGATCAGCAGCTCCAATTTAGCTTAAAAACATCTCACTTTTGTGAACTAGTGCTTTTTTTGTGAACTAGTGTAATTGTATATTCAATCACTAAAATTTCAAATTTTCAATTAACTAAAATTTTTCAAAATTGGTAAAAAAAAATTTTATCCCATGAGTAATTGGTTTAATTACAAAATTAATTGAAACTCGTTTTAATTTTTGATTAAATGATTAATTGAAATTTTTTTAGGAATAAATTTTTCTGTATACGAGTATGTATGTGTTTCAAAATGTTGGTCAAGACCATAATTATCTTGAATGATTCGTACCTTTTCTATAACTTTTGTGCACATCAGCTATAATTTCTTTTTGTTTAACTAACTCCTTAAAACTTTCCCCTTGTATAACTTTTAGTCATGTTCAAACATTTCTTATGTTTATAAATGTTTTTTTTTTAACACATGCTGTAAAAAATTTAATTGCAAATATCAATTTAACACCACTTCCCACTTAATAATTCAAGCCAAGAATACAATTGTGTTAATTTACACCATCTAATAAAAGAAATAAAAACAATAAAATCACCAGATCAAAGGTCAAATTTGTATGTCTTTTTATATCAAACTCTAGACAATTGAATGCAAAAAAAAAGAATATGCACAGCAAAAAGTAGTGGAAAATTAAATACGAAAAAAAAAAAAAACATTAAAATAAATAAAATGTGAAATGAAGTGGGGCGTTTCTCTATTAAAGTTCACTCAAAGGGGTTAATTGGGATTTTCAATTAAGCATTAAAATGTATACAAATACTCACACTTGCGCCTGTAGTTCAACTAAAACAAATTCTGCAAAATTTTGGACAAATTGCAAAAGATACCAAATTAAGAAAAACAAATTTACTATTGGAAGGTTTTTTCTTTTGAGCTGGAGGAATTTTAAGTGGTCGTGCTGTTTTCCGTGGTAATCGACTTGACAGTTCGAAGTTATCACCTCTTTTCTAGCTGTATCCTCTTAAATCTGTGTATCTGCGGTACCGTAGCTCCCAAATGGCTAGATCGATTTTAATATAGTTTCGTTTGCATCAATAGTGACTTGATCGGAAATCTTTTAACCTATATTTGACAAAAAGCGGTTCAGCAGTTTTGAAGTTATCATGTTATTGTTGAATATCTCCTTAACTATTGACTGGATTAAAGCAATGGGATTGTATTTTCTATATTATCAAATTGGGCGTGCCGAGTCATGCTAATATAGGTCTCGGAACCTCTTTAATTTTGCATTTAATGCCTTATCTCAAGAACAAGAGCCAAAAATAGCAATTAATAGACAATGAAATGATAATGAAATCACATGTATCAATCTAAAAAGTTACACAAGAAAAGCATCCTTTCATCGATCTGTGGTATCTTTCAAACGAATGAATCCAACTCTCTCCGCCTCTAAAAAGTTGGCAATTCACTGCTGCTAGAAATGAATGTTTTATCTAGATTCTATTTTTCGTTTTTTTATATTTTTTTTACTAAAAACTTAACTGAGAACCTAAACTATGCCAAGAATGTGCAATTACTTTAAAAGCTGTATTAAAATGGAATTAAAAAACTTGAAAATTTATAGCTTAAATATTAACATACAAATGAATAAATCATCAGACAGTTGCAGAAGAGATGAAAATAACATAAAGTTTAAGCAACTCAGTCAGTCTATTTTTGCGGAAAATAAAAGAAAATTCAAAAAACATCAAGCAATTTTTGTAAGAGGTTTTTTTCTCTTTAAAAAATTACTTTGAAACTTTTTGAAAACGTAAATGAATTACAAACGAAATTTTTACTTTGATAAAAGTGTTTTTAATTCTATTAAAAATAAATTATGGCTACTGATAACTTAATATATTTTAGGGGGCTCTTAAGCAATAAACAAAATAGCATACTTTTGGGAGGTGTTTATTTTTAATTTTTACAATTAGAATGCCAGTCTATTTAAAGTAAGATTTTGATTCCTTTCGTAGGACATATTTAGAAAAAATGTGTCTTTGTTGAAACTCTCGAATTTATTTTAGAAAAAAACAAAAATTTATAAAAGCTGCAGTATTTTTTAAGATATATGTGGTTTAATAAGAAATACACAATTCTAATTGTATACTACTTTTTTCTCTCTTCCAGGACGCAATGAACTCATCGCCCGTTATATTAAATTACGAACCGGCAAAACGAGAACCCGCAAACAAGTCAGTTCTCACATACAGGTTTTGGCACGTCGAAAGTTACGTGAAATTCAAGCAAAAATCAAAGTTGTAAGTAAAAAGTTTTGCTTTATTGCTTTTTCAATATTATCTTATTAATTTATTTAATTGTATTAATTAATTAATCCTATTTTCAATCATTTAATTCATAATATGAATCGTTTTTCCATTCTCTTTATATGTATTAAATGTTTCCTCCGATTTCATGCTTTACTCATAATATATCATTTTCGTTTAATATTCAATTTTGAATAAAATATATTTATAACATAAAAGTCATTTTAGTGTTAAAAAAAAGCAAGTGTTTTTACGATAAACTTAAAATCTTAATCTTTATGTAGTGTTTCCACTTGATAAATTTTTATCATGATGGAAACAGTGTAAATAAATTTATTATATTTCTTATATAAACGTTGACATATATCAAGACATTAATTGGTCTCCTATAGATACCGTATTAATGCCACAAGTAATTTCAAAGGCATCAAAAAACATGATTCTGTGGATTTCATATATAACCGCGAATGTCTGCACATTACTTTTTCAGCAGATCCGAACACGTTCTATTTTAATGTATGGAAATGGTACGATATTTTTCGAAAATGTTAGCTCAAGGGAAATAGCCATCATCACGGGATCCTAGCAAGGGGGGCTATAGAATTTTTATGGATTAGAAAAATGCATCATTGCATTGATGACGCCCTATCATCAGAATTCTGACATCAATTCTGTGACAAATGTCATCAATACAACGAAAACAGGCATCAATCCCTATGATAAGCGTCATCATAGAATTTTGTCATAACTTAAGTGTCATCAATGCAATAACTGGAATGATATCAATACGATGCATGCCACTTATTATATATTATTAAAGTGCAAAACATGTCAAGGGCTTATATTCGAATAGTGCTATCTGCAAAATCACAATTTTACGGGAGAGAGAAAAAACTGTTTTTTAGTTTACTCTAAAAGTAATAACTAAATTTTATTTTACAATGTTATTTAAAAACGACGGCTAAATCCTATGCATGTGAACAACAAGAAAAACTGTATCTTAAAAAATCAACACCGATGACGACATTCACACAAATAACAACAACAACAGCGATAGCAAAAGGAACGCGATTGTACCAAGTTTGTTTACTGAAGATTTTTGAGTGAATCAATTGGTTAATGTCGTTGCTTAATTGTCATTCATTTTTTGAAAGTCTTTAGATAAACAGTCAGGCTTGAACACATTTAACAAAGTGAAATTTCAGAAATTCTTAATGAATGAAGATGACCCAGAAAAAAATTTTGTTTCATATATTACAAAAAATCCAGCAAATATTTTGTTAAATATTTGCTAGTATTTTTAGACTAATTCTTTTATATATTCATAGAAAAATATTGTTTGATATTTTTCAGACAATCCAGTAAATTTTTTGTTTGATTTAGTAAATTGTTTTGTTAACAAATTTGTAAATATTTTTAGACAAATTATTTTATAGATTTAAACAATTTGTTCACTGAAAAAAACACAATTTTGTTCAATTAAATTGTTGAGATATTTTTGTCTATATATACAAATTTGTTTGTAGGTCCGTTCCTAGACAAAATATTTACTATTTCATTGAATTCCTTTACAGAAAATTAAATTTAGTTTTTTCTGTGTAAGCTGATAGCACTATTTGATGAGGATAAACAACTAACTGCCACAGAGTTACTCCTAGAGGGATAAAATTTAAAGCCGGCCCCCCATAACTTTTCCTTCGTAATATTTTATATGAATATACGTACCCCCTATCTGCATTCCTTAAGTGGGCTCCTATACAAAATTTACAATGAAGACTACACTAAGGGAAAAACGGCAATTTAAAAATAAAAACTCGTCATATTAATTCAATAATTTCCAATTCAAAAGAAAAACTTAATTGAAATGCACTAAATCAATAGTTTTCAACTTTGCATAAATATAGCTCAATATTGAAATAAAAATGTTCAACATGACTAGACTTTCGTTAATGTTTCTTATTGAATCGATATGGTTTTTATTGATTTTTTCTCTGGGTGTAGAAATATATACACGAAAAAGTTCTATAATCACCTAGGAGTCGCAATAGGGGGCTATATGTATTAACGACGTCCATTAGTTTTTTGTTCCCATTATTTTGTCAACACATACTTGCCCCTTATCTCCAACCCTTAGGGCGGCTGCCAAACAAATAAATGGTTTATTCAAATTATCGAATTGGGTCCCAGCAGCGCCTAGCATCCTCTTAGACGAGTCAAATATATGACCAACTCCCATTAGTTTTCTAGCGTCAACAATTTTTTGACATACTAGAAATAGATAGAAGAAAAAGTCCCATAACTGCCTAGGAGTTCCCCTTACGGGTGTTAAATGTATGACTGACCTCCATTGGTTTTTTGTTTAGAGCATTTTTTAAAAATATACTTGCCACTTATCACCATTCCTTAGCGAATTACCTACCTACATTTTTTATGGGAGCCCCCTTAAGGAATGGAGATATTAGTTAAGTATGTTGGAAAAAAATTTTGGGAAAGAAAAATTAAGTTGGGTCAGTCATACATTTGACCCATCTAGGGGCATCCTAGGCGCTGCAGTGCCAAATTTAGTGCAGCTAGGACTTTGTTTACTGACAAAACAACGTGGTTGTTATAAAAATCCCTTTAAGAAATATTTATTTTTTCTAATTAAAATGACAGATGACAGTTCAGTCAGAGAACACGTTGCTATAATAAACTCATTTTCGAGAAAATCGCAGATAGCACTATTTGAATATAAGCCCTCGATGTATAAAGAAATAAGTAAACAATGTTATAATGTTTGTAATTTGTATTTTAATACAAATGTTATTATTTTATTTTTTTTTCAACGCAAACATGACATTGCATTGATGTACTCTTATAATCATTACTATAACAGAGATAATAATAAATTATGCAAATCTTTTTAAAAACTAAGCCAGTACAGGATACATACACAGTCAAAGCATTGAAGTAAACGATAGTATGTACGACACCATTTCATCATATTGATGACACTTATTCACAATGTGTATTTCGCATCAATAATGTCTTTGTTGACTTTGTGCTGCCGATGTCTTAGATGATGACATAGCTGAAATGGTAGAGGCGTTAGATTATAAATGTACGATGAATTGCGGAATCTGGGATCAACACCAACATTATAAGAAAAAATAAAATAACAAAAAGTAAAACTAAAATAGAAACAAGTAAAAGTAAGAAAATATAAATATGTATAACTGTTTCAATCATTCCATTGATGACAACCGATATAAAGGTCGACCTCACAACAATGAAAAAACGTGTCATTGGGCCAAAAAGGAAGACACTTGTCATAGCATTGTTGTAAAATTAAATCAACGTTATTTCGATTTTTCTATCGGCGACATCATATTGATGACATTTTGTCATTAAATTGATTTCAATTAGTCATTACTCCTATATCGATTTATCATCGCATTGATAGCTTTGTCATCACTAGCATTGATGACCAGCTGATTTAAAGGTTGACATCACAAGCATGAAAAGTGTCATAGAGTCAAAAACGAGGACACTTGACATAGCATTGATGTCAAATTACATCAGCATTATGACTGTTTTTCTAGCAGCAGAAAAGATCTAAAAAGGGGGCTATAAAAGCTCCAAAAATAGCGTTACGTAATATGTGAATAGCCCGTTACAATGTGATATGAACATTAGGGTGTCTTTTATTTCACAAGTTGGGAATTTTTTAAACACAAAAATTTTATAAACTATAACATCCACTATGTTCAAAATTTTAGTCTTAAATAACTTTCGATGGAGTGAAATTATGAAAAAATCATATATGACTTTTTTTGTGGAGGGTTCAATTGTGTATAGCTATAAAATATTCATTGATCATTGCGGTATTGTTATTTGTTTCAGAGAACAAACATTAAATGCAAAAATTTTTAAATTTCTATATATGCGTCGTTCATTGTAACAGTGAACTATCTCCTGGTAATTAAATTTCGAGAAAACGAGCCTTTTATAGTGAATACTTTGCAGTTTTACTATCGCGAGTAAACAAGTAACGCCATCTATGAGGTTTTGGTGCAAATATTGGAGTTGCTTCACTGTTACTACGAAAGAAATGGTTAAATGTGATACCTACTATTTTACAAAAATATGTATTTATTAAAAATATGGAATTACACCACTTTTACAATAAACGACTCATATATTTATATAGGAAATGATTTCGGCACGGTTTAGTTTGAAAACTTCGAGTTTTTTGCATTATATATTTATTTTTAGAGCAAAAACTAAAAATTTGGAAATATGTTTTGTTGATTTCTTCCCTGTAGGCCCAGTTCTCCGACGACATTTTCATCGATAATATCTGCAAGACAATCAATGATTTATCACCTTTAAAGCACATTTAGAAATAAGTATGCCGACGAGGTGGTATACGTTGTCATGCATAACAAATTTGTTCTGACAAAATTATGAAAATTTGTACTATAAAGCCTTATTGACAAAAAGATGAAGAAATATGTCGTCTTGACACTTTTATTGTCGACAACAAGAGCAACAACTGCATCGAAATTGTCGTGTATAGATTTTTACTACTTTTAGCATATATATTTTGTTTCACTGAATAGTATACAGAAAAAAATGTCATCAAACTGCAACTAACAATTTCAATTGTTAATATGTAATTTAAATTCAAACATATGTTTTGTTAATATAACAAATTGAGTTGTTGATACGACAAACACAGAAATTTTTTTCAACAAACTGAACTAACCAAATTTGTTGTTATATATTCTAAAAAAATTAACAATCTTCATTGTTGATATAACAAATGAAAGCACACACGTAAATGAAACAAACCAAATCAAGAAATTTTTTTCAACAAACTGAACTAACAAAATTTTTGGTAATGTATTGTGAAAAAAATTAACAATCACCATTGTTGATATAACAAATGAATGCACACACGTAGATTAAACAAAGAAAATTACGTTTTGTGTGTATTCATTATTTGCGTATTTAATAACGAATTGCTCTGTAGCTGAGAGGTAAGAACGTTAGTCTATTATTTCAGAGGTCGACGGATTTAAAATTCTATTATTTCCCACCTACATATTTGCTGTTCTGTCATAAATTGCCTAAAAATTTTTAAGTGAATCAAATTTCTTTAATGCATTAATCTCAAATCCAGCCGTGGCTCTAGAACTACCTCTACAATTTTCTATTTTCTCTTCTTCAAATACTTCAGAAACTTTTTTGTTGTATAAAAAAAACTAAATACCTTGGAACTGCAAATAGAAATGCAAAAAACAAACATGAACTAAGAAAAACACTTAACTTACTTTGATATTTCAAATAGAAAAATAAGCCATGCCCCATCACAAGGTACAAACAAATACAAAACATCTACAAAACAACAATAAAAATGCTAAAGGAAAATAAAATAATAAAAAACCTACACAACTTTTTTCTTTAACTTTTAACACAAATGCATTTTTAACAAAAAAAAAATTGAAAAAAGCAATTTGAAAACAGAAAAATAAAATCCATTTTCTGGTTTGCTGTGAAACTGCCTTGGCAGGCAGTCAGAGCAAACAAAAGCAATAAACTGCACAAAGGCTTTTGCATCCTGGCAGGGGTATTTGGCTGTGTATGTAGCATATACAACAACTATAAAATTATACATATAAATACAACTATAAAATAAATAAGAAACATTTAACAAAAAGATTTTGTGCGTGTTTATTTTTGTTTGTTTTTTTACCCAAAAGAAACCTTTGACAGTCAGTTTTTGCAATAAAAACATGACAAAGAAAACAAACAACAATAATGTCAAAGGACTTCTTTTTTTTTTTTGAGAGAGAAAAATTTTTATATGATGAAAAAGAAGCAGTTTGAACTATTTTAATTTTAATTGTATATTGAAATACAGAAATTTGTTTGTTATTTCAGACCTTTTCTTCTCTTAAAACTCGCAGAACAGAATAAAATCAGTCTACAATTAAGTTTGATGTTACAATTTTTCTACCTATGACAAAAATTGTAGACAGAAGAAATTATTTCTAAAAATTTTCAAATAATACACTTAATCAAAAATATTAGCTAGTTTCAATTAATTCTATAACTGAATGCATTAATCATGTGATCAAAATCAAATTTCTGTAAAAATGGCCGACTTCCTAAACGCCAAAATGCTTTGCAGTGATGCAACTTTACATTGTTTACAACAACAAAGCACATACGACTTTGCATCACTGCAATGCATTTTGGCGCTTACGAAGTCGGCAAATTTTACAAATTTTGAGTAATTGAGAATTTTAATTTTAATGTTTGAATAATTGAATCAGCTATTTTCGTAATTGGAATCGTATTTTAATTCTTTCTGCGTATATTGAATAAGTAAATTTCAAATTTTCAATTACCCAGAGAAAACTATTCCTAAAGAATTTCAATGAAACCAGTTAATCGAAAGTTGAAATTGCTTTCAGTTAATTTCGTAGTTGAATCAATTACTCTAAAAACGTAGTAATGTTTTCAAGAATATGTAAAACTTTGGCCGGCCGCTACAACAACAAATGGCAGTTTAAAATTAAAGGGTGTTCTAAAACGAGCAACGAAAAATGTTGAAATACTAATGCAATATACAGACACTTATATATAAAAAAACGAACACACATACTGCTTAAGCCTTTGTCGGCTTTTCTGCAGAAACACGCAGGTTCGATTCCTGCAAATAATCTAGTACACTATCCACTACACTAGTGTTAATTTGTGTAGTGTTAATTTGTGTAGTCTGTAGAATAGACTACACCAATTACCACTGATATTTAAAACAATAAAAAATTAAAGGGTGTTCTATCACTTAATGTAATTTTTACTATGTTATTTAGACAATTTGCTGTATCTTGGAAACCGGAAGAGGTAAAATCTTAAAATTTTAAAAAACGATAAAACCAAAAAATTCCAAAATTAAAAATATGTCAAAGCGAAAAATCGCCAAAATCAAAAAAGTGTTTAAAGAAAAAAAGCAGCAAAATTTTAAAAAATCTCTAAAACGCAAAAAATTAGCAGAACTAAAAAGATCGCCAAAAGACTAAAAAATGAAAAAAGTCGTCAAAACGAAAAAAGCACTAAAACCTGAAAAAATCGCTAAAACTAAAAATATCGTAAAAAAACGAAAAAAATTCCAAAAATGGAAGAAAAAAATCACCAAAACGAAAAAAAGCGCCAAAACAAAAAAAAAAGCGCAAAAACTAAATAAAATCGTCATAACCGAAAAAATCGCCAAAACGAATAAAAGTGCCATACCAACAAAAAAAAAAACCCAAAAAAGCGAAAAAACGTTAAAACAAAAAAAAATACGTCAAAACGAAAAAATCATCAAAACTAAAAAAAACTGAAAAACACCAAAATGAAAAAAGCGCCAAAACCAAAAAAAAAATTGCAAAATCAACAAAAAAGACTTAAAAAATAAAAAAAGAAAATTAAACGAAAAAGCAAAAAAAAAAACAGCCAAAATGAAATAAGGGCAAAAACCAAAAGGTGTATATGTGTATTCGTACGGAACACTTCGTGTGCGAGCTAAAGTCGCACATTTCCTAATTTATTTTACTTTTTATGTTTGTTCACGCATAGCTCTATCATTTGTGAACTGATTTTTAAAATTTTCGTTTTGTTTGAAAAGGCTGACTGGGACAGTTTTGTCCCATAATTTTATTCGAAAACTTTTCGACCGAAATATTGTGTATGGCATAATTCCGCCATTTATGCACCGATTTTCAAAATTTAAAGGGTTTGCTTACAATTCGCTCCTATATATATATTTTAAAATCGGACGGGCACTTTTCTTGCATAAAATATTAATTATCACATAACTGTTCCATTTATAAACCGATTTTCAAAATTATCTTTCTGTTTGAAAAGGTTGGCTTGCAGTTTGGTCCTATAATTTAATTTCGAAAATATTGATTATCGCATAACTCTTCCAATTGTGGACCGATTTTCAAAATTATCTTCTTGTTCGAAAATCGGACAGCCGATTTGCCCGCCCGAGATATGGATTAGCGCAGAACTCCGCCATTTTCGGACTGATTTTGAAAAAAAATAACTTTAAAGTGTATACTTGCAGCTTGGTCCCATAGAAATTTAAGTGGAAATCAGACGGACAAAGTGTCCACCCAATATATTGACCGATTGGCTCTTTGTCTTGCAAGAATTTTTGTAAAAATCATTGAAATTTTTAGAAATAATTTTTCCATTATATTCTTATTTAAAGCATCGCTACTGAATTGTGGATATTTTGACCGTTTTGGGACACAATTGCCTTTTTCCCTCCCCCTAAAGCCTCGTCTGCTGTTGTTGTGCTATAGTGTGTCAAATTCAGCGAGTTTGAATTTAAAAAACATTTTTCGTGCTTGTATCTTTTACAAACATAGACCGATTTTAATGAATCGAAAATTTTTTGAAAAGCTAGTAACAAGATTCGAAGATATTAGCTTTTCCAATAATTTTTAAATCATTAAAATCGGCCTATATTTGTAAAAGCTACAACCCCCAAAAGGCTTTCTTAATTCGAGGAAAAGGGTAATTTTGTACCGAAACGGTCAAAATATCTACTATTTCTATAGCGATGCTTTAAAAATTTGAGGCTTTAGTCTCTGCTTACCATCTCCTCTACAAAAGCGCAAAAAACATAACCTGTGCCCATCTTCTGTAACTTCCCAGCAAACACATTTGTGGCTTTTGCAATGGGTAGTACTTTATTAATGAGCTACAAAGTAATAAGTGGGACTTATTTATCTTATTGCTCTGCTCCAAATTAGAACTACTACCTACTTCTTAATAAAATTAGTACGTATTTTTCTCATGTCTGAAAGTAGCTACAATTTATTGATATGTATTAATAAAATATGTAGAGAACCAATTTAAGTCAACATGTATTTGTATATAAAAACAAATTTTTGTCGCTTAAACTTACACAAGTCAACAACAGCTGAGTGGGTAAAGTTCTTGTCTTCAAATCTGAACGATCATAGATTCGTATCCCAGCTGGACCAAGAAAGAGAAAATAAAATATAATGTGTATAAAATTTTCTTTAATTTTAATGTGTCTATTTGACTACTTATTTTTTAGCTTCGAGTAAGCCAAATAATAACTAGTTAATTGCTTTGACAATGTAAATACATTTGTAAGTGGTACCCCTTATTTTTTGGACTTTTCAAAAAAAAAATAAATAGTTATCGAGTCAAATTGTAAGTAGTTACGACTTAAATCCATAAATACTTATTTGCCTACTAGTAAGCAAAGGGTTGTGAGAAGTTTTCCCATCGAGAAAAGTTTAACAATTACTAAGATCCCGCCCGGTGGTCGAAATTCGACCACTTGATCCATAATCTGGTTTTTTTGTAGCCGGTTTTTATAGGCAAAAAAACTAGATTGTGCATATCTAGAGAAAAATAGCTTTCAATCCATATATATTTCATCAATATGTAGTTTATTAATATATAAGATATTAGTCATCCCGTTTTTCGCTGGATGGTTTATAAAATAATTAAACTGGATACATTAAAATAAACAAAGAAAATTGAAGTTTTTTGTTACTCACCCTGTGTTCTATAGGATTATAAAAATTTACTCGCATTGAAAAGTTCTTACATTAGTTACGGAACATGTGTACTGCATCTGCGCTTGGCGTTGTGCAACATTTTCCTCAAATCTTAATGTTGACTCCAATTGATTAAATGCTATATAATTACTATAGCAAACGTGTGTTAAAAAATTTTTTAAACCATTCTATTTACAAAAAATACAAAAGATTCGTTATATTTTGATGGCCTTATTCATAATGACACTGGTCTGCAAAAAAGCTTGTAGAATATAAATAATTTAATATGCTTTATAAAATCCCTTTTGTTGTTGGTTCCTATCACGGACAGATAGATTATTGTTAATGGGCTCGACTATTATGACTTCCGAAATAGGTCGATCACGCTAACATAACTCGAGAACGGTAATCCCGAATTCAATCAAATATGAAAAAACTACCTTAAAAATTGTTAACTATAGTTTTTTGAATCTATTAACTTTCAGCGTTAACCACAAATTAGTATCGAAAAAAAGTATGATTTTTCATGCAAAATTAGTAATTTTTTTCTTTCTAAGAACTCAAAAATTTTAGAGTTACAAGAACTTTACCTTTTATCCGCTACTCTTAAGGATAACTGTCTTACGAACAAAATAAGCCATATATCATCAAAATCGATGGATAAATGACACTTAACTATTTTTCAAACCAAAAATAAATTTATTACCGAAAGAACCTTTTAAGTGTGTGGGTGTATTCTAGAGTATTCAATTAATCGGGTTTCTGTTTTAATCGACTAGTCGCTAAAATAAATAATCAAAGTTGTGGTTTAATCAGTTAATAATCGGTTAATTTTGGATTAATTTGTTAAACGATTAATAAAGATTTTCCGTAAATTAATCAATTTCAATAAATAAAAATCCATAAACTATTTATTACTTTGAGATTTTGTTAGTAAAAGAATAATAGCAAAGCAAACATAACAATTCTTGAACTACAAAATTAATTGCTAATAAAATCAATATTTATCCATCGACTTTCATGATATATGACTTATTTTGTTCGTCAGACGCATGTCCTTAAGAAAAATAGTTCAAATTTAAAGTTTTTGCAATTTTCAATTTTTTTTTTAGTTTTTAGAAAGAAACAAATTTTTAATTTTGTATGGAAAAACTCTTTTTTCGATACTAATTTGTGAATAAATCCGAAAGCGTTGATAAAATCAAAAAGCTATAGAAAGTTTGAAGGAAATTTTGTCATGAATATTTTGCGTTTTTTGCTAATCGAAATCGGTTATACCGTTCTCGAGTTAGGGTGAAATATACTGATGTACCTAAGTGGATGTAATAGTCCGCCCCATTAAAAAGAAAATCTGTACGTGACAAAAAAAATGTTAAATGGTCTTTAATTTAGCGCATTAAACTCTTTATACACAGAAAGAATTTTGCTTTATAAAATTAACGAATCACTAATCCACTGAAAATTTCACAAATTCAATAACAATTTCACAAGTCCAATGAATATTTCATTAATATTGTGAAAGAGTTTCATTGGTTAAATGACAATTTCATAAATTCAATGAAAAAAATTCATTAAAATTCAAATAACGAAAATTTCATTAAAATTCAACCAATTTATAAAATTGTCATTCGA
Organism: Panzeria rudis; assembly: GCA_956483635.1. Classification (NCBI taxonomy): domain Eukaryota; kingdom Metazoa; phylum Arthropoda; class Insecta; order Diptera; family Tachinidae; genus Panzeria; species Panzeria rudis. The sequence goes on along the minus strand of OY101448.1, from coordinate 53,025,499 downwards.
CCAATGAAATTCGTTCAGAATATTAATGAAATGTTCATTGGATTTGTGAAATTGTTATTGGATTAATGAAAAAATCTAATGAAATTGTTTCATTGGTTTTGTGAAGAAAAATTCTTTCAGTGTATTCTACATATTTTATTCCGATTCTTTTCAGATCAGTATAATTTATTAAAGGGTTATAAAACAAATTTCCATACAAAATATGCTTTAAAAACCTTTTGCAAACTTTTGATAATTATTATGAATAAGGCAGTTAAGTTAATTCGTCTCATTTCAGTGTAACTACAAAAACAAAATCATAATCATCTCATTTGAAATGCTAAAAAATTAAACATTATCAAAAAATGTTTACAACAAGCTGCGTTAAAACACATTTAAAAAGCCCTTATACATAAATCCATACCAGTTTTATCATCTCCCAAGAAGTTAACATTAATAATTATCATTGCCAATATCAATATCAGCACACTATCAAATCGTAACTCCATGAAACATATACCAACACACACTCTCGATATCTCTCTCTTTTTATATCTCTCTTTTTATCTCGCTCACTCGTTCACTCGACCAACCAACTTTAAAACAAACAATTCTAAAACTGATTGAACAAGTTACCAAATTGTTTGTTTGCTCAAGCTACAACTTGAAATTGAAAATTTTATTTCGGTTACAGGAGCCAAATGGAGTTTTAGGTGGACCGGGTGCAAATAATGCTGCTGTTTTGCAGTTGTTGAATGAAAAGGAAAAAGCTTTGCAGGCCATGTCTGGCATGACTAGTTCACAGATTGTTTCGGCACAGGCGGTGAAAAATTTGACATTAGCTGCTTCGGCCCTTAGTGGTTTGCACCACCATCATCATCATGCTGTGCATCCCCACCATACACACCATCATCTGCATCACCACCACCACTCCAGCAATCAAAACCACCATCCCCTACATAATCACACGTCGTCCTCGTCGTCATCGTCGTCTGCGGTAACAGCGAATCCTTTAGGTCATCCCTTAAGACCGGATATGCCGCCTCCACCGCCGCATCCCCACCATTTGCACCATCACCATACTCAACATACAAACTCGGTTAGTACTTCAACAAACTCCCAATCTCTAGAGCTGGAATTTATTATGGCTATTTCATCATTTACTAATAGTTTTCATAATGTCACCACTACTATGTACTACTAGTAGTCTTAAATGTCATCATCAACAATTGGCAGCTTTAGCTGCTGGCTCCTTGTGTTTATTAAATGTGACCTAATCCTTTTGTCTTTATATTCAGGTGTAAGATTATGTATTACTAATTCCCAGCTCTGTGTTTTTTTAATAATTTAAAATGCTGTTTTTGTAAACCGAATAAGGAAATCGTTTAGAAAATGTTTATTAAAAGGCTTCATATTTTTAAGTGACTTCTATTTGCATTTTCTTGACTATCTTCTGAGCAGTCGAGTTACAAAAACACTAATTTTAATTTTTTAAGTTTTAAACATTTGTGTATTTGTGTATAAATGTATAACGCTCTGCTAACGTTAACCCATTAAATAAGTAAAACATTTTTGTTGTAATTTTTTTTAATTGTATGGTATGATAAAACTTCTGTGCTGTTTCCCTGCAGGTAAATGTATAACTAGTTACGTTTTTGGACAGTAATATTACTAGTTGTAACGTTACTAGTCAACAAAGGACTGTCACTTTACTAGTTGTAATGAGGCTAGTAACGATACTAGTCAAGAAAAACGTTTTGGAACAGTCATACAACTAGTTGTAATGATACTAGTAATATAAGGGTAATTCCATGTCAAATCAACTAATAGTTGGACACGACCCCTTTCGATTTTGATGAAATTTGTTTAGATGTTTTCTTTAAGCCTATAACGAACTTATGCCAAAAAGAGAAAAAATTAAAAATGTTTATTTCAGAAGTTACGACATATCCAAAATATCATTATTTCGCCAAATTTACCGAAAGTGTTGAGTTTAGTTTTTAAATATCTCGCAAACTATTTTATATACAAGATTGGTTTGCATGTCATTTAAAGCAGAATATATGGAGCTACAAAAAATGTATAGGGAATAATTTTTTATTTTTTTTTTTTGGAAAAATGACTTATCTGCAAAGTTTTGAAATTTTCAAAACTGATTAAATCAAAAACCTATATTTTTTTCGCCTGAATTTTTTTTATATAATATCTCTAAACGTCCTTAAAAAATCCTGAAATTTTTAAGGTGGTGTTTTTTTCGTTTATGAGATATGACAAAAAATTTACTTTTTAACACAAAATTTCCAACATAAAATTTCACGGAAAAAACAAATGCACAAATTTGTCAATGTTATTACTTTTTCCCCTTCAAAAACTTTAAATAAAATTAAATTTAGTGCATATTGCTCAAAATTACAATTTTAAATTATTTTTGATACTATATTGTTGAAGGTTGCGAAAGAAAAAAATCATATCTCAAAAAAGAAAAAAAACACCTCCTCCAAATTTTCACGATTTATTAAGGACGTTTAGAGGATTTATATAAAAAAAGTTCAGCCGAAAAAAATATAGGTTTTTTATTTAGTCAGTTTTGAAATTTTCAAATCTTTGCAGATACGTCATTTTTCCAAAACAAATTTTTGTTCTATGTATTTCTTGTTGTCCTAAAAAATGGCATACAAAACATCCTTGTACATAAAATAGTTTTAGAGATAATTAAAAACTAAGCTCAACACATTCTGTAAATTTGGCGAAATAATGACATTTTGAATATGTCATAACTTTTGAAATAAACATTTAAAAAAAACATTTTTTTCCTTTAACCTAAACTCGTTATAGGATGAATGAATTACAACATCTGACCAAATTTCATCAAAATTGAAGGGGGTCGTGTCTAACTCTTACTTGATTTGAAATGGAATTACCCATAAATTATTTTTATAAATTGACTTATTTTCAAATGTAAATACATAAAAGAAAATTTTAGCTCTAAATATAATAAGTTGACAGTGGCTCAGTGGATAGAGTACATGCCTTGAAATATAAAAAACTATAAATAAAGAAACTAGTAAGGGCACTAGTCTATAATAACTAGTATTTCAACTAGCATATAACTATGTACAAATGAACTAGTTTGGCTCCTATGACAACCTAATGTTAAAATCGATATTTCGATATGTGGAAAAAGGACAGTTAGGCAACTAGTCTGAATAAAAAAGCAACTAGTATATTTCTAACCACATACTAGTCATTTTGTATGCAGGGTTACACAATCTACTGCAGTGGTGGGCATTCTCTCAATTTCCTATACTCGCGAGTATAGGCTGTTTTTTTACCATCAACACACGTACACTGTGTGTGAGACACACATCCTATCTATTTAGCTGCGAAGCACATACACAAACAAAGCATAAGATAGTGTATGTATGGCCACCACTGTTCTAGTAGTTCAACTTAAGTGCAAAATCAATTTGAAAAGCGATTTCAATACATAATATTCTAGACGAGTTGGCTGTCTGGGTTGTATAACACTATGCAACAAGAAAAATGCCTGAGAGCAACACTATATTTTTTTGAAGTGTTATAGTCCCCTGACTACAAAAACAGTTGAAATTTTAAATTCTATGGATTTAATTTTTTTTTAATTTGGTATTTTTGAACAGGCTGCTCCACTGATTTTCTCATAACTTATGAAGCGGTTGTCTAATTTTATTACAAAAACACATTAAAAAATATAAATAAAATTACCTTTAAGCCGTTCTAACATAATTTTTTTATATGCTCTATGGTTTCAGAATTATTCAGAATGCAATGATGAAAAATATATATTTTTTATGCAAAATCGAAATATATTTATTTTTTAAAAATTTTAAAAATAAATCGAAAATTGCAAAATGATACAATTTTTTATTCACTGGCCGTAAAGCCACTTATACCACAAATAAAATAAGCTTTATTTTACGAAAATCGATGGATGAATATTGATTTTATTCACAATAAAGTGAAATTAGCTGATTTTTGCAAAAAGAGAGTTTTGGAGATGTTGCTCCACCGGTTTTATCATAACTTGAAAAAGGTTAACCAATTTCCTTACAAAGCCACTAAAAACCTTGTAATAAAATGATCTTTAAGCCATTCTAACATTATTTTTTTATATACTCAATGATTACGGAATTATTCATACCTCAATGATGACAAATGTATATTTTTTTAAGCAAATTAGAAAATTTTAAATTTTTTAAAATATATGAAAAATTGAAAATGGCCAAAACTTAAAGTTTTTATTAACAAATCATAAAGCCACTTTTATTAGAAATAAAATAGAAAATCGCTGTAGAAGTCACCATAAAATTACTTACGTGTATCGGCGTTGGGGGGAGTTAAATTTCCCCGTGTTTTGCACATAGTTATTCTGATTCGGCATAATATATCTTGTAGGTCTTACTTTTAACGTACAAGATGTGTTCAGCATTTCTATGTAAAATAACACGGTTAACAATTTTGTAAAACATTTTGACCCTCTAGCTCTTCGGGGTATGGGTCTTTTAGGTTCCTAAATAAATCAGGGGCAAAAAACTCCCCTTCAGAGGTGATATAGCGGAGTTAATTGTTGCGCAAAAATGTTCCTCGTGGCATTTTACATAAAATTGCTAAACACACCCTACACCTTAAACGTAAGCCCTACAAGATATTCTATGCTGAGTCAGTATAACCATGTGCAAAGGTGGGGAAACTTTAACTCCCCCTAAAATAAATCCCAGATGTAAACTTTCAAAATGCTGATACACGTACAAATGTATTTCTTTGGTGCCTTCTACCAGAATCCGTTGTAAAAAACTTGTTATTTAGGGTGATTCACATATTACATACCGCTATTTTCGGAGTTTGCAAAATTCTAAATTTAAAAAAAAAATAAATAAAAAACGTATCCATAGAATTTTAAATTTCGACTGTTTTTGTAGTTAGAGGACCATAACCCAACTAGAAATGCTCATGCAAACACATTTGGGATCTAACTAGGATCCCAATTGCGATGTAAGGCAGAAACGTATTTGGGACCCGATTGGTTTCCTGAGGGGAAATATCAAAATCTTAAAAAAATTTGCTCAAATCTGAAAAATATCAAACTCTAATATTAAATTAAAATTGCTGAAGCCATCCAAGGGACAAAAGTATGTCACAATCACCTCTATTGGAGATGACCAAAAAATACGATTAAAAATCTGTGTTAGATTTTCCCAACAAGATCCCAATAGTTTCCCACTTAGGAAGAACTAATATTAAGTCACGAATTCGCAGATGAGCAATAAGTTACCGGTCAGATCCAAAATGGGATAAAATTTTTGGGTTTGCCACATGCATTCCCAAGCAGGCCCCAATATGAGTATTGGTAAAATTTCTAGCTGGGAACACATCAAAAAAATATAGTGGTGATCAAAGGTCATGACAAAAGTTTCATTTTGTTGCATAGTGTAATTAGCTTTTTACTTGTTTATTTGGTAGATGTGCTGCTAAGTAAATAAGGTTCTTAAGCAAAATGCATATAAGAATATAAATATGGATCTGCAACTAAACCCAAACTCCAGACTTAACTTGAACGGCAGAAATCATTAAAACCCCAGAAGTTTTTAAGCGCTAATTTCGTAATTTCGTATTCACAATTAGTCCTCGACATAGAGAATCTTGTAAACATTACGTTTAAGATATCAGATATGTTAAGCACTTTTATATAAAACACCACGAGAAAATTTTTTGTGTAACATTTTACAGACCTCTAATTCTTCGTTACATGGTTCTTTTTGTCCCTTTCTTAAGAGAAGAGGCAAAAAAAACTCCCTTCACCGGCAATATAGAGGGCTTAAATGTTCTACAAATATATTTGCCATGAAATTCTACTATAGGTTTTCAAAGATACCCAAGCTCCAGATTTAACTGGAACGGTAGAAATCATTCAAAACTCAAAAGTGTTTAAAGGTTAAATTTGTTCTTATTCACAACTAGTACTCGGCAAAGGAAATCTTGTAAGTCTTGCGTTTCAAGTATAAGACGTACACATCACTTTTATGTGTTTCAGTGATTTCAATTACGATTTCAGAACATGCCCATCACGAAACAATCATGATAAAATTCTACACACACAAGCTCACTCACGCCGAACTCACGATCGTGTACTCTGATTTGGTTGAATTAAAAAGTTAAGTACGATCATGCATGATCACTGGTCACACATGATTAATGCAAATCACGTGAATGGTGGCGAATGTAGCTGGGAAGTCATCGAGTCGGTAGAAGATTCCTTATGATATTACCCAACTTTCTCGCAATTGAAATCCAGACAACATAATAGCAAATATTAATCATCTTAGGGCTATCGGCTGGAAAAAACTAAGGAATTTTACTCGCAGAATTAAGCTTTTATAATTTATTCAAAGCTTGAAATCCATCAGCATTTTCATAGAATGCAATACGGTTAGGGCTAGCGCCAGATATTTTGATCGTTTTTCAGCTTAACCTAACAATATTGATATGCCCAATGAAAAAGACCTGCCAAAGAATTCAATAGGATTCTGAACTGAAGTGGTGCAAATTCGGATCATTTCTAAATATTCTTACATGGGGTTAGCATTAGAAGAAGTTCTCTTTTTAACCGACTTCCAAAAGGGAGAAGGTTATCAATATTATGTTCTTTTTTTTACTTTTTTTATGTTCACAGAAAAAACTAATTTTTCACTTCAAATACCAAATTCCCTGAATCAAATGTAAATTTGTTCAATTTAGGTCCTATAAAGAAATTTGTAAATTCAAATGCAAAAATTTTTAATAATTTGTTTGAAAAAAAATTCAGATTTTTTCAATAAAAAAGTTGTTTCAATCAAAAAATATTTTAGAGAAATATAAAAAATAAATCAAAGAATTTCATGATTTTATCAGGTTGCCAACATTGGCGGTAGGTAAATGAAATGAAATAATAAGTCAAACAAAATTATTTATCAAACTAAAAAGAGACAATAATAAAGATTTAAAATCAGTTTCAAAAACATGTTTGTTTAAAAAAAAAAGCTATCATAATTTTTTCTGTGTTTGTACACGCATAAATCTGTCATTTGTGAACCGATTGTTTGAAAGGGTTTACCTGCAGTTTGGTCCGATAATTTTTTTTTTTTTTTGAAAATCGGAGGGGGAAATTAGCTCCAACCATGCATTTGTGAACCGATTTTCAAAATTCTTATTTTGTTTGAAAGGGTTTGACAAAAATTGGTTCCAAAATTTTTTTGTCGGAAATCGGAGGGGGAAATTTCCATTTGCATACCGATTTTCAAAATTGTTTATATGAAAGGCCATCAAGTATATTGCTCTTTGTACTGAAGCCGGTTTTTTTCCAGAATTACTTATGCATGGTATAGCTGAGAGAGTAAATTTTTTTTTCAGAAGTAGACTAACTTTTTTTATTATGTACTTATCAGGACATTAGTAATGTGAAGCTCACATACACATAAAAATATGCACTAATTGATACTTTAGAAGTCATGAAAAAGTCATTCCTTAAAACTTATTTCCATTTCATTGACTGGGTAGATGACTTTGGTTATTAAATATTGATAATGAAAATATTGAATTAGTAGTCAAATAGCCTACTTGTGTTACATATTTGTAAAAGGCTGAATATGTTAAAAAGCTTTAATGAAAGCTCTTAATATAAATCTGTAATATACACCGAAAAAATAAACTAGGATTTCAATTACGAAAACATCAGATTCAATTAATTTCGTTGCTAATGTAAAACTTACGATAACAATTTTATATTCGATTGATTGCATGAGCAATTAATTGATTCAATTATGAAATTAATTGAAACTAGTTTTATTATCTGTTAAAGTAATTTAATTGAAATTTTTCAAGAATATTCTTTCGTGTGTAAAAACGTAATTTTATTGTGAATCAATATGTTATTTTAAAGCTTTTAGTATGAAATGCTAAAACATTTAATTAAAACTTGGATCTTTAAAGCTAATTTTCGCTACAAGTAATTAGAAAAACCAAACTTGAGAAACATTTTTAAGTTAAACATTTTAATAACAAATAAAAAAATAAAAACCTTGCTTTTTTCATTAAAATGGCTTTTATGTCTAAAACTTACTTTTAATATTTCTATTATAAATGTCTTGTTCAACTTTAAACTCAATTTGTCTCTCATTCTCTCTCTCTCTCTCCCTAAACAGCAATTTTGGCAACCCGGTCTCCAACCGAGTACTTCACAAGAGTAAGTTATCATAAATATTTTTTACAAGGCTTTCAATAATTTATCTGATTGCATTGACCCTTAAAGTTTTTATGATTACAGTATAAAACCATTTGCACAACAACCATATCCCGCCGGCAAACCATCAACAGCTGTATCTGGTGATATTGAAGCAGGTCTTCCGCCAGCACAGCTGCCATGGGAGGGCAGGGCGATAGCAACGCACAAATTTAGATTATTAGAATTTTCAGCTTTTATGGAAATCAGAAGAGATGAAATTGTAAGTGTTTGAAATTTTTGTTACAAAAAATTATTTATGAAATGATTCTTTTAATTTTTTACACAGTATAACCGGCATTTGTTTGTACAATTGGGTGGTAAACCCTCCTTTTCGGATCCCTTACTTGAGACTGTTGATATACGACAAATCTTTGATAAATTCCCCGAAAAATCGGGTGGTCTTAAAGATCTCTATGAGAAAGGTCCTCAGAATGCTTTCTATTTAGTTAAATGCTGGGCGGATTTGAATACAGACTTAGCTGGCACCGAAACCGGCGATTTTTATGGCGTGACTAGCCAGTAAGTTGATACTGACTTTTACGTAGACTTTTGTATTATTATTATTATTATTATTATTTTTTTTAGATACGAAAGTAATGAAAATGTTGTTTTGGTGTGTTCAACAAAAGTCTGTTCATTCGGTTCACAAGTTGTGGAAAAAGTTGAAACTGAATATTCACGCTTGGAAAATGGCCGTTTTGTTTATCGCATTGAACGTTCACCGATGTGCGAATACATGATTAATTTTATACAAAAATTAAAAAATTTACCTGAACACTATATGATGAATAGTGTATTGGAAAATTTTACAATATTGCAAGTAAGTTTATTTTGTCCGATCTTATTAAAATATTATCACTGGTCTACAAAGAAAATGTCCTTCAAGTAAAAATGTATACTTATATGGAATATAAAGAGCTTATAATGTGCTAAATTAGAATCCGTTTTCAGTGTTTTTCTATCATTAACAGACTTTGTTTTAATGGGAATGCCTAATATTTCCATTAGGTACAGCCGCATAAACAGAAAAATTTCATGATATAATCGTCAAAATTAAGGTTAATTTAACATATTTCGTTAGTGATTTTGCTTCATAGATATTTCATGTTAATTCAATGTGATTTTACAATAACATTAAAAAAATTCCTTTTGAAACAACTATATCTCATGTTGATTTAATATTCTGTGGACTTTTGACAAAAGCGCTTAATTCGAGTTAAGACAGTTTTGCAAGTGGCGGCGTTTATAAATGCAGAATTGTAAGGCCTGTCTTTTTGTGTGAGCAGCACATTTCTACGATGTTTAGTCATAAAATTATTAATATTTTAAAATTTTGGCTTATCGCCAGATTTGTTATTCTGCGGGCTATCAATAGCCAATTTCGAATGTGTCAAAATACGAAAAATATTTAAAAAAAACTTTTTAATCGATATCTGCTAGTTATGTTAAATTTTAATTTTTCCTTAAACACGTACACAAAAAAGTCTCATTCTGTACTTTAATAGTATTTCTGCGCTCCTGAAAACTTTGAAAACTACAATTAAGTTGTTTTGTCAAAAGTCCACAGATATTCTAGTACAGTTAAAGGAAAATGAAGTTGATATTGAAATAACACGAAGAATAATGTTGATTCAAAGATATTTCAAGTTGAAACAAAGTGAGTTTTATACTGAAATAACACGAAGAATCATGTTGAATCAACGTCATTTCAAGTTGAAAAAATATGAATTTAATGTAGCAATTTTAGTAATCATTTTAATTAAGTGATGTGTATATTAGCAAAGGTAAGAGAAAAATTTGTGTTGTAAGTGGCTGTCACATCCAAGATTTGAACATATGCTCATCTATCATCACTTGCTTGGTGGTCAACGCGATAACCACTGCAGCTACAACAGCCTCAAATATACATACTTTAGATATATACTAATATAAATATCATCGTAAGTAACATGAATTTCATTTAAATTCAACATGATTTAATTGAAGATTTAACATAAAATTTATTTAAAATTAAAGTTATAGTCATGTTGATTTAAATGAAAAGTAATGTTGATTTTTCATTGATTCACTAAAGTAGGTCAAACCTTAATTTAACCTGATAAAAATTGATTTTACCAAAAAACCAGATCTTATATATTCAATACTAAACAATTTTGTTTTAACAATGAAAAATGTTAAATCAACGAAATTTAAGGTTAGTCTAATAACACTGTGCAACAATATATTTTTTTGATATGTTATGATCCCTTAACTATGAAAATGGTAAAAGTTTAAAATTCTATAGATACGTTTTTTTTCTAAAATATAGGATTTTTCAAGAGGCTGCTACATCGATTTCATCATAACTTGGGAAGGTGTAGTCCAATTGAATTGCAAAAAACCCTAAAAATACCGTTAAGCCGTTCTAACACTATTTTTTTTATATACTCAATGGCTTCGGAATTATTCAGACCGCAATGATGAAAAATATATTTTTTATGCAAAATTGTAAATTTTTTATTTGTTAAAAATTTATTTAAAAAAATCGAAAGCAGCAAAAACTTGCAATTTTTATTAACTGATCATAAAGCCACATGAACTACAAATAAAATAAATTTTATTTCATGAAAATCGATGGATAAATAAATATTGATTTTAATAATAATAAATTGAAGTCACCTAATTTTTGCAAAATTACGAATATTTACACTGTACAACAAAATCAATTTTTTTTGTAAATAACAGTGTTCTAACAACTGATTCTTGTAGAAGCCACCAAAAAATACATATATATATATATATATATATATATATATATATATATATATATATATATATATATATATATATATATATATATATATATATATATATATATATCGGCGTTTTGAAAGTTTACATCTGTGATTTATTTTAGGGCGAGCTAAATTTTCCCTCCTTTTGCACATAGTTTTTGTAGGGCTTACTTTTAAGGTGTAGGATGTAATCAACAGTTTTGTGTAAAACACCACGGAGAACATTTTTGTGGAACAATCAAGCCGGCTATCATAAAAGTGCAAAACACATTGTATACGTTAAGCGTAAGGCCTACTAGATATACTATACGGAGTCAGTATAACTATGTGCAAAATGGGGGGAAATTTAACTCCCCCTAAAATGACTCTCTGATGTAAACTTTCAAAACGCCGCTATATGTATAGCATTTTTGGTGGCCTTTACCATAATCAGCTGTTAGAATATTGTTATATAAAAATAAAATTGATATTGTTGTACAGTGTAAATACATGCAAGTTTTGCAAAAATCAGGTGATTTCATTTTTTATGAATAAAATAAATATTTATCCATCGATTTTCATGAAATAAAGCTTGTTTTATTTGTAATATAAGTGGCTTTAAGATTTTAATTAATAAAAATGGCAAGTTTTTGACATTTTCGATTTATCATATCTTTAAAAAAATGAATATTTTCATTGCGGTCTGAATAATTCCGCAAGTATTGTGTTCGTAGAAAAAATAATATTCAATCAGCTTAAAGGTGGTTTTGTTTCAAGTTTTTTGTGGTTTCTGTAATAAAATTGGACAACCTTTTCCCAAGTTATGTTAAAATCGGTGGAACAGCGTCTCCAAAACTCAATTTTTTTTTTGTTGCCAAAATCAGTTAATTTCACTTTATTGTGAATAAAATCAATATTTATCCATCGATTTTCGTGAAATAAAGCTTATTTTTTATGTGGTATATTTAGCTTTATTGTCAGTGATAGATTGTCAGTTTAGATAGATAGCAAGCTTAGATATTTTATAAATTTTTAAAAAATAAAAACATTCAAACTTTGCATAAAAAAATATATTTTTCATCATTGCGGTCTGAATAGTTCCGAAACCATTGAGTACCCAGCAAAAAAATGAATAAACGCATTCAAAATGATATTCAGAAAAATGCATTCTGAATGTCATCGTAAATCGTAAATAAAGCTATAGTTTTTAAACTCATTAAAACGCATGCGATTTGACTAAGTAATATATTGCATAAAAAAAATCCAACGAAAAAGGCATGCCGAAAACGGAATTAAAGCTTCACATTGACACATTTTAATAAAACAAGCTTTAGTTCCAACAAAAAATAAGAGCATAATGGCTCAGCTGTAGAGAGCATTTCTTAACAGTCAGAAGAGCATGGTTCGTTTTCCAGCTGCGGCAATATTTTTTTATTTTCATGTGTTTTATATTTACATGAAAAAACGTCATTGAATCAGGGAGCTTGCATGTTGGCTTAAAGGAAATTTTATTTAAAGTTTTTTAGTGGTTTTCGTAATAAAATTGGGCAATCCCTTTATAAGTTATGATAAAATCAGTGGAGCTGTCTCTTCATAAATCCCAAATTTTAGAAAAAAATTAATAAAAAAAATTTATGTATTCATAAAATTTATAATTTCTACTGTTTTTGTAGGTAATACACCATAATACATAAAAAAAAATTTTGTGGTACATACTCCTTGGCATTTTTCTTCTTGCATAGTGTACTTTTTCGTTTAAAGTTAATACGAAAACGAATTTTAATTTAACGCATTAAACTCTTTATATTGTACTTGCATATTTTTATTTACAGGACCAACACAAAAATTTTTGCAGACCAGTGTATTTAGTTTCTGTTCTCAAAACAATAAGAAATTTTTACTGATAGCTAAATTTATTTGCAGGTTATTCAATCCCGCGAAACACAAGAGACCTTACTCTGCATAGCGTATGTCTTTGAAGTTGCAGCACAAAATAGTGGTGCCACGCATCACATTTATCGGTTAATAAAGGAATAGCATGAACTCCCTGCATTGGCCAATAACAGTAATAATAATAATAATAATAATAATAATAATAATAATAATAATAATAATAACAATAGTAGTAATAATAATAAGAATACACTGTCCACAACAACAACAGCAACAACACTTAATGAATTTAATAAAACCAGCAACGGCTCAGAAAACACCAGCATGAGTACAGGTCTCAGCGAATTAGCCAATGGTGTGGAAAGCAATAGATTGCTTTTGGAAGAACGTAACAGAGGTGTCATAATGCAAAAGAAAGAGGCAAATGGTGCAGTGATAAATACAAGTACAAGATATTTAGGTGGCAATAATACAACGACGACAATAATTAAACAATCACCCACATCACCAACATCAATGGATGTGCAACAGCATCAACAACAACAACAACACAGTAGAGACAATATATATTCAACAACAATAAATGCAGCAGATGACACTATAAGTAATGCAAACCTATCAGAAAATTTAGATTTAACAACAACATCGTCACAATCACATCATCAGCAACAACAACAACAACAGCAACATCATCATCAAACTCATTTGCAAACTCACCAACAGCATCATCATCAGCATATGCCACAACAAACGACGCATCACGAGCCTCATACAACAAATTTAAGGCTTAATGCTGCCAGTAGCAACAACAGCTCGACCACAGCTCGTAATACCAGCAATCTTTTAATTAATTGTACACAAAATATTGCATATCCAAGACAGAAACAAGAGTTACCTTTACCTTTAACCACATCAATGGCTGAGAGCCAATTGACACCCACAGAAGTGGCACACGAACGACCACCACCACCATCATATCACAGCAGTACCACTTCTGTTCAGTCTGCTGCCCACTCATCTGCGGCAAAACTATATCATCATCCTACATCATCATCATTATCAACCACATTGAATGCTACATGTACAAATGAAATGGACTCAATGGTTTCTTCAACAGCCACTGATTCTTTAACTGCTCCTGCTGCTGCTGCTGCTGCTGCCTCACGTATGAGTGCTTATGAAAAATTTCTCAAGTTGTCAGCCCAAGAATACAACACGACCGCTGAAAGTGCAGCTCTTAATTTAAGTTCAGCAGCAGCTGCTGCTGCTGCCATGGCAGCCGCAGCAGTGGCCAATGTCACCGGAGGAGCCGTAAGTAATAGTAGTTCATCATCGTTAGTTGGAGCCGGTGGTGGTAGTGTTTTAAGTAGTATTGCTAATACTAATAATAATTCTCTGTTGAATGCCAGCAATAGCAATGATATGTCTCTGCACCATCATCATCATCATCACTAAATGTTTGTAAACGTTTTAGGAGATATTGGAAATTTTAAGGTTTTCAAAGAAACAATTTAAAGTGATTTTAAAAAACGAAAAAAAAGAAATATTAACATTCAAATAACATATAGCCTTTCTTGAATGCAAAATAAGCCTGTAAACACATGCTCAAAAGGTCCTTAAAACTCAAATTAATTTCCATTCTAAACCGTTTTTAATAGGAAAACTTTTGTAAGATTTTGTAAGAATATAGAAGACAATAAAAATTCTGAGCCAAGTATTGTATCAGTTATATGTGTTTTCTATAAAATTTATAAAGCGGCCCATACATTATTCCATATCATTGCTTATATTATTGTCCTTTAAATATAAATATGTGGATTTTAAGGAGTTTAATGCGCTAAACTAAAATTGATAATAAGGCGGGCGTTTACGCCTTCATAACTCGAGAACGGTTAGTCCGATTTGGATCAACAAAAAACCAATATATGCATGACAAAATTGCCTTAATTTTTTTTGATTTTAATATAATTTTTTGATTTGATTAACGCTTTCGAAATTATTCACAAATTAGTATCGAAAGAAAGTGCTTTTTTATGCAAATTTATAAAAATTCTTCATTCTAACAGCTCGTAAAAAATGGAAAGCTGCAAAAACTTTATCTTTTAATTATTATTGGTCTTAAGGACAGGTGTATTACGAACAAAATAAGCTATATATCATGAAAAGCGATGGATAAATATTGATTTTATTAGCAATTAAGTAAATACATCCAGATATTTAAATTAGGGATGTAACGATACGCCGTTTTGCCGATCCGAAACCGATACCGATATTTAAAAATAAATATCGCCGATACCGATTCCGATACCGATACGAATATTGAAATTGAGTTCAAGTTTAGATTAGCAAAACTCAAGTGCAATTTTTTATTATACAAAATTACATTATAAGAGAGAATATTTAAAATTGATAAAACATTGGAAGTAATTTTTAAGGAGCTACATTTTCTTTGTTTCCAACAAATCTATATTAAAAATATGCAGATAATTAGTAGAAAAGCAAGAAAAATTGTTTAATTCCTTTATAATTTAAAAAAATACTCGCCATGCTTTTTAAAAAATCGATTTTTTGAAGAACGATTATCAACTAATATTCTTCTAAATAACTTAGTAGCTTAATTATTAAAAGTCTTCTAAAAGTTTATATTTATTCACTTAAATTTACATGAAAATAAAGTTTTGAGTTTAAATTCGCATAAAAAAAGTTGTAATTTTTTATCCTTTTTCCTTGAGGAAAAACCATTATAGAACACCGAAAAAGAAATTTGTCCTAGCATCGCTTCCAATTCGGTGATTGGTAATCGAAAAACAGAACTTCTTGCAATGGCAAGGATATGTAAAACTAATTAGAAATTATCCAAACTTGCAATACTTCCGGAATTGCAATACTTCGCGAATTCTACATTTTCATGACCTCTTTGGAGTGTCTTTTTTTGCTGGAATAAGATTTAAAAAACAACGACTTGAAGTTGAATTCATGGTAAAATTAACAAAAAATAATAATTTTTTTTACAAAATAACAGCATAAAATATTATTAATTTTTAAAATTGATATTAATAAGATTTAAAAAATAACGAAGTGAATTTAATTCATGGCAAAATTGAACAAAAATAAATTATTTTTTAAAAAAAACTCTGAAAAAAATTTTAAAAGTATCGTCGTATCGACAGTAAAATATCGCCGATACCGATGTATCGGAAAATCTGAAGTATCGCCGATATATCGGTATCGGTATCGGTATCGGTATTCGTTACATCCCTAATTTAAATGGTACTACCGGTATAATACATTTATTTTTGGTCTGAAGTACCTTTTAAGTGCTTGGGCTGGGCGCATTCGCTTAATTGCTAATAAAATCAAAATTTATTCATCGATTTTCGTGATATACGGCTTATTTTGTTCGTAAGACTCCTGTCCTTAAGAAAAACAGTTAAAAGATAAGTTTTCGTAGTTTTAAAATTTTGTGTGAGTTCTTAGAAAAAAAATTTCATTTTGCATGAAAAAACACTTTTTTCAATACTAATTTGCGAATAACTACGAAAACTTTGTTTAAATCAAAAAACTATATCAATTAAGTTACAAAGTAATTTTGCCATGCATATTTCGGCGTTTTTCTGATTTAAATTGGGTATACTTTTCTCGAATTAGAGTAAGATATGCTGAGGTACGTACTGGAAATATTAATCATGCCCATTAAAAAAAATGTGTACGTGATAGAACGACTCTATAAATAAACTTTAATTTAACGCATTAAACTCTTTATAATCTACATATTTTTATTTAAAAGACCGAAAGAATAATTTTTTCTCGACCAGTGTATTTAGTGATAGTTCAAAATTGTTGCACTAATTTTGTCTATGTTTACTAGTGAATTGAAGATTATCTTAGTGATGGTTATGCTAAAAATGTTTGCACTAAAATTAAAATATTTGAGTTAAAAAAAAGCATTCTTAAATTTCAATCTGCAATTTGAATTAATTTTAGTGCAACGTAGAAATTTTGCACTAAATGTAATGGAAAATTTTTTTAAGTTTAGTGAGAGAATTTTAAATGCAGTTTTTTTAGTACTGGCTAAAATTTTGCTCTAATTTGCACTAAATCTGTGTTTAGCACTACCAATGAATTTGTTTAGTGTTAGAAAAGAAATGGATTTTTGTCACTAAGCTGGTGAAAAGTAGTGAAAAATAAATTTTCTCCAATTTTCTTTAGTGCTTATTTCAAGCAACATTTAGTGGTGCACTACCCCCAACTATGCACTTAAAACTGTTGCTAGTGCTCTCACAACATTTTTCTATGCGTCTCCTCAATTATTGTTAAAAATCAATAAAAAGCAATTACATACATATTTCGGAAATTTTTTTTCAAAATTTTATATGAGCGGTGCTCAGTAGTTGATGCAAATGGTTCTACAAAAGTGCAAATGTTATTTTAATGTTAATATATTTATTATTAATGGTAGTTTTTTTATGTTTAACGAATTCAAAATTTAGGACTTCAAATTGTTCTAAATATTGAACACTTTAGCGCCTACTTTCCTAAAACACACCTCAATCTCAAATTTATATGAAAAACATCAACCAAATTTAAAAAGTTTTAAACGTTTTTATATCTTCAAAAAAACTAAGTTTTCAAAGAATTTTTTTCATGTAAATTACAATTTGTTGTTGTGTTTTGGTTAATTAGGCCTTTAATTGTATATATGTATTTCTTAAACAATCAAGTATTGAGATTTTTCGAAGATTTTATCAAAAGCTTAACTTTTTTTAGAGAAGGGCGTCGTTGTTTGTTATTTCAAGATAAAACAATAAAAAATGGATTCATTCTTTGTTTTAAATTTAAACTCTGAAGCGTGAATAAATTTTTCGTTTGTGTTGTCATAGTTGAGGTTAGTGCACTAAGTGTCAATTTAAATAAGCATTACACTAGCAATAAATAAAATTGAAAAAAAATTATTTAGCGCTATTTTTCTCTACTAGCACTAAAAAATATAGTGGTGGTGCTCACTAATCTCAGATTTAGTGCAAAAATCTGCTTTACACTAAATTATTGTGACATTTTAAACAGTACTAAATAAAAGTTGTATTTAAAAATGCACTAAACTTTCAAAAATCCTAAATTAAGTTTAGCGCAAAATGTCTATGTTGCACTAAAGATAGCGAAGAAAAAAGCTGCAATAAACTGAGCAGTCTTCAGTTTTGAACTAAAATAATTCAATTTTAGTGCAAAATTTGTTAACCTAACTATCACTAATATTTAATGAGGCTGTTAATTTTCCATTCACCACTAAACGTTAACGAAATTAGTGCCATAATTTTGCACTATCACTGTTAGAATAAAAAGATATGTAATGTCAAAACAATTGACGAATCTTCTGTATTTTACTGTAATATAAAGCCGTGTAGAGTTTTACTGCTACCATTATTAACCCTACGTCTTCACATAGCAAATTTTATTGCGGCAATAAAAAATAGAACATTAAAAAAATTATTTAATTTTCAATATCGAATTTGACAATTGCCGGCAATAAAAATTGCAATAAGGGAAAATCATGAAAATCGAATAACTAATAATACCAAGGTACTGCATCAAAAATATTTCCTACAAAAACTGGTACAGGGGTTACACATAGAACTAAAAGTGATTTACTTTTTAAATATTAAAAGTCCTTCATACTTAAAGCGGAAAACTTCGTATAGAAGCAGTTGCCAATTAGGGTTCGTCTGATTATTTTTGTTTTATTTTTTATAATTTAAACGACAACATTGCGTCTTGCTACTTGCGCTCTGCTCTAATGGCTTTAATTTTTCAAACTGTTATACAATTTTTTTTAAGTTCTTGATCGTAAATCATTGACAACTTGCTACTATAAATGTGCTGGCTAAGAAAAGTAATTGTTATACAAATTACATCAATGAAATAAAACTGTTATACAAACTGTTATAATTTTTTTCTCTTTTTAAATCTTATAAAATCTAGTACTTACGCGATTTCAAGCTAAATCTAGTTGTTTTTTACAATATTTTTCATACAAAATGAAATATACTTTTGTCAGTAGAATTGGACGAAATCTACTAAGACTCTAGTATTTTTATTTTGTTTATACTACCCTGTGCAACATTTTTATATAAAAAGCTGGTGAATTAGCTACGCTCTACAAAACTTTTCTAATAAAGATGTGTGCATTAGCTAAGTCGGCACTTTGGTTGGGTTACAGTTTAAAATAAATTTCAAGCAAAGTAGTTATTCTTGGATACGAAATCTTGAAAAATTAAAAAAAGAGCTTAGTGTAAACGATATAGATTTCGATAAAGATTTCAAACCAAATCTACTAAATTTCGAGACAATCTAAATGCCCTATTAGCAGTATTTGTTGAAAGCTATTTTTAGAACTCTTTTTTTTTAATCTCAATACTATTTTGTTTTAATTTTTTTAAGAAATTTTTGTAGGGTTTAAATTTGACTTAAAATTTAGAAACTCAATATCGGCTCAAATGGCATAGAAATTATATATAAAAAATCATTAAGTAGATATAACTAAACCCTAGTTTTTTTCTTTATTAAATATTTTAAAACATTGTTTCTTAAATAAAAACCAATAACAATATATTAACCCATCCATTATAACAAATGAAATGATCTCAAAAAAAATTTTTTTAATGTAAAATTATTGTTATCTAAGAAAAGTGTTTTTTTTTAATTTTCTTCAAAAAAAGCTTTAAAATTTCCAATATTTTAGACATTTTATTCATAACTTTTTTTAAGCTGTTATTTAAATGTAAAATTAACAAACAAACAAAAATAAATTCATTAAGTTTAATTTTAATTTTATTTTAACAAACTTTGCAAATAAAACACATCGATTTTGTTTAATATTTTAGTGTAAATTATATATATATATAAAATATATATCTGTGTAATATCATTTTTAATTTTTAAGATTTTAAATCGTTTAACTATTAAATTCGTAAAAAACTAAATCATTTTTAAATTGATTGTAATAAAAAAAATAAGAGAAGAAACGTAAATATTATGGTGTAATTAATGTATAAAACGAATCTAAGCAACTAAATTAAATTTAAATTTAAACAAAAGAAAAAAAATTTATAAAAAAAAGCAAAAAATTATATATATAAAATTCATTTGATGATGAATTTGAACCATCCACCGTTTTTTTAAAACAAAACCATAAAATATTGAAATTTATTAATTATAGTTTTTTTTAATGATTTGAAAAAATATAATTTTTAAATATATTTTGTTAACACAAAACAAAAGAAAAAGATTCTCTTAAGTAAACTTTAGTTGTAGTTTAGTTTTTTTTTATAAATATATAAATAAAATACATATTTTGATAAGTATAAAATGTATTTTAGTTTTTCTCTTTTAACTTAAATATTAATTAAGTATTTTGTTTTTTTTTTCTTTCTTTTTTGCTATTTCTAATAATGATTTGAAAATTTTCATTACATTCTCTTGCGAAATGATTTTGAAGAGTGGTTCCAGAATTGCCTCACTATGTGAGGGAAAGACAAACATTAGTGAAAAATCACACAAACCCCTATTAGTTCGATTCAGGTCTTGCAGCGATACGAGTATTCTTTAGCTTTAATATCACTAGTCTAAAGATAAAATTGCCTCTCAATAAAAATATGTCAAATATACAGAATTTAATACGATAAGCTGCAATTAAGTTTTTTTCTATCACGTACCGGCTTTTTTTAATGGGCACGACCAATATTTCCACTAGGGAAATCAATATATTTCACCTTAACTCGAAAATTATATGCCCGATTTTGATTAACAAAAAGCCAATGTATGCATGACAAAATTACCTTGAAACTTTCTTAAAATAGTTTTTTGCTTTTATCAACGCTTTCGGAGATATATAAAAATTAGTATCGAAAAAGTTTTTTATTCATGCAAAAATTAAAAAAAATTATTCTTTTTAAATAATCATAAAATATTCCATACTGCAAAAATTTTACCTTCTAACTATTTTTTCTTAAGGACAGGTGTCTAAGGAACAAAATAATCCATATAACAATAAAATCGATAGATAGATAAATGTTGATTTTGTTTGCAATTAAGTGAAAAGGTACTTTTGGTAATAAATTTATTTCTGGTTATATTCACTTAATTGCTAATAAACGGCTGTACGAAGAATAATCGCCCAAGTGAAAATCGCCTGAAAAACAAAAATGTAGAATCACTTAAAAACTGTTGTAAAAAATTGGGTGATTGTTCATCGACTTTTGGCAAATCAACATCTTCAGATATATTGGTATTTGAGTAATTCCATTTAGCCGGGTGTGACCATTTTACACACAGTTTTTGTTATAAATCAAGAATATAAAATTGTTTACTTAGAAGAAGGTTGCGACTCGCAAGGATATTAAGCTTAAAGTCGTTCAAGAACACGATTTCTACTCAGAATGGGCGTCAGAAAGCTGCGAAGGGTGTGACCTTACAAATCTTAGTTTTAACGAATTATGACTTTCAGTATAAATTCTGTAAAATTTTTTCTATAACGTACACAATAATTTTGGTATAGTTATCTGTTCAAAATGTTTTTAATTGTATTATGCATTTAATGTTTGACATAACAATCATTTTTCTTTAAAAAAAAACTATTTTTAAAATAAGACGGGTGTGACCGACGGGTGTAACATAGTACGAAAATTTAAGAAATTCGAAGAAATAAAACTTTTTATTGATATCATTAATATAAATAATATAAAGATAAACTTATAAGAAAATAATGAGACATTAAATTATTTGCTATTCGTTCTATTATAGACAGCAGAATACTCTAGCTGAGTATTTTTTTTTTTAATTCAATAAAAGCAAAAAAAAGTATATTGTTTGCAGAGATAATGGTTTATATTAATAATGAGAAAGGGAATAAAAGAAAATCTGAAATAAAAAATTAAACATACAAAGAGGGAGAGCAAAATGTTTCATGCATGATTACTTAAAAGTGCCTCAAATTGATTAAAAAACATCAATTGAGAAATTTTTATTAAAAATAAGAAAATTATTTTTTCCTTGTATAGGGCCGTTTTACGTGGAATCACTCATTTGTTCATAAAATGAATAATTGCCACATTTTTGTAAAACGTTGCAAAACCGAACAAAAAAATTTTGGGCGATTATTCATTAACTATTCGGTGGCAATAAGGAAAAAGTGTTTAAGTCATATTTCATAGTTTTGTAGGAGAGCACTTGTAAACGTACAAGTGGATTTTTAGAAATTTATTCCTATTGCGCTTAAGGTTGACTCTTCGTTGTTCGATTCTTTTAAATTAGGAATATATGGTTCTTTGTACTATAATAAAAATATTCAATTTGAAATTTAATATATTATAAGTTGAATTAAGCAATTGTTCCATATGAGATTATGAGCTATAACTTCCTGAAAAATCGTACGAAATAAATGAAAATTTGTCCCGAGCTACTTTTAAATATGGAGAATACAATGGTTATATTAACTAAAAATTTCCTTATCTCGGCTTAAGCACTTATTCCTTATTGCCACAGAAATTTATAATAGGTTAGCTGAAATGGGCGGCCCGCATGCTAGTGAAAACACTGGGAGGTCATTAGGCCCATTGTGATGCCAAGGGGACTATTTACATCCTACAAAGTTTTGGTATTCCGGCTCCTGAGAACCAACCAGAACTTTTCACAAAGCCCAACAGGACAGCCATCCCTGAGACAGTCCAGGCTATGCAGTAAACGATTGCCTATATGCCAACCCTGCGTACCTGCAGAGCCAAGTAGTCACAGAAAAGATGTTGGACTGACTCTTCACCATCTTTTTCGAAGCAGCTCCTGCAGGGACCATCATAGGGAAAATCTAGGCGTTTCGATTTTGACCCATATTAAAGCTTCTGTACGTAATATGTGAACAGTACATAAAAAATCATGTTTATCACGGAAAAAATGCAACAATCAGCAACAACCCATAAAAAAAAAAAAGTTGTGTTTCTGGAAGCCGTAAACAAGGTTAATGCTACTCACTCACATGCGCTGTTTTGAAGCGCTTCCTATGATGCACTAAAAGAAGACAGATATATCAATTTATTTTTAAAAGCAAATTACTTTAATATCTCTTATTGCACGGAAGAGAGAGATTCATAATAAAGCACATGATTTAAATTTTTTGTTGTTCAACGAAGCGCCGACGAAGTTTAACGATGATGCATGATGATGCTAGACTATTAGCTGGGGGTCGCAGGTTCGATTCCTGCCAAGACCCCCGGAGTTTCTGCAGAAAAGCCGAAAAAGGCTTACGCAGTATGTGTGCTCGTTTAAGACGAAGAGATATGATTTGACGAAGAGAAAGAAGAGGAGCACAGTGGTTTCAACAGACATAGCTGAGATGCTTTTGAATTTACATGTGATGGCTAGGCTTTCTAACATTACGGCGGGGCTCGTATATGAGGCCCCAAAGTTGGTTACCTCGGCTTGTAAGTATTTTAAAAAAATCACTTAAAAGATATTCGACCTTGTAATTTGTGGAAACAAAGAATAACTTATTACCGAAAGTACCGGGATACACAGATGTACCCAGCAAAAACTTTTAAAGTTCTACTTAGACAATGCTTCAACTCTAGCAAATAAATTTCATTTAAAATCAAATAATGATAATATGTCAAATAATAAATTTCTTAAAGGTACTACTTAGTTTTTAGTAAAATTAGTACCTATTTTTATCATTATCTGAAAGTAGTTATAAGTTGTTGTTATGTATTAATAAAATAAGTAAACAGCACTTTTTAAACCAACATGTGTTTGTATATGAAAATTTTTAGATTTTTTTTTCGCTAAAACTTAGAAGTCAACAATAGCTGAGAAATTAAAGCAGCTGGGTCAAAACAAAATTGTGAAAAAATATGAATAAAATATAATTTGTATAAAAAATGTTTAGGGCCTTATTTTGTAAAACGCAACGCTAACGTTGACGAAGTTTGTGTGTGTTTTGTTTATGTGATTTACATTTTTTCCATATAAAATTTATCAACACTAAAAGTGGCGTTTTACAAAATAAGGCTCTTAATTTTAATATGTTTATTTAACTACTTATTTTTTAGCTTCAAATAAGTGAAATAAGAACTAGTTAATTGCTGTGACAATGTAAATACATGTGTAGGTGGTACCGCCTTATTTTTTGAACTTCTCAAACTAAATAAGTATATATGGAGTGAAATTTTAAGTAGTTACGACTTAAATACTCATGTACTTTGTCTACTTTGCCTACCGATAAACAAAGTTTTTGCTGGGTACCTACAGAAAATATAAGACAGGCCTATTAAAAAATCTGTGGGTGATAGGAAAAATCTAATACCAGATTCGGTTTCAGCACCTAAAAATAAGCACATGATAATAAGGCAAATTGGTTTAAAAAGTCTTCAAAAAGTTTGATTTGTTGGCCTGTGTAACTAAAGAAATTATATTTTAATTAATTGTAATTATTAGGCTACAGTTCATAACAATTTTAGCCAGAAAGCATTGGATATGAAACAGTATTCTGCCATGTATGCTTTGGAATTAATTAACGTAAATTTTTCATTGACACTTCGATTGTTGCCTCATGTCCATGTCCTAGCTAAAAATGTTACTAACTTTAGCCTGCTAACAATCATACATAGGAATAAAAAAAAATTTAAAACTAATCACATTAAAAATTTTCTTTTTTTTCATAAAGAACTAATAGGGTCTGATAGTTATTTTTGATTGTTGTTAACGAATAGTCAGTATCGCTATATATCATAACACAGCTAGTGTATTTTTTGGGACCGCTCTCGTATTTGAAAATTAATCATGGTCTAAAAAACAACACAAACAAATATCAACGGAAAATAGTAGAACGTTTCTGTACCTTTTGGCGCACATTTTTCTTATAAAACTCTGCTCATGCTTTCTTTGCTTTGTGAATGATTATTTAATTTAAGGATATGATTTTTCCATCCCTGGACGGTGATTTGAAATTGTTACTGGGGGTCTACACTAGCCATGAACTTGGTATGAGCATCATGTCGGCCATCGCATATGTTTCATCCATGCTCTGACATCGATGCCCGAACATATGGCTGAGCATCAATGTTCGCCATGAGATTCGCCATCAACAACCATTTTCAATAGAAAGAAAAGAGACAGAACAAAATTGGTAAATATTCCATTTCTATTGCACTACCACAAAATACATAGATAAGGCCGAACATGGACATCGTACGTATTCACCACAACAAAGAAGTTTATGAATTTTTTTTTCATTTGCTCTGCCGGCGTCATGTTCATGTCATCTTCAAGTCGATGGCTCGTGTTGGTTTGTACATTGAAAATAATCCATGCAACATTTTACGAAAAAAAAACTTTCGTAGTTACTTTTTTCGTAGAATATATGAAACTTTCGTCCATATTACGAAAAAAAATGTAGGCAATGTTTTTATTAACTCACGAAAGTAACGAAAACCTTTTGTAAAAAATTTTCTTTGTTAAAAAATATATTTGATACAAAAGAAATAACTTAAATTATCTTTTATAAATCAACATATTTTTCAGTTGTAGTATACAATAAAACCAATTTTTTCTCTTAGAGAATAAGTAGAAAACGGCTCAATGAGTAAGAGTAATTGTTGAGACAAATTTTTTTTTGATTTAATTTATAATTATATTCGTACCAACAATTTTCGTGCTGCGAAACTACAAAGTATTTCGTAATATGTATGAACTTTTCGTGCATATGTTGTGTGGATTTTTTCAGTGCAGGTATTTTACTTGTAGATTTGTAACTTGCAGTTTTGAGAAATAGTATTTACGAAGAATAAAAAACTTAGAATAAAAAACTTATTTCGGACCGCCTTGACACCCCGTCTTCACTAGACATAATTTTGTTCTAACATTTGTCAAACTTCATACATAAAAACATCAGAAAAATGTTAGTGCTATTTTTTCAAATCAACTTTGACTTTTTTCAAGACAAATCAATGGCTCGTGAAGACGTTATGTGATATATGTATATAATAATTTCAAACCACCATTCAGGGATGGGAACACATTTCTATAAATTTAGCAATCATTCACAAGCCAAAGAAAGCTATTTAAAATTTGCATAACCATCCCATGTAGTCAAAAGCCAAATTTTATATGAAGATGTGCACCAGAGGAAACACAAACATTCTACTGAAAAGCTACATTTCTTGAAAACTTTTATAAAAGAAACATATTAATAAATATCTAAAACGAAGGGTAAACAGTAACAATAATTTTTTCAATATTTATAAATGTAACTAAAAAAAATAAAATTTAATAATTAATTACAAGAAAAATAGTATAATAATATATAAAAACCGTATACATATTTATAAATTTCCCAAACAAAAATCGAATAAGTAACAAATAACAACCAACAACAAAATAATTGACAACCAATAAAAGTTTCATTAAAATAATTAAAAGAAAATACATATTTAGATAAACAATATTTTGCAAAAAAAAACTATTTAATAATATTAACTAAAATAATTAAATGAAAGATTAAGAAATAAACATAATAAGTAAATAGTGCCTACGTGACAGACAAAAAATGAGTTTAAAAAAATTGAGACATCAATACAAAAAGTACACAAAAAATAAGAAACATTTAATTTAATATTGTGCAAAAAAATATGTCAAATAAAAAAAACACAAATTGAAAAAAAAAATTAACTTAATGTTGTATCAAAAAATTTTTGAAATCGGTGCTCATGTTATGCAACTTTTGAGAAGTTTTCGCATGGAAAGACACCGGATAACCAAACGAAAAAAGAAGTCGAAATTTAAAGTTCTTTTAATTTTGTATAGAATTTGCTCCGCTCACCTACTTTATCACAACTTGAAAACGAATTTTAAAATTTTGTTATTGAATACACAATAATCATTTTTACAGTGAGTCTATACTAGGGAATGGGCAAGTGATGAAAATATATTGATTCCATATATCTAAAAAGTATCGATATATCAATATATATGTATGGATAGTTTTTTCAAGGATTACTGCACAATACCAACAATTTTTTTTTAAATTAAACGCAAGCAGTATTCTTACGTACACAAAGGAAGCCAAAGAAACCCTATTATATTCATTATGCAGTCTGCCCGTCTGTCAGACAATTCTTTCATGTTAACCCTAGATCAACGATCACCAAACATTGCACTAAGGGAAAACACTAACTTCACTAAAACCACGTGTACAATACATGTGTAGGGGGGTTACCCGCTTTTGCACAATAAATGTGAATCAGCATCGGAAACCTACATCGCCGTTGAAGGGAGTTTTTTGAGTGTTGTGTTTTTCTTCCGACGGGGTTTTTTTTAATTTGGAACGATTTTCCGTCATCCCACATCAAATTTGGTTTGTAAACAGTTTTTTGCTCCTATTTTAAGAAAGGGATAAAATGATCCAAACAGCAAAGAACTAGAGGTTTAATATGCTGTAGAAATATATTCTTAATGTTCCTCGTACTTTAACCGTGGTACGGAGTTCTTAATGAAATTCAGTCCTATAAGAAATGTGTGTAAAAAAAAACTTACGGAAACTCATGTTGGTACACAGAAAAAGTTATCACTAAAAATTTTTAAAACAAAAGTTTTCCTAAAAATAAATTTCATTTTCAGTAAATGTTCTTTACATAATCAATGAATTGTTTGTTTGACTTTTATTTAGGACGCAAACACCAAAAACAACATTTGACAGTGTTTTATAGATTTAAACAATTTGTTCACTGAAAAAAACATCTTTTTTCAATGAAATTGTTGAGATATTTTTGTCTATATTAACAAATTTGTTATAGGTCCGTTCCTAGATAAAATATTTACTATTTCATTGAATTCCTTTACAGAAAGTTAAATTTTTGTTTTTCCATGATACAAAAATACAAGGTAATTTCATTTTAAAACTGTTTGACTTTTAAGCTGATTTTTGAAGTTTGTTTTTTTAGAAATATTAAATGAAAGCCTTGCCAATTTTTAATGCTCAACTATCTCTAAAATTAACTGGAAATCGCTTGAGCTCTAAAAGAGGATAAAAGCTAGAAAAATTACTTACATCGCGAAAATGAACAAAGTTTGCGAAAACATCGCTCAAAACACATTTGTCGCGGAAATCGCGAAAATTCTCGAAAAATTGTAAAATTGCAAACAAGCCCTAAAATTGTTTAAAAATAGCTAAAATTATACGGAATACAAAAAAAATTTAAGAAATGGTAAAAAACACTATTATCGCAAAAATGGCGAAAATTCGCAAAAAATTAAAAAATTTCAAACAAGCTCTAAATTTATTAAAAATAACTAAGATTCTATGGAATGCAAAAAACTATGAAAAAATCGCGAAAATTACGATAATTCCCAAAAACTTGTTAACATTAAAAACATAGAAAAGTCTTAAAGTGATTAAAAATTTATAAAACTGTAACAAAGCTAAGTAAGAACCGATTAAAAAATAACTTTTATCGCGAAAATAGTGAAAATTCGCGAAAAATTGCAAAATTGCAAATAAGCCGTAAAATTTTTTTAAAATAGCTAAAATTGTAAGGAATGCAAAAAATCGCGAAAAAATCGCGAAAAGGACAAAAATTCGCATAAACTTGCTATAGGTAACTAAAAAGATAGAAAAGTGTGATAGTGATTAAAAATTGGTAAAATTATCAAAAACCAAAAAACTGGCTAAAAATGATTTTTTTCGCGAAAATAGCGGAAATGTGCGAAAAATTTCAAACAGGCCGTAAAGTTGCATAAAAATAGCTAAAATTGTAAGGAATGCAAAAAAGTCGTTAAAAATCGCGAAAATGACGAAAATTCGCAATATTTGTGATAAAAGTAATTTTGTTTGTTGTCAGTTTTTGGTTTTTAACAGTTTTGTCACTTTTTTATTCAATATCAGACATTGATATCTTCTTAATCTTACCAAGTTTTTGCGAATTGTCTTCACTTACGCGATTTTTTCCGAGCTTTTTGCATTCCTTACAATTTTAGCTATTATTAAGCTATTTTAATGCTTGTTTGAAATTTTGCAGTTTGTCGCGAATTTTCACTATTTTCGCGAAAAAAGTGATTTTTTAGTCAGTTCTTGTATTTATTACAGTTTTACCGATGTTTAATCACTCTCAGACTTTTCTATGTTGTTAATGTTAACAACAAGTTTTTGCGAAATTTCGCTATTTTTCGCGATTTTTTCTGCCATTCCTTAGAATTTTAGCGATTTTTAATAAATTTTACGGCTTGTTTGAAATTTTGCAATTTTTTGCGTATTTATTTTCACAGTAAAATTGATGTTTTGCGATTTTGTGCTGCTCGTCAAGCTTGTGAGTATGAACAAATTTAAGGGATTGTTTCTTAATGAACGTACCAAAGGTGCCTTTGGTAAGTCAGACTTATTGATCTTGCATAAACTAACCCACTTTTGCCGAACATAAGGAATTGTTGGAAAGTTAACAAATTTTACACTAGAATCCTTGCAAAAGTGTCTTGTGTTACTGCATTTTAATAAAAATTATCAGATTTTTTTTCTGTATTTTTTTATTATTTTTTATTTTTAAATAAAACGGAAAAAATTGGATTTCATAAATTAATATGGTAGCATGAATTTTCATAATTCGATTAAATGCCAGAACGTTAATATGGCGACGAAAAGAGAGAATTGGACTACCTTCTATTATTGTATCATGGTTTTTTCTGTGTAATCAGCTGTTAACCTTAAAAAAGTTTGTCGATTGCTGAAAAACTAATATTGTAATTACTTGGAAATTGTTGTTAAATAATCTTCTTATATATAAATACAATTTTTTGTCGTATACTTCTAAGTATCTTACTGTCTGTCCACCAATATTGATTAAACATATATGGCTTAAATGGTATTTTTCTCTAGATATGCACAATATATTTTTTTTAAAAACTGTTTAAAAAACTGTTTGCAAACAAAGCCGGTTACGGACCCAGTGGTCGAATTTTGACCACTGGGCGGTATTTTAGTAATTTTATATTCAGTCACAATTTATGACTTGCAAGCGCACAGTGGGGACAGTGGAAACAAATCTGGAACTTATAAACTGCATATTGGATTTAGCTGAAACTTGAAACATGTGTAGAGGGAAGTCAGGCTTCATAAGGCGTGTCTTAGTGGCTTTCTAGCTTAAGCATGAGAGGAGCTACAGTGGGTCAAAGTTGACCACTTCAGTCTCAAAAAATAAAAATAAAAAAATCTGAGCCTTGTAAATTTTATAAAATGTTAACCAATTTCAAGGATTTAAAATGGCTTGAAATGCAAAGAAATAATGTCCTAACATCTGTTTCCGTATCTCGCACAGTTTAGAAGGTATTTGGCTTAAAAAACATATGTATTTGTTTTTGTCTAGACTTTTTTTAGTTGTTTCCTTATAGCTTTTTAATGTACAGTTCGGTTTTAATTTAAAAGGCAGCATTCGGTTCTTGGTGAAATTCTAACTGCCTGTTCCATAATGTCGACAAATCGATGTCGTTCTCATATTTATGTTAAAAGCTATAATAAAATATTTAAATTTGTTTTTGTTTTCAATATAAATATGAGAACGACATCGACCTGTCGACATTATGGAACAGGCAGTAAGTAAAACTAAAGAAAAAAATTTGTTTATTATCTTCATTCTTTACGTCGGAAAAAGGCTAAAAAATCAAAATTTTTAATTTCTTTTTTTTTCAAAAGAAGTATCTTCATCATTTTCAAATTTGTAAAATACTTTGTTAAACACATTCATTCTTTCTTTGAATATCGCGAAAGACAATCCAATAAGGAAGTGTCTAGTGACAATATTTTTGTAGTTTGGACATTTACCCTACATCCAGCAGTGGCCGAAAATAGTAAATTTTAAAAATGGTTTTTATGTTTAAGGCCCTATAAAAAATCGAAATTACGGATTTTCAAAATTCCACCGAATACGTTTGATACGATAGATTGTTCTAAGATTCCAGACAAAAATTGAAGAGAGCCTGTTCATAAATTTAGAAATTTCAAAATTTAAGAAAAATAGTTTTGTACCATAAAAAATATGTAGTATAATATGTTTATTTTCTATATGAATCTCTTTACTGCGCCTGAAAAAATTATTCGAATATTTTTTACTGATGCCGAGATAATACGATTGTAGGGTATGCAATTCAAGGGATATATAGAATACTCTTTGCTTCTTAACTGTTATAGTTTTTAAACTCTACCTAAACCTCATAAGAAAAACAAAACTATATTTCTAATGTACTTTTTACGGGTTTTTTGGATAGGAACTTGTCCTTAATTTCATATTTATGTTTTTGTGCTACATGATAACACTGTTTGTCTTTTGAGTTCGTATAAAAAGAAACAAGTTGCAAAAATTTACACATATTTCCCTTTCCCCAGAGAAAAATATTATTGTAGAACGCTAAAAATGAAATTTTTCTTAACGTCACATCAATTTCGGTGAATAAAACTCTAAAAAGAGAACTTCTTGCAATGATAAGCGTATATTAAAATCATTAAAGACGATTAAAATTTTCAACACTTCCATATCGCAAATGCGGCATTTTATTGACTCATTTGGGGAATGTCTTGTTTTGCTGCATGTATCCAATTTATGATCAAAGTATTTTCCTTTATCCCGTAACTATACTGAAAATACTGAAAAATTGCCAATTGTCTACGCGGTGTCGACAAAAATTTACTTAGAGAGTAGTAAGTGGCTGTCAATGATATGTAGTCAATTGTTGTCTACGACACGTAGACGACAGGCAATTTTGCACTATTGTCTTGATGTGACGTCGACAAATAGTTATGGAATAGGGTAGATAATTTAGCAGTAAGAGTTCAAGCTGTGATTGTGAGTTCACGAGCTCCAAGTACATTGAAAATTTTATAAAATACTACTTACCACTGATTTAAGTGCATGTTATAAAATTTATTCCACAATTATGTATTTTTTTTTTAATATTTATTTTCTTTTTTAAAGTATTATATTTTTACTTTGTAAAATCAAACCAGAAGAAACAAAAATTTTCAATAAAAATAGAACATTGAGCAAAAACAATAAAACAAACCACAATAATCATTATAATTATGTATGTATACTTAACAATAATTAAAAAAAAAGATATACAAAAACTCTTCAATAAATAAACTAATAAAACAGCTGAATTAAAAAAATAAAATAATAAATACAGAAATCATTTCGAAATTTTAAGTTTTTTCTTACAATTTAAATTTTTATTAAAACAAAAAGCTAAACAAAATTTTGTAAATTATTTAAACTGTAAACTTACTAAAAATAATAAAAAAATTAATAAAAAAAATTTAATAAATTAAGTAACAAATTTCAAAATTAATGTAACTTTAAATAAAAAAATCTTATATAAAAACAGCTAAACAATAAAAAAAACTAAACTCTATTTTTATTATTATTTTTTAAATGATATTTTATAAAAATAAATTTTTTTATTAAAATATAATCGAGTGAAATAAATAGAATTTAACTTTTAAACTATTAAAATTAATTAAAATTGATTTTACTTTATTTTTAATATTATTTTAAATTAAGCAATAATTTAATTTTTAATCCAACCAACAAACAATTTAAAGCAAATTAAAATGATGATCTACCAAGCAATTTTCATAATTCTAAAAATAAAAATAAATTAAAAAAAAAACTAAATTATTTTAAAACATTTCATGTTTTATCAGTTGTAATTAATTATTGACTTATTTTTATAATTTTATTTAATGTAACAGATCTATTGTTAATATAACAAATATGACAATTAAGCTTTTATATTTAAGAAAAACTTATTTTGTTTTTTTTTTATTATTATTTTATTTTATAATTTTAAATCAATTTGAAAGAAAAAACTCCGAAAATTTGTGTCATTTTATGATTTTTTTTTATAATCAAAAAATAAAAAAAGGAAAAAGTTTAAATAAAAATAATTTTACAAAAATTAAACACGGAACGGTAATTATTTAAAGAAAAAAGATAAAGAAAAGGTAATTATTTCATTCAATTATCACTTTTAGTTGTTGTACACTTAACATTAACCTGATCTTAGCTGTTAGTATTAGTCTTTTCATGTCAGGTGTAGACGGCAAGTTATACAAAGCGCTTAAGCTAAGCATCATATAAAACGAAAACCATGTAACTAAAGATTTGAAAATTTTACAGGAGTTGCGAAAAAACTTGGTAAAATAATATGTACAAGTGGTGTTAGAGTAATTCCATTTAGCCGGGTGTGACCATTTTACACATATTTTTTGTTATAAATCAAGAATATAAAATTGTTTACTTAAAAAATAGCTGCGGCTCGCAAGGACATTAAGCTTAAAGTCGTTGAATAACTGGTAGACACTGTTAGAATACGAATTCTACTCAGAATTGTCGTCAGAAAGATGCAACGGGTGTGACCTTATAAATCTTAGTTTTAAAGAATTATGACTTTCAGTATAAATTCTGAAAAATTTCGACTATAAGGTACACAATAATTTTGGTATAGATATCTGTTCAAAGTGTTTTTAATTATATTATTTAATTACTGTTTGACAAAAAATTATTTTTCTTATAAAAACACTATTTTTAAAATGAGACGGGTGTGACCGACAGGTGTTACCGACGGGTGTGACCTAGTACGAAAATTTTAAAAATTCGAAGAAATAAATCTTCTTATTGATTTAATTAATATAAATAATATAAAGATAAACTCATAAAAAAATAATACGACATTAAATTATTTGCTATCCGTTCTATTACACTAGTTCACAAAAAAAAATGCTGAACACGAATATGGTATTAATTTATTTTTCTTAAGAACCGTTTTCGAGATATTCGCGAAAAACTAGTTTTTTGCAGTTTGTAAAGATATTTCCAAAAATCTTGAGTACTGTTTACTTGAATTGAGCTAATTTGGCAGTGTTGCATAGATATGTTTTTCCTCTTTCAGTTCATATTTATACTGTGTTGATCAGATAAAAATTCACTGAATTACAAGGCTTTACATTTGAAAAAAAATTTATTTTTTGCGTTTTTTCAAAATTTACCATTTTGAAATTCTCCATTAAAGCCAACAAAAAATTTAAAAAAGTGAAATTGTTAACACCGGGCAAACATTTAGAAAGTTACAATAGATGTAGTGAAAACAACCGATT
Source organism: Panzeria rudis (assembly GCA_956483635.1). Lineage (NCBI taxonomy): Eukaryota > Metazoa > Arthropoda > Insecta > Diptera > Tachinidae > Panzeria > Panzeria rudis. The sequence continues at coordinate 52,991,403 of OY101448.1, read as the reverse complement.
TTGAATTTTAATAAAAAAAATTTTTTTGTATGGAGTATGAGTATAAGAAAAATACCAGTGGGGCAGAATTAAATATTTTGGAAATATATCAACCATTTCTAACTCTTTAGTCCGATTTTTCAACGCTTGTCATTTCTCTGTTTCTCACTCGGTTCCAAAAAAATTTGTGTGTCCTTATATACCTTGTAAAGTTCTAAAAAGTCTTTGGTTAAACAAATATCTTGTATAGTTAGTGAGGTACACTCATTTTAATATTAAAATTTCTCAATTTTCCAAATCCTTGGTCCAGTATTTTTAAGATATCGGATCCAAATAACAACCGATTGTCACAATTATTTCTTTGTTACTTACATGACAAAAAAAAAATAGTTGATAGAAGTATTCTTTCAGAGTTGGAAAATATACAATCTTTAATTTGAAAATTGAAATATTTTAAATTTATGACAATTTTTGCCCAAAAAAACACCATAATTGTTTTCTCTATAAAATTTTTTTCTCAAGGATCAAATAATTATTATATACATGTCTAAAAGGTGTCTTCACAGACATGATTTTAGAAAACCAACTTAATCGAATTTACAATTTTTGGTGGGCTTGCACCCTTTTGAAATCTACTTATTTTTTAGATTTATTGGAAATTTCTTAGGAATTATAATGATTGTCAGAAACAAATCATAGTTTTCACATAAATTCCTATATTACTGCAAGACTTCATTGGAAAATATCAATAATGAACGATTTTATAGCATTAAGAAAAAATTTAATATGCACAAAACACAACATAGTGCCATTTTTCCACTTGTTTTGCCGTAAGTCTTTCATAAAAATTTCAATTATAAAAATCTGAATACAGTGTTGAAAACTACACATAATTTTGGTAACTTTGATATGCGATATGTCGACCTTTCTTTTTCAAACGAGTAAAAGTAATGGAATGGAAGTAAAAACTCGTACTGACCTGAGGAGCAACGAATGAAAATTAAAATGTTGATGTGTTCACTAAATATGTTGTAACTTTCTCATATTTGGTCCGATGTAACTAATTTTACGCTTGCTATATTTGGATCAAAATTTTCTTTAAGATGTAGGTCTAAAATAAATTTTAAGAAATTTATTTTGCCTTACTGGACCGACTTAAAATAGTAAATTTAAAAAAACGTGTAAAAAATAGTTTTTTTAAAATCTAAAGATCTGTAACTCATTGAATTTTGATCCGATCAACACATTTTAAATACACATTAAAACATGTCTATGCAAAAATGCCAATCAATTCAAGTAAACAGTACTCCAGATTTTTGGAAATAGCCTTATAAACTGCAAAAAAAGCACGTTTTTTGCGAATATCTCGAAAACGGTTCTTAAGAAAAATAAATGAATTCCATATTCGTGTTCAGCAGACTCAGTTTAGCTTAAAAAACATCTCATTTTTGAGCTGATCCCAAAAAGTTGAAAATTTGTGAACTAGTGTTATAGACAGCAGTATACTCTAGCTGAATTTTTTTTTTAAATTCAATAAAAATTTGCGTTTTATATTCTTTTCAGAGATAACGGTTTTTATTAATAATGAGAAAGGGAATAAAAGAAAATATGAAGTAAATATTAAACATACAAAGAGGCAGAGCAAAATGTTTCTTGCATGATCATTTTAAAAAGTGCCTCAAATTGATTTAAAAATATTAAATAGTGTATTTTTTTTATTTTTTCTATAATTGTCATTCTCTAAAAAAACATGAATTGAGAGATTTTTATTAAAAATGAGAAAATTATTTTTTTCCTTGCATAGGGACATTTTACGTGCAATCAGTCAGTAGCACTCAGTTATTTTTATCGATTGAATCCCTCACATAATTGTGAATTAAATAAAAAAGTTGTGGATCAAGTTTAATGAAAACTGACTCCTTTTGCTTAGAACATATTTACATATAAGTTCAAGAGCTAGTGAAAATTTTTCTAACCGTCTCACAGAGGGAAAAACCTCCAATCTAGTGGCGGAAAAATAAAAAATAAATTATCAAATTTGAATGAAAACAATTTTAACGCATCATCAAAGCGGACAAATCAGTTCATTTAAAATCAAATTTATTTATCACTATGCTACCTGGTTCGGAAAATATGGCCTTTTAAACATTTAGAAAAAATTGCGTTGTAATTCTTTATTGATTTGTATATCAAATTTGTTGGCGTATTGAATCGCTAATGATGAACGTTTTCGGACAAAGTAAGTTTTTCTGATAAAGTGTTATATCAGCTATTTTAAACGGCATTACTTGATAGATATATTTGCTATTTCAGTTGAGGTTTACAAGCGTAAATACAGAAAAAAATGTTTTTTAAACTTTTCTAAATCTTTGTAGAGATACAAAAAAAGTATACACGAGAGTCCCTGAAAATTTTGTGGAATCTTAATTTAGATAAAGTAATATGGATCCAAATGCGTATGTGACTTTTACATCAACTTTTCTAAATATACACATTTTTAAAATTTTTCTACTTGTTTGTACTTCTTTATGATTTTGTTGTAATTTGCTTCCGAAATCACTTGTTATTAAATCAAAATACCAATTTTAAGACACATTTTGAATGCATTTAAAATTTTTAAAATTGGTCGTACATACATATATAGCAACATGTAGCGCCCACTGTGTTAAAATTAGCTAATTTATTTACATACAGACGTTATAGCCAACATCCTTTCAGGCATTCGTTTTTTGTGGATCAGACTATTAGTTTGGAAGATATAAGCTTTCCGACGACTAGAGTTTTAGCGGGAAAATTGGTCTTATATAACAAAATATAGCGTCCACAGTGTTAAAAATAGCTGTTTAATTTTACAAAATTTATAGCCTACATTCTTGGCAACAACTTATCTATACATTTTTGTGGATAAAACTATTAGTTTGGAAGATATGGGGTTTTCGAAAACTTAAGAATTATATTGGTAAAATTGGTCTTATACAACAACACATAGCGGCCACTGTGTTAAAACAGTGACTAATTTTGTACGGACCTTAAAACCTACATACTGCCTATAATTCATCCATACATTTTTTGTCGATAAGACTAATAATTTGAAAGGTAGAAGCTGTCGGACGACTAAAGAATTTTATCGGTAAAATTGTCCTTATATAACAACATATAGCGCCCTCTGTGTTAAAAATAGCTGTCTAAGCTAAGCCTACATTCTTGCATCTATACATTTTTGTAGACCAGACTATTAGTTTGGAAGATGTGGGTTTTCCGAAGACTTAAGAATTTTATTGGTAAAATTGGTCTTATCTAACAACATATAGCGCCCACTGTGTTAAAAATAGGTAATTTATTTACAGACCATATAGCCTACAGACTTTCCAGGCATACGTTTTTTGTAGATCAGACTATTAGTTTGGAAGATAAAAGCTTTCCGAGAGTTTTATCGCTAAAATTTGTCTTATATAACAACATATAGCGCCCACTGTGTTAAAAATAGCTACCTAAATTTTAACACACCTTGTAGCCTACATCCTTCCCTATAATTTATCGATACATTTTTTGTGGATCAGACTATTGGTTTGGAAGATATGATTTTTCCGCCGTTAGATTGGCCTTTTTCCCAGTGTGCGTCTGCGTGTAAGGCTAGAAATTTTTTTAATGGCAATTTTTATAATTTTAAGCAGGATAACCAGTCTTGCAGGTATCCGTCTCGCCGGTCCATTCATTGCACCAGATGCACTTCTACATACAAAAAAAAGTTGAAATAACCTTTATGTGTAAGGTTGAATTTTATTTTTTTTTGTACATTCATTGAGAAGCGGGAAGCACCAAATGCCAGACTGTTTCCCCCAGACTGCTCGAAAGGTGCACCATATGTGAGCAAAATTATTTTTTGCTCTGTAAAGCTTTAATAAAATAATGATTAAGTAAGCGGTCCAAAAAACTTAATTTTGGTCCACTGAAAGCGAATATGAAATTATTATTTTATTATGTGAAAACATTTTCGAGATATACGCGAAAATCTTATTTTTATTTTTTCTGTAATTTCATTCAGTTTTTCCCAAAGGTCTCGAGAACTGCTCATCTGAGCGCTACAAATTTTACATTGTGTTAAAGACATTGATCTGCTCTTTCAATCCATATATGTTGTATTGATCGGACCAAAATCTATTGAGATACAGACGTTTCAATTAAAAAATATATTTCTTGATGTTTTCTGCTCAAATTTTGATGAAGTACATTAAAAATAACACTGTACAACAAAATCAAAATTTACAAAAGAACAGGGCTCTAACGATTGATTCTGGTAGAGGATTAAAAAACTTGTATCGGGTTCTGAAAGTTTGCGTCTAGCCTTTATGTTAGGGGGATATAAAGTTTCCCTCCCGTGCCACAACACAAGTAACAAATTTCGAACAAAGTTACGTTTTAATGAACATATTCGTAAATTAATATGAATTTTCCTTCCAATTCAATTCCGTAGTGGATTCTATGAGCAGATTAGAGGTTATAACTTCGATAAGCCGAAGTATATAATTTCTGGAAACAGTTGGTTTTGTATACAGTCTGTAAAAAAATTTTTATTTATATATCATAATTTTATATTTAAATTAATTTAAATAAATACCTTTCTATGATTTAAAATTTTCGCATTTGGATCTAACTCTACACACTGAATAAGCAAATGGTCAGCAGCTTATGATTTGAGTACGTAAAAATCTGCAACGAAAATACAATTATTTATTCATTTAGGCCCCTTTTTTGATTCACAACTCAACTAGGTTGAGTTGTCAATGTTACAACCCAACTCAACCATTTTTTTGTATTATGACTTACAACTAATTTTAGTTGTCTTCGAAATAATGTTCGAAAAATATGTTCTTATCTATACTCTCTGTTTTTTGAAACCATAGTAGCCATCACAAAATATTTTAAATATTTTTAGTTTTGGTCGCCTTAGTATTTTTTCTCCAGATTTTATGTTTTATGAATATGGCAACAATATTGGTGACAAGTGGAATAGATTGGTGCCTAAAATCACCATTTCAAAAGTAAGCAAAAGTAACACAATAGTCGAAATAAAAACCAAAACACAACTGATAAAAACCAGTTGTCTCACTTTGATGAAAGTTGTAATCCATAATAAGAATTTGACAACTACGACTCAACTATCAATTTAGTTGTGAATCATAATAGGGGCCTTATTTTTTACAAAGACCCTTTATCGTCATATTATCGAAAGTGCTGATATGTATACATAGAATCTTTTTCACAGGGAAAATATATAATTTTTATGCAATTTCAATCAGAACTTTATTTAAAACAGCAAATTGTTTTATCTTAATGTTGGTTAAATTCTCTTAATATTTTAAGCTTGCCAGATAAAAATGGTTTTTATAGTCAGACCTTTTGTGAACATATAGGATAAAATCCTACGTACTAAAATTATTTAATTATCAAAAAATTTTAAATTCGGAAAGGTCTTAAGTATTTTCTTTTCAATAATCAAAATATATGAGAAAAAAGTCACTTACGATAATTTGGCGCTAAGGGGCAGATACATGTTTATTTTTGATTTTACATATACATCTTTGTACATACATATCTGTGTCGTTTTATCATAACGTCTTAAGTCTAATTATCATGTTTGTTACGTCTAAAAATATGTAGTGTTTTTGTTCTAGAACTTTAAAAAATAAACCGTGGTAACTTTTTCGAAAATCGGAGTATTTAAAAACGGATTGGAGCCAAATTTGAATTGTAAGAAGACGAACCAGAATATGACCTTAACTCGATTTTGATTTAAATCGACTTAAGATGTTATGACAAAACGACACATATATGTTCAGTATTATTTAATTTTCTTTAAATAAAAAAGACTTACTGCCTATTACTCCATATGCGAAAGAATATATCGCTAGCTAAAATGCAAAACAACGTAACTACAATTTTTTAATTTTTTAGCAGAGAAAACATTAAATAAAATACTTCAAGTGACTGAAGTAAAGTCTCTTTATTTCCGTTGTAGACATGAGTTTCGATGTAATACGCAATCATTAATTAAAAATGCAATTTCGAATAAATATTCGAAATTGATACATATATCTTTCGAAAATTTATGTATGTATGTATATTGAAAAAAAAATAATAAAAAAAATCCAAAATTTGTTTTTGCTCTCAATATACAGTCTGTGATTCACAGAAACAAAACTCGGGCGAAAGTGAAAACGAAAATATGTTTAGCTTCTCTAACTGCACGTCTCCACGCGCAATATTTATTTCCGAACATAAGCAATAACGTCAACAGTAGAAAAACTTCCATGTACAGGCTTATGTTCTGAGCTATAGAACACGTATTGTGGTATTGGATATAAATTTAATGTTTTGACAAAAAATTATTTTTCTTATAAAAAAAAAAACAAGTTTTAAAATGAGACAGTTGTGACCGACGGGTGTGATCTAGTACGAAAATTCAAAAAATTCGAAGAAATAAAACTTTTTATTGATTTAATTAATATAAATAATATAGAGATAAGCTCATAAGAAAATAATAAGGCATTAAATTATTTGCTATCCGTTCTATTAGACAGCAGTATACTCTAGCTGAATATTTTTTTAAATGCAATAAAAATTAGCTTTTTATATTCTTTTGAGAAATGGAATAAAAGAAAATCTGAAATAAATATTAAACATACAAAAAGGGAGAGCAAAATGTTTCTTGCATGATCATTTAAAAGTGCATCAAATTGATTAAAAAATATTAAATAGTGTATTTTTTATTTGTTCTATAATTGTCATTCTCTAAAAAAACAGAGATTTTGATTAAAAATTTTAAAATAATTTTTTCCTTTCATAGGGCCGTTTTACGTGGAATCACTTATTTGTAAACCAAGACGAATTCATACCAGGTTGCCTCGACAGCTCAGCTGATTATTTTCGCCGCCTGTAATTTACATCTCCCTCAAATGTCAAATTGCTTTTTTATGAACTTTTTAATACATTTTTTGACAATCAAAGAAGTTATTTCCTAAGGCGAAATGGCTCGAATACAACACCTGGTATAAATATGCCTTGTTCTAAACTTTGAATTGAATTTAAACAATTAATTTTTTTTTTCAAATAATTATTTATTTTTCATGTAGATCATATTTCATATAAAAGGAAATTGTATATGTGCAGGATATTTACTGAAAATTTATGTAATAAAAAATATTTTTTTATAATTTGTTTATGATTAAAAAATTGTCGAGGTTTTCAACAACCTTCGCTGAAATAAACAATGAGTTGAAGCTAAAATAAAAATGAAAATAAAAACCTCAGGAAAATAAATTTATATTAATTCTGTTCTAAAAAAAAAACTTATAATTAATCTTAAAAATAATATGTGGTATTTTTTATTGACTCAAGTTTGCTTTTTATTAATTCAAGCAGACATATTGTCGTCTGTTCTGTATTCCATTCGTAATGCTATTGTTTGGAATTATCAAAGCATTCTTGTTATAAATTAATATTTATAACAACAATGCTATATGACAATTACGAACATTTTCATTCCGAATGGAACACAGAACAGACCGGATTTTCTTTCTTTATAAAGAAGATAATGCATCTCTATTTTTTGCTTTTAGTTAATACGATTTTCAAAAAAATTTTTTTTCGATTTCAAAAACGAAAATAAACAAGCAGTATGTATGAAAAACGTAATTCTGTAAAGGATGTTAGTAAATTTTTAAAAATATAATTCAATAAGAAATTTATGTGTGTTTATTTTTTGTATTTTGGTTTTTTATTTAATGATTAAAAAAATACAAACTATTATTTTCCATATAATTATCTGTAATATGAGTGCTTTTATGCTATAATTAATTGTTAAGGTTAATTAGACGCCGACATCAACGCCGTCTATCGGTTCCAAAAGTATTGTATCTCTCTCAAAGTCGAACCAACCATACACAACAGGGATGGAAATGGTAGAACAATTGTACTTTTTTCATGAAACATTTAAAATTTTCAACATCCTGACACCTTTGTGTGTATGGCTTAGCCGAACGAGCCTTCAGAGTAGTTTTTTTAATGCCTACCAGTTAATTAATTAATGTGTTACCTTCTTTGGGAAAGGGAAAGTGTAGAGAGAAAAGGTGGTGAAGTGGGAGAGAGATAGAAAGCGTTTTTTGTAGAGCACTATTGCAGCCCCTCTGGTGTCAAGTAGAGGCATTAATTTTGTTGTTAAGCCGTGTAGCCATTTATTAGTTATTTTACTTCGCCGGCTGTTCTGCTACAATACCGACGAAGGAGGTTGCTGTGATGTACACTAGTATATGTATGTTAGTATTAATCGCTGCGGGTACTGCCAATATGATCAGTGCTATGCCTTAATCACTTTAATAGTCCAACAACAACCCACACAATAACACACCAATGCACATCAGAAAAATTCATGATGTAGTTGGTTTTCCTGAAACTAGTCTTGAACTTAAGACCTCAGGGTTTGTAGTCTAACGCGCTAACCATTTAGCCAACAATACCCTCTTAGAGCTGGTCACATATTACGTAACGCGATTTTCGCCGTTTCTACCCCCTCCTACGTTTGTAGCGCTCCTTAACAAATGTTCAGTATAAGCCAACAACTCTGTACAGAAGCTTTAACCCACTCCGTCCTAAGAGAAGTATATAATTGTGAACAGGTCCTTACAAATAGAATATTTATTGAAGCGTAAGCGACAATTTATGTTACATATGCACATAACATATTTGAATATAATAAAAACACTGATCCTGAAAACTTTAATTTTAGTCGCTAACGATTAAATCGAAAATAGGGTTCGATATTACATCGCTTATCTTGGTTTATGGTTTGCGAATATTGTGATTTATGGTTTATCTTCTAGAATATTTAAAAAAATTATATTTAACAAATTACCTTTGATATAAGTTTCGACAAAAGCACTTTTGTTGATACATATTTCCAATTGCAATTTTTATCGATGACTATTTTCTTCTTGCATTCGGTTTTGTTCTAAAAGCTATATCAAGGTCTATATAAGGTCTGTGCATTAGCCCATATGTTCGGTAATTTTACTGTCAAATTGTAGTGTATTTTGATAATCCACTCACATTTTAATATTCGCTTTGAGTTTTTCTCATACAATTTTTGACACCACAATTCTTGAAAAAAAAGTTGCTTTGTTGTATCAATTGTATCATTGTTGTATCAGTTGTATCATTTTTTGACACCACAATTCTTAAAAAAAAGTTGCTTTGTTGTATCAATTCGCCGATAAGTATACCTTGAGCTATACGTATAAAATTTTGGAATGGCTTATTTTCCATGTTAAAAAAATTGGGCATTATGGGGGAAGGAGCCAGATGCCATAAGTGGCGCCCAGAATTGTATGTCGGTTTAAAGTCACTGGGAGGTAAAAATTAAGCCACAGTCGTCCTAGAAAACGATATGCGATACGATAAAATCGGACTTTATACAACGGCGCTACATATAAAGAACAAAAAAAGTTGTATTTGGGGCGTGGCAAAAACTCATTTTTGCCGTTTTAGAAACTTCATTGACATAAGTTTCATTCTAGGGCGCGATCGTTGCACTTTTTTTTGGTTTTGTATGTTGATCGACCGGTTTTAATTTAATATGTATTTGTAAAAGGAAAATGGGTCTTACTTTCTGGGCGTGGCATAAAAGTGAGTATATTAAAAGCTGGACATACTAAATTTTAGAGGGGCTTTCTAGTCACGTGCAAAAATCGAAATCGGACATTGGAGGGAAGGAACCGAGATGGCATAGCTGGCGCCCAGAATTTAGTGTCGGATTAAAAAGTCACCCAAGGAAAAATGAAGCCATAGGTAAGCCATGAATAACGATATGCAATATGTTATGATCGAACTATAAATGGCGACGCAGTGTACAAAAAAACTAAAAAGGGCGGTATCCAGAGGCGTGACAAAAAATGTTTAAAAATATTTTTGGAATTGTTTTTAACTAATCTCTAATCCTAGGGGATGACTGGCTCCACTTTTTTTCGAACCACCTTAGTGTACATGTAAAATATAAAAATAGCCGAAAAGTAGTCGGCAAACGTCGTAGCTCACGGCTACACATCGCCTGCACCTGCACCAATGACTTTATGTACAAAGGAAATTGTAAATTTTATAAAGGGCAACAACAAAGCTTGCATTTACCTATCATGTGAACTTAAAGGAGGCGTGGCAAATTGAACGTGCTTTACTCGTAGTATTTTTTCCGAAAGCAGTAGTTCATGTTTTTGAAGCGCTGGTTTGTACAGCGTGGATAAAAATTCCTAAAACAAAACTATAACATTCCGGTGCTTAAATAAACTTTTTTATTTATTTTTTAATTTGAATTTTAAATTTTTGCATTAGTTCCCCTCAAAGTGTTGGGGAAAAACAAAAATTTCTCCTCTCCCTTTTATTTAGAACACCAGCTTTTTTCCCTAGGAATTTTTCCCGAGGGAAATTGTAATTAATAATAGGAGGGTTGTATAATTTCATACTTTTCTTTTTGATAAATTTATTTTTAATAAATTTCTCAAAAATACAAGTTAAAAATCTCCGAGTAAAATACCCATAAAACAATAAGTTTTGTAAGTATTGTTTTGTAGAATTAAGAAAACCTGTCACTAGACAAGTCATGTGACGGGTTTCCAAGCACTAGCAATCGGTTCGAGTTCTGCAACTGTATAAGTTGTCATTGAAGTGGATCAATTGACATAATTAAGATACATAGTGACAGGTTCTAGAGCCAAACTTAAGGTACTTATCTTGTGGTGGTTTCTTTAATACTGGTCAAATTATTGTAATTGAGACAAATATTTTTGATTTGGAAAAAAAGTTTGTATTTTGTTAACATTTTTCTAGTTCTAGTTAAGTGATGTGCTTGTTCTCTTTCCATCGCTCACGACTCGGAAACATATTATACCACTCCCACTTTCACCACTCATAGGACAAGTACGTTGAAGACAATACCCGCAGGGAATTAATATGTACTTTCTTTTTCATATACATATTTCATTTGATCAGTTTCTGTTACTTGGCCATTAAAATATTTTGTAAACTCTTTTTGCTTATGATATTTTCTTTAATTACGACTGACTTAATGCGTTTTTAAGAGACTAAAAGCATTTTGTTTATATATTTTCTTTATTTTTATGTTTTTCCATACAATTTTTTTTTCATTTATCGTTTGATTTGTTAAATACATATATTTTCACTTTTATTGTTAAAGTTTTGCAGTTACTAATTGCCGTAAAATGTTACTTTTTTTTCTTTTATTATTTATGAAATTATGTGTTTAAATATAGTTTATATATAGTATAAAATAAAAAACAAGCTTAATTCATATAAATAGGAGAATTTCTAACATACAAGTATTAAATTCCTGTGAAAATAATAATTAAAAATGAAGGCATACGAATTATTGCAAATCAAGTTTATTTTTTATAGTTTTTTATAGTTTTTTTTTATAGTTTATTTATATAGAAATAAAAATAAAAAAGTAAAAAAAGCAAACTTAGTTTTCTTGTCCAGTTTACTTAAATGAAAATATTTTCTTTCGGTGTACATGGTACATTTTACAAAAAAAGAATCAGAACTGTTCACGGGTAGTCTGGAAGTGAATTTTACGAAAAAAAAGGCTCGACGAAAAGTGAGCAAAAAAAGCACTATATTTTATCTACTCTTTAAAATAAAATATATATAAATAGTCGCATGAGAAATTTTAGACTTATGAAAATTTTTTCTTTTTTTGACTTGGGTTCCCATGATAATTTCGTAACTTTTAAAATATTTTTTTCAAAGATTTATACATGATTAAAAAGCAGGCTAATTCTTCTTTCAAATAAAACTAATTTTAATAAAATCGACTGAGAAATTTAAAAGTTGTGTCAATTTCAAATAATTTATTGTACTAAAATGCGACCTAGCTCGGTGTCGTTATCGGTTTCGTAACGGCAAAACGGTGTATCGAAACTAACTTTTGTCGCTTAAACTTACTTATAAGTGACCAATAGCAGAGTGGGTAAAGTTCTTGTCTTCATATCTGAACGAGCACAGGTTCGTATCCTAAATGGGTCAACAAAATAAAAAAAATTTAAATATAAATAAAATAATAATAAAATAAAATTGTTACTGCTGAGTAATCCTATTTAGCCGGGTGTGACCACTTTACACATATTTTTTGTTATAAATAAAGAACAAAATTTTGTACTTAAAAAAAGGTTGCGCCTCCCAAGGCCATTAAACTTAAAGTCGTTGAATAACGTTGAATAGACACTGAAAGAACACGATTCCTACTCAGAATGGTCGTCAGAAAGCTACGACGGGTGTGACCTTAGAAATCTTAGTTTTAAAGAATTATGACTTTCAGCATAAATTCTGTAAATTTTTTACTATAACGTACACAATAATTTTGGTATAGCTGTCTGTTCAAAGTCTTTTTAGCTGTATTACGTATTTATTGTTTGACAAAAAACCAGTTTTCTTAGTAAAAAAAAAACTATTTTTAAAATGTGACGGGTGTGACCGACGGGAGTGACCTAATAAGAAAATTTACAAAATTCGAAGAAATAAAACTTTTTATTGATTTCATTAATATAAATAATATAAAAATAAATCATAAGAAAATAATAGCACATTAAATTATTTGCTATCCGTTCTATTATAGACAGCAGAATACTCTAGCTGAGTATTTTTTTTTTTTTAATTCTATAAAAACCTAAAAAAGTATATTCTTTTCAGAGATAAGGGTTTTTATTAATAATGAGAAAGGGAAGAAAAGAAAATCTGAAATAGATATTAAACATACAAAAAGGGAGAGCAAAATGATTCATGGATGATCATTTAAAAGTGCCTCAAATTGCTTAAAAAATATTAAATAATTTTTATTTTTTCTATAATTGTCATGCTCTAAGAAACATCACTTGAGAGATTTTTATTAAAAATAAGAAAATTATTTTTTCCTTGCATAGGGCCATTTTACGTGGAATCACTCTGCTTTCAAATAATGAGAAAAATATATACTAATTTTATTAAAAACTAGGTAGTATATCTAATTTTAATCATAGTAATAAGATAAATAAATACCAGTCATTACTTTGTAACGGGCGTGAAACAAAAAATGACAAGCGATGAGAAATTTTACATGCCCAAAGTGCCCTTATTTGGGAGTTCATATCTCTGCTCCTGCACAATATCGGAAGCTCATCTTCTTAAATTGAAGAAGATTAAATCTTCCTTTCAACGATTTCTGCAGAAGTTGTCAAAACGAGAGGAGGAAGAGACTGTCAAGCACCTCCTCTGTCGATGTCCAGCACTATTTAGAAATAGGGCTTCATATTTGGGAAATCCGCTACTACCCGAACTAGCAGACCTAGGGAAATGCGACATTAGGGGAATAAATTCATTCATACGGTACTCGGGTTGGTTTAACACCGACCCAACCTCTGGGATAGGCAGGTCACCTTCTTAAATTTCCTACTATCCATCCCAGGCATCACAAAGGGACCAAAGGACCCAAGTGGGACGGTTTTTAGAAACGGGCAGCCTGTTCAACCTAACCTAACCTTCTTAAATTGAATAGAAAGAATTCTCTTCTATGTCCACGTGAAATTTTATACTGATACGACAATCCGCTCCGAAAGGGCTAATTTATTTCCAAAATAAAGTGATTTTTAATATAAGTTCTTATATTTGCAAAGAAGTTATTAGTTAGGTCGCATTATGGTACGAATAATATCTGAAATTGACATAACTTTTAGCATTGGCGGTAGAATTGATTAAAATTAGTTTTATTTGCAAGACAAATTAGCTTTTTAATCAAGTATAAAACTTTATAAAAAATTATTTTAAATGATACGAAATTTTGAGTTTTCCATGGGAATCTTAGTAAAAAAAAATAGAAAAATTGTTATAACTCTAAATTTCCTCCTACGATTATTTTTATTTTTTTTTTTTTATTTTAGTTCTTTCACACCCTCTACTCACTTTTAGTGGAGCATTTTTTTTTCATAAAATTCACTTCGAGATTACCCGTGTGTTACTTAAGGAAAAAAATAAAAAAACATTTTGTTTCAAGTATAATATTTATAATAAATTGTGTTTATTTTAATTTTAAATTAAGAAATATTAATAATAATAATAAAAAAAGTTATATGATTAATAATGATGTTTTATTACAGCAATTGGCAGCAATGAGTTTTGGGTTTTATCGGCCCTCCTAACTCAGTTTGACTTTGTTTTTTACGTGTTGATATATCCCTGATAAGATCGTAAAATATCTAAAGTTTTTAAACAGAAACGGAAAATGTTATTTATAAGTTAATAAAAAGTATGTATATAAGTACTACATTTTATATTATATTTATAACAATATAATATACTTTATTATAATAAAGAACCAAAAAGAACCAAAATTATAAATTTTTTATTTTTTTTGAAGAGAAAAGAAAAATGTACAAGTGTGGTGCAGTTAAAGCTTAGACTTAAGAGTAAAGAATATAAAGTAAATAGTAAAAGTATGAAATATAGAGTTTCGAAAAAAAAATAATTACAAACAAAAATCAATATTTACACTCTTGGGTTTATTTCACATTTAAAAACGATATGATTTTTGTATACACTTTTTTGATGCAGGTCTAGACACATATTACAATAAATAACACCCATTTTTACAGTTTTCAACCCTCTTCTCTACGTTTTCGTAATGCAATTACACCAATTTTGTATATAATTTTAAACTTTATAACTAATTCTCTACCCTTTCTAGGGGCTGCCTTATATGAACAGCCCCTAAACAACTTCAGTTAGCTTTTACTAGTTTATTCATAAAAAAGTAATTCATGTTTGCAATAAATTCCACCATAACGACTGCAGAGCTCATTATTAATAGAATACGAGGGCGCTCATGCCCCCACTCACATAAAATTTATTAGTGTTTTAAAAAGCAACACCGCACAGTGGTTCCAATTGGCAATGTCCCATTTTTCGGATGTTTTGTTCTACTTTTTTTTTTAATTATTAACACCGGCACACAATATAAGAAAAATAAAAATGGGAAATGTTGAGGTTGTAAGAGCCAAACGGATCTCAGATTCGGATTTAGCATGTCAAAATTCATGTAGATAGGTGGGTTTGGTCAAATGTACAGCCCACTTTTTTGTGCCGGTGTACAGGTAGGTGCACTAGCACACATGACGCGTACACGAGATATGTGACTTTAGCTTCTTTTTCATCTTATTTTACTGTGCTGTAGCAATTCATCATTGAACTTTGACGTTTAAAAGATGAATACTGACAAACTTTCAATAACTAAGACATTCTAAATGCAGACAACAGCACCCACATAGTTCTGTGTAAGAATACCCAGTTGGCCAAATCATCGTACACGACATTGTCTTCGACGATTTATGTACGGCATGTCATCTGTCGACTAGGTTTTCTAGTCGTCATTCATTTGTTAAGAACAATTTGAGCGACAATGTCACACGTGTTGTCTTAATAAAACTTTGCTGAGAACAATCTGAGCGACAACGTTTTGTCTTTAATAAAGCTTTGTTTGCGACAATGTCCCTCGTTGTATTTAACAAAACCTTGTTGGGGACAACCTGAGCGACAACGTCCCACGTTTTGTCTTTGATAAAACTTTGTTGATGACAATTTGAGCGACAATGTTCCACGTTTTGTCTTTCATAAAACTTTGTTTGGGACAATCTGAGCGACAATGTACCTTGTTTTGTCTTTATTAAAACCTTGATGGGGACAATCTGAGTGGCAATGTCCTACATTTTGTCTTTAATAAAATTTTCTTGATGACAATTTTAGCAATAATGTCCATCGTTTTGTCTTTAATAAAACTTTGTTGGGGGACATTTTTCCTTCAATCAAACAAATGAGTATGTTGTCGATAATTTAAGTGGTGCTACAGCAAGGTCTGAAGTGCGTTAACTTATAAACATGTAGCCTCAGTTCGAATCTCAGCCAAGACACTCCTCAACAGCAATAACACTGGTCTGCAAAAAAAAAAATAAAAATGTTCAAGCCTTTAATTAAAAATATGTGGAATATATAAAGTTTAAGACGCTAAATTGAAATCCGTTTTCAGGTTTTCTCTATCAGGCAGGCACAGATTTTTTTATGGGCACGACTAACATGGCACCCTAAATATGGCGGTCACGTTAATATATTTCGTCATAAATCGAGAAGTATTCGCTCGATTTAAATGAATAAAGCAGCATGAGATGCGGAATAAAATTATCTTTAAGCAGTTTATATATATTTTTTCATATTTCTAACAGTTTCAAAGTTATTTAGAAACTAGCCGCGAAAAATGTTTGTTTCATGCAAAAATACATAGTTTTCTCGTTTTCAAAAGCTCATGAAAAACTAAAAGAGCAAGAATTTTACATTTTTGTCATTTATCAGGAAGCTGGTTATATTAGGAATAAAATAAGCCAGAAACTATTAAAATCGATTGACAAATGTTGATTTTATTCGCAATTAAGTGAATGAACTCAATTGATAAAAATCACAATTTCCATGCAACAGAAAATTTGTAATTTGTGATTTGTGTGTTGTGTGTTGTATGAAAAACGCAATTTTTGTCACTTAATTTCGAATAAAATGGACATTTGTCCATCGATTTTAATGATTTATGGCTTATTATATTCCTAATATAACTAGCTTTCTGATAAATGACCAAAATTAAAATTTTTGAGCTCTTAATCTTTTTTATTAGTTGTTGAAAAAGAAAAAGTTTAGTTTTGCATGAAAAAAGTAAAATTTCGCCGCTAATTTCTGAATAACCCGAAAAAGTTGGAAATATAAAATAATTTATATATAAGTGACTTGAAGGTAATTTTAATTCGCATTTTTTTTCTGGTTTAGTTGTTCAAATCGGACAAGCCGTTCTTGACTTATGGTGAAATATACTGATGTACACTCTAAAACACTTTTGTTGAAAATTAGGTCGATAATAGTAGGCAACACTTTACAGATTATTATCGACCTAAAATTGCACACGCATTATATTTCAACAAAATGTTTTTACTAAAAAAGCGATTGGCTGCGTGCAGGTTTGAACCGCTACCTACTGACTGATAGTCTGACGTATCTACCATTCAGCCACCGCCGTATTATACTTTATGATACATTTTTTCCACTTGGACTAAATATGTTTAATTTGAAAGGTTTTTTCTTTAATAAAATAACTACAAAATCGATGTAATTTTTTTTAGACAAGGAGAAATTATCAACACAAATTTAGACAATATATGATCGTAAATTTGAAGTAAAGTTTTAGAGTGTACCTAGTGAAAATATTAGTCAGGCCCATTAAACAGAAGCTGTACGTGATAGAAAAAAACTAAAAACGGATTTGAATTTAGGACATTAAATTTTATATATTCCACTTATTTTTATTTAAAGGCGATATTTTCTGCAGACCAGTGTAATTTAAATAAAACGGAAACAAACAATCGAAAAAAGTCAAATTGGAGTATTGAAATTATGTATTAAAAAAAATTAAATAAGTAAATGATTAAATAGTCGATTTTGCCGCCAATAGCGTCGTTGAAGACACCATGAGTGACAATGCCGCCAAAATGATCGTTAACGATCAGATTGTAACTATATATATATATATCGATTATGTAATCGTCGACGATAAGACGATGTATTTTGTCAGATATATGGTTGTCAGTGACAATGTGGAGATATTGTCTTTTATATAGTCCTCGACGAAATTGTTAAAGAACGTGTGACCTCGCCGCCATTTGCATGAAAATTTCATCAGTATGTCTCCTCCTAATACTCATCATTGTCTTGTAGTCGTCGTTAAAGATGTCTGAAAGACGTGGCCAACTGGGTAATTATTCAATACTAAAACTTTAATAAAAAAAAAATTTTTAATATTTATTAAAAACAAAACCGCAAAACCATCATCATCACTAAATCAACTGGTCTTAACCTTAATTCTACAATAAATCTGTGATTATAATAATTCTATATTAATTTCAGAAAAAAAAATTATACACAAAAATGGAAGAATAACGATCAAATAAATAAACGAAATAAAAACAAAACATATTAGTTACAAATAAAAAATACAGATTAGTTACCACACATCGATGAATTAGTTAAATGTGAAACAAACAACAAATTATAATCAAGTGTGTCAGTAAAATTATTATAAAAAGAAAACCAAAACCATTAGAAATTAAAATAAAATTTCTACAAAAATAGATGAAATGATAAATGTAGAAAATGTTAGAAGTTTTAGAGAGAAATAGTAGAAAGTGTAAAAGTAAATCTTAATATTTAAGAGAAATTTCATAATGTGTTATATCGCAGTTTACAATTTTAAACTATTTAAAATGTATTTAAAATTCAAAGGTCAAGTCTTTTTGAAACACACTTGCAACAGTATACAATCTATCGATAACCTTTCATATGAAATAAAAATTTTACAAATCGGTCTATAAATAGTGGAGTTATGAGTGAATACATTTACAAAAAAAAATTTAAACGATTCGATAAGTTAAGGTACGGTCACACTTGCAAATATTTGCCCAAAAAAACGTAGCCACTACTTAATTTTAACTTGCCTGTTGGTCACGTTTTTTCGGCAAATATCTGCCAAGTGTGACCGTACCCTTAGGTTAGAAGGGCTCGGATGCTATTAGATTCATTGTGATGGCCAGAGGACGACGCCCTACACATTCCTACGAAGTTCTGGTATTCTGGATGCTGAGAACCACCAAAACCTTTTCACAAAG
Source organism: Panzeria rudis (assembly GCA_956483635.1). Classification (NCBI taxonomy): domain Eukaryota; kingdom Metazoa; phylum Arthropoda; class Insecta; order Diptera; family Tachinidae; genus Panzeria; species Panzeria rudis. The sequence continues at coordinate 52,972,639 of OY101448.1, read as the reverse complement.
CCTAACAGGCAAGCCTGTGGTGCATCCCTGATACAGTCCAAGTCCTCTAGGAAACGATTGCCTAGATGACTAAGCCTGCGTTCCTGCAGAGCCACGCAGTCATAGAGAACGCGTTGGACTGACTCGTCTTCTTCGGCGAAGCAGACCTTGCAGTAACATTCATAAGGATAGCCTAGGCGTTCCGACATATATATGTACGTCCGATCGTACAGTGCCCCACAATAACTCTAACCAGAAGTCCAAGCGACCTTCTTTTTCTTATAAAGAGAAGTAACATAATCAGGCATTTAATGCCTACCAGTTAATTAATTAATGTGTTACCTTCTTTGGGAAAGGGAAAGTGTAGAGAGAACAGGTGGTGAAGTGGGAGAGAGATAGAAAGCTTAATTAATTTACAACTCTGCTATTGAGCTTTTTTGTAGAGCAGTATTGCAGCCCCTCTGGTGTCAAGTATAGGCATTAATTTTTTTTGTTAAGCTGTGTAGCCATTTATTAGTTCTTTTACTTTGCCGACGGTTCTGCTACAATACCGACGAAGGAGGGTGCTGTGATACGATATGTTAGTATTAATCGCTCCCGGTGCTGCCAAAGTGATCAGTGCTATGCCTTCATCACCTTAACAGTCCAACAACAACCAACACAATAACACACCATGTTGTTGACTTTCCTGAAACTAGTCTTGAACTCTAGACCTCAAGGTTTGTAGTCAAACGCACTAACTATTCAGCCAACAGCACCTCACGCATTTAGGCATTTTAAAAGTTTTCCAAAATTTTGAATGAACCTTAATTTTGTATAAGTAAAATAAATTTTTAATTAATTATCTATAGATGTTGTGAGTAACAACTCACTGAGAAGTCGAAAATACTCACTATTGATACTTTGGAAGTAAAGAAAAACTAGTTCCCAAAATTTTACTTCCAATTTTTTTTACTGGAATAAAAAAGTCAAATTCCGAAATCCAAAAAAATCGCGAAATCCCGGGATCCCGAATACCGGGATTTTACAAAAACCAATCCCGTTTGGCATCCCTAGTAGTCGAGTTGTGCCGCACAGAAGTTTTCTAGCGAGAGAGGTCCCCTCACATATTTATAATTTAAATGTTTTTTTTTAATTTTTTAATTCGAGGTTAATAACACTCAATATAGCAAAGAATTTCCTCTTAAATATGAAAGAAACACAGAAACTAATTCACGAAAAAGTTTGTTAATTAAGAAAGAAAAAAGTTGTTATATGAAATTTTCTTAAGCTAAAAGTGTAATTAATTAGTAAGTACGAGTAAATATTTTCATAACAATCAAAACTCATGTTGTATTATGGAAATATTTTAATTGTTATTTTTGTTAGTTTAGTTTTAATAAAATAGTTTGTTTGTTATTTTGTTTTGTTTGGTATTTTGAATTTATTTAATTTAGTTTAGTTTTTGTATGCACCTATTGCCTAAAGAATTGTACACTTTAATCTCCGTTTCTTGCATCTATCTTTAGCTCGCCCACTGGTCGCTTTTGAATCTTCGGTTTTGCGTGATCTTATTTCGCGCATCAAATCAAAAAATACCTGCATTTCACATACAAAAAAAAACAATTAATTAAAAAAAATTTGCGATGATGACCAAAAAAATATATTGTTGATTTTTTTTCAATATTTGTTTAAGAGAAAAGAGAGAAAGAGAAGAGAAACAAATAAAATTAAGTTAGAGAAGCAGTATAGCAGCAATTTTAATATAAATATTATTTTTTATTATTTTTCGGTTTCTTAATACTTTTTTATTATTTATAAATAAATCATTATAAGCAAGTGTTAATTTAAAAGAAACATATTTAAGTTAAATAAGATTATTTGCAGCAACTTATAAGGAAAAAAATAGTACAAAATTTAAATATTATAAAGAAAACCATGAAATAAAGAAAATAAAATCTTTAAATAGTTTGGAATAATTAAAGTTTATAAAAATATTTGCTTTAAATGTAAGATCATATATCTGTGGTCAGTCACAAGCCTTAACCGCCGCTTAAGACGTTTACAAAATTTTTCGGGAGAGCTGTTTAAAGTATCAAAAACTCGCTTCCAATCAGTCGTCAGTTTGCTTTTCTTTAACTTATTTATAGACAGGGCTCGGACTTTAATGCAACTAAAAATTGATTTTGAGCGCTTAACAAATGCATCTATAAACTAAAAATATGCGCAAAAATATGCATTTACCTACGCACAAGTACCAAAACTAAAATAATTTGAAAATATTTTATTATTATTAGAGAAAAAAAAACATAAAACAAACACAATTGGGTCTATTATTTAATGCAACCGAACTTTAGTTGCGTTGCCAGTCGGCAATTCAAAAGTAATGACTGCCAGAAAGGCACTAAATAGGAACTGAAATTGACAGCTCTTAGTTGTCAGTTGCCATCAGTGTATCATTTTCAGCAACTGGCAACCCAACTGAGGCTTACTCAGTTGCCATCCATAATCGGCCTATTGATTTTTTTCCAAAAATTGAGAAATATGCATTAACAAAATTTTGATTACTTCAAAAATATACATTTATTGCCAAAATATGAAACAATATGCACCAAAATACGCAAAAATATGCAACTAAAAATTTGATGGTTCGTACATATATTTAGTCATACCTCTTTATCTATCACCATAAAAAACATGCATTTGCATGAAAGTCCGAGCCGTGTTTATAGATAATTGTCGTTACGGCAAGTAAAAAGGTCCTATCTGCAACGAGCTGCCTTACAAGGAGCGATCTGCATAATTAATTATTTTAAAAATTATATATTGTGGTATTTTTAAAGGGGTTTGGCTTCGAGACACTGGACCAAAGTACATTAAGCTTTTGAAACCACATTTTACAATAACAAACATAAAAATAAATTATTTCTCAATGTAGTTTGCATGTTTACTTAAATGGAAATTTAAAATAGTGATTAGATTATTAGCAATTATGGTCAGAACATTTATATATTTATGCTCAGCTCGAAAATGCGAAGAAAAACTTTGAGCATTATACTCTGCTACCTTTTATTATTTAAGAGATATTTCAATGCAAAAATTTATTTTGCACACTTAGCCATAATTTTTTCGCGCTTTTAGAACATAATTGTTTTGGTATATTTTTTTCCAAAGCTAAAGTATATAAAAACTTTTAAGATCGGTTGAGATATGCGAAAGTTACAACACTTAAAGCTTTCCACATGCGATACGTTTAGTTTCAACCCACTGTAGAATCATCAGTACATATTCTGCAAATTTTCGCAAACTATATTGTGCAAGTGTAGCCCCTCATTTATTGATATGCCAAATTTCAAATAAATCTAGACAGTGTTTCGTTTAGCAGTTATTCGATTTTTACCATTTATTTTGTGAGCAGCTCCAAATGCACTGGGAATGTGTTGCATCTACAATTTTACATTGAAATTTTATTTTAAAAAATTTTAACTTTGCAAATGCCCAACCGATTTTAATAATTTAAGACTTATTGTAATCGCTATAAAATACGCTTTATATGAAAATATAAAAAATGGTAGGTTTTCAAGCGAATTGTTGCAAAAAAATTGGAAAATTTTATAAAATCGGAATAAAATAAAAAAATTTTATTTTTCTTCTGACGATATTTCCATGAAATATAAGTAAAAACAACATCTTTTGAATATACACGGAAAGATTAAGTCCTCCTCTCTTCGACACCGTTTAAAAATTGTAAATCGGCGCAGAAACAACGCAGTAACAAATTTTTTTTGTTCTTGAAGTCCCAAAAAATAGTTTTTTTTTTATCGATAACTTCTGATTTTGAAGGTGTATTGCAATTTTTAAAATGGCAAAATGATCTACATACTCAACTAGACCTTCAAGCCGCTTTTCATATTTGTGTGAAAATATGTTCATATTTGTGTAAAAATCTAGGGCCAAACTGCCAGATTGGCCCTTTTAATTTTGAAATTACTAGAGCTATTGCTACGTAAAAAGGGCCAAACTGCACTATTTTGGCCTTTTTATCATTTTTCTTATAAATAAGAACGTTTAGATGATAATGGAGGTATTGAAATAGGTAGACCACTAAATTGTTCGAAGAACCCGACCAATTATATAGTCATAAACGTTACTTGTTTGCCGTATGATCTATGTAAATCTTAGAACCATAATTTTAAACTGCAGATTGACCCTTTTTGCGCAACTGCGTCGATATGTACTTAAAAAATTGCTAACGATTTGATTTAGACCATTGTTGACCAGAAATAATTTGCAGCTGTATTGCTAAGAGCATTTTGAAGTACAGTAACACGATAAAGTAAACGCAAAGATTTTCATTAAAATTTTATCACAAGAAATTATGTTGGTCGTAAAAGTGTATAATAATGAGGTTCCCACTGAATTTACTATTTCTTTACTTGGTAAAATACAGAAATTGTCAATACATTTTGCCACAATCGCCATTGTTTTTCCAAAAATATCTTTTTATTTCTAATAAAAAGCACTTTCTTTTCCATCACCATTTATTTTACACACTGTATATGGCAAAATAACAACGCAGCTGCTTGCTATACATGTGCACTCGTCGCTCTCGCATTAACGACTAAATAGAGAGTATAAAAAGAAATGAAATAGTATAAACAATTGTTTGGTGAAATGAACAATTGTTTGATTTAGACATGAATGGAGTCCATCACACCAAAAATTTAATTTTGTCCTAACTCGACTTAGGCGGTTAAGGGTTTTGACAACAGATATTTGATAGTAACAAAATATTTAATAACCGGTTTTTAGTTTAAGGTTATTTCTAGTGTCCGACCGAAGCCAATTTTTTTAAGCCGATGCCGATGCCGAAGCCAAAGTTCGGCAAATTTTACAAAATTTGGCCAAATCGAAGCCGAACTTTACTTATTAAACTCAAAACAAGAAGTAACTTTGATATTTTTAAGATCAATTAAGACCCAAATTTACAGTCATTAGTTAATTATTAGTAAACTAAACTGATAACTATTGTTTAACCAAAACTTCATATTCACAGTGTATATTGTTTAGCTAAAAATTTTAATATGGGAAAAGAATGGTAGCCCTATCGAAATATCAAGTTTATATGTAAACAAGCAAAAATAAAGAAATAAAAAATATTTCACATATTAAGGCGGCCATTTAAACATTTTTAAGCACACAAAGCTAATGGAGCAAATATAAGTTTTTCGCTCCTAAAAGTATGCCTATATGCATATAATAATTTCCAATGCACGGTGTAATAAGTATACAGGTTCAACCAATACAACAAAAATCTAGATAATGATTGTCAAAAAAATACAAGTGCTGAACGTGGATTATGTACAAAACTACCAGAGCAAAAAATAATCAGCTGACGTTATGCAGCCGCCTGTATACTTATTCAAGCTCGAATACAAGGAGGGAAAATGGGATATTTAACCCCCCCCCCCCCCACAAACGAGTAAAATATACCCAATTTCTATTGAGTTTTTAAAAGAGGTTTTGCAAAATAGTATGTTTTAGTTAAAAATTCCCACCCAAAAGCTCAAGCTGGATCCGCATCTGTCCCAAAGCATCCAACTAATTGTTAACCAATGGCATTTGACGGTTAAACAACAAAGAAGTGTGAATAAAATATCATTGGCTAAACTATTGTCATCAGTTAATTAATCACTGTGAATTTGGGCCTAATTCATTTATAAACATCCTAAGCGCGATGCTCTATGGGGTTAAAGTGTTAAATGAAATGTTTCTCAATGTTGGCAACCGATACTGTAAGTCCCTGTCTGCAATTTTCTTAAATTTTTTTTTGAAGTTGCATTCGTGTCCATACAATGAAATTCGTGCTGTGCAGCTTTTATTTTTTTACATAGAATTTGTTGTTGCTTAATATTACGAAGAGGAAAACAAAAGAGAGTTGCATGTACATGAAGCAGTGTACCCCATCCCAATCTTCTCACCTCTCTCTCCCATAAGTTGCGCAGCAAAAGTGGACTCGTATGGACATATAGGTACTAATTAACACCGCTACCAATTAAATACTGTTTAAAATTGAATACCGATACCATAATTGTTTTCGGTTGTAAAATGCCGGTATTCGAATATCGTTTCCTTCAATACCGGTATCATAGCGGTACCATCGTTTCGGTATGAAAAATAACTGTAACTGAAACAAGTTTTGTCGTTATATTCCATTTAGAGGGTGCTATGTGTGAAAAAAAATTTATTATATTTGGAACCCTGTTGTCCAAAATATCGAGGGAAATAAGGGCATAGCGTACGCGACATAAAACAGAAGTGATGTTAAGGTGCATGTAAAAATATGCGAAAATCTGCGACTTGAGGTTTTTTTTCTTTTTTTAATTTCTTAAAAGAAGACAACTATTTTTCATTTATTATTCGTAAATTTGAAATAAAAAAAAAAATTTTGGATGATTTGCTAATGAACAAAATTTAAAAGCGTACCCCATAACTGGCCAAATAAACATCATAGAAAAAAATATTTTGCAGACACATTCATATCGACTAGAAGTATAGTTATGCTATATATCAAGGAATTTCGGGAGAAAAAAATTTGGGTTGTCCGCTTCACGAATAGTGCCTCATATTTATGTTCCTTTCTTTTAATTCAAATATATATCGTCAGCTTATTATTGGTTTGGTCCACCGACCATTTTGAAAAAAAACTGAGTTATGAGTGGATATATATATATTTTGGATGACCTCTATCCAAATCCGAACCCTTGTTTCACGAAATTGTTCATGGTTTCTGAGATATCGACCATCGACTTTGGTTCATATACACAACAATCGAGTCTTGTTTTGCCTTGTACGTCACTTTTTGGTGTAAGCAGAAATATTGTTTTGCAAACTTTTAAAAAATATGCTTCACTTTTGCTTAAAATACCAAAATTAAATGAAAATTTATTGTCCATAAGCAAAGAGCCAAGCTATGATAAAAATTCGACAACGGCGTTAAGGCAATGGCGTACGTATTGCAAGAGGAGGACCATTAAAATATATATCAAATGAAAGCTTGAAAGGGCCTCTATAAAATTGTATTCATACAAAAGTATCGTTATATCGATCAATTTCTGAGAAAACTGCATTTTTACGCAAAAAGTCAGGCGGCTAATTCTCGCAGTCGTGATCGAAATTACATTCGAATCGAAATTAACTTCGATAGTGTGAAATTTTCAAATGATGTTACTCGATACGATACGAATCGAGTTTTTGTTTCTGTGTTGTAAAACGCATAAATAAATGTGTTGTTCAACACTGAAAAATATGTACGAGATTTTAACAGGTGGGATCACTACACAGCTTACTAGCCTGATTAAACGTCAAACTTAGTGGATGTTGATGATATGCTCATAGTGTCACCAGTATGTTCAAACTATCAAACATCATATATAGACTGCCTCCTGTATGGTGTTTGACATTTACTTAGAGTTGTCTGCTCTGATAATTCCACTCATCGTTCAAAGTTTTTTTCACAACTGTTAAGGTAGTTTTTACGACAAATTTGTTATTGTTGTAGAAATGCTTGTACCTATTAAATGTGCCTTGCATGATAATAAAGAAAATATGTACACAAAAAACATATCGACCCCTTAGCGCCATATGATCGCAAGCGACAAAAACTAAATTTTTCTGGAGAAGGGTTTCTTATTATATTTAAACATGATTTATATTCATAGACTGTCGCTTACGATCAAATTTTACAGCATGTATTTCAAAAGTTATCAACAAATTTGACATTTTATTAATTTTAAACTATGGGTAGGCTCAATAAAAAAAAATTAGTTTCTTGCAAAATGTCGCTTACGATCATTTGGAGCTAAGGGGTCGATATGCATGTATGTATGTGTGGTAAAACATAAAAAGTAGATTTTTCTTTCTATTGGTTGTTTTAGAGCTAAAAGCATTATTTTAAATTAAAAAAACAGCGTTATGACAAATGTATAGCAAATATATGTAATAATATTTAATTATAACCACCACTTTTCCTTTTTTATTCTTGAAAAGTATCATTTCGATTGCCATTTTGCTTGCGAGTAAAGACTCGCAAGGCTGCGTTCGAATGCTCGCTCGCTATCGAATGTCATCATTAGAAATTTCGATACACTTTATTAGATATCGAATAAGAGAATCCCAAATGTGCAAAAACTCGCGCATTTGAGTACGAGTTCGCTCGTAAGCGAATGCGAGAACTAGCTCCAGGTCAAAAATATAAAAAATGGTTTTGGTTCGCAATGGTTTAATGGTTTTCAAAAATTTTTACACCACTAAAAACTTTTCCAATAGCACTTTGAAATGACACCTATATTGTTGATATCTGTGCTATATTGTACAAGTTATGACCCGTTAAAAATGCAAATTTTGAACTCTATAACTCCGAAACAAAGGGAGCGGGCCGAAAAAAATTACACAGTAGCTTCCAGTCATATATGGCTATTACGCCATGATATTGCTTTCTTTAATATATAAGTTTTTATATTCTACATGTGTTACCTTAACAATTATCATCTGTTTGTATGGATATGCAGCAATAAGGGGAACATTTGAAAAAAAAGTGTGATATGCAGCACAAAATAAGGTTTTTCATTTTTAATAAAATCTAATTAACTTTTAATTATATTTATACAAGTTTATAAAAATTTACATGTTTGTTTATGTAAACCTTTTTTATCGTTTTTCTCCATTCCGAGTTTGTGGCATATGCGCCAAACCAATAATAATCTGACGATAGGTATAATTTTTTTTATTTTTGATGAAGATATAAAACTGAAAGTTTTGAACCTATGGTCGGCCATCTATTAAACCTTATGAAGAATATTTTGTTATTTTCTATTTAAAAAAATATTTTGTAGTGAAAATTGGTTGAAGAGAGAAAAGTAAAAAAAATATGTATTGAGATTATGAAAAGTTTGTGATAAAATTAAATAATGGAAGAGCAATGAAAACAAATAACTGATAACAATTTAACAAAAAAAAATTATAGTAGAAACATTTAAATAAAATTAATATAAAAAAAACAAAAATTAAAAAACAAATTGCAGCGTGTGATTAAGTGTGAAAGAGTATTTTGTGTGTGTGTGTGTGTGTGTGTATGGATGTGTATGCAAATTTTGTGAAAACAATTGATCAGAAATAATATAAAAAATAACATTGAATAAAGAAACTAGAAAAAATAAAGGAAATTAACATAAAAATAACAATAAAAAAAAAGGGTTAAAAAATTTTTTCACTGGACAAAGAAACTCAATGTTACAAAATCATACAGAAAAAAAACTATAAATATCGTATATTAACTAACTTAAAACTCAGCTGCATTTAATAATAATAAACATAAAAAAAATCATTTTTAATTCCTTTTTCTTTAGTACAAAATATGAATGTTTGTTTATATGTTGATAGTTCATTGATTGAAAGATTATTGATTGTTCATAGAAATAATAGTAAAAAGAAAAAAGAAAAGATGTAAAAATAAACAACAGAATAAATAAAACTTACCTTATCGACGTTTTCACGTGTTTTGGCTGATGTTTCCACATATGGCACCTGCCATTGTTGGGCTCTTGTCTGACATTCGTTCAGAGGAACTCTGCGCCTGTCATTTAAGTCGCATTTGTTGCCAACCAACAGGAATGGTATGCTTTCGTCATTTTTCACACGTAATATTTGTTCCCTGCCGTTGGCAATGAAGTGTATGAAAATAAAAATTAAATTATAATAAATTTAGTATATATTTAAGTATAAAATTTTTAATGTTTAGTCAAGTTGAGTTAAAATGAATTGTAACGTTTCTAACAAAGTTGTTTTTACAGAGAAAAATTTTAAATCAAAGAGATTTAAATTTAGATTAATAATTTTTTATTTAAAATCAATATAAAACAATGGTAATTTTAAACCAGCAGCAGTAAATTGGTGCTGATAATTCGTTTTTTGTCGTCTATATAACCGACACATGTAAGAATAAACAACAGCAAGTCACACAACTAAGCACAACAGTGAACTGTAGCAATGAACAAAGCAAATAAACACTAAAACACTTAAACGACAAATTATTTCTTGTAAATTTAATATGATTTTAAATCATAATTGCTTCATGTTGATTTTACATTCCCTTTTTTTCTGTGTATATGGATTGTATTAATTATATTTCGTGTATGTATGCATGAATCTACTTTTTTCGGTTTTGTTAGGATTAACATATTTATCTGTGTGTTCAAATCAAAATCGATTCAATTGTGTGGAAGTTGTGATGCCACAAGCACAGATACCGAGTTTTCAAGATATGAGTCTTATTCTTCTATAAGATGAGTATTAGTTGTGGTTTAATTCATATTTTAAAATAAAATATAAAAAATAGCAATAAAAATTCAATTTTACCCTCTGTAGTAAATTTAGTATGTAATACGACTACATACAGTATACGAAGGAGCACATCAGAAACAATTACACAAAGATGCTAATTTTCAAGTCACAAAAACAATTGTGCGAAAATGAAAAATTAACTGAAAAAATAACAAGACAAAAACAAAGAAATAACAAACGCATAGTAATTTTTCAATTAAAAATGAAAAAGCATATATGCGAACAGAAATAATTTCTCATTCTTTGTAATTACATATTGAAAATAAAATGTTAAAAAAAACATGTTATAAATACAAAGTTAAACATTAATTGTACTTTAGCTTTATTTAAGTTCATTTAGTAACTATCACTCAACCTAAATGCTAAACATTATAAAGGTATGCGCAATGCAGTTGAACACAAAACCAGCATATTTTTAAAAATATTCTACGCCCGCCAAATATGGGAATAATTGTTTATGTTAATTTTAAAAATAAAATAATATATAAAATAAAACAAAGAGTTTGCAACCGCAATTAAAAAACAATTTTATGTGAGATTATAAAGCAATTAAAGTTTAAATAAACAATGTTCTGCTCGAACATGTTTCTTTTTTTAAACGATTGATAGACGTTTAAATAGCACTATGCAACAAAAAGAAACTTTTGTCATGACCCTTGATCACCACTATATTTTTTAGATATTTTATGGTCCCCGAACTACAGTCGAAATTTAAAATTCTATGGATACGTTATTTTTCTAAAATTTGGGATTTTTCAAGAGGCTGGCTGCTACACCAATTTCATCATAACTCCAGGATGGGTTATCCAATTTCCTTACGAAAAACATTAAAATACATACTTGGAATAAAATTACCTTTAAGCGTTATTTTTTTTTTACATACTAAATATGATACAAAATATATATATTTTTTATGCAAAATTGAAAATTTTTTATTATTACAAAATTTTTAAAAAATCGAAAACGGCAAAAACTTGAAAATTTTATTAACTGATTATAAATCCAAATATATTACAAATAAAATAAGCCATATTTCATGAAAATCAATGGATAAATATTGATTTTATTCATAATAAAGTGAAATTACATGATTTTTGCTAAAAAATTCCAATATTTATACTATAAAACAAAATCAACTTTTTTTAATAACAATTTTTTTACAACTGATTCTGGCAGAAGTCACCAAAATAATACATACGATGAATCGGCATTTGGAATAAATTGACATCTGGTATTTATTCTAGGGCCAGTTAAGTTACCCTCCCCCATTTTTGCACATAGATATACTGATTCGGCATAGAATATCAAAAATTTTATGTAAAACACTACGTGGAATATTTTTGTGGAACAATTAAGCCCGCTATTAGGCCTCTGAAGGGGAGTTTTTTGCCCCTTATTTATTTATGGGTCAAACAGAAACGTACCCCGAAGAACTAGAGGGTTACAATCTTCTACAAATATGTTAACCGTGTTATTTTACATAGAAATGCTGGACATATCTTATACGGTAAAAGTGACGCCTACAAGATGTACTATGCCCAATCAGTTTATGCAAAAGGTGGGGGTGGGGGAATTTAAGTCCCCCTAAAATAAATTCCAGATGTAAACTTTCAAAACGCCGATACACATATATATTTTATTGAGACTTCTACCACAATCAGTTGTAAAAACCTTATTTGAAAAATATTGATTTTGTTGTACAGTGTATATATTCGCAATTTTTAGCAAAAATTCAGGTGATTTCACTTTATTATGAATAAAATTAATATTTGTCCATAAATTTTCATGAAATAAGGCTTATTTTATTTGTAATATATGTGCCTTTATGATCAATTGATAAAATTGGTAACTTTTTGCCGTTTAAGATTTTTTATAAGTTTTTTTATAATTAAAAATTTTCCAATTTTGCATAAGAAAAATATATTTTGCATCATTGCGGTCTTAATAATTCCGAAACCATTTAGTATGTAAAGAAATAATGTTAGAACGGCTTAAAGGTAATTTTCTTTAAAATTTTTTTGTGTTTTTTGTAAGGAAATTGGTCAACCCGTTTCGAAGTTATGATGAAATCGGTGGAGCAAAGTCTTCAAAACTCGATCGGGTAATTTCACATTATTGTGAATAACATCAATATTAATCCATCGATTTTCGTGAAATAAAACTCGTTTTATTTGTAGTATATGTGGCTTTATGAACAGTTAATAAAAAATGATAAGATTGATTTTTTATAAATTTTTAATAAATAAAAATATTTCGATTTTGCATAAAAAAATATATATTTTTCATCATTGCGTTCTGATAATTCTGAAACCATAGTGTATAAAAAAATAATGTAAGAACGGCTCAAAGGTAATTTTATTTAAAGTTTCTTAGTGGTTTTTGTAATAAAATTGGACCCTTTATAAGCTATGTATAAGCTTTATAAGTTATGATAAAATCAGTAGAACAGTCTCTTCAAAAATTCCAAATTTTAAATAAAAATTAATTTTAAAAAAAATTATCCATAGAATTTAAAATTTCGACTGTTTTTGTAGTTAGGGGACTATAAAACATCAAAAAAATATAGTGGTACTCGCCGGCATTTTTCTTGTTGCATAGTGTAATTTGGCGTACAGAATGGAATGTTGTAGTTATTATTTTTTTTAAGAACTTTTTATAGCTTGCAAACTAATGAAATTTTTTCTATACATACACAGTGGGACTTTTGCAAAATAAATGAACATAAGACTGGAACTTCTAAAATGCTGGTTGGATTTGTCTGAAACTTGGAACATCTTTAGTTAGAGAAGGTGTCGAGCTTAATACTCTGTGTCTTGGTGGCATCAAAGCTTAAGCAGGAATGGAGATACAATGGACCAAACTTGACCACCTCGGAATAAAAAAAAAAACTTTTGAGGCTTGTAACTATCTTTAAAAACTTTAAAGTGTTTTAAGTTACGCTAAACAAGAACTAATGTCCTTACATTTGTTTCCGCATCTGCCAAAGTTTAAAAGATGTTTGATTTTAAAGAGAAAAAATATTAAATTTCTTTGGATATAAACAAACCCATACAGTTCGACTAAACTCATAATTTAATTAGAAAAAAGTCATTTTTGTCTTGACTTTTTTTAGTTTTTTGTTTATATGTAACATTCTATTTTATTGCTCGATTTAAATTTAAAAGGCGCCGTTCGATTCTTGATAAAATTCTACGTAAAATATGTGGGAACAAATTTATTATCTGTATTCTTCAAGTAGAAAAAAGGGTAAAACTTTAAGATATTTATTATTTGTCATAATTTTATTTTAAATGAAAAATAAAATATATTCATATCGAAAAAAAAATTATTTGCTGGGTTTCTGTACAATTTCCAGAGCCTACTATGCTTATTTTTAAAAATTATTTATATATTTATAAATTCTCAAATGGTTTCTGAAAGTCTGTACATAAGAAAAAGGGTTTGTAACTGTTCAAAATTGTGTTTGAATTCTACTGACGATTTGGCAAAGCACCAATGAAATGCTGCATATAGACAATGCTTAAACTCCAGCAAATAAATTTCATTTAAAATAAAATTATGACAAATAATAAATTTCTTAAAGTTTTACTCTTTTTTCTACTTGAAGAATGCAGATAATAAATCTGTTCACGCGCAGATTTGCTGGAAAAAAATCAAATTTAGGGAAAATAAAGTCTTGTGCCATAAAAAATGTGTTGTAAAATATTTTTTTTTCTCAAATTCAGATTTTTGACTTCTATATGAATCTCTTTATAAGTGTTGCCATTTTAGAAATGAAGAAAAGCGCCAAGTGTGTAGCAAAAACGGGTAAAAAGGGTAAACAAATTTAAAAAAGGTAAAAAGCGTCAACAGAAAATATGAAAATTATAACAAAAAATTTGAAAATGTGTTGTTTTGTTTCACAAATGACACATTAAAAAAGGGGTAAAAAGGGTAAAATTTACTGTCAAAAAGGGGTATAATGCGCAGTAAACTTTAAACATAAAAAGCATATTACAATTTGAAAATAAATGATCTATTTTATTATTAATTTATTTAATTAATAAAAGTTTTATTTGTTGTGGGTTTAGCATGTCTGTCGTCTATATGCCTCCATTTCATTGGTGCATTCTCAAATCATCAGTAGACCAAACTTTTGGAAATAAATTTAATTTAAAAATTTTAAATATTAAAAACCACGAAGAAAATTTATGATAACTTCAAAACGGTTGGACATATTTTCTTCAAACACAAGTTGGAAGATTTTAGAGTGAGTCACCTTTCAAACAAAACATTGATTCATGCGTTTGTGCGCTACGGTGCCAAAGACACACAGATTCAAGAAGATATTTTCTTCAAACATAGCTAAGAACACTCTCCATCAATTAATTTTTTAAGTAAAAAAAATTAAATCAAAATCGGTTCATCCGTTTCGGCTCTCAGATGGCACAGACAGACACACACAGATACACGGACACACACTACAAAGTTATAACACTGCTCTTTTTTGGCGGGGGTTAAAAATAACCATTCATTTAAAAAACAAAGTAAATATGTATATATTTTTATACAAAAGAATTTCATTTTCAAATATATCTGTTTCATAATCGTTATCAGCAGGCCGCAAAGCGGTCTTAATGAAATATGTGCTCATATCTTTTATAAGTTTGATTTGTATTCATTTTTAGGCAAACACTTAAAGGCAATTTGGAATTGCAACAACAATCTTTTTCTTGTTGCATACTTTATTTAATATGCAATAAAGTATTAGATGAGTTTAAAGAAAGTCGATTTCAAAAAATGTAAAAGGCGTCAAAAATACCCTTTTTTAAAAAAGGGTAATCGGAAAAAATAAAAGGGTAACAAGACCAAAAAAGTGTCATAAAATACCTGAAAAGTGTCAAAATGGCGACACTGCTCTTAACTACGCCAAAAATATTAAAAACAAAGACACTTGGCATTATATACATTAGTGTTATGGCGGTTCTTCTATTAGTGTGGTACGTTCACAAAAAAAAGGAGTTTTTTTTTTACTAAATGACGCGGCCATTCCGTTAACTGCGAGGGAAATTAAAAAAATTCACGGATTTTGCAAACACTCCACGTATTTAATTAAGAAGCTTTAAACTCTTATTTTACTTTTACAAATCTTTTTAATTCAGTTTTACTCTTTGCAAATACTTACGATAACACTATAAAAAATTTTTTGTTTATGTAAATACAAATGAAATAAGAGTTATGAACAAATAGTCAAGACTATGATGTAATATGTTTGTCTAAAACAATTCTAACTCTCTATTCCCATTTAAAAAAGAAATTCATAAAAGATCCATAAAAAAATGTGTTCCAATTTACCCTAATTTTTAATGACTCTTTTAATGGATGTTTAAGTTTTCTAAAGTTTGGGCGTGTTTATAACTGGTAATCAGTACAGAATATGACAAGAAGCTATTTGTTTTATTTCATAAATAAAGAGGATTTGAATACGAGGCGTTATTTATGTAAATGTGAAGCCAATTCAAATTTCTCCCTTAGAAGAAAGAAGTCAAGTTGAAAACAATTTAAAAAGCAAAACCAGGGACCGAAAATAATGATTATTGCACAAATTTGTTATCAAAATAATCATAATAGCTGTGTTGGTTTACTTTAACTTCTTACTACTTTTACTATAATTGGAAAAAATTTTTTACTTTTTGTATTGAAAACTTCCAGCTGTAGTAAAAATAGTAAATTGTAGTAAGTAAACGAACAGACATATAGTTCCAAGAATATTAGTAACATGTTGTTGAACAATAAAATTACTATTTGTTGACATGCTTCCCATTTATGCAAGAAAGTTTTATTTTCAATTTTTACTAAAAAAAAAAAATCAATTAATAAGAATTATTTTCGAATTATCTTTTTTGATCGTAAAATAATTCTTATATTTAAGTTTTATTTTTAGCAAATTAAGCTTTTACTTAAGATGTATTACGAAAATTAAAAATCTACAATAATCGTTATTTGTAAGCAGATAATAAAAATCAAAAATAAAAGTTGGAATATAACAATTAAATCGTAATTTTTATATTTATTACTGATATCGTAATGGTCCCTGAGGAAAACTATTAAATCTGTAGCAATAAATAATAAAAGCTTAATTCGACTTAAGCGAATTTTGCTTTAACACTGTTTTATTCTTTAAATATTATCGTATTTAGTCGAAGGTTGCAGTGGTTACAAGTAGGGATGGGCAAGTGAAAAAAATATATCGATATATGTATGTCGTTTATTGTAAACGTGGTGTAACTACAATTTTTTATAAATACACATTTTTGTAGAATAATATCACATTTAGTTATATCTATCGTAGTAACAGTGAAGCAATTCCAATATTTGCAACAAAACCCCATAGATGGCATTACTTGTTCACTCGCGGAAGTAAAACTGCAAAATATTCACTACAAAAGGCTCGTTTTCTCGAAATTTAATTACAAGGAGATAATTCACTGTTACAATGAACGACACATATATTGATATTGATAAAAAATATCGATATCGAAATATCGATATTTTTTCAACAATGATAATTCAAATAAAGCAAAAAAAGTACCTTTCTTATAAATAATTAAGCTGGAAAGAGTTAATTTTCAAGATCATTACTGCTTCACCAATATTTCATGGAACATACATCAACAAAATTACACTCAAAGAATGATAATTTTTCGAAAAGACAAAATATTATATATAAAACAAAAGATTTTGTTAGTAATATTCTATTTGATGAAGACTGTGCCGAAATGTTTTTAAAATTGCACGAAAAACAAAACCAAAGTTAAAAAATATCGAATTTGATACTGGCGATATATTTGGAAAAAATATCGATATATCAATATATCGAAATTAAAAATATCGACAATATATATCGATATATTTTTAAGAAAATATCGATATATCGATATTTTTGCCCAAAACATATTATGATGCGACTTTATGATCCAAAATAGCGTTACCGTTGAAAAATTTCAAAAAGGGGCACAAAAAGGGGACCTACAAAATAAAAGGGGCATAAAAAGGGGATATCAAGGAAAAAAGGGCCGACCTTAAAAACAGGGAAAATGACAACAAAAAAAAATCATTTCATTTTTAAAAACAAAGCTTAACGATAATATTTACTAAGTTAGTGTTATAAAAATACATAAGCAGAAACAAAAAACACAACCAATTGAAAATAAATTTTTCATAAAAAAGTTTAAAAAAAACTAGCTGGATGGATAATGCGATGGATTGGATATAGTATCTACAACCGGATCCAAGATCTGGGTTCGAACCTGCAAGGGTTGACACTGACGAGTGGAGTGGTCTATCAAAATGGAGTCTTATTAATTCTACTTGATTGCATGTGTGCAGTAGGCAGCCACGTATACCAACCAACCAACCAACCAGCTGGATGGATTTCGACAGTTATGGTATTTTTGGTGCGAAAAAAAATCCAAACCTATCATGCAGAGAGAGTATCAAAATAAGGGAAATTAAAAGGGGATTACAAAAATATACATATAAAAGTTATGTATGTATATCTTTAAATTAGAAAATTAGAAATAATCAACTGGTTTAAAGTTGCTTAGCAACTAAAAGTCCCGAATGCGTAAAAAGTGAACTTAAAAAAACTAAAAAATTAAAAAGAAATTTAAAAATCAAGACTCTACTGCGTACAAAAATCAAAATAAAAAGAACAAGTCCAGTAGTGCGCAACATAGTGACTTTTACAGTCGGGAAGCATTAAAAATCGAATATGTATTTAAATCTTCTTAATAATGGCTAACCTCAGCAAAAGTCGCTGTTTTTTTACGCAGTCGGGAATCTTGATTTTTTTTAATTTATTTTTTATCATTATTTTTGGCACATGACCTCATATCAGTAATGTATTTGCAAAAAATAAATAAATAAATAAATTTAAAAAAAACAACTGGAAAGATTTACTTTAGGGAAAAAGCATTTAGAGTTTTGGTAAAAATTTTAGCAATCGTTTCTAAAAAGGTGAATATAGGTACAAGAGCATTGTGTAAATTTTGTGTGATACGGTTGACCTTGCAGGCCATCCCTGGAACTTCGCGCTAAGTTCAATCTCAAAGCGCTGAAAAATCCTTAGAATTTTAGAGTAATTAAAAAAATATATACATTATCCTTTTTTAATTTCCACCGCGAAGCAGAACTTTTAGAGTTGTTAAAATAAAGCACTTTTTCCGAAAATTTTCGACA
This sequence comes from Panzeria rudis, assembly GCA_956483635.1. Lineage (NCBI taxonomy): Eukaryota > Metazoa > Arthropoda > Insecta > Diptera > Tachinidae > Panzeria > Panzeria rudis. Next base: position 52,954,060 of record OY101448.1, on the reverse strand, counting down.
ACGATATCTCTAGAACAGGCGCAGGCGATGTGTAGCCGTAAGCCACAAGGTTTCCCGACAACTTTTGGGCTATTTTTAAAATTTGCATGTACACAGCCGACAATTTACATGTACACAACACAAACAATCAAAATAAACAACAACAAGAGCACAACAGTACTTTTTAACTACCCAGCAGCTAAATTACAACTAGTAACACTTTGGAACAGTCATATTACTAGTTGTAATGGTAGTAGTCAAAAAACGGCAGTCATAATACTAGTTGTAACAAGAGTAGTAACGTTACTGGTCAAAAAAGAACAATCACATTACTAGTTGTATCGAGACTAGTAACGATACTAGTCAAAAAAGCACAATCATATTACGAGTTGTATCGAGACTAGTAACGATACTAGTCAAAAAATAACAAAATTTTCAGGTATACGATTTAATATAAAAACAATAGTTAGCTACTAAAAAAATAAGTAGAATGTGGCTCAGTGGGTAGAGTACTTGCCTTAAAGTATGAAGAATGCGTGTTCGTACCCCGGTTGACTAAAAGTTTTTTTAAGAGTTACAAAACTCTTAATAAAAAAAACTAGTAAGCGCACTAGTTTACAATAACTAGGATTCCAACTGGGATATAACTGTATACAAATGAACTAGTTGGTCCCCTATGACAACCCAATGTTAAAATCGATAGTTCGATATATGAAAAAAGGATAGATAGGCAACTAGTCTGAATCAAAAAGCAACTAGTATAGTTCCAACTACATACCAGTCACTTTGTCTGCAGGGTATCAACAATGCACCAACACACTTAACACCAACACACTTAAACAGCAATTTTTTTCTCATTTATAAAAAACTAAATATACTTATTTAGAAAACTAAATATATTAAGTTTTCTCTTTGCCTGGCTCTGCTCTAGAACCAGTCGACGTTGTTTTATGAGTTTAATGGCTGATTAGATTTTGGATTCGATCGGTTTAGTATCTTAGAATTTATTTGAAAAAAACTTTTCATCGAAAATTCTTAAAATCTACCGAACCGAATCGGTCCATTACGAAATCATGAAATCTAAGTGAGATCAATGTCTTTTGAATGTCGTAAATTTGGTTCCGATCGGCTAAGCCGTCCTTAAGATATGAGGTTTACAAATGTACAAAAAAAAAACATACACACATACATACTAAGGATGCCAGTCCCGATATCCCGAATACCGAAAACCAGGGGAAACCAGGACTTGACTTTGTTGCATGGTTTTTTGGAGATTAATGACGAAAGAAAACGTCAGGGAGTTCTAACAAAGTTTTTTTTTTGCTACATATTTATGTAAGTATACTTTGCGGCGTGTGGACCGCTTGTGGATCGCTTGTGCTCAGCAATAAATATTGGTACGTCAAGACGCAGTGTTATTTTTCGCGTTTTTTACTGACGGCGTTGCCAGAGTACTTCTATGTAAAAAAGCACTCAGCTATTGCAAACGTCTTAAACTCCCTTATCACAAAACTTAGTTAAATGCATCTTGTAATACATCACCGAGTTTTGAAAGTCGGGTGGAAAATACTTGCCGGCTGGAAGAAAAAAAAATAGCCGGCTCGCATTTATTAGCCGATGTGAGCCGTTGAAGTCGGCGGTGGCTCGAGTACGAAAATTAGGTCGGCGGCTTCGAGCCACCGACTCAAGCCGGCACGACTTGGGCCTCTATTTGTCGCGCGCATTGTTTCAAATTAACACTAACACATTTAAAACAGACTCTCTTTCTACATTTCTCACTTACTGCATGCATGATTCTATTGCTTACAAACCTGCTTCGGCCGAAGCAGTAGTTTTTGCTGGGTAGCGAAAAAACTACTTTGCTTAAGTCGTGTTAAGAAACACTTATCCTTTTTTGCCACAGTATTTTGACAAAAGGTTTCGTTGCTGTCTTTAAGATAAAATATAATATTTTTTTCGGAATCAATGTTTGAATTAGGGATGTAACGAATACCGATACCGATATATCGGCGATACTTCAGATTTTCCGATACATCGGTATCGGCGATATTTTACTGTCGATACGCCGATACTTTTAAAAAATTTTTTCAGAGTTTTTTTTAACAAATAATTTATTTTCGTTCGATTTTACCATGAATTAAATTCACTTCGTTATTTTTTAAATCATATTAATATCAATTTTAAAAATTAATAATATTTTATGCTGTTATTTTGTAAAAAAAAATTTTTTTTTGTTAATTTTACCATGAATTCAAATTCAAGTCGTTGTTTTTAAATCTTATTCCAGCAAAAAAAAAGATACTCCAAAGAAGACATGAAAATGTAGAATTCGCGATCTGGAAGTATTGCAAATTTTGATAATTTCTAATTAGTTTTACATATCCTTGCCATTGCAAGAAGTTCTGTTTTTCGGCTATCAATCATCGCATTGAAAGCGATGCTAGGACAATTTCTTTTTCGGTATTCTATAATGATTTTTCCTCAAGGAAAAAGGATAAAAAATTACCCATTTTCAAAATTTTTTATGTAAATTTAAGTGAATATATATAATCTTAGAAGCCTTTTAATAAATAAACTATTAAGTTATAGAAGAATATTAGTTGATAAGTGTCCTTTAAAAAAATCAATTTTTGAAAAAGCATGGCGAGTATTTTTTATAAAGAAATTAAACATTTTTTCTTGCTTTTCTACTAATTATCTGCATATTTTTAATATAAATTTTTTGGAAGCAAAGAAAATGTAGCTCCTTAAAAATTACTTCCAATGTTTTATCAATTTTAAATATTCTCTCTTATAATGTAATTTTTTATAATAAAAAATTGCACTTGAGTTTTGTTAATCTAAACTTGAACTCAATTTCAATATTCGTATCGGTATCGGAATCGGTATCGGCGATATTTAATTTTAAATATCGGTATCGGTATCGGATCGGCAAAACGGCGTATCGTTACATCCCTAGTTTGAATGGGATATCGTGCATATGGCCGTTGCGCTTGACGTGTACATAATATAATTTGTAGGTCGAATTTTTGACAGCCGTGAGACTTTAGATATCCATATTGAACAATTAATTAGTCAAAGTATAAAAAACACTTATTTCTAGTTAACCCTGTAGTGTTGCAAATATAAATGTCGTCAGCCGATCATCATCATCATTATTGGGCGACAACAAACTTCCATAAGCATACTTAAGGGAAAAAGTATGAAAATTAATGTAAAAGTAACACGCCAACATGTTAAAACGTCTTACATATTTACACACACACACACACAAACACATACTGTTTGTTTCACCTGAATTTAGCTTTTAACTGTTTCAGTTACTTTTTCCAACTTCCGCATGTGTCAACTCATTAAGGGCAAGTTTGTATGAAAAACATATGTAAATTTTAAATGCTTCTTTTTGTAGTACGAATATTTAAAACATGCACGAGTATACACAACAAAATATTGATTCTGGAATATGTATGTATGTAGTTAAATATTTTTTTCACATTTACTATCTCTTCTCTAATTATTTTCCCAGTATTTTTTTAAGTGATTCATACTCGCTTATTAAAGCGATAATTGTTTAAAGGCATATTTTTAAATTAGATTGCTAATATTTTGTAAATGCAATAGTAAGTCGCGTGTGCAAGGGCTTAACAATTTCTAATAAGGCAATTTTATTTTTATCAGCATAATTGGGTTTAGCTCACCCTGAAAAATAGCATACATATTTTTTATTAGTCACTTGAAAAATTTAAATACATACTTTGATTATAATTTAAAATATTCTGTTAAATTAAGACACTGATATTAACATACACTGCCGGCCACATAAATTGTCTTAATTTTGTTAAGAATAATTGAAAATTTGCGGCTGTGTTGAAACCGTTAATATATTCTTAATTAATTGCAAAAACACCAATACATTCTCATTGTAAGTGCTTCTCTTTGTGATGACCCCTGGTCTACATGCTTCACATTTCTCTCTAAATAAAAATATAATATATTGAAAAATTAAATTAAAACCAAACTCAAGACATAATAATTAAATTTCTTTGGATTTAACCCATACAGATGTCAGTTCAACCTTCCGTACAATCAAATTTTTCTTTTAATGTTCAATATTTACATGCTTTAGAATATCTTCTAAAATAAAAATAATTTAATCGAAAGATTAAATTGAAAACAAACTTAAGGCAAACTAATTAAATAACTTTAGATAAAAACCATACAGTTCGACTCAAATTCATAACTCAATTGTTAAAATTCATCTATATAAATCTTTATGAAATTTATTTGACATATTGTCATAATTTTATTTTAAATGAAATTTATTTGCTGGAGTTTAAGCAATTGTCTATATGCAGCATTTCGTTGGTGCTTTACCAACTCATCAGTAGACTTCAAACACAATTTTAAACAGTTACAAACCTTTATCTTATGTACAAACTTTTAAAACCATTTGAGAATTTACAAATAATTACATAAATGATTTTCAAAAAATAAGCATAGTAGGCTTTGAAACTTATGCAAAACCCAGCAAATAATTTTTTATTCGATATGAATCTATTTTATTTTTTTACACCTTCATACAATTAGAAATCCATCGGATGACAATATGTCAAATAAATTTCATAATTTAACTTAGATTTTATTTTTCATTTTACCTTATGGGTACTTTTATTGTTATCCGATGGATTTCTAATTGTATGAAGGTGTAGAAAAATAAAATAGATTCAAACGCTAAGGGGTTAAAAACGGGTAAATTTGGTAACCTTATATCTCCGGATCTAACTAAGGTAGACATAAAATTCCAAAAACAGCATAATAAGATCAAAAAATAAGCGGACGGGTGTTTGATATTTTTTTTTTAATTTTTACATTTAGGGGCCGAAAAAGGGTAAAAATATAATTTTGGTACTTTTTTGTTAGCCGTTTATCTCCTAAGGTAATGAAGATAGAATTTAAATTTAAAATACATTCTTCTATCCTTACGAAGCCCTCAAACATGTTTTGGTACTTTTTTGCAATTCGAATATATAAAGGGTAAAATTGGTTGCTCTTTTTTGGTACTTTTTTCCATACAGCTATTTTTTATGCAAATTGATATACATAGTGAATGAATATGTTTGTATATTTTCATTAAGAAAGGATTTTTTTAAATCTTAATTCTAAGGGTATTAAAAGAGGTAAAAACGGGTAAAATCGGTAACCTCATATCTTCGAATCTAAGTAAGGTAGTCATAAAATTCTAAAAGCATCATAATAAGATAGAAAAATGAGCGGGCAGGTGTCTGAAACTTTTTTAAAATCTGTACATTTATGGGCCGAAAAAGGCTGAAAATATAATTTTGGTACTTTTTTGTTAACAGTTTATCTCCTAAAGTAATAAAGTTAGAAACTAAACTTGAAAGTCATTCTTCTCTCCTTAAAAAGCCCTCAAAAATAGTTTTGTATTTTTTCAAATTTAAATATAAATGGGTAAAATTGGTAGCCCTTTTTGGTACTTTTTCCATACAACTATTTTTTATGCACATTGATACACATACTGATTGCATATGTTTGCATATATTCTCTAAGAACGAATTTTTGAAAACTTAAATTCTAACGGGATTAAAAGGGGTAAAAACGGGTAAACTCGGTGTTCTTATATCTCCGAATCTAAGCAAGGTAGACATAAAATTCCAAAAACGTCATAATAAGATAGAAAAATGAGTGGATAGCTGTTTTGTACTTTTTTGAAATTTGTACATTTATGGGCCAAAAAAGGGTAAAAATATAATTTTGGTACTGCTTTTTGTTAACCGTTTATATTTTAAAGTAAAGGTACTTTTTCGAAAACCTACTTTTTTGAAAATGTAGTTTTAAGAAATGGTACTTTTTGAAAAATGTTTTTTGGAAAGGGTACTTTTTGAAAATGGTACTCTTTTGAGAATGGTTACTTTTTGAAAAGTTACTTTTTGGAAAAGGTTCTTTTTAGGGCTCTGTACACCAAAAGTGTAAATTAATCTTATCGTTTTCGATACGCTGTCCGTCAGTCCGTCTGTATTTCTGTCTGTCACAGGCTGTTTTCTCGAGAGCCGTAAGAACTAGGGGCTAAAGATTAAAGGGTGTTCTAAAGCGAGCAACGAAACATGTTGAAATACTAATGTAACATACAAACACTTATATAGACTCTCGAAACTTTCAAAGTTAGTGTTAATTGGTGTAGTCTGTAGAATATTTAACACAACAAAAATTAAAGGGTGTTCTGAAAGTTAATCTAATTTTGACTATGTAGTTTAAACAGTTTGGTGTATCTTGGAAACCGTAAGAGGCAAACTCTTGAAATTTTAAAAAACTCTAAAACTAAAAAATTCTAGAATTAAAAAAGTCACAACGAAAAATCGCCAAAATGAAAAAATCGCTAAAACGCAAAAATTCGCCAAAACTAAAAAGATCGCCAAAAAAAAAACTAACCAATTTGATTGTTATTTTTAAATGAGTTAATTAATTTTTCTATATCCGCACAACAATGGGGTAGCGAAGCACGCCGGGTATAGCTAATATTTAAGTAAATAAGTAAAATTAAAAAACATATATTTGTCAATCAATATAAATGATGCCATATCATTGGGGATAACAACGACAATACAGTGCGGCCAACAATACAAAAATGTCGATGTAATTAAAACTGCTCATACTGTTGTTAATGTCCATGGACATTATTTCCATTTCGTAAAGAAAATAATGTACGGTGGACATTATTTCCTTTTGTGAAAGAAAAGTACTGGTTTTGCAGAGTACAATTTTTTGCCTACCCAGCCTTCGGCCGGTTTTAAGGGTTTACTCCTCTGGGTATGTCGAATAGTGGCTTCGCAGAGTAAAGATTTTTTGGTAAACAGATTTTTTGCTAGGCAGAAAATCGTTACTCAGCGAAGCCACTATTCGACATACCCAAAGGAGAAAACGCTTAAGCCCGGTCGAATGCCGGCTGTGCAAAAATCTTTACTGTGCAATACTATTCTACTATGGACTTTATTTCTATTTTTGATGGATATTATTTCTTCCTCAAAATGGAAATAATGTCCATGGACAACATTGATGTCACAATTCCAATGACAGGATGTCATCGAACCGAAGATGAATTTGTCCATGAATGTCTGGTTTGTACAATGTACATATGGATATATGTATGTATGTATGTGCCATTGAAATGCCAAAAATATTCAGATCTTTTCAAAGTTAAATACTAGATGTAAATACAAAGGTTGAGCTATTTTGGTTAGATTTTCATTGTTGCATAGTGTAATTAGATTTTTTTTTGTTTACTTTGATTTTTATTGTTGTTAACTTGAATGATTTTAGTTAATTATATTGATTATAGAAAACAATTTAAAAAAATCTCTTTTTTTGCTAATTAGTTTGTAACCTTATTTAAATAATTTTACACTCAATTAAATATGTCTGGAAACAAAGCAAAGGAGTAGATAGATGATGAATAATGCTCTAAACTAAGAAAACTATAGAGAAACAAAAAAACCCTCATTTGTAATAAATTATATAAAAAATAAACAAATGACAAAGCGCTAATTAGTAAAGACATTGAATTTAACACTGTGTTTATTTATAACACAGGTCGGAGCTGAGACGTTAATAAACAAAGTGTGACAAGTCGAATGTGTGACAAAGGCTAATGAAGATTTTTTAAATGTTTTTAAATGCATTGCAAAAATGCACTTGATCTTAAACCAAAAAAATAAATAAATAAAAAATAAAAATATGTTTGAAAATGTAGTAATGGGTGATTTTATAAGAACTATCGGAAAGTAAAAAAAAAAACACATAAAATTCAGAAAAATGCATGAAATATTTATTTGGATCGATAGTTGGGTCGATATAATTTAATGTTTGAAGATTATTTCATGCAAATGTTGGCCGCGGCTGCGCCTCAAATGGTCCATCCGCTTAGTCCAATTTTGGCATACTCTTTCCAACATTTCGGCCGGTATCTCACGAATAATGTTGGCAATGTTGGCTTCCAGTGCGTCAATCGAAGCGGGCTTATCGCTATAGACATTAGCCTTAACATAGCCCCACAAAAAATAGTCTAGAGGCGTTAAATCGCACGATCTGGGCGGCCAATTGACTGGTCCCAAGCGTGAAATAAACTGTTCACCGAACTCGCCTCTCAATTGGTCCATTGTTTCGCGTGCTGTGTGGCATGTGGCACCGTCTTGTTGAAACCACATGTCATGCAAGTCAAGCTCTTCCATTTTGGGCAGAAAAAAGTGTGTTATCATCGAATGGAATGGAATGGAAGAAGCGCGCGATGAACTTTCTTAACAGAGCACGCATTTTGGTAATAAAATTCAATAATTTGCAAGCGTTGTTCGTTTGTAAGACGATTCATGATTAAATTATAGACCAAACTGAAGATGTTTGACAGTGACACAAGATACAAAACGTGCGTGAGCTGTCAAAACTAGTGTTGCCAAAAAGATAATAGCAAAAAAATCACTCGTTAGTACCCGATTAACTGATTGTTTAATTTAAAATTGGCTATTGTCGATTAACGATTAAAACGGTTAATTTCAGTCGATTAACTGATTAGCCGATATAACAAAATTTTTCATTTTTTGTAGTATTATAACATATTTTTTGTGTCTTTAATTGTATTTTCATACAAAGAAGCTAAACTTTAAAGCCTTTGGACGTGGATATAAAAGAGCTTAGTACAGACTCTGCTACTCTAATTGAACGTTAGGGAATTATTAACTTTTTGATTAGTAATTTAATAAAAGACAATAATACTATTGCCAACGATTTAATATAAAATCTAAGGATTAAATTTAATGAGAGACGTACGTATTCAAGTTTTAAGATACACTTATTTTATATCTCCATTCCGAAATATTTCCTTTTAGCAACACTGTTTTAGAATACAGTACAAAAACGGAAACTAAGGAATTCGGAAATATACTTTTTTGCAGAATGTTCGTCACTGAGATCTGCCAGTATGAGTCAGATGATGAACTGACAACAGAAGAAACTATCTATAGTAATACAAGAAATGTTTTAACCGAATTAATCGAAACAATAAAAAGTGTGAAGAAATTGAAAAATATTAAAACAGGACTCTAATGGCATAATGGAAGATTTTATATGTTTAGAGAAATCCAGGAAAACGACTGAGAAATTAGATATTCTATAGTATGGATTGCTTTTGATTTCTCCAACATCCACGATAAGTGAAAGGACATTTTCCAAGTCAAGTTTTACCAAAAACACTAAAGAAAAGAATCACTTAAATCGTAAACATTTAAACCAAATTATTTTTCAAAAAGATTATTTTAGAAGATCTCTTTAAACTATAGCAATAACTACACTGATAGAAAACCCGTCATAACACTAATATATGTTGACATCAATGCTAAGTTAAGTGTCTTCGTTTTTGACCACATGACACTTTTCATCACTGTGATGTCAACCTTTACATCAGCTGGTTATCAATGCCAATGATGGCAAATCTATCATCAATACAATGACACACATCGACATCAGGGAAATGACTAATTGGCATCAATATGATATCGCTGATAGAAACCCCGTTATAACGCTGATGTAATTTGACATCAATACTATGTCAAGTGTTTTAGTTTTTGACCCTATGACAGTTTTCATCGTTGTGATGTCAACCTTTGCATCAGCTGTCATCAATGGAATGATTGAAACAATTATACATATTTATATTTTCTTACTTTTACTTATTTCTGTTTTAGTTTTACTTTTTGTAATTTTATTTTTTCTTATAATGTTGGTCTTGATCCCAGGCTACTCAATTCATTGCACATTTATAAACTATCATTTCAGCTAGGTCACCATTCAAAACATCGGCAGCACAAACATTATTGTTGCGACATACATATGATGACTAAGTGTCATCAATGTAATGCAAAGGTGTCATACTATTGTTTGCTTCAATATTTTGTCAGTACATGTATGCTATACTGGCTGTTTTTAAAAACACTTTCATATTTTATTATTAGTTCTCTCATAGTAATGATGATAAGTGTACATAAATGAAATGTCATGTGTTTTATCTTTTTGAAAACGCGTTTAAACACAAAAATAAAAAATAAAACAATAACATTTGTATTAAAATGCAAATTACAAACACTACAAAATTGTTTACTTACTTCCTTTTATACATATTTTATACGTTAACGATATATAATAAGTGGCATCGTATTGATGTCATTCCAGTCATAGCATTGATGACACTTAAACTATGACGAAATTCTATGATGACGCTTGTCATCAGGTTTTGAAAATATCTCGAATATGTATATAATATTTTATTAAATATTTTAAGTTCCTATTAATACTAGCTATTACTATGGGAACAAAGTTGCCTATGACACGATCAGCATATGATATGGAGCATATAAACGTTTTCTACTCGTATGCTGGTGGTTAAAAAAAAAATTTTACTGAAAATATGCGTGTAACAAATACGTGTAACGAATACTGGTAACGACAATTCAAAAGGAAGGGAACAGTCTGGTGCGAAGGTTAAATTCCTAAAAACTCTGTGTTGCCGCTTTGATATTTTCGCGGTTTCCGGAGTTTCCGTTGTTTTCCGGGAAGTTCTGGGATTTTGTCGAGATTTTGTCTAGTTTTTGGGAGTCCGGGGAACTTTTGGGATTTTGGGAAAATTTTTGTCCTAGTTTTTGGGCTTAATGCTTTTTTCCTCTAGGTATATCGAAAAGCGGATTCGCTTAGTAAAGATTTCTGCATAGCCGGCCTTCGGCCGGGCATAAGGGTTTTTTCCTCTAGGTATATCGAAAAGCGGCTTCGCTGAATAAAGATTCTTGCCTAGCCAGCCTTCGGCCGGGCTTAAGGATTTTTCCTCTATGTATATCGAAAGGCGGCTTCGCTGAGTAAAGATTTCTGTCTTGGATAATTTTTTGTTTTCTTGCTAAATGAAGGTGTCTCGGCTGAGCACCAGGTGTTCGTCTAAACTGGTTTTTTGTGCACGAATTTTCTTCCTTTTTATCCAGGGGTTGAAATTACTATCTTCATTTTCAAGGTAGGTGAAATTTTTGTTCTTAAATTATAATATTTATTTTTGGCGAGTGTCAGATCGATATAGATAAGGGGGCCTTTGCAATAGCGACCGAACGGGGCCGATGGCATAAGGCCGAAAGTAGCAAGCCGAAGACGGCAGGCCCAAGCCGATAGAGGTTATGGTGAAGGCGACAGGAACTTCGTGCCAACCCGGTGTCCCATGACACCGTGTCTTCTTTTATTATACATACATATTTAAGTTCTTTTTATGTTAAAGCGTTATGAGGCTAGATTTTACACAATTTGAATTAGTGTGTTATTGTTGATTTTAATAAATAAAATAGGTCCATAATTTTAAACGAATTTGTTTGAATTTTTCTGATTTTTTTTGGTAGTGTCACGTTTTGGAAAATTCAAAAGGTGGCAAGTCTAGTCAGCTAAAATTTTTAAAGCAAAACTGTGTCGCGGATGAAGACAGAATCAAGTTGTAAATGTCTGAAGATATAATTTATATATAAATAAAAAATTTCCTGAATTACCTGAATTCTTGTGTTGCCTGGAAGCTTTCATCATCTGTTATGGAAAAAACGCAAAGAAAACCTTCTCCACTGCGAAAATAATTATCACGGATGGCAGCATAGTCTTCTTGGCCAGCTGTGTCCAATATATCTATTTGTACTTCTTCGCCATCTAAAACAACCTGGGAAAGAGTTTAGGCCAATATAATTATTAGAAGTATACAGTGTTGTACATGTTATAAGTATATAAGGTAGTTCCATTTTCTTTTTTTTTCTGACATATTATCATTTGACAAAAAGGAGATCTGACGTTTAAACGAAAAATCGTGCTACAGTTCTTGCTTTACAAAACTCTATTTTTTAGATATTAAAAAAATTAAGTTATTCACCCGGATTATGAATGTCGAAGTCGATTTTGTGACTAAGACAGTTGTCCTAGAATATAGAAAAGTATTACAAGTTTTCTTTATTCTATGAAAATTTGTCGTAGTCACAAATTCGACTTCGACATACATAATCCGGGTGATTAATATTCAAAAGAAAATAAGAATTGTGTTCCGAGGTTGGGCTATTCAAATCAAATTGTGAGTTTTTGGTTTCTATAGAGGAGCTAATCGCGATTTCCGTGATGTTAGCAAGTTCTGAGGAATTTTCGCCATTTTCGTGATCTGTCTGATTTGTTTTGGCGATCTAATATATTGTAGGGGTTTGCTTTCGGTAAAATTTCGCAACTTGTTGCGAATTTTTGCAATGTTCGCGATAAAAGCGACTTTTTGAAAGTTTTCATCTTATTTGCAGTTTTTGGGAGTTTTAAGCAATATTAGACTTTACTATTATGCCACTGTTAGCAAGTTTTGCCATTTTCGCGATTTTCTCCGAGGTATTGACTTTCGTTAAATTCTTAGCGAGTTTTAATCTGCCATCGATTTATGAGTTTTTTTTTGCAAATAATAGTTTTGCGGATGGATTCTTAACAACTCTTCTATTTATTTACTCTATTAATTTCTGACAAAGCTCCATATATTATATAGCACGAATATGCCAAATTTAGTACATTATATTACACAAATTTGTTAAAAATGTCTGGGAATATTTTTCCCTTTTCCGAATGTGGCAAGGTTTCCTTAAATGCTTACGTATAAAATAAACTTCAAAAATCTCCATTCTTGTCAAACAATTTAAAGTGGAAGTAACTTTGTTTTTTTATGTCATGGTCTTGTATAACATTGGGTAGTATGAATAAAAAAAAGTATTTGCTTTTAACTTGAAAAATTTTTTAAAACACAATACTCCGGATATTACTTTTTTTTTATTCATACTACCCATTATTTTATTAAAAATAAAAAAATAAATAAATATTCAGAGATCTGACTATTTTGGTTGTAGCAAACAGAGACTATAAGCATGTTCTGTGTTCCACATAAAAGAAAATTATATGAATTCTTATGTCATTGTTGTTATAAATAATTTTTTTATAACAATTCCATGAGAATTCACATTATTTTATTTTTTTGTGAGACACAGAACATACGCGTATACTGTAAAGATTTCATAAATTCTTTTATATATAAATATTTTCTAGCGGCAGTCCCTAATTACTCGGGTATTTCGGGTAGCATTCAATGGTGCATTCGATGATCTCATGTTTAGTTCGAAAACGACCGAACCAATTCTTCAGTTTTAAGTCCATCCACCAACCATCCTCCTCTCTCGTAGACCAATTTAGGATGATTAACAGCTGCCCACACTTAATTCTGTCCATTAATATAATAGACAGATCTGTATATAAAATTTTTTTTTCCAGAATGGATTAGCATCTCTACATCTGTGAACATAGTTGAATATGTCCTCATTAGGCTCTTAATAAAAAAGACACGCCCATGTCTGGACCAGCGCTGCCACTGGAAAAATATTTTCCCTACCAAATTTTTCTCAAAAAACTACCAAAAACGTTAAAGCATTCTGGTATTCAAGTTTTAAATACACCTTCTTTAAAAAATATTTAAGTTTTAATGGATTCCGATCGGAGTGCTCTTAATTCCGTACTTTTATTCCTATCGTTTTCGTTTTACCATCTTCAGATTCCGTTCATTTTTTTATTTCAATTTTACTGCGATAAAGTTGCCATATCTCAAGAAGGTTCTTTATACTTTTTTATACGCACTACACAGAAAAAAATAGATCAGGGGGGTTACTCTGTAATGCGATGCGAAAGCAAAACTGTTCTCATTTTTATGTTATTTACATTGCAATGCGAAAGCATTTCTTTCGTTTCGAATTACAGAGTGACCCCCCAGAATTATGTTCAATAGCACCATGTTATTGAAAAAATATGAATTTCAATATCATTTGTCATTAACCTAATACAATATTTCATTGTATGTATTTATTTCCCATGCCGGTTATTTCTTTTCATACATAAGTACTTAAAACAAGTTTTATCGCACAACAAAATAACTGGGACATGGCTCGACTGTAGGGAGCATGCTTCACGTCCGGGAAGCCCGGGTTCGTATCCCAGGGGATGTCAAAATATTTTTTAATTAATATTTTTTTTGTATTTGAAATAATTTTGTTATCAATATAGCGGAATTCTTTATCACAGGAAATTTTAGAAAAAGTTATCGAATACCGGGATTTTCATTATCAAAAACGAAACCTATTTTTTTCTCTGTAAATTTTACAATCTGCAATATATTGTTAAAAATCACACTGAATTAATTGAAAAAGCAGATGCACTCACAATATTATGACAGTAACGGAATGTATTTTGTTCAAGAAGTATTCTGTGCAATCATTTTTAAAAGAATAAACATTTAAAATTCTAAGCAATCTTATTTTTAACTAATTCTAACATTCAATAATAAAAAACTAAATACACATTATACGGATTTTCTATTGCTTTCAATATAGTCCGTTGTTTATGTTATAAGTATTAAAAAAGTACATGCATAGAAATAACACACACACAAATACTTAAAATATTCTGTACGTATAATTAACGGAAATTGCAATTGAAATTATATAAATACACATTTAATATCAGTGGTGTGGTGGTTAGTACGTTAGACTATTAAACAAGAGGTCACATGTTCAATTTCAGCCAAGACCATACTTGTGTTTTTTTTTAATTTGTAATGTTAAATGCATAAAATTGAGTTAGTTTATGTTTATGAACTTTGTTCGATCCCAGTGGAAGTTAACATAACAAACAGTGAGTAAAAATATAAATTTTATAAAATAATAATTTAAGATACGAAATAATAAGCCATTTAAATAATACATTTAAAAATAAAACACAAGGCAATTATTTTTACGGAACTTGGGGCTGATTATTTAACAGTAAAAATAGCAGAAATAAGGAAACCTCTTTTGTTTTTGCGGAAGCTGCTATTAGTTCTTTTCATTCTTTCATTAATTTTTTATGGTTTTAAGTCTGTTAAATTTTTAACATTTAAAGTTGAATAAACTTTTTCTTAAACTTAAATGAAAAAGAAGTAGACCGGTTTTTAATTGCGTTTTAATTCATTTTATATTGCAATTTCAGTTAATTTTAAGTACAGAATATTTTGAGTATGGCTTTATTCTTCTTAAAACAAAAAAAGATATATCTAAAACTAGAATAGGGATTTTCATCAGATTTATAAACTGATTTTGAAAAATGTAAATATAAATCCAATCGATAAAAAATATTTAATATATCAATAAAATTGTGCATCAGATGATCATTAAGGAATAGAAAAAAAAACGTTAAGTGTGAAATGAAAAACTCAAAAAATTTTTAATCCGGACTATGGATGCTTCTGTGGCTGATTGGTAGCAATGCTAGTCTGTCAGTCCGAAGGTCACGGATTCGAGTCCGGATGTATACCCTGAGTGTTTTATAAAATGAATTTTTGAAATACTAAATTTATTACAAGTTATATCAATACTTACTAGGGTAAATTTTTATCTTAAAAGAACGATAATTTGCAATTTTTGCATAAAAAGATAACGAATTTTTACAGTTCGTCTAGAAAAGAAAACGACATAAGCTAAAGAATATTTAATACATCCCAGCAAAAAGTTTTGTCATTTTTGTAATCGGTAGTACTTTACACTGAAAGGAAACCCTTCATTCAGACAATTAATTTCGTGATTCTATTAATGAAATTTGTCATTGAAAGTCAGCTAATGAAGCCCTTCATTGGATTCATGAAGAATGTTTCATTGTATTTATGAACTTCGTTTAGCCAGCCATGTCATAAATGGAATGAAACTATTTCATTAGTTCAAAGAAACAGATTCATGAATTAAATGTAGGTGTTTCATTATTTTTTCTTTTACAAAAGATAAGTACACATTCACACAATTATTGTGCTGTGATGTGCATTAGTATATCTTATTCAATCGCTGCCTCTACTGCTCAGTAACCGGTAAATGTTGATGGCTTGCCTGAAACTAGACTCGAACTCTACACCTAAGGAATTGTAGTAAACGCGCTAACCACTTCAGCCTGTTTCTCATTATCTCCTGTTTCTCATTATCTTAAATGCATACATGAGGTATGGTTAGAAAAAGGAGGCGCATAGCTAACAACGTGTTTTATACAATGAAGAATATTACATTGTATAAAAGAAATATTTTCATTGCATTTATGATACCACATTACCATTGCTTTGAAATTCAAAAAGATTTCAATAATAAGAAATAGGTAACATTTTTTAAATAAATAAATGTTGATTTAGATACTTATGTTTGAACTGAGTTGACAAAAATCTTATGACTTACTTATATTTTCTATAAATTCGCTAAATAGAAAATTAATTTAAACAATGTAATGATTTTCATTAATACAATGAACTATGAAAAACTTATGAAAAGTAGATATTGAAGGATTTCATATATGCAATGTAATTTTTCATTGTATTAATGAAAAGTTTCATTAATATAATGAAGAACATTTATTGAAACCGTTTCATTGCCTGAATGAATGACTTTCCTTTCAGTGTATTAATGGGTTACAAAGTAATGAGTGGTACTTATTTATCTTATTACTATGCATCAAATTAGAGCTACCACCTAGTTTTTAATATAATTAGTACGTATTTTTCTCATTAGCTGAAAGTAGTTCCAATTTGTTGATATGGACATATTAATAAAATAAGTAGATAACCACTTTTTAAGTCAACATGTGTTTGTATATAAAAACTAATTTTTGTCGCTTAAACTTATAAGGCAACAGTAGCCGAGTGGGTAAAGTACTTGTCTTTAAATCAGAACGACCAGAGGTTCGAATCCCAGCTGGGTAACAAAAATAATAATTTAAAAATATAAATAAAATGTACGGTTATGTTCTGTATTTCATTTGGAACTAAAATGTGCGGAATTATCAAAGCATTGTTGTTATAAAAAATTAATTTGCGACAACAATGCTTTGACAATTCCGCACACTTCAATTCCATATGAAATATAGAACACACCCAATAATGTGTATAAATTTCTTTTTAATTTCAATTTGTTTAGTTGACTACTTATTTTTTGGCTTCAAGTAAGCCAAATAGTAACTAGTTAACTGCTGTGACACTGTAAATACATTTGTATGGGGTAACCTTTATTTTTTGGACTTCTCAAACAAAAATAAGTAGTTATCAAGTCAAACTGTAAGTAAAGGGTGGTTACATTTTAAGGGCCAATGTTGAATGTGAACCACACATAAACGTCAAGTTTTTTTCTGCATTTCATTTGACATTTCTCAATTTCAGACTAACTCAATTTGAATTATGGAAAGATACACAATCGAGCCACGCGTTAAAGTTATTCAGGCTTATTATGAAAATGGGCGTTCAAATCAAAATGTATATCGTGCACGTCGTGATTTTTCGGTCAACTTAATTCACCTCAGTGGATTCGTCAATAAGCAGAATTGCCTCATTTGGGCGAATGATAATCCAAGAGTGATTGTCGAAAAACCAATGCACCCACAAAGAGTGACTGTTTGGTGCGGTTTATGGGCTGGCGGCATCATCGGGCCGTATTTTTTCCAAAATGGGGCCGGTCAGGCAGTTACTGTGAATGATGTTCGCTATCGTGAGATGATAACGAACTTTTTATGGCCCGAATTGGAAGATATGGATGTGGACGATATGTGGTTTCAACAGGACGGTGCCACTTGCCACACAGCTAACGAAACAAATTCAATGGCCGTGTTATCTCACGTGGTGGCGATGTCAACTGGCCGCCAAGATCATTTGATTTGACACCGTTGGACTTCTTTCTTTGGGCTTATTTGAAAGAAAACGTGTACGTCGGATAAGCCAGCAACAATTCAAGAGCTAAAGGATGAGATAATTCGGCACATTAACGGCATAGAACCTCAATTATGCCTCAGCGTCATCGAAAATTTGGACCATCGGATGGAGGTGTGCCGCCGAGGTCGCGGCGGCCATTTGGCCGATATTTTGTTCCATTCATAATTGAACCATACCATATTAACATAATAAAAAGAAATGACAATAATTTCCTAAATAATTTGTGTTTTATTCAAAATCAACATCGGCCCTTAAAATTTAACCACCCTTTAGTTACGAATTAAGTCCTGGTCTTGACCTTAAAGTCTCGTAATACACTACGGTTTAACAAAATGTTCTATGGTTTTTAATTTTAAACTCCGTATTCTTCTAAGTTTTGTTACAATTGACAAAATGATAAGAAATGACAATATAAAAATTGTCATTTGCTCTAATTTTGATTTTGTCACATATCATAGAATTCGGGCGTCAGTAAAACTTATTTTTATTTTATTTTGTTTCTTTTATCGATTTTTCAACATACCTTTTTTCTATAACTATCTGCTTTGGTTGGTTCATAATCTTCAATAAATTCATCGTACATAAATTGCAGTGTCAGAGCCGATTTGCCGACACCACCACTGCCAACCATTATCACTTTGTGTAACGCAGGTCCAACTGTTGGTTTTTTGCTCATTTTGGTAATGTGATGTATTAATTATTAAGTTTTAAATTTTTTATTTCTTTTTTATTTCTATTTGAAAATATTTAATATTTATATTAAATTATATAAATGACGTCAGTCACGGTAATTAAAGATCTTAAGGGTTACAATACGATAAAGGAATTATGGTATCTCAAGTTATATTAACTGAAAATAGAGAAAAAGAACAAAAATATAAATAAATAAATGAATGCCGCAAATTATTATTAAATATTAAAATGGTTAAAAATATTTGTAAAAATGTTGAAAGAATTTTATAGCAATGAAATATTTACAACGCTGCAAAAAACCTGATGTCATGAATTTTCCTTCAATTTAAATTCACTAAGCGTATCGATATCGGAGATACTTTTTTGCGTCCGATGAATTTATACCATAAAGGAGTTTGTTGTTAAGAAATTGCTTAGAGACATTTTTTTAATCACGAAACCTTAACACAAAAGTTCTACTTTCAAAAATTGTTTAATACATTTTTAACTGAAATTAAGTTATTAAAATTTTTTATCACAACTGTTGCTAAATGGCCAGTAACATAAGAGTTATTCTTTTTCATTCCAATAAAATACAGCAAAGTTTATTTTAAATTTGTTTGAAAGTTGTTGTAACTTGTATTGAAAACAAGTAAATTTTATTTTTAACGTAATGACAATTAATTTTTTATTCGCCACAGATTGTGAGTCACTGAGAAAGAAAGTTTTATTTAGAACCTGAGAATTTTATGACTGATCGTTGTAAATAAAAAACTGAAACAACAATAACAAAAGTATTAGATGTAAAAAAGATAATTTACGGTCTTTAGTCACAATAACAATGTTTTTGCTCTTTACATACAAACGTGAATTACACATGTTTACTTACACAAAATATATTGTAGAATTTACACATGTACTACATACATAATATGTATGTGCAAGTGCATAAATAATTGAATTTGTAAAAAATAATGTATTTTGTGGAAATTGCAACTCACAAGCTCCATTTACACAATATCCCAGTGGTAAAAGAAAGCAGTATGGAAGGACGCCTTATAGAAGGCATACTTACACCTTCTTTTGGAAGGAGATGTACTTCACGCTCCATTCCATCTTCATACCTTTTTTACACACGTTGTCATTGCGGGGAAGGCCTTCCTATCGCTTCATCTGGAAGGCCTAACGAAAAACCTTCTAAAAATTTAATTTTTAACGGTTTCAAAAACAAGGTTAGGTTAGGTTGGGAAGGGTAGTGATATGCCGCACATCCACTCGGAGACCCAGTTGGATCCATTGTGATTCCCTTATATTAATACCCCCTATTAAAACCAGAAAAGGAGCATCCTGCTATCCGCCATTCAATCACCTTATTCTCATAATGAAGCCCCTGATATCCTCAAGTTCACACTTCGCAATATCACTAATGCTTTCATGGAAACGTCTGCCAAGCCACCTAATCCTGTGTCGTTGCAGCCTCGGGCAATGGCAGATAAACATGCTCAATAGTTTCTGGTTCCTCCTCATCATCGCACATCCTACAAAAATCTGGAGTGCCAATCTCCCAAATGCTGGTCCTCGCCCTGACCGAGCAGTGACCAGTCAATGCGCCTATTAAGACCCCTATCACCTTCCTATTCATGCTCAGTAACAGTTCGGATCTGCCTAAGTCAAGCTTTGGCCACATGGCCCTCGAGACTCTGCAATCCTCCCTGCTTCCCCATGAACGGTTGGCCCTATTCGACACCCAGTCACTGAGCTCCCTAGAGTAATGACCGATCGGTACTTTAACCGATCTATCACACAATTCCACATCTAACGCTGACCCTAATCTTGCCAGCTCATCAGCTGTCTCATTTCCCTCAACATTGCAGTGGCCAGGAACCCTACATAATCTAACACTATATTTATCCATGAGCAAGTTGAGGGCTCTCCTGCAGTCACTAACTACCTTCGATCTGACACAGTGTCCCTTCAATGCTTTTAGCGCCGCCTGACTGTCGACGTAGAAGGTTACCTCCTCGCCCTCAGTCATACCTGTGGCCACTATCTCCGTGGCCCTGAGGATCGCCAGGAGCTCAGCTTGGAAAACGCTACACTCGTTCGGTAGCCTAAAAGACCTACGAATGTCCGTCCCCAAAAAATAGACCAGCTCCCGTGCCTATTTCCATTTTGGACCCGTCCGTGAAAACCGCACAACCCTCATAAAGCCTATCAGATTCGACCCAAAAGTCCCTATCCGGAATCACTAATGAGGGTGTCCTCCCAAAATCAGATTCAGCAACCTTAGAGTCCGTGAACCCATGAGTTATGGGGACCCCCCGCTAAAACTGATCTCATTCAGGATTGCTGTATGACCTGTTACTCCTGTCCTTACCAACCCTGCCTCTAGTAGTCTTAGGAGACTCCTTGCTGCCGTTCAAAAACAAAATGTAGGAACATTTTTTTAACTCGGTATTTTTATAGCGGCTTCTGTATTTCTGATTAATTTTTTAATTCGAATTATTTCCTTTCATCTAAAGTAATTTTTTATGCATATAAGTCTCTCTGCATGTACATATTTATTAGTTAGGAATCATGTCGAATAGTTTCGTCGAAATAAGTGTAAGATAATCAGCTCCAACATAAACGGCATAATAGCAGCATGTATGATGTTTATAACGTAAATATCAGTTTTATATACAAATTACTTGCGAAAAAAGAATATGAGAATTTTTGTTATTTCTCAAGTACATTTTTGATGAACAAAACGAAAAACTTAAAAATAAAATATTCCTTCCTCCTGCCTTCTAATTGGGGTTTTTTTAATCTCTGACTTTTTTGTTTCCCGTGGGAACGGGAAATAAAAAATAAATTCCCGGGATTCCGGGAACTGAAGTACGTAATAATATATTTACCAAAAATTTTAATCTCCGGAATCTATTGATTTTATATGAGCAAAACGAATCATTGAATCATTCTTTATTTTGAACTGAGGTTTATTTCGAAAGTATTTCACGAACAAAACGGGTTTTAAAGAAATGAGATAAAAAATCAAAATAACGTAACAAATCAGAAAATAATTAGATTCGAAGTAAATTACGTAAAGGAAAACAATATTTTCATCGAAATTTTAAGGAAACTTCGTATTTAAAAGCTAATCTTATACCGAGCAAAAAGGGAGCATACAAATCATTAGTAAAATCAATGATGGACTGAAGTCAAACTAGTTTTATTGCTGATCATTCATCAATGACTTTAACACGTGGTTGTCAGAGGTTGTCTACGATAAATGTTGCTGACAAAGAGCAGTCTTAGAACAGTAAACTCAGTCCTTTACTTCTTGATATGCTATAAAAATTCTCTATCCTTAGAAAATGTTTACTTTTATATTCTTTGTTGCAAATGGCTTTTTAAAACAGTCAATGTATTAATTGTTTCATCTCAAAATAGCGTTTTCTTTTCTAAAAAATATTTAACATTTTTTACTTTTTATTTAAAAAAAATCGCAATTTAGCATTACTTGAAAGCAAAAATTTACCTTCGTAAGGGATGATACAATAATTTCTAATATATTCGTTTTCCTCGAAAAAAAAGATTATATTGCAAATTTTCGTTGAAAAGTTCAAACGATGGAAAACTTTTTTGTAGAATAGGAAGCGCCATAAGTAATACAATTTTCAGTGGTTTAGAAAAGCCTTTCGCCCTCGTCAAGACGACATGAATTGAGAAGGCTTTTTTATTTTTGACGCTTTGATTTTCCTCTCAAACAAATGTAAAACAATTGGTCGCTTTTTCGAGTTAGTGCAAGTATTATTAACACGATACGATCAGATGTGCCAAAGAAAAACGAAAGATATTAAGTGTATACTAGTGATGTTACGAATATCAATTTTTAATATTCGCGAATACGAACACGATTATCTGAGCCAATATTCGCCGAATTCGAATACGTATATTCAATCTATTAGTTAGTGCCACTTGATATTTCAAAATAATTATCAATAATAAATTGAGAAAAACATTATTATGACATTCCGATGACTGAATTAGAAATTATTAACTTAGCACCTGTATGCCACTTTTTTAAATTTTTGGTGGAAAGTAAATAAAGAAAAAATACGAGCTTCTTTTACCTATAGCCAGGCAATATTTAGTGACACCACCAGCGAGTGTTCCGAGTGAGCGAATATTTAGTGGTGCGGGGCTTATTTGTATACCGCGTCGCAAGAGGCTTGAAGCACAGAAAGACTTCAAAACTTTTATTTTTGAAGTTCAATATTCATCTACTGAGCGTTGATTATAACTTTTGGAACGATTTTCCGTCATCCCACGTCAAATTTGGTTTGAAAACAGACCGGTTTCGGCTATGTGCCATCTTCAGTGTTCTATTGAATACTAAAATTACCTTTACATGATTAATTAATTAAGTTAACAAGACTTAACTTTTTAAATAACATGTCGTTGTGAAACATATTTTTTTCTTTTTTCTTTACTAAAAGAAGATAATTATTTTGCGTTAGAGACAAAGGATTTTTAAGTAAAAATTATTAAAAATTAATCATTTTTGTTTAATTAATTAATAATTTTTGTTTAATTTTCAGTAATTTTAATAGGCTTAATTTTTTGGAACGTATTCGCAAAATATTCGTGAAATATTCGCTTGAATTTGGCGAATATGACGACGAATATCATAAAAGAGGCGAATATTCGATGATTAGAATACGAATACCAATATTCATAACATCACTAGTGTATACTATATAGAACGATGCGAATTCATTCAAGGTGATGTCAGTGGCGAATTTAATTCGCTGTACTGAATTCGCTTACACCGCATACATATTAAACTACAAAAAAATGTAAACAAAAATTGTTTAAAATTTTTTTACATAACAAAACAAGTAAGAGTGCTGTATTCGCCTGTGCGGAATATTCTGGAATATTCTGGTATGTGATGGAAATCGATTTGAAATCGGCGCCGATTTTAAAAAACAAATTCGACTGAAAGATGACTTATTTAACCCTTTCAATGTTTTCAAGACTTAGAATATTTTATTCGAATATTTTTTGCAATACAAAACAATAAAAAGCGTAAATAAATCACCTTTCATTAGAATTTGTTTTTGAAATCGGCGCCCATTTAAATCGACCGATTTCCATCACATACCTGATTATATATATACCGTTTACAAACCATAAAAAGTATCTATTATATTACCATTTTGGCGATGTCAGTCCCAGTTCTTAACTTTGTTCTTTGTAGCGATTTTTTCAGTTTTAGCGATTTTTTTCATTTCGAGTTGTAACGTTGAATTCTGTTTTTGGGATTTTTTTCTTTTTCCAAGATTTTTCAGTGTTGGCGCATATTTTCGTTTTAGCGATTTTTTTCAAATTTTGGAGTTTTTTAAATTTTGGTATTTTTTCCGTATTGTAAATTTTTTCGATTTTACGATTTTTTTTTCATTTAAGCGGTTTTTTTTCGTGGCGGTTTTCTACAAGTTTTGATAATTTTTTTCCTTTTTAGCAATATTCGCCGCTTTAGAGATTTTTTCCGTTTTGGCGGCGATTTTTTTTTTCGTTTTTGTGTTTTTTTTATTCTAGCGATTTTTACCAGGACACTTCAGAAGACTATGCTTGGAAGATCCGTTTAATATAGAGGCCCCCAGATGTATAAGGGCATAAAAAACAAGAAAAGCATGAGGAAACATAAGAAAAAGTAGGGCTTTTGCTATATCTCAGTTAGTTATTCATGAACCGATTTCGCTAATTTCCAATAGCATAATCCTCCGGACATATTCCAGCAGATTGATCTGAACATCGGACACACAGACGTTCATCGTTATTTCTACTTCCCTATTTATAAGGACCGAAAATATATTATGTATACTTTATAGGATCGCAAACTAATATTGCAGAAATTAAAAACGGAATGACGAACTTCATATATATCGTTCATTTTTGGTGGAGGGTATAATAACAAGTTGCCGTAGTAACGCCACCTGGTTGTCAATTCTCCTTGATTTAGAGGCTACGCCTTTTGCGTCAAACATTTGCTACGTCTGAATTTGCCTTTACTCATGTACGTGTATAAGCTTTGAAACTAATTTTTAAAGTTAATCATCTTTGTCTCTTTTATTGTCGCTATGATTATAATAATTATAGTAACTCTTATTATTTTAAGAGGCTTTAGATTTTTTGCACATTTTTTCTGTACGAACGAGTATTACTTCTTCATTACCTAATTTCAACCACCATTAAAGTGTAGTTTAAATTTAAGGCAGACTTCTCTCGGCATCAAGATTTTAAGCTTGTAGGATTTATTTAAATTAACACACAGTCACACTTGGCAAATCTTTGATGAAATAAACGTAACCAACAGCCAAACTAAAATTTTATTTGCTTCAATTCCAATATTTTGGGTACTACTCTCACTTCACGCGAAACTACTGATATTTCAAACTTAAAATGGCTCTATTATTATCATATATTGCACTTGTAAAATATATATACACACATATTAAGAAACAATACTATTTTTAACACTCATGACATTTTTAGTGTCATTTTTATTATTTAAACTAATTAAAAAGCTGTTTAAAAAAGTTCTGTTTTGGACGTCCGTTTGTCTGTATGTACGGATCCTGTATGTGGTCACGATAACGACCGAAAGACTTCACTAATCGACTCCTTTTTATTTTTTTGCGCTTCAATATAATTAGGAATAGAAGCCTATTCAATTTCACGGTCTAAATGAGATTATGAGGCGTGCACTTTTGGATTTTCCAAACTATTTTTTTTTTTTGAAGTCGTTTAAATCCAAGTTAAATCCCACTAACCCTGATCAAAATTAGTGGTTCCGCTTATTTCGTCAAATATTTGCCAAGTGTAACTGTAGCTTTAGTGTTTGTACATTGTGTTCAACATATTCTGAGAGAAATTAGTTCATATTCACAAAAAATAATGCATACAAAGTTACAAACACACAAAAAGTGTCCTTCAATAAAAGATTGTGGTACGCACTGAATAACATTCTCGCTGTAGTGTTGAAAATACCAAGATGACGCACTATGGAAACAAAGAAGAACTCACTGAGAATTGCTTTATAGCGGCAATGATTGTAACATTCTGAACAAATGAACTTATTTGTAAATTAGTTAAACGTGCATAGTATTGAAGACCTTTTTGCTCCTTTTAATAAGCAGACCAGAGTATTTGTTGGGAATCGAACCAACGATCAATACATTGATAGATCTGAGCAGTACCCACCCACTTTCCTACCAGGACACCCATAATTATTTAAAAAATTATTTCTGCTAAATATGTATTACCATTATAAAAATGATTTCGGCCTGACTAAAAAGATTTTTTAGCAACATTTTGCACAGTTTAATTTACATTCTACAGCCTTAGATCCCATAAAGCTCATTTCTAAACCAATTAAAAATAATTTTTTTTTTATTTTTCATCTATCTTACTTTTTTCTTAACTACATAATAAATAATAATCATTATCACATAACATCGTCATCACTTGGAAAAAATAATTATACAATTCCGATTAAGCACTTACTTGTTGTTCATTGTTATAAGATTTTTCTCCCCTTTGAAATAAAATAAATGACAGACAACACTTGTTATTTATCAATCAATTTGCTGAATGAAAAAAAGAATAACAGGGTTCTAAACTTATTCTGATAGGAAAACATTTTTAAAGTTGAAGTAACCAGCAAGAATAAAATATTATCGTTGAGGATGCTGCAGTAGAATTAAAAATATACTTTATATAGAATTAAAAATATACTTTAAGATACAGATCACTGCCAAATGTCTTTAACCATTATCATTATAACGATGTTTTCCTTCTATGGTATTACAAATATCTCGGCTGCACAATTTCAAAACACAGTAAATCACAAAATTTTCGAAATCGACTCTTTTATATTTTTAGGTTTTATATGGCCTTGTGCACATGATGATACGATATAAAATTTATGAAATTAAATTTTTTCATACATATTTGACTTTTGTAAAGAGCAGTTTTTTAAAAAAGGTACTTTTTGTAAAAATAATTCTTGTAAAACGAACTTTATGTAAAAAGGTACTTTTTGTATGAAGATACATACTTTTTGTCCAAAATCATTTAGACAATAACATTTTATATAACTTCTTTTTTATTAATTACTAAACAAGCGATTTTAATATCTTTAAAATGCATTCGATTTATCAAATATCGTAAAAAATGTTTATTATTTAGTAACTCTTAAATAATTTACTCGTTGCAAATGTCAATATTAAAAACCGATCTTTTTTATAAACCTGTCAGATACTACAAACCTGAAAAATCTTCACTTATCATTGAATTTTTTGAGAAGTTTACTTGTGTATCAAAGTCTAAGGTAGGTTTTTGAAATGTGGATTAGGATTAAACCTAGTTTAAACGTAGTCCAAAAATCTGATTTTTCCGGCGAAATGTAATTTTTGTTTTAAATTTTCATTAAAGACCAACATTTTAAGCAAAACTAAGCTGTTCCGTAAAAATTGTGTATACAAACTTGGCAATGGCGGCACAAATCTGTTTCAGATTAACTAAACCTAGTTTAACTGAGATCTCAAAAATCTAGCCTAACTAACCCTAAAGTTAATTTGCCAACATTTTACTACAACTAATTAAATTTTACGAGTGCCCCTTGCTCAGATTTCTTTAAGCCGTTGCCAGTGGAATTGTCGTAAATAAAATATATTTTTGTATTCTTGCACCTGATTAGATGTCCAATGAGTCGTATGCTTCAATTTTGCAAAAGCTTTCTAACGCTCAAAACTCGTAAATTGCGAATATCTCGAAAGCCGTAACACTATGTTCTGACAGTTTATGATCTCGTTTATCGACACAATTCGTTTGGACCACTGTTTACGGGACACCCTGTATATAAAATCTAGTTTACACATATCTACTTATTCTACACTGAATTTTGCAACTCAAATTGAATAAACTGCAGCTTAAATTTACATACTATTAATTACCTTATTATTTGATTAACCTGGAATAAAGGAACGCAATAGCTAAAAAAAGAAAATTAATTATTAATTATCTCTTATTCCCGTTTTACCCATAATTATAATTATGTAACTCGTCTCGAGTGACTATCTGTCGTCACGTCAAGACAATACCAAAAAATTAGAGCTTGTCTACTCGCTGTCGACAAAAATGTACTACTATTAGCAGTCTCTTCCCATTTTCAATGCCTTAGAGAATAATAAGTGGCTGTTAGTAATAGTAAAGTGTTGTCGGTGACGAGTAGAAATGTGCCAATTTGTTGGTATTGTCTTGACGTGACGTCGACAAATAGTTATGGAATAAGGGGGAATATCTTCATGATAGATTGACCCCCAAGGAATTTACCTTTCCATCTACGCGCTGTCATATACATAAAGGAGATTTTATAATAATCTCTCATACAGATTAGTACACTTTTTTTAAAGATACTTTTAGATTGATATTTTTTTAAGTTTTTTTTTAAACATACCTTTTAAGATGGTATTTTTTAAAAGGTATTTAAATTGTAGGACAAAGACAAGTACATATTTCATAAAGAAATATTAGATACAAATTACTAAACACACGGTTAAAATGAAAAGTTTTTTCCTACACCCAATACATTTTTCATAACTCAGATAATCCATTGCAAAAAGAAACCAATGAGGCTGGTTTCCTTTTTTTTTTGCCGCCACAAACACTTTTACTTATTAATAGCAAACACGTTACGAATATAATGAAAGTTTATTATTATCAATTAAAATTTAAATTTTTCACAATAAAACGTAAATAAAACGTGTTTTTTTAGATTACGATTATAAATAAATGCACACATTGAAAAGACATTTTGTTATGGGAACTTTACTCGTACTTGTACTGGGAACTTTATAGTACTTGTCCCATTCGTAATGCAGATGATGATTTGAACCAGTTTTTTTTTGTATTTTTGTTGCTTTAAAGAAAAGTAGTCAGTCATTCATACATTTTTAATAAACTTTAACTGGGTTATGAGATCTTGAGTCAGCCTCAGTCAGTGGAATGGAAGCATAAAGCCAATGACCAACCAACCAATAATATTGGAGAAGGAAAAAAAAGAAAACAAAAACTAATTCAAGTCAAATTGGCAATTTTATTTTACATGGATACTCTAGTTTAGTGACACTGTAAAATATTGAATGATTGTATGTCTGTATGTAGTATTTGTTAATGATTATTGTTTACACCAGCGTTGCCCAAGCCCTATGCGCTTGGTGCTCATTTGTTTTTGTAAAAGCACTTAGCCATATGCTGTGTCTTTTAATACACACACACAGCACTAGCAATACGAAATGCGCAAACACCTTTGTTAGCTATAGGCTGTGTGTTTTCCCAGGAAACAATTTTAGCCGATATGTCTAACAACAGAAAAAATCTGAGATTTTACCAGATAATCATCCGAGTTGTCTAAAATTCCCTCAGACATTTGGCTGAACAGTAGACAGTTTTCTGGTACGACGTTTCTGCACATTGTCTGAAATATTATCCGATTAATATCAGAATAGTCTGCACATTATCCGAAGGCAATTTAATTTCATTTAAGACATTTTACAGAGTAGTCTGCACATTTTCTGATCTATATCTTACGACTTTTAGCAGTCACTTCTGCACATTGTCTGATTTTAGTTTTCGTTACAATTCTCATTTATCTCTTGAGTTTATACGCACAAATATTTGAGCTTTTAAGTTTATAGAATATGGGTAAATGTTTTCTGATGAGCTAGCTGCCATAAGCAGCACGACAATGCATGGAGAATTTTAAACGACATTTCTGATAAATTTCTAATTTTAGCTCCGACTTTTCTCTGATATTAAGACGCCAGGACGTAAAACGTAACAGATAAATCGGAAAATTTTCTGATGTTTTGTCAGACATTTTTCCGACATTTACAAGACATGTCGAAAATTCCTTTAGAATTTCCTTAGGAAATTCGTCGGAATTCGTACAGAATTCTGTTAGACCTTTCGGTATAGTTTTTAGAATTTCGTCAGACAAAGAGATCCGGTTTCTTGTCAACCACTTATATGATTTTCGGTACGTTTTCTGACCGACATCGGATACGAGTTCGGCAACTCGTGCAGACTTTCTGACCGACTTCGGACCGAAATCGGCAACAATTTTTTGGTGGGTATATGAAATATTTTTTTTCTTTGTATGTATTGGTTTTTACAACAAAAAATTTTGAATAAAAATTAGTTTTTCTTTCAATGTATTGGTGTTTGCTCTTCCATAAGAAATTTTGGGTACCCCTGGTTTACACTGTTGTACCTTACTGTGTAGTGTTACCAGATGTGTTACCGCTTGATGTAGTAACCATGTAAGCCATAAAATAAAAATACTGAATAAATTGACTTTCCAAGAGTCGGCACAAATTTCTCTTCTATCGTTCTGCAACTACTGTATTTCCTTTACTGTATTCCGCAAAGAGCGATTTCTGTATATGTCCTAAAAGACTAGCTTTTCAGCATGGTTTTGGCTCATACGAGGACATAAAGAAAATCGATAAGAGCATTAAAGGATACTAAAGAAAATTATCTTTCAAAATGTAGCTAAAGATTCAAAAACTTTGCTTTAGGACTAGGATATTGATACTATCTGCAGCCTTCCACTGTCTGCATCCTGAAAGCCACGCGCTAGGGTTTGGGATTTTCCGGACTTTTGTACTTCCCGGGAAACGGGAATAGAAAAATCGCGTTTCCGAGAATTCCCGGGATTCCCGGGAAAAGTTGATTTTCTAAATTAAGTAGATATTTTAAATTCAATTGTTTTATTCATGTAAACATAAATAAAAATTAACATAATAACAGTTCTAAAACATATTTTTAAGTGAATTCATGCAAATATTAGTTTATACGAGGGCGGATCAATAAGTCCGTTATTTTTTGAAGAAACACAGTTTTTTTTTGCAAAACAAAAATCTATTTTTCAACATAATCTCCTTTTAACTCAATACACTTAGTCCAATGTTTCTCCCGTTTTTGTATCCCTTCAAAAAAATAGGATTTTTCGAGGTCCTTAAAATAGGCATTTGTTTGGTCAATAAATTCATCGTTGGAGCTAAATCTCTTTCCGACGAGCCATTTCTTTAGGTTTGGAAATAGGAAGTAGTCACTAGGGGCTAAATCCGGAGAATATGGCGGATGAGGTACCAATTCGTAGCCCAATTCATATAGTTTTGCCATTGATACTGCACACGTTTTACGTTTACGGTCAATTGAGAGCAAACGCGGCACTCATCTTGCAGACAGCTTTCTTAAACCCAGCTGATCATTTAAAATCGCAACCACACTGCCATATGAAATGCCTATGGCATCAACAATCTCACGCACTTTTACTCTTCGATCGGCCAACACCATATCGTGGATTTTTTCGACATTTTGGGGTGTACTGACCTCAATTGTCCGTCCAGAACGTTCATCGTCATTTGTATTTGTGCGACCACAACGAAAGTCAGGAAACCACTTTTTTACCATTCAAATCGATGGTGCAGAGTCCCCATAGTATTTATCGAGCTTTTCCCAGGTTTGATTGACGGTTTTTTTTCGCAAAAAATAATGTTTAATGAGAACTCGAAATTCACTTTTTACCATTTTTAGAAAAATACACGAGGTTGTATGTTTTGAACAGCTGTTAAACGCAAAGTAAATGACGACACTTGCTCAAAATTTGACAGTAGTCTATTAACAGGTGGCACTTGATGGGAACGGTGTTGCATTTCATATAACTGCGAGGGGAGTTCGAAAAGTCACGGACTTATTGATCCGCCCTTGTAGTTATTATACAGTAAGAGACCCTATAAACCCTAATTGACGACACGTACTGCAATTACTTAGTTAAAATTTTAATTTTAATGATTTTCTAATAACTTGCCGTAATGTTTCTTATATTTCTATATTTAATCTTCTTATATTTAAGTTGTGACAACCCAAAGTTCTTCCAGCTTCTATGAGCTTAAAATTTCAAATAAACTATTCAAAACGTTTTCATTCATGCTGCGGAAAATCATTCAAAGTTCGAATTATTTACCTTTAGGAAACGATTAGAGAGAGCACTGCAATCATTAATACTTATGTAAAGTATTCCTTGTTTTGATATAGTGATTAAACGATACTCTCTTCTAAATTCATCTTGCATGTAGTTTTCTAATCAAGCAATAATTTTTCTCGTAGACGGGGTTATTAAAAATGGCATGATTACAATTTCATGGAATTTGTTTATTTTGTACGAATTAAAACAATTGTATGAACATTTTAGTGTTTAAACATTAAAAATGTTATTGATATTAAAGAAAAACAGGGTTATAATTCAAAGTTTTTATATGAATCAAAATAAATTTCGCTGCCACTTACTACATTTTATAAGGATGTCAAATAAAGTCCATATCAGTGATACCATTAGGATACGAAAGATACATTTTTCGTATCTTTTGATGACTTTACGTACCATGTATAATCCTGACATTTTTCGTATCTTTTGAATCTGTACGCAAAATGTACAGAAGTAAAATATTAAACTTTACGTCTCGACAAAGTTTTTTAAATTTATCATTTCGTTATGAATACTAAAAAACGCCTTAACTCGTAATTAATTTTTACAAAAATTACTTTGTTTTGACAACATCCAAAGATAGTTACATATCGACCCCTTAGCGCCAAATGATCGTAAGCGATATTTTGTAAGAAACAAATTTTTTTAATGAAATCAAAATTTTGTGAGCCTATCCATAGTTTAAAATCATTAAAATGTCAAATTTGTTAACTTCTGAAATACAAGCTATAACATATGATCGTAAGCGACAGTTTATGAATATAAATCATGTTTAAATATAATAAAAAAAACCCTTCTCCAGAAAAATTAAATTTTTGTCGCTTACGATCATTTGGCGCTAATAGGTCGATATAATTAATTTTAAAGTTTGTTTACTGTATTTTCAAAAATTACATACCTAATATTTATGATTTAAATAAATATAAAAATGAATTTTTATGATATCATTTTCTTTACAATATTCATTAAATATGAAATAAAAATGTTATGTTAATATATCAACCCCTTTGCGCGAAATGATCGTAAGTGACATTTTGTAAAAAGCAAAATTTTTTATTGAAATCAAAATTTTATGATTTTTTAGTTTAAAGTCGTAAAAATATAAAATTTTTTGATAGCTTTTGAAATAAAGGCTATAAAATTTTATCGTAAGCGACAGTTTATGAATATAAATCATGTTTAAATACAATAAAAAACCCTCCTCCTGAAAAATAAAATTTTTGTCGCTTACGATCATTTGGCGCTAAGGGGTCGATATGTTAAACGTTAAAAACTGATTTTTAAATTTTTTTTCAAAATGTATCTTTTTGGGAAAAATTTTATCTTTTTGGAAACTAAAATGTATTTTTCTCGAAAATTCACTGGCAACACTGTTCCATATATTTATGTGTAATTCCCGAATACCAAACCCTAGAATTAGCAAAAAAGTATGGAGTATGGTGAAGAACTGTCTATATAGGTAATACGAGTATAGTAAAATAGATAGATATGTATGTAGACTTGCAAAATAGGGTCAGAACTAGAGATGAGCGATAACTGTTACTGAAAAATCACGATTCACAGTTGTGACAAAATTTATCAAGTAACTCCTACTTGCAAAGTTGTTCTTTTCTATTTGTCACATAGAGAAAATTATGATATTTCACTGTTTGAGTGCGTAATAACGTTTTTTATTTGCGTACAATAACAACAAACGAATAGTGTTGCTATTTCTTGTGTTCTCTCTTCCTTATTAGTATTTCTTTTTAAAATTCAAAGTATATTTTAAGGCGTATTAAATCTGCCTTGGTATATTAAAGAACAACGTTTTTGCTGTAGAGATGCATGTGTGTTTTGATAATTACATTGCTATAAGAGAACTGAAAACTGTGATCACAGTCACAGTTTTAAGTAACAGTGATTTTTAAATCACGTTCATTGCTCACGATGTTCTTTAAAAATCACGGGATCGCTCATCTCTAGTCAGAACCGGTCGACAATAAATGACGATCAATATGGAAGATCGTTCCAAGTGTTAAAATATTCGCGAAGAACCCATTCGCAAGTCCACCTATAGTTGTTATAGAGACAAAGAACATAATTGGAAAAGATGTTGGTGAATCTACAATTTCGAGAAGGTTAAAAAGTTTTGATATAAGCCCATACATCGTAAGAGAAATAATAGATAATAAATCTAAAAAAAAAATAAAACAAAACGGGAAGGGATTTGCAATGGAGTATGTCCACTAGCCAACGGAGTTTTTTCATAATGTATTATGGACAGATGAGTTCTATTTTAAATTTATTGGGCAAAGCTTATGTGCATCTTTTCTATGAGGTGGCTTGGCGATGTTTGGGGATTTGTCTCATACAAGGGATTGGAACATCTGGTATCAACAATAGACATTCTAAGTCAGCTAAGATGCCGCCTACACATTCTAAATGATCATGATTATACATCATTTTGAAAACTTGGATAGAGAATTCTTTCGTATTTTAATAGAGCTAGCAAATTTATTTTAAAAAAATTTTGCAAACATAGTTTATCAGATTAAGGTTTGCAGTAGGAAAGGTTTTCTGCTGCAAACTTATTCATGAAGTCTGGAAATTTTGTTTCATTTCAAGGCTTACTTAAATTTTTAAATATATAAATACTAGTCCTAGTATTTTTAGACAAATTTTTTTATAAATTCAGACAAAAATATTCATCCTTATTCCGTAACTATCTGTCGACGTCACGTCAAGACAATACCAAAAAATTGGCACTTGTCTACTCGCTGTCGACAAAAATTTTATACTATTAACAGCCTCTTTCCATTTTCTATGCCTTAGAGATTAGTAAGTGGCTGTCAGTAATAGTAAAGTGTTGTCGATGGCGAGTAGAAATGTACCAATTTTTTGGTATTGTCTTGACGTGACGTCGACAAATAGTTACGGAATAAGGGGGATTGTTTGATATATTACAGAAAATACAGTAAATTTTTTTGTTTGATTCAGTAATTTATTTTATTTAGAATTTGTAAATATTTTTAGACAAATTGTTATTTATACAATTTGTTTACTAAAAAATTATATTAATGCAATTGTTGAGATATTTTTGTCTGTATTTACAAATTTGTTTGTCGGTCCGTTTCTAGACAAAATATTTACTAATTCATGGAATTTCTTTACTGAAAATGAAATTTAGTTTTTTCTGTGCTGAGAAGGAGAGACACTCTTGCTCTCAGCCGAACGCAAGAGACGTAAGAAACGACCTAAGAACGAACCGGAGAAACAAATATTTTTGTCTGGCATTGGATGGACTTTCAATTTAAAAATGTAGAGTTAAGATTTGATTACTTATTGTTAGTTAAATTTTATAGAAGATAAAATAAATAATAACATTAAACTAAAAATTTTAAAAATCCCCGAAGAAAATAGATGATAACTTATTTTTATAGAGAAGTAACACAATCAGGCAATTAATGCCTACCAGTTAATTAATTAATATGTCACCTTCTTTGAGAAAGGGATAGTATAGAGAGAATAGGTGATGAAGTGAGAGAGAGATAGAAAGCTTAATTCGTTTACAACCCTGCAATTGCGCGTTTTTTATTGTAGAGCAGTGTTGAAAGCCTCTCTGGTGTCAAATTGAGACATTGAGTTGTTTAGGCTGTGTAGCTATTTTATTAGTTCTTTTACTTTGCCGACGGTTATGCTACAATACCGACGAAGGAGGGTGCTGTGATTAGGATATGTTAGTATTAATCGCTGCCGGTACAGCCAAGATGATCAGTGCTATGCCTTCATCACTTTAACAGTCCAACAGCAACCAACACAATAACACACTAATACACATGAGAAAAATGCATGATGTTGTTGGCTTGCCTGAAACTAGTCTTGAACTCAAGACCTCAGGGTTTGTAGTCAAACGCGCTTACCACTCAGCCAACAGCAGCCTAAAACAGCTGGACCAATTTCCTTCAAACATAGTTTAGAAGATTTTGGATCAAGTCGCCCTTCAAACAAAATTTACTAAGTTAAAATCGATCTAGCCGCTTGCGAGCTACGGTGTCAAAGACACACAGATTCAAGAGGATACATCTAGAAAAGACGTGATATCTTCTAAGCGGCTGGGCCGATTTTCTTCAAGCATAGCTAAGAACACTCTTAATCAAGTTACCTTTCAAACACAAAAGAACTAAATCAAAATCGATCCAGCCGTTTGGGCTATCCGGTGACTTGTGCTTGGGACTTGTTTTGGTCGGGGGTTAAAAATAAACGCAACAAAATGCAGACTTTCGAATATTTCAGATTTTGAACAGAAAACTGATTTTCTTTCTATTCATCATTATTTCATAGTGGCAACCCCTGATAATCAAATTGCAAGTTTTAGTTGCATTTGTTTTTGTTACTTTTACACTATTTTTCACATTTATACAGAAACATTTGGAAAAAAAGTTGTACATCTGTGTATGTCAGTTTGAATGTTTATTTGTAAATTGTCTTGAGTTTGTGCCTGCAGCTGCAACAAAAAAACATAGTATTTTACAACAAAAAGCTGCATACAAAACTTAACTCTTTGATGGATAAATATCAGCTTAAAGTTCGTTCAACCTAGATAGTTTTTTTTTTCTTTAATATTTGTTTGCGATTGTTTTCTTTTTCTTTTCATTTATTATGTATCAATTTTTGTCTTTCTTTAATCGGTGACAAACTTTATACAACATCTAACGACATGTTTCTTCACCATTTTACTAGCTGCTGTGTTGTTTTGTGTAAATAAATCCAAACTTGTCCAATAAAACAAATTTTGAAGCCAAATAAGATATTACAGATATTTATTACGTGAAACAAATATGGTTCGATAGTGATTCAACAGATCTAAAAATCATTGTTGTTTTTTCTCTTAATGGAAGTAGTGAAGTGTGTCGTTTTTTATTTATTTTGATTTTGTTTGGATTTCTAAATTATGTATTACATTATCGGCAATTTGTTGATTGTTTAATGCCGTATTTATAGTAAATGTTTTTCGACAAACAAATGTAATGACGATAGTTGTTGAAATTATATGAAATTACCCAATAAATACAGGGTCGGACAAAAGTTTGAAATATGATGGTTTTAGCATTTGTTTTTGATTGTTGCTGTCAAACCATTTTGAAAACGAGACATATATTTGAGATTAAGATTTTAATTCTAATTTAGATTCATTTCAGAAGAAATGTTTGACGAGTGACACTTTTCCAAATTGCAAACCTTCATCTTGCAAGTCTTGATTTTGCAAACAATTCGGGCGATTTTTGCCCGTTTTGGGAATCTCCAACCTGGTTTGTGACTTGCCTAAGTGGTTTGTGACTGTAAAGTGTCTCTGATAACTATTGGCGATAAGTATAGTATTATGGGTCGATTATGTATAGCAACCGAACTTCAGTTGCGTTGCCAGCCGGCAACTAGAAATTTGTGGTTGCCAGAAAAACACCAAATAGCAACTGAAATTATCAGATCTCAGTTGCCAGTTGCCATCAATAATACCATTTTTAGCAACTGGCAACGCAACTTAGGTTCGGTTGCCATCCATAATCGACCCATTAGTATCTTCCAAG
Organism: Panzeria rudis; assembly: GCA_956483635.1. Taxonomy (NCBI): domain Eukaryota; kingdom Metazoa; phylum Arthropoda; class Insecta; order Diptera; family Tachinidae; genus Panzeria; species Panzeria rudis. The sequence goes on along the minus strand of OY101448.1, from coordinate 52,916,901 downwards.
TGATAGTTGGTTTGGCTGCTGACGACTTTTGCAAGTGTCTTCTTCTTATCATCCGGAAGTTCAAGTTATTATCTTCCTACTGATTGATTGGTGTTATTAACGTAGGGGGAACTTTTTTTTAAATAAGTTTTTTGGCTGGGCATAGCTCCTGCCGATCCGCTGACGTACCACAACGACTATACATCAGATATTGTGAACTCTGAGGCCATGGGGCTGCCTGTTGAGCGGGAGGCGTTCTAAGCCATCGTCGCTGTTGCTGTAACTGCTGCTGCCGATCATGTTGTTGGTGCAAATTTAGCTGCTGGTGCTATTGGTAGTGCTGCTGATTTGACTTTAGTTGCTGTTTCCGGTTCTGCTGTTCTTGGTTCGGCTGGTACGTTGCTTAATCCCCGTCCACACATGCAATTTTTGTTGCAGCAATTTCTGAATTTGTAGGAGAGTGTTGAAATAGAAATATATACCATATCTATACCACTCTCGCGCTTTCTCACTGAAAAATTAAGAATTGCTGCAACAAAAATTAAGGCTCATTTAGCCGACCGTAACGTTGATGTAGTTGCATGTGATAATCGTTTCTGTCTCATAGCTTTTCAATGTGATAGAAACGATCAGCACATGCAACTACACCAACGTTACGGTCGGCTAAATGAGCCTTTACACGTGTGGACCGGGACTTAGTGCTGCTGGTACGCCGGCTGGTGTCTGTCCGGCTGACAACGGCATGATTGAGGATAGATTTTGGTCGAACTCGTTCAGTAGCATGTAATTTATATGGGTTTGATTATAGGTTTGTGTCTAAAACGAGCTGCTGAACGAGTTCGTTCCAAGTCTAATTCAGGAGGTAGTGTTGTTCAAAGGCACTGATGATACTAGACTTGGGTTGAACTCCTTCGAACTCGTTCACCAGCTCGTTTTAGATACGAACCTTTGACCAAACCCATGTAATTTGAATGTGTTTGAATATAGGTTTGTGTCTAAACCGAGTAGCTGAACGAGTTCGACCCAAGTCTAGACGATAGACTTGGGTCCAAATCGTTCGAACTCGTTCAGTGGTTCGTTTTAGACACAAACCTATGATCAAACCCATTTAAATTACATGGGTTTGATAATAGGTTTGTGTCTCAAAACGACCTGCTGAACGAGTTCGAACGAGTTGGACCCAAGTCTACTAGATGATACTGACAGTGCTACGGCCTGTGCAAGGATCGGCAGAAGAAAACGATGCAGAATGAGCGTTTGAGGGAAGGTTATAGACCGGCAGTCAACCAGCAAAATTGGTTCCAGGTTCATCGGGTAATGTTGCTGGCTTTAGGGCTCAAAAGGCTAAACCAATGGTGACCTCTGCAGTTGACCCGGTCGTTACTCCCAAGGCGGTTGAGACGTGGTCGGTTGTGGTTAAGAGAAAGGGGGTGAAGAGGCGTAGTTTTTATTTTCTTGGAAGTAGTAATAGCGCGTAATCTTCAGTAGCACCACCCTGGGACCGTTTTTGTCATTTCATCAGGGTGGGTAGTGTAATACGTATAATTCCTACGTGCTCCCTAAAGGAAGGAGGTTCGGAACTACGGTGCCTCGCTCCTTTAAAATTCTATTTATGTAACTTTCACATAGTTCCCAGTTCTCTGCATGGAATAACATAACGTTCACCATATTTCCAGCTGTTAAGGTTTTCCCTACCTGATTATACAAAACTTGCCTCTCATCCATCCACTTTGCACATACGTAAAGTATGTGATTTGCGGCTTCTTTTAACACCCCACATAAATCACATCTGCGTGTATCCTTCAGTTTAAATCTGTGAAGGTATTTGTTGGCACTGCCATGATCTGTCATACTCGTAGCTTGGGTTAAGAAATATCCCATGTTTCCATGTCGCCTCCCTATCCAGATTCTTACAGTAGCATCAGTTTATATGTCCCCAGCCTCTTCTTGTTGGTGTAGTTTACTTCCCACCTATAGACTATTTATTAAGGAAGAATTGGGCAACATGTTATAGTTTTTAAAGTAGAACTAATTCTGGCTGTACCTAAACTCACAATATTATGACAGTAACGGAATGTACTTTATTCAAGAAGTATTCCGTGCAGTCATTTTCAAATGAATAAACATTAAAAAATTCTAAGCATTCTTATTTAACTGATGCCAACATTCAATAAAAAAACCAAGTACACATTAATATGGATTTTCGGTCGTTTTCAATATTGTCCGTTGTTTATGTTATTTATAAGTATCAAAAAGTACATGCATAAAAATGACACACACACTCAAAATATTCTGTACGTAAAATTAACTGAAATTGTAATTTAAAATATATGAATATACATTTAAAACCAGTAGTGTAGTGGATAGTATGTTAGGCTATTAACCGACAGGTCACATGTTCAATTTCAGCCAAGACCATGGTTGTTTTTTTTTTGTAATTTTTAATGTTAAATGCATAAAAAGGAGTAAGTTTATGTTAACTTCGTGCTGCTGGTTTACATAATATACCCTAGCCGAGTGGTTGATGCGTTTGATTTCAAACCTAAAGGACCTTTGTTCAATTCCTAGAGGAAATTAAAATAACAGATATAAAAATATAAAATTAATAATATTATAATTAAAGACACGAAATAAGCCATTAACATTTACAAATAAAGAAAAAATCATTTATTTTTACGGATCATGGGGTTGATTATTTAACAGTAAAAACAGAAGAAACAAGGAAACATCTTTCATTTTTACGGAAGTTGCAATTAGTTCTTGTGACAGTTAAATTTTTAACATTTAAAATTTTAAAAACTTTTTGTTAAATGTAAATGTAAAAATAAGTAGACCGGTTTTAATTGAATTTTAATTTATTTCATATTACAATTTCAGTTAATTTTACGTACAGAATATTTGGAGTGTACATATAAGAATTTTCTTCATAAAGTCGAAAAATTTTTAAATTTTTCATGAAAGTAAAGAAATTATTTTCTTATAATGTAGTCCTAAAATTTGTATAGAAGTTGCTGTTAACATTACCATTAATCATAGTTTAATATTATATTTGGAAATTCTCTTTAAAGAATTTGCAATGCATTTATTTATTTATCTACTTTTTGTTGTTATTGATTTCCAAAATAAATTTATCATTTACAAAACAAGACAGAAAACAAATTCCTTAATGATTTTTTATTCAAACATTAACCTTCAATTGTACGAAATTCACCATTTAAATGGAAATACAAATAAAATCATGAATTTAAACAACACATACACACACACACAACTGGAGAATATATAATTAAAAATAAAAACATGCAAAAATTTTAAATTGAAAGCCACACCGCAATGAGCAAGTAGAGAAATAATGAAAAAGAAGCATATGACCGAGTTCCAATTAATCATCATACTCGTAGTCATGAAGGAAAAAATTTAAAGCAAATAAAAAAATCTAGCAACAAACTGTAAAAAAAATATGTACAGTATTTTGTACGTAGAGCCGAAAGATATTTGTGAAATATCAAAATCTTCTTTAAAAATCTCAGTTAGAAGAATGTTCAAAATTTTAAAAATTAAGTAGGGTATTCACAAGGTAGTCATAAAGTCATATGTTTTAAAATAATAACACTAGGGTTGTTATCTGTCCTCTTTTGCCCGGAAACTGTCCTCTTTTTGTGGTCTCTGTCCGGGAAAGTCCTACTTTTTACCGACTTACGGCCCTTTTCACAATGTACGATTAAGAGTCAACGTGGACTTTAACGGCAAGTTTTGTATGCCAAAGTTGCTGTTAAAGTCTACGTTAACTTTTAATCGTACATTTTGAAAAGCGCAATTAAAAAGGGAGGTTAATAAGTTCACGTAAAGTATCTGTTTTAAATTTATACATTTTTTCGCTTTTATATTGCTTGAAAATTGCATTTATTAAAAACCAAGCTTAAAGGGAAAATAGCAATTAGATGTCCAGCTTATGTTGTAAATAATACTGTCCATGAGGGTTGTGATGTTATTCTATGACGAATGTATGTATTTAATATATCGATGGTGTTCCTGTTAAAAGGGCCGATTTAAGCCAGAGTTCATATTTTATTTAATATGATTATTTCGAACTTATTTGCTTGTCAATGCAAATTGATTATTAGGCTAAGATTCGAAACGATATATTCAGTAACAATCAGGTATGATTAATATTTCAAGGAACAAGGGAAAAATTAACATCAACTGAATTTTTCTACGCACGCAGCAGAACATAGCAGCGCTACTTTCGGAAGCCGCTACACTTCCATCATCAGTGCTCATGTGTATTTTGCTTATCACTACTTTTCAGGTGGCTCTATTCTGGCCAGACGGGCTTGATTTGGTTTGATAGTCACTCTTTTTTAGGGCTTGCCAAAATTTTAGCTAAAACTCTATTTGTCAAGCAAAAAATTAAATTCTATTCTGTGCCGAATTTTATGCACGAGCTTCAATTATCTATTTTAGCGCTAGAAGTTCATTCATGGATTTAAATACATGATAATTTAATGAAAATCTTTCTCCAAGGGCCTTTTCTTTGCAAACAATAAAACACTTTTGCTTTTAGAACTACATATTAATGGAAATTCCTCGGGTCTATAGACGACTGATAAATTATATACAGATAAAGCGTTTCATTCCGAATACAGTGCGAGCTCGATATTCGCAACAATCGATTATCGCAGCACCCCGATTATCGCAACAGGCAATATTTTTAGATTACAGTCATGTTTATGTGTATTTGGTTTTCTTATGTATATTTCTAAAGAGTAAATATGATATAATTAAAAAACAAGACGAAAAGGAAACCAAAACCGAAAACTTCATATGGAGCCTTTGCTACCATAGACTCACAACTCCAAAAAATTTTTCGAATTTACTAACAATCTGCTATGTAAAATTTTACGAGATTGGCCCTTTTTTCGCAACATCATCGATATGTATTTAAGATTTTATTGGTAGTAAAATTATTGGAAAAAAATTTGTTTCGTGTTATTTTTAAGTCCTACTTTTTTAAGCAAATGTCCGGGTTTTTTTTTCCTCTGCTGTCATATTTTTATAAATTAAGCGATGACACCTTAAATAACACGAAAAAATATGACTGATGTGAGCAGACTGTCTTCGAAACTTAGAACAGGGCACTCTTTCTCTCAGCCATACATGAGAGACAAATCACAATTATAGCAGCAATCATAAATGCGACAGTCTTTGGTCTAGACTAGCTTAGTCCACAACAAATGTTAATTTTTACATACTAATTAAATTTTATTGGACGATTTTACAGTGGTATTTTTGACATCTGGTACCACTAAAAAGTAAATTTACTCGTATAGTCTATACTGTGAGTTAAATAGCCCGAAATGATTTTTATTACCAAATGTCTGGCAAATTAAACGTAATATATATAAATACATATTTGCATATTAGTTGTTGCTGTTTATTATCAATTAAATTGTTTCCCAATAAAATTTTCCTTGTAAAATTTTTATTCTTTAGAAATGTTCTATTTCTTCACTTTTGTTTTGAAATGACGTCAAGTATTTTGGCAGTTTTTAATGAACCAAAGTATTGTTTGATCTAACTTGTGTTACGATTTTTTTTTTGTTTTGCTTCTGTTTTTAATTAAAACTTTTTTAATTGAAAAGACTATAAATTTTACATTTGTTTACCATAATTTTATTTTGTTTATGTACTAAACTTTTTGTTGGGGTTTTCTTTTATTTATTTAATTTTTTTTGTTTATTTATTTTTTATAATTCAGGCATATATCTTTTATTTTTAGTTAAAATTTATTAAATTCCTAGTATTTTTTATTTCAATCCTCATCCAAAAGTATAAAAATGTAAGTGAATCTTTAGAGTTTGCCTTGAAAAACATGCGGAATGAAAATGTTCGGAATTATCAAAGCATTATTGTTACAAATTCATAAATATCGCACTTGTTTAACAATACTGTAATAACTCACAATGTTCATTTTATTACTTTTTACCCAATATCGACAATTTATTCATATCTACCAACTGTAAACATTTTGTATTGCTACTTCGCAAAAAAAAACCGATCATCGATACATCCCACATAGCATTTGGAATATTGTTTTACCAAAAATCAGCAAACGGAGTCGTTTAAGACTACCTTAGATGATTAAACAGTTGCGCGCTCAAAAACCAACTCGAAAATTAGTCCAATAAATGCTTAGAAAAAGACTTGAGCGCAATCATAAATTGATCTGGCATATGCTCGAAATGTGACCGTTTTGAGTATTGTTATAAAAATAAACTTATGTTAGCTTTGTGCTGTCGATATTGTAGGCAGTACCTTAGCTGAGTGGTTGGTACATAAGGTTACAAATCCGAAGGAGCTTGGTTCGATTCTCAGTTAAAAGACAATTTTTTTTTTATTTTACTTTCTCGAAAATGAGTGGTAATTGACTCAAAAATGATCACAAATACTGTTTAGAAATTACAAAAAAAATTAGTCAAAGCTGATTTAAAAGCGGGTAATAAGAGACTCTTTAAGAGGAGTCGTACGTAGGTAGGGTACCATTTTCTACCGACAAAATTATCTTTTATGATCAGAAAATGAGCGCATAAATGATTATTTTAATCGAGCTGAGGAATCAATAAAGACTCGAATATGATCAATAATTTCATAAATTGCTAGCTGGCATGCTTATTTATGCACATTAGGGTGATAACTATTTTTTGGCTACACTCTCTAGTTCCAAAATCGTGTATGGGATGGAAAATAAGTAAAAATAGCGATCTCACTTTTTCGCGACTGTGCAAAAAGTTCACTCACCAAATGCATTGAAGTTTTGTATACACAATTTTTTTTATTAAAAACAGTGATATTTTACTCAATTTTGTTAACTCAATTCTGTTGGTTTTTTATGTAATCGTATTTACAAAATCGTTACCCGCCATTTTGAGTAAAAAAATAACTTTAAAATGTTTTCTTTAATAAAAAAATAAATAAAAATGCATATACAAAACTTCAATGCGTGAACTTTTTTCAAGGTCGCGAAAAAGTGATATCGCAGTTCTTAGTATTTTTCCGTGCCCTACACGATTTTGGAACTATCGATAGTATCGATATTTATTTATTGTTATGACTATCGATGTTTTTATTCTGCAATCGATTATTATTTGGAAACAATCGATATTTTTGCCACTATCGATAGTAAATGATCCACTACTATCGTTGTGATAGACATTTAAAAATTATTGAACTCAAACATTTTTCTTATATTGAAATGCTACAAGGATTTTAGTTTTGTTTTTTATTGAACTAAGAAATAAAGTTCTGTTTTGTATAAAAACCAGTTTTATTTAACATTTCTACATACATAGTTAGTACTTTCTTTGAGAACTACAAATTCTGATAGTATCATCGATAGTTTTTCTAACTTTTGATAGTTTAGAATCGATATATCGATATATTTGTTCAAACTAACGAAAATTTTCGATAGTGACACTATCGATAGATTTCAACCTCTAGCTAATACCCTCCATAATCAATTTCAATGTACATAAAAATTCCAAAAAAATATTTTTAATTGTGTGAGACGGGGTTCACACAGGGCAATTTTGGTTGCGCAACTTTTAATTCAGCCGCGAGAAAGCCAGAGAGCAACAAAGTTTTTCTCGGCCTTTCTCCCAGATGAATTAAAAGTTGCGCAACAAGAATTGCGATGTTTTCTTATACATACTTTTAATTTTTTATATAAATGGTGAAACGGCGCAAAGTGTTTGTCTATACAAATTGACATTTCAGTTGAGTTGAGTAAAGAAAAATAAAAGAAAAAGGCAAAATGTTAATAAAAGTAATGAGAAAATTGTCGCGTCGGTCGTAGTTGTTATTATGGACTTTGTTTCTCTCTGAATGATTTTCTGTCGACGTCACAGTCTTGTTCTGTTTCATGACTAAGTCCGTAGGAAACATGGCCCAAAGCATTACTCATAATCGCTATCGCCTTAAAGGGCTATTAGACACGCATACTTGTCTGCAGACACGTACGATGGCATACTTTGGCGTTTGCTATTACACTGTCGAACGCTGACGGCATACTTCAGTACACAGATATTTTTGAAGCGAAAGCATGGCAATAAAAGCGGAAATAACATTAGCAAAAGACATTTTTGTTCACAAATTTTCGATACGCACACAGCAGCGTCAACAAGCGAACTGAATTTTTACGAAGTATGACGGACACGGTATTAGACGAATATGTTGGTGTGTGACAGACATCAGAAAATCAAAAATTTTTGAAAACCAACCAACATGTCTGACGTACTCAACATACATGCTATTAGATAGCGAGTTTTGGTATGCCATCGTACATGTCTGCAGACAGGTATGCGTGTCTAATAGCCCTTTTAGTTCTATGCATATTCACGGTTTTTAATATTTCCGAATCTCTAAAAACTCCTTTAAAGTGGGCGAAATGTTCTTAATGCAGAGAAATGGAAGGTTCTTAGCCGCAGCAGTACTGCCAAATGTAAATAATAAAGTTGGTTTTAAAAAGATATATTTTCAAACAAAAGTTTATGAAACGTACAGAAAAATGTTATGTTTTATTAATTTTTTTTTCAGCAATTAGTTAAATAGTACAAAAATTTCATGGTACAAAAATAGTACAAACATTTTAAAATAGTACAGCTTTTGTACTATAGTACAGAAAGTGGCAACGCTGGCTTTAATACTCGTACTCGTATGTGTAGACTTGGGTCCAACTCGTTCGAACTCGCTCAGCAGATCGTTTTAGACACAAACCTATGATTAAACCCATGTATTTTAAATGGGTTTGATCATAGGTTTGTGTCTAAAACGAGCTGCTGAGCGAGTTCGAACGAGTTGGACGAAAGTCTACGTATGTGCATGGATAAGTTACGAGTATTAAAAAAGTGACTTTTTGGCTTTCTCTGATACATAAAGGGTGGGCAAATTTGTGGTTAGGAAGTAAATAGGCTTTCAAATGATGAAATGTCAAGAATTGAGCTGTCATCCATCCTTTGGCATTTATTTAGAGAAAACTTGGGAAATTTTAACCATTGAACGCTACACTCTTGAACAACGAAGTTTATTTGTGAAAATTTACTATCAAATTTGTGAAAATTTTACTGTATCACTTCGTAAAATTCGAGCACGTTTTCGTCGTAATCAGCATTCTTTAATTTTTGGATGAGTTGCACGTTATAAGAGTGAAGATCTTTATGCAAAATGTTGCGCAAAGCACCTCTGGTGATATCCAATTGTGAGTCATTGCCAGTCATTGCGAAAAGGGCATCAGTCACACTTTGTTAAAATTTAGTACAACTTTTTCAAATTTAGTAAAATTTTCAACATTTTGATAATCATTATCACAATGGTTAAAATTTCCTAAGTTTTCACTAAATAAATGCCACAGGATGACAGTTCAATTCTTGACATTTCATCATTTGACAGCCTATTTACTTCCTAACCTCAAATTTGCCAACCCTTTATATAGAAACGCCCTAACAATTTTTTTCAAATTGATTTTTTGCATATATCGCTATATGAACCTCTCTCTAATCTATCGAAATGTGCAAAAAAACTAGATTTGAAAAAAAAATTAATTGCGGCGTTTCTATATTAGGGAAACAATATGTATATTTAACATGAATACACTTCTTTTTCCATAACATACTCAACTCCCAAAGCGTTTTCAAAGGCCCTAAAACTTTATTTTCAAGAGCTGCAATGTGTTCTCAAAAGACATTTACCAAACCAAAACAACTGCGAAATTTGTTGCTGCTGATAGAAATCGAGTTTGTTTAAACACAAAATGTTGCTGGTAAAATAAAATACTATATGATGGTACAAGAATAATGTACAAACAAGTAGTTTGAGCAATTATTATGCGGTTTACTGAACTTATATATTGCGGAAGTTAACAATAGACGGAAAAAAGCACAAGAATTACAAGCAGAAATCTATTCGAAACAAAACTGTAAGAAAAAACTCCATCCAATCTGAAAAAAAATTATGAAAATATATTTACAAAACAAATAAACAAACATGCCTGGGAATAAGAAAAATATGTGCAAATGTATTACAATAAAATTGTAACAAATAGAAAAATAAAATAAAACTGTCTCAAGATTATAAAACTCCAGATAAAATTTCTAAAGACTTTTTTATCAAATACTCTTTCTATACAATAGACATACAGAAGAAGAAATACCTTCTTTTAGTTTCAAGTAATTAATTTAAATTTTTTATTTATGCCACCAAAAGACCCCACCACAGCCAGAAAACTCTCCTGAGAAATAAAAGCCATAAAATTATAAATTAAAATGTGATTTTCTTGGTCGTTATTAGAGTGTGAAGTTGATTACCACTTATTCTGGTCACCCTTTTGAAACAATGAAGGCCTACTCCGTGATAAAGTTGTATTTTAAACAATTTTATTAAGTTTTGTTTTTCTCAATTATTTATGGCAGATTAAAAACAAAGTGAACTTTCTGCTATTCCCACACAATCTTTAAACTTTCTTGTATCTTCCAGTCTTGACAAAAAAAATATTGAATTTTTTTCTAATATTTAATTGTTGTTTGACCAAATTTTAAAACAATATAGTTTTGACATTTAGCAATAGTTATTAAAAAAGAATCTAAAATTTCTAATTCAGTTACTAACAGACTTTTATATAAAGTTAAAATTATTAAAGACGTTTTTTTTTTGTTCATCACATGTTGCAGCCGCGGCAGGGGCGTAGATGGCGCAGTCCGGATTTCCAATTTTCAAACACTATTCTCAGCAATTGTGGTCGTATTTCGCCGGTAACTCGCCGAATATTATGTTCCAAGTGTTCAATCGTCTTCGGTTTATCGGGGTAGACAAGTGGCTTGTCATATCTCGAAAGAAAATAGCACAGGCCTTCAATATTTTTGCCCTTAAAAAAAATATATTCTTTTGTTCCAGACACATATATTTTTTGAAATATCACGATTTTTATTTTTACGTTATTTGCCTCACTTTTCCGTATTCGCTATATCTTCTAGATTCATAATCTAGACAAAATTAACTTCCTTTTGAGTAGAGTTTTGTTGAAAGTCCTTTTTGTAGTTTTAAATTTTTTAAGAGATTTTCGAAAAAAAATTTATTTTTCATAAAAAAATACTATTTTTCGACATTAATTTGTGAATAATTAAGAAACCACTAATTTGTTCAAGTAATTGTATTAAGACAGTTTGAAGGTAATTTTATCATACATCTGTTAATGCTCTGTTGGTCGAAATCGGGCATACCGTGCTCGAGTTAAGGTGAAATATACTACTGTTGTAACTAGTGAAAATATTAGATACGCCCATAAAAAAATGTGTAAGCGATAGGAAAAAACTGGGTTGGAATCAGTATATTTTAGCGCATCATTGATTAGAAAAAGTTTAGTTTTGTTCAAAACGGAAAGAAAAAGTACCAATTCGTAAGTCTGTGTAATTAAAGGGTATCCCTTCAAGAAAAGCAAGGAACAAGCCAAACGAAAATAGTCGTCATAAGAGAAAAAAAGCCCAAAAGATAAAAATTTGCCAAAAGGAAAACAAGAAACAAGAAAAAAAAAAGCGTCAAAACACAAAAAAAAGTCGCCAAAGCCAAAAAAGTGCTAAAGCGAAAAAAGCACCAAAACGAAAAATAATCACCAAAACGAAAAAAGCTGAAGCGAAAAAAGCACCAGAAAGAAAAAAACGCTTTAAAAAAGCAGCAAAGCAAAAAAAGCACCCAGCGAAAAAAGTACCAAAAAGGAAAAAAATTGCCATAACTAAAAATGCTAAAATGAAAAAAGCAGCAAAAAGAAATAAATCCCAAAACTAAAAAAAAACCTAAAATGAAAAAAGGACGGGAACGAAAAAAACACCAAAATTAAAAAAGCTGAAACTAAAAAAGCTGAAACGAAAAAAAAACCCAAAACGAAAAATCACCAAAACTAAAAAAAATCGCTAAAAAACAAAACGTTAGTTCATTAAACGAAAAAAAAAGCCAAAACGAAAAAGTCCCCAAAAATCGCTTAAAAGAAAATAGTATTGGTAATATATTGAAAGAAAATCCATAAAAAATTTCGTGAGATATTTAAAAACAAGTTCAAATTCTTGGTAAAAGATATTTAGTAACGATGACATCATTGAACAAGCAAACGCATATTATGAAGACATTGAGAAATCCCATTTTTTTTTTGGAAGATAGAGAATTGAAAAAACGTTGCACAAAGTTCATTGAGCTAAAAAAATAATTGAGACAATATTGAATTGAAGGAAACAAGTTTTAAGATGTTTGATTATAATTTTTTTTCAGTCAAATAATCGCACACCCTTCATAAAACTATCCCATTGTGCAGGGTTTGTTTACCTTTAGTAATTAAATAAAACACGAATTTGAGCGTGATACTTCATGATTCATATTAACAATATTACTTGCTTCGAATAGTAAATTCAAGTTTAATATTTTTAGCATATTTAAACGATTTTATTGTTATCAATTGCTAATTATGTGTCATGTGTTTGCAATGTACAGCAAGAAGAAGCCTTCAAGACAATCGACAAATATAATCATAACGCACCTTATTATAGTAATTTTAGTTTGTTAGCGATAAGAACTAGTTGCAGGCATTTTAAAGAAAATTATGTTTAACAAATTTTAATATTGAAAACAAATATTTATTTTTTATTTAATATCGTCATATGAAACTTAAGACCATGTAAGTGACAAAAATTTCCAAATCGGGGTTTCAATCAATTGTTGTATATTATACTCGTATCCATAGCCCATGTCCCCACAAATTTTTAGGCTTCTACTGCCATGCTCAACTCCGTTATCATCAAAAAGAAAACAAAGTAGTTACTATAACTTGTACTATTTCATAAACTGTTTTCCCTCTCCTGTAAAATTTCAAAAATTGTAGTTACATGGTTTTATGTTTTATATGACGATATGTAGATAACTCTACGCAACAATTTTGAACTTTCTGAATGCTTCGGATATCAAAATAGATAATACTTACCCAGCAAAAACTTTTGTCATTTTTGTAATCGGTAGTACTTTATAAATGGGTAACAAAGTAATGAGTGGTACTTATTTAACTTATTACTATGTTTCAAATTAGATCTACTACCTAATTTTTAACAAAATTAGTACGTATTTTTCTCATTATCTGAAAGTAGTTACAATTTGTTGATATATATTAATAAAATAAGTAGACAATCACTTTTTAAGTCAACATGTGTTTGTCTATGAAAACTAATTTTTGTCGCTTACCGAATACCGGCATTTTACGCGAAAATCCCGGGATTTTGGTAATAGCAAAAATATGGTAATAATTTTTTATATTGAATACATGAGCATCAGTTACCCTGTTAAAATTCAAATATTCAAATATTTGAAATTGAATGATAACGGCATTTACACGTTGACTTTGTTGCATGGTTTTTTGGAGTTTAATGGCGAAAGAGAGTTCAAAAAAAGTCACACAAAAAAGTTATCGCAATCAAAATGCAGCTTATGCAAAAAGCTTCTAAAGAACTTCAGGGAGTTCTAATAGAGGTTTTTTGCCACATATTTATATACTTTGTTCAATAAATATTTGAAAAAAATGTGTTTTAAATATTCGATTACACGGTCTCTCAGAGATCTTCAAAAATTTACTTAAGTTAAATTTTCAAAGATTTGTAAAAAAAAATGTCTAAGTTTTGTAAAAAAAAAATCACAAATAAACTTGTAACATGCGACTTATATTCTCGAAGAGGTTGGATTCTTGGCTACAATTTTCATATGGTCCAAATGAGGTACAAGTAAAGATGTGCCCAAACATGGTCAAAATCAATTTTCAAATGCTGTAATTGTTAGATTGGCAGCGTTAGATGGTTGGCCTTTTTCTCTATTTATTACTTCAACTGAACTACGACAAAAGTCATAGGAAACAGATTAAGAGATTTTAATGTATCATTGTCTTAAGATATCGTTGGCTCTACTACTAAAGGCGCCCCAACCATGAATGAATTTATTAGATTTTTTAATGGGATCCCGTTTATTTTTTAAGTAAAACTCCCGAATCCCGGGTTTCAAAAAACCTAGTCCCGTTTGGCATCCCTAATACATACAATGAAAAAAAAACATGCAACATATGAACGAAATCGTTCGTATATTTTACGAAATATTTTGTAATTTCGCACCACGAAATTCTTTCGTAAAATGTAACGAAACGAACGAATTTTTTGTGTTTATTTTACGAAGTATGTTTTGTGTTTTAAGAAATAATTTTGTATATAATACGAAAGAGTTTCGTAGAAAAGAGAAAAAAGTTTTACATTTTACGAAATAATTTCATAGCTTAAGGTAATATTTAGAGAATATTACTAAATATTTTTTGTGTTTTGCGAAAAAATTAAACAACTTTTTTTTACATTTTTCTTGTTATTAATTTTTTCTCAGAAATCCCATTTGTGTGCCCCTTTTATTATCAATTTTGAAATTGAAAATTTGCAACGGTAACGCTGTCTAGAACTTATATGTATACGGGTCACTTAGCGCCCAATTTTATATGATTCAATAATTTTAAGAACAACTTATATAGTCCATAATTGATTTCGTAATATGTACAAAATTTTAGTATATTTTACGAAAAAACGTACTAGTAAATGTTTTCGTTACTTTCGTAAAACTATAAAATTCTGGTGTAAAAATTTATTCCGTAATATCTACGAAAGTTTCGTATATTTTACAAAAAGAAATAACTACGAAGAGTTTTCGTTACTTTCGTCAAATAATACTATTCTGGACTCAACCTAATTCGTAATATGTACGAAAGTTTCGTACATTCTACGAAAAAAGTAAATACGAATGGTTTTCGTTACTTTCATAAAATAATAAAATTCTAGACTAAAACTTTTTTCGTGGAATGTACGAAAGTTTCGTATATAGTACGAAAAAAGTAACTACGAAAGTTTTTTTCGTAAAATGTTGCATGGATTATTTTCAGTATACTTACATCCATACAGAGATCATTGTATAAATAGTCCGAATAGATTCCCATGACCTCAAAACGTAGAGAAGTGATTAAAGTTCGATTTTCGAAAATATGTTCGAATCAGTAAGTTCCTACCTCTGATTTCGGGAGTTTAAAAAACAAACATTCAATAAGTTATGCTATTATTTTTGGCGTTTTGGACAATAATTTAATACTTATTTTTTTGAAATTGTATATCTGCTTTTTTTAGTAAGCTTGTTGCTTGGATTTCAATTTTTCAAGCCAGTTTGGAACAAATTTAAAGCGGATAGCATGGACTGACAAGTGTCTACTTTTAGTCTATTTGATTATACGTTTCTTAATAACGTTAATTTGATAAATACCGGATCTAAATACCCAGTATTTTTCCTCTACTATTAATTAAAGATAGAATTTCACCACACAGCTTTTGGTAAGAAAATGTAATAATATGGTCTTAATATCTATAATATCGCCCCTTGAGTACATATTTCTAGCTCGGCTTCATGCCACATATATAGAAGCTTGGGCATCTGCGTATATTTATTGCAAAAATAAAAGCAAAAATAGAGTTTGTTCAAAAAGGGGCACAAAATAATACAAAATGCTACAAAAGGGGATTCAAAACAAAGGGGCACAAAAAGTGGCAAGGCGGTCAAAAAAAGGGCAAAATGCGACTTTAGGGACACAACGGTAACGCTGAGTACAATCATGTGATCTGACTTGTGACAGGTTCTTTTCATCACTCTATGGTACTTGGAAAAATATTTAGATCCTTAGAGTTGACAATTGGGAATAATTATTTACAATGCCAACTTTTTAAGTATTTTCTTTAGAAAATATTATACACTTTTTTAAACGCTTTATAGACAATAGTTTAGCTATTTCTTTTTTGTCTTCTGCTTTATTTTCTGAGTTTAATATTAAAAACAAAAATCGATGAATACACGTTAACGGCTGCCGTGCCGGCACGTCAATGTCTTGTATTCGAGAAGTTGGAAAGAAAATCCCACTATGTTTGTATTTAAAATATGTTAGTGTAATAAATAATGAGTTTTTTTTATTAAGGAATGTATTGTCTTTTAATGGCAGTGTTTTACTTTTGAGCACGTTCGATAAAGAAACTTTGCGAAATAAATCAAATAAGTGTTAAAATAACTGATGACAACAATGGTGGCATACATATAATTGCGAGTACATAAATGAAAAGCTATTTTTTTTTTGTCTTATAAAGTCAATGTCGGACAAAAAGTTGGAAACATCGTTTTTGTGCAGCTTAGATTTTTTTAATTTCATTTTATACTAAAAATTTTTAATTATACAGAAACAAGTTTGACCACAAATAAATAGTATGAAACGATTTCATAAATTCCCAGCAAAAACTTTGCTTACTGGTAGGCATATTTTATTTTATTAAAAACTAAGTAGTAGTTCTAATTTGAAGCATAGTAATAATATAAATAAGTACCACTCATTACTTTGTAACCCATTAATAAAGTACAACCGATTACAAAAATTAAAAAAATGTTGCTGGGTTATACTATATAGTGCAACACTAAAAAAATACACTGGGTTTACCATAAATGATTATCCTTCGCCATCCTAAAGATTAAATTAGTGCATTAACAAAATTTATACGTCACGACACAGTTAGTGACCGCAAAAAAATACCACAAAAATTTTTTCAATGAAACGTTTGTTTGAAATAAAATTTATTTATTTTCGGCATAAAGTTTACGATATCCGAATGTATACAATGAATATCAGAAGTAAATTGTAACAAGTTTGTTTACTTAAAATTGCTGAGAGAAATAATAAGTTGCACGCTGTAAATATCAGCTGGTATTTTAAAGGTTTTTGTAGTAATTCTCATCAGTTGTTTTTCAGTTTTTATATACATAAACGGCAGAGCTGTAAAAAATTGCAATCAATTGTTTCAATTTTCAATCAAATTGATTTCATTCTTTGATTTAAAAATGATTTCAGATTTCAAAATGAAATCTTTTGTGATTGCAATCATTTTAAAATAATAATTGTTGTCCAAATCATTGAATGCAATCAATTTAATTGCAATCAATTTGATTGCAATTAAATTTTTGTTGAAATCATGCGAGTGCAATCAAATTTTTGTTGAAAGCATATGATTTCAATCAATTCCCCTGAAGTCACAACTATAGACAAAGTCCAACAAAATAATATAAAAAACGTAGCAAAACGTAGGTTTGTTAGCCACTTTATGCATTATTTTTTTAATTATTAGATTAAGCTTTATTTCTAGAAGAAGGAGTTTAATTTGAAGAGAACGATGATTTTTATTCCGATTTCATTTTGATTGTAATTACTTCATTTGATTGCAATCAATTAATATAGAAATTGTTTTCAAAAATTAATTGCAATCATTTTTATTGAATTGATTTCAAAATCAAATTTACGAAATCAATTTTACGATGTTGATTGTTATCAAAAAACTAGCAATCATTAATATGAAATCATGTGATTGCAATTAAATTGATTGCAGTCTTTCACAGCTCTGATAAACGGATGGTGTTAAAAACATTTAACAAAGTGAAATTTTACAACCGCTTTATAAACATTTTCAAATAATCTTTTCATTTAAGCCTTTAAGAAATTTTTTTTGTGTTTGAAGTCTACTGACGATTTGGTGAAGCACCAATGAAATGTTGCATATAGACAATGCTTAAACACCAGCAAATAAATTTCATTTAAAATAAAATAATGACAATATGTCGAATAATAAATTTCTTAAAGGTTTACTTTGAATTTTATTTTTCATTTTGCCTTATAAATACTTTTCTTGTTATCCAATGGATTTCTAATTGTACAAAGGTGTAGAAAAATAAAATAGATTCATATCGAATAAAAAGTTATTTGCTGGGTTTTGTATAAGTTCCAAACCTGATATGCTTATTTTTGAAAATCATTTATTTGTAAATTCTCAAATGGCTTTTAAAAGTTTGTGCATAAGATAAAGGGTTTGTAACTGTCAAAATTGTGTTTGAAGTCTACTGACGATTTGGTGAAGCACCAATGAAATGTTGCATATAGACAATGCTTAAACACCAGCAAATAAATTTCTTTTCATTTAAGATTAAATTAAATTAAAAATAATAAGCAAACATTTAAATAGCTTCAGTTTATGTGATTAGTTGCTGGAAGTTAATAATAACATTAAAAATTTTAAATTTTACAAGCCCCACGAAGAAAGCGGCTGGACCAATTTTCTTCAAACATAGGTTAGAACATTTTGGATCAAGTCTCCCTTGAAACAAAATTTACTAAATCAAAATCGGTTCAGCCGTTTGGTCTGTACGTGGACTCGTGCAGACAGACAGGTACACATAAACACACTACAAACTTATAACACGACTTTCTTTGGTCGGGTGTTAAAAATATTGTGAAACTAATTTTTTATAGTCTGGAACAAAAAAATTTTTTTTTTGATATATAATAAAAAAATTCAGCAAGTTTTCTTGTTGAATTCAGATAATATTTTTGTTTAAAAATTTTGAATATTTTCAAACAAATTGTTTTGAAGAATTCGTTTATTTTAGTTAAAGAGTTTGTTTAAATTTGTTTAGTTTTGAAAAAAATTTTTAGTCAATAACAAATTTTTTGAAATGAAAGAAGTGTATTTTCTAACCGACTTAAAAAAAAGAAGAAAGTTTATCAATTCGTCATGGATTCAAAGCTCCGGCATTTACAAGCCGGTTTCAGATTTTGTCCTTTGTTTAGAAGAATGTAATTCCACATTGATCCTGTGGAATAGGGGGCAGGGTGATGCCCATATAAAATAAATGTACATTCATTTTCAAATTACTTCTATTCAACCGATTTTTATGAAACTTTGCACACACATTAAGCTCCTGTTCAAATAGTACATCATGATTAAAAAATTAGGCACTGCCACGCCCATGCTAATTAAATATTGTTTACAACAATTTCTACCAAACCGATTCTTATGGAACTTTTCATACATATTTAGTTATCGTTACAATACAATATTATGGTGAGAAAAGTAGGCAGTCCATGCCCATGAAAAGTAAATATTAATTTTAACTACTTCTACTTAACCGATTCTTATAAAACATCGCACACACAATTATTTCTCGCGAAAGTACAACATGATGATCGAAAATGTGGGCAGTGCCACACCTATTTTGTAGTCGTTTTTTTCCAGAATTATTATTTTTGTTTAATTTTTGAGGCATTTTTGTTTGAATTTAGAAATATTTTTGTAGGTCCGTTTTTAGACTAATTCATTGAATTTCCTTACTGAAAATAATCAGATCTGCTCTGTATTCCATTCGGAATGGAAATGTAAGTAAGGCTGCCTTCCTAAACGTCTGAATGCAACGTCAAAGCAGTGTTTAAATCAAGCAATTATACTTTACAACACTGCAAATCAAATGCATTGTCAAACAAAAGCATTGCCAATTTAAATAGTGCGCTAGTAGCTTTTATTTGCATTTCAGCTGCAAAACAGATGACTTTAGGAATGCAATACTTTGTCAAAGTTTGCACGGTTGCGTTTGGGAATACGTGACATTGTTGAACTGCAAAGCAACATGCGTTTAGGAAGGCATCCTAGTTGTCATTACATTGTTGTTATAAATATGAATTTGTAACAATAATGCTTTGATCATTCCGAACACTTTCATTCCGAATGGAATACAGAACAGACCTGAATATATATGGGCAATTCAAAGCGAACTTGCATATTGTTCTATCCCGTATTTTGTACTTAAATACTACCTGATACTTTGAACAGCTTATATCTCATAACAGCTATAATTTCTTCTATTTTTCCCGAAAAGTTCATTTTGAAATCGGCACGTATTAATTTGCGATGTCTTTTACACTTTAATTTTTCACACACTTTTGTTAATTTATTTTATACAATTTAATTTAATCCAAAGTTATTAAATTAGTTTGGCTTAAGTTCATTTTTAATTTAATCTTTCGATCAAATTATTTTTTTTTTTTTTTATTTAAGAAAGAAATTCTAAAGCATGTAAATATTGAACATTCAAAGAAAAATTTGGCTGTACGGAAGGTTGAAATGACAGCTGTTTCGTGACCACCAAGTCTACTCATCAGAGTCCTTTACCCACACTACTACTGACAGTGGCAACACTGTAGTGAAAATCCTACTAATATTAGTAAGCTCAATTAACACACTGTCGCCATCTTGTGGCGAGTCGCACCTTATTGAACTTTTGTCTCAATGTTCGGAACTTCGCTAACTTTCTTTTTCTTAGCTAAGAAAAAGACAGTTAGTGAAGAGAAGGGGAATAACTTTAGTTGTGGCAATAAAGTACGTGCTACGGCTGCACAGCTGACTCTTGTCTTCATTAGTTAACCGACAGCAAATATTGTTAAAAATTTTACAGAATGGCAAAATCGTTAATTTGCTTGTTTAATTTTTTAACAATGACAACTATTGTTAAAATTGAATAGAGACTAGCACTATAGTTCATATTATTTACGGCAAGATGAATGAACAAGTTTTTCGAAAAAATCATTTATGGCAAAAATTTTTTTAAAAAGTTCTTTTGGTATTTACTATGAAATTCACACGATATCCGTTAAATTTTTAAATTTCACAGGTAAAATATTTCCTGATTTTATAAATTTCCAACTGAACTTGTTCATTTAATGATTTTATTTCAACTCCGTCAGCAATGTTTGAAGACCTTATCATTATTAAGATTATTTACTATTTATTTAACAACTCATGCAGTTAATAAAAGCAATCTTATCTGAAAATGGTCCAAGTATTGTATAAATAAAATAAATGCAGTTTAATATTTGCTAAAAATAAATATATTTAAATACATTTTGTTTAAATACGGGTTTTTTTTTATTAAAATTACAACTTGCTAACAATACCTCACGTTTTTATGAGTTTGTTGGACTTGACGCTTAATTAAATTTATTTCGAATTAAAATATGTATGTGGTTTCAAGTCAGGCTGAAGAAAACAATATGTAATAAAACTATTTTCGAATTAGTAATAGTGTTCACATCCCAATAAGAAGGAGAGACACTTTTGCTCTCAGCAAAATTACAAGAAAGATAATACGAGTAGCAGCAACTACACTGAAAAATTTCATGCAACATATGCACGAAAACTCTCGTACATATTTCGTAATTTCGCACCACGAAATTCTGTCGTAAAATATACGAAATGTACGAAAATAATCAAAAAATAAAAGTTAAAAAAAAGTGAGGCTCAACCTGGCCACGAACTCGCAATCTTCGTATTTCAAGTCATGTACTCTACCCACTGAGCCACTTTCTACTGATTTTATAAAAGCTAAAAATTAGTTTTATTTACTTACATCTGAAAAATACGTCAATTTATAAAAAATTATTTTAATTAATTTTATCCAAAGTTATTAAATTAGTTTGGCTTAAGTTCATTTTTAATTTGATCTTTCGATCAAATTATTTTTTATTTAAGAAAGAAATTCTAAAGTGTTTAAATATTGAACATTCAAAGAAATATTTGGCTGTACGGAAGGTTGAACTCACAGCTGTTTCGTGACCACCAAGTCTACTCATCAGAGTCCTTTACCCACACTACCACTAACAGTGGCAACAACACTGTAGCGAAAATCCTACTAATATTAGTAAGCCCAATTAGCACACTGTCGCCATCTTGTGGCGAGTCGCACCTTTTGAACTTTGTCTAAATGTTCGGAACTTCACTAACTGCCTTTTTCTTAGCATGTTCAAATATTTTTAAGCTTTTTCGAAAGATCAAATTAAAAATGAACTTAAGGCAAACTAATTTAATAACTTTGGATAAAATTAATTAAAATATTTTTTTATAAATTGACGTATTTTTCAGATGTAAGTAAATAAAACAAATTTTTAGCTTTTATAAAATAAGTAGAAAGTGCTCAGTGGGTAGAGTAAATGACTTGAAATACGAAGATTGCGAGTTCGTGCCCAGGTTGAGCCTTACTTTTTTTTAACTTTTATTTTTTGATTATTTTCGTACATTTCGTATATTTTACGACAGAATTTTTAACAAGGAAAAATTTTTACGAAAGGTATTCGTTACTTTCGTAAATTCAAAAAAATATTGCCTAAATGTTTTTTCGTAATATATACGAAAGTTTCGTATATTCTACGAAAAAACTCACTACGAAAGTTTTTTTCGTAAAAATGTTGCATGTATTATTTTCAGTGTATGTAACATAATTTTTGTCTAGCTCTGAATATATAATAAATAAATTGGAAAAACAATTGGAAATTCTTATACAGGAAGGTTTTGTATGCCTGCTGTAGGGTACCAGCAAGTGATGAGTAAGTTTCTTTTTCCGAAATTATTTAAAAGAGTAATATTTATTTTTACAGCGAAAGTACTCAACTGAATGAATGTATGTTTTATTTTATTTTTTCTACAAAGTAATTTTTATTTGAGTTTTTTTGTAATTAAGCAGAAAATGATGATGATGATAATAATGATGACGATCACGATGACACAATTCTAACTCTTTCATTATTAATATTTTGCATAAATTACTTTTTTTCCCGAAAAAATACCAAAAACAGACAAATTCCAAAAACGAATGCTAAAACAAGTTTTTGTTTAAAATGCTCTTTTAAAAACAACTCAACTGAAAAATTTCACTTTTTAATGATTTTAAGGTTTTTACGTATTATTAAAAAAAAGAGAAAATTAACTATTCTAGGTTGTGTTAATAACTAAAATATCATTAGTTGTCTTTTAATCGACTTGAAAAAATAGGAATTTTATCAATTCGTTTGTATTTTCTGTGTTTGTTCCCTAAAAACTCCGCCATTTATGAATTATTATGGAAAATTTTTATTACATATGAAAAAGTATAACTAACCTACACCGCTTGTATGTCTCTCTGTTTATTTTTTACTTTCACGGTTGTTCTGGGAATGATTTTTGCAAAAAATAAACACAAAAAGTGAACCACTATATATCTACTCTCTAAAAAATTGTATTAAAATCGCAGGACGAAATTAAAAGTTATGAGCATTGTTTATCTCTGACTTGTGTTCACATGAAAAAGTACAAAATTAGTATATTTTAAAATAATTCTTTACAACGATTTAAAGCTAAGCAAATAAGACCAATTTTAATAAAATCTCCCGACAATGGTAAAAATTATGTCAATTTCAAATAATTATTCGTACCAAAATGCGACCCACCTAAGATATTTTAAACGTACCGAAAATCATGAGTTCTTGACAAGAAAACGAACCTCTTTGTCTGAGAGAATTCCCTACGAATTCTAAAGAATTTAATAAAGGAATTTTCGACATTTCTGAGCTCATAGCTTTTACGTCCTTCTGTGTTAGAAATATATACGAATAAAATTAGAAATTTATCAGAAATGCAGCATAAAATTCGCTAATAAAATCAAAATGTTGTAGGACAAAAGAGTAAATTTTTTTCAGCAAGCTACGAAATGTAATTTCATGAGTGCGTCACAGTTACATTTTTAAAATCACGCACGATTACGCACGGTACTTAATTTTTAAATCGCGATTACGCACTATTGCGTAATCACGATCATGCTTGATTCACGCGTGAATCACGCCTAACCCGAAAAATTTACGACATTTGCACATCTCTATTTAAAACAATAAAAATTAAAGGGTATTCTATCAGTTAATGTAAATTTGACTATGTAATTTAGACAATTTGTAATTTAGGCAATTTGAAAATCACTAAAACTAAAAAGATTGCCAAAAACTAAAAAATCGCCAAAAACCGAAAACTTCGCCAAAATCGAAAAAATCGCCAAAAAGCGAAAGAATCGCCAAATCGAGAAAAATCAATAAAACTTAAAAAATCGCGAAAACTAAAAAAAATCACCAAAACGAAAAAAGCGTCAAAAGTAAAAAAAAATAGATAAAACAAAAAAAGTACCAAAACCAAAAAAAAAATTCGCCAAAACTAAAAAGATCACCAAAAACCGAAAAAAATCCGGAAAACGAAAAAAGCGATAAAACTGAACAAAAACCACCAAAACTAAAATAAATCGATAAAACTAAAAATATCGTCAAAAAACGAAAAAACGTTTGAATTGATTTTATTGCTTTTTTTTGTCTGTTTGTTTGCGAAGTGACTTCATCGAGAGTGTTCTTAACTATGTTTGAAGAAAATTGGTTCATGCGTTTAGAAGTTATCAGCTCCTTTCTCACTGTATCCTCTTGAGTCTGTGTGTCTGCGGCACCGTAACAATTCATTTTATTTATTTATTTATTTTTTTTTTTAAGTGACTGATCTAAAATCTCCTAAGCTATGTTTGAAAAAATCATCCATTTTCTTCGGGGGTTTTAATATTTTTAGTTTAATGTTATTGAGTCAGAGTTTCGAAGAAATTATTTACTCTTGAACCATTTCTTATCATGATAGCATTACGATGTATGGAGGAAACTAAACTTTGGATTTGCATATAAGCAAATGCGAATTATGATAACACTAAGCCGTGGCCATTCTGAGATCAAATTCAATATTTTGCTAATTGATCAGAAAAATCGCTAATTTTGCTCCGACTCCGATAAAAATCGACGAATGTGTTGCTTTAAATTTTATAAACTATGTATAGGTTTTTACCTTCAAAATCGGCCTTTTCCAAATCAAATTCAGGTTTTTAAAACACATATTCAGAGCTTTCTAAATCAAATTGAGTATTTTAAAATTCAAATTCAGCATTTTTAAAACCAAATTAAGCATTTTAAATATCAAAATTAAACTTTTTCAAATGAATTTAATTTAAAAAAGGGTGATTTTGATATTTAAAATGCCGAATTCGGATTGAAAAATGCTGAATTTGATTTGTAAAATGTTCAATTTGAATTTGAAATTTTGTACCGGCTTTTTAAAAACCTGAGTTTAATTTGGGGATAGGGCAAATTTGAAGTTAAGAACCAATAAACCTTTTTCTGAATACATATTGAAAACTTTTGTGTCAGCATGAGGATCAACACGACAAATTGTTTAAGACATTTCAGAATAATATTTTCGAAAAATTTGAGAGAACGCTTGCCAAAATATTTAGTTTAAAAATAGTTTATGATCGAAAACATTAGACTTTCCAACCTTTGAAACGAACTAATCAAGAACTTTGCAGCTTTAAATTTCGCAAATATAAATTTTGACTGGCAACTGACAATTTCAACCAAAACTTTAGAGTTTCACAATACTTAAAAATGTATTCAAGTGAAAATTGGTTCGACTCTCAGACGACAAAACTGAGTTGAGTTGAGAACGACAATAGGGGCAAAAATATGTTAAATCAAACATTACCATAGCCAGCCAGCCACTGCAATATGCCATACATATGTAATATTTTTAGTTAGCAAATGGCAACACAATTGAGGTGCGGTTGCCATACATAATCCGTTATCGATAGTAACTTTCAGATAGGTATGTAGTGTTGTTTTTTTATTAGAGAAAAAAGACTTTAACAACATTCTACAATATTCGTCATATATTTTAAAACAATAAATCTATTGTGTAGAGCTTAAAATGCCAAATGATGATGTTCATAGCAAATAAGCTGTTTGTTCACTAAATACGGGTCAAGTTCAATTGGATTTTTGTTAAAACATACCCACAAAAAAACAACATGACAACCTTAGAAAAGTTATACGTTAGAAAACAATTCTCTAGTTGCGGTAGAATACAAAAACTTATAAATAAAATTAAACAAAAAATACAATTTATTTATGAAATATATTATTTTGGCTTTGTTTTATAAATGAATTAATTCTAAACTAATCATTGAAACACATTATTTGTTATAATATATTAAATAATATCTGGCACATTATGTACATTAACAACAACAAAATACATATAAAGTAGTAACAATTTAACTGTACACTGTACACACAAACGCACACTTGCTTTAACAAAAATGGGATCAAGGCATATTCATTACAGGTACCACCATAACTAAAACAAATACAACACCAAAAAACACATGTATTTTGTTGGTAGAAATACCCCAGAAATATGTCAAATCCATTAACTGTGAGTCGCACACATTCATAAGGTCTCTCAAATTTACTAACACATGCCCGTTGTTGATAGAAAACTCCCAGAAATGTGTCAAAATCTATTAATAGATTGTCTGTGTGACGCACACATTCTCAAATTTACTAAAACAGCTGTTCTTGTAGTGGTACCTGTTCAATATACCTTGAATGGGATGGAATAAAATAACACATTAAAAGAAAATCAACAACAACAATAGGCCCCCAACAACCATTTCAACACCACCACCGCCACTCCCACTCTTTTTGGAATTAAAAATGAGAAATTTTTAGTTTTGGATCAATATGCCTGATATAACGGAAGTAAATACCTATGTTGCATTGCTGTTCTCTTACTTTTTTTTTCTTTTACTAAATCGCAGACATTATCTAGACAGGGTTGGTGTTGCATAGTTTTTTTTGTGCATGGGGAAACCAAAATACATAGAGCAAAGAGCTTTAAACAAACTTAGCAATTAAAATGTTAAGTTAAATAAATTGTTCTTATTATAAAGTTAAATATGTATGTTGAATGCAAAATTACACGGGAACTTCTCTATAACGACATTTGAAAACAAGCATTTAATAAAAAAAAAATTATTTAAGGTTTATTTGAAAAATAGCGATGAAAACAGTTTCAAAGATCGTGAATATGGGAGATTTTATAAATAACACATGTACGCCAGCAAAAACGTTTGTAATTTTTGTAATCGGTAGTACTTTAGTAATAGGTTACAAAGTAATGTATGGTATCACCACTTGTCAGGTGGCTCTGTTGAATGTGATTTTAATTCTTATATATACAACTTTTTCGCGAAAATTTAATACGAGAATTAAATCACTCTCAAGCTGATATTAAAGTGCATTTTCCCAGCGTTGCCATCGGTTTATTTTTCTTCATTCCCATTTTTCTGATTTTTGTTCTACTCAAGACAAACTTTTTTGGTTTGATTTTATACTTAAGTATATATGAACATGTAAACATGTGAAGAGCTCAAGCCAGAAGCTAATTGTTTATTAATATGATTATTTCGAACGTATTTGCTTTGTGAATCTAAATTGATTATTAGGCTAAGGTTCGCAACGTTATATTCAAAAAGAGTTGGGTATGATTGATATTCCAAGGAACAAGGGAAAAATTAACATCAACTTAATTTTTCAACGTACACAGCAGAACAGAGTAGCGTCACTTTCGGAAGCCGCTACACTTCCATCGTCAGTGCTCACGTGTATCTGCTATCACCACTTGTCAGGTGGCTCTGTTGAATGTGATTTTAATTCTTATATATACAACTTTTTCGCGAAAATTGAATACGAGAATTAAATCACTCTCAAGCTGATATAAAAGTGCACTTTCCCAGCGTTGCCATCGGTTTATTTTTCTTCATTCCCATTTTTCTGATTCGATTTTGACGAAAAAAATGTTTTTTTTTTGCAATTTTATCGTAATTTTTTATTTCTCTATCTCTTACGAATGCAAAGCCCTCTATTTTGTAATATATTCTGGTATGAGATGGAAACGGATGGATTTGAATCGGCGCCGATTTCAAAAACAAATTCTACTGAAACACGACTTATTTACGTTTTTTTATTGTTTTGTATGGAAAAAAAAAATAATCGAATAAAATATTATTACTTTTCCAACTCTAATTTTATTCAAAATATAATGCTTTTACCATATTTATCGAAAGAATTTTTAGTCAGGCAAACTGGAATAAAACAAAAGTTCTAGGTCGCTTGGAAACTGAATATTAAGTAGGTGTTTTGTTTTGACATATTGATTGATGTCTCCAGATATGCTAAAAAATGCATCGGATATTTATACAATAAATTAAATGACTTTATACTTAATGAGACTTTAAATAACAGGGCTATATTTACACGAGGGAGGCATAGTCGGTGCAATATATGGTCTGAAATTAAATTCCAAATAGTTGTCAATTTTCTTTACTCAATTTGTTCTTCCATAAATAATAATTTGCAACAATAATGCTTCGATAATTCCGAACAATTTAATTCCGAATGAAATACAGAACATACCCGATTGTCACTTACACGCAATTTACACCGTGATTTTTAAGACATGTCTTTTTTTTAATTCTCTTTTAAAGTTGCTACCAAAAACTTTTTGCATTTATACAATGATTTTTCATTTCATGTCTTTTTTGTACATTACTGTCAAAATTTGCTTTATTTACTCGTTCATAACAACAAAAACCCTAAAACAATAACATAAGAGAGAGAAAATGCAAATGGAACTAAAGAAATATATGAAAAAAATCTCGAAAACAGAAAACTTGTCTTTTTTTCTACCCCGCTTTCTTCTTTACCCCGCTCACTCTCATACAAAATAACATGCAATTTACACCGTGATTTTTAAGACATGTCTTTTTTTTAATTCTCTTTTAAAGATGCTACCAAAAACTTTTTGCATTTATACAATGATTTTTCATTTCATGTCTTTTTTGTACATTCAAAATTTGCTTTATTTACTCGTTCATAACAACAAAAAACCCTAACACAATCATATAAGAGAGAGAAAATTCAAATGGAACTAGAGAAATATATGAAAAAAATCTCGAAAACAGAAATCTTGTCTTTTTTTCTACCCCGCTTTCTTCTCTGCCCTGCTCGCTCTCATAAAAAATAAGACGTGATTTAAAGACAAGTGAAAAAATCACCGTATAAATTGCGTGTAAGACGTGATTTAAAGACAAGTGAAAAAAATCACCGTATAAATTGCGTGTTAGTACGTTTATACGCACGTGTTATTTGCAAATAAAAACGTACTGCTACCAAGTATGTATTTTCATTGTAAGTTAATAACTCACAAAAACAATTACTGATTAAGGCGCTATTTGCAAATAAGAAGTTTGGGTTGCCTCCTTTACATATGTTTAATAAAAAATAATAAAAAGATAAATATATTCACAAATAGATGAATAATCAGTGTTTTAATAAGTTAAAATAAAAAAGGATTTGGCAGCATTCTACGTTTTTATTTGCAAATAAGCTCTGCGTATAAACTAGGTAACTGTTTATGTTTGTTTATGAAAAAATATTTATGTTCACGTTTGTATGTATTTAAGTCTCTAGAATAAATTTTGAATTTGCTGAAATAATAGATAAAAATGTGGTATTAAAAATGGCTTTGAAGATTTTTTGAAGATTTTAAAAATAAAATGCAGATTTTGCAGACTTTTTCCTGAACATTTTTTTATTTTGCAGATGTTATGCCTAAAGATTCTGGCAACACTGGTTGTATCCTCTTGAACCCAGTGATGCCAAGTTTTTTGTAGCAAAAAGCACAATAAAATTTAAAAAAGGCACTAAAATCGTAATTTGCAGGTAAAAGCAGCTTAAAAAGGCATTAAAACATTAAAAAGAGCTAAAATTTCAAGACTTCAAAAAGCACTAGCGAAGTTCAGAATTTGATGCAAATTGTCTTGCGAAAGTGCAAATGCAAAATATCGTGGTTTTTTTAAGGAAATGTGTATTTTGTTGTTGGATTCCATTAAAAAGCTATGATATTTTGCATTTGCACTTTCGCAAGACCAATTGCATCAAATACTGAACTCCGCTACTAAAAGTAGTGCCAAAAGCACAAAGTTGGCATCGCAGCTTAAACGTGTATGCGTGTTGCATCGTAATTTATTTATTTATTAACACCCAACCAAAAAAAAAGGGGGTTGTTATGAGTTTTTAGTGTGCATCTGTGTATCTGTATGTCTGTCTGTTCTCTTGTAGAGCCTAAACGGCTGGACCGATTTTGATTTCGTTTCTTTCAGTTTAAGGGTGACTTGATCGAATGTTCTTAGCAATGTTTGAAGAAAATCGGTCCTGCCGTTTAGAAGTTATCTCATGTGTGTGAAGATAAATATGCCGAGTTAAATATGTTTTTACGTAAATGCTTACGTTACAACATATTTAGGTGTGAAGATAAATATGTTATGACGTAACGAAATTGGAGTTAATAAGCTAATTATGTGGGAAAAAACATATTTAGGAAGTTTTTATAGATTTTTTTATTCGATTCTATTGGAATATAATTATATTTAATATAATTACAATTCTGACAATGATTTTCTGAAAAGTTTTATGAGAGATTTTGACCAAAGTGGCCAAATGAAGGGTTGGCATGCAATCCCACTATATAGGAAATGAGTAGTAGGATACTTTCTACAACCAATTTCATTGGAATCCCTGAATTGAGTTTGTGAACAATTTTACAGCTCATTTAAATAATTTTTGTTCATACGTATGATCTCTGAGGGATTTTGGCCAAAGTGGCCCAATGAAGGGTTGGCATGCAATCCCATTATATAGGAAATGACTACTAGGATACTTTCTGCAACCAATTTCATTGGAATCCCTGAATTGAGTTTGTGAACAATTTTACAGCTCATTTAAATAATTTTTGTTCATACGTATGATCTCTGAAGGATTTTGGCCTAAGTGGCCAAATGAAGGGTTGGCATGCAATCCCACTATATAGGAAATTACTACTAGGATACTTTCTACAACCAATTTCATTGGAATCCCTGAATTGAGTTTGTGAACAATTTTACAGCTCATTTAAATAATTTTTGTTCATACGTATGATCTCTGAGGGATTTTGGCCAAAGTGGCCAAATGAAGGGTTGGCATGCAATCTCACTATATAGGAAATGACTACTAGGATACTTTCTACAACCAATTTCATTGGAATCCCTGAATTGAGTTTGTGAACAATTTTACAGCTCATTTAAACTCATTTTTTGTCATACGTATGATCTCTGAGGGATTTTGGCCAAAGTGGCCAAATGAAGGGTTGGCATGTAATCCCACTATATAGGAAATTACTACTAGGATACTTTCTACAACCAATTTCATTGGAATCCCTGAATTGGGTTTGTGAACAATTTTACAGCTCATTTAAATAATTTTTGTTCATACGTATGATCTCTGAGGGATTTTGGCCAAAGTGGCCAAATGAAGGGTTGGCATGCAATCCCATTATATAGGAAATGACTACTAGGATACTTTCTGCAACCAATTTCATTGGAATCCCTGAATTGAGTTTGTGAACAATTTTACAGCTCATTAAATTAATTTTTGTTCATACGTATGATCTCTGAGGGATTTTGGCCAAAGTGGCTAAATGAAGGGTTGGCATGCAATCCCACTATATAGGTAATGACTACTAGGATACTTTCTACAACCAATTTCATTGGAATCCCTGAATTGAGTTTGTGAACAATTTTACAGCTCATTTAAACTCATTTTTTGTCATACGTATTATCTCTGAGGGATTTTGGCCAAAGTGGCCAAATGAAGGGTTGGCATGCAATCCCACTATATAGGAAATGACTACTAGGATACTTTCTACAACAAATTTCATTGGAATCCCTGAATTGAGTTTGTGAACAATTTTACAGCTCATTTAAATCAATTTTTGTTCATACGTATGATCTCTGAGGGATTTTGGCGAAAGTGGCCAAATGAAGGGTTGGCATGCAATCCCACTATATAGGAAATTACTACTAGGATACTTTCTACAACCAATTTCATTGGAATCATTCAGGGATTCCAATGAAATTGGTTGTAGAAAGTATCCTAGTAGTCATTTCCTATATAGTGGGATTGCATGCCAACCCTTCATTTGGCCACTTTGGCCAAAATCCTTCAGAGATCATACGTATGAACAAAAATTATTTAAATGAGCTGTAAAATTGTTCACAAACTCAATTCAGGGATTCCAATGAAATTGGTTGCAGAAAGTATCCTAGTAGTCATTTCCTATATAATGGGATTGCATGCCAACCCTTCATTTGGCCACTTTGGCCAAAATCCCTCAGAGATCATACGTATGAACAAAAATTATTTAAATGAGCTGTAAAATTGTTCACAAACTCAATTCAGGGATTCCAATGAAATTGGTTGCAGAAAGTATCCTAGTAGTCATTTCGTATATAATGGGATTGCATGCCAACCCTTCATTGGGCCACTTTGGCCAAAATCCCTCAGAGATCATACGTATGAACAAAAATTATTTAAATGAGCTGTAAAATTGTTCACAAACTCAATTCAGGGATTCCAATGAAATTGGTTGTAGAAAGTATCCTACTACTCATTTCCTATATAGTGGGATTGCATGCCAACCCTTCATTTGGCCACTTTGGTCAAAATCTCTCATAAAACTTTTCAGAAAATCATTGTCAGAATTGTAATTATATTAAATATAATTATATTCCAATAGAATCGAATAAAAAAATCTATAAAAACTTCCTAAATATGTTTTTCCCACATAATTAGCTTATTAACTCCAATTTCGTTACGTCATAACATATTTATCTTCACACCTAAATATGTTGTAACGTAAGCATTTACGTAAAAACATATTTAACTCGGCATATTTATCTTCACACACGTATATTTTCTAGCTGTATCATCTTGAATCTGTGCGTCTGTACACTGTAGCTCCAAAACGGCTAGCACAATTTTAATTTAGTTTCTTTTGTTAGAAAAGTGACAAGATCTTAAATCTTCTAACCTATATTTGAAAAAAAACAGTCCAGGCGTTTCCTTCTGGGGGTTTGAACATTTTTAATTTCATTTTATTTAACTTATATTATTTATTTATTTATTTATTCAGTTCGTAATTTTATAGTCTATTTATTTCTAAGAATGTATGAAATTTAATATGGGTTCATAAGATATATGCATAGGTATAGTTTACTAAATACGAAGATTCGTTATAACCCATACTTTACAGTTAGTACTATGTAGTAACAAACATACGATACTATTTGCAATTATTTTAAAAAGGGACTATAAATAGAAGTGCCAACGGAAGGAAATACGAAAAAAATGAAAAAATAGCTACAAATGCAATGACGACATTGAGTATGATGATAATATTATACGCAAGTAATGAAGGAAGGAAGAAGGGTGGATGGCATATGTCAGTGACAAAATAAAATACAGCGTTATCAACTAAACGAAAAGGGGTGTAGAAATTTAAACGTCATTACTAGAAAAGTGAAAAAGAACGTAAAAGGCGTTGTTAGTGTTTCACATCAGGGCCACAAAGTAAATCAGGACCGCACTGTTGCTATGTATGTGTACATATGTTTTAGAGCAAAATTACCAGAAAATGTTACTATAGAAAAATTTTACGCTTATTATGACAAATAAAAAAGCTATTGTAATAGAAATTTATATTAAATAAAACCAGGGAGTGGTAATCAAACCAAAAATATGTGCAGATAGAGGAGAGCCAATAGACAAACAAATTTAAAATAAAACCCAATATAAATTCCACAAGAGGCGTTGTCCGGCCGCATACAAAACATATTGAGAAAGTGAAAACTAAGCAAATTTTAATTTAGACAAAAGAACTTTAATTATTACTAATTAACTAAAATGTGAACGACCCTTACTTAATTCGTTACAAAAGATATTCATACATGTGATGTGCATATTTATTTCATAGTTTTTATGTTAACTTACCTTTTTGAATTGGAATTACAAAATGTATTTAATCCTTAAAGAATTGTTCAGCTTAAGCTAAAATTTTGAATCCTTAACAAAAAATTATTTGTACAATTTTTGTTTATTATTCTTTAGAATTTGTAGTGTTTAAACACTTTTATGCAAACCTTCCAATTACTTTGGTTATGGTTTTTTATTTCATTTTTAAATGCTTCTTCACTTTTTGTCACTATTTTTCGTTTTTCTTTTTTTACAGAAAAATACTTTTTGCACTATATTTTTTGTTGTGGTGATTTGCGCGTTTTCCCTTTGATATCTGCTCGATAGAAAAGTTTTATTAACCACACTTTCATTTGTATTAACTGCACTACTGTATTTGGTGCGGTAGCAGCATTAATTCTTTAAGTTTTGCTGCATCTTTATAAATGTTTTTAACAATATTTATTTTAATTTATTTACAATTCTGTTTTTTTGAGGTTTTTTCTGCACTTTATAATCGACCGTCTTATTTGGATACACTTTGATAAATGCAAATTCTGTTTGTTTGTTGCATGACTCAATCGCTGCTATTATTTTCAGTAGACAAATACAACTGTGTGTGCGAACAGAGGGAGAACACAATGAATAGCAATCAGCGAGACATACTATGAAGTGGATGTGTACTTAATATTATTTACAATCATTCACAATAGTGTGATGCAAAAATGTTAGAAATGTACACGCAAAAAATTCTATACGTAATACTTCCTAAAAACTTAGTACAATTTTAACTAAATGCCTTTGGCAACGATTCAAACTGTTTGATCAAATTCATGCATGGGAACAAGTCAGGAATACCAACGCTGTTGAAAATAAAAAACTCATGGGCTAATAGCCCATTTTAGACAAACAATTTTTGTAAACATTTTTTCGGCGCTCGCTTTTGGTTCCAGAGATACGTGGCTCAAAACTTTTATTTTGAACTTGCCATAACTCCTACAATTCTGCACGGATATAAACGATATGTATATGATTTTAAAGTACTCTAAAATACATTTCTATTTGTATATACATTTTTGATATCTGTTAAATCATTCTGAGCCAAATACTATTTTACAAATTTTTAGCCCGACTGTTTACGTAAACACACCGTTATCTCAAAAAAGGACTAATACAGTGGTACTTAAGCATTAATATAATTTTGCAGAGAACCTTCCAAGCTTTCATTTGATGTGTTACTTAAATCTGTCACTTTTGTGATCCGGAAGTTATGCAACTTTAAAAATTAGTGTTTAGAAGGCATTGGCCAGGTGCAAAGACACAGCGAATTAAATTTAACTGCCGCACTCAAAAAAATACCCCTTTCGATAGAAAATTGAAAAAAGAAAAAAATATTTTCCACCACGAAATTGTGATTAAATGGTTTACTTATTTTCATTCACCCTTATTGCGAATGTCAACGTAGCCACAAGTGACGTCGACGGTGCAATAATGGCATTGCCGTTGTCAATATTGACGGACTTCGATAACAATTGACAGCTGCTTCGCATTTTAGTAGGCGACTTTAAGACAACATTGTGTTAGATTGGCTCTGTTTTTGTCGACACAATTTTCGGCAACGACTCGATAGAAATTTTTAGCTGTCACGGTTATTTATTTGAAAAAGTATTTAAAATAGAAAAAAATTTAAATAACAACAAAAAAAAAAGAATTTTAGGAATTAATTCAGCGGCTTGAAAGTAAACCAAGCCTGGAAAAAGGATTTCATAGGAGCAGAGCTCCTAATAATTTTAAGAAAAGATTGGAATAAATTGCGACGAAATTAAATCTATTGGACCACTAATTAGACATAGCGCGAGTTGGCAAACGGTAAGCACCAGAAAATATATCGCCATATAAAATGTAAAAGCGGCGGCCTATCATAATTTTTAAAAATGTTTCAGGAAGGATAGGTAAATTAATAAAAAGGAAACTATTGGGAATATAGAAATGATTTTTTTCTGGGTAGTATCATTAATAAAGTCTGAATTAATGATACTATGACTGAAAATGTTTAAAAATTGATGATAGGCACTTTTGCATTTTATATGACGATATGCATCTATCAAACGCTCCAAAATCTTTGAGGATGCCCGTTAACTTCCACATATGCTATTCGAGTGGAAGAAACCACTTCTAGAAACGCATTACATATTTGCGAAACACAATACCAACCAAATGGATGTTTTTAATGCAGAAAAGAAAATGATGGAAAATGAAGAAAAGAAAATGATGGAAAGATAACACCAAGAAGAAGAACTTTTCATAAGTCTTTATTTGTTTTCTTCATCACTAAAACTTTCACTTGAATACAACATAAAAAAATTTTAATAAACCAAGGCAATAATTGAATAAACGTCAAAATGACAGCGATGATATTTATTTCCTTCACATTATCGATAACAAGTCAACGTCAACACAATACTTTTAGTAAATGGCGATTTAGCATTGAAGTGACAACGCCGATATATCGAATTGACAGCGACGAATGTATTGTGTTGACTTCGACGTCGACATTCACAATAAGGGTGATTATGTATGTTGAATAGCGTTTTCGCTTAAGGATTTTCTCTTCTATGTATGTCGAATAATGGCTTCGCTGAGTGAAGGTATGTTTAACTAGACGGCCTTCGGCCAGGCTAAGCCCTTTCTCCTTTAGGTATGTCGAATAGTGGCTTCGCTGAGTAAGGGTTTTCTGACTAACCAGCCTTCGGCCGGGCTTCAGGATTTTCTTCTCTATGTATGATTTCTGACTATAGATTTTCTAACTTTTCTGAAAAACAAAACAAAATTGAACACCAAACTTTGTTATTTCTCTTTTGAACGCCAGTCTGTCAAGAGTGAGTAGGCAATAGATTGCTGCTTGTGTCGCGTCTGGTTGGTCGGTGGTTGCGTGCAGCCTACGTCACAGCTTTAAATTTTTGTGAATTTTGAGAAGCAGTATATGCAAAAAACTTGAACGTGTGACTGCAGCGTAACATCATTTCGCAGATTTTTGTCCCTTCTCCCACCCTAGCGTCCCCAAGCAGCAATTTTTATTGCATTAATTGCTGAGCACAAGCAAAAACGTCGGCATAATAATTTTGTTTTTTTTTTCTTCTTCCTTGTGGTGGAGAGAACACGTATAGCAATTTTTTCTACAAATTTTACACATTCATGGGGCAAGTAGTGCCTGAAATATATAATTCCAATTTAAAAATATGACAAATTTATGTGTATTTGTCCTTATACATATGGGTAATTCCATGTCAAATCAAGTAAGATTTAGACACGACCCCTTTCAATTTTGATGAAATTTGGTCAGATGTTGTCATTCATCCTATAACGAATTTATGTTAAAGGAAAGAAATTAAAAATGTTTATTTCAAAAGTTATGACGTATTCAAAATGTTATTATTTCGCCAAATTTACCGAATGTGTTTAGCTTAGTTTTTAATTATCTCTAAAACTATTTTATGTACAAGGATGTTTTGTATGCCATTTTAAAGAGGATATTTGGGGCAACAAAATATACATAGAACAAAAATTTGTTTTGGAAAAATAACTTATCTGCAAAGTTTTGAAAATTTCAAAACTGAATAAATCAAAAACCTATATATTTTTTCGGCTGATTTTTTTATATAACACCTCTAAACGTCCTTAATAAATAAATCATGAAAATTTGGAGGAGGTGTTTTTTTCTTTTTTGAGATATGATTTTTTTCTTTCGCAACCTTCAACAATATAGTATCAAAAATTATTTAAATCTGTAATTTTGAGCAGTATGCATTAAATTCAATTGAATTTAAAGTTTTTCAAGGGGAAAAAGTAAAAACATTGAAAATTTTTTTCAAATTTCTATCCCGAAAAAATTACAAGAAAGTGTTGCGAAAATAAACATAAAAATAAAAACAAACTCAATGATTTTTAATGCCATTTTTCAGTTTTAGGTATTTTCATATATACATACAAATGTATTTTGCCTTGAATTTTGTTAAGCAAGCAATTATTTCTTTAGTATTTTTGTTGCCTAAAATTATAATTTTTCATTTGTTATTGTTTATTTTTCAAACAGGTGATTGCTTTGCACATTACACAATCTGCCCGAAGAAAAAGTACGGGCCAAGGTATATTGAACAGGCCCGCGGGCGCCCAATTTTGAGTACGGGAACGCACTTTATATGATCAGATGACGTCTTTTTATATTTTGCCCGAATTTGATAATTTGCAAATATATATAAAGAACATAATAAGTGACAGCGGATTTTATGGAGTATCAAATTTGACGTTTGTGGCAATAAATATTGCTACGTGGAGACCACACGTAAAAATTTCAGCCGAAAAAAACAACCATTTAATTTTCAATATTGAATTTGACAATTTTTTGTAATTTTCAAATAACCTTTGTTTTTAAATTTGAAAAATAAAGAATATAAAATATATTAATATACTAGCATAAAAACTTATAAGATATACCCATAAAACGTAACGATGGAAACTTGCGTTCATCCTGTATCTCCATGTACGCCTCAAACAGATAAATCAACTGAAATATTAAATGAACCTATAGTACAGCCAGTATTTATAGTTAAAAATATAACCGTCGCACGGCCACCGCTTTTAAAAATATACTATTGGGAAAGCTTAGACATTGAAAAGTGTGTAAATATGATTGCTATACTGCCGGAAATGCATTTAAGAAACAATATATTAAATTAACTAAACTTTCCTTTTATTCAGTTTAAATAATAAGCTCTCATCCCAGGACAAGTGCATAGAACATCATTTGGAATTACCTGCTCGTCAGATAAATAGTACTCCTTTAAAAATTATTTTTTGGTTGCAAAATTTAAGCAATGTCCAATTTATCATGAACTTAAAACGCATACAAAATTGCCAGTGCACACCGAGAGAAACCAGAGTGGGATTTAATCAATATCGTAATTTATATCATTGCCCCCACAGACGTTTGATAAATATTTCCCAAGATACATTTGTGATGAGACCAGATGAGCGTATACCAATGAGTTTGGTGACCTATTATTACATTTTGGGAACTTATATATTGAGTTATAAATTGGAGTAAGAGCGGCTATATACATATGTGCATTTCCACAGAAATATAATATTTTTTCACGCGACGTGACAAAACAATTAAGGTTTTATTTCAGAACCATGTTGTTAGATTTTTATTTACCTTTTACTAAATGCAAGGTGAATTCCCCTTGACTAAATGTAATGCTATTACATATATACATACATACATATGTATGTAAAGCCTTCACAAATCTTCTATATATGTATGTATGCATGATCTTCCGAACTATAAGAGCTGTCAAGCTGAAATTTTTAATAGGGGCTATGGGGTAGTTATTTTGAAAAAATCCTATTTGAGGTAAAAAAAGGATACATTTGGAGGTATGACAACGCTTGCCGGACTCAATTAGTATGTATATAAAGAAGTAAGAAAAAACCCAAGTTTTCTTTGAAAAAAAAAAAAACAAGATTAATTGCTTCGTGATATACGTAACAAAAAGTGGACTTTTCTGTGGAAATACCCACATGCTAATTACTTGGCTGCCATATCTTAACCTACGTCAATACCTGATATATTTTTATCATGACAAATGTCAAATTCCATATAGGAAAAACAGCTAACATAAAACAAATTATTTTTCAGTATAAAGTTTGACTTTTGTCATGATAAAATTATATCAGGTATAGACGTAGGGTTATGTAGACCCCATTAAGAAACGCTCTGGTTCAAACTTGTAAAATTTCCAACTTTTAGAATTTCTGATAGCCGTATTATTATATTACATTTCCACATAAATATTACCACTTTCGATGCTGTTAAAAGTGTTCTAACCACCAATATGATTCCGGTCAATATTAAGGAACATCGCTTTATGTCCCAACCACTATGGATACGAAATGTAACAAAGCAAAATATGCAATTTTTATTTCGTGGGAAAACTCGTGATTTCCGCTTAATTAATCCGAACATTGTGGTACCGCCTGAGAGTGTTTGGCCCCTAATTGTGGAGTATAGACCGAGTGATTTTGAAAATAATGTAAGTTTTTAAAGGTAGCTAAGAGTAATTATGTAGTTAGTTTGATTAAAAATCTTACTAAAATTTTTTTCAAGTTGAATGATGTTTTGAAGAGTAAAATCGAAATTGTTTCTACTAACTCATTTCAGGTAGATTTATTTTTAAGATATGGTGAAAGAAATACAAGTAAATGTAATGCAGTAAATCGTTATAAAATACCCATAACCTGTAAAAGCTTTATAGAGGAAGAACTTGAAAACTACACAGTTCCTATTTTGGACTACGAATGCGGTGATCATCCCTATATTATTTATCCAAATAGGCTAGAGTTTATAACAGAAATAAACGAAGAAAGAACACTTATGCTTGCAGTACATAATTACGATGAAAAGTGTATGGACTTTAAATGGCAAACGTAGGTGTTGAAAAGTATTGCATTTTTTGCAAATTTTTGTTGAATTCATTTATTAAATTCATTTGAAATTAAAAATCAAAAGAGAAACCTAAAAATGATTTTCAAATACTTGTCGATTGATAAAAATTTTGATATGTATGTATATGTAGTTCGCCGAATTTTTTTTCGTATAAACAAAATGGCGTCTGTTGGCCGCCATATTGAATTTTGACTACTGTCATATCTTTAGTGATACTCCCCGGATTAAGACGAATCGATTGACGTAAGAGTCGTCAAAATCGGTCTACGCGTTCGGTTTATATAGTGCCGCAAAGATACATACATATGTACATACAAAGGCTGATAAACGCAATACCCTTCTTTGCGTCGTGCAGTCGGGTAAAAAGAGAACATTAAACAAAGAGGACATGAATTTAAAAAATCAAAAAAACCGACTGCGTAAAAAAACTAAAAGAAAACAAAACAAGTCCAGTGTGTGGAACACAGCGACTTTTACAGACGAGAAGAATTAAAAATCGAATCTTCAAATCTTCGCAATAATGGTTCCCAGAATTTAAAAGTCGCCATGTTACGCACATTGGACTTGTTTTGTTTTCTTTTAGATTTTTTTACTCAGTCGGGTTTTTTGATTTTTTAAATTTATGTCTTGTTATCTACTTCTACTTAACCTATTCTTAAGAAATTTTGCACACACATTAAGTTCACGGGGCAACATAACATTATGAATAGAGAAGAGGGCGTTGCCGCGACTGTTTCTATTCGGTTTTTTACAAGAAGAAAGTGTAAAAATTGTTTTTTTTTTGATAAATTTTAAATTTCTTTTTTTAGATACGCCATAAATGAGTACTTTAGTTTTACATTTGAGCCGACAAAGTTTTCCTTAAAGCCGCATCACTCTAAACTGTGTGTAGTAAAAGTGAAATCTTTTAATAATCCCCTTCACTTTAAACGTATACCTGCTGTTTTGGAAATTCATTACATACAAGATAATTCCACAAAAATCGCTCAACAACTTTTAACTGAAATCGAGTCTATAGATGATCCTAAATGGGCTCGGAGTAGCTATATGGGACATATTCTTTTACATTTGGATATACAAGTGAAATTTCCTACACTACAAAGAATAAAAGTGGAAAAACAACCTGATGAATCAGTCGCACCGGTTGATGATGGTGAAACAACCAAGATATCAAGTAATTTCACTACTATCTTTGAGAAATTATTTTGGGAATATCTGTCCAAATCAAATCATATGCGTAATACTTCAAAAGTACCTAAAAATTTGACATACAAACAGGTTTTAAGCCAAGAAACAAATGCAAAGAAGAAAAACGCCTGTACGTCAATGGGTAATAAGTAAGTGATTCTAGAGTTACAATTACAAACTTTACAAGGATTTTATTTAATCTGATCTTCTTACTTAGTGAAAATTTTAATATACTTAGTTTTCTTACCGCTGAAGCATGTCGTGATCTTGCAAAAAACTATCGTTTTGTGCCTCCAGAAACATTGGATTCTACTTAAAATTTACCTCTTAAGCTACGCGTGTACAGAGCCACTGGCAACATAGAGTCTCTTTGCAAACATGATTGATGAACAAGACTGAAAATGAGATATGTTTTTCCTATTATTAAATAAAATTTGGTTTTTAGATTTTTACTCACTTAAAATTTACTTTTCTTAAACGTTCTAGATAACGTTCAACAGTTACAGCAGGTAAAAATATTTTTCGTACAACTTTAGGTAGTTTAGTAGATAGACCGCGAGCCTAGTTTATTATTGGCAAAATTAGAATGAAGTCATTAGTTAATGTCTTTTATATCTCTAAATGAAAATGTAAGCAAATACATTTTACTTACATGTTCTAAATGTTGATGAGCTGCTGTGGCTACTTCGAATATACACTCTTCCACGCCTTTATCGTCAGGATTAGATCTTAGCACGCGCTCTTGGCTAACGCCATGTTTAATAAGTATTTCTTGTGGTATATATACAGCTTGACTACGTTTCGTATAGGGTATGGCTCTTAATAGTGTAACTATACCCTGAGCTTTGCCCAGGTGAGAGGCGACATGGTCTACATTTAAATCTTTGGCCCCTGTTAATTCTATTAATAAATACAATAAAGATGAATAAGTCTGTTCGGCATAATTTTCCAAATCTTTAAGAGTAATAAAAGGATCATTTGGAGAGCGATCGCGAGCATTAACTAGACGTTTTAAATAGATTTTATTAAGCTTGAAGCAGTCAATTGTCTAGAAAAATAGTTTAAAA
Organism: Panzeria rudis; assembly: GCA_956483635.1. Classification (NCBI taxonomy): domain Eukaryota; kingdom Metazoa; phylum Arthropoda; class Insecta; order Diptera; family Tachinidae; genus Panzeria; species Panzeria rudis. The sequence goes on along the minus strand of OY101448.1, from coordinate 52,874,663 downwards.
GTTATCTTTATGTATATATTTTATAATTATAAAAGTACATATTATTTACACTTTTAAGCTCCCTCAATACTGGTTGGTCTGCCACATATGATTTCTCTTTATCATAACATTTTTCTATGGAATCAAACCAAAACTTTAAGCGCATTTTTGCTATTGTCTCTTCAGACACCTAGAGAATGCTTGTATATTAGCACATATTAATTTGCCTTTCTTATATTAATTACTCACATTTGTTGAACATTTGGCCACTTCAACATTGAATGCCCTTAAAGCAAAGGCATGTCTACGATGTTCTTTCGCTAAAAGCAAAGTACACAAATAATTTTCATAATCGTTTTTCCTTTAATAATAAAATTTTATTATTAAAACAGTACTTATGTAATCCACCGGAATTTTTTCCCCAACTTACTCCACTAAATTCATACAATATTTTAAACCAGATAATTGATTATTTGGTGGCGCTTGTTTATCATGTTGCCGCCTTTGTTGCTGATGTTGAATTTTTGGTATATTTCTTACAAAATATAAATTTAAATTATAATAAAATCGTCTCATTTCGTAATATGTGTAAAAAGATTTGTTTATGTTTACTTTAGTTTACATCGCACACACAACCAAACTGAATTCGCCTTGCACACAACAATGATTCGCGTAAACAACAGCTGTGCAGGGCTGCCAAAAGTGCTGATATTTTCATTAAAAAATTACCCATGATACAATTATATATTCCAATTGTTTGCAGGGAAGACTATTTTATAAATTTATAAAAAACGACATACATACATACATATTAAATAACATTAAACTAAAAATTTTAAGAACCCCTAACCCTACGTCTATACCTGATATATTTTTATCATGACAAAAGTCAAACCATCCATTGAAAAATAATTTGTTTTATGGTTAGCTGTTTTTTCTATATGGAATTTGACATTTGTTATGATAAAAATATATGAGGCATATACCTAGTTTATACGCAGAGCTTATTTGCAAATAAAAACGTAAAATGCTGCCAAGTCCTTTTTTATTGTAACTTATTAAATCACTGATTATTCATCTATTTGTGAATATATTTATCTATTAATTATTTTTTATTAACAAACATATGTACAGGAGGCAACCCAAACTTCTTATTTGCAAATAGCGCGTTAATCAGTAATTGTTTTCGTGAGTTATTAATGTATAATAGAAATACATACTTGGTAGCACTATGTTTTTATTTGCAAATAACTCGTGCGTATAAACGTACTAATAGACGCAGGTAAAGAAAATAGATGACAAGTCAAATTAAAATTGACGTTTCAAGCGTAGTATGCAGTTCTCACTGAAATTGAGGTTTGGAGTTTTGCATTTAGGCAAAAATAACTTTTTAACTCTGAAATCCACAATATAATTAATAATTGTGTAAATTTTATATAGGAATGCTCACGGTAACTTTAAATCACTAAGTGCTAATAAATCAAAACAAGGGATATTACATAGAATGTTTTACTGCTGTTAAGTTTAAACTAGATTTAAATTTTAGTTTACTTTAACACAACTAGCATTTAAACGTTCACTGATTTATTAGCCATAAATTTAATCAAATATCATAATGAATAAAAAATCAACTATTTTTAGTATTCTGCCTGTTCACAGAATCCTATACGGAATTGGATTGGAAACGGAATTCCAATTGTGAATGCGTTCATGAAAACGTAACGAAATTTCTTTGTTCAAAAAGTGTTTATTTTCGTTAAAAATTCGAAATATCGTTTACTAAGTTGCATATTTAGTAATTAGAGGCTAGGAAAGTTTTGTTCTACCTGAAAAATGCATAAATTAAAGGGCTCCTGAACTCCAATTCATGAACAATTAATTCCATTTCTCAAGAGAAATTTCGCAAATCCGAATACAAACGGATTTCATAAACGCAATCAACCGGTTTTGTAGAAAACTCGATACAAAACCAATCCGTATTGAATTCTGTGAATGGGCTGATTATGAATTTCCTAATTTTATAGATAAAAACGAAAAATAAGCTTTAGATTATAAATACCAAGAATTTAAATATCTTGAATTTGAACAAATGTTCAAAAAGAATTAATGATTTTTTTGTAAACACTTTCTGAAATAAAGCAAGGCGATTCCACAAAGGCTTTTCCAGTATTAACAGAATTTGCGAAACAAGTTAATCTAGTAGATTCATATCGAATCTACTTGCGACGCACGAAAAATTCCTGTCTTCCCTAAATTGTATCGAAGTTCATCGCTAGTTTACCTGAACTGCCAAAACAAAGAAAAGGTATGTACTATGCATAAAAAAAAACAAATAATAGATGTGTGTATACATATAAAATAATTAAAAAAATCTATAATTTTTAATTATAGCATTTATCCCTTGTAAAAAATCAAATAGTATAGTGAACAAAAAGCTCGTCAACTACCTTCGTATGTATGTGTGTATGCATGTACATAAAAAGAACCGTTGAAAGGTAACAAAATTAGTCCTGTAAACAGTATGCTTCGCAATCGTAATTGAGAGAGCGAAGCACGTGCTTCAATTCGTCGTGTGAATATATTATTAGTAGTGTGTTCAGTTTTATGAATATAGTTCAAATAAACACATCAGATAAAAACCGTTACATGAAAAAGCCGAATAAAAAAGTTGCCATACCATAGGCAACAGTATTAAGGAGCTATTCACATATTACGTAACGTTCGTCGTGGTGTGGGGTTTGAAGATTCGTTACGGTTTAAATAATTCATACTAATTCAGCACTTCGGTGCTGAAAAATTGCTCTTTTCGAGGACGGGTTTTTCAAGAATTACGTATTCATTTATGTTTTTTTCAATATTTCCAAATCTATACATCGCTAGCTGAAATCCAAAATCACGTAACTACACCTTTTTAAAATTTACAGGAGAGAAAAAACTAAATAAAATACTTCAAGTTACTGAAGTAAAGCCGCTTTATTTTCGTTTGTAATTTGGCTGATTTATATGTTAAAGCTTTGAAAATTTGTGAGGACATGCATTTCGATGTAATACGCAATAATTAATCAAAAATGCAATTTAAAATTTTTCGTTAGTTACGTGGTTTTGTATTTCAGCTGGCGACATATAATAAAACTGTAAAAGGAGCGTGTGTGTACGTGAAATATTTTTTGAAAATGTTTATGGTGGCGTAAACTAGTGAATGGTAAGTCGATTTCGATTGTAGTCGAAAATCGATTTTTAGCTGCCAACTTTATACTGAAATCGACTTTTGGCTCCGATTAATCGAAATTAGAAAACGACCAAACAATGAAATTTAGAACGAAAGATTTTGTGAACCATATACATTTCTATGTTTCAATATAGAAGAGGCGTTTCTCGAGTTTTAGTCATTTTAGAGGAAAAAGGAAAAACTAAATAAAAACCCATTTTTAGATGGCTTAGTCAATTTTCTTTACTCCATTTGCTTTTGCACAGTTGCAATTAAGAAGCAAATAAAAAGTTTCAACAAATATGAAATAGATATTTCATGAAATTTTCTTCATGAAGCTTTTCTTATTTGCTTATTGCAAGCGCGGAAAAGCAAATAAGGTGAAGAACATTTACAAAAACCACATGAAGTTTTATTACCTACCACTTTTTCAACCCAACTTGTTTTCCAGTCCATTCTATTAGCAAATAAAGAAAGTTTCATGGCAAAAATTTCATGAAATATTTCATCGTGCAAATTTAGTCTAATAAAAAATACAAATAAATAAAAATGTTAGAAAACAATCGACTTTTACCTACGATTAATCCGCTAATTAATCGGAATGGAAAATAGTTGATCGAAAATCGATTTCATGCTTCGTTTACCATTCACTAGCGTAAACAGTAATCGAAGTAGAACACAAAACACCAACTTTTGGAATTTTTGTCTGTCCTGGTAAACTTAGGACACATTTTAACGCGATAAAATATCTCATTTCTAAGTTAAAATAAAAAAAGTTGGTAGCACTGTTTTGTATAACGGGAACTTTAGTATGTGTATGTAAAGAACTTTATATTATTATATTTTACACACACCTTACTCTACGTCTCCACCTAACTTGAAATGCTGTTGTAACTTGAAGTTATGACTGCGTAGTTAAAACAATTGCACTAACAATTATGTTATAACCTGAAAAAATCATTAACTCGAGCGGTCTACACTTAACATTAACTTGAAGTTATTGTTAAGTTAAGTTAGGTATAGACTGCAAATTATAGTCATAAAACGAACTTTAAGCCCGCGAAGCGGGCGGACACATCTGGTATACTATATATTTACTTACCCTTCTCTGCTTATAACAGTACAACTTGAGAGAAAACTAATATTTTTTATGTAAAGCATGTATTATTCATTGAGTTAATAAACTATTTAATGAATTATAATTATTGAAATAAAAATTATTAACTTCTACAAACTAAATGACTATTAAATTATAAATGCAATTGGTAAATATATAAAATGTTTGATTTCTTCATTATTATGTCACAGCGCTTTTGCAATCAGTACTGAATTTCATCTAATAAATTATTTTCAATTATTGTATTGTCCACTTTATAGTGCGTTTCACAAAACTCGGCAATGCGTGAACAAGCCTCTTCTATCATTTCACGCGGCACAGTCAATACTATGCGCATATAATTTGGATATTCGAAACAACTACCGGGCAAACAGAAAACACTTTGTTCATTCACTAGCTCCTGCACAAAGTGTGTATCATCTTTGAATTCGGGAAGTTGGTCAATGTTAATACCAACCATCATATACATGGCACCATTGGGCATGACAGGATTTAGGCCACGCACTTGTTTTAGCATATTATAAGCCGAAATGGCATTATCACTGATTATGTCGACTACACTGTCGAAATAGCTTTGTGGAGTATTTTCCAGAATATCGGGTATAGCACCCTGAATTAGGGTATTCGAGCCCAATATGCGACCACACATGTTCTTCAGACCTTTTGTAGCATTGGCCAATCGATTCTCACGATCATGTATTATAACCCAGCCGGTACGCCATCCGGGTACCAAAAACCTTTTAGTTAAACCGCCACATGATAAGACCGGAATACTCTTTGACAGACTGCTTACGGCAATATGTTTGACACCGGGAAACACAAAGTGCTCATAAATCTTTAATAAGAAAGAAATAAGTATTGTATTTATATAAAATATTTTTAAGCTTTAAAACCCGTTTATTAACTTACTTCATCGGCTATAATGGGTAAATAGTATTTCTCACAAACGGCCAATAAATCTTCCAAATGATCCTTTGTAAACACACTACCACATGGATTACTAGGATTATTTATTAACAAAGCAGCGGTATTTTCATCAATTAAAGATTCCAATTGTTCTAAATCGGCCTGCCATTGTCTTTCGGGCAACAAATCATAATAACGCACCTCAATACCCAAACCTTCGGTTAACGTTTGATAAAGACAAAAACCAGGTCTGGGTATTAAAATATTTTGACCCTTATCTGCCAAAGTTAAAATACAGTATTCCAAAGCAGACGAGCAACCACTGGTCAAGACAACATTATCCGGATCGATTTCCTCAGAACTTTGATGACCACTATATTTGGCAATGGCCTTACGTGCCGACTCATGTCCTTGAGAGTGTGCATAACCGTTATATTTGCCACTTTCAATGGCTTCCAATACTGCTTTAATGGTTTTATCAGAAGCACGAAGATTACCAAAGGTTGTGGGATCACCTAAAGAGAGTAAATTAAAATATATATTTTTTTAATTTTAGTTAAATAAAGTTAGTTTAAAGCTTTCATTTCAATTAGCATTAATGTCTGAAGCTTAGTCTCTGTTCAGACGACACAAGTCTTATTGATCAGGTTCTTTACTTTGTTGGCGAGAAAGGCAAGAGGAAAGAAACGGGTACACATTCGCATGTACTCTTGAAATTCGTTTTGTTTTCTCATTGGTAATCACTGTTGCCATATTTGCAGATTTATCTGCATTTTGCTAATTTTTTACTAAAAAATTTACAAAGTGAGATTTGCAGATTCTCTTCCTTAAATCGCAGATTTTATAAAATGTCAATTCGTCAAGAAACACTACTGGGAATAATTTTTTATTACATATGCACATTAGATCTACTCATTTTGTGTGAAAATGAAACACATGTTACCCTTCTCAAATTAAAAATTGGTTTCTTTTATGAGAATTCCAAGAACACTTTGGGGTTATAGCGTTGGCCGTTCGTGTACTAAATCATATGAAAGGCTTTTTCACGGCACGTCCAATGCTACATTAAACTTTATAATTGGTTTTATATGAAATTAAAAATTGTAATTTTTTTTGCCATCTGGTCCCAGTTTGGTTTCTTTTATAACGTTTCCCAAAATATATCAGGTAGAACAACGACCGTACGTGAAGTGATCCGTACTTAAAAAAATTTCTGAATTTTTTTTTTAAATTTCCGCTTTCTAATAAAGACAACATATACACTTTAGGACATCAATTGAAGGGTTTGTTGAAGTCGCGTCCAGTGGTGCATAAAATCCGTCCAATAATGTCATCAGCAACATGATGTTCCGTAAAGATGTTAAAAATAAGGGGTTTTATGCGATATCACAGAGCTGATGCCTCGGTTCGGCAAGTTTTATACGCCCATTCAAATGACTTAAAATTTTGTATATGTTTTCTTGGTAGTAAATACGAAAATATGTATGTACGTATAAAAAAGAACTAAAAATTTAGACATTTTTAGACATGGACGGACATCACTAAATGCTATCTATAAGAGCAAAATTAATCTAACTGAAGTAATTCTTAATAATTGTTTAAACTTTTATACCGGGCTTTATGATTAAATGTTGAAAAGTTTTTTTTGTTTAAAAAGCAAAAAAGCAATTGAGGGTGCTGTTGGCTGAGTAGTTAGCGCGTTTGACTACAAACCCTGAGGTCTTGAATTCAAGACTAGTTTCAGGCAAGCCAACAACATTTTAGACGAAAATTTTCTGGCAACAGTGTGTGTAATGTAAAAAACGCACACATTCATTCACATTGTGTATCCATTCATGCAAATGAAAGAACTAAGTGGTACCTGTACTAACTTTGTACGTGTATATTCTCTAGCTCTTTGAGAACTGACACTAGTGACTAACTAGTCCCACCACAATCAACCTAACATGCTTTTGAGTGGCGAATTTAATACGGGAATGTAATAGAGGTGGCAATTGACCACTCTCTGCATTACCTTCATATACCAACGGGTTAACGCCATAACACTATACAGAACATTGATCCCAATGTACTGTAGCGGTGCTAGTTTTGTTTGTCAGACAAAAAATAAGTTTCCTGCATTACTTACAGCCCAACCTAAACCAGAGTTGAGCGCCGCGTAAGCAACATGGTACGTATTTACAGTACATTTTACCACGAAATATTTGCTTTGGATATAATGTAAATACGTACCATGCTGCTTACGCGACGCTTAACGCTGATTTAGGTTGTGCCGTTATGGTTAGCGAATAAACTATCAAATAGTAGGTAGTAATTTTTACAACTATTAGTGTCTGGAGAGAGATGTAGCTACAGTTTGGTGTACCCTATCACTAGCGCCATTGGTGTATAGTGAAAATACTAACCACTTCGCTAGTCACTAGTTGCGATGGTTCCTTGTTTTACCACTGGGAAACATTAGAGCAATAAGATTTTCAGTGTGTAAACGTTAGAAAAAAATTTAAAGAATAAAAGGTAAGAATCTTATCAATAAGACTGAACAGTCTGAATATAGCCGCAATGAAAACTGGTGGCAGCTTTTGTCCCAGACATTTGAACCATACACATAAGTTGTTTCCAAGTAGTGTAATCAATATTCCCTCGAAGTATTTATTATACAAATGCGTCTGTCCGTATTTTTAATTATAATCTCAATTACATAATATGTTTCATATGTATGCTTCAATTGATATTAATCAATCGTGAAATTAAACTGAAACAATGTATGGAACATAAAAAATTTACACAGGTGAAAACAAACTAATTTAAAAAGTGTTGGGCATAACATAAGTTTTCCATTAGCCATCCACTTGGTATGAACATTATGTCGGATATTGAATTCGTGTCCGTGTTTCGTACATGTTCTGGCATCGATGCCCGAACATATGGCTGAGCATCCATGTTCACTATGATGTTTGTCAATAGAAAGAAGAGACCACAAGGGATAACATGAACATCGCACGTATGGACATACATAAATATACTCCACAGCAAACAATTTGAACGAATTTTTTGACAGTGGTCGATGTCTCGTGAAGACGTAGGGCAATGAATTGCATCCTCAATGTTAGTGTGATACAGTCACCTACATATGAATGTACATACACATACAGTGGTCGTCCAATAGTACGTACTTCCGTTTCCACGAATTTCCAATAGTACGAAAGGTACAAAAGGCTAATTTTTTGCATTAGCTGTTCTATAGTACGAATAAAAAGAGTTTTTTGCTATTCGATAATACGAATAAATGTATTTTTTGAAAGAACATGTACGTTTTTATATTTATAAATGAAATTTTAGTTTTGCTTTGAAGTTCTTTACTTGTTTTTTTTCTGCGTTAAAGTAAAAAATTCAAAAAGAAGCTAATTTTTTATGTAAAAGGAGGAAAATTTGTAGTCCAATAATACGAATTTTCCAACATTACGAATAGGCCTGACATTATATAATTCGTACTATTGGACGTCCACTGTACATACATACATATGTATACATTCATTTAGTGCAATCATTTAGTTTTCTAGTTAGTATGTACTAGAGATGGGCGCGTGTCGTGTTTTTTCGTGACACGAACACGCGTGTTGGACATCCGGGATTCGTGTCGTGTTGGAAAATGTCGACACGCGCCCTAGTATGTACTCAAAAATTCACAAGGTTAAGAACTACCTTGTTTAAAAACGGAAATTCCTTTTATAACAAAGTGGAACTCAAAAGAAGTTCGAAGACATTTACGATAAGGATGACCTAACATCACCACATTAAACAAATTTAACTGCAAGTAATTTTAATGACAGTTTATCTGAAGAAAAACCAGATGTTAACATTATTTTAAATTATACTCTAGAGCAGTGGTGGCCATTCTCTCAATTTCTATACTCGCGAGCATAGGCTGTTTTTTTTTACCATCACCACACGTACACTGTGTGTGAGAGTCACAGCCTATATATTTACACGCGAAGTACATACACAAACCAAGAATAAGATAGTGTATGTTTGGCCACCACTGCTCTAGAGATAGCAAGGTATTGAAGCATTAAAATATCGTTATCACAGACAATAATTCGATTTGTAAGTATGTGCATGTATGTATCGATGTTTTTTACAGCTGGCTGATTCTAAATTGAAAGAAAAAAAATTATAAATATCTATGAAACTAGATATATTTAAATTAAATTTCACTAACTTTTCGAAATAATAGAACGGTGTCAAATCATATGTAGGAATGGGTTAGCCTGTTAACGGGTCAATTTCATATCCGTCATTCTATGTTGAGTGACGACATAGCCGTTGCTAAAGGTGGTTTTATACTATCTGTGTTTTACATCTGACTTGTCAAATTTCCCACTGCAAAAGCTATATATGTCGAGTGAACCTTTTGAAACATTGCCATCTGAAATTTACAGAACTAAAGTCAAGCGACAAAATTTTCAGTTAGAGCGCGTTCTATTTTCATCTGACATCAGCTGTTTTGAGTTAACAAGTATGTGTTAGCGTCACTTAGAGGTTATGTCAGATGCGATTATACATGTACGTGTGAAAGCAAAAATTAATAATCGTCTGTAAATGAACAATTTTGACAGACATGCAAAGTTACATGTGGGTCTCAAAACTGACAAGTCAGATGTAAAACACAGATAGTCTAAATCCACCTTAAGAAGAAAAACTTCCCAATTGAGGCACAACAAATCCCTAATCATTTCTCGGTACTGCTTTGACTAACGTACTGATTGATCATTGCGTAATTGTTTAGTTTTCTGTACAAAGAAAATAAAAACATCGGCTAAAATAATCGTTACATAAAACGTAAAACCATGTAACTACAATTTTTACATTTTACAGGGGAGAGAAAACAGTTTATGAAATACCTAGTACAACTTATAGTGGCTACGTTGTTTTCTTTTTGATTATAATGTCGGTGTGCATTAGAGTAGACACCTAAAAATTTCTAGGGACATGGGTTTCGATATACAGTAAAATTAGCTTATAGTCCACTGTCTCATTTGCACCCTTTTTGTGGACTATAAGGCGAATTGGACTATATCTTGATTTTTATATAAGCAAATTTGTGGCTTATATGCGAATCCCCATATAATTATTTCTTTTAACATAGAAAAATAAAACTAACGGTAAGAAATTACTTCCTTATTTACTCAATTCACAAATATTGCAATTAAGATTGCTAAAATAAAAACAATTTCTACTTCAATATGAGTAATATTTTCATAAAATTATGATTACAGAATATATTATTTTTGACTTTTGCATTTTGGATTATATCTTCCATAAATTGCATATATTTAAGATAATTCAAACCAAATCTTGGTGGCGTATAAGCGAAAATGGACTATAGGACTAATGGACTAAATAAAAAATATTTTGCAAGTATTTTACTTAAAGATAACAGAAAAACTAACATTTTGGAATATATCTCTAATTCTACTATAAGCGGTGTGGCTTATAAACGAATTATACTGTAATATACATACAATGATTGATTAAAACCCAGATTGAAAATGTTTGTCACTTACATGGTTTTACGTTTCATATAACGATATGTATGTACATACTTATGTACATATGTATATGTCTGTATAAATATTCAAGTTGTTTATTTTGTGGGCAGAAATCAACAAAAATAATACAATGCTCAGAATTAAATTAAATGCAATTAATAAAAAACGATTCCAAAAATAGAATTTTTGTCTTCATAAGTCCACATGTTTCAGATAAAACGGAGTTGTTTTTATTTTTGCTTTTATCAATAAACAACAACAACAACACCAAGAAAAGAGTACTACAAAACATGTTAACTCAAAGAGCAAAATGTCAAGAAGCTGATTGGTTGAAACGAGAAGGTGTGTTGGTTATATGAAAATAACAGCATAAAGAAAGTACTAACAACAAAAATGGCGTCAATGTTTTCATGTACATATTGGGGATTTGCCGCCAAAATTGGTGAATATTAAATTTTTCTTTAAATTCGAAAATGCTGTTTATATTTGCTATACCCAAATTTCCATTATAAATACATACCTATTGATATTAGTTTTTTTAGTTTAATTGGGACAGCGGCAAAAAGTACCTGGCAGCCCTGCTTGTAATATCGAATTTTTCCTTTGCTTTAAATTTGCAATAGTATACATATGTATTTTAAAATTTTAATTTTATTTAACTAATTTAAGAAAAAAGAACAGGTAACATTAACATAAATTTAAATTTTTATAACTTTGTGCTTATTTTTATTGCTGTGAGAGAATAAATTGTTAAATCCAGTTTTAACAGTGACGCTTTATTTGCAAACAGTTTCTGAAGCAAAATATTTTAAATACATATTAAGATAACAACTAACTTTTTTTAAAAACTAAATTGACTTAATTTCCTGCGCCACGCGATCAACCTGTTTTGGCGAAAACTATGCACAGGGTTGCCGTTGTATCTCCAAGGTATCATTTTGTATCCTTTTGATGAGCTTGCCAATTTTACACCAAATTCTTACAATGATTTTAAAATCGTAAAGTAACTTCTAAAAGCCTCTTTTATTTATACGACGATTTTTATTTTCATGTCATTTTTATATATTTCTCTCAAAATTTGATATATTATTCATAACAATAAAAAACCTAACACAATCACATGAGAGAAAATTCAAATCGAACTAAATCTCGAAAACAGAAATCAACGAAAAAAACGGCATGATGTTTATTCATGATTTTGAATCATCGTATGAATTGGATGTCATTACCTTTTTTTGTACACCTTTGTCAAAGACGTAGATATATTAATAAGGGGAAGACATTGCTCTTCTTGATGTGTCTTTTGCCACACCCCAGGTTTTATATTTAGGGAATTCACAACAGCGTTCTAAAATGCGTCTTAATATAACGACGTTTTAATTTTAGTCTTTTATTATGGGTTGGCAAGTTTGTTGGTTTTGTTTTGTGTGTAAATGAAATTTACCACCAGATGACAAGTTTAAAAGTCCAAGAAGCATGTTTTTTTCAATGGGGCAATATTTTAAATAAAGAATTTGTGTGTGTTTTAAGTGTGTTGGTGTTTCTTTGCCCTGCAGACAAAATTACTAGTATGTGGTTAGAAATATACTAGTTGCTTTTTTATTCAGACTAGTTGCCTAACTGTCCTTTTTCCACATATCGAAATATGGATTTTAACATTAGGTTGTCATAGGAACCCAACTAGTTCATTTGTACATAGCTATATGCTAGTTGAAATACTAATTATTATAATCGTATGCTGTCAAAATAGGACAAATACTTGATGGTACCTGCAGGATATGTAAGGAACATTGGGTAAAAAATTTTTTAAACATTATTTCGGCTTTCTTTAAATCTCATTATGGAATCATAAGCTTCCCCAAGCGTTGCATCTTTTGTTTGAAAAAAACTTGCTTATTACGTTAGTGGTTTGAAGTACAAAATAAAAGATGTGCAAGTTGACAATAAAATCTGGTTTTGTTATTGAAGTTAGAATACCTACAACCTCAATTTAATTTTTATTTCTAGTTTCGCTTGTTTCTTTTTCCAACTCACTTTTAAACTGCACAAAGTTTGTAATAATTGCTTTCAAATTCTCAAATGGACAACTCCATCTGATAGTACTGAGAATTCTAATTGAAATATTATTCATTTGAAGAGATTGACAAATATGTTTTAAAATTTGTGGGGTGGGCTGAAACTCTTCTGGGTTGGGCTTAGTCCACCCTAACCACGTCTATCTTCGCCGATGATCTTACATGTTCCCTTCTAGTTCCCATTGGCACTTACTGTGCATTTATTTTATGAAATAATTCGTGGGAGTAAACATTGGTGATGCCACATTTTTTAACTTTGTGAATTCGCTCCCAATAATTTTGTTATGCGAAACATTCACGATAGATCATAAAATTTTGGAGGTTTTTCATGGGAGTAGTTTTATTCGTGTTAGGGGTGAATATACCGCATATTTCTTTATGTTTAATTTGAAACTGTTGACAATAAAAGTAATTTTCGATGTAACTTATATTTATCAATTCTTATTTGTTGTTAGTTTTTTCTTAATATCACTTTGTAGCTTTTAACTGATTTTATTATTATTTTTAAATCCAGTTTTTATGCAAATATTTTTTGTTGGAATATTTTTGAATATGAATTGTAGCTCGTTTTATACGACCTTTTGCGTGTGCAAAACTACTTATAACTTAAAATTTTTGGTTTAGATTTGCAAGATTTAGATACACATACATATGTATGTATATACATTTGTATAATACATACATACATATATCAATTTTAAGAAATATCAAGTTAACCGTCTTTGAATACACCCCAGGGTTTCCAGTTTTATTTCTCACCTTATTCCTAATTTTCGATTTTTCATCCCCGAAATAGCTATTTTCTCATCCCCAGAAATCCCTACAATAACTTAAAAATTTATTTATTTATTTAATTAAATCCAATTATGTACATACATATCGAGCCTAATTTTGGATTTAATCGTAAGCGACAAAATGTAATTTTTTTTATCGAAATTAATATTTTATGGGCTTACCCATAGTTCAAAATTGTTGATAACTTTTAAAATACAGGCTGTAAAATTTTATCGTAAGCGACTATTTATGTATAAAACATTTTTGAATAAAATAAAAAAACCTTATCCTGAAAATGTTAATTTTGTAGCTTATGATTAAATCGAAAATAGGGCTCGATATATTGAATATTTTTGAAATTAATTGTATATAAGAAGAGAAACGTAAAAAACACACAATAACATTGCATATGTTTATCATTTCAGAAGCTTCAGTATCAATATCTTCTGAATAATCAGTTAATACAATTTTGTTGTACATGTTGTTTGTATTTAAAAGTTTTAGCGTGTGAGAAGAAAACTGAACTATTTTTAAAGTGTATTTTGTATATAGCGATTCGACGGTATTTTTGTGTTTGACTGATTCACTATGCCTCTTAATAATAAAGTATTTTTCTGTATGACTTTAAAGAGGTCTTGTAAGATCACTGGCATATTGAAATGATTTTGGTGCAGAAGAAATAGATTTCAAATCCCCAAACATCCCCATCAAAAAAAGTGCCTTTCTGCAAGAAATCCCCTGCGGATTTTCACACAATTTTTATCCCAAATCACAAAAAAATCCGCTATTTGGGGACAAATCCCAAACCTGGGAACGCTGATACACCCAGCATAAACACTTTTAAATTTTTATCGTATAATAAATTACATATTTTAAAAAAGATACATAGCAAAAAAAACTTACCAATGGACAATGGTATCATAGGCTTGCTGGGATTAGGTTTAATTTTCAATGATTCCACTACATAACGTATACGATTGCGAGTATTTTTAGCCAATGTCGAAGATTTTATATTCCATGATGTTCGTCCTTTAAGAGCGACCGAATTCGTAGATGAGGAAGATGATGTTATAATAGAGTTATCAAAACCAGTTGTAAGCATTATCACACAAGAATTCTTGTTGAAAAAATCGTTTCTTTTACTTTAAATTATTTAAATATTGAAATATGTATGTTTGTATGTATTTAAAACAAACAATAAAAAATTTTCACTTTTTTGATACAATGAGAGTTTGTTTGCAAAATTGTTTTCTTGTGTTTCAAAAGTTTAAACACAATGTGTCTATTTTAGTTCAGACAATTTTAAAATTTGTGTCTTGATTATCGTTCCAAACAAGCATTGGTGGGTGCTAAGAGGAAACTTTCAAAGCTTTTTTTTTTGTATTTTTTAATGGAAAATTTGGTTTGAATTATTAAAATCGCAACTATTGAATTTTTATTTTGTCACTCTCTATTTATTTATAAAATTGGAGTTCACAGTATTTGAATTCTGCGCCAAAACTTAACTGATCATTTGTATTGACTGTCTGCTACTTATATCGTTTTATTCTCGTCTTTCTTAGATGTTGTTGTGTGTTACGCTGAACGATCGACTGACTGATGGTTAAAACAACTACAAATATGTATTAACAACAACGGCACACCATACAACGGCTAACTAACAACAAGCAATCGATAGGAACATGTCTTAATACGTAATAAGTCTGTTACTAAGATCACAGCTGCTACAGTTATTCATCGGTTTCTAAGTGTCTGCTATAACAAGAGTAACACAGCAGCAGCAGGAAATCGTCCACAATCTAACACTTTTAGTAACATGAGTCAAATAGTTTCTTAATTTGTATAGAATTTTAATAGAGGACGATTACTATCGTTTAAGCCTACATATTATTGATTTTTAGCCGACTTAAAAATAGGAAAAGATTATCGATTAAGTCGCTTGTGTTTCTTTATATTCGTTCTTTCAGAACTCCACCATTTAAAGACCGATATAAAAAATGTTTACCGACTTAAAAGCTTTGTTCCCTCATAACTCCGTCATTTATAGACCGATTTGGAAAAATTTTATTTCGTATGAAAGGTTTGTATGCCAGATTGGTGCTATTTTAAGTTTTTTATTATGCAAAAATTATTCACCCCTATTCTGCGTTTCGATTACGTTCACGCATCATTCATCGAAAGAAAAAGCAGAAGAAAATGTTTACCCCAGCCGCTTTGCTATGAAACGTATGAAATAGAAACAGAAAAAATAAGCAATTTTGTAAACATTACCTAGGGGGAAGGGAGCTGACACAGAATCTGTCACGTGACTAGTCCTTGGGGGATAGGGACCGGTTCGAGTTCTAACACTTTGCATGGAAGGAACCTATCACTTTAACATGGCTTTGTCATAGGAGGGAGCAATTGATACCTTTTAGACATTTTGTGATGGGTCACTAGACTGATCTAAAGAATCGTTTCTATAAAACTGGTTTCGGATAAAGTTCCAAGGAAAGGAGTTCATTTAGTTTACATAAATCCCTCCCGCTCATTGTAACTCATCTAAATTTAATTAAATGTTTATAGCTTTTTTTTTTATTTATTTTCGTTATTGAATTTTATTCAATATGAAATTTATTTATATTTTTATTTAATTTTTTTTACAACTAAACCAATCGTCATCTGATTTCATTCTACCAAAACCTAAAAAAGTAACAGAAAGTAATGTAGTGTGAAGAAAATTAGCGGAGCTCAGTGTTTGATGCAAATAGTCTTGCGAAAGTAAAAATGCAAATTACCGTAGACTTAAATCCTAGCATATTTTGTTTTTATATTTGATAAAAAAAAAGCTACGATAGCTTGTGTTTGCACTTTCACAAGACTATTTGCATCAAACACTGAACTCCACTATTTTGTTTTTAATAAATGCAATTAAATTGGTATTTACACCTGAAATGCAATTTTTAAATTCAGAATTCCATTACAAAAATTTAATTAAAACTTTCGCAGATATGGATATAAATATTTATAAATACAAAAAAAACGAAGGCAATATTTTTTAACTTTTATACAGTTTTGGAACGTTTATATCTGTTAAGAGGTGGGGGATAATTTGACTGGTCAAGGTACATTCCTATTTTTACAAGTCACAGGACAGGTACTTTTGGAACAATTGACACAAATTTTCCGCAACAATTTAACAATTACAATTGTAATTGTTAAATTGTAAAAAGTTAAATTTAATTAAAAAAAACAGTGATAAATGTATACAAAACTAAATATTGTGGCAGCTATAATTAAATAAATACATCAATTAAGTATGGAAAGAAAGAAAAAAAAACTGAATTTAAGTAAGCGGTATTTGTGACCAGTATAAAAAATCATGTCGCGGCGGAAGTGATAAATAAAATAATTAAAAATTAAATACTGTGAAAACATTTATTAAATAAACATATAACTTAATTACGGAAAGAGAAAAAGCCAAAACATTATTAGAAGCTATTTGTGTCTGAAATATTTCATTGTGAAGAGTCCTGTAGCGCCGGAAGTGATATTTTCGTTTAAGTTTTTGTTGGTGGCCCTATTGCGTTGTGTTTTTGCATCTTCATCCCAGAATGCGTGTCTGCAATTCTTACTTGGGACGCTTATGATATCCACACGCAATATCATCCTTCGTTGCAATTATATTCGCCAGCTTTTCATAATGCTCATGTGTATACAAACAAAACAATAAATTAAATAAAGCTTTAAAATTTGAAGAAAAAAAAATAATAAATTTATTACAAAATAAATTTGTAGCATTTTATACTTAAATGAAATTTATTTGTTGATGGTTATTAAGCAATTGTCTATATGCATTTCATTGGCGCTTTTACCAAATCGTCAGTAGACTTCAACAACAACTTTGAACAGTTACAAACCTCTTATTTTATGCACAGACTTTCAAAAACCAATTGAGAATTTACAAACGATATTTTTGAAAATCACAATAGAATAAAATAAGTGTAGTAGGCTTAGAAACTTATACAAAACCCAACAAATATTTTATATTCGATATGAATCCATTTTATTTTTCTACACCTGTATAACCATCAACAAATAAATTTCATTTAAAATATAATTATGGCAATATGTCAAATAATAAATTTCTTAAATTTTATACTTACATTTTATTTAATTGCGCACTTTTTTTAACTACACAAACAAAAATCGAAAAGCTTTACGTTAGTAAACAAACAAATTGAAAAAACGTAGCTACGATCGTAATTCAGGATACATACAATCGAAATTAAGCGGGGAACGGAACGCAGAATACCATAGTTGCCAAACGGAGAAAATTTCGATTCGAATCGAAACGCAGAATATGGGTGATTTAGTTATTCATCCCTATTCTGCGTTACGATTTGAATAGAATTTTCTATGTTTGGCAACTTTAGTATTCTGCGTTCCGTTCCCCCGTGTCATTTCGATTGTATGTATTCTGCATTACGATCGTAGCTACGTTTTTGCAAGTAGTTTATTTACAGACGGGAAGTTTTTCTATTTTTATTTGTGTGGTTAAAAAAGTGTCCAATTAAATAAAATGTAAGTACAAAATGCAATAAATTTATTTTGCAATAAATTTTGTATTATTTTTTCAAATTTTAAAGGGTTTTATTTTAGGTCGAAAAACACAACAACCTGAGCAATATTTTATTTAATGGCAACGAAGGATGATACTGCGTGTGGATGTCATGAGCGTCCCAAGGAAGAAGTGCAGTGTGTTTATTTAATAAAGGTTTTCACAGTATTGAAGTTTTATTTTATTTATCACCTCCGCCGCGACAGGATTGCTCTTACTGGAATAGTTTGGCCACAAACACTGCTTAGTTATATTCGGGCTTTTTCTTTCTTTCTGCACTTAACTGATGTGTTTATTTCAGGGACCAAAAATAACGATTATTTTTCAAATTTAAATTAAAAAAATCAAGCTAAAAGAGAAGTGCTACGTGCATAATGTATAAACCAAAAATAATACTTGTTGCATGGACTACCTTTAGATGCATTGATTTTTATTTATTTAAGTTTTATTAAAAAACTCAACGTTACCGGTTATTTTCTGAGTTTTATTTATTCCTCAGAAAATAAAAGTTATTTCTTGAGTTATTTCCTCAGAAAATAATAGCCCAATTCAGTATCTCGATAAAACGTTACGTCTATAGACGGAAAGCAGTCACTAAAGCAATTCAGTAAATCGTTATTAATATTTCGTTCGAGTTTCGAGGTTCTTGTCTTGCCTACAAGAAATTGGAAATAAGGTACTGCCAAGTCAAAAACCATAAAGTTTAAAAAATGATTTGGCCTGTATTTTTCGTTCAACTTATAATTATTCTAATGTGGCAATTCAAACAATTATTTTATTGGACGCAATAGTTTTTCATTTTCAAAGACAACGACCTAAATATGTTCTAAACTACTTAGCGAATACAAAACAAAGAAATCAGACAGAAATTAGTTGGAAAACGTGTAATTGGCCTAATAATCAATTTGAATTCACAAGGAAATACTTTCGAAATAATAATATTAATGAATTTGATCATTTACCGGTTTAGTGATTTCTTTAAAACGTTTAGCAAATGTTGGCGATTTCTAATCAATTTTAGGGCTTGTTTCCGGTTTTGCAACTTCTCTCAAGAATTTTACCAACGTTCGCGATAAAAGCGCCTTTTGGAAGTTATCAGCTTCCTTACAATTTTGCCGATTTTTAAGCAATAGACTAGGGTATTTGCATTTTATTGACACAATTATAGATCACAATGTTCAGACATTTTAAAAGAAAAGTTGCCGAAAAGTGTGTATAAGCTTGCTTTGAATAACGAGTAATGATCATAAATACAAGGCCTACAAAGTAAGATCATGGCTGCTACATAATATGCCCCATGTCATGGAAACACTTTGAATAATTTATGGCATTATCCCAATAAAAAAGACCAAAGACGCATGGTTTCCAGCAAATCTGAACCAAAATAGGGTCATATTAGAAGAATGGGGGAAAAATACAAGATGGTTACTATCAAAAATTAGTCGCATCTATTCCTAAGAGACTGCAAATAGTTATGAAAAACAAGAGACTTTAAGTTATAAACAGTTTTGTACTTGTAAACTAAAATTTTTTTTATAAAAGTTTTTAAGTTATTCCTTTTAAGCTATGTGTATACACTATTTAAACAAAAATGTCATTTCAGCTTGACAAATCATACTCGAGCGTGTAGCTTGACAACACCTAAAACATCTTGACAATCAAGCTCATTCAAGCCCGTCTGACAAGCCTACTTGTAACACTTACACGCAATTTACATTGTGCCTTTTTCGCCTGGCTTTAAAGTCAGTCTTTTTTAGTTTGAGAGAGAGAGAGAGAGAGAGAGAGAGGAGGTGAGAAGCTAGCGGGGTAAGAAAAAAAGGCAAAAATTTAAATTTGAGGGGTTTTTTCTTATTTCTCTTTATCATTTTCGTACTTTCAGCATTAAGCATGTGTATAATCGTCAAAAAAAGGCATGGATAAAAAGTCTGTAATGTAAAAATGTGTGCGACTTTTCGTAGGGGATTTAAAAGAAAATTGTCAAAAAAGCCAGGCTAAAAAGGCATAGTGTGAAAAGCCACTTGGTATAAAAAAATATGTTAAGGATATACTATAATCTAAATACAGTTAACGGAATAAAGCTAATATAAAATGTTTATAGTTACTTACCCTTTTTGAATAATCCTTTTCGTCGGTAATGGTTTTCTAACTCGTATGCAGTTTTTTAGATTATTTTCTATTGATCAGTCTCGCATTGTATTACCGTTCCTGTGCCATTAGATATCTTTTACAACTTCAGTAGAATTGATAATAAAGGAATTCTCTTTTTTACATAGGTATCACTTTCATTTCTTTCTCATAAACAGAATTCTAAAATTAGATAGAAATAAACTATTGGTTTCCTGGCCGGTGAACCTCTGTAGAGGAGTAATCAGGTTTGTTCTCCTTTATGTCGTTTATGCCTGCAGGATGATAAAACAACGGTACACATTCTTACTCTGTAATTCGGATCGAAAAATAATATTTTCGAATTGCTTGACATGAAGATTCCGTTTTCGTTGGCTGACATGAAGATTTCAATTGAAGTAAAATATTTTTCTTAAAGGATTTCAATTAGTTTAAAGCGGCCCATCCATTATACAATATTATTTCATATGGTATTGTACATATTATTGTCGTCTTCACCATACTATGCAAGAAATGGCACAACATTTTCATAGAAAGTATTGCCCAATGTTTCTGGCAGTGAAAAAGTAAACATAACACTGAACAATGTTGCCACCACATTCCACAGTTTTCTTGATTGTACATAAAAATCAAAAAAGTCTTTTGATTTTTCCCAATATATTGTGCAACCTTGGACTATAACATACATATTGGCGATATTATTGTACAATATGAAAAATTGCACAATTATATTGCAAGTGGGTGGGCTGCTTAAGGTTTTTAAATACTTTTAAGAAAATTTAATATAGAATTTATTACAAGCACCGATTGCAATATCTTTTTCGAAACTTTGCAACCCACCCTCATACAATTTACATACTAATGTCGTTGTTATTGATCCGCTTTAACAATAAATATATCGATCAATATTTTTTGCATGTGTGAATGTATTCAAAACGTCTTGTGGTGAACTAGACTGTATTCGCTATAATTAAGTTTAACATTCGTATATTCTCGTAAAAGTTCGTAAGTTAAATATTCCAAAATATTTATAATTATTAAAATAAAAAACATATTAAATACTAACAAGAATTTTAATTAATTTCTTCAATACAGACTATTAATCGCCACACCACTACTAATGTACCACTTATTTTCAACAAAGCACAACTTCTCTGTTGTCGACAATGCTGCCGGCAGGTAACTTTGGTGGAACTGATACATAATTGTTGTTACTATTCGTCATATACAATACTGTTGTCGCACACGCTTCATTACATTTACATATTTTTGAATTAAATTTAAATAAAATTCTATTATATTATTGTCAAGTAATAAAATCTTCTTGTTATTAAATTTTAAAATTTAGATTAAAGCTTTGTATTCATCTTTTTTAGCCTGGATGAATATGCAATAAATTTTTGCTTTAATTTTATCTCTCAGCCTTAAGAAGAATATTTGGTGCTGAGGCCTAAGAGTGTTTTTCAAACGAACGTTTTTGACATTTTTGAACTAAATTTATGGGTTTTGAGCATTACATCTTATTATAGAGTATTATTTTCAGTTAGTTAAGAATGAAAGAGATGAATATAGTCCTCTTAAAGGCTTGAAGTCGCAAATATACTTCAAAAACACAGAAACGTGAGTTTTAAAATAGGCCATGTAGCTTTAGCCTTAGGGGCTATTCACATATTACGTAACGCTGGAGGGGGTGGTTAGTTTAAAGAATTGGTACGGATTAGATAATTTATACTGAAAATTTTGTAAAAAGCGTTACAAAAGTATTAATACTTGTATTATAGTCTGAAACGGCCTTTACTGAGGATTTTTGAGTAGTGAATCAATGCGTTAATGTCGTTGCGTTAATTGTCATTAATTTTTTTTTTGTCTTTAGATAAACATTCAGACTTGAACACATTTAATAAAGAGAAATTTCATAAATGCTTAATGGATGTGATGATGACCAAGACAAAAATTTTGTTTGCTATATCATAACAAATTAAGTATACTATTTTGTTTAATATTTGTTAATATTTTTAGACTAGATAATTGTTTTATAAATTCAGACAAAAATATTGTTTGATATTTTTCCGAAAATCCAGTAAATATTTTTGTTTGATTTAGTAAATTGTTTTGTTTTCAATTTGTAAATATTTTTAGACAAATTGTTTTATAGATTTAAACAATTTGTTCACTAAAAAAAATGTTGTTTTTCAATGAAACTGTAGAGATACTTTTGTCTACACACAGAAAAAAAGAAGGAATGTAAAATCCACATGCCGCAATTTTGATTGCAAATCATATTAAATTTACAAGAAATAATTTGTCGTTTGAGTGTGTTAGTGTTTACTTGCTTTGTTCATTGCTACAATTCACTGTTCTGCTTAGTTGTGTGACTTGTTGTTGTTTATTCTTGCATGTGTCGTCTATGTATACGACAAAAAAAAAACGAATTACCAGCGAATATTTACTGCTGCTGGTTTAAAATTACCATTGTTTCATATTAATTTTAAACGGAAAATAATTAATCTAACCTTAAATTACCGTTAAAACAATTTTGTTATAAATTATGTTGAATTAAAATGAAATGCATTTTACATACGATGGTATTTATTTAGTGTATAAGTAAAGAAAAGTTTGAAGCTGTTGTGGCTGCAGTGGTTAGCGCGTGGACTATCATGTAGGTGGCACGAGTTCAAATCTTGGCTGGGGCAGTCAGCTACAACGCAAAGTTTTCTGATGCCTATCACGTAAGTAAAATAATTAATAAAATAGCTACATTAAAGTCATGTTGTTTCAGCTTGATATAACTTTAATTCAACATGATTCTTCGTTGAGTGTTGTGTTTTTCTTCCGACGGGGTTTTTTTGAATTTGGAACGATTTTCCGTCATCCCACGTCAAATTTGGTTTGTAAACAGACCGGTTTCGGCTATGTGCCATCTTCAGTGTTCTATTCAATAGAACACTGAAGATGGCACATAGCCGAAACCGGTCTGTTTACAAACCAAATTTGACGTGGGATGACGGAAAATCGTTCCAAATGATTCTTCGTGTTGTTCCAATATCAAATTCACGTTGTTTCAACTTTAAATAACTTTGATTCAACATGATTCTTCGTGTTGTTCCAATATCAAATTCACGTTGTTTCAACTTGAAATAACTTTGATTCAACATGATTCTTCGTGTTGTTCCAATATCAAATTCACGTTGTTTCAACTCGAAATTAGTTTGATTCAATATGATTTTTCGTATTATTTCAGTATTAACTTCATTTTGATTTAGCTGTACTGGTATATTAAATCAACATGAAATATAGTTAATTCAAAAGGAAAAATTTTCTTCCAAGATTATTGTAAATCATGTTGATTTAACATGAAACACCTATGAAGCAAAATCACTACCGAAAAATGTTAAGTTAATCTGGTTTTCGACGATTTTACATGGAAATTTTTCTGTGTGTACATGTATTTAAAAATTTGTTTCTAGGTCCGTTTCTAGACAAAATATTTACTATTTCATTGAATTCCTTTACTGAAAATGAAATTTAGTTTGTTCTGTGTAGACAACAAAGTCGCGCCCAAAAACCAATATTTTAAAATTCAAAGCAAAATATATTTGAAACTATTAAAGATATCTTAATGAAATAAAGTGTATTTTCGTCGTCTATTTATAAACTTTACACCAAGTTTACATTCATTAAATCGGATAATATTAGTAAAAGTTATGAGGCCGATAAAGCTTTTCATGCCCGAAGTAGTCAACTTTCACACCCTGTAGCTCAACGTGTATTTCAAAAGGGCACTCCAAATTTCAACTTTCGTAAAGCTTAGGTTCTTTTCTATGATTTTTACATACATCGTAATCGGATCGCAAGTTTCAAAGATACATATTTATTAACCTTTTTTCAATTAGAACCACTTTGCGGCGTTTCTGTATTATTGACTTTTTTCATATTTTTAATTTTATTTGGGAAAATTCCATAAGCTCATCATTAATTATAGCGGGTTATTGGATCTACATCATGTTTTTTTTTCTGCATGTAGTTTGTTTGAATAAGATTTCATACAAATTTAAACGCGAAACTTTGACTTTAAATTCAAATAAAAAATGATCTTTGATAGGCTTATTGCTATCAAAAACGTTGAATATATTTACACTTTTAACCAACTGTTCTCAAAACCTGTTTTTATTACATAAAAATTATAATTTACAGTACAACACGCTTTCTTTCGACACTAGTTTCATTTTCTTCCCTTTATTTCCGCCTATTATCCCTGCCTACATTTTTAATAAACAAAATTATTTCACTGGGTAGGAATTTTTTGTTAATAATATTAGCACTTTGTTTATAAAAATAATTTTATATTTTTTTATGTTAATTTACCTTTAAGCACCTGTTGCAGTAGTAGCCCAGTTTCAACTTTTCATCTTTTGCTGAGTCATGGCGTTATATCGTATACCCTTCCACTATAATTCTTCGGGCAATAAAAACTTAGCGAATGCAGCTAGCAGCATATTGCAAGACGCAATTGAATTTAAAATTTGAGATCTTGATTCAATAATAATATTTAAAACAGGATTGATAATAAATGCAAAATCTAATAGAAAAAATATTAAAAACAAAAAAATGTGGTACAAGAATTAGAAAGCTTTAAAAACACAAACAAAATAACGTCATTAAATAGTTAAAAAAAAAGTAAAGATCACCTGATTTCGAAAACAAAAATTAATATTTTAAGAACATATACATACATAGATACTTACTTACACACGAACATAGTTCTCTTGAACATAAATTAAACCTTCAAGTTTAGAATTAAAAATTGCAATAATATCTCTAACGAGTCTTTAGTACAAACAAGATCTGAACGAACGAGCCTCCTTTATGTATAACAAAAACAACAAAATATTAATTAAAACATCATGTTAACTAAAGGATATTTTTTTAACGTTTGGTTTTTAAAATTAAAAAAGTGAGCTGCATAATCAAGAACTGTGCCTATCGGACAGCGCAAACTAGCTAGGAGTCACACTAGACTCAAAACTATCTTGGAAACTAAATGTGAAACACAGGGTTAAAAAGGACAGTACTCCTGACATAGAATGTTTACTTCCAAATAGGGCTTAAGTGCTAAGATGCTAAAATGGATGTATACTAGGGATGGGTAAGTGAAAAAAATATATCGATATCGAGATATTTTTAAATATCGATCGGCATCGATATATAGAATAAAAAATATCGATATATCGAAATATCGATATTTTTCAACAATGATAATTCATACGTAGTCCCCAAATTTTTTTTAAAAATAAAACAAAAAAAGGACCTCTCTTATAAATAATTAAGCTGGAAAGAGTTAATTTCCAATATCCTTACTGTTCCACCAATATTTCATGGAACATACATCAACAAAATTACACTCAAGGAATGATAATTTTTGGAATAGACAAAATATTATAAATGAAACAAAAGATTTTGTTAGTAATATTCTATTTGATGAAGATTGTGCCGAAATGTTTATAAAAATTGCACGAAAAACAAAACCAAAGCTAAAAAATATCGAATTTGATACTGTCGATATATTTGGAAAAAAATTTCGATATATCGAAATTAAAAATATCGACGATATATATCGATATATTTTTAAGAAATATCGATATATCGATATATTTTTAAGAAATATCGATATATCGATATTTTTTGCCCATCCCTAATGTATACAGAACTGTACGCCTCATGCTGACTTATGGACCGATAGTATGGTGGTCCGCCACAAGTAAGAAATATGTGGTAGACCGACCAACTATACAGAAAACGGAGGTCTGCTTGCATCGGGATTATAGATTGTTTACATACTAGTCTTTCAGAGACTCTGAATTCTATACTAAACGGAATTCCAATTGGCCTACATCCATGTATTGGCTGTATCCTCAACTAGTGCGGCAAGATTGGCTGCACCTGGCTGATGGAGATTAAGAACTTATGGTCATGCCGTTATCTTAGATCAATTACCACCGATACTGAGGAATCCTTCCGATTACGTGGTACTTCAACGGGACTGGAATTGAATATAATAGAAAGAGACTACGATTTCAGAGTGTATAGTGATGAATCAAGAATGATATGTGGTGTTGGCTTTGGAGTTTTTTCGAATGATCTAGGGGAGAGAAACTCCTTCCGACTTCCAGATGGAACAAGTGTATTTCAGGCTGAAATATTAGCTATAAATGAAGCGGGCAGCGTGCTGATTTACACGAGATTCCAAGAGAATCGGCATTTTTGTCGACATCCAGGCGGCACTTGTCCCTAAGGTCACACACCGCTTTATCTACTCTAATAGCAAGTGCAAGGATGTGCTATCCAGGGCAGTTGACCACCTGACTGATGTTACTCTTATCTGGAATCCCGCACATAACAACTACCTTTATGTATCTGTTGCCATGTCGTTGGCACTACTAGGAACAATATTTTCAAACACTATCTTCAAAAATCTGAAAACAGATGTCGCAGGCTGAGCAGCTGTAAGGTAGCTCGGAAGTTGTGGCCTTGCTACAACGACAAGCGATCAACACTATTAACGAAGAGAAAACGCAGGGACATCTCGAGGCTCGTTGTAGTAGTGATGGGACACTGTGAGATCAGCAGACATGCTACAACGCTTTCTGCCGTAGTTGTCGTGACCAAGAAGAGACACTTATTTATTTTCTCTGCGCGTGCCCTGCATTGCATCTCTCGAGACACAAGTTTTTTGGTTATCAGAGATTTGTTTAGGTGACCTGTTGACACTGATGAATGGAGCGGTCTGTCAAAATAGAATAATCTTGATTCTACTTGAATGTTTGCGCGCAGTAGAAAGGCACGTAAACCAACCAACGAACCAAGCAACCAACCAACCAACCAACCAAAAATTCCAATTATCCAGTAGAGCCGCATACATCAAATCTGACCTTGTTTGATTTTTTCACTTATTTCCCGTAATGATATTACCACCAGAAAAGGAACTGTCAAAAAATTTCACACTGAAAAACCAAACAGCAAAAAATCTCCATATACATACATAGTTGTGTTAAGAATAACAAACATGTTTACACAATTAGAACAAGAACTACAAAAATTATGCAAATTTTGTTGTTTTCTAAAGTTAAAGAAACTTGTCACAATAATTAAAGCGAAATTAATAACAATAAACAACAATAAATAAATATTTAAACAAAACACATTTTTTACAATAATATTGAATTTCGCATAACATATATTTAAAATAAGAGTAAGTTTTAAGAAAAAGATATTAACAGTAAGTAGTAAGAGCTTCTTTTTAAATTATATAAATTTTAAAATACATAATCTGTTATGGTATGTGTTGGAAATCTATCGATTTCAAATTGCGCGACTTCACAAAACTAATAAGAGCCAAATAGAAATCAAATTTAAGTTGGAATAAAATAATCTAAGCATAGCAAACAATAAGAGTAGGTTTTTAAGAACGAGATTAGAGATTAAGTTAAATTTAATATCTGCATTTACTCTTTGAGCTGACATTTTTTAAATCTTTTTTTACTAGTTTAGCGGCCAATGTTGGTGGTTTAATCGTAAACTAGAAAAATAAAAATGAAAAATTTTCTAAACTTAAAGAGTAAATACAGATATTAAACTTAACTTAATCTCTCATCTCGTTCTTAAAAATCAACTCTAAAAAGCATCAATAAGACATCTTTCAGTAGAATTTGTTTTTCGAAATCGATCGATTTCCATCACAAACCAGAATATACTAAAATGATTTTGTATCAACTTAAACCTAAACATACATGTAAACATAATATTTAAAATACACTTATTTAACTAAAGTTGTACATGTCTAAAATAGTTAATACTAATAAAATAGTAACAAAATTATTTTCTAATTCAGTTCTTTTAACTTGTTAATAAAAAAAATTTCAAACCTACCAGACCTGGGGGGTTACTCTGTAATTCGAAACGAAAGAAACGCTTTCGCATTGCAATGTAAATAACATACAAATGCGAACAGTTTGCCTTTCGCATCGCATTACAGAGTAACCCTCCTGTTCTGGAGATCACTTTTTGTGAAAGTGATTTCAAATCACAAATAAAAAATAAATTAAAAAAATAAAAAAATCCGACTGCGTAAAAAATAAAAGAAAAAAACAAGTCCAGTGTGTGGAACATAGCGACTTTTACAGTCGGGAAGCATTAAAATCGAATCTTCAAATCTTCGCAATCATGGTTCGCGGATGTAAAAGTCGCTATGTTCCGGAATTGTTTTATTTTTCTTTTAGTTTTTTACGCAGTCGGGTTTCTTGATTTTTTTTAAATTTATCTTTTATTTGATTTTTTAAATTTATGTCCTGTTTGTTTAATGTTCTCTTTTTACCTACACAATCGGGTATTTTTTTGGTTGCAACCAACTTTAAACCGTTAAAGGTCCTAACGGGCCATTCGAAATTAAAAATCATAAGAGAATCCTAAAGATGATTTTTAAATACCTGTCGAATGATACCAATTTTGATATAGTTCGCCGACTTTTTATATTTTCGTATTCACAAAATGGCGTCTGTTGGCCGCCACATCGGATACGAGTTCGGCATCTTGTGCAGACTTTCTGACCGAGTTCGGACCGAAATCGGCAGAAATTGTTTGCTGGGTAGATAGAAGATACAATTTTTGCCGATTTCGGTCCGAAGTCGGTCAGAAAGTCTGCTCAAGATGCCATATTCGTATCCGATGTCGGTCAGAAAACGTACCGAAAATCATATGAGTGGTTGACAAGAAACCGGATCTCTTTATCTGAAGAAATTCTACAAACTATACCGAAAGGTCTAACAGAGTTTTGTACGAATTCCGACGAATTTCCTAGGGAAATTCTAAAGGAATTTTCGGCATGTCATAAATGTCGGAAAAATGTCTGACAAAACATCAGAATGGCGTCTTTATATCAGAGAAAAGTCGGTGCTAAAATTAGAAATTTATCAGAAATGTCGTTTAAAATTCTCCATGCATTGTTGTGCTGCTCAGAAAACATTTACCCATATTTTATAAGGTTAAGAACTCTAATAGTTGTGCGTATAAACTCAAGAGATAAATGAGAATTGTAACGAAAACTAAAATCAGACAATGTGCAGATGTGACTGCTATAAGTTGTAAGACGTAGATCAGAAAATGTGCAGACTACTCTGTTAAATGCCTTAAAGGAAATTAAATTGCCTTCGGATAATGTGCAGACTATTCTGATATTAATCGAATAATATTTCAGACAATGTGCAGAAACTTCGTACCAGAAAACTACCTACTGCTCCGCCAAATGTCTGAAGGAATTTTAGACAACTCGGCTGATTGTCTGGTAAAGTCTCAGATTTTTTTCTGATGTTAGACATGTCGGCCAAAATTGTTTCCTGGGTACGTACATAAATACAAATGTACAGTCGCGAGTACATGTCTATACACACTTTACAAACACGGCTTAAAAACGCACTAAAACACAAAAAAATTAAATAATCAAACAGGTATTTCAATTAAACTAGTCGTGAAAATCATAATAATTGGACACAAAAAGAATATCGTTAGTATTAAAATTAAACCCAAGATTTATTAGATTTTATGAAAAAAACTCATGTATCCACATTTGCAAGTTTTATTTATGTTTTATAACGTTTTCAAGTTGTATATATTTGGAAAAGATATATCTACTTGTGCTCGCCAGTGTATATTGTGTCCTGTACTTATTATTGGGCACAAAGGACCACAACATATTGGAACATAAAATATAACTAAATCTTTGTGTTTGTTTGAAATTTTTCTTTAAGTTAAATGAAGTGATTTATAAGAATAAATTTGCAACACAAAGATCACATGATATACAACGAAAAGGGACAAAATAAATACAATTGACTGGCAAGATTTCTAAATAAACGGAGCTCATTTGTTGTC
The DNA here is from genome assembly GCA_956483635.1 of Panzeria rudis. NCBI lineage: Eukaryota > Metazoa > Arthropoda > Insecta > Diptera > Tachinidae > Panzeria > Panzeria rudis. The sequence goes on along the minus strand of OY101448.1, from coordinate 52,844,407 downwards.
TTCTTTTAACTACTTTCTTTTGAACATGCTGCTCAAACGTCGTTTTGGTGGTGTGTTCTGAAAGAAAATAAAAAGTATTATTAACAAACTTATTTACATATAAAAAAGAATATGTAATAAAGCAAAAATCTTTAGAATTATGTCATGCTAGAGATTCATTAACCGCCTTCCAGATATACACTGTGGTTCATTTGCATAGAAGCAAAAAGAAATTTTAAGTAAACATAATCTATAGGAGGCAATTAAGAAAACAATAAAAGAAATTAGCTTTGCAAAAAGATAATACAAACTTCAAATGACAATTTATGGAAAAAAAATTTAAATAAAAATGCATTATAACGGTGCAGTTTTATCTTTGTTTGTAGTCAAATGAATAATTCCTCATTTATTTTTTGGTTCAACAGAATAGAACCACACTCAGCATGTATTATCTTAAATCAAGCTGCCTGTGGAAATAATGGTTTAGAAACCTTGACGTTTCTCAGTTATTATTGTTCTTTTTTGTGTATTACAAGCAATTTAAAATAACTTCCTTGTTTTAAGTTACAGTCCTAAATAAACTCTGTACCAAGGTGTATTTAAACAGGTGATGTTGTAAGCACAGCTCATCTATTTTTTTCGGCTAATTAGAGGTTCGTATGCCACAATTTTGAATATGTTGAATATAGAGGCTCACATATTAGTTGTTTTTGTAATGTTGCGATTGTTGTAGAATCTCCATTACCTGTATTAAATGCGACTTGATCTGTACAGTAAAGTCCGCGTATTTTGTGTAATCGAAACTTGTGTACCGTTTATAGAACCCAAACAATCGAATTGAATGAACAATTTTTATGAAAAGAACCCAGTTTTTCGAGTTTATTTATTTATAATTTTATTTCGACAACATAACAATAAAAAATAATTTAAAAAATTAGTTTCTTTTCAACTGCAGCGGGTGTGATGCATCTCGCAAGCCTCGACAATTCGATTTTGTTTAGATTCCTCATATCGTCCCTACCATGTCCAACTATCGAATGTGAAAATCGGTACTTTTCAGGAGACCGCAAAATCCCATTAACTGCGAACTCAAAATCATCGCATTTCTAAAAGCACAAGTTTTTAAATTTGTCTTGTTGAGTAAGTTTTCAATCCTCTATGAGAACTGCAATATTTTGCAACAAGAATATAAAAAAACAATTTTTCACATTCGGCTGTTATACTGGTTAAGGCCCTGATTCACTATCCTACACGATCGCACGATTCATTCACAGGAAAATTTTACAGAAGTCTGACAGACTTTAAAAATCATTTCAAAATTGCGTTGTAGATGCCACACTATTATACAAAAATGATGCAAAAACATCTGTTTGCTTTGTGTATGCACATGATGGCATGGAAACTATCATTTTATGAAAATTTTCAAAAAATTTTCCAAATCGCACGACTTGCAAAAAAATCAGTCACACAGTTGCATTTTTAGTCCACACTACCATACTTGTTTAACACACACGTCATTTTTGGCGGATCGCGCGACTGTGTAGGATAGTGAATCATGGCCTTTAGGGGCGATATAATAAAATGATAAGTAATTTCAATTCTTGGCATGGTATATATTTATTTTCAAATATAAATTTCTTGATTTTTTGCGACTACCAAGGCATATGTATGCCAGATAGTCGCAAGGAATTCGCCTTAAGAAATGCCTTCTTGGGATGTCAACAAATGTACCGCAAAATGTGTGTTGATAAGTGAGAGATTCAAATTACAAAGGGGAAAATAATCACCTGGGATGTTGAAACAACCTGGCATGAATTCGCTTCTTTCTTTCTTTCTTTACATTCACTGAACATTGATAGCATTAATAACAAAAATTTCACATGAACTTCGAAATACAAATTTTGTCAATTCTTGATATATCAAAACCTTCGGCGTTTAATTGTTATTTATCCCATTAGAATGTTTTTATTTATTAAATACTACAAATACAATTACAAATTATATCAAAACTCATTTTTTAAACGAGAATAGTAACAAAGACTCACTCGTTGTTGCGAAGCAGACCATAGTCTTAGGTGGGAATCGAATTCGAGACACCCTATCTCATTAGAAATAAAGGGAAAATCATTTGAATTTTATATTTAACAATTTCCTTTTTTAATACATCTTTAATTAAATGAACACTATTATACAAAATAATTACATAAACATTATTATTTTTTCAACAGCAAATCGATTTTCTTTTAAACTTAAAACTAACGAACATAATAGAGTGTGACGATCATGAATTATCTACTTTAATTGAAAGGTTCTCTCAGAAAGGTGTTGGTCCTTTTACAATAATTTCAAAAACAAACAACTTTATTTTGGTGTAATATGTACTGGAAAAGAAAATTTCTTGTACTTTTATTCCAGCAGAAGCTCTCAATTGATTAAAGTAGTTGATGACCAAGCCTACTCTGGAACATAATAAAAAGTAACAAACGAAACGAAATACATAATTTAATTAATTATTTTTTCTTTAACAAAAAAAAGAAAAACAATTACGAAAATGAAGTTCTGAAAATTCTCATTAATAACAAAACCTTTAAACTTCGATATGTTTAAACGAATTTAAATGAATAATTTAGATAAGCTTGTGAGTAATACTTTATCGTCGAGAATAAAGCGAGACGACAAGACCGAGTAGAGTTGTAAGTGAAGCGAGTATAGCAAAGCTTACAATTATACGTGTTGAATTGTCCATTTGGGACCACATACGCATTATATCAACAAAAGTTATAGTTTGATTGGTAATTAAGACGACATCATTGCAAGAGGATGATTGCAAATGTTCATGTGGGGATTTTTTGCAATTTTTAACATAAATTGAAGATTTACGCACATAAGTTGTATTAATATTTGGTAAACGATGATTGTAAATGACGGTACCTCCATAAATGGTACGTGATAAAGGAGAAATGGGATGAATGGATGAAAGATGTGGTGTAGCAGTCGTTAAGCTAGTATGATTGTGTGAATCCATTTGCGATTGTAAGGAATGATGACTATGATTTGAGAAAGAAGAACGTTGAGAACAGGACGAACTACGGGAACGAGAGCTTTTCTTGACATTAAACTGTATGTGATCAATTTCAAACGGAGCATTCGATTCAGTATCTGCTAATAGTTTTTCGAAACGTATCGTACTAGCCTGAGACGAACAATCGACATCGTGTTTTTTAATATTAGTCTCAGTTTTAGTGTTGGCAATAAAACGATCAAACTCTTCTAGATCCTGTGAGGTGATCAGTTCTCGTTTGCTATTTTCTTGTTTAGAAGGAAATTTATATTTATCATCCAGATCCCTACAATCGTAATTTTCTTTCCATTCATAATCTTTTGCGGAATGGAAATCCCCTGTGTCTGGCTGTTCAAATTGTACTTGATGGACGGCGAATTGATCTTCCAACCATTCTTGCTTTTTGGAAAAGCATTTTGCTATAACAAGAGTATCACCCTTATTATGGTTAAGGGTGGCATAATTATTATTTTTCAAATCATAGGTAATATCTTTTATAGTTTCGCAGCTAATAGTTTTATCAATTTCATCCTCTTTTCCGTTTGACTTGTTAAAGGATTCAATATTTCTTCCTACGTTGAAATGTTCAAATCTTTGTTTTTGAGATTTGTATCGATTCAAGTCACGTATCGCTCCTTTATTGGGTGTGCGGTGTTTCGCAAATATGTTCCCGCTTAAATACAATGAAGGTCTATCACCTTTTTGCTTTTTGGGTTTTTTGCGCAAACGTCTTTTTAATAAAGTGGTATTACCTGCACCGCCTGATGTAGTCACACTACTACTTACAACAACAACCACTTGATTTTTCACTTTATTCTTTACAACCGGTGTAGATAAAGGCGATGACGTGGTCTCGCCACTTGTAGGTGTACAAATTTCCTGCATACGTCTGGACAGTCGGCGACCAAACATAACTGAAGTTCGACGGTTGCGTTTAAGTCCTCCTACTATGGCTTCTAAACGTTTTGAAATGCTTTTATGTTTAGCAACTTTGGATTTGTTCAAAGCAGTTACAGGAGTTTCTATAAAGCTAACATCTGGCGATGTTATTTGGGTTTCTTTTTCCAAAATTTTATTATCTATAGTTAGGGGAGATGGTGAAGGTGAAGAGGACATCAATTGATCTAATAAACGTCGTTGATCATAGTGCACTTTACTCTTGCGTGGTGTTGAGGTACAAACACCAGCTACTAACCTATAAGTAGTTGTTGTTCCCTTGACCTTAGGTTTTTGCAAGACTTTTCGTAAATTAAGCTCGTCGGTTTCCCCTTTGCTGTTTGGTTTCTTAGTGATGGAAAGAATAAAAATTAAAACGGAAAAGGTTGATAAAATGAACTGCATGGTTTTATTAATGACACAAAAAGAAACTTACACAAACGTGAACAATTATGAACGAACACTGGACAGTACAAAACAAGCCACCATATTGTGGTTGATGTTTTTCGACTTTAACTTCCGACATTTTGTAATAGATTAAGGAAAAAGTTGGCCAATTTTTTAATCTATTACGAAATGTCGAAGTTGAAGTCGAAAAACGCCAAAAACAATACGGCCCAATGATTTCAATTACGTTGAGGAGTTTTATTTCTGGACTATAGTACAGTTTTTTTTACAGAATAGGTGAAATTAGACCTTTAGATGTATCTCAGATGTACTGTATGGCTGTCAATTTCAAAGCATTGCTGTCGCACTTTTAGTAGAATTTTATGACAATTTTTTTTTGACATTTCAGTCCGCTACATCGCCCTTGAAGGGGAGTTCTTTGCTCATTTTTTTAATAAAGAGACAAAAAGACCCATACAGCGGAGCATTAGAGGGTTAAAATGTTTCTCATGGTGTTTTACTTCAAAAAACCTTAAAAGTAAGGATTACAAGATTTCCTATACCGATAACAAGGTGCACAAGGACGGAACTTTAACTCTCCCTAAAACTAATCTCGAACGTAAACATTTAAAACGCCGATACACGTATACTTTTTTTTTGGTGCCTTCTACTAGAATCAGGAGGGGTAGTGTGAAACACACTTCCACTCGGAGACCCTATTGGATCTATTGTGATTCCCTTCTATGAGTTACCCGTGAATAAATTAACCCCATTTGTGCCCAGAACCCTATTAGCCGTCATTAAGCCACTTAATTCCAATGATAAAGCGTCCTCAGTTTGCACTTCGCGATATCACTAATGCTCTCATGGAAACGTCTGTTCAACCATCAAAGCCTATGGCATTGCAGCCTTGGGCAATGGCATATAACACGCTCAATGGTTTTTGGCTACTCTTCATCCTTACAGAAATTGGAAGTGCAAGTTTCCCAAATACTGGTTCTTGCTCTTATCGAGCAGTGGCCAATCAACGCGCCTATCAGGACTTCTACAACCTTCCTATTCATACCCAGATGTAGTTCGGATCTTCCTGTAAATTTTTGGCCACATAGCCATCGAGACTATATTTTTATCTGTCATTTACCTCCTCATCTAACGACGAACCTATTCTTGCCATCTCATCGCCAATTTCATTTCATTCAACATTGCAATGGTCTGGAACCCAACATAGTCTGACACTTATATTTATTCATAAGCATGTTCAGGGCTCTCCTACAGTCGCTAACTAGATTCGATTTGACACTGTGACCCTTCAACGCTTTTAGAGCCGCCTGACTGCCAATGTAGAAGGTTACCGACTGCCAATGTAGAAGGTTACCTCCTCGCCTTCAGTCACATTTTCGGCCAATAATTCGGCGGCCCTGATTTTTTAAACGTCTGTAAATACCGCGCAATCATCATAAAGCCTATAAGATTGGAGCCAAAAGTCCCTATGCGGAATTACTAGTGAGGGTGTCGTATTCAACGTCCTTGGAGTCCGTAAACCCACGGGATATGTAGACCCGCCCGTCAAAACTGATCTAATTGAAGATTGCTGTGTGACCTCCGTTCTCACCACAAAGTCCTCTAGTAGGTGTAGAATGACGTCCAAAGCCCTGAGGCATGCTCCTCTGGGCACCTTTCTTACCCAGCGCGGCACACCTCTGGACCTTACCAAGTAATCTCCAATGACTCTCCTTCAGAAAATACTTTTTTTGTCTTGTTCAGTGTACAAGATCAATCGCGATCTCATCATCAGAGATCTTGTTATATCTTTCCAAAATGTCAGGGTGGTGCAATCAAGTAGTTAAACATACAACATTAAACCAATTTTTGTTGAAGGCTTTTTACAAGTGTAGAGACTTTTCCAAACTTACCATACACGCCAGGGTTGTCAGATATGGTGATTTATCGCGAAACGTGTCGATTTTTTCAACTTGTTTGGCGTCAAAATTTTTGATTTGGCGACATGGCGATTTTTCTGGCGATAAATAAATTTGTTGGCGATTTTTAAAATCAATTTGGCGAAATAGGTTAGAGAAAATTTTACAACCGTGATACACGCTTGTAATTTCGACTCATTTGGTTGCTTAGAAAGAAGGCTTACAACATTAGATTTTTGTCTAAGCTATTTATTACATGAGCTTTTTACTTGCTCTTAATTTTTTTAACTTCCCGCGTTCAAAGATAGGAAGTTACTGATTTCACCTCGACTTTTTTTGTTTGTATTACACAATATACAATTTCAACCGGACATGACACATTTCAAAATACTAAAGAACACAAATATAATAATCAATTTTGAAATTTGTATGACTTACCTCATCTCTGGTGTTGCTCATGCTAAACCGCGAAGAAAAGAAATTAAAACGTGCTGGTGTCTTAGATGACGATACCGCATATCCTGCATTTGTATCATACGATTCTTTAAGAATTTCACGTGGCGGCTCGGAGCTACCGCCAAGTGATAAACGACCACCATTCTTACTCGGTGTGGGTGGTCCAGGACGTTTGTAATGAGTAACACCTGTACATTTTTTACGAGTACCACCAGCAGTAGTGCTAAGTAAAGCACTCATGCTATCATCAAAGCTGTGAGGGCCATCCTATAGAGAGAGAAACAGTGAAAAAGTAAAATTAATAATAATAATTGAAACTTTAAAAGAATTCGACTAGAGTTGTTAGTAACAAACACACATACAACAAACACATGAAACATACAGACACGTTTGACAGCATACTAATGGAAAACATAAACACTTTTCATTTAAACAACACAGTACATAAAAAAGGAATATGACATGCAATTTAATGGAAAGTCTGCCAAAACTTACAAAGCACTTTTTGTACAATAGAAATTGTTTAAAGTTTTATTTATGATAAATATATTTTATTCATCAATTAGTCATTTTAGCTAATCTTAGTTACAAATTGCCATTAAAGTTTATTTTTATTTTAAGACTTATTAAAATTATCTAATGTTCGCACAAAACTAGGATTAATTTTCTTTTTAAATGGTGTGCTTGTCGTATGTACATTTTGTGTTGTTTCTAAAGGAGGGCTTGTAACGGCTACTTCAGCATTTTTTGTGGTTACTGTAACAATTTCATTTGGTACATTGCTGCTATGATGGTGATGGTGATGATGATGGTGATGTTGTACGGCTGTTAAATTGCTAACATTTGTTATATTCTTTGAAAATGATTTGCTTACTCTTAAATCTTCTTCGGGAAATTCATGATCAAATTGTGCTGCATAAGTACTTCTCAGGTGGGGTGGCAAGAGGGAATTGCGATATTTAAGCTCTTCAACGCTATAAAAAGTAATAAGAAATACATACTTCATAAGAATTAGTTTAAAAACTAAATTTTTCTTTGTCAAAAATACCGGAGACGCCAAAAATACGAAAAACTTGAAAAATTTGAAACCAATATGCCGTTGTATTGGGCCATAATATGTGATGATCCTGATGAAAAATTACCTTATCTTCTTAATGATTTCTGGTGTTCCAGTTGAGTTTAGAAATTTATTGTCTTTAAAGACTTATAATAAAATTTTATGAGATTTTTTTTTGTAGGATAATTCAGCCCGCTATCTCGCCGTCGAAGGTGAGTTTTTTTTACCCTTTTTAAGAAAGGGTCAAAAAGACCCATACAGCGAAGCGCTAGAGGGTTAACATTTTCCATGAAATTATTGCCCGTGGAATTTTACATAAAAGTGGTAAACACACCTAATACATTAAACGTAAGGTTTACACGATATCTTATACCGATTCTCTATAACAATGACCAAAAGATGAGATTCACGTAAAGAAATTTGCATAACTTTTAAACTGATGGAGATCCTATAATCAAAATTTTACAGTATAATGAGGACACACTAGGCTAAATTTGGTTAAAAAAATAAAACAGGTCAAAATTAGAAACATTTTCATTTCAATTGGTCATTTCCAGCTTTGATCGTGAAAATTTTCTTTTTTATATTAAATATTTTTTTAAAAAATCAGACGATTTTCTATAAGAATCACTTAATAAATTTTTTTGTTTTATTTTTTTTTTCTAGTTCGAAACAATAATTAAAAAAAGCGGCAGCACTTTAGCACCCCACAAGTCGACAAATAAACATCATATAAAAAATTTAGCATACACATTTATACCTATAATTATGCCATATCAAGGAATTTTGGCACAAAAAGATTTTAGTTTATCCTCTTGAATAATTTGTAAGAATATATCAAACTTACCAAACATCTCGGCTCATAAGTCCATTTTTCAAATCTGTCAAATACGTATTATTAAACACCTCACCTTCTTCATCTTCCATAGCTAAATTAGGGCCAATATTGGAACCAGCTATAGAAGCTGTAGACGATGATATTGTTGAGACGTGTATTGAAGCAGTACGTTTATTATTACGCTCAATTTCATGTAATTCGTCTGTAGTATGTTTCAATTTCGTTGATAAAATAGTATTTTCCTTTTGATGCTGTAGAATATTATCATTTAAGCGTACTATTTGATTAGATAGCTTGCGTATGTGTTCTTCGTATTTGGTGTTCTGGAGAAAAAAAAAATCCCAAGTTTTATTATCAATTGATCATTTTGTAGAAAACATTCTTTCTATAAATTCTTACTTGATGTCTACACGTAACATAATGGTGTAAGGCGTTGACATAAACGGCTATGTCGTTTTTGTAGTAGATTAAAGTAACACACAACCTCTGTTCTTTAATCTATTACAAAAAACCATGTGTGCCCCTGTGGATGAGTGGTAGCGATGCTAGTCTGTCAGTCCAGATCCTGGGTGTTTTCCGCAGATAAGTTAATCGCTTTGCGGGTTGTTTGTTAAAAAAAAACAAAGTTTACGCCAACGTTTTTTTTTACACAATCATGCCCAATACGTAAGATGAGATTGTCAAATTCAATCGGAGAGGGAATTATGTTACGTGTAGAGTTCAAATTAGTGTTATAAAAAGCACATGTACATGAAAATAAATTAGTGTGCATGTGTGATTGTTTATTAAAATAAATGAGAAGCGATGTTTTTGATTAAATTTCTGTGATTTTTATATATTTAAATGCGTTAAATTGATTTATAAATTAAAGTTAAAATAACTAATAAAGCATAAGTAGTACATGTCAACTCGATGAGTATTTGCATAAAATGAAATCATACAAGAATAGTAAAATTATGCCTTCCCCTTGTATAACATGAAGAGAAAAAATTGACATTTTATTTTTCTTATTCTGCCGACATTCTCTCTCATGTTATCTCAAAGTTAATGTCACGAGAAGACGCGGTGTTAAATGTACAATTTAATGTAGATCATTCTTATTTAAACAAATCAACCTAAATAATCCATAAAGTATTTTCTTCACTTAAATGCAAAGTCAAAGTACTATTTTTCAAGTTTCCCAGAAAAAGGATAAATTGTTTATGTACTGGAATTCGGGAATCCTTAATTTATGCTTTTAGAAACTATCACGTCATAATAAACTAAATGTTAAGGTTACTAAGGAGCAAAACAAAAACTGCAATTAGTTAAAGGCTCGTTTCACGCCGTTTACATTGGGAAACATTTGTCGTCGAACATTTTCTTTTGCGGAAGAGTGATGAAATAGAAATATATACCACTTGTATTCCTATCGCGCTCTTTTGCACTGAAAAATAAAGTTATCGGGAAACAATGTTTCCCAGTGTAAATCAACACTTTTCGCATACGCCGTATTCGTCGACGATAACGAGCACGCTATTGTACGCTATTGCCTACACGCTATTGTACGTCGATTTAGTTCATTAAAGCTGAAAACTATTTGAATGAATTAAGAAGTAAGTTACGTTGTTTTTAGAAAAACATTTCAGAATTTGTTCATGTTGAAGAGCATATAAAATAATGAAATTTGGCATCAATAACCCAAAATAGATAAAAATGGACATTCGCGCTTAATCAAGAAAACCGCAGAAATAAGTGATGAATTGAAAAAATATTCTAAAAATGCACTTTTTCTAATTTTAAGTCTGTTACTTAATGAATTTTCCAAGTACATATGAAACTGTGTATGTGCGTATATGTACATATTTATAAGATATTTGTTCAATTCACAACCTGTTGTAAGTGTTGTAGATCGTAAAAATGTTGTTGGTAATATCCTCATAAATATGTTTCTAAACAAATGTTTATTTGGAAATTACCAACAACATTTATTCGATCTACAACACATACAACAGGTTGTGTATTGGCAAATTATATATAATCATAGAAATGGAGTGTATTTACAACATCCCGCTTTCAACAAGATATTTGTTTTACATCCCGCTTTTTTTTATCATATTTTCTTCAGAATCCCGCTTTTCAATCGCTCTTGTCCCGCTTTTTGCAAAAATTATCTGGTCACGTTATGTATGCGGAAACGAGCGTTAAGTAGTTAAGGCATATAATATTATTTAATTTTTTACTTTTTGAGTTTTTTTTTTTAATTTTAAATTTTTTTTGCGTTTTTTTAAATACTACACGTAAAAATCTTGTGGTCCCTTGAAAAATCCCGTTAAATCCTAACAATTCCATTATACATTTCGCTGTCCTCGATAATTCGTATTTTTTCACTACAAGATCCCTTTTTATCGTAATTTTTTGTTTTTTTCCTAAATAAATTGATTCGTTAATTCGTATTTTTTAAATTTATTTTATTTTAAAATTTTATTCTAATTTCTTCGATCTTTTAGTTTTTATATCGTCTGATTTCTTCAAGATAAAGATCCACTTATTTTGTTTTGTATAAAAAATTCATTAACCATTTATTAACACTTTAATTAATGCCTACTATTTAACTACTTATGCCCGTAATTTCATTAAATATATATCCAAGGCGTAATTTACCCATTATATATTTTAACCTAGGCGATAAATTAATATTTGTTTACAACCTCTATCTAGAAGTTGTGTCAAATATTTTTACACTAGAGGTAACTATGCACGGAGCGATATCTGGGTAATTTCATTTAGCCGGGTGTGACCAATTTACACATATTTTTTGTTATAAATCAAGAATATAAAACTTTTTACTTAAAAAAAACGTTGCGGCTCGCAAGGACATTAAGCTTAAAGTCGTTGAATAACGGGTATACACTGATAGATCACGATTTCTACGCATAATGGTGGTCTGAAAGATGTGACGGGTGTGACCTTACAAATCTTAGTTTTAAAGAATTATGACTTTCAGTATAAATTCTGTAAAATTTTTACTATAATGCACACAATAGTTTTGGTATAGATATCTGTTCAAAGTGTTTTTAATTGTATTATTTTAATTTTAAAGCAGTGCTGCAGCCAGCGTCTCTGGTGTTAAGTAGACGCATTCACTTTCTTAAACTGAATATGTAACCATTTTATTAATTGTTTTACTTCGCAGACGATTTTTCTAACATTACCGGATTTTTGTTTTTGCTAACATAGGATTTTTTTTATTTGAAGCCCGTTAAACCGAAATCCCTTAAAATCGTAAACCCCTATTCACAGATTCGCATGTACTATATAATGGGTGATTTTATAAGAACTATCGGAAAGTAAAAATAAAAAAAACACATAAAATTCGGAAAAATGCATGAAATATTTATTTGGATCGATAGTTGGGTCGATATAATTTAATGTTTGAAGATTATTTCATGCAAATGTTGGCCGCGGCTGCGCCTCAAATGGTCCATCCGCTTAGTCCAATTTTGGCATACTCTTTCCAACATTTCGGCCGGTATCTCACGAATAATGTTGGCAATGTTGGCTTCCAGTGCGTCAATCGAAGCGGGCTTGTCGCTATAGACATTAGCCTTAACATAGCCCCACAAAAAATAGTCTAGAGGCGTTAAATCGCACGATCTGGGCGGCCAATTGACTGGTCCCAAGCGTGAAATAAACTGTTCACCGAACTCGCCTCTCAATTGGTCCATTGTTTCGCGTGCTGTGTGGCATGTGGCACCGTCTTGTTGAAACCACATGTCATGCAAGTCAAGCTCTTCCATTTTGGGCAGAAAAAAGTTTGTTATCATCGCACGGTAGCGCTCACCATTCACAGTAACGTTGTGATTCGCATCATCTTTGAAGAAATACGGCCCAATGATGCCGCCAGCCCATAATCCGCACCAAACGGTTGTTTTTTGTGGATGCATTGGTAGCTCTTGCAATGCTTCTGGCTGCTCTTCACTCTAAATACGGCAGTTTTGCTTGTTCACGTATCCATTCAACCAGAAATGAGCCTCGTCGCTGAACATGGAAGAAGCGCGCGATGAACTTTCTTAACAGAGCACGCATTTTGGTAATAAAATTCAATAATTTGCAAGCGTTGTTCGTTTGTAAGACGATTCATGATTAAATTATAGACCAAACTGAAGACGTTTGACAGTGACACAAGATACAAAACGTGCGTGAGCTGTCAAAACTAGTGTTGCCAAAAAGATAATAGCAAAAAAATCACTCGTTATTTTATTTTTGTTTTAGATGTTTAATTAATAACAAGGTCGTACTAAACAAAAAAATTATATTGGGAGAGCACTTCAATGTTGGTTTTCACAGTGTTTAGCCAACGATATAAAAACAATCGGGCGACGTCAGCATGAGGTTATCATTTTTGTGATGGCACAACATTTCAAAAGTAGAACTTGTAATATTTTGTCAAAATCTCTAACACCTTAGGAAATGCTTTGCCTGGGTAGTTATCTAAAGTCTGAATTTGAGCTTTAGCCGATCGTAATAAAATTTCCGCTGTTGATAATATTTTGGCTAAACTTAAACATCATGTGAATATGAGCCTATTCGAAAATATGAGAAAATAAAATTTTCGAAAATATATTTTCACGAGATAAATTATATAAAATGTAATCAAGGACCCATTTCTCGAAACTACAAGTTACAAACCTACAAGTAAATAAAATAGATACGAGATTTGTAACTTGTAGTTTTGAGAAATGAGCCCCTGGGGCCCGTTTTTCAAAACTACAATTTACAAATCTACAAGTAAAATACGCACAAAAAAAACACACTTTTACAAATTAGCGGTATTCGATGTTTGGTGCGTTTTGTATAACAACTGTTTGCAATTGCAACAATTTGTTACCATTCGTGAGCGCTTATTTTACTCACTTTGAAACACTTAATAACAATTTACACATACACTTAAATACTCACATACACATGCACTACTGTGGCTGCATCCAGATTGAAAGCAAATCTGTTCGTCCTGTGTATCCAATTATTATATACGCATATTATGCTTTTTTTAATTTTCATAATTATTTGTTTAATAAATTGTTTATTTTTGGTAGACATTTTTTATTTATTATTTTCAGTTGTCAAAGTGTAAATTGCGAGATTGCAATACAAAAAAGCTATACCGATTTGGTATAGCAAAGCTGCAAAAGTTTTGTTGTAAGTGCAAAGTAATGTATTTTGTTGTTAGATTGCAAAGAAAAACCAACAATATTTTGCACTTGCTCCTTTGCAAGACCATTCGCACCAAACACTGAATACCGCTATTGTATTGTTGTTTTGTGCGTATTTTACTTGTAGATTTGTAAATTGTACTTCTGAGAAACGGGCCCCAGGTCTTAAAATTACTGCCTGTTTATCGGTGCCGAAGTAACTATTTCTTTCCTACAAGAGTGATTCCACGTAAAACGGCCCTATGCAAGAAAAAAATATTTTTCTCGTTTTTAATAAAAATCTCTCAATTGATGTTTTTTAGAGAATCACAATTATAGAACAAAAAATACACTATTTAATATTTTTTAATCAATTTGAGGCACTTTTAAATGATCATGCAAGAAACATTTTGCTCTTCCTCTTTGTATGTTTAATATTTATTTCAGATTTTCTTTTATTTCCTTTCTCATTATTAATAAAAACCGTTATCTCTAAAAAGAATATACTTTTTTAACTTTTTATTGAATTTGAAAAAAATTGTTCAGCTAGAGTATGCTGCTGTCTATAATAGAACGGATAGCATATAATGTAATGTCTTATTATTTTCTTATGAGTTTATCTTTATATTATTTATATTGATTAAATCAATAAAAAGTTTTATTTCTTCGAATTTTTTAAATTTTCGTACTAGGTCACACCCGTCGGTCACACCGGTCTCATTTTAAAAATAGTTTTTTTTATAAGAAAAAGAATTTTTTGTAAACAGTAAATACATAATAATACAATTAAAAACACTTTGAACAGATATCTATACCAAAATTATTGTGTACCTTATAGTCAAAATTTTACAGAATTTATACTGAAAGTCATAATTCTTTAAAACAAAGATTTGTAAGGTCACACCCGTCGCAGCTTTCTGACGATCATTCTGAGCAGAAATCGTGTTCTATCAGAGTCTACCCGTTATTCAACGACTTTAAGCTTAATTTCCTTGCGAGCCGCAACGTTTTTTTAAGTAAAAACTTTTATATTCTTGATTTATAGCAAAATATGTGTGTAAAATGGTCACACCCGGTTAAATGGAATTACTCACAAGTAAATTTAAAACAAAAATAATATTTTTGAATTTGTTTTCTATGAAATTGTAAGAAAGAAAGAAAGAATTCCTTCGACATCGATAAATAGGGTATTAAAAACTACGTCGATTCAGCATCGATTGATACGTTCGAGAGATATCGTTGAGAAAAATTTTTAGAAAGATCTTTTATTGCAATTATTTACCCCAAAATTTTTGTAAAATCAATATTTTATATTATTACTTTTTAGAACTTGAAGAACAGCATCAAACTCTGAAATTTAATCTATAAATCAGTTACAATGATTCGAGAAATATCGTTATCGAAAATTAAAAAAAAATATATATTTTTTTTTTAATTGCTCCTGCATGGTCAACCGTATCTCATTTTTTAAATGTGACGAGCTTTGCTTAATTTGCAGTTTACTAGAAGCTAAAAAAAAATGTTTTGTATTAACTCTTACCTGTGCTTTTATTACATCCATTTCAGATTTAATTACAGCCATTTCACGATCTTGTTTCGTTTTCATTTTAGCTATTTCTTCGTTGTAGAGAGTTTTCTGTTTTTGTTAAGTTTTTGTTGGTTTTTATATTTATTGCGATAGAAATATCAAAAAAGAAGAAAACAGACAGTGTTGTAGCAACAAGCCAGGCAGATTTTGCAAAATTGTTTGAAATATGTTATATACAATTAAGAAATAAATATGGAAAAGAAAAATAAATAGAGATCAAATGTAGAGTATTCAACAATATATCAAGTTTTTTTCTTAGCAAATTTAGTTGTTTTATTCTTCCGGAAATAATTTAAACATTAACTAATTTTATACAACCCAAAGGACATCACAACTGCAAATTTTTATTTTTCAAACAGAAAAATACATGATTTATATGGATTTTCTTTTCAGGATTTTATATATTAATACATATACATATGTATGGATTTTCTTTAACATTAACATCACATAATGTACTACATTTAATTTATGAATAGATATTACACATCAATTACACATGGTCATGTACATTTATCAACTAATTAATTTAGAGTTACATATTACAATAATCATAATTTGTATCGTCATTATTTGAAGGGAAAACTGCTTAATACTTCAAAACACTGCTGGTTTACTACTTTTGAATATTAATTCTAAATCGTTTCGGTCTAAGAAATAATTTAGAATTATTATGAAAAGAACTTGTGTGAAAACAATAGCAAAGAAATATCTAAAACAAGTATGGATACGTTTTTTCCAGTGTTTTTCTGTTCCAACAGTTCTTGTAGTTTCATACTTTGCAAATGAAAAGAGAAAGAAAATATTTAATTTTAAAGAGTGCATTTTTATATGAAATGTTTTTCATTTAAAATTAAAATATAAAGAAGTTGTATACATAGTATCAAGATGTTGTTTATATGGCGCAATATTGTGTAAATGACTTGAAGACTTATTTTAAAAGAAAAAAAAACTATGATGTACTTTGGAGTTTAGATGCATATTAAAGAATAAGAGTAGATATTTATAAATCTCTTCATATTCGGACTTTCATGCAAAAAAAATTGATTTCAAACAAAAAATATTCGTAACGTTGCATTCAGAAAGAATTAGACATGATCAATATTCCAAGGAACAAGGAAAAATTACTATACGTTTAATTTTCAACAATACGGCAAAATAGAATAACGTTGTCGCCAATGTTGATGGTTTAATTCTAACTATCAAAAAAAAAATTTAGAAAACTCAACTCAAAAAGTAAATACAGATATTAAATTTATATTGATCTCTAATCTCGTACTCAAAGGCCCACTCTTAATTTAAAGAAATTCTCATTTTTGTTTCATATTCGCCGGAATTGAAACGATCTTGAGAAAAATTCGTATAAGCGTTCTATAATGTTTTCCTCTGGGAAAAAGGGAAATGTATATGTATGTATATTATCCCTTTTCGTTTTTGCCCTTTTTACATTTAGCAATTTTTTCGTTTTACTTTTTCGTTTAATTTTGGTTTTTTTTTTTATTTTTTTATTTTTTTTGTTGATTTAGTGATTTTTTTGTTTTGTCGATTTTTTTTTTAATTTTAGCTACTTTTTGGTTTTGGCGTTTTTTTTTTTGTTCTAACTTGTTTTTTCGCTTTTTGACGATATTTTTAGTTTTATCGATTTATTTTCGTTTTGGCACTTTTTTCAGTTTTAGTGCTTTTTCGGTTTTGGTAGTTTTTTCCGGTTTTTGGTAATTTTTTTAGTTTTAGTGTTTTTTTACACTTTTTTCGTTTTGGCGATTTTTTTTAGTTTTGAAGCTTCTTTTTTTTTGTTTTGACGCTTTTGATCGTTTTGGAGATTTTTTCCATTTTTGGCGATTTTTTTTAGTTTTTATTCATTTTTTACGATATTTTTAGTTTTAGCGATTTTTTTAGGTTTTAGTGCTTTTTTTCGTTTTGACGACTTTTTTCGGTTTTTGGCGTTTTTTAAGTTTTTTCGCGATATATTTAGTTTTGGCGATTTTTTTAGTTTTGGTGTTTTTTTTCCTTTAAGCGCTTTTTCGTTTTGACGTTTTTTTTAATTTTGGAATTTTTTTAGTTTTAGCATTTTTTTAAATTTCAAGAGTTTGTCTTACGCTTTCCAAGATACAGCAAATTGTCTAAATTACATAGTCAAAATTACATTAACTGATAGAACACGCTTTAATCTGAATTTTACATTGGTATTTCAACATGTTTCGTTGTCCGCTTTAGAAGACCCTTTAATTTTTAACTGTCATATATTTGTTTTACATATTGTGTGAAAGTTTCAGATCCGCAACTGTTACGGTTCCTGAGAAAACAGCCTGTGACAGACAGACGGACAGACTTTTGGTGTACGGAACCCTAAAAAAGGGGCAAAAACGAAAATGGATATATGTGTATTCGTACGGAACCCTTCGTGTGCGAGCCAAAGTCGCACTTTACTGAATTTATTTTCAAATATAGGTTATCAAATATAGGTTAGAAACAAAAGAAACTAAATTAAAACCGATCTAGTTGATTGGGATCTACGTGTCACAAACACACATATTCAAGAGGATATAACTTCTAAGCGGCATAACTTCTAACATAATTTTAAGATAATTTTTGTCCCAATTTTTTGTATTTTTCCTGCAAACAAATAGAAGATATTCCCAAAGCGATAGTTTATCAATATCCCAAAATTGTCATCTAGAAGAAAATAATCAAAGTAATATTTTTATTTTCTTCCTTTCATAACTTTTGAGAAAATTATGCAATGTAAACAAGAAATATTTAAATTAATTCATTTTATATGCAAAAAATATACAAATAGTTTTCGAAAAAAAGCGACTACAAAATAGGCGTGGCACCACCCCCATATTTTATCATCATGTACTCTTACGAGAACTAATTGTGTGTGCGAAGTCTCATAAGAATTGCACATGTAGAAGTAGTTAAAATGAATATTTACTTTGCATGGGCGTGGCACTGCCCACTTTTCTAACTACAATGTTGTAATGTATCGATAACTAAAGGTGTACAAAGTTTCATAAGAATCGGTTGAGTGGAAGTTGTTGGAAAATAATATTTACTTTGCATGGGCGTGGTATATCCCACTTTTTTGATCCTGATGTAGTATTTAAACAGAAGCTTAATGTGTGTGTAAAGTTTCATAAGAATCGGTTGAATGGAAGTATCTGAAAACTAATGTGTATTTACTTTCTGGAAGTAGTTCCTTTTGAATAGAGAAAAAAAATCCGAAATCGGTTCATAAATGGCGGAGTTTTGAGGGAACATACATAAAAAAAGATACATGACGAATTGATAACCTTTCTCCTTTTTTTGAAGTTGGTTAAAAAGGGCGTAATCTCCACGAAAATTAATTTTTAAGATATTAATAGAGATAAGGCAAGCAAATTTGTGTATGACATTTTTACAGAAAAGGAGGAAGGATTTAATAAAAAAATTTATGTTATTAAATAAATATTTTTCAAAATACAAAATCTTTTTGTCTTCCTAATAATAATTTGGCGATATCTTCCTATTTTCTTATAAGTGGTTAGCTGGAGATATTGCTAGTTTATCATCTAGAAGAATCGCTTTCGCATTGCATAGGAGTATTGCCATCGACAAACATTTCTTCCCAAAGGAAGTACCTTCCGCAATACAAAACCGATTATTGCCGCAATATTTGTCATCCAGGCAATACGATTGGCAATACATATGGTGTATTTCTGTGTTTGCTGGGTTATTTAATTAAATTGAAGGGCTAGATCTCAAGTTATAGCATATTATGTGTGTAATCTTAAAACATTAAAAATTGAAAAATATGGTTACGTATTTTCACTTTTGTACAAAATTGGATACAGATCTTATACAAAATTTCAATAATTTACAATTTAAACACATGACAAAATTTCAAAACACCACAGTACATCACGGTTAAAAATTATGTATTGTAAAATAAATAAAATATACCAAGGTACATAAATAAAACTTAACAAAATACAAGAAAACATACAGTGTGATGCCCCAAATGTAATATGTCCCTCACAATAATAATTAATAAAAAAAAGAAAAACAAAAACATAGAACATAATTAAACATAAAATTACAGTAGATACACACTACTAACATATAAACAAACAAAAAATCCAAAATCAACTTACCATTTTATTTTTCATCTTCTCCAATTTGCCTTCCATTTCCAAACGATTCTCTTTAATGTGTTCCTCACTCGATTTGGCCGTATCTAAGGCACGTTGTTTGGACTCCTGGTATTTGATGTGTAAAATTTGATTATCCGAACGTAATTGTGAAATAAGTTCTAGTTCTTTTAAATGATCTTCTTCGGCCAGCGAAAGTTTTTTGCGCAAATCATCCAATTCCGTTAAATTTTCAGCAGTATTTTGCTGCGCGAGAGAAGTCTGACATTCAGAGTTTTCTTTAAGAGTCCTAATTGCATTTTCTAGATCAGCTATTTTGTTAGTTTTGACTGAAACTTCTTTTTCCAAATTGTAGATTTTTTGCTCTAAAACTTTTAGCTGGTTTTTACTTTCATAAACAAGTTTCGTATTTTGAGATTCAAATTGATTGATTTTATGCATGGATGTTTGATGTTGCTGTTCAATCTGTGATTTTTCTTGTCTCATTATCAGTAAATCAGCACGAATTTCTTCCATTTCAGCAGCAAAACGTTCACATTTTTGGGAGGTTATTTGCAATGATAGAGAAGCTTTAGAAAGCTGATCGTTAAGTGTTGAATTCTCTTCTTTTAGAACATTTAATTCTAGTTTTAGTTTCTCATTAATTTCTTG
Source organism: Panzeria rudis (assembly GCA_956483635.1). NCBI lineage: Eukaryota > Metazoa > Arthropoda > Insecta > Diptera > Tachinidae > Panzeria > Panzeria rudis. Next base: position 52,824,231 of record OY101448.1, on the reverse strand, counting down.
GTATTTGTGATTTAGTTCATGAGCTTCTGTTAACTTGTGATTTAATTCCGCGTTCTGTTGTGACTGTTCTTGAGTGTGTTCAACTTTAACTTCTCTCAGCTGGGAATTAAGCGCTCCTATTTCCAAATTTAGTTTTACATTGTCATCTTCAGCATTATTAAGCGAATTTGTTAGTTTACGTATTTTTTCCTCATTTATTTCACGCATTTTTTCTAATTTATTTAATTTTGTTTTGCCATCTATTTCAGAGGCTTCAAGTTTTTGTTTTATTTGTTGTAGGGTGGTATTAAGGTGTTCTAGATTTTGTACTTTGGCAGCTAATTGCTCGTGACCTCTTTCGGCACGTGAGAGACGCTCTTTTAGAGATTTGGCCTCAACTTGAAGTAGGTCTTTTTCCCTTTGCAAGGCTTCCACTGTGGCAGCATGAGCATCCAAAGTTCGGCCTAGTTTTTCATTATCTCTTTCGAGTTTAGCACTTCTAGCCTGGGAGTCTCCCAGTTTCAAAGCCAATTTCTCTATACGCTTGGTGGAAGCTTCCTGATTTTCTCGTAGCTTTTTATTTTCAGCTTGCAATTTTTCGGCACCGCTTTCTCTCTTTTCCAAATTGGCCCTGAGAGATTTAAGTTCATTTTCGGATGTTAAAAGTTTTCTTTCAAACTCTTGAGATTTCTCAATTATGGTTTTCATTTTCGTTTCCGATGACGTTTGATTTTTGCCCTTTTCTTCTAGTTGTTTGCGCAGCAAAATATTTTCTTCAAGAGCTGCCTCTTTTTCTAGACGTATGGAGGAAATTTGTTGTATAAGTTGGGAAACATTTTCATTTGCTCGTTGTAGACTAAGTTTATTTTCATGAATTTCATCTCTGAGATGTTGCTTGTCTACTTTTAATGATTCGATTTCTTGGTTCAAACGTGTATTATCTTCTTGCTGTGATTGTTGTTGAGCCTTTGCGAAATCTAAATCGCGTTTAAGTTGATGCACTTGTGATTGCAACTGCTCACCATTTGTTTCAGCATTCAGCTTATTGATAACCATTTCATCTAATTTCTTGGAAGAAAGATTAAATTGCTGTTCAAGATTTGTATGTCTCTGTAAAAGCTCTGAATTCGTATTTTTCAATCTTACAAGTTCTTTATTCTTGTTTCCCACATCAATTTCGAGGGAATCATTACAAGTTTGCAGCACTTTAAGTTTTTCTTGCATCTTTTTGTATTCAAGTTGTTGGTTATGATGCGTCTGCTGATATTGTAATAGCTTTTGTTGATTTTTATGTGCCTTCTCTTTAGCTTCTTGATATTCTTTATCTAGATTTTGTAGTTTTGTGCTTTTATCTTTTAATTGGCACTCAAAATGTTTGGCTTTATCAGACAACTTTTCAATTTGTTGGCACTTCTCTTTGAGCGCGTGTTGCATCTTTTTGTCATCGCGTTGCAGTTTTTCTATTAACAAAGATTTACTACATATTTCTTCTTTCAGTTTTAGAATTTCATTTTCCATGGAAACTACTTTAATATTTGAATCTTTAAGTTCATGTTCTGCATTGCTTAAAGCAACTTGGATTTTTACATTTTCATTGGCTAAACGTTCGTTAACTTTTTCTAGGTTCGATAAATCTTCCTCTAAACGTTTGACCTCTTGCAAAATACGCCTTTCTACAATTAACTCCTCATTTTCCAATTGTTCTTGAGTCTCTTTAAGAGCTTTCCCTTGCTGACTTAATTGTTCTAGTAAATCATTGTTACTGTCTTTTAAAGTTGCCAATGAAATAATAGCATCCTCTTTCTGCACTGTGAGTTCTTCAAGTTTTGCATTTAGTTGTTGTTGTTTAAGTAGTATGTAATTTAAATGTTTTCTCAGTTTTTCTATATTATTGTCACTTTCCATTTCTTGATAATTGAATAGATTGTTCACATCCTTCTGCAGTATTTCTTGGCTCAAATTAAAGTTATTTTCGATTATGGCTACAATTTCTATCAATGAAAAATTTGTGGATTCCAATTGTTCCGATTTTTCGGACAAATGTTTCATTTGTAAAGCAAGTTTTTGTTCGAAGTCTTCTTTTTCCTGCTGCAGCTCATCTAAATTCAAACGCAGTTCAGCTTCTCGCTCTACCAAGTCTCCTTGTAGTTTAGTATTTTGCAGCGATAAACTGTCGATTTGTTCTTTATGATCGTGCAACTGTTGTTCTAAATAAGCACGTTGTTGCTGCTTTTCTTCCACTGCCGACTTTAACTGATCTGAAGTTTTTTCCAACGAAGTAATCAGCATGAGTTTATCTTGCTGCTCTTTTTGAATTTGTTGTCGTTTCTCTTCGTCCTCTTTAATTAGGTTTACCACTTGTTCTTTTACGGAAGAAACTAATTCATTTTGTTCTTCTTGCTGTTGCTTTAGTTTGCTTATAGCCATTTCTTCATTCAAAGACTGTTGTTGCAATTTAAGTTCCATTTCCATAAGAGTTTTTGATTTTTCTTTAAGTTTATTTTGCAAAATTTCCACTTCACTTTTAACTGAATTCTGTTCCTTGGTTAATTCCATAAATTCCGATAAGGCTTTATCGGCTTCTAAGAGTCTCAGAGCATTTCGAGTAACTTGCTGTTTAAACGTTTCAATTTCTTGGCGTAATTTATTGTTTTCCTCAGTACATGCAACCATTCTAGTCTCAAACTGTTTCAAACGTTCACAGCTTTGTTGCAGCTGTTCATTGTCTTTGCTTAGTTTTTCGATTTCATTTTCAGCTTCATTTAATCTCTTTTTAGCTTCATTAAGCTCGGCTTTGCTTAAAATCAACTCCATTTCTTTGTTATTATGATGTTCTTTTTCCAATTTCAACTCAACAGCTATACGTTCCAACGAATCTTCATATTGTAAGGAAGCTTCCTTTAAATGATCTTGCAGTTCTTGTTCTTTTTCTTGCAAATCATTTTGAGCTTTATTTAAAGCAAGAATTTTCTGATGTTTCATTTCTTCAATTTTCTTTTCACAAACTCGAATATCGGCTTGCAGTTTTATTACTTCTCTCTGGTTATTAACCCACTCCAAAGATTTTTCTTTCGACTCTTGTGTAAGTTCTGTAATTTTTGTTAAAGCATTTGTATTACTTTCTTGTAGTTCAACAAATTTACTGTTTAAATCTTTATTATATTTTAGCACACACTCAACATGAGTTTTAATTTCCTCTATATTTACATACACATCATCATTATCATCGACATTATCGCCTTCATTACAATCGGTAAAGAGTTTAAGGATTTCTGTTATACGAATTTTTATTTCTTCTAAACGTTGAAGTTTTAATTCACACTCATGCTGTTTGGAATCCATTAACAGTTCCATTTTAGCCAACTGATCTTTAAGTTTAGCCAACTGTTCATCCAATTCTAATTGGGCGCTGCTGCTTGTAAGCATTTCTTGTTTGTGTTCTTCCATCAAACTGGAGATATTTTGTTCTAAAACCTCATTCTGCTGTTTAAACTCAGCGATTTCTTTGCCCAATAAAGCCAGTTGATTTTCTTTTTCGTTTAAATTATTTCTCATATCACATAAATAAGTATTGGCCTGTCGTGCCTCCTTTTTCAGTTGCTCATTTTGGACCACCATTTGTTCATAATTACATTTAATGGTTTTTTCTGTTTGTCTGTGTATTTCAATGTCTGCAGCTTGTTTCGTAATTTTTTCTCTCAAATGTTTTACTTCTTCTTCCCACTGTACAGTCTTGTTTGATAGCACTTTTTCTAGCTCCTTCAATTGAGACTGCAGGCATTGTTCGTTTTCTTGAAGTTTTTTATTATTAGCTGATACTTCTTTAGCCTCTTGCTGTTGTGATTCTAACTTAGTTTTTAGTTCTTGTATGTTTTCATCAAGTTTCTTCTTATCACTTTGTAATGATTGTATTTCATTGTGCAATATATTTTTTTGCTTTTCAGCCCCTAATATATCCTTTTGGCATCTATGTAATTTGAATTCTGTTTGTTCCTTAGATTTTTCTATTTCTTGCTGTAGTTTTTCTTTAGCAGTTAGATTTTCTTTAAGTTTTTTAATTTCATCGGTTAGTTCACTTAATTTTTCTGCTAATTTTTTATTTTCTTCTTGCAAACGATTAGACTGTTCTTCCATTTGTTTGATTTTATTCTTTTCGGTCTTGTGAAGTTTATCAATTTTCTCCATACAACTATTAAAAATATTAAATTGTTCTTCACAGCTTATTTGATTGTCGGCCGAACTATCATTTCCATTTTCGTTTTGTTCATTGTCTGGTTGAAAATCTTCTGATGAAGCCGAAGATTCTGTGTCTGTTGGTAAATCAAATTCTTGTGTTAATTTTGTCAAATGTTTTGCCAAACGTTTATGTTCGCGTTGAACAATTTTTAACTCTTCTTTTAGCAATTGATTTTCATGTTCTTTTTCTCTCAACTTGACATCAATAACAGAAGCTCCCAAATTTTCCGGACTACTAAGGCTATTTGAGCCATTAGAATTGTTACTGCTGCGTAAAAATGAATTGTCCAAACAATCAGCAGATATATTAAGATCACGATTTGCTCCGGAAGAGGACGAACGTGTATCCAAAATGAATTGTTCCAATTCAAGTTTACTATCAGTGAGATATTTAATGTGGCCATTCTTTTGCTAAAATATTTTGCAGCACGAAATTGATTTTGAAATACTATTTATGAGTAAACTTTCCTTCAACTTACCTTTAACTCGTCTGACAATTCATCATATTTATATTCCAATTCTTTAATTCGATTCATACATAAAATAATTTGTTTTTCGGCATAATTAAGTTTTTTTTCCACTAAAGCTTTTTCTTCACGCAGAGTTCTAACACTATTCGATAATTTAATTATGTCTTGTTCCTTTTTAGATATTTCTTTGAGTAGTCGTTTCTGAACCTAGAAGAGAAAATTGAATAGGTTTTCATTTAGATTTACAATTCAATTCATAAACAATTATTTATTAAAGGTTTATAAAACAGATTTTCATCCATAATGTGCTGTAAAAAGATTTCATAATAATAACATTAAATTAAAAATTTAAAAAAAACCCCGAAGAAAAATGATGATAACTTCAAAACGGCTGTACTTGATCTTGAGAATTTAAGACTATCCACTAAGTATCTAGAACAATTCATCGCCATGGTCTTACGACACAAGCATAGTATTCTTAATTTGATAAAATTTTCGAAAGGAAAGCCAGTAAATCAATAAAAAAAAGGAGCCATGCGTTCTGAATCCCAACTTACATACAAATCTAATAACCCGATTAAAAATCAAATAAATTTTCCTTAAATAGTGTTATTAGTTCCAAGGCGTAAAGCAATTGGGACATTAAGCATTTGCCACATTTCTCCATTTCTCTTCATACGGAGTAGAAGATACAAATCCAGCATGTATAATCTTCTGATGGTGTCATTCACTTTTGCACAGACTTGATCGATATGTTTTGAAAATTTTAACTTATTATCCAAAAAAACACCAAGACACTTCGTTTCATCAACAAAATTCAGAGAAACTAAACTCTTCAGCATCACACCCAAAACACTTGGCTGTCGTTTTATCAGGATTAATATTCAACCCATTATCATCCATCCATTGTGATATCTGACACAAGTAAACATTTACGTTACTCTCCAAAACATCTGAATACTGCGATGAAAAAAACGATTTGACATAAGACTCAACAGTCGTATCATCAAACAAATTAATAAAGTCATTTAAGTATACCAAGAAGAGCAACGGTCCAATTACCGATTCCTGTGGAACTCCATTAATAACCTCCAATTCATTTGACTTCTTATTCTCTGCTACCACATACTGCGACCTTCCCGACAGATATGACTGTACCAATTTACATGCACATTTAGAGAATTTATGTAACCTGCCCCCGTATTCCGTAATTCGCTAAAGCTAAATCTCTATCGCTAAAAATCTATAAAGTCGATTTATCAATTTTTGGCTACGAATACAATTTACAAACGTGTATTGCTGAATTAGGCAATGTCTTAAAAATTTGATCCGCAGAAATTTTAGTGTTATCGCCAAAAATTTTTAATTTTGTATTTGATCAGCATTTTAGCGATCGAGATTTAGCTTTAGCTTTAGCGAATTACGGAATACGGGGGCAAGTTACATAATTTGAAGGTTGGCGAAACTTTATCAAACGCCTTTGACAGCAATACACTGTACTATTTCTCATTAATTTTTCGCCTTATCGAGTCCGTGAGTCCACCAAGTAGTGCCGTAATACTATGATTCCGCCTATATAGTCTATCATCTGATCCTTCACTATGTGCTCTACAATTTTTGACAAAATAGTCACAATAGAAATGGGTCTTAGGTTATCCAACAAATTAGAATCTCCCTTCTTTTTTACGTGTATAATGCGTGTTAACTTATATTCTCTGGATAACTAGACGTTAGAAAAATAGTGTTAATGACACGGGTCAAGGGAGAACAGATATATGGATATATTGTCTTAACGAATTTTAGTGACAATCCGTCATGACCTGACGAGTTTGAATGTATTTTAGAAAGCGCAAGGTAAACGTCATGCTCCTGTACTGCACGAAAAGAGAATAAAGTATTAACTTCTGCAAAACTCAGTTCAAAAATAAATACAGTTGCCGTTCGTTCCAGTGATTAGATATAAAGAAACTATTCACCTCATCTGGATCAATATCATCTAAAGTATCCCTACCCAAAAAAAAAACCCTTTGTTTCTCCATAAACCACACATTTGCTTACTATCCATATCTTCAAACATAGGTTAGAAGATTTTAGATCAAGTCACCTTTCAAACAAAAGAAAAATTATTGTAAATATAACAGAGTTATAAACTTAACACAAAGAGTGAAAACCGCTACTATTTCAACTTTTTTGACAGAAGTTTGTAACGCATTAGCGCATTGAACGCATGCTATGTACCTTCACCTTTATTTAGGTTTAGCTGCTACAAAATACTCTGATGAGAGAACACCCAACTAATCAAAATATAGTTATGTGGAGTGATTCGTGCGTTGCGCAAAATAAAAATCAAATGATGTCCACAGACATTTTAAAATTTTTGTCAGACCATTTACAGGCCAAAAGAATTATCCAGAGATTTTCTGATTCTGGTCATTCACAAATCCAAAAATCGATTGCGTCACCGTGCTTTAGACGAATATCCGAAACGTTTAGAAATTCTTTGTATTTTGTCACTCGTTAATTATTTAAAATTTTTTAAAACAATAAAATGCAATTCTTAGATTTTAAGAATATTTCTAAGATATCTAGCCAATTAAATTCATTGATTCTTCGATTTACTAAAATAAAAGTTCTTCAATATATTAAAAATAAGTTATTCACAATAAAATTTAAAAACTCAATTTTGCAGCCTCATTCGCAAGCAGCAAATATAATAAAAAATGTTGCCGGAATCAATTACCAACACCGTTAAATATTTTCTGAAACAGAGTTAAGTATCGTTAAGAGAAGATCAGGACATCCCAATTTGTACCGACAGTAAGGCGGCACTACATGCTCTATCTGGTGTTTACACATCGGAATTGGTTAAAGAATGCCGGGCATCTCTGAATGAGATGGCGAGACATGCGAACCTAGGGCTCTTCTGGGTACCGGGCCACGCGGGGGTGCCCGGTAACATTATCGCGGACGGTCTAGCCAAGGCTGGTGCCCGCCTACATGAAAATGACATCGACTGGTTAGTAGGTGTCCCACTAAAAGGCTGTAAAATACAAATTCAGCACAAACTATTTAGAGAAGCGCAAACCAGATGGACAAATTAAATCACTTGTGAGGTTTCCAGATCCATCTGGCTCCAGTATAACTTCGCAAGATCTGCAACCATACTGGGGCTCCCTCGTCAACAGCTGCGTATACTCGTAGCGGTCATAACAGGGCACTGTCTCATTGGTGTCCATGCCAGAAGATTAAATCTTCCTTTTAACGATTTCTGTAGAAGTTGTCAGAACGAGGAGGAGGAAGAAACTGTCATGCACCTCCTCTTTCGATGTCCAGCACTATATAGAAATAGGGCGTCATACTTGGGAAATCCGTCACTACCCGAACTCGCAGACCTGGGCGAATGCGACATTAGGGGCATAAATTCATTCATACGATACTCGGGTTGGTTTAACACCGACCCAACCTCTGGGATAGGAGGGGCACCTCTCTGAATTTCCCAACTATACATCCCAGGCATCACAAAGGGACCAAAGGACCCAAATGGGCCGGTTGTTAGAAACCGGCAGCCTGTTCAACCTAACCTAACCATCGTTAAGAGAAAAGCAAAACTTCAAAATGATTGATTTAAAATTGTTATTCAATTTTATATCTGAAACAGACAAAAATTATTACCTAACTCAAATAAATTAAGATGTTAAATTTTTTATTATCATTTTGATATGTTCTATAACTTTGTGAATAGATTTTATTTTTGGTTTTTTGTAAATGAATATATTGTTTTTTTTACTAAAATTTTTAAGTGTGTTTTATTGCTTTGTTAATGCTACTTTGCTCTACGTGTATGTATTTGCAAGGAAATACGCTTAAGATGGCGTATAGAGCAAACAGAAATTTTAATACCGTTAGAAAATATCCCGTTGTAGATGCGACCGGGAGATAAAAATATTTCCTCAGAATAATATTTTTAAAAACAAATATACGGTATAAAAATTACAAAATCCTATCGTAGTTTTTTAGAAAAATTATGTTAAAATTCAACATCGATTTACTCAAAATGCATTTTTGGCACGTAGAGCACTTAAGCCCCGGGCGACGAAATATTAATAATTTTTCTTTGTTTTCATTTTCTATCTGATTTTTTAAGATTTTAGATATACAATTTCGAAATAAATAGTTAATTCACTTACCTGATAATCTTCGTCATCGCTATTCGTGCAACCGTCACTGGTTTTAACAAGTATATCATTTTTCAAATCTTGGATTTGCTGAAGTAATCTTTTATGGTCATTATCTAAAGAACAAAATGAAGAAATCAAAATAAGAAATTATGAAAACGATTTTTTTATTTTATACGTTAGTTATGTGATGGAAATCGATTTTAAAAACTATCGACTTTGTCCGTGTGAAAATCAGCCAATTTTGACATATCAAGCACGGAAACTATTTTATGATAAATCTGCCCTTTTATTATAAATATTGGGGAAAACATGTCATATGAAGGAAGGTGTTGATTGCTTTTTTCCAGAGACCAAAAATAACTATTAAAATTATTTTTGAATTAAAAAAGGTACAATAAATCAACAAATGTTTTCATTTCATTGTTGATAATTATTTGTAAAATCTATTGTTCAATTCACAAGCTCAGTCGCATGTCTTATCGTTAAAAAAAACGACACTAGCTTATGTGCTTGTCAACAGACAAATTTGTGGTACGGTTATTTTGTCGTATTTTATGTTAATTCAATGTAGTAATCTCATTTTCAGTAAATAATTTATGCCGAAAAACGAATTTTGTTATTATATACAGGTTTAGTGATTTCTTTAATACATTTATCAATATTCGCTAATTTTCGATTTTTTTTTCGCGATTTTTCCGAATTGTTTACTTTTTAACGGTGTTGGCGATTTCTAATCAATTTTAGGGCTTGTTTCCGATTTTGCAACTTCTCGCGAATTTTTGCAAAGTTCGCGATAAAAGCGACTTTTTGCAAGTTTTCAGCTTTCTTACAGTTTTGCCGATTTTTAAGCAATATTAGACTTTGTTATTATGCCGCTATTAGCAAGTTTTTGCGAATTTTCGCTATTTTCACGATTTTTATAAAATTTTTTGCATTCCTCACAGTTTTTGCGATTTTTAATCAACATTATTGCTTCTTTAAAATTAGCAATTTTTCGCGATTTTCACCTTTTTTCGCGACAGGCGTAATTTTCCCAAATTTTGGCTTTCTTACATTTTTAGAGTGTAGTCTTTAAAATTTTAGCAAGTTTTTGCAAATTTTCATAATTTTCGCCTTTTTACCGAGTGTTTGACTTTCCTTACAATTTTAGGGTTAGACATTTTCGCGATATGCTTGATTTTTGGCATTTTTAGACCTCGCGTCACTTTTAATATATTTCAAGCCTTAATACCGATGCTAGAATTTATTTACTTTTGATTGTGCAAATAATCATAATTTTATGATGTTTTTTGAACAACTCTTCTACAAGCAGTTATAGTTGGTTCCCATTTTATACCTTATATTTGTTTACAAATTAATCTAGCAAATAGAATATTCCCAGACAATACAACTATTATAACTATAATACAACTATTATAACGCACTTTTGTATGAAAATTGCTAACAACAAAAATGCAATACTGTATAATTAGACGATTACACAACACATACGACGTTAATACGAGCTTGTGAATTGAACATATTATTTATACGTTGCTTAAATTTTTATTTTCAATTTATATTTTTTTACGTTGCTTCATAACAGTTATTTTAAAAAAATTTTTTTTCCGTTGCTCCAAAGTATATTAATATACTTTGCGTTGCTCATTACTTTTATTTTCAACGTTTATTTATTTACGTTGCCTAATAATTGTTATTATTGGATAACTATTGGATAACAATTTTTTACGTTGCTCATGAATTTTATTTTCAACATTTACTTTTTACGTTATTTAACAACAATGGCAAGCGGCAAAGCATCAGTTGCAAAGCACTTAAGCAAAGTCCTGCGTCTATGCGCATTAAGACGTAAACTTAATCAGCATCGAGAATATGATAAAAGCTACGTATATCGCTAAAATTTGCACAAAATTGCAGAATTGGAAACAGTCCCAAAATTTTATTAAATAAAACCCACTAATAATTTAAAATATAAAAAAAACATGAAAAAATCGCGAAAATTACGAAAATTTGCAAAAACTCTATAAAAGTGGAGAGATATCAAAGTTTAATATTGTTTAAAAATCTATAAAACTCTTCTTAAAAGCCAGCGACTGGCAAAACTTACTTTCTTTGCGAAAGTTTGCGAAAATTTGAAAAATTTTATATATTCTCAAAACTTATTTAAAACCGCTAACGATTTTTCGTTTTAATTGAATTTTGACATGTACAAAAGTAATAACAAAAATAGGAGACATTTCGAAATTCTTTGCATATAAAAAACTGATCGAAGCAATTAATAAATAAGCCATCAAACAAATCAGTTATACTGTCACAATTGTTTTCATATTCAAGATGTAATCCTATTAATGCAGTAATTAGTATTAAAACAAAACCAAATAGATTCGTCCGAATAATTCTCATCATTCATGTATTTTTGTCAATAGAGGGATAAATAATTATCAAAAATTACATATCAAATATTAATTTTGATACAGTATTAAGGGAAGTATTTCATGAAGACACAAAAATCCTTTGAGAAATTACATATAGACATACTTACTTAGCTTTTGGATTTCATCCTCATTTTGTTTAATTTGTAATTCTAAAAGACCCTTCTCATAACGCTCCGTTTCGAGTTGAGCCTACAATATAAATAAAATAATAAAAAAAAAAGTCAAACGAAAACGATCAATTATGTATGCAAAAACCAACCCTTAAATTATACAATTCTTTTGTACGCTCTTCGAGCAAATATGTTTTCGGTGTTGGGGGTGATATGCGTTGAGTTCCGTCGCATCGTTTTGGAGTTTTCGATGGTGAATCACATCGGGAAAATAAAGCTGAGCTCAAGCCACTGACATTAGTTATGCCACTCGAAAATGAATCATTAAGACGAGGAGGTGTAACCTGTATATTGGCCACCTCAGCAATAGCATGTCGTAAAGCCTCTTTTGTTATGGGTTCAGTGTCTAGCAATTGTTTGAAAAATCCTGCAATACATTGTTGATCAAAGTCAGGTAACCGTTGACAAATTTCATGAAATGCTGTTTCCGGATATTTGACGCAACAAAAGTGCAGCAGGATGGAATAAACATATATATAGTCGGCTGAGCTCAAGAGATTCTCATCATCAAAATTTATTTTAAAGCCAGGATAAAATTCTGTTAAAGGACATAGTTTTATAAAGGCGGGGTGGTTAACATGTAAAACATAAAGAAGCCTCCTTACCTTTTAGAAATACTCCCAAGCGTTTGTGCTTATCAGTGGATGTTTGTTGATGTTGTAAACGGAAATTTTGATAAAAGACATCAATATCTGACTGTTCTATATTGAAATAATTGCGTTCCATGAAGTTACATTCTGTAATCTATAAATAACAACGATAAAAATGTTAATGAATATTTTTCACACTTTTTATCTTCTATTTTAAATCCTTTTGCGCACACGTGTTTTCATTTATCCTCTATTCCACTTACCCATTGCAACAGTACTTTTTTCCAGCTGCGCATATCCATATTTGCTTGATTTTTCCAAACTAAAAATTCTTATAATTTTTTCTCCAAGTGCTTTTTTTACACAACGAAATGTGAAGAAATACGATTATTTACTTTAAGGAAATTTCTTTTCACTAATCTATTTTTATGCGGACAAGAAATCATGTACAATAATAAACAAATTAATTTTTATTGACATTTGTTTTTCAATTCTGCCGCGCGTTTTTTTCTTCTTCACAAAAATGTATGTACAACAAATGTTTCACTTCCAATAAAAAATTTTGGAATTCTGATCATAGATGGCTTGTATTTATGAATTGCAAACAAAACTCATACACATTTGCACACGTTTTCCTTGTTAATTTGTAATAAACAGATTTAATTTTCGTTACATTAAACCAAATAACTAATAAAATATTTTAGCTTTTTATTTTATTGCAATTTATCCCGCAAGCAACTGCCGTTAATTACTTTTAAAAAATATTTTGACATTTGACGCGCTCCGCTGTGTTTACTTTGTATATCTGATTTAATGACACAGTGCTGCATTTTAAAGTAGTAATGATTATGGCTAAAGGGCCGTGACAATTTATCAAACTGTTTGATCTAATTCATGTATGTTTGGTAATATTTTGTTTTGCTTAGCACAGCAACTTATCAAATTCATATCATCAAACTTCATTTGAAAGGTGTTGTGAAAAATAAAGAACATGTGATTTTTTGGGCGGAAACTTTTTGTTTGTTGAAAATTAGTTTTTTTACTCCATTTTTTAATTCCTTTTATTGTAATTCCTTTTAAATCCTTTCCATATGCAGTTCGAAGAGAGTTAAAATTTTGTGCGACATCCTTTTTTTAGCATTTGGGTTTTTTTCTGTATATGTTTCGAGCAATATGTCGTACTAAGCATTTTTTTAAATTTCTTTTGCTATATTGCTTCGATTTAACTTGCCATAAAGCAGGCTAACCACGATAAACTTCAATAAATTCAATTTTGTTCATCCGTTTTTTTAAATAGTGCGTCTCCATAGAAATGATGTGGCCGCTGCGAAAACTAAACAAAAATGACATTTGAAGTAATTACACAGCCACTCATCAAACAAGCTTCAAATTTCGCCATCGGCGGTAGTGAAAATCAAAAGTGTTTTGTTTTTCATCAAACTCACATCAAACTATACGTGTGAGGTTTTTTGCACTAATATAGTAAACAAAATCTCTGTTTGATCAAACAGTTTGATAAGTTGCCATGCCGCTTAATGGCTGCTTTACTTGAAGTCTACAGGTAACATAATATGTAAGATGAGATTGTCTAATTCAATCGCAGAGAGAATTAGGTTACGTGCAGACTTCAAATTAGTGTTATCTCAATGTTATAAGAATGTTTATGAGAGCGTTGCTATAAGAATTCTTATAACAACAATCTTATGAGATGAACTGTCAAAAAACACATGTATATGAATATAAAATAGTGTGGATGTGTGAGTGTTTATTAAAATAAATGAAAAGCGATGTTTTTTATACAATTTCTGTGTTAAATAAATGAATAAATGTGTTTAATTGATATATAAATTTAAATTTGTGTGAAAAATTAAAAATAAAGTAACTAATTATGCAAAAGTAGTACATTTTCGCTCGATGAGCATTTGCATAAGTAAAATTACGTCTTCCCCTAGTATGAGATTAAGAGAAAATTCGAAATTTTGTTTTTAGTATTCTGCCGACGTTTTTTCTCATGTTATCTCAAAGTTAATGTCTCGTGAAGACGCTGTGTTACAGTAAGTAGCTTTTCCATACGTAACCACAAAATATACACAAATCACAAAAGTGACAAGTAAAAACGGTACAATCAGGTTTTTCAATTGTTTTAAAAGCTCTGTTAAAAAGAGACAAAACTGTAACGAGCAGAAGAATATAATCAAAACGAAAACTAAAAAATGTAAGAATTCTGTATGCCTTATTATCAAAAATATATTGTGAAAAAGAGTTGTGCGTTTATAAAAGGGCCATAGATTTGTTTTATTAATGTGCGAGTTTTTTGCAGTGACTTTAGTAGAGGCCACACTAGCAAACTTGCGAGAAAGTTTTGCTCAAATTTTTGCTTGCTTGATAGTGTAGATGCAAATTTCATCATTCGACATTCAACCACAAAAATTTTTGCGGTTAAGTGGCAGTCAGCGGCCATATTGGCTTTTGACTAATAGTGTAAACCAAAAAGTGTCAGTCAAGAGCTATTTTTTGTAGAATAAACTTCATAACTTGGAGTCGGAAAATTATATTTAAATTATGGTATTTTATTTTATACAACGTATGCTTACACACACATGCACGAAATTGATTATTTGTGAGATTTTGCAGTAATTATAAAGATATAATGTAATAGATGAATGAAAATTAACTATAAATAAATAATATTTTCAATGTGAATTGTGGAAATATTCGCAGATTTAATTAGTGAGTTAGTTTACCTTTTTTTTAGCGAATTATTATTTACTTAAACCTAAAACAATATAATATTACTTTTAAAATATGACTAAATAAATTTAGTTTTTTTTTCGCATTCAGCTTGAAGATGTATTTTGAAATGTTCACTATTGATGTTCCTTTTTTATTGCAGACGTTAACAATAATTTAAAAGTAACCAAGTGTTATTTCTCTTTAAATAGACCAGTGAGTTAAAGAATTATTTTTTTCTATGTTTTGTTTTAATTTAAAAACCTCTTACACAAGTTATAAGTATTATCTTATTTCATATTTCTTATTCATAGCTATTAAACATAATTATTAATATATCTATCGAATAGTAATAGTTATGACTGATAAATACTTTTATTTGATACCCATAATAGTTATCATCAATTTTAAAAATAAAAATTTTAAATAATAATTATTCTTAATACATAAAATACAAATTTATTAATAATAATTATTCGCAATTTTTATCGAATAAAATTTTTTCGAATAACTATTATGTCCTTGGTAAACAAAAAGTTGCTGTCGTGCCGATGCCACCTGCTTAAATTTGCCTTGGTTGATCTGTAGTTGGTGGTGAGTTATGTATAAAAGTAATATTGTCCCCACTTTTTTATTTCAACATACAATACTTTACCACAAGGTTGTAAGGCTTGCTATATCAATGTAGGCTTCAGCTTTCACTAATAGATGGCGCGAAAAGTACCAGTTGAAAGTTCTAAATTTTATAAAACTTCAAATTTAATACAAAAAAGCAGAAACGCGCTTTTTAAAAACGCCCGTGTGGCCTAGCCCTTAGGCTGAGGCCACACGGGCGTTTTATTTTATTGTAGTATATGTATATAGGTCAACTATATGTAATATGCAATAAATGGCACAATATACTCAATCAAAATATTGAACAAATTTCCTGGCAGTGCAAAAGTAAACATAACACTGAACAAAGTTGCTACACATTACACAGTTTTCTTGATTGTACAATAAAAATCAAAAGTCTTTTGATTTTTGACAATATATTGTGCCACCTTCAAATATGACATACACATTGGCGATATTATTGTACATTACGAAAAATTGCACAATTATATTGCAAGTGGGTGGGCCGCTTTATAAAAAGTTGACATCGCTGGAAAGACGGTGTATAATTTATTAATTATCTGTTCAATTCACAACCTATTGTCGGCGTTGTTTGTCAATATAAATTAAAATAGTTTAAAAATGTTGTTGCAAATTTGTATGAAAAATATTTGAAAAAAAATATATTTTTTCCTATGTTTTTGAAATGTTGTAGGAATCTAAGGATGGGAAATATTTTAAAAAAAAATTTTATATACTGATTTAACTTTTCAATATATTCGAAGAGATAATTAAACATTTTAGTTTTTATTCTCTAAGGAAATTCGAATTATCTAAAACAAGAAAATAACGAAAAGTTTTTCAAGAAGCAAAAATTCAACTATCAAACTAACGGCCCTTTTCACAATGTACGATTAAAAGTTAACGTGTACTTTAAAGGCAAGTTTTGTATGCCGAACTTGTTTTAAAAACAGCTCCTAAGAACTTCCTCGTTGTTAATTTTAATCTTTTCAGTACAGAAAAATCAAACTATTACAGTTTCTTCCACTCCTTTTCAAATTCCGCCGCCGCCGCTTGCGTTTCTTCCAGTTGCGCCCGACAGGCTTTTTAACCGACTTAAAAAAAGGAGAAAGTTATCAATTCGTTAGGTATTTTTTTTTAAGGATGTTCTCCCAAAACTCCGCCATTTATAAACCGATTTCGGATTTTTTTCTTTATTTAAAAGGATGCACTTCCAGATTGGTCTCGTTGAAAAGTGGGTGGTGTTATGAACATACACATGCCTTTTCATCTACTTCTACTCAACTGATTCCTATGAAACTTTTCACATATATTAAGCTTCTGTTTGAATACTACATCCTGACTAAAAAAGTTGGCAGTGCCACGCCCATGCAAAGTAAATATTCTTTCTCAACAATTTCTACTAAACCAATTCGTATGAAACGTTGCATACTCATTTAGTAATTGTTACAATACAACAGTATGGTTAGAAAAGTGGGCAGTGCCACGCCCATGAAAAGTAAATGTTCATTTAAACTACTTCTACTTAACCCATTCTTATTAAACTTCGCACACAATTAGTTCTCATGAAAGTACATCATTATGATAAAAATAATGTGCAGTGCCACGCCTATTTTGTATTCAATTTAATTTTTTTGTAATTAAAACTTTTTTCAATTATACTAATTTTTTATTTTAAAGATTTTTACATTATCTGTGAGTTCAAGCCGATATATAAGCCGCCGCCGAGTCAATATTGTAAACGCCGCCGCCGCTGATCAAAAGGCTTCGGCTTGGTTCTTTGATCAATTTATTAGTTAATTTATAATTGTTTTTAGCCCGTTAACAGGTTTTTAATACTTTTTTGCTTTTAAGGTGAAAAAACGGTATTTTTTACTATAACAAGCATAAGTCGTCCGAGCAGCATCTTTTTTTGTAGAGTAGTTCTTAAAGAAGAAAAGAGGAAGGAAATAAGAAAAGTGAGATAGTAAATTAACCAGCGTTGCCAGAAAGTTGATTTTACTACTGGCGTTCATAAGAGAACGTAATAAATTTTAAGTCAAAAAGCATTCATAAATAAGAACAAATAATATATTTATATAAGGAAAGCTAGTGCTGCAACTATGATGTATCACATCCACATTCACATTGCAATAGCTATTTTCGCAATTATATGCGTATCTGATAAAGTGCAATATTTATATTTATGGCAAATATTGACCATATTGCCATTGCGGATTAAGACTGTCGGTATAGCTTGGCAAAACTTTTGGAGTCCTGTATAAAGACTTGCTCAAATTTCCATAATCCTAGTCAAGAAATAAATTTATTAATTTCATAGGCATATAAAATATTTAAAAAATGTTTCTTACCTTTTCTGCCTTACGTCTCCTACCACCCAGCTCATTATAACTGGGAGGATTATCATTAAAACGTTTGAATGTTATATTCTTGGAACTACTAGCAATGGGAACTTCTTCTTCTTCTTCTTTTTCTATTACTACTTTTGGTCTAGGCATTGAGTATCTTTGCAATCTTAGCGTCATATTAATAGGAGGAGGCGGTTCATTTTTAATGCGCTCTTCTATTTCATATAATTGTTGCTGGAATATTTCAAATTAATTAAGTACAGGAATAAAATCTAGATTTTTATCTCGTTTGCTTACACGATTTTTATACACCATACAACAGGCTCTCAGGGTAAAATAGTAAATAATTTCTACTCCAGATAATAAGGAAAAGCCTAAGAATAAACTGGCAATACCACCAAAAGATACTAAAAGATCTACCCAACCAAATAATACTTCGCGTTTGTAGCGTATAATCGGCCAAGTGAGAAATTCTACCAATACACCGGCAGCTTCGGGACGTTCAACACTGAAAATTTCATTTTATTTTAGAAAATTTCCCATCAATACTTACATCAATAATTGCCAAAATATCACTCAAAGTATTCGGAAATTTGTGACTTTTAATGGGCAACAATGAAATTATTAAATTGTATCACTTACGTTTTTAATAGTTTTTCGATATTGAAAACAGTTTTTGAACAACTCAATTCACACTGCATGCAATCCTTTATGTTGGTTATATTGTTACTATTAAGTGTTAAACACTTAAAATTGTCTATGCCACACATGGGTACTTTTGCTAAAAAAAAACCAAGATTAATTTATTTACAAATATTTCAATCATATATTTGGATATTATTAAAAAATGCTTACGTATTGGCTTGTAAAATGACGGATTACATTTGCAGAGTTTAATGGCCTTTTTCATGCGACACTCCTTCATGCACGATGAAAATGTATATTCTTCTGGAAAGTATTTCAATTTTATTTCATCGTGGAATATGCATTTTCGCTGGCTGCAAAATTTTCATTCTATTTAAGATATTTACTTTTAATTGAGAAAACCAAGAGCTTAAAAATGAAATAATAACACTTAGAGAAAAACTTATCATCGCTTTGATGACACCCTGTCATCAGAATTGTGACATCAATGTTAAGCCAAAAGTCATCAATAAAGCAACAACTGGCGTAAATTTGATGACAAATGTTAACATATAATTTTGTCATATTTTAAGTGGCATCTATGGCTATGACTACAATGACATACATTTGATGCTTTTTTAAAATTCAAAAGGTGTTCTAAAGCGAGCAAGGAAACATGTGCAAGTTCTAGGGCCATACATAACGACGGCTTATATTCAAAACCTTCTACATTAAAAATCATAACTTTTCAGGAGAGCAGAAAACTGTTTACTTCGTTTATTGAAACATTATTTTAAAATCTTTGAGTCCTTATTTTTAAAATTTTGCATTATTGACAATTTTATGAAAGATAGAGGGTTTTCGAAAATACTCAACACGTTCTTAGATAGAGGATTTTGTATAGTGAAAAAAAAATTTATTTCAAGATTAAAGAAGAAAAACGTTTATTGCTTCAGCAATTTTTTTCAGATTTTGTTATTCTTTACAATATTAGTGATTTCTTCAATATATTTAGTAATTTTTTGCGAACATGAGGCTTTGGCGGTTTCTATTCAATGCATTGTAATGTTAGTGCTTGTTTCCGATGTTGCAACTTCTCGCGAATTTTTGCAATGTTCGGGATATAAGCGATTTTGTGCAAGTTGTTAGGCCCTTTCCAGTTTACACGATTTCTAAACCATATTAGACTTTGCTATCATACCGCTGCACTATGGCTCAGACGTCCACTTTCTTTGGCCAAAATTATTTTAGGGCGAAGTTCTTTATCGATTCTTATGAAACTTTGTAGAAACATTCCGTTCCTGTGACAGCGCAATATAGTGACGAAAGCGTTTGCAGTGTCACGCCCATTCAAAGTAAATAAGTCTTTCAATTGAATTGATTCTTTGCCACACACTTCATAAACTGAGTTGAAAGATTTTCATTCAATTTTCATTTTCATTCAATTAAAAACAATTTTAAAAATACTTAACTTATTCTTTGCAAAAGAAAACTGCAAACTTAATTTTGACAGCTGATCAAGAGATTCGTAAACACACAACACAATCGAATTGAAAGACTTACTAGCAAACTTGAAAAAATCAAAATCGTTTGATTTTTCTTCAACGAACTCGACAACTGCCAAACTAATCAATTGACAGAGCCATCGCCTTGATTTGGACAACAACCGACTCAGTTGCCAATTGGATTGAATAGAGTGCATAAGCGTGCAATTTTATGGCTAGAAAGGTTGGCAGTGCCACTCCCATTCAAACGACTTATTATATTTCAGCTAGTTCTACTCAGCCGAATCTTAGGAAACTTGACAAAAACATTAAGATCCGCCCATTCAAAGGAGTCCTTCCATTCTTACCATTACTTTTTTCTTTCGTAATAAATTAATCTAATTTTCTTCAACAAGAACAATATACAGTAGGCATATAACTTTTTACAGATTTTTGCAAATAGGAAAAATGGCAAAACATAGACATATAGAGCATAAATAAATTAAGTAAATTGCCTCGCACACAAAGGGTTCCGTACGAATACACATATATCCCTTTTCGTTTTTGTCCTTATTTCATTTTGGAAATTTTTTCATTTTGCTTTTTCGTTTCATTTAAGTTTTTTTTTATTTTTTAAGCTTTTTTGTTGATTTAGCGATTTATTTTGGGTTGCCGCTTTTTTCATTTAGGTGTTTTTTTGTTTTTTTTCCGATTTTTCGTTTTTAATTTTTTTTTTGTTTTTTGACTATTTTTTTAGTTTATTTAGGTGATTTTTTCGTTTTGGCGCATTTTTTGTTTTAACGCTTTTTCGCTTTTTGACCATATATTTAGTTAAGCGATTTAAGTGATTTTTTTAGTTTTAGCGATTTTTGTTTGGTTTTGACACTTTTTTCGTTTGGGCGATTTTTTCGGTTTTTGTCGTTTTTTTAGTTTTGGCGGTTTTTTTGTTTTGGCGCTTTTTTCGTTTTGGTGATTTTTTTATTTTTGGAAATTTTTTTCGTTTTTTGACGATATTTTTAGTTTTAGCGATTTTTTTAGGTTGTAGTGTTTTTTTCGTTTTGACAACTTTTTTCGTTTTTTTGCTTTTTGGGAGTTTTTTGGCGATCTTTTTAGTTTTGGTGATTTCTTGCGTTTTAGCGATTTTTTAATTTTGGTGTTTTTTTCTTTAAGCGCCTTTTCATTTCGGCAACTTTTCGTTTTGACATTTTTTAATTTTGGAATTTTTTAGTTCTAGCGTTTTTTTAAATTTGTAGATTTTACCTCCAACGGTTGCTAAGATACAGCAAAGTGTCTAAAATACATAGTCAAAATTACATTAACTGATAGAACACCCTTTAATTTTTATTGTTTTAAATATCGGTGTTGTCTATTCTACAATTGACACTAACTTTGAAAATTTAAAGTGTCTTTATACTCGTATAAGTGTCTATATATTACATGAGTGTTTCAAAATTTTTCGTTGCTCGCTTTAGAGCACCCTTTAATTTTTAACTGTCATATATTTGTTGTTGTAGTGGCCAAAGTTTTACGTATTCTGTGAAAATTTCAGGTCCGTAGTTCTTACGGCTCCCGAGAAAATATCCTGTGACCGACAGACAGACAAACAGACAGACAGACGGACAGGCAGACAGACGAACAGCGTAGCGGAAACAATAGGGTTCCTTTACACTTTTTGTGTACGGAACCCTAAAAAGAGTTTGAATACCGTAGCTTCGGAACGAAGTGATAAAATCAAAAAACCTTCAAGAGCTATGCCGTCATTAAAAAAAAAATTTTGTTTAATTTACAACAGGGCGATAGGTCACTGCAAATATAGCGTAGGCTAGTGCTGCCCATTCTCTCAATTTCCTATACTCGCGAGCAGGCGGGGATCCTGCCTGAGCTTTTGGGAGGGGAACATTTAAATAAGACGTACCATTTTGTAAAATTTCTTTTAGAAACTCCTAAGAAATAAGGTATATTCTATTCGTTTTGGTGGGGGAAATATCCCTTTTCCCCTGTCCTGGATCCGCACCTGCTCGCGAGTATAGGCTGTTTTCTCTACCATCAACACACATACACTGTGTGTTAGATACACAGCTTACCTATTTAGCTGCGAAGCACATACGCAAAGAAAGAATAGATAGTGTATATTTGGCCACCACTGGCGTAGGCCATTCCACCATTTTCGCTCTCTCTCTCTCTGTCTCTCTCTCTCTCTCTCTGTAGATATATATATAAAGTTTACAACTTTGGCAACAACTAAAAACGTACTCAAGACAGGAAGCAAGATATTCACAAAAATCCGATGGCTGTGAATCGTGAGACAGCACATACAATGACAAGACAAACTTCTCTACTCGTATACACAATTTTAGCTTCTTATCATAAATTCCTTATTTAACCGCCCTATACATATATCGTCATATGATTTCAAAAAAGCCTTAAGTTACAACAAAAAAAAAAATTCAAAACCGACTTATTGATTTTGACGCACCGTATCAAAATAAATTTTATTACGACTCTCTTCCTAAGCTTTACTCCTCTATTCGACCATGTAAAATTATTATTATCAGCCCAATGATGAATAACAATTCCCCGGGAGTTTTTTCCCTATTCCCTGTTCCCCTATTCTAAATAAAATCTTCACGGGAAAATTTTCCATTTTCCCATTCCTCCTTATATAAATTACAATTTCCCCGGGAGAAAACGCCCAGGGAAGAAAGTAAGTATTCTAAATATGAGGGAGAGGAAGAAATTCTTGTGAGTTTTTTCCCCAAACATTTTGAAGGGAGCTAATACAAAAATTTTTAATTCAAATTAAAAAATGTTGTGAAACAATGGAATAAGCATTTATTTAGGGCAACAAGTATAAATAAACACCGGAATGTTATATTTCTCTGTTGTCTTAGAAATTTTTGTTCACGCCGTGCAAACATGCGCTTCAAAAACATGAACTACTTCTGCCTTCGGAAGAAAGTTTTAAAACACACTCAATTTTGCACACCTCCTTTAAGTTCACATAATAAGTAAACGGAAGATTTCTTGCGGTTAAAAAAATTTACAATTTCCTTTTTACACACAATCATTTGGGATTTAATGCATCTGGCGCTGGCCTAGTTTTCGCTTCACTTCCTCAGTATATAGCTCTTCCGAGAGCTTCTGAGTGACTACACTTTACATTTTACTTTTTATTTAAGCAAAAACAAATATTTATATTAACACACAATCTTAATATCAAAGAAAACATAAAATTTTTTATTAATTTCTATTACTGAGCTCTTGCGATAGTTCAGAATAAATGTAAACACTAAACAGCTGATCCAGATTTTTCCCTCTCCCTTATTTGTTTATTCTCTGGCTTTTTAGAACAGGAGAATTTTTCCCCGGAAGCAAATGAATGGGAAGAGAAAAAACTCCCCGGGAAAATTCATAATTGGGCTGTATAAGTATTCTTTCTTACCCAATAGACAATTGTCGTGCATCATCCGTTGTATAGGTATTCTTTTTCGAAATACGTACTTCGACTACTTGACTTTCCGACCACTCAATTTGGGGATTAAAATCCTGGCCGAAATACTCTTCATTGGAAAATATAAAAATCTAAAAATAATAGAAACATTCAAGCAATAATTTACATATATTTCAGATTCGACTAACCTTAACAGTGCTGTTGGGTACAAAAAATAAAGCCCATTTTTTGTCTGTTTCATACAAATCGTGAGGTGGACCGGTTTTTTGGCTTTAATTAAATTAAAGTTTAAGACAACAAGTTTCATAACTAATCGCGTGTCTTTAAATACATACTCAGAGTCAACCAAGGACTTAAAACGGCTATTGAAAGCAAAGCAATAACCATGTTCGGTGTAGATCGGTTCAAAATGGCTACAACAATCAATGGGTTCATCACGATATTTGCATTCGATAAAAACGTTCTCACATTTAATAAATGTCTGAAAAGATTTATGCATTTAAATTAAATGAAATTATTCAAAAGAATTGCGTATTTTCTATTAAATAAGATACTTTAGCTGTTTGAAGAACATGTGGTTTTTTTTATAGAGGGTAAACAACATTTTTTAACTCACCATAAAGGCCCAGTGACGCAAAGTCTTTTCATTAATATTTTTCATTTCCACAGAGCTGGCTATTAATGAAGCATCATTTAACGTTTCAAACGATAAAGTGGATAAAAGCTCTAAAAATGGTACCATATAAGTAGCAGTAGCAGCATCATAGTTACTAAAATTATATAATATTTTTAAGTAATTTATAATCTATAAATTTAAGACTAATTACGCTATATTTTTATACGCCACTGTATAAGTTTTGTCATGGTCAAACGATATTTCAGGACAAACTACGGTGGTGGGAAAGACCACATTTTGATTGTGGAAATCAGTGTCCAAACCTACGAAAAAAAAGTGATTTATTTTCTAAACTAAGAAAATGTATTAATTTGCTAAAATATTTTTGCCTGTTATAGTGGGATTCGTTTGAAATTTCTCCCACAAACTCATAATAATCACTAGAGCTGTAACTGCTCCAATGGAAGTAAAACAAAACCACATAAATCTAGAAAGAAAAGAAATATTACAGATATTAACACTTGAAATATTTATTTATTTTTTCCCCTACTTTTCACCCACTGGCCTTCCCGTTTCGGCAATATAACGCACTCCATGCAAAGTGGAATTTTGAAAGAATTCCTTGGTTTGAAAAATCAAACTGCGACGAAAAATTATTAAAGTATCGAAAAGTTCACGCATTTTTAATCTTCTTTTTGACATTTTGTTTAAAAGGACTATAAAATTCAAATCAATCTTTTTGTATACAAAATTTTCTATGTTGTCGCGCCAGTTACGGTGTTGGAATGTTCACGTTCGTTTGATGACTAAATTAAGAGAAATTATTATCTAGAAACTTTTGTAAAAAAAAGTAAATTTTTTTTATTAGCTCGTTACAGGTTAGAGGTTAAATTATTGTTTGTGGCTAAAAGCATTATGCTGTTTTATCCTTAATAGTAATAAGCGTTGAATTGTTTGGAATAAAGGTTTGTGTTTCCTTTTTTTTTCGTTGTTATCAAGATTTGTCATTTTACTTATACATATTCATATTTGTGCATTATTATTTTATTAACCTCCGACTGCAAACGAGGGGTGCTATAAGTTTGTAGTGTGTGTGTCTGTAAGCGCCATCGTATAGCCAAAACGGCTCGACCGATTTTGATTTACATATTTTCTTGTTTGTTTGATATGTGACTTGATCGATAGTGTTCGTAGCTATGTTTGAAGAAAATGGCTCCAGCCGTTTAAAAGTTATCTCCTCTTTTCTAGCTGTATCCTCTTGAATCTGTGTGTCTGTGGCACCAATCTTAATTTATTTTATTTTGTTTTTTGAAAGGTGACTTGATCTAAAATCTTCTGGAAGAAAATCGGCCCATTTCTTCGGTGTTTTTTACAATTTTCAATTTAATGTTATTTGTTATTAAATGCCTGTCCAACACTGTTGATAAAAAAATTTCTTTCGTCTATTTATATTGAAAACAAAAACAAAATTTTATTTTTTATTATTGTTTTGTATATAAAATTTATAAATTTTTATTATAAACTAGACCCACCCGGTGTGGTTCGCTATGCGATTGTTGTGAATATATAGGAAAACTAATACAAAATTATTTTGTACCTCTGTGAGCTCCCTCCTATGTCACCAGAATTTTGTTTAGAAGTGCAATTTGTTCTCAGAGTAACCTAAATCAAATTTAGAGAGCCTCGCTATGGTGGTTCTCTAGTTATAGGATAAATACAAATTACGTTGTATGGGTTGTGTAAGCCTGAGGACAAATAAGACCAAATAAGAAAAAAGGGTTTTGTCTTTTAAGTCAAACACACTCGTATGATTATAACGAACAACAAAAAAATTTGGTGTGTGTTGTCTCATAAGAACTACTGTTCAGTTGTCGTATAAGTCACAAAAAACTGTTTTGTCTCACTTGGTGTGGGTTCAGCCTAAGTCCCCACCTCCTACTGTACCACCAGACTTTTGTCGAAAAGCGCAATTTGTTCTCAGTTTAAGCTACAACAAATTTAGAGAATCTCGCTTTGGAGGTTCTTCAGATATAGTAGGAAAATGAATAATTACTTTCTATGGGGGTACCCGTCTTCTCCTTCCTATATCTCCAAGATATTGTTCTAAGAGTTAGCCGCATCAAATTTAAAGAGCCTCACTATTGTAGTTCTGCAAATATAGGAAAACTAATAATTACTTTGTATTGGGAGTACTCCTCTCCCTCTCATATAGCTGTAGCTTTATTTTTTTTTTGCAACTTTCACTTTGTTCTAAGAGTTGCACACATCAAATTTAAAGAGCCTCACTATTATAGTTATGCAAAAATAGAAAAATTAATAGTTACTTCGTACGGGAGGTATCCCTCTCCCCATCCTATACCACCAAGTTTTTTTCCTTTAAAAGAATTAACACAATCAGGCAATTAATGCCTACCAGTTAATTAATTAATGTGTTACCTTCTCTGGGAAAGGGATAGTGTAGAGAGAACAGCCGGTGAAGTCGGAGAGAGATTGAAAGCTTAATTCATTTACAATCCTGCTATTGCGCTTTTTTTTAGAGCAGTGTTGCAAGCCCCTCTAGTGTCAAGTAGAGGCATTGAGTTGTTTAAGCTGTGTAGCCATTTTATTAGTTCATTTACTTCGCCGACGGTTCTGCTACAATACCGACGAAGGAGGGTGCTGTGAAGTGCATTAGGGATATGTTAGTATTAATCGCTGCCAGTACTTCTAAGGTGATCAGTGCCTTCATCACGTTAACAGTCCAACAACAACCAACACAATAACACACCAATGCACATGAGAAAAATGCCTGATGTTGTTGGCTTGCCTGAAACTAGTCTTGAACTCAAGACCTCAGAGTTTGTAGTCAAACGCGCTAACTACTCAGCCAACAGCACCCTCAGCTTTCTTCGTTCGTAGAGTTATCCACTTCACTATTGTCGTTATGCAAAAATAGGCTAATTACTAATTACTTTGTATGGAGGTAACCGTCTACGCCTCCTATACCTACAAGATTTCGTTCGAACTTTCACTTTGTTCTAAGAGTTACCCACACCAAAATCAGAGAGCCGCAATATTGTAGTTCTGTAGATATAAGAAAATTAATAACTACTTAGTATGGGGGGTTCCCGTCTCCACCACCTACACACCAAGATTTTGTTAAATTTCGCACTTTAAGAGTGAGCCATGAAAAAGTTTGTGAATCTATTTGGGAGGTGCCACAATTTTGACTTGTTCCTATAATACTATTCTCGTTAATGACGTTAATAGGTCTCACGAAAAAATTAAAAAAATTTTTACTGTTTTGGCTTTCAAGATATTTTATTAAATATAAGAAAGTGCCTCTACAACTTGAGATATTAAAAATTGAATAGCCTATTGTTCTTATAGACTATCAGTAATACGCTGTAGACATTTCAGCGAAATCGGTCCGCTGGTATTAGTTTTGAAAACATCTCAAAATAAATATTTGCTCTATATGAGCGGCGCCACGCCCACTTTTTCAATTTTGAAATTTTTTCCAGAGGCAATGAACAATTCAACAGAGTTATCCCTACAAAATTTTAAGACTCTCCCTGTATTAGTTTTCAAGATATCTCAAAATAAATACTTGCTCCTTATGGGAGGTGCCACACCCACATGCCGAATCCAAACTTATTTTTGAGCGACAACGTTCACTATAGAAAGCTTTACCTACACAAAATTTCACGTTTCTTGCTACACTAGCTCTATAGATATTCCATAATAAAAAATGGTATATGGGAGGTGCCACGGCCACTAAATTTATTTCTGACTATTTTCTCTAGCACAGTGCATAAAATCAATGGAGGAACTCTTACAAAATCTTAGGTGTTTTACCGTATTAGCTCCAAAGATATGTCAAAATAAATATTTGCTGTACATATATGGGAGGTGCCACACCCACTTGTCCACTCCTTAATAATGCCTCTTTGAAAAATTATAAAAAGAGTTACTTGCACAAATTTTGCACGTTTTTAGCCGCACTGGAACTAGCCATAAATATCCTAAAATAAAAATTTCCTCTATATGGGAAGTGCCACGCCACTGCTTCAAATATCAAAAATAAATATATATATCTATAGCCTATTGCTCCTTCAAGTTTATCAGATATGAATACTAGTGACTAGGAACATCAAGATATTATTAATACCAAAAGTACTAAAAAATAAAGCGAAAATTCCCCCATTCCATTTAGCATACAAACAGCCCATCACTGTTCTACAAATGTCACTTAACAACGTAAGGAAATTCTATTTTATACGGACTGGGACGTTCCAACTACGGTACATTTAAATTCCGTAAGCTTTTGCATTGCTATTCCCATATCATAGACGAACAGCTGACACATTACGGTACAGTTGCGCTTCGCTAATTCTGCCTTAAGTTAAAGTTCTCCCTTTTGAACATTTCAAATTCGAAAAAAAAAATTACTAAAAAATAGGTTTTGATTCAGAAATTTTTTCATAATATCCAGTTTCATGTAATCTAGTTGTAGTCAACCATTATGGCAAATAAGCTTCAAGCCACGCCTTTTGCCATCTCTATGTTTAATTTATTCAAGAGTGCTCGCCATTTTTTTATTTTATTTATTTTACAAGCCTTAGAAATTTCTCAAGTGTTTTCAAACCCTTTTCGTAAAGCAAAAAAAAAATAATAATAAAAAAAAAACAAAAGAAGACCTTCACATCAACCCTCTAATTCTAACTTCAACACATTCAAGTGCATTCATTCATTCAGTCATTCGTCTACCATTTCTACTCCTAAAGGTTCGTTCACACTTGGCAAATATTTGCCGCAAAAAAAAAACGTGACCAACAGACAAGCTAAAATTGTATTTCCTTTAATTTAAATATTTTTTTAAAATATGGGTTCGCACTTATTAAAAATAATTAAAAAATAGCTTTTTGCAACATAATTAACTTAATTTTTTGATATAAAAACCAAGTTAAATCATACTCACCCTTGGCAAAAGTAGTGGTTACGTTTTTGGGCAAATATTTGCAGAGTGTGAACGTACCTTCAATGATTCTGATGATGTTGTAGTAGAATTTGTTGTTGCGTTTGCTTAAATATCTATTGTTTATGTTGTTTTTAAAACAAAAGCATTGGAGCATAAAATTTGTTTGCATCATCATAGTGGCACATAAAATGAACTTAACGCATCACACTGTGATAAACCCACACATATGCACTGAAGTGCAGATTCATACAGGCCCAGATGTTACAGACGACATTTTCATCGATGATTTCTGCAAGACAATCACAGATTTGTCACCTATTAAACATATTTGGAAATAAGTATAGCGACAAGGTGGTATACGTTGTCGTATTTAAAGAAGTTGTTCTGGCAAGATTATTACGATAACATGAAGAATAACGGCATGCAACAAGAGGAACAACTGCATTGAAGTTGTCGTGCTTCCATTTATGTACAAAAAAGGCGTTTTTGTATAAAGTTTTTTAAATACCTCGGTAGGCTAGTAGGTAATTGGTTAATACAATACAATACAATACAATACAATACAATACAATACAATACAATACAATACAATACAATACAATACAATACAATACAATACAATACAATACAATACAATACAATACAATACAATACAAAACAATACAATACAATACAATACAATACAATACAATACAATACAATACAATACAATACAATACAATACAATACAATACAATACAATACAATACAATACAATACAATACAATACAATACAATACAATACAATACAATACAATACAATACAATACAATACAATACAATACAATACAATACAATACAATACAATACAATACAATACAATACAATACAATACAATACAATACAATACAATACAATACAATACAATACAATACAATACAATACAATACAATACAATACAATACAATACAATACAATACAATACAATACAATACAATACAATACAATACAATACAATACAATACAATACAATACAATACAATACAATACAATACAATACAATACAATACAATACAATACAATACAATACAATACAATACAATACAATACAATACAATACAATACAATACAATACAATACAATACAATACAATACAATACAATACAATACAATACAATACAATACAATACAATACAATACAATACAATACAATACAATACAATACAATACAATACAATACAATACAATACAATACAATACAATACAATACAATACAATACAATACAATACAATACAATACAATACAATACAATACAATACAATACAATACAATACAATACAATACAATACAATACAATACAATACAATACAATACAATACAATACAATACAATACAATACAATACAATACAATACAATACAATACAATACAATACAATACAATACAATACAATACAATACAATACAATACAATACAATACAATGCAATACAATACAATACAATACAATAAAGGCTCTTTTGGGGGGTAATAAAATATATCACGAAATGGGGGAACTCGAAAAAAATTTTTCAAACCATTTGATTTGGCGTGGATGTCCTCTCATATTCATGGGCGACAATTTTGGTGAATGTTACCAATGTTGTAATGAACGACTTTTGCGCCCTTTGTTCGAAAAAGCCATTAATAGTTGGCTTGGACTGTCGTCAATCCGTCGTCGGATTATCGTCAATGCATTGTCGATGTCCGAAGACTTTGCCTACGGGGATTGTTTGCATTTGTATACATATGCATGTGGATGTGTGTGCATCTTAATCTCATTCGAAAAGACAACAAACAAACCATAGAAAAGGATTGCATTGCATACATGTATATTCCTAGTACTCTAGTATTATTATTTATTACAGTATAATATCATTAAAAATCATGAACGTGTATTATGTTATTGTTGTTACTGCAACTTTAAATTACTGCTTAATATTATGGTATATTTCAGAATACATACTTATACGTAAGTATACCATCAGGACATATGCCCTCTTGCCAATAAAAATCATGCACTTGACATCTCAATGTGAGCTGCTGTGCTATTACAGAAAAAGTTAGGAGGCCTTTTTGAAGTAGTATTTTTGTAAATTAGAATTAGGGACCCATCGGTACGCCTTTTTGCAGATAGCGATACTCAAACAAAAATATCGACAAACAAAAATATCGATACGTTTACTGAAGTTAAATTGATAGTAAAATAAATAAACCAAACACAAGTTATGTATTTTAATGTTTTTATTTCGAATTGATTTGCTATTTAATATAAAGTGATTATTTAGGCTAATTTTACTTATTTAGGCTAAAATTACTTGATATTTGGCTTAGCTTTATTAGTTCTAGTAGGTATAAATGTTTACGCAAAATTTTTATTTTGTATGATATTTATTTTTCGAGTTATGGGATGCGAACGTGTTGCCGTTTATTGAAAAAAATTAAATTATTGTTTTGCACTAGAAAAAAATAGTATAAAAATATTAGAGTAAGTGATTCTTTTAGGAATCATCTCGTCGCTTTCGATATCGAGCTGATTCGATCGAGTTTTCTTAGTTTGAGATTATGACATTCGATATCGAACAATGTGTTTATATGTTCGATAGCGAATGTCACAATCTCAAACTAAGAAAACTCGATCGAATCATATATATTTTTTATAAAAAAGCGCTAAATCTACTAAAAAAAAAACTAAAAACGAAAAAGAGTCCCCAAAAATGAATTATGAATATGCTATTCGATCGAAAGCCGTAAAAATCGAACTTTAGTGAATTTATTTAATTTCAGTCGGAAAGTTACTATGTATCATTAGCTAATTATACATAGTTGCATTAAATATTGTGTGGCTGTTTTTAAAGAGATTTGTATGTCGTTGAATAATTTTTCTGTGAACGTTAATGAAATTATTTATATCTAGAATGCGGACGATTGTGTCGTCCGTCGGCCATACTAGTTAGCCTTATTTTTCAATAATTTGTTTTGAGCGGGAATTCCTGGGATCCCGGGAAATATCAAAATATTTCCCGATTTCCTGGGAAAAGAAAAAGTCCGGGAAAAGAAAAACTCTAATTACAATCAAAAAGAGAACAACTTAGCTGCTATCCCTTGTACTATAAACTTTTTTCCTTCTCCTGTAAAATTTAAAAATTGTAGTTACATGTTTTTACGTTGTATATGACGATATGTTGATTCAATTGAAAGAAGGTCATCTAAAACAAAGAATAAAAATATTAACAATATAATTTAACAATACATATTAATTAAATCTCTAGTCTGATTTAAAAAATGTCTATTATTTCCAAAATACAAAAAATGTTATGTATTAACAAGCCTTTAACAATAGGTCAAACTTAAAGGCGCCAAAAGTCCGGTTTTAAGTTTATATTAAAACTCAAACACTATCAGACACTCTGTTTTAAAACAAAACCATAATCTTATGCAAAACAACATATTTGTAAAAAAAAATCCTGTTGATTTAAGACTTCCGCTTGAAATAAGCTGCTTATATGAATAATGACAATATTGCTTTGAAAATCCTTTGAATTTTAAACTTATACACATATTTAAAACTTTAAACTGTTAAGTTTCTTATCCGCTACTTTTGTTTTGGGCATGAAATAGCCAGCAGATGAAAAGCAAGACAGGGGCAACAAAAAAACTCTAAGTACTTCACAAGTTTTGTGTGAAACTTGTGACACGTTTGTCAACGTGTTCAATTTCTATTTGGACGAAAAAAATATGTGTTGTGCCATTCAAATACTATAGCCAGGGAACGAAAATAGTAGTAGTTATTTTCGAATTTTCAATTTAAAAATTTAAAGCAAAAGAATTTGTCTATTCGACAGCAGTGTGTGTTATGCTTGTTAGCTAAGATATAATAATTAGGGAAGTAACGAATACCGATACCGATACTGATATATCGGCGATACTTCATATTTTCCGATACATCGGTATCGGCGATATTTTACTGTCGATGCGACGATACTTTTAAAAATTTTTTCAGAGTTTTTTAACAAATAATTTATTTTTGTTCGATTTTACCATGAACTAAATTCACTTCGTCATTTTTTAAATCTTATTAATATCAATTTTAAAAATTAGTAATATTTTATGCTGTTATTTTGTAAAAAAATTATTTATTTCTTGTTAATTTTACCATGAATTCAAATTCAAGTCGTTGTTTTTTAAATCTTATTCCAGCAAAAAAAAAAAAGATACTCCAAAGAAGTCATGAAAATGTAGAATTCGCGATCTGGAAGTATTGCGAATTTGGATAATTTCTAATTAGTTTTACATATCCTTGCCATTGCAAGAAGTTTTGTTTTTCGATTACCAATCACCGAATTGGAATCGATGCTAGGAAAAATTTCTTTTTCGGTATTCTATAATAATTTTTCCTCAAGAAAAAAGGATAAAAAATTACCCATTTTCACAATTTTTTTTATGCGAATTTAAACTCAGAACTGTATTTTCATGTAAATTTAAGTGAATAAATATAAACTTAGAAGTCTTTTAATAATTAAGCTATTAAGTTATATAGAAGAATATTAGTTGATAAAAGTCCTTAAAAAAAATCGATTTTTTAAAAAGCATGGCGAGTATTTTTTAAAATTATAAAGGAATTAAACATTTTTTCTTGCTTTTCTACTAATTATCTGCATATTTTTAATATAGATTTCTTGGAAGCAAAGAAAATGTAGCTCCTTAAAAATTACTTCCAATGTTTTATCAATTTTAAATATTCTCTCTTATAATGTAATTTTGTATATTAAAAAAATTACACTTGAGTTTTGTTAATCTAAACTTGAACTCAATTTCAATATTCGTATCGGTATCGGAATCGGTATCGGCGATATTTATTTTTAAATATCGGTATCGGTATCGGATCGGCAAAACGGCGTATCGTTACATCCCTAATAATAATCTTAAAAGAATTTTTTTAGATTTTTTTTTCCTCCAAAAACCAACATATGCACATTAGGGTGACCCTTATTTTGCTAAAAATCGATTTCTCCCAGTCCAGTTCATAAGTTTTCACTTCAAAAAATTTTTTTTCAAAAAATAACAATCATAATAAGTTAGTTACGGTCCCTGATTATAACAGCAACCTAAAACATTAAGGAAACTGAACAACAATTGCTGCACGGTCCCTGGATGAATATCAGAGTTTTAAATTTCACAAAAGCCATAAAAAGAGATGATACAAAATTGAGTGTTATAAACTTTAGGTAGTTTAGTTGACTGTTAAATATGCTATCTTGAAGATTTATATGGTTTTCTTGACTAAAGCGGGTGCTAGACGAATCAATATTCAGCTTCAATATGTGTGTTTGTGTGCGTTTGTTATGAAAATCAAAAGCATTTTGACATTCTTCAATATTTCCCCTACGTATATGTGTAACTATTTTTTGTAAGGGGCTATTCACATATTACGTAGCGCTATTTTCAGGGTTTTAAACCCCCTTTTAAACCCACCCATCCCCCACCCCCCTCGGGCGTTATGTAATATCTGAATAGACCCTAAACAAACGCACACAAATACATATATTGAAGCTTAATATTGATGTGTCTAGCACCCACTTAACAATGCATATCCAATTTCTTTATTGTCGATTTTAAGTTATTGATGCCAAATACTTTTTAAGTGCTAATCATTTTTTGGAGTCTTTAAATAAAATCCTTTAAGACAAGCGGGCAATCTCCAGCGCACTTGAATAAAAGCCTATCATACTTGTTGCTTTAATTAATGTTACACGGACTTTCTTCGATCGCTTTTGTTTAAAAATCTTAAGTCGGCTCTATATTATATTTTATTTTTGTGATTTCCTCAGTATCTCGTACTTTTTTGATTCAAAAGGAGTCTGTAGAGCCTACATGCTTTTAAAAATTTTCCAGTTCCATATGATTTTTTTTATTTAAAGTGGTCTCTAATATAAGGACCAACTGAAAATACCCAACTTTCTAACATTAAATCTATGCAAAATACCGACGAGAATAGAAATAAATAATATGGTCAGACAAACATTTCAGCACGATTTTTAAATGTCTTTTGTTTGGATATTTTTTCTTTCTCTAAACTCCAAGACAGTGGACAGACAATCAGTCGTCTGCCTATCTTGCTACCGATGGTATTTCATCTTGTTGTAGGTAAATATATTTAATTTGGTTTATTAGATTCCAAAATACAAACAACAATAACGGCAGTAAATCAAAAAAAAAACTGAACTGGTTTTAAATTTCAGCGCCACTTTAAATCCAAGACAAGAAAAGAAAAAAAAAATCAGGGCTAAAAAAAATTTTTGCGGAAAGTGCTCTTGTTTATGTTTATTTACCATTTTACAAAAGTGGCTCCTTCGGTGATTTATTTATTTTTTCTTCTTTTATTTCTTTTCATATTATTTGGAACAATCAGATACCTTAAACTACAACAATAAATGAATAATAAAACTGCAGCAACAACCATAAAATAAAATGTTAAATAAAGTGAAATAAAAACTAAAAAAATTGAGAAAAATGATGAGCTGGATGATGATGATGATGATGAGGATGACAAAGATTTTTTCCTGGCCTTTTGTGCAGTGAATTGAAAATGAAATGGAAACACAACAACATTAAGTCTAACAAAAGGATTTTGGTTAAAAATTTTTTTAATGCAATACACTAACAGAAAAATATGAGTTAAAAATAAGACAAAGTGTAGTAAACAGCATGGTTGCGTCAGCAATGTCATGTTTCCCAATATAGTTTATGGTTCTGGTAAATAAGTTATTATTGTTTTAAATAATTGTGAACCTTAATTAGCTTACGAGAAATAAACTCATGTTTACATTTAATCATCACATTATAGAAATTGCAACATGGTTGCATTTAACAATGTACATTGTTAAAAAAGTGTTGACTACAATCATGATTTATTTAAAAATGCAACATTTGTGTGATTCTACGAAGGTAAAATATAACAACAACCATACTATCTTAAGTCAGTTTGTTTGCAATGAAACCATGGTTATAAAACAGACATGGCTGTTTGTTTTCAAAAAAGTTTTTGTTCTTAACTTTGGTTCTATGCTTTTCTATTAGTTCTGTATTTAAATTTCAAGCGGTCGGTTCATTTGTGTTAGCTTTTTGTAAAAAAACAGATATAGAAATTTAATAAATAAAAT
The DNA here is from genome assembly GCA_956483635.1 of Panzeria rudis. NCBI lineage: Eukaryota > Metazoa > Arthropoda > Insecta > Diptera > Tachinidae > Panzeria > Panzeria rudis. The sequence continues at coordinate 52,788,166 of OY101448.1, read as the reverse complement.
AAAAAGGTAAATTCCATATAATTAAAGTGTTATATTTGAATTTTTTTGTTTGGGAATTTAATGATTTAATCCACACATAATATACATAATCATGTATTATATACATAATCATGTATGATTGTACCTCCAGACTCCGTAGAGGCAAACGGGGCAGGAAACTGGTATTACTTCAGTTTCATGGAATTTTTCAACACATTTCAATCGTTGTATTGTATAACTGTCGCATTGAATTGCAACTTTGCAACTTTGGTATGGTTAATGGAACCATATGCATAATTAAATGGCTATGGCTAACTGGAACCATATATATGGTTCAATGTAACCATATGTATGGTTCAATGTAACCATATGTATGGTTAATAGATTAATATGTATGGTCAATGTGACCATATCTGTGGTTAATTGGAACCATATGTGTGCTTAATTGGAACCATATGTATCGTTAATGTAACCATATGTATGATTAATGGAACCATATGTATGGTTAATATGTATGGTTAATGTATGGTTAATGGCACCATATGTATGGTTAAATGGAACCATATGTATGGTTAAATAGAACCATATGTATGGTTAAATGGGACCATATGGATGGTTAAATGGAATCATATATATGTTTAAAGGAACAATATGTATGGTTAAATGGAACTATATGCATGATTAAATGGAACCATATGTATGGTTAATGAGACCACATATATGGTTAATGGAACCATATGTATGGTTAAGTGGAACCATATGCATGGTTATATAACAATGTTATTCTTAACTTAGACAACATTATAATGTTTAAAACAAATTTAGTTTCAAAATAGTGTGGCTTGACTGCAACCATATATTCAATCATATTATGTTGCTCTTCGATTATGCTTGCCTCAACCATGTTTTTTCTTTGCGTGTAGTTACTTCCCAAATGGCAGTTTGTCTAAACCGCTGCACGTAACAAAGCAAGATGTTCGGTGGAATGGTTAATCTCTGAGGTAGTTCCACTTACTACTAGGTAATGCTGCATATGTAATACCACCAGCTACGAGTACAGATTAGGGATGGGCAAGTGAAAAAAATATATCGATATATATCGATATCGATATATTTTTAAATATCGACCAGCATCGATATAAATCGAATAAAAAAAATCGATATATCGATATTTTTCAACAATGATAATTTATACGTAGTCCCCAAATTTTTTTATTTTTTGTACCTTTCTTATAAATAATTAAGCTGGAAAGAGTTAATTTCCAATATCCTTACTGTTCCACTAATATATCAACAAAATTACACTCAAAGAATGATAATTTTTGGAATAGACAAAATATTATAAATAAGACAAAATATTTTGTTAGTAATATTCTATTTGATGAAGACAGCAACAACTTGCAAGAAGTGGAACCACCAATTTCTGAGCCCTGTGATAATGAAACGGAACTGTTGTGGATTACGAAAAGCATGAAAAGTAACGATAAAAGAGAAAGCGGATTGTACCGCTATTGAGAAGATGACAAATCAGATCAACAGATCGATTATAGAAGTCGGATAGAATTGGACGTATCAGTAAAGATGTTTATATGTGATAAGCGAGGAAGTTCTAAACTAGTCGAGATGCAAAAGGAAAAATTTCTTGCAAGTATGCAGTTCAGTCTGGTGAAAATCCTTCACACACACGGCTAACCATGGCGTAACGGTCAAGGGCTCAAAACTGATGTATGAAAAATTATATGGGTTTCACCTCAAAGGAATAAAGCCTCTTTGGCATTTTACGTTTGGCGATGTACATGTTCGCTGGATTTGCTGCTAGAAGTTTAAGTAGAAGTATAGAATATAATTACGTTAAATAAAAGGTCATTGACAAGCCAGAAAGTTTTTCAAACTGATGCTAGGAAGTGGTCTTAAACTCAAAATATGTGCCTTGGTAAAAAAAAGTTAGCGCTGAGGATAGTAAAAGAACACGTAGACAAAAGAGACAAGAAAGCAGCAGAATGACAGAGTATCATTAAAATTATGACAGAGCTCTATTAAAATGATGAAATAGTTTCATTAAAATAATGAAACAATTTCATTAAAACGATGGAATAATTTCACTAAAATAATGAAATGTTCATTAGCTTAGCGAAATTATTAGAATGGATAAATGAAATTATTTCACGAAACTTGTTTCTGAATCCAACGAAGCGTGACGTTGGCTTAGTTCTAATGAAGTTTTTTCATTGGGTTAATGTCGAAATTCACATAGTTTATGAGCAAAATTCTTTCAGCGTAGTAGTTTTTTATCTGGAGTAGCACTTCTCTTATCTGTGCTAAATAAATACAAAAACTATGATCTTAAATGTTTTAGGAATACGATAGAATTCTTTTTTCGACAATTTTGCTCCAAAAAGTTTCGTATCAAAAAAGTTTTCAATGTTATACGTATTTTTGTCAGTGTAATTTACTCTAACCATTTTAGCTGCAATTTTAAATTCATAAAGTTTTGATAACATTTGGCGCCACTGTCAAGCAAAAACTAAAAATAAAAATAAAGAAGCCAATAAAAAAAATTTAAATTATATAAAAAATAATTTGTTAGCAGAGGAGGACGTGCTGCATGAATTTTATTTTCTTTCAGTTTTGATTTTCCCTTTTTTGGGACATTGTGTATGAACTAGGGTATTCATTCGAATAATGTTTGCTCGATTAATAGAATAATTAAAGTCAAATAATGTTCGATCAAACAAAAAATTTCAATTTCGAGTAAACATTTATTCGAATATTTTAGGACGATTAATCGAATAACTCGATAAAAAAATGTTTATGTAAATTTTTTTTCTAATGAGTTTTTGTAGATTTCTTAATGAAAAGTGGAATATATTTTTTAATTTATATGAAGTTTGCCATTCAATTTGAACGTTGTTTCATACTAATAGTCCGCATGATCAAAAAATTAAGTAAATAATGTAGTAACAATAATAGGAAGAAAGAAACCAACTACAAATGTCTTTTAAAAAAACTCGGAAATATAAACATCAAACAAAAATTATTTGAAAAAAAGAAGATATTTCGAGAGCAACTAATTAACTAGATGTTTCGTATTAAAATATCGAATGTAATGTTCGGAATTATAAAAGCCTTAAGGTACGGTCACATTTGGCAAATATTTGCCGAAAAAAACGTAGCCCACAGACAAGTTAAAATTGTACTTCCTTTAATTACAATATTTTTTTAAATATCGGTTCGCATTTATTAAAAATAATATAAAAATAGCTTTTCGCAGCATAATTAACCTTATTTTGTGCTATAAAAAACAAGTTAAATCAAACTAACTCTGAGCAGAAGTAGTGGTTCCGTTTTTGTTAGCAAATATTTCCTAAGTGTAATCGTACCTTTATTGTTACAAATAGGGATGTAACGAATACCGATACCGATATATCGGCGATACTTCATATTTTCCGATACATCGGTATCGGCGATATTTTACTGTCGATACGACGATACTTTTAAAAATTTTTTCAGAGTTTTTTAACAAATAATTTATTTTTGTTCGATTTTACCATGAATTAAATTCACTTCGTCATTTTTTAAATCTTATTAATATCAATTTTAAAAACTAGTAATATTTTATGCTGTTATTTTGTAAAAAAATTATTTATTTCTTGTTAATTTTACCATGAATTCAAATTCAAGTCGTTGTTTTTTAAATCTTATTCCAGCAAAAAAAAGATACTCCAAAGAAGTCATGAAAATGTAGAATTCGCGATCTGGAAGTATTGCAAATTTGGATAATTTCTAATTAGTTTTACATATCCTTGCCATTGCAAGAAGTTCTGTTTTTCGATTACCAATCACCGAATTGGAATCGATGCTAGGTATTCTATAATAATTTTTCCTCAAGGAAAAAGGATAAAAAATTACCCATTTTCACAATTTTTTTTATGCGAATTTAAACTCAGAACTGTATTTTCATGTAAATTTCAGTGAATAAATATAAACTTAGAAGTCTTTTAATAATTAAGCTATTAAGTTATATAGAAGAATATTAGTTGATAAATGTCTTTAAAAAAAATCGATTTTTTAAAAAGCATGGCGAGTATTTTTTAAAATTATAAAGGAATTAAACATTTTTTCTTGCTTTTCTACTAATTATCTGCATATTTTTAATATAGATTTTTGGAAGCAAAGAAAATGTAGCTCCTTGAAAATTACTTCCAATGTTTTATCAATTTTATATATTCTCTCTTATAATGTAATTTTGTATATTAAAAAAATTCCACTTGAGTTTTGTTAATCTAAACTTGAACTCAATTTCAATATTAGTATCGGTATCGGAATCGGTATCGGCGATATTTATTTTTAAATATCGGTATCGGTATCGGATCGGCAAAACGGCGTATCGTTACATCCCTAGTTACAAGTTAATATTTATAACAACAATAATGCTATGCCAATTCCGATTATTTTTATTCTTCATTGAATACAGGACAGGTCCGAATGTTATTTAATATTTCCTGGCGCAAAATTTTCTCAAAGCGCAACATTTGAATAGTGAAAAACAAACTATTTTAAATGATCAATTTATGATCCAATGTATGTAGAAATATTGTGTTTTCTTTTGTTTTTATTATTAAAATATATAAAAACGCGAAAAAACTTGTTTTGTTTTATTTTTGTCCACAAAATGTACAAAAAAACCGATTAAATTCAAACATTTTCCGATTAACTCGAATAATTTTTAGCAGTAAAGCTTACTCGAATAACTCGAACGAAATAAAAGTTTTACTCGATTGCTCGAGTAATTTAAAAACCTCAATTTCGATTAATTGATTAAACGAACAATTGAAAAGTCGATTAAAATGAATACCCTAGTATGAACGAACCATTGTATTGGCAATTTTGAATAGATCACAACAATACGAGCATATTTTGAAGTTTTTATGTGAATTTCTATGTCATTTCAACTCAATACCTTCTTAAATTAAACGTGTATTGTTAATATTTGTATGGATATAATGTTGTTGATTTTGCTTACTGTGAATTCAATTCAACTTAAATTCAATTGTTTTACAACATTTCATTTTCATTTGACTGCATCATTAACAGAGAGGACAATTGCAGGCATGCATGTACATACGAGTACAAGTATGGACTGGACAAGCATGGTGGTGGGGCACAGTCGTCATCATTACCCAGCAAAAATAAATTTGGTACAAGGAAGCAGTAAGTGGTTAGTTTTCTAGCCTTCTTGGGATCGATTCTTGATTCAATACGCGAACAAAAACTATTTAATAAAGGTAAATTGTAGTGTAATTCTATTTGTACCATTTAATAAATATAAATAAATAAACATATAAACAACATAAAATACTGGCAAATAAAAAATTAATCCAAGTATAGGTAAAATTGTGACATAAAGAGCAAAATATTTTTTGATTATATACTTATAAAAAAGACGTGAGATTAATTCATTTAGGATGCGCAGAAAGAAGCTCATACCTCGAGACCTACCAAGTGGGACATCCCACACAGAAAAAACTAAATTTCATTTTCTGTAAAAAAAGTCAATGAAATAGTAAATATTTTGTCTATGAACGGACCTACAAACAAATTTGTAAATATAGACAAAAATATTTCAACAATTTCATTGAAAAAAATCGTGTTTTTTTCAGTGAAAAATTTTTTTAAGTTTATAAAACAATTTGTCTACAAATATTCATAAATTGTAAACAAAACAATTTACTAAATCAAACAAAAAGATTTACTGGATATTCTGAAAACTATCAAACAATATTTTTGTATGAATTTATAAAAGAATTAGTCTAAAAATACTAACATATATTAAACAAAATATTTACTGGATTTTTAGTAATATATCTGGTTCATCTTCATCCACTAAGCATTTATCAAAATATCACTTTGTTAAATGTGTTCAAGTCTGACTGTTTATCTAAAGACTTTAAAGAAATTAATGAGAATTAACGCAACGACATTAACGAATTGATTCACTCAAAAATCTTCAGTAAACAAACTTGGTACATTCGCATTCCTTTTGCTATCATTGTTGTTGTTGTTATTTGTGTGTATGTCATCATCGGGGTTGATTTTTTAAGACACAGTTTTTCTTGTTGTTTTTGGTATTTGCGTCCTAAATAAGAGTCAAACAAACAATTCATTGATTATGTAAAGAACATTTACTGAAAATGAAATTTATTTTTAGACAAACTTTTGTTTGAAAATTTTTTGGTGATAATTTTTTCTGTGCATACAAAAATCATGTAATACCGAAACAGTTTGGCAAGGAAGAGAGAGAGAGAGAGAGAGAGAGATCTCTCTCCCTTACAAAAATGCTTCCGATAGACCGGTATTTTTGCTGGGTAAGCAGCAAGCAGCAGTATTTATGGGAATTTTTGTGTCATTAAATTTATTTGTTGATTTACTTCAAATTATTTGATTAACAATTAATTAAAGCACAATTAAATTTTAATCAACTATTTGTGAACAATTTGTCGTTAAACTATAACAAATTAATATATTTATTTATTGTGGAAATAAAGATTGATTGATTGATTGATTGATTGATTGATTGGTGGCTGCTTTTGATATTGTGTATAAATTGTTTAATTTATGTTTACATACCAGTTGAGCGAGTAGCTTTTGTGAAAAGGGGTAAATTTGAGTTTAAAAGTTAGCAGACGTTTAAGTTGTTAAGCACCCCATACATGTTTCAATGCAATTGTCAATTGAGTCTTTTAATTGAATTGATTCTTGGCCACACACTTCATAAACTGAATTGAAAGATTTTCATTCAACTGTCAAATTTATATGAAATTAATGAAATTTAAAGACAATTTTAAAAATTTAACTTTTTCTGTGCAAAAGAAAACTACAAACATAAATTTTGAAAGCTGATCAAAAGACTCGAACACACACAGCACAATCAAATTGAAAGACCTACTAGCCAACTTGAAAAAATCAAAATCTTTTGATTTTTCTTCAACCAACTCGACAACTGCCAAATTTATCAATTGATAGAGCGAGCCATATACGCCTTGATTTGTACAACAACCGACTCAGTTGCCAATTGGATTGAAACGTGTATGGTGCACATTAGATTTAAGGAAAATATTTAAACGGGGATTTTTTCGATAAGAAAATATGTGCTGAATTCTCCCTTCAGGTATTTTTAATATTAAACATTTTTCGAAGAACAGGAGTATAATAGTCTCGTTCCCAACTGGATATTAAGCGCAGGGTCCTATTCTGCATTCCCATGATAAAAAATATGCAGATGAACTAAAATTTTGAAATGTATGTTTGCTGAAAAAAAAAATTACCAAATTCCCTTTTTTTAAGTTTCAAACTTTTAAAACTCTGCCGATCGGTCGTGCATGTTGAACGTGTCCCTTTTTACATTTCCTATTAAAGTTTTATTATTATTGGCTTTTCTTATCTGCCATCAAAAAGCTTTCAACAACAAAAATGCAGGCGAAGAGAGAAAAGAACTACAAACTAAACAGTTACATTTCAGTTAATATCAATTACACTGACAAAATGTTGCAAATTGGTTGCTAAATGGAAGATTTGTTTCTTGTGCTCAATTTTTTTTGCTGTTTTAAATTCAAAATTAAGTATACAATTTCTTATTGTTATCCCTTCACGATCATGATGAATTGAGCGGAGGAAAAAACAAAACATAGTCAAGAATATCAATGACCTATAACGACTTGCTTGGAAATAAAAAAACCCAAAGGGATTTTTACAGCTGCTTAAAACAGAATGGTAGGAATAGTATGTATGTCCAAAGGGCTTTATAAATAGATAAAATAAATTAATAGTGCTATAGTAGGATAAAACGGCCAGAGGGAAGAGAGCCAGTCATAAGACGGGTCACGTGACTGGTTCCCAAGGACTTTATGTGAAAGGTACAGCTAACTTTTATATGGCGTTCTCATAATTAAGATGCTCAGTGATAAGTTTTAGACCCAAACTGAAGCATTCTATAAGTTGAAAAACATTTACGTTTACGATACATTTACATTTACGATACAATGACGATTTCTACGATTGGCTAAAGAGGCCCTTGAAGTATTTGCCCTATATTTCGCCGTCTTTATACTTTACTCTCGTAACTACATTTTTCGAAATATAGATTACTAGTCAAAAATATTCTGTAGCATTTATATTACGTAATAAAAAACGTAGAGAGTGGTCTTGGAGACACCAATAGCTCGATTCTCTATTCAATTTTAACAATAGTTGTCATTGTTAAAAAATTTAACAAGCAAATTGTCGATTTTGCTACTCTATAATATGTTTAACAATATTTGCTGTTGTTTCACTAACGACAATAATTTTTCTGTTGTTAATGAATAGACATAATGTTGTTAACAAGAAGTCACAGAATCGTAAAATCGTCAAAATCGTAAGAAGTTGACAATATAACAACTGTTGTTATTGTTAAAAGTTACAGAATCTCACTACAGGGTAGATCAATGCTTCTTATCTTCGTTAACATTTATTACGAACATTTACATGAATTAAGAGTAATGTTTTTATTGATATCCCGAAAGTTATGGTATATTTTCTCTTCACCGTACAACTCGGGAACATTTTGTACCATTCCCATTTTCGTTGATCACAGGACAAGTACGTTGAAGACAATTGATACAACATTTCTAGCAGGGTAATTAAGTACTTCGTTAAGTTTTTTCCAATTTATATTATGAAATATTTGAAGTAATTAGCTTGCATTATCCTTGCTCTCAAACTATTTTTGGAGTTTACTGCTTTTGAAACTAATTTCATATTATGTACTTGTTATGAAACGATGATGAATTGACTTCCGGTGGAGGGTATGGCCAAGCAGCTAGCTTTATTCTCGGCGATCAAGCTGAACGCTACATGCCCATTGTCACGAACTGATTATGGTCATTCCAGGATTGTGCGACAGCATCAAGGAATCCACGACAATATTGATTATTGCACACCGAAGCCTTACCTTGGTGGGCTATTCCTCTCACTTGTTCCCAGCAGGGAACAGTACTTCTCATCCCTCAACCCTGACGGAGCGATCAAATTCTTTACGGATGGCTCCAAAAAGGGCAACAGAACTGGCGGAGGTTTCTATGTGGAAAACTTCAACGTAAGGGTTCCATTTAGGCTTCAGGATGGCTCTAGCGTCTTGCAAGCTCAAATGTCCGCTATCACTAGGGCGGCAAGATGGTTTAGGTACTATAGGATATCGGAAGATATCTATGAACACCACTTCCTTGGCGGTTGTCGAATGTCGGGTATCTCTAAACGAGATAGCGAGACATTCGAGAGTAACACTGGGTTGGGTTCCATGACACTCAGATTGTTTCGGAAACAATATTGCGGACGGAATTGCCAAACAGAGCGTAAATTGAGCAACTCGATGATATGCTACTTCAGTGGCATCCCTCTATCACACTGTAAGCTACTGATACAGCTTGAATTATACAGGCTGGCACAGTATAGGTGGGAACGCGAAGGCACCTGCCGCGTGGCTAGGTCCACGTAGCCGCACTATGATCTCAGGCTCGGTAAAGGTCGAACGAAACTATTAGTAACAGTGCTCACAGGGCACTGGATTATTGGGACCCACGCCGGAAGGATGGATCTAAATCATAACGATTAGTGCAGAAGTTGTAATGATGAGAAAGAGGAGGAGACAGTTCTTCATCTTCTATGTCAGTGTCCGGCTCTAGTCAGCTTAAGGACGAGAATCTTGGGCGCTAGCATATTTCCAAACTTAGACAGTCTGGCTAATGTAGGGCTAGTCAGGCTATCCTCGTACTTAGTTCAATCGTGATGGTTTGACACGGCGGCAGGACAATAGTAATATCTACGCCCTGTCTGCTCTAGGGTATCACAAAGAGACCGAATCAACAGACCCCATGTGAGGCACTTCTTCAGTCGTCACTGCCCTCCTAACCTAACCTAGCCTACTTGTTATAAAATTAGATGGGTAGTAAAATTTGCCCTGTTCTACAAACCGAGTCCGAGTAAATTTCTCGTTTTCCAAACATAAATAATAATATATAGTAAATTAATATCAGATATGATATCTTAAGCTCAAAAAAATATGAAACTGCAAAAAAGTCTAAAAAAATTTCCCTAAACCGAGCATTTTTAAATCGACTCCATTTACAGAACGGGGATGATAAATTTTATTTCATGATTTATTTTAAAACCAATATGATCCTACGGAATCCAGTTATGGGACACTGCCTCGGCATCAAATGTAGAAAAAATTCAAAGGCAACAAAATAAAATACTCCGCACGATTACAGCAGCCACAGGGTAAGTCAAAAACAAGCGAATTCATTAAGAACTAGATGTGCCGCCGGTTAAGACAGTGTTTTCTAAACGCGTGACAAGCTACATAAAAAGACTTGAGTTGCACCCAAATCCCCTAGCCCGAAACATCATTAACTTTAGAGGCCACACTCGGCTGAGAAGGAGGGACACTCTTGCTCTCAGCCGAACACGAGAGACGTAAACAACCAAACCACCAACCGCTGAAACAAATATTTTTGTCTGGCACTGACTGAACTTAAAAATTAAAATTTTAGAGTTAAGATTTGATCACTTATTGTTAGTTCAATTTCATTGAAGATACAATAAATAAATATAACCGAAAAAAAAATTTATGATCGCAAATATTTTTAAACTGTATTACAAGAACAAAATAGTACACTATACAAACATAATCATCAATAGTATTGAATATAATATACCAATAGCTATAAAAAACATCCATCTATTAGAGCGTTGGTGTATGAAGAAAAAAAGTCATGCAATAAATTTCGAATACCTCCGGAATGTTGCATCTAGCTAAATAATATACAAAATTTTTTTTTTAATTTTTTGCGACATATCTTTTAACCCTCTACCCACGGCTGGAAGCTAGAGAAGTTATATGAATTTTATTTCAATTTGCTTCATTAATATAGAAAAAAAATTATAGTTTTTTTAAGGACAACATAAAAAAAACATTTTTGTGCTGAATGAAAAAAGTTCAAGATCGAGGAGATCTGACAAAATACAAGAAAGTTATAAGCCATTAAGTGGAAAAAGCCGATTTTATTTCCCATACAAAATTATTTTAAATAAAAAAAATTTTTTTTTAATACAAACCGATTTAAATTAATTTTAAATGATAGTTTTGGGAGAAGGTCTAAAAACATAATTTTTTACAATTTTAAGGCCTGTAACTCTATACTTTTTTAATACGATCGGCACAATCAGTGTATCGAATGAAAAAATAGAGAGATATCTATACAACAGACTGCAATTTATTTTATTCAGATGAGCCGTTCTCGGAATTTTTGCCCATAAACGAAAAAACAAAAAAAAACTTGTTTTTCGCAAATATCGGGAAAACGCTCACTTAGAAAAATAAATTAATATTATTTTCGTGTTCAGCGACCTCAAATTGTCTTAGAAAATGTTTTGTTTTGCAAGATATGACAATGACTTAGAAATTCGAAAATTTGCTTCATTGGTTTCATCTTAAGTTTGCCTGAAATCTGACCTTGTATGTATAAAATAGTGAATATTTTGAGTGTAATGAGTTATAACAGCTATAAAGAATATATGATGTTGCATCATATGATGTTTCACTAATTGATCGATTTCATCTCATATTCAAAATTTTGATGCTGCGGTAGAGGGCTAAAAGTAGGTCCCAATATATTTTCATTATTTTTCCCATGTATCTAAAAATAAAATGCAACCTTTTTTTTCTATTCGAAATTGAAATTCGCAAAAAAAAATCTCCGGCTTCACCCTAACGTACAACTACACTGATTCAACTATTTTGACAGTCGCGTATGACGCAAAAAAGCGTGTAACGCGTGTTGCTTAATGCTATAACAACTGTTTTAACCAATTGTTTCAGCAATTAAAGCATATCTTAAGGAGTTGTTACTTAATGCACAAGAACAACACACATCTTTTCAATCAGTTCGTGTTTAATTTTCCTGGAAGAAACATCGTAAATAACCGTGTTAGAAAGTGCTAGTGATTTAATTGGAAATTTCAAAAGAAATAATTAGTTTTCCGATATAAAAATTATTTCAAAATAATTCTAAGAGTGTCTACTTTAAGTGTATTCAAAAGTCTTTGTAGATAGTTTAAAATTAAAGTGAAAAACTAAGTGTAAAAATTTGTTAAGAAAAATGCATTGTCACTTATAAAGTGAAACAATTTAACGCAAAAACAGAAAATATGCCGTTAGCTTACACAGTTGTTGTTGACAAAGAAAATAAAAAAACAGAGAGGGAGAGAATCTGTATGTTGTTTGTGTTTATTAGTGGTTTTCATTTACATTTGCTGTAGTAATCAGCGTTACCGTTGATTATTATTAAAAACAAAGCTTAACGATCATATTAACTAAGTTAGTTTTATAAAAATACATAGCAGAAACAAAAAACACAACCAATTGCGTAAAAAGTGAACTTAAAAAAACTAAAAAATAAAAAAGAAATTTAAAAAATCAAAAGACCCTACTACGTAAAAAAGTCAAAATAAAAAAAGTTCAGTCCTAAAGGCGCGCCAACCACGAATGAATTTATTAGATTCCTTAATGGTAAAAAAATCCTGATTGGTTCCGGGATCCCGTTTTTTAATTAAAAATCCCAAATCCGGGTTTCGAAAAACCTAGTCCCGATTGACTTCCCTAATACATACATACATTCGTACGGAAATTATCGTAAACATAGTCCGAATATATTCCCATGACCTCAAAACGTCGAGATCTGATTAAAACTCGATCTGATTAAAACTTTGATTTCGGGAGTTTAAAAAAAACACTCAATAAGTTATGCTGTTATATTTGGCGTTTTGGATATTAATTTAATACTTTTTTTGGAATTGTTTATATGCTTTTTTCAGTAAGCTTGTTGATTGGAATCCAATCTTTTAAGTCAATTTGGAACAAATTTCGAGCGGATAGCATGAACTGACAAGTGTCTACTTTTACTCCATTTGATAATACGTTTCTTAGTAACGTTAATTTGATAAATATCGGATCTAAATACCCAGTATTTTTTTGCTACTATTAATTAAAGATAGAATTTCACTACATAGCTTTTGGTAAAAAAAAGTTATAATACGGTCTTAATATCTATAATATCGCTCCTTGAGAAATATTTCTAGCTCGGCTTCATGGTACATATATAAAAGCTTGGGTATCTGCGTTCATTTATTGCAAACATAAAAACAAAAATTGTGTTTGTTCAACAAGGGGCAAAAGGGGCACAAATTAATACAAAATGCTATATAAGGGGATTTAAAACAAAGGGGCACAAAGAGCGGCAAGGCGGCCAAAAAAGGGGCAAAATGCGACTTTAGTCGCACAACGGTAACGCTGGTAGTAAAGTAATTAAACTTCAATTAATAATATTGTTAGATTTTTAGACCTTTTCGTAAAATCGGTTGTATTATATTTTTCGGGTTCGTTTATTTGTTTATTTTTGCACAGTGTTGCCCTTATAATTGGAAACGACCTTGCAGCAGGTTTGTTGAGACCAGCACAGAAAGGTGAGTTTTTATTTTGTTTTTATATTTACATACACCCTGCAGACAAAATGACTAGTATGTGGTTAGAAATATACTAGTTGCTTTTTAATGCAGACTAGTTGCGTATCTTTCCTTTTTTCATATATCGAACTATCGAATTTAATAGAAGGTTGTCATAGGAGCCCAACTAGTTCATTTGTATAAAGTTATATGCTAGTTGAAATACTAGTTATTGTAGACTAGTATGCGCTTACTAGATTATTTATAGTTTTTTAAATACTAAAAAGTATTTGGCTCAACCGGGGTGAACACACATTCCTCATATTTTAAGACATGTACTCTATCCACTGAGCCACTTTCTACTTATTATATTTAATGCCAAAATTTTGGCAATTTAGAAAAAATTATGTAAATTTGTGGCGCGTGGCATAAAGTAAGTAAGTATATTAAAAGCTAGACATACAAAGTTTTAGAAGGGTATTCTTGACACTTGAAAAAAGTGGACATTAAGTGGGAGTGATCCGAGATACAATAAGTGGTGCCCAGAATTCGATGTCATATTAAAAGTCCACCAAAGGAATAACTTAATGGTGCTTTCTTTCCTACATGAAAAATGTCACCTTGTTGAAAGGTGCATGTATAAAATGTCTTTCCAACCCTGCAATAATGCTATTTGTTCTTTGTTTTTTTCAATGGAAGAATATGTTTAAATAAATTTAACATTTTTTCCTCATCAGATGGCGAGGATGAATATAATAATTGATTTATTGTAATATCTGCATATGTACATAGTGCCTTATCAATACTTTTAACTTTTTCCTTTAAAAAAATGTAAAAAATTTCTTTAGTTTATTCTCATAAAATATGTAGAGATAAAAATACACCTGCCAGATTGCCGATTTATCGACCCGAAGTTTTAACGAGTTGTTGATTTGAAGGCTTTGTTTGCGAAAAATTTTATTGCACCGAATTCAGTAAGATTTTATATTACTGAAAATCAAGAACTAGCAATATAACGTTTTCTCATAATTGTTCTATAAAACAGTAAAAAAATTTACTTTAAAAACTTGTTTCTTTACTCTCTAATTCGAGGCGATTTTCCCCAACTTCGTCTGGCAGCACTCTTTATAAACAAAAGCCACCATGTTACAGGGCACTAACAGCACTGTAGATTTATAAGGGGCGTAAAGTGCAATGCCTTCCACCGTTAGTGGGGGTGATTTTTTTAGAATAAAACATACCACTCTTTTCGAGAGCAAAATATTTTTAAGAAACGAACACCAAATTGCACTTTTTACATGGAAATGTAGGATTTTTTTTTTGTAGAAAGAAAAACACCATAAGTGACAGTAAAACCATAAACAACCATATGCGATATTATAAAATCGGACTTTAAATGTCGGCTCTATATATATATATATATATATATATATATATATATAAAACATAAAGTACGGTATGCTAGGGAGTGGCAAAAACAAAATTTTTTAGTTTTAGGAACATCATCTTTCATTCTAGGGTGCAATTTTTTATTTTATTTTAATTGACTTTGTTTAATTTAATATGTATTTCAAAAATAATTAGTACCGTATTGATTCATTGTAAAGTTAGTTTTTCTGTTGCTTTGCATCCAAATTTTTATGAATACACATTTTGCTCTTCTATGCGTATCGATAACGAAATTGATACATTTAGAAGCAGACCACATTGTCACAATTTTAACACGCAATTTATACGGTGATTTTACCACTTGTCTTTAAATCACGTCTTATTTTGTATGAGAGTGAGCGGGGTAGAGAAGAAAGCGGGGTAGAAAAAAAGACAAGATTTCTGTTTTCGAGATTTTTTCATATATTTCTTTAGTTCCATTTGCATTTTCTCTCTCTTATGTGATTGTGTTAGGGTTTTTGTTGTTATGAACGAGTAAATAAAGCAAATTTTGAGAGTAATGTACAAAAAAGACATGAAATGAAAAATCATTGTATAAATGCAAAAAGTTTTTGGTAGCAGTTTAAAAAAAATAAAAAAAAGATATGTCTTAAGAATCACGGTGTAAATTGCGTGTAAGTGTTATGTTTAGGTATAAGTTGCAATGTATTACTACAAAGCAACATGCGTTTACGAAAACAGCCTATTTCTGCAATCGCCTTCAACTAATCTTTAATGCTAGGGGGTGGCTGAAGGTAGGATTAATGAATAAAATAAAATTTTTCGATTTTTTAACACTTTTGTGTATTGAGCGTTATATTTGCTTTCGCCGTTGCTCTGGGAATGATTTATTTAATAATCACAGGACGAAGTTAAAAGTTATGACCACTTTTTTAATTTTGGCTTGGGTTCACATGGACAAATTTGTATCTTTAAAATAATTGCTTTAAAACATTTATATGTGACCGAAAAGTAGGCTAATACCATATTTACACTACGCAACTTTGTTGCATGCAACTCTCTTTTTTCAGTGAGAAAGACAGAGAAGAAATACGAAATGTATACATTTCTATTTCAACACTCTCACTTAAAATGAAAATTGCATGCAACAAAGTTGCATGGTGTAAATATAGTATAACTCTTCTTTCAAATAAGACTAGTTTTAAAAAAATCGACCTACAATGTATAGTGGGGACATTTGTAAAATAAATGGTAATAAATCTTGAACTTCTAAACTGCTGATTGGATTTATCTGAAACTTTGAACAGTGGGCCAAAGTTGACTACCTGGGACAAAAAAAAAACTTCTGAGACTTGTAACTTTTATAAATGTTATCCGATTTTAAAAATTTAAATCGCGTTGAGTTAAAGCTAAAAAATACAAAGAAATAATGTCTTGACATGTGTTTCCATATCTTGTAGAGTTAAGAAGATATTTGACTTAAAATGTTTTTTGTGTATTTCGCCTATATCTTTTTAGTTTACAGTTGGATTTTAAACTAATAGTCAGCTTTCGATTTTTGACTAAATTTTAAGTAAAGTCGGAGAAATTTTTTTTAATATCCACATTATTGAAGTCGGAAAAAGGCTAAAAATTCACAATTTTGAAATTGACCTGACACAATACATAAATTGCAAAAATCAAAAAAACACGACTGCGTAATAAAAACTACAAGAAAACAAAACAAGTCCGGTGTGAGGAGCATAGCGACTTTTACATCTGGAAACCATTATTGCGAATATTTGAAGATTCGATTTTTAATGCTTCTCGTCTGTAAAAGTCGCTGTGCTCCGCGCACTGGACTTGTTTTGTTTTCTTTTAGTTTTTTTACGTATTCGGCGTCTGTTGGCCGCCATATTGAATTTTGACTACTGTGATGTCTCTTGTAACACTTCTGGAATTAAGATAAATCGATTGACGTAAGATTCTTTAAAATCGGCCCACGCGTTCGGTTTATATAGTGCGGCAAAGGAATACACAAACATACATACATACATACCCAGCAAAAAATTTTTGCCGATTTCGGTCCGAAGTCGGTCAGAAAGTCTGCACAAGATGCCGAATTCGTATCCGATGTCGGTCAGAAAACGTACCGAGTGGTTGACAAGAAACCGGATCTCTTTGTCTGAGGAAATTCTAAAAACTATACCGAATGGTCTAACAGAATTCTGTACGAATTGCGACGAATTTCATAAGGAAATTTTAAAGGAATTTTCGACATTTCTTGTAAATGTCGGAAATATTTCTGACAAAACATCAGAACATTTTCCAATTTATCTGGTACGTTTTACGTCCTGGCCTATTAATATCAGAGAAAAGTCGGAGCTAAAATTAGAAATTTATCAGAAATGGCGTTTAAAATTCTCCATGCATTGTTGTGCTGCTTATGGCAGCTAGTTCATCAGAAAACACTTACCCATATTCTATGAGTTTAAAAGCTCAAATATTTGTTCGTATAAACTCAAGAGATAAATGAGAATTGTAACGAAAACTAAAATCAGACAATGTGCAGAAGTGACTGCTAAAAGTTGTAAGACATAGATCAGAAAATGTGCAGACTACTCTGTTAAATGCTTTAAAGGAAATTAAATTGCCTTCGGTTAATGTACAGACTATTCTGATATTAATCGGATAATATTTCAGACAATGTGCAGAAAGGTCCTACCAGAAAACTGCCTACTGCTCCGCCAAATTTTTGAGGGAATTTTAGACAACTTGGCTGATTGTCTGGTAAAGTCTCAGATTTTTTCTGATGTTACACATGTCGGCCAAAATTGTTTCCTGGGAATAACAACAAAATTGTGCACACGACTCCATACATACGAACACATTCCGATCAAGAGAGTTAAAATGAAAATGAAAACAACAATTAAGCGGAGCAACAAAAATTTATTGCGGTTTCAACTTGGCATATTGCTTGCATCTGGTCTGGTTACATGTTGTATTGTTTTATTTTCTATTGACAAATTGAACTTGCAGCAGTCAATATTCATATGCGATGGCACTGCATATTCAACTAGCGCTGTGTTCGCTTAAAAGCATGTACATTAGGGTCCCCTAATTTGTGCGGATGCAAAAAGAAAATAATAAAATTAAATGAAAAAATTTTTAGCCTATGAAATGATTCTACAAAGAACTCTAAGCAATTATGCCCTAGAAACCATAGATCCAAAATGGATTTTGAGCTTGTGAAAATTTCGATATATGTTGTAAGTGACTTAGTTCGTATAAAGCCAACCAGTAAGTGGGCCCAAGCCCCTCCGCATCGAATAAAACTTGTTATGTAAAAAATACTCTTTATTTCCTAATATTGCAGTGGAAGAATGTGCAATTTGATTGCTGCATGTACTTAAATTAATCCATCAAAATTGCACATGCAAAATGATTCACATGATTTCTACAAAGATAAAAATGCTGTTGTGGTTTGTAGCCAATCAATTCAGTTGTAATTTGTCTTATATTCATGTGAATATTTGTATTTTCTTCTTTTTTTCGTTGAGCACATGTGCAACACCACCAATAATAAATACTCTTACTTGTTGCAGGCGGAAATAAAATCAAGAATGAGTTGTTATAAAATAAATAGGAAAAAGAAAATATGTAAGTTTAAGCAAATTGCATAAGATACATGTTCATTAGGGTGGTTACAAAAATCACTTTTTGGATTATCCCTCGGCGAACACTCCTGCTCAATAGTAGAGAGTTCGTGGAACTTGTTTTTTTAATTTTTAGATTTATTTATTGAATCTTCAATTGTAAATTGAACTAACAATAAGTACTCAAATCTTAAAACTAAAATTGTAATAATTAGTCCAGCCACTGCTAGACAAAATATTAGGGTTCTACGATTGCTTCTTTAGATGTCTTACTTCTCCCGTGTTCGGCTCGAGCAAGAGTGTCTCTCCTTCTCAGCCGAGAGTGCCTTCTAAAGTTAGTGATGTTGCGGGCTAGGGGATTTGGATACGATTCGAGCCTTTTTGTATATATGTTGTCACATGTTTTGAAAACACAGTCTTTACTAGTGGAACTTGTGCCAAACAAAAATTGTTTATAAAAATATTTGTTAAAAAAAATGTGTTTCAAACAACACAAGTCATATATCATTAAAATCGATCCATAACTTTTGATTTTATTCCCAATTAAGTGAGGGAACTCAATTGATAAAAGTCAATATTTTCATACAAAACGCAACACACACATTAAGATTTTACTTTTCTATAAAATAGCGAACTTTTAACCCTTTTTTTTGGGAATTCTACGGCTTCTACGCCGCCGCGATCTGATGAAGGTTTCTTATAGAACTCGAAATAAGACGAAAAGTACTACTGACATTTTTCGATATCTCGCTTCGTTTTCGAGATATCGGCTTTAAAGTTTTAAATTCCTTATAAATTTTTGTTTAATTTTTGGTGATTTTTTTATAGAACTCTACGATATAAAACGAAAAGTCCTAGCAAATTTTTTGATATTTCCTCTCGTTTTCGAGATATCGTCATCTAAAGCTTTTTTGGCTTCAATCTAGTTTAGACAAGCTGATCCAAATGAAATAAAAAGTAGCCTACCTGAAGAAAATTAAAAATATAAGAAGAAAGTATTAGATAAAATAAATTGGTGACAACCTATACTTTTCGAGTTATAGGCCTCTCTAGTTTTCATATAAAACTGTAACTAAATATCTGAATGTAACGGGTCAATGTTGGTACCAATTAAAAGTTATGCAGAAAATTTTGGTTAATCAGCGCCATTTTAGACAGAAAATCATTTTTCAGCGAACCCGCTATTCGACATACCTACAGGAGAAACCCAGTAAGCCCGGGCGATATCTCGTTTTTCGTCTTATTTTGTCAAGTTCTATACGAAGTTATCAAAATTAAATAAAAAATTCTAGCTTCAAGCGTCGATATCTAGAAAACGAAGCGATATATCAAACAATTTCATTAGGACTTTCGTTTTATTTCGTCAAGGTCTATAATGAACCAGATCGCGGCGCCGTAGAAATCGTATTATTGTTCCTTTTTAGGGTTGCGTACACCAAAAGTGTAAAGGGGCCCTATTGTTTTCGCTACGCTGTCCGTCTGTCTGTCTGTCTGTCTGTCTGTCACAGGCTGTTTTCTCGGGATCCGTAAGAGCTACGGAACTGAAATGTAAAACTTTGGCCGCTACAACAACAAATTAAAGGGTGTTCTAAAGCGAGCAACGAAAAATGTTGAAATATTACTGTAAAATACAGACACTTACTCGTATATATAGACACTTTAAATTTTCAAAGTTAGTGTTAATTGGTGTAGTCTGTAGAATAGACTACACCAATTAACACCGATATTTAAAACAATAAACATTGAAGGGTGTTCTATCAGTTAATGTAATTTTTAATATGTAATTTAGACATTGTGCTGTACCTTAAGAGGTACTGCAAATTTACCGTAAGAGGTAAAATCTTAAAATTTTAAAAACGCTAAATAATTCCAAAATAAAAAAATGTCAAAACGAAAAAAATTAATAAAAATCAGCAAAACTAAAAAAATCGCAAAAAAAAAACGCAAAAACGAAAAAAGTCTTCAAAACGAAAAAAAGCACTAAAACCTAAAAAAATCGTTAAAACTAAAACAATCGTCAAAAAAGGAAAAAAATCCAAAAATGGAAAAAAATCAGCAAAACGAAAAAGCGCAAAAAAAAAAAAAAAAAAAAAAAGTGCCAAAACAAAAAAATAAAAAATAAAAAAATCGCCAAAACTAAAAAGTTTCAAAACCAAAAAAAGTCGTTAAAACTAAAAAATCAGCAAAAACCGATAAAAGAGCCAAAACTGGAAAAAAGCGTCAAAACTAAAATAAATAGCTAAAACTGAATATATCGTAAAAAAGCAAAAAAACGTTAACACAAAAAAAAAACGCCAAAACAAAAAATCACTAAAACTAAAAAATCGTAAAAAAAAATTTAAAAAAACGAAAAATCGCAAGAAAATAACTAAAATGAAAAAAAACGGCAAAAAAAAATCGCTAAATAAAAAAAAAAAAACTTAAAAGATAAAAAAACTAAAATTGAACGAAAAAGCAAAATGAAAAAATTGCCAAAATAAAAAAAGGCAATAACCAAAAGGGATATATGTGTATTCGTACGGAACCCTCCGTGTGCGAGCTAAAGTCGCACTTTACTTAATTTATTTAATAAAGCAAAATAATATCAATACTTTTGCATAATAACCGGTTAACCGGTTTTTTCTGAATTTGAAAAATCAAACCGGGTTGTTTCCAATTCAAATAGTTGAACTAATCGAAAAACTGTTTATAGAACTGGTTTCTGGAATCGATCATCCTAGTGTTAACATCTTTAGATTGAACTAAAACTTTTCAATCACATTTTTTAACTTATTACTTGTAACCACCCTGACGTGCATTTTTGAAATTTGTTTGCCATTTAATAGTGGTAAAATAGATGAAGTGTACTTGAACAGCGATGAGGGAATATTGCGGCCTTCGAAGGTATTGTTTCTATGTTCTGCTATATAGGTAGAAGTTAATTAACATTATTTTTCCTTTTGTTCCTTGAAATATAGTCTTATATTAAATTTTCTTTGAACAAATTGTTATAAACTTTAGTAGTTGGTATTATAAAAATACTACCAACAACGCTTTTACCACACATACACCTCATACAATTGTTATACATACACATATGAGATATATATCTCATCGTGTCTTTCAGTAAAATTGTATATACTTAAACAACTTATATCCATTATTATTTCTAAGCATTATGATAAATTTCAAAGTAAAAGAATGCATAAAATATCTCAATAACACAATTCCTACTTCAAATAAAACTGATGAATGCCATTTATGTCAAAATTGCACTCATAAACTGTATATTAGAGATTTTCTTTATTTTCCTTAAAAAAAATCTTGAAAACTACTTTACAGTTTGGAAAAAAATAAATAAATACAATCTTGTAACAAATACAATGCCAAGAAAGAAACTTGAAAAAAATATATTCAAGGATTTTCAATTTTATTCTAATACGTACAAGTAGCAACTTATCAAGTAACTGAAAAAAATCATGCATAGAAGAGGAGTACTACAACTTTATCAATGACTTATATAGTGTGTACTATAGATGAATTCTTTCAACAAACTGTTTGGCAGGCAACTTACTGCTTGCTGTTGCCGCATTATGTGCTGTATATACCATAAAGCATTGTTGCATTGGCACTGCAACAGTATCGTTCTCATGAACTATTTAAATTTCAAAATTGCAATAAATTGAGATGTGTGTAAAGATACATATGCCTAGTTAAATAATGTTTCTTTATTATCGCATGCAATATTTTTATTTTCTATGTGTATAGTACTGAATTTAGGACTTTTTCTACAAACACGCTCAATGTTCCCAAAACCTTCTTCCTCGGCGAATCAAACCCAGTGGACATTAAGAACAATAGTTGGGGCAACCAAACTGCGTTTTTAGTTTTCCTGAATTGTATTTGTGAAATTTTTTATAAGATTACTTGAAGAAGTCATATTTGAGCATATTTAACCTTAGTCATATATTCAAAATCTTCACAAATACAATTCAGGAAAACTAAAAACGCAGTTTGGCAGCTCAAACTATTGTCTCTATTGTCCACTGGGTCTGATTCGCCGAGAAAGAATGGTTTTGGCATAGTGGACATATTACTTGAAGAAGTCATATATGAGAATATTTAACCTTAGTCATATATTCAAATTTCTTATAAGAAATTACACAAATACAATTTAGGAAAACTAAAAACGCAGCTTAGTAGCCCCAACCATTGTCTTTAATGTCCACTGGGTTTGGTTCGCCGAGGAAGAAGGGTTTGGGAACAGTGAGCGTTTTTGTAGAAAAAGTCCTAAATTCAGTACAATGCACATAGAAAATAAAAATATCGCATGCGATAATAATAAAAAATATATATAACTAGGCATATTTATCTTCACACACATTAAATTGAGTATATATGTCTCTTATTGCTTCATGCAATGACGCGGTTGCAGGATGATCACAATGCTGTATTACTTCATAATAGTAGACAACAGTGTGAATCTAAAATGGCACAAATTATTAAAATTTCTCATTTTGTATACGACAAGGGAAAATTTGTGATACATTATTTTATTTTAATTAGACTGGTCTGCAGAAAATGTGTTTTCAATACTTTAAATAAAATTATGTGGAATATAAAGAGTTTAATATGCTTAATTAAAATTCATTTTCGGTTTTTTTTATCACGTACAGATTTTTTAATTGATAAAATTGATAAATAGGGCGGTCAAGCTATCACAACTCGAAAATCAACCAAACACCAAAATATGCATGACTAAATTTTTTATTAATTTTTTGCAAGAGAAGTAACACAATCAGGCAATTAATGCCTGCCAGTTAATTAATTAATGTGTTACCTTTTTTGGGAAAGGGATAGTGTAGAGAGAACAGGTGGTGAAGTGGGAGAGAGATAGAATGCTTAATTCATTTACAAACCTGTTATTCCGCGTTTTTTGTAGAGCAAGCCCCTCTGGTGTTACGTAGAGGCATTGATTTGTGGTGAAGTGGTGGTGAAGTGGGAGAGAGAAGAAAGCTTAATTCATTTACAACCCTGCTATTGCGCGTTTTTTTGTAGAGCAGTATTGCAAGCTCCTCTGGTGTCAAGTAGAGGCATTGAGTTGTGTAAGCTATGTAGCCATTTTATTAGTTCTTTTACTTCGCCGACGGTTTTGCTACAATATCGACGAAGGAGGGTGCTGTGAAGTGCATTAGGATATGTTAGTACTACTCGATACCGGTACTGCCAAAGTGATCAGTGCTATGTCTTCATCACTTTAAGAGTCCAACAACAACCAACACCATAACACACCATTTTTTTTAATTTTATAAAAGAATCGAAAATAGCAAAAACTATTAACTGATCATAAAGCCACATATACTACAAATAAAATAAGCGTTATTTCACGAAAATCTATGGATAATGTTATTCATAATAAATTGAAGTCACATAATTTTTGCAAAAATTGCGAATATTTACACTGTACAACAAAATCAATTCTTCAGGGGAAGTTAAAAGGCGGGATGAGTCCCAGATGTAAACTTGAAAAACGCCGATATACCCACGTATCTATTTTTGTAGTGCCCTGTACCAGAACCAGCCGTTACAACCTTGTTATTAAAAAAATCGATTTTGGTGTTCAGTGTAAATATGTATTTGCGATTTTCACCTTATGTTGAATAAAATCAATATTTATCTATCCATTTTCATTAAATAAAGCTTATTTTCAGCTCCAGTTGTTATATAAGTGGCTTTATGATTAGTTAAAAAACATGGCAAGTTTTTACCATTTTCGATTTTTAAAAAATTAAAAAAAAAAAATTTTTCAATTTGTCAAAATAATCCAAAACCTCGAGTATATAAAAAATAATGTTAATACGGCTTAAAGAAAATTTTTATTCAAGCTTTTTAGTTGATTTTGTAATAAAATGGCACAATCGCTTTCCAAGTTATCATAAAATCATTGGAACAGCCTCTTTAAAAATTCCAAATCTTAGAAAAAAAATTTTGCCACAGAAATTAAAATATCGACTGTTTTTGTAGTTAGGTGACCATAACACAAAAAAAATATATATATACACTCTAAAGCATTACTTCAAATTTACGATCATATATTGTCTAAATTTGTGTTGAAAATTTCTCCTTGTCTAAAATTACATTGATTTTGTAGTTATTTTATTAAAGAAAAAACCTTTCAAATTAAACATATTTAGTCCAAGTGGAAAAAATTTAACATAAATTATAATACGGCTATGGCAGAATGGTAGATACGTCAGACTATCAGTCAGGAGGTCGCGGTTCAAACCTGCACGCAGCCAATCGCTTTTTTAGTAAAAACATTTTGTTCAAAAATAGTGCGTGTGTAATTTTAGGTCGATAATAATCTGTAAAGTGTTGCCGACTATTATCGACCTAATTTTCAACAAAAGTGTTTTAGAGTGTAGTAATACTCCTTAGCATTTTTCTTGTTGCATAGTGTAATCGCTATATGAAATTCACGTTGTTTCAACTTGAAATAACTTTGATTCCACATGATATTTCGTGTTATTGCACTAACAAATTCACGTTGTTTCAACTTGAAATAATTGTGATGCAACATGATTCTCCGTTTATTTCAGTATCAAATTCACATTGTTTCGAATTGAAATAATTTTGATGCAGCATGATTCTGGAATATTAAACCAACATGAAATATAGTTATTTCAGAAGGAATCGTGTTCCTTTAAAGGTTATTGTAAAATCATCTTAAATTAAAGTGCAATATCTATGAAGCAAATGTTTTCGGCGATTTTAGCATGAAATCTTTCTGTATGTATTTCTGTAGTAATTACACTGTACGTATGTAGAATTTGAGTAGAATATTGCCAAGCTACGACCAATAAGAGATCTAAGATTATTACTAAAATTACGCTATTCAACATCAATGCCTGTCACTAGTTTTGTTCCTCACTGCATATTTATCGTAAAAATTGCCGTAATTTTCTTTTGTGCATATTATGTACTTTTTTACCATTCCTTATGTTAACATGGCCTTCTTCTCTGAAGAGTTTGAAAACACTCTTGGGCTATATTCGGGATGCAATTTGAAGGATTTGTCTTGATAATATTTGACAAGGCCCGGCAAAAAGGCAAGAGTAACATTGTTATTTTCATTAAAGTTTTACATTATTTTGTTGTGGCTTAAATAAAATCCTGAAAAGAAGTATTAAATCAACATAAAAGAAAGTTGAATTGAGATTTACTAACTTTTCTCTTTGCGTCTCCGGAGACTTTTTTATGAAATAAATGTTAAGTTAAGCCTTTTATTTCATTTATTTCTTGTCTATGTCTAACCCATTTCATTTTTCCAAATGTCCTTTGTTAATTACTAAATACTTTATAACATTTTCCACAAAGTTTATTTATAAAATTGTATAAATGTCCCTCCAAGGTCCAATTAAGTAGCACTAAGTTTTGCTTTTCCTTTTAAAATTTTGTCCATTAAAATTAAGTGAGAGTTTTCGTACGAACAAATTAAATGCTGGTATGTGACTGTTTTTTTTTTGGTTTTCTGTGTACGTGAAAATGAATGGCTTGGGTGTTGAAAAAATTGGATTTTTTTTTATAACTAACAAGTAATATAAGTTGACTGACATAATTTTGTCTTCTCGTTTGCAACATTAAAAACATTAAAAAAATATGAGACTGAATTGGCAGCCACCTAACAAGTAGCGATAAACGGAGACTCACATCAGCACTGATGATGAATGTGTAGTGACTTCCGAAAACAACGTTGTTCCGTTCTGCCCTGTAGGTCGATTACTAAATTGATGTTAATTCTTTCATGTGCCTTTGTAATATTGATCATGTCTTAATCTTTCTGAATATAACTCTACGAACTTTGGCCTATGTAATCACTTTGGATTAAAAACCAAATCTAATTCAATATAATGACATTAATTAAATTTTATATCTCGAACGACATTAATCAAATTTCACCTCTTCAAATGTTTTTTGTAACTTCGTATGTTTACATGAAAACTCTCAGAGAATAAATGAGAATTAGTACAACATTAAAAAAGCCTGCTGATGTTTCCAGCATGCACCATATTTAGTTTCTTAGAAATCTTCAATAAACAAATTTATTAAAATTCAAATTTTATATTAATTGTTCTTGTTGTCAATTTTTATATTAGCATGAACAAGTGTTGTACTATAACATATAATTTTAGTACAACGCTTATAAATGGGACTTTGTACAAAAATGTATGAATATAAAATTTCAAATAGAAATTTTGAATTTTTTAGGAAGTTGTCAATAGTGATTGTACCCTAATTAAAAGCCTAACTTTATTTCAAACAATCGTTTGTTTGAAAATTTTTTTGATAATATTTTTTTCTGTAAATATCAGCGTACAGCGTGGTTTCAATTTTAAAATAAATCTGTATCCTTGAACATGTCGATACGATTACAAAACGATGCATGTAAAAATCATAGAGGAGGATTTAGACCTTAAGAATGTTGGAACTTGGACAAACATTTAAAGTCAAGACTCTGAATTGAGGGTGAAAACATGGCTAAATTTTGACAAAAATAGAGCTTAGTTGTTGAACGTTTTGCTCAAAAATTTTCAAAACTATAAATTTTATTTTGCCATATTGCAAAAAATATATTATTATTAAACCGTTAAACCATTAAAAAACCCATGTTTAAAAAACGATATATTAAACGTAATTTTTTTTTAATTTATAATTAAAAAAAAAACCTGAAGCAAATGCGAATTATATATTTTTTAGTACAAAATGATATACGTATGGGTAATATGATAGTAATTACTATCGTATTACTTATACGTTAATTTTAATTAATTAAAATCGGATAATATTTGTAAAAGGTATGAGGCCAACAAGGTTTTTCATGCCAGAGGTAGTCAACTTTGACACCCTGTAGCTCACTATGTGTTTCAAGAGGCTGGTCCAAGTTTCCATATTCTTAACGCCTAGACCCTTGTCTATGATTTTTTCATACATCGTTTTATGATCGGATCGCAAGTTTCAAAGATACAGATTTATTACCCTTTTTTGCAATTGGAAGCACTGTCCAGCGTCTGAAGGCTTCTCACCAGTTTCCCTATTCGGTATTCTGGCTGGGAACATTTTTTCAAAGTGCAAAACAAGAGTCATAAATATAGTCCTTTTTTCTCTCTCAAGCCTCCTAAGTGACACTATGTGCTATACCCAATACAATCATGCCTTATTCCTTTTACTGTTTCAATTCAAGTGCTGCCCGTATTTAATGTAATTTTAATAAAGTTCTTATGAAACCACAATTTGTAGAGCAAATAATATTCGTCGCTTCGAATAGAAATTTTCCTTTTTATCTGTTTGTAAATTCTTACTTTTGTGTGTTCCTTTTACCAACTTTTGTGTGATTCGTCCAATTAATTGCAATTTATTGCATTTGGCACAGATTTTTTTCATCCTTTGCAACTTTGATACCAAAGTTGCAAACTGCTCTTTGATACTTATTTTCAGTTCTCTGTTAACGAAAATTTTCCTTTAACTAAAGGAAAATCTATATTGATGACTTTTTTTGTTGCAGAAAATTCATTTAAGTTCTGACGAGTTTTTAGTGAAAGAAAATAAAAAAGGCATCAGTCGATTGCTTCAAAAAGCCCCACAATAAAAATTATATCGCTATAATCGTACTCTCGAATCGTTTATATAAAATGCACATTGGGGCAGAATCAAAATATTTTGGAAATAAATCAGTAATTTTTAAACGTACACACT
The DNA here is from genome assembly GCA_956483635.1 of Panzeria rudis. Taxonomy (NCBI): domain Eukaryota; kingdom Metazoa; phylum Arthropoda; class Insecta; order Diptera; family Tachinidae; genus Panzeria; species Panzeria rudis. The sequence goes on along the minus strand of OY101448.1, from coordinate 52,759,895 downwards.
GAAAACAACGCAATGTAAAATCAATATGACGCAACTGTGATTTCAAATCATATTACATTTACAAGAAATAGTTTGTCGTTTAAGTGTGTTAGTGTTTATTTGCTTTGTTCGTTACTACAGTTCACTGTTGTGCTTAGTTGTATGACTGTTCTTGTTTATTCTTACATGTGCCGGCTATGCAGACGACAAAAAACGAATATTCACTGCTACGGACCTAAAATTACCATTGTTTCATATTAATTTTAAATGAAAAAATGTTAATCTAACCTTAAATCTCTTTGATTTAAAATTTTTCACTATTAAAACAACTTTGTTATAAACGTTACATTTCATTTTAAATCAACATGACTATAACTTTAATTTCAAATAAGTTTTATGTTAAATAATCATTTGAATCATGTTGCATTAAAATGAAATTCAGTTGATATACGATGGGTATTTATTTAATGTATAGCTAAAGTAAAGTTTGAAGCTGTTGTTGCTGCAGTGGTTAGCGGATGGACTATCATGCAAGTGGCAGGAGTTCAAATATTGGCTGGTGTAGCTAACTACAACACAAAGTTTTCTGATGTCCATGCTAATAACCATCACGTTAGTAAAATAATTAATAAAATAGATACATTAAAGTCATTTTGTTTCCTCTTGATATAACTAAAGGTTGGGCAAATTTGAGGTTAGGAAGTAAATAGGCTGTCAAATGATGAAATGTTAAGAATTGAGCTGTCATCCTTTGGCATTTATTTAGTGAAGACTTGGGAAATTTTAACCATGGCACGCTACACTGTTGAACAACAAATTTTAATTGTGAAAATTGATTATCAAAATGGTGAAAATTTTACTGTATTATTTCGAATGAACATAGTATATAAAATCATCGACGTTCGCAACAATTGCATATCACCAGAGTCACTTTGGGCAACATATTGCATAAAGATCTTCATCTTCACGCTTATAAAGTTTAACTCATCGAAGAACTAAAGGAGTCTGATTACGGAGAAAAGCTGCTCGAATTTGACGAAGTGACACAAAAAAATTTTCACCATTTTGATAGTAAATTTTCATAATTAAAGTTCGTTGCTCAACAGTGTAGCGTTCCTTGGTTAAAATTTCCCAGGTTTCTCTAAATAAATGCCAAAGAATGACTGCTCAGTTTTTGACATTTCATCATTTGACAGCCTCAAATTTGCCCACCCTTTACAATTCAACATGATTCTTAGTGTTGTTTCAATATCAAATTCACGTTGTTTCTACTTCAAATAACTTTGATTTAACATAGTTATTAGTGTTGTTCCAATATCAAATTCACGTTGTTTAAACTCGAAATAACTTTGATTCAACATGATTTTTCGTATCATTTCAGTATCAACTTCATTTTGATTTAACTGTACTGTAATATTAAATCAACATGAAATATGGTTGATTCAAAAGGATAAATGTTCCTTCAAGATTATTGTAAATCATGTTGAATTAACATGAAACGCCTATGAAGCAAAATCACTGCCAAAAAATTTTAAACTAACCTGGTTTTCGATGATTTTACATTGGAATTTTTCTGTGTGTATAATCAGTATAAATTTAACATGGACATAGCAAAGACGACGAGGTTCCCATATTGCTCAGGAGCGGAGCTGTAAAGTGCCAAAATAGGGCAATTCAGGTATGTAACAATTTTCAACGCTTACAATTTTTTGTTTCTTGCCTGATTCCAAAAACTTTTTTCTGTGCTTCTAGCCCTCCCAGCAAAAACTTGGTAATGTGTTGTCATTACCAAACAACATACTTTTCAACCACAAACTACGTACCGTATAAATTACTTTACAGTAGTTGATCAATTACTTACTAGTAATTAAACAAGCCATTTATTCTCTTATTGGCAGATGAATAGTGTATCTCCACATATCATACAGACGATAAGCAGTTCAACCCCTGTGGAAGCAAAATGGATTGTTGTGAAAACAAATTTTAAGCCCGTAACGAAATAGTTGTGCAGTAGCCGAGTAAGCAAAAGACTTGGCATAAAATAACACAATAACTGAAAACGGCATGAGTTCAATGCTTAGCATAGACCTTTAGGCCCGAATTGTGTAAATCACGTCACCAAAGTGAAATTTATATTAAAGCAAAAGAAAATTTTAAAAAAATTAAAATTTTTTTTTTGTTTTTAATACAAACTGTTCACCAAGCAAACGCATATGACAAATAAAACAAATTTATAAAATATTTGAAATTTTGTTTTTGTTATTTAAAAATAATATTCAAGCAGCTTAAAGGTATTTTTGTTTAAAGTGTTTAAGTGGTTTTTGTAATAAAATTTGACAACCCTTTCCCAAGTTATGATAAAATCAGGTAATTTCTCTTTATTGTGAATAAAATCAATATTTTTCAATAGATTTTCTTGAAATAAAGCTTATTTTATTTCTAATATTTGTGGCTTTATGACCAGTTAATTAACGGGTAAGCTTTCGCGATTCTCGATTTTTTATACATCCTTGATAATGAAAATTTTCCAATTTCGCATAAGAAATATATTTTTCATCATTACGATCTGAATAATTCCGAAACCATTGAATACATAAAAAAATAATATTAAAACGCCCTACATATAATTTTATTTCAACTCTTTTTTTAGTGGTTTTGGTAATAAAACTGGACAATCCCTTTCCAAGTTATGATAAAATCCGTGGAGCATATTTTCATATTTTAGAAAAAAAAATTATCAATAGAATTTACGATTTCGTGGTGCTCTTTGGCATTTTTCTTATTGCATAGTGTAATCAGCGATTTTGTAACATTAAGAAAAAATTTAATCGTATTATCCTTTTACAAATAGCTGATGTATTTCTAAAATGTTTTTATTCTGCCTCACTGTGCAGCGTGGCACATGGCGAGTTCCTGCTTGAACTACATATCGTTTTCGTCTATATCGTTCAACTATGTCCAGAAAATCATTTTCGATTTAGTAAATATATATATATGGTCCTTACTTCTTACATTTTGTGGTTGCATTCCACGGCTTTTTCAGGGGTTAAAAAAAAACTCTCTTTAAACCAATAAAACAAAAGAAAGCAAATATGTATTTATAAAATCTTAAACCATTTTGACAGCCACTTTCTCTAACTCCTTTGTGTAAAAAACATACATACTGTTCTTTATTATCACATTTATAAAAAGAAAATTAAATCTAATCCACAACTATTTTAGATAAAAAAAAAAAACAATTTGCTTAATAACTTGAAATTTTCCCTTAACACAAAACAGTTTAGTCTAAATGGCATATACATACATATACGTTTCTCACTCTCTCTCTGTCATACCCACCCATACAAAAAAGTTGTATTTTAATTTCCCTTCCTTTTAGCCATTTTATTACTGCGTTTTTTTTTCTATCCCAGCAACTACAACAACAAAATCATAAAAAACTTGCTGTTGACAATTAAAGGTTGTTAACTTTCAACAGCCAGCGAATGCAAATAATGAAGCCAAAGTGACAAAAACAGAGAAAAACAGCACAAAAAAAAGGAATTTGTAACTAAACAAAAATAAAAAGTTAAAAAGTTTGCAGAGAATAAACTGCAATAATTATGAAAATATTATCAAAACAACGAACTGCAAGAATAAACGAAGGGAAAAACTGAATTAAAAACTCTGTAATAATAATAATAAAAATAAAAAAATCTCAACAAATAGACACAAATAGAAAAAAATCTTTAACTTCAAATGAACAACACACACAGGATTTGGTTGAAGGATACAGAATTTTATTTCTATTAGAGCTTTGGAAAAGGATGAGGAAAATGGAAAAAATAACAACACACAAACAAATTCTCAGCAAACAACTCACTGACACTGGAACACATTTAATAATGTGGACAGGGTGACCGTTGAAAAATTTTAAAAAGTGGCACAAAAAGGGGATTTTGAGGAAAAAAGTGGCACAAAAAGGGGATTCTTCCAAAAAAAGGGGCAACTTTTTTGAAAAGGGAATAATTGAACCAAATTCTAATATTTAATGAATTTCTAGGGCATATAATGCTTTTGAAATAAAATGAATCAATTTTGATGTTTTTTCGTTCAAAAAACTGACTGCTTTTTATATAAATTTTAGACTAACAATGCAAACAAGCCTTGTTTGTATAAAATTTATGACAAAGGCACTCACATTTTTTTTGCAATTTCCATAAAAAATTTTTTACTCAAGTCGCTTGTTTGCATATGGAAACAGCACATTAGTAAAGTATATTGAAAAGCAGTTTCGCTGAGTAAAGATGTTTGCATAGCCGGCCTTCGGTCGGCGAAGCCGCTGAGTATACTGAGAGGAGAAAATCGTTTCAATATACCAAAAAGAAAAAATATTTAAGCCCGGCCGAAGGCCAGCTACGCAAAGAACATTTTGTAGTAAACTAAAATTTCTTAACAATTTTAATTAATTTCCAAATATTTCTTTGAATCGACGATGTCGATTGGACATATTTTAAGCATTGTTGACGCTGTTTGCAAATTGTTCTTGATTTTATTTCACTTTTTAAAATGTAATAACGTCAATTGATCTTTTATTACTTGTCACCGATTGCAGAAGTAAAAAGTGAATAGTTAAAAACATGTACATATATTTGAATTTGTTTTCATTTTTAAAAGTGTGTACATTATGACACATTTCAAAGTGTCATAATGGTCATAATAATAATGTCATAAAGTCCATGGCACTATTAAAAGTGTCACAATGTCCATGGATGTTATGCCATTTTTAGCAGTGACATAATGTCTTTGGACATTATGTCACTGGATATTGTGATATGGCGCCAAAATTTGCATAAAAATATTTAAAGCTGCGTGATTTTAATAAAATTTTTTAACAAGACGTTCTTGTTGGTGTTAGTGAATCAGGGTGTTATTTTTAATAATTTTAATACAATAATGAATATCTATAGATCTAAACTCTTAAACTATTTCAAAATAGTTTTTGTCATAAGACTTTACATGATAGACTCAAAAACAAATTTTTGTCTTGAGATCTTTTTTTTATAAAAACAGTTTCGTGCCGTAAAAAGCTTATATTAAAACAAGAAGCATCATTTCATAAAAAGGGGCATAATATTACAAAAGGTGGCAGATTTAGGTAATTTTAAAAAAGGGGCACTAAAAGTGGCAAGGCTGTTGAAAAAGTGGCAAATTGCCACTTTAGTCGCAAAACGGTCACGCTGAATGTGGAGCCATGCAGTTAGTTACATATTGAAATGTGTAGGCGGGCAAATTGGTTGCGGGCATCAAAAACTTTGTTGTTCACATAGCTTTTACAAATGTTATCCGATTTCAATGAATTGTAATTTTTTGAAAAGTTTATAAGTAGATGAAGAAAATGTAGTTTATTTAATTAAAATATCTTTGACAATTTCAAAGTAATTTTTGATTTGTAGTATAATATGTACATGATGACAAATAATTCTTTTACTTATCTCAATTCATATAGTCGTACAAAAATCAAAGTCAAGACTTTGAAATGAAAGTGCAAACCGGCTTAATTGTAATAAAAATAGAGTTTAAATGTTCATCGTTTGTTCAAAATATTTTTTTTAATGAAAATTTTTTTAAAGATATTTTATTATTATAATTATTAAAATTAGGGAGGTAACGATACGCCGTTTTGCCGATCCGATACCGATACCGATATTAAAAAATAAATATCGCCGATACCGATACGAATATTGAAATTGAGTTCAAGTTTAGATTAACAAAACTCAAGTGCAATTTTTTTATTATACAAAATTACATTATAAGAGAGAATATTTAAAATTGATAAAACATTGGAAGCAATTTTTAAGGAACTACATTTTCTTTGCTTCCAAGAAATCTATATTAAAAATATGCAGATAATTAGTAGAAAAGCAAAAAAAATGTTTAATTCCTTTATAATTTTAAAAAATACTCGTCATGCTTTTTAAAAAATCGATTTTTTTAAAGGACATTTATTAACTAATATTCTTCTAAATAACTTAATAGCTTAATTATTAAAAGACTTCTAAGTTTATATTTATTCACTTAAATTTACATGAAAATACAGTTCTGAGCTTAAATTCACATAAACAAATTGTTCAAATTGGTAATTTTTTATCCTTTTTCCTTGAGGAAAAATCATTATAGAATACCGAAAAATAAATTTGTCCTAGCATCGCTTCCAATTCGGTGATTGGTAATCGAAAAACAGAACTTCTTGCAATGGCAAGGATACGTAAAACTAATTAGAAATTATCCAAATTTGCAATACTTCCAGATCGCGAATTCTACATTTTCATGACTTCTTTGGAGTATCTTTTTTTTGCTGGAATAAGATCTAAGAAACAACGACTTAAATTTGAATTCATGGTAAAATTAACAAAAAATAAATAATTTTTTTTACAAAATAAGAGAATAAAATATTATTAATTTTTAAAATTGATATTAATAAGATTTAAAACATAACGAAGTGAATTTAATTCATGGTAAAATCGAACAAAAATAAATTATTTGTTAAAAAAAACTCTGAAATTTTTTTAAAAGTATCGTCGTATCGACAGTAAAATATCGCCGATACCGATGTATCGGAAAATCTGAAGTATCGCCGATATATCGGTATCGGTATTCGTTACATCCCTAATTAAAATATTAAAAAAACAACTAAAAATCTTTCTCATTTCAAAAGCTTTTTTCGTATCTGTTGAAAGTATAGTAAAATATTTCATTAAATAAACGCATACATTTAAAAATGAAAACTGCTTTAGCATGATTAATTATGTAATAGATTATAAATAAATGTGCATAAGTTCTTTTTTTGCTATACTATCAAATATATGTTAAAAACGAAAATACTGTTTCTACTCTCTTCATTCAAAATGGCGTGTCCGTAATGCATGCTGTTCATTTTCCACATTAAGAAACTATGAATTTTCCCAAAAACGAGATTAAACTTAGAACGGCTTTAGAATGTTTGCGTTTGCTTCTCTTATTTCACACATCAAATATTTAAAATTGTTAGATATTATAATTTTTTTTAAATTCTTGTTGGCCGTCGTCTTGTGTATTAAGCATAACGCTTTTTAGTTGCTTCATTACCACGTTTAATTAATAAAATTGCATTAACAACATACACCAAAATGCAGCGTAGGTTTGTACTTCTAAATATTCAAAAGTTTTGTGAACTTTGTTATATAGTATTATATTGCAAAACGTTTCATAAATCATTCGTGGTTAAAAAAAATTAGGGATGTAACGAATACCGATACCGATACCGATATATCGGCGATACTTCAGATTTTCCGATACATCGGTATCGGCGATATTTTACTGTCGATACGCCGATACTTTAAAAAATTTTTTTCAGAGTTTTTTTTTAACAAATAATTTATTTTCGTTCGATTTTACCATGAATTAAATTCACTTCGTTATTTTTTAAATCCTATTAATATCAATTTTAAAAATTAATAATATTTTATGCTGTTATTTTTTAAAAAAATTATTTATTTTTTGTTAATTTTACCATGAATTCAAATTCAAGTCGTTGTTTTTTAAATCTTATTCCAGCAAAAAAAGACACTCCAAAGTCATGAAAATGTAGAATTCGCGATCTGGAAGTATTGCAAATTTTGATAATTTCTAATTAGTTTTACATATCCTTGCCATTGCAAGAAGTTCTGTTTTTCGGCTACCAATCATCGAATTGAAAGCGATGCTAGGACAAATTTCTTTTTCGGTATTCTATAATGATTTTTCCTCAAGGAAAAAGGATAAAAAATTACCCATTTTCAAAATTTTTTTATGTAAATTTAAGTGAATATATATAAACTTAGAAGTCTTTTAATAAATAAACTATTAAGTTATAGAAGAATATTAGTTGATAAGTGCCCTTTAAAAAAATCAATTTTTTAAAAAGCATGGCGAGTATTTTTTATAAAGAAATTAAACATTTTTTCTTGCTTTTCTACTAATTATCTGCATATTTTTAATATAAATTTTTTGGAAGCAAAGAAATGTAGCTCCTTAAAAATTACTTCCAATGTTTTATCAATTTTAAATATTCTCTCTTATAATGTAATTTTTTATAATAAAAAATTGCACTTGAGTTTTGTTAATCTAAACTTGAACTCAATTTCAATATTCGTATCGGTATCGGAATCGGTATCGGCGATATTTAATTTTAAATATCGGTATCGGTATCGGATCGGCAAAACGGCGTATCGTTACATCCCTAAAAAAAATAAATAAACAAAAAAAAAAGATGCATTAAGTGTTAACCATATTTTTTGTAATTTAGTTGAAATTTTTTAGTGAATAACTAGGGAGTTTATCTTAAAATACTCGTCCATCGAAGATTATACATCTGAGTTGTATTAAATTTAAAATGTAGTGTGTTCTGAAAAAGGTATTGAATTCGTATAAAAATGTATTGAGCGTTACGGTAAAAAAGAATTTTAGACGCAACTTATTTATTAATTTTAGGATGTTAAAAAAAGTTAACAGCTGAAGGCTAGAAACGATATAAAGAACAAATTTCGTACTTCCTTTGAGCAAATCTTGCTGAGTTGCTTGTTATATTTTCGAAGAATGTATTAAATATGTGGGTCGTATTTTGCTACGAATAATTATTTGAAATTGACATGACTTTTAATATTGTTGATCGATTGGATTGAAATTCGCCTTATTTGAAAGAAGAGTTAGCCTACTTTTCGCTTATTTATAAATGATTGTAAAGAAATATTTCAAAAGATGAAAATTTTTTATTTTTCCATGTGAACCAAAGTCAGAATTGAAGAAGTGGTCATAACCTTTAATTTCGTCTTACGATTATTATAATGTTTTGCTTTTAGACAGTAGATGTATAGTGCTTTCAAACCCTATACTCATTTTTTATGTAATATTTTTTTTCGCAAAAGTCATTCTCAGAACAACCGCGAAAGCTAATGTAACGCTCGCTCATTCAATACGCAAAAATGTTGAAAAATCGAAAAATATGATTTTAGGATGCACTGAATGAGGCAAAAACTATAATAAGAATCCTACCTACCTTCTCATATTTCATTTAGCTATAGTGGTAAACAACAAAAAATTCAGTAAAGTGCGGCTTTGGCTCGCACACGAAGGGTTCCGTACGAATACACATATATCCCTTTTTTCATTTTTAAAATTTTTTCGCTTTGATTCTTTGTTTAATTTTAGTTTATTTATTTTTTTAGGTTTTTCGTTGTTTTTGGCGATTTTTTTCGTTTTTTTTTGGCGATTTTTCGTTTTTTGCAATTTTTGTTTGTTTTTTTTTTGCAATTTTTTTGGTTTTGCCTTTTTTGGTTTTAACGTTTTTTGACGATATTTTTAGTTTTAGTGACTAATTTTAGTTTTGGCGCTTTTTTCAGTTTTGGGGCTTTTTCGGTTTTTGGGGATATTTTTTCGGTTTTTTGGGATTTTTTTCGGTGATTTTTTAGTTTTAGCGTTTTTTTTGTTTTTGCCACTTTTTTTCGTTTTGCCGATTTTTTGGTTTTTGGTGATTTTTTAGTTTTGGCGCTTTTTTTTTGGTTTTGGGAGATTTTTTCTTTCGTTCGATATTTTTAGTTTTAGCGATTTTTTCTTATGTCGTAGTGCTGTTTTTCGTTTTGACTACTTTTTTCGGTTTTGGCGTTTTTTTTAGATTTTTGTCGATCTTTTTAGTTTTGGTGATTTTTTATTTTTTAGCAATTTTTTTAAATTTGGTGCTTTTTTCTTTAAGCGCCTTTTTTCATTTTGACCATTTTTCGTTTTGACATTTTTTTAATTTTGGAATTTTTTAGCTTTAGCGTTTTTGAAAATTTCAATAGTTTACCTCTTACGGTTTCTAAGATACAGTATATTGTCTAAATTACATAGTAAAGTTACATTAACTGATAGCAGACCCTTTAATTTTTATTGTTATAAATATCATTGTTAATTGGTGTAGTCTATTCTACAGACTACACCAATTAACACTAACTTTGAAAATTTAAAGTGTCTATATATAAGAGCCTGTATATTACATTTGTATTTCAATATGTTTCGTTGCTCGCTTTAGAACACCCTTTAAGGAGTAGCTGTCATATATTTGTTGTTGTAGCGGCAAAAGTTTTACATGTTCTGTGAAAATTCCAGGTTCGTAGCTCTTACGGTTCCGGAGAAAACAGCCTGTGACAGACAGACTTACAGACGGACAGACGGAATGACAGACAGACGGACAGCGTAGCGAAAACAATTGGGTTCCTTTACATTTTTGGTGTACGGAACACTAAAAAAGGACCCAAAATGTACGTTTAGAATGAAAATCACTCTTAGAAAAGCTGTAATATCAACAATGTTTTTGATGCTCGCGGTAATCATCTTTGACAACCTGTAGTCTTTCAACAGGGTGGCCAAGAGTTTAATTTTCTCGAAGCTTATGTCCTTCTCTATGGTTTTCACATACATCGTTTTGTAGTCGTCCTCTACGATTTTGACATACATTATGTACAAACAAATGTACTTCAAGCAAGAAAAAAGCTAAGATTGTCTTCTGGGAATTTCAGAATTCCTAAGAAAGTTCAAAGAAATCACAAAATCGTAAGTTTTTACAATTTTGTCCATAACGTCCATACTTGTTGCAAGGCCCATTTAACACTTTAACAAATAAATGTATACACATGAGTGGTTCAAGAAGTGACAATTGTTTTTGCATTCCAGCTTTGGGATATTACAATATAAGGACTAAAATCAAACTTTTGATGTGAAATAGGTCGTATGCGGAAGGGGTCCAGGTTCAATTAAAATAGAAAATTCAATTATTATTTTTTTCGTCGGTTCATATCTGTGCAGAAGCTTTCGGATAAGTATACATTTGTTATATGTGTTCCAAACTAATTTTGTTTTATATATAAAAAGTAATGGTGCTTTTTGTGGCAAAAATTCTCGAAAATTCAAAATATTTTTAGTTTTTAAATTTAAAATTGAATTAAACACTTTTAAATTTTATTTTTAAACTCTAATTTTTGATGGCATGTGAAATATTCCTTTTCTGACTGCATATAAAAGTTGCAAACCTTACGAATTTCATTTATAACTCATCTAATAATGAATGCATGAGGGATAGCTGCAGAAAAATTAAACATAAACTTCCATGTGAAATAGTAGTAACTTTTCTTTTAAACAGGCTTCTTCTATTCATCTGGCTTTTCTCTCATATTTTAAAAAAATATATATTTTATGCTGGAATTTAACGCAGTTGGATTTTATAGTTGTTGGCTTGATTGTAATATTCGTCCAATGCAAATTACACTGGTCTGCAAAGAAAATGTCCTTTATATAAAAATATCTGGAATATAAAGAGTTTAATGCGATAAATTAAAATCAGTTTTAAGTTTTTTTCTATCGCTTATAAATTTTCTTAATGGACATGACTAATATTCCCCCTAGGTACATCAGTATATTTCACCCTAACTCGAGAACTCTGTGCACAATTTTGATCAGCAGAACACCAAAATATGCATAACAAAATTATCTTCAAACTTTCTCAATATAGTTTTTTTCAGATTTTAACAACGCTTTCGGAGTTATTCACAAATTAGTATCAAAAAACTGATATTTTATACAAAAATTTAAAATATTTTTCTTTCTAAAAACTCATAAAAAACTTAAAACTGCAACAAAAAAAACTTTTTGCAAATCAGTGTTATTTACTATTGTATGCGTCTGCCTGATGTATTTTCATTTTGAGAAAATTAAAGCGCGTAAAAGTTCATTTCAAGTTAAAAATAAACAATAACAACAGAATCAACTATATGGAATATGATGGAGGAAACAAAAACAACAACAACAATTATAGAAAAGGAAAAATTGCGGCAAAAGTAAAGAGTACACTTTATAGCATATAAACATATACATGGACAAATAAATTCACTCATTTTGGTACACATACACACACACACACGCATAATCACTAACACTTACCTACACATTAAGGAAAAGGAAACGGAAGTAAGAGTGGCAATGCAAGCAGCAACAGTGCATTGAATGCATTTGCATTGAGTAAAGAAAAGCACACACAGCGCATATAACAGCAATTTTCAATGGGAATGGTACGAGCAGTTGTATGGCATGATAGAGACTGAAGGAAGGTGTTTGTATAATGTTAAGTTATTTGTTAAAAAAAAATTATAAATAAAAATATTAAAAATGAAAATGAAAACCCCATTTTCCTTATTTATATAATGATCATAATCAACGAAACCAACAGAACATAATGCTTATTTAACATGCCTGATGTATTAAAAACAAAACATATTTATAGCATAATGTTACCAGCTTTAATTGAACTAAGAGTAAAAACGACAAGCTTATTGCGTAAAAATTAAGCTTCCAGTAAAAAATGTGGCTTTCATATAAGCAACACTTTTTACTAGAAAGGTGAGGATGCAAACCTAGGAAAGCTATTGAAAAATGTAAGGATCGTAACAAATTAACTATAAGGAAGGGTACGTTTGTTTTCAGAAATAGTTTTGAATTGAGAGCATTTCTGCTCAGAGCTGCAGGTACTTTCTACTGAAGGTTTTTTTTTCTTTACTTAACTTTAAATAGAAAGACTGGCTGGATCATATTACACTAGGCAACAAAATGAAACTTTGGCCATGACCTTTGATGACCACTATATTATTTCTATGTTTTAAGATTCCATAACTAATGGCAAAAAAACTCCTCTTCAGCAGTAATATAGAGAGCTGAACTAATCTACAAAAATATTCCACGTGGTGTTTTACATAAAAGTGCTGAACACATATTACACCTTAAACGTAAGGCTTACAAGATATCCTATGGCGAGTCAGTATAACTTCACACAGAAAAATTTCAATGTAAAATCGTCGAATCGAACCAAATAAACGAAGATAGTAATTTCAATGTATAGATGGACAAAGAAGATAATTCGTCAACAAAAACAGCTATCGCCTGTAAGATACATAGACGATAATTTAGCGATAATTCGCAAGAATTTAGCTAAGACACCTTCATTTAGCAAGCGCACCACCTGGATTCTCAAAAACTTGGATAAAAATCTCCGAAAAATCTCAGAAGTTTCCCGGAATCCTGAAAACTAAGACAAAACTGGATAAAATCTCAGAAATTCTTTGGATTCGAAAAAAACTAGGACGAAAATCTCTCTAAAATCTTAGAACTTCTCCTGAAAACAAGGACAAAACCGAAAACACCGAAAATATCAAAGCGGCAGTACTGCGTTTTTAAGGAATCTAAACTTTGCGCCGGCCTCTTTCCTTCGTTTGAAATTGTCGTTATACGTATTTCCTACCAGTCTTCGTTGCACGAATTTCTTACCAGTATTCGTTACACGTATTTGTGACACGTAATTCTTACCAGTATTCGTTACACGTATTTGTGACACGTATTTCTTACCAGTTACACGTATTTCTTACCAGTTACACGTATTTGTTGCATGTATTTTTTCATTAAAAAACAATTTTTTACCCCCACCATATAAAACATTTATATGCTGCATATCATATGCACAAAGTGCATAAGGTACTTGGTTCCAAAAATAATATTAAAACGGCTTAAACGTAATTGTATTTTAAGTTCCTTAGTGGTTTTTGTAATAATAAAATCAATGGATGAGAGCAGCATCTTCACAAATCGCAAATTTTAGAAATAAAAAAATTTAAATAAAAATTTATCCATGGAATTTAAAATTTCGACTTTTTTAAGGGAGCATAACACATCAAAAATATATAGTGGTACTCAATGGAATTTTTCTTGTTGCATAGTCTTATCAGAAGTACCTGTCTCTGAGCCTTTCTTCTTTGCGCTTTTGACGGATACCGTCATAGACGCAATGACAAACCCATGTCATCAGTTCCAGATCACAAGTTCAGGATTTTATTAACTTCTTTGGAAGCTTCATTTTCACTGGGATAACTTAACATAGGGTTCTCTCTCTGAACACTGGAGACTATAGATTCAGCATGTATTTTATGCAGATTTCTATAGGAATTTTCTATCTGTTCCGCAGCGAGACTTTGAAACAATTGTATTAATTTAGCTTGCGGTAGACTAATAAACGAAACAGTTAATAGTCCTTTTTTCTTCTAACTGTCATGATAGTTGGTCACATTTCTTAACTTACCATTGAAACTCGTAATAATAAAACAAGAACTTGAATGTCAGGGCTACGGCAAATGATGGCAAAAAATATTAACTGAAGTATAAAATGAAAAAAAATCCCAACTAAATAACGTAGGGCAAATAAAGAAATGAATGAATGAATTAATGAATACAAAAACAATAAAAAATGTGAAGGAAGAAAACAGAAACATAAGATTTTCAAGGATAACATTTAAATTAAAAAATTACCCAGAGCCAGTCAGCTGTGAATAATCAACGCCACCGCTACTTTCATATGAAAAGCAGAAAAAAGAAATCCAGCCATTTAAAATTGCAATGCAATGAACTGAGATTGGTAGTTTGTTTGTTAGCAGCTTCCTTTATATTGGTTAAAAACAAAATTCTATAATAAGAAAATCTTACGTTAAATATAAGAATTGAAAAATTCCGTTGCAATCTTTCTTTAGTCTTATATCAAGTTTTCCTTTTTTTCTTCATTATAATTGATAAGGATTTCTTATTAAAAAATCATTATCCTTATTTCTCTATCAAATGGTCCGCTAGACAAGCCAAAAGTAAATGCAGACAAACGAAATATGCAGCACATGCATTTCCTGTTGATTATAAAAAATAAAACTGATAAAGTAAAAATGTTGTAGTTTTCTTTTGCTTTACTTGTGAAAGAAAGTCTTGCTTATTTGGTTCAATATTAAATCCTTATTTTGGTATTCTTATATGTATTTACGGAGAGATGAAATTCTAATAATGAAAACTTAAATCTTTTATAGCATTTTATTCTGTTTTCAATTTTCTTTGTTATTTTTGTAATTTATCAAGCAGACATTATTGCTATTGTGCATTAAAAGTGGACAATGATTTTTATATTTTTCTTTTTTAAATTTAAGCTGCTCTATAAATTCAGATAATAGAGTTGAAAATGGAAGCTCTTGCGACACAATTATTTCGGGTTTTATTTTCTATTAAAGTTTTAAGTATATCAAAGAAAAAGATTGCAAGGACTTCGAAGTGACTTTTAATGTTGTATGATGAATTGAATTAAATATGAAATGCAATCATCCATATATATTTATATGTACATGTATAACAGTAACGTTAAAGAGGGGTATTGTGCTTATCAGCCTAAGTATGTATACATGTATGTATGTTTGTTTGCTCCTTTGAGACACTACTATATATACACCGAACACATGGGCCGATTTTAATAATTCCTACGGCATTCGATTTGCCTTAATCCTGCGAGTGTCACTAAATATATGACAGTAGTCAAAAACCAATATGGCAGCCAACAGACGCCATTTTGTTAAAACGAAAAAAATAAAAATTCGGCGAACTATATTAAAATGGGTATCATTGAATAGGTATTTGAAAATAATTTTTAGGTTTCTCTTATCATTTTTCATTTCGAATGACCATTTGGGATCTTCAACAGTTTAAAATTGTTTAACACCCAAAAAAGCCAATTGCGTAAAAAATGAATTTTAAACAAAAAATTTAAAATTAAACTGTGTACGAAAACTTAAAAGAAAATAAATTTTAAAATCAATACACCTGATTGCGTAAAAAAATTAAAAGAAAAAAAAAGCAAGTCCAGTGTGCGGGAAGTGTGTGGGAAGATAGCTAATTTTACAGTCGGGAATCATTAAAAATCTAATCTTCCAATCTTCACAGTAAGGGTTCCCGGATGTAAAAGTCGCCATGTTCCGCACAATGGACTTGTTTTATTCTCTTTTAGTTTTTTTTACGCAGCTAGGTTTATTGATTTTTAAATTTAGTTTTTATTTGATTCCTACTCAATGGACAAAGTCATGTTCAAAATGTTGAGAAAAGACGCGTTCTTTGCGTTTGTTCTTTGTTCCAGAGTATATTCTTCGTACTTATTAAATTCCTATTCACATAAGCTACTTAGTTTTATGGATATTTTACCGACTGGCACGAATTAGGCTCGAACCAAGTAATTTTACTTCATGAATTGTTTAATAGTCAACGCGCTGCGCTTACTACAATAACCTTCAAAGAAAAATTTTTCCTTTCGATATAACTATATTTCATGTTGATTTAATATTCCAGTACAGTTACAGAAAAATGAAATTGACCTGAAATAATACGAAGAATCGTGTTTAATCAAAGTTATTTTAAGTTAAAACAAATTGAATTTGATATTGAAACAACTGGAAGAATCATATTGAATCAAAGTTATTTCAAGTTGAAACAACATGAATTTAATGTAGCCATTTTACTATTTATTTTACTTACGTGACATTTATTATCATAGGCATCAGAATTTGTGTTTTAGTTGGCTGCCCCACACAGAAAAAATTTTCAAACAAAATTTTGTCTAAAAATATATTTAATTTTCAGCAAATGTTCTTTTCTGAATCAATGCATTTTTTGTTTGACTCTTATTTAGAACGCAAACACCAAAAGCAACAAGAAAAACTGTGTCGTTAAAAAACAAACTCGATGACGACATACACACAAATAACAACAACAATGATAGCAAAAGGAGTGCGATTGTAGCAAGTTTGTTTACTCAAAATTTTTTAGTGAATCAATTCGTTAATGTCGTTGCGTTAATTATCATTCATATTTTTAGAGTCTTTAGATAAACATTCAGACTTGAACACATTTAACAAAGTAAAATTTCATAAATGCTTAATGGATGATGATGATGACCTAGACAAAAATTTTATTTCATATATTACAAAAAAATTCAGTAAATATATTTGTTTGATTAAGTAAACTATTTTGTTTAATATTTGTTAGTATTTGTAGACTAGTTGTTTTATAAATTCAGACAAAAATATTGTTCGATCTTTTTCAGAAAATCCAGTAAATCTTTTTGTTTGATTTAGTAAATTATTTTGTTTACAATTTGTAAATATTTTTAGACAAATTGTTTTATAGATTTAAAAAATTTGTTAACGTTTTTTTCAATGGAATTGTTGAGACATTTTGGTCTATATTTACAAATTTGTTCGTAGGTCCGCTTCTAGACAAAATATTTACTATTTCATGGAATTTCTTTACAGAAAATGAAATTTAGTTTTTTCTGTGAAGCCAAGATTTAAACTCAGGCTCATGTGTCATCATTTCGTTGGTAGGCGATGCAGTCGCAACATTCTCAAATATGGTTCAGATATACACTAATATAAATACCATCAAAAGTAACATGAATTTTATTTTAATTCAACATGATTTAATTGATAATTTGAAATTAAAGTTGTAGTCATGTTGATTTGAAATGAAATGTAACGTTGAGTTTTCATTGATTCACCAAAGATGATCTAACTTTAATTTATCACGATAAAAATTCATTTGATTTCCAAAGAAATTTTATTATGTTGGCTTGAGTTCGGTTTTAATTTAATTTTTCAATCAAACTATATTTTTATTTAGAGATAAATGTGAAGCTTGTAGACAAAGAATTTTTTCTTGTTTTGTTAAAATATACAAGCTTTACTTGGATGGTAACTTCTCGTTGAATTCACTCGGTAATTGCTTTTGCCATATTAATTTGGAGACAGATCATCTTCAGAACAAACGCATATATATTTAAATCATTTATTGTCTTTACCTCTGAACAATTTCCCCAATATTTCTCTTCCTAATATTAAAAATTGTTAAAATTGGTAATATGATAAAAAGCAAATGCTTAAAGTTTTTTTTTGCATGCTAAATCAATTTAAAAAAAACTAGCTAGATCTAGCATTAAATATGCTAAATTGACAACGCTGCTGGCTTGACCGGCAGCAAATATATTTAGCAACATTTTATATACAAATATTTATTAACAAAAGCTAAAACTTGAGGAAACTATATATGAGATTAACATTGAATTAATTTAAAATCCAACTTAATTCATCCTTAAATACATACCTGCAATTTAAAACTGCCTTAACAAACACTCGTAACAGGCAAACTTGCCACATTATCTAACACTCAATTTAATTTGGTTGAACAAATGTTACTTGAGTTCTACTACTAACCAACCAACGAATGAACGAAGAAATCCAATATTGGTTTCAAATATTATGCACTCTATCTGACTAACTCACTGACTGACAGAGTCAGTCGTTCGGCGTAATAACCAGCCGACCATACAAATAGAAAAACAAATGAAAAAAA
The DNA here is from genome assembly GCA_956483635.1 of Panzeria rudis. Lineage (NCBI taxonomy): Eukaryota > Metazoa > Arthropoda > Insecta > Diptera > Tachinidae > Panzeria > Panzeria rudis. Next base: position 52,741,640 of record OY101448.1, on the reverse strand, counting down.
ACGTAATATGAAAGAGTTCACTGTACGAACGGCAAATAAAAACGTGATTTCCAAATACAGCGACATTAACTATGAAAATAAAGCAACGTTAAAAAGCAAAAAATAAAAAAACTGACAGTAAAGCTAAAATCAGAAATTAAAACCGATGCAGGATGAGAAAAAAATAATATAAAGCTAAACAAATATCAAAAGCCTTTAATAACAGCGAGAGCAGAAACTGACTACATGTACATATCATCCTTTTTTGCAAAAGGAAAAAAATCTCTTCATAGACAAAAACAAACAGCAGAAAAAAGCATCATCGAGCTTTAAATGATTGCAATTTCATTCAAATCGTCATCATTGCAATGCTTTTGCTGCTGTATTATATTTGAAGTTGATACTATGAAAATACAAATATGTTGCATACTACTACAACTAATACTACAAATCGTACTTCTAGTACTACTGCAAATACTATTAGTAGTAGAAAAGTTTTAGAATTGTTGCTATCAATGTACTGGCCAGAACTAGAGATACTGTGGCTTATAGTAGTAATACTGCTGCTATTATTTTGTTGAAAACTAACATAAATGTAATATCGTTTTACTACGAGTATAACACATATAAAAAGGTGGCCAGGTTCTAAAATAAAATAAAACGTATTCACAAATTTATGTGCTTAAGCTTTACAAGGTTTTTAAAATAATTGTTAATAGTTATTCTCAAAGAAGGAGCTATATGATAAAATTTTGATTGTCAAATTTTATAAACTTTGGTCCTTACCCTGCAGGCAATATAAGACTACATGAACCATTTTAGGTGTAATAGACTAGTTACAACATGATCATTTGTAATGCACTCATGAGCCATGTCATTTGCAAACAAGAGTTTGTAGTTAACCGACAAGCTTTTGGCTTTTAACGACTGCATAAAGTGATCAACCGAATAGTGACATGGATTAGTTTAAGATTCTTCCAATCTAACACAGTCATGGACCATGTCATTTTCAAACAAGAGCTAGTATTTAAGCGACAAGTGTTCATGTTTTAACGATTAAAAATATTATATGCAATCGTTAAAACACGAATACTTGAGTGTTCCATCAAATAGTGACATAGAATAGTTTTGAGACAACTCCGATTTAATGCAAAGCTAGGTTATATGGTCCAACCCTAGGACATCGTAATGTTAAATAGATCATGTTTTCTCCATATAATTGGGTTGCTTTTGGACTAGTCCCTAATGGAGTATACTTTGAACATTTGTGTATAAACTACTCGTGTTATCTGTAGGGTATCTACTATACATTATTTCGCACACAAAGGAAGCGAAATTTATCGTGATTTATTGATGATATATTAATATATAGGGAGTCCATAAGTCATAATCGCAATATCATTACATCTAAAAAAAAGCCTGTGAAGTCGTTAGTGGATGGACAGAACGTTACAATTAACACTAACGCTTACAGATGCGATTAAAATTGCCGTGATCACATGCCACAATAGCCTTATCTCATGATGGCTTTACCAGTGGATGGGCATGAGCAATCGCCACTACTTCATTACCGCAGGAGGTCAACAGTTGCCAATTTTTGAACATTGCGTGCCAGGCCAATGCACATACCTCTTGCTAAGGGGTTGGGCCTTTTCTGTATTTTTTGTCTTAGCAACACATTGGCGGAACAAACCCCCATCTCTACAATTTAGCTTTAAGCTACAACCATGATGTGCACTCCACCTTTAAGGTAAGAGAAATCTAGACCAACCAACGTCTATCAAGAACCCTTCCCAGAGCAAGCAGCAACTGTTGAGACCGTCGGATCAAAACAAAGAGCGCCAACAGTACCATAGTGACGAACATAAAATTTTAAACGCCGCCAATGGAGGCATGAAATTTGCGCGTGCACCAGTTATCGTGGTAGCAATATAATAGGTCACTGGTCAGACACCGAAGGTTATAGAGACCAAACTGTAACAGCTTACCAATTTAAATCGAGACAAGGGTGAGCAGAGCAACCCCATGCCACAAAGTGTTCGGTGCAATCAATTTACTAAAATAAACATTGATCTCATTCAATCTTTTTGTTCTAGTGTACATATATTGCCAACTTCTGTGTTTAAGAGTCACTGACATTGACTTCGGTAAACAAATTTAGTAGTAGTATTATTGCATACTTCTTCGCAAGTAATAAATACCGTAGTACTAAGGTAGTATGCTTTAGTGGTGAGTGCTCCTAGTCTCCAGTAGGACCTTATTTAGGTTTATTGAAAGGTTTCCAGCTTTGTCTAAGATTTGTAGTGTAAAGTAGTGACTCTTTCTCTCTAAGATTCAGTAAATCCATTCAGCGATTCACTTCGACAATATCTGTAAAGCATCATGTGTTGTGATATACTACCTGCAAATAAGTTACATAATTCCCGTAATGAAACAGTTGAATTTTACAAGAATCTCCTGCCCACCTATTCAGTACTATGGTGTTGTAATTTTGTACAGTGGCAAATAACATGATCGATAGCTTATGGTTCCTCAATGTACATAAATCTTTCTTTGTTTTGGACCAGCGCTCGGCGGATAGCCGCTACTCATGCAATGCATTGTGCTGGAACTAGGAATATTGGTTACGGGAAGGAGGATAGAGGAAATAGTGTTTGTCGATATTTGATTGAAGGTGATAGGAAATACCTCTGGAGGGAGTTTATTCTACACACGAATAGTTCGGCGAAAGAACGAATTTCCTGTGTAACACGTGGTGCGATTCACTGGCGTATCGACTACAAATGGATGTGCCCTTTATAAAAAATGTGTTGTTCGCAAAAAATGCGGGTTTCGGGAATAAGTTCCTTGATTTCATTAAAGAACATTGCATTATAGTAATGGTAAAACAGTACTCACATTGCGGCGATACTCCAGCGAGTCAAGAGAGTTGAGTACCCCACTATCACCGCTGAGCTTTTTCGCCCTCTGCGTACAGGAGAGAACGAAAAAGGACGAGTAATTTCCAATTATACTTTGAAGCACCGCTGCATCGGTCGGATATAGATGCCATAAAAAGGAAGGGCATCAGACGGAGTGAAATATCTCTTACACCGTCTTAAGAAACAGAGGCTATTGAATGCTTCTTTTGAGACTTGAAAGATATGACCAATGAACCAATGAACGTCACACTGGATTTCCAAGAACATCAAGAGCTACTGATTCCTCGATACCCACACCCCCATTTTTGCAGATGGAGCAGCATGAACATGTAACAAGATCGCGATTGAATGTGTCATTCATTCATGTTTTGCTTTATGACCCTAATCTGCAGCAGGATTTGCCTATTGCTGATTCAATATGATTGCCAGTCATCTGCAAAAGATAAGATATAGTTGGAAGTTTGACAGAAAAGATCATTAAGAAAAAAAAATATGGTAGGAGAAAGAACAGAGAATGGGGGTACCCCTGCATTAATCTTGAAGTCGCCTGACGGGACCCCATCTATATCAACTCGAATAATTCGATCCCTGACTCCAAAAACAACAAGTTTTGACAAAAGTGCTCCATGCCCCACTCTATCAAACGCCTTAGAGATATCTAGAGCCACCACCTCAACATTCTTTATAGGATGCTCCTGTGGCTGAGTGGTAGCGATGCTAGCCTGTCAGTCCAGAGGTGGTGGGTTCGATTCCCGCCATAGGCCCTGGGTGTATTCCGCAGACAATCTTATCGCTTCGCGGGAAAAAAACTTACTTTTGCCGAAATGATGTATGGAGTGACATCATTTTTCCGAAAGAAGGACCAGTAAGATACCCGTAGAGTGTGTTCTACGAAAGCCATACTGCCGGTCGTTGAACAAACTGTTGGTCTCTAGATACCTCACAAGATGGAAATTCACCATGCTTTCTATCAATTTCTAAAGTGCAGAGCATATTGCTATGGGGCGGTAGCTTTCAGCGTTGCCAGCCTCTACCTTTTTGGGGATTGGCCATGCCAACGTTCCAACACAAGGATACAAAGTGTCGGAGAGAGCTGCAAACGGACATAATAGCGTCGAAGGGCTGTACTTCAAGATCAGTGCTAGAATACCATCCGACCCAGGAGACTTCTTTGTGTAATCCTTTTTAACTGAACGCGCCGAAAGAATATTTTAGGCATAGCTATAGATACTCTATAAGCGCAGGCAGTGGTGGATTGCTTTCCGGTAATTACTTGCAAATAATTCAGCCTGAAGTTTATCTTTATCAACCGGCTCAGTAAATATTTCGTCATCCTTTAAAAGTGTCGGAATTGAGGAACTAGCACTATCCTTTACACTTTTAACGAATGACCAAACGCTCTTGCTAGGTACAGTGACCGTAAGAACTTTAGCGCGAAGCGGCTTCTCGAGGCATGGTTACCTGTGACCATGCAGCGGTACCACGGGGACCGATAACACCACGGATGGTCTTAAGAGATGATGCCCACCACTAAGGCATATAGTATTCCGATGTGACGGTGTGGATATGTAGGCGGACTTCGTCTTACCTACAAAATAAAGGACGATTGGTTTACGTTTCTTTTTTTAAATTTTTTTCTGTGTTTGGAACAAAAATCGCTGGGAAAGAATGTTGGCTAAATATGATGATGATGCTCAGCTTAACCCTAGTATGACTTTAGAATTCTAAATACGCCTCGGTTATTATACCGATCTATCGCACTACCACATCTTACGGAGAACATAATCTCTGGTTCTCCAAGAACGACGAGTGTCTATCACAAGAATTTGACTTAGCACAACAAAGTGGAGATATGTGTATTACAGATACCCATTACATTATTTAAGTGAATTTTCTGCAGCTCGATACAAAAAAGCTAACAAAATAATAAACAGCTGAGGAAATAGGTTATGAAAAAATATCCTATAATTATATATTTATCATTTAAAAGTTCTCTTACAATAAAATGAAATGATCATTATGAATGAGGCATGGCCACTTGTTTTTACTCTTTAATCCACTATGAGTTTTACAACTAATTTTACTATTTGCTTGAGCCAAATTTTTTTCATTCTGTACAAATTACATGTTCATAAGAGCTTGAACTATAAAGCTCTTATTCCATATATGTATGCACGAGTATATATTGGTATACATATATACAATAGATACGTACCTGTAAAATCTAAAAATTTGTGTGTTTGTGTAATTTTTTTTCCCAGACACACTCATACTCTGACATCAGATAGAAAGAAAGTAGACTTTTCAACGGAGATTTTTTTTCGGCTCATCAAATAACTAAAAAAATATTTAAATATGTTTGTTTTTAGCATTTTTTTGTAAATATTTTTTATTCACAAATACTGGCTGCCAGTGTGTTGAATGGCTAAAGAGATTTGAAATGGTTCAGATGTATGAAATGGAATGGAGTGATAAATGAATTTACACAAATAGTGATGAACTTTGTGTGCATGTGGAAGAGTATGATTGTTTCTTTGGTGTTATATTTCTGTCTGTGTATGACAATAGCAGAATAATATGTAGTATGGGGATAGTTTTTGCACTAATATACTGCTTTTATCAATGCAATTCCGTGTGTTGTTTTTTCGACGTACTACTATCGCGTACAATTAAAAAGAAAATCATATTAATGACAGAGTGAGTATTATAAAAGGCGTTAACAAATAGTGATATATCATGCCTTTTATATTATACTTTATTCGTATGTTATATATAAAGTTCGGAATTGATCTTCAGCATGCCTAATTTAGGCATTATTCTCGTCAACAAACGTCCTAGGAGATTTAGTATTAGGCAATATGAACCAATATGGCAACATCTGTACAGTAGCTTCTCGATAATTTGAAACTCGTTAAGTTGAATCTGTCGATAATTTGGAACTGTGAAAAAATCCATATAATTTGGTTCCCTCGGTAATTTAAAATTATTTGAATAAAAGCATAACGTGAAATATTGCCTTAGAGCTGAGATGACCTATATTTAAAGAGCTTCGTGAGCGGAAATGAGCGGGCTGGATATACACATTTGGAGGTACATTTCTGCAACCAGACTGAAATCAAAATAATCTTTAAACTATTTAATTCTGTATTCATTAAATAGTTTAAAGCTTATACATATATACGTTTCCTAGTCTCATTGGCTACATTGCTGCATTGCTCGAGCCTTCATATTGTGTGGTATCTGAATCAAGAAGTGCAGGACACAGGTTACCACAGATATGGATAAATGATTAATTGATATTTCAAAAAATCTCTAGTTAGTTCCGATAGATGTGTCTAAATTTAACGTCCGAACCGGACGGTGGTCTTAAGACCGGCTGAATTTAAACGGCCATCAACGCCCTTGTGTACACCTTAAAGGCACTTGCATAGCTTCCAAGATACACATAGGCTGTAATATCTTATCCGTGGTCCGCACTAGCATGCACAAACCATGAGCTGAGGAATTTTGGGCTATGGAATGACTATTAATATCCACCACAAAGACGGACAACATATCTTCCATCCTACCACAGCATTCGACTACCTAACGCTACTAATGCTGTTTCTGTTGCATTATCAACAGCAAAAATAAACGTATTTGGTTGGCTAAAGTCCGACTTCACACTAGCACTAGTATCAGCAATTTAGCCTAAATTTTCTTACAGCGATTTTGATTTCAATCAAATTCACCACATATACTACCAAGAGAGATCTCACCAATAATTCGTACTCCATTTCGTATGGTTAGGTATAGTGGCGAGCATCATGTGTTAAATTTCCTTTGTGAAGGAAGATTATTCGTGGTACTACCGGTTCCGGTAGTATCAGTGTGACGGGTGATTAGTAAGATCCAGAAAGATTTCCTGAAAGGAAAGGAAAACCGAGTTTACCTTTTCGATGTGTCAACTGGGGGTACGTAGTTCGTGAATCATGACTTGTGAGTCACGAGTCGGGAATCATAAGTCACGTGACATAATTCCTGAGGCCTGAGTTATCACTCATGATTCGTAAGTAATAAGCCGTGAGTAACGAGCCGAGAGTCATAAGTCGTGACACATGTATCGTGCTGTTTCCCATATACTAGCCAGACTAGAGTAGAAGAGTTTACCTCTTTAGGATGAAAGGTTTTGTTTTTAGTTCGGTCCCATAGTTTTTTTTTCGAAACTCGGACGGCAATTTTACCGCAACTCCTCTATTTACGGACCGATTTCAGGGTGGTTGAGTTAAACCTAAGTGAGACATCGAAGATCATAAGAGCAACTACAGGCTCTCCATAAGGTGGCGTTCTATCGCCCATACTGTGGTCACTGATCGTCGATGAACTGCTTAAACAAGTCAACAACGACGATTTTATCACGACGACTTTATCATATCTGTGATAGGGTGGGAGGACAGAACCATATCGGATAGAATGCAACAAGTCCTAAATTTAACTAGCAAATGCAAAGACAAACATTGTACCTTTTGCCAGCCAAATACAACTTAAACTCATCGAACCCATCTTAAATGGTTCAATTATCAGGTTCTCCAGCGAAGTTAGATACCTTGGGTTCAATTTTGACAAGTCACTCACTTTGAATCAAAATGTTTCCTATACTTCCAACAAAGCCATCAGGGCAGTTCATGCCTGCCATAGGCGTTTTGGCGAAACGTTGGGACTCAAAAAATTATATACTGGTCATTTACCAACATAATAAAACCCATACCATCATACGCTGCCTTAGTTTGTTGACCTAAAACTGCACAAGCAACTACTAGGGCAGTACTCGACAAGATATACCGTCCCGTATGTATTTCGATAACCGGGGGAATAAAACGCTGTCCTACATTTGCCCTCGGTGCCCTGGGTACTTTGCACGTTATAGTGAAGGAGGAGGCCCAACTTCGACTTTTAGACATCTCCGCTATAAAACCCGGAAATCTGGTTGGTCACATGGGCATAACTATTAAAAAATTATGTAAACGACCCATATATTAGGTTAAGTGATCAAATACAGCCAACATTGGTCTTGAACAAAATCTTTGATGTTATAATTCCTGAAAGATGCCAATGGCTAAACTACACTACTGCTGGCACGACGATTTTGACAAGATCTGGTTCACTGGCGGCTCCAAGCAAGAAAATGAAGATATAGTAGCAGAGAATGCCTGAGGAAAAAGTGTAAGGGTATTCGTATATACTTGATGTCAGATAGCCAAGCAGTGCTCAAGGCCTTAACGGTCGGGTGTTGTCATGTGTGACATGGTGAACACGAACGGTCTGAATGTCCAGCCAACAGAGGGGCTCAACGTAGCTTTATAGAACCGGAGGATAGGAGGATATGTCATGGAGTGTGTTACATGCTGGAAACGAACAGGCTGATTGTCCAGCCAACAGAGGGGCTTAACGTAGGTTTATAGGACCGGAAGATAGAGGATATGTCAAAGAACAGAATAATTTCCTTAGAATATGTTCGCCATTGGGAAGCCCTTCACGGTCTAAGACAAGCAAAACGATGCATTACGTTATCCCAAAAAAAAACCCGCCAAAAGTTACTGCTATTGGACAAAAATTACCTCAGATTACTAACGGCGTAGTTCACCGGACACGCCAGTCTGAGACGACACATTTTTATCATTGGCAACTCTGAGGCCAATCTATACAGACTCTGCGAAACGCAAGGTGAGACGCCGGAATACATTCTCTGTGTCTGTCCGGAGGCAGTGGCGCGCAGAATGAAGTTGCTTGGAGGTATCTTGATGACTCCCGCTGAAGTATACAGTCTCTCACCGTGTAGAATAATTAACTTTATTCGTAGCCTTAATCTACTTCAGTAAACACTTGGGCTGTACAAAATATCCTTTGGGTCGTGGTGCTTATGGCCTTTACATAATAATAATATGGACCGATTTTCCAAAAGTTTCTTTTTGTTTGAAAATGTTTGCTTTGGGATCAAACTCATTTTATCGAAGATCGGGCGGGCAATCGACCCGCTCGAAATGTTAATTGTCACATTACTCCGCGAATTATGGACCGATTTTGAAAAAAAAAAATTATTTGAAAGTGTATGCTTGCATTTTGGTTCAATAGGAATTTGAGAGGAAAGCGGACGGACAAATTGTTTGCCCGAAATATTGATTATCGTGTAAATCCACCAATTATGTAGTGATTTTCAAAACTTTTTATTTGTAAAAGGACATGAAAAAGGTTTCGTTTTATGAAAATTTTCGGATTGGTTCTTTGTATTGAAGTCGGGTTTTTTTTTGCCCGAATTGTTGTATGAAAGATGCTTATCATCAAGTTATGTATATACAGGGTCCGCCATCTAACGTTTTTTTTTTCAACTAGTGCTTATTTCGTGAATGGTAACACTTAGCTCATGTCTGATTTGACAGATAATTAGTTTTATCCTTCCGCTGAACGAATATGGTTGTGTATACGCTTGAACAACGCTTCGCTAAGTGGGCCTGCGTTCGACTTATAGAAGATGCCGATTTTGCCAAAAAAATCATCTTTTCAGATAAAGCTCAATTTGATCTTGGCGGGTATGTAAACAAGCAAAATTGTCGCATTTGGGGCACAGAAAACCCGCACGCATACATTGAAAAGCCGACGCACCCAAAACGAGTCACTGTTTGGTGCGGATTTTGGTCCAGAGGCATAATTGGGCCATTTTTCTTCGAAAATGAGCAAGGAGCGGCCGTTACAGTCAATGGCGATCGTTATCGGACCATCTTGAACGAATTTTTGTTCCCAAAAATTGAAGAGGAGGATATTGGCAACATTTGGTTTGAACAGGACGGCGCTACGTGCCACACAGCCGAAGCTACACTCGATGTTTTGCGCCCTGTTTTTGAAGATCGCATTATCAGCCGCAGAGCTAATGTCGTTTGGCCACCTCGGAGCTGTGATTTGACACAGTTGGACTATTATTTGTGGGGTGCCGTCAAAGATAAGTGTTACGCCGACAAGCCAGTGACAATTGACGCTTTAAAGGACAATATTCGTGAAGCCATTGGTGAAATACAGCTGCACACAATCGATAATATGCTTAAAAATTGGACCGATCGTGTAGGCTACTGCATGGCCAGCCGAGGCAGCCATTTCAATGAAGTTATTTTTCATTATTAACCGGAAGGATTGTACTTTCAAATAAAAAAAGAAATTTGAGAAAATATTCAGTAGTTTTTTTATAGCATTTAAAAAAAAAGTTATCTGGCGGACCCTTTACAAAAGAAAAAATGTTTAGAGCAACGCAATCTTTAATTCCGATCGAATTATAGTTCTGTCGAGTTCTTCTATGGTACCTGACAGACTCAAAAGTTTGCCGGCATCCCGGTTCATAATGTGTTCTAAAGATTGTAGTTAATCCTCTGCTTCCTTAAGCCTTTTGATTTATTATATTAAATAGAATACACTTTTTGTACAGATTTTAAAAAGCATTTCTTTTCGTCGTCTTCATTGAAGAGGATGTATATTCGACTGTTATACAATTTTTTTCGTATCGTTTTAATCTAATTTAACTCCTTAATACAATTCCTAACCAATTTTTCTTTCTTTTTTCAGGCAAGTTTCAATATATATTCCACAAAACAAATTCTGTAACCAGGTAAATAACTCCCTTTATATCATCACTATGTATGTACTGCAAAGCAGCTAGTATATGGGACTTGTAACTTAAACAGAAAACATCATTATTGTAGTGAAAATCTCGTTTTCATTCCACGTTTACTATTTGCATCGGAGTTTTGTGAATGAACGAGTAAAGTCAAAACATTTTATGCCATATTTTTTTTTTGTCCATCTTTTACGTCGTGTGTTCTTTTTGGTATTTTCCTCCGAATTGTAAATTTGTATATTTCAGTTGATTTTTCTTATTTTTTTCTCTTTTTCAACATGTCTCTTCCTTCCATTGCAATGGTAGTTTTTGTTTTTGAATGGAAATGAGTTTATATGAAAAGAAAAAAATATAAGAAAACATACTGAAAAAATGAGGAAATGTGTTGTTAAATTTCTATATTATCTGTTTGTGACTACACTGTCAATGATTGTGCGGAGTTTCTTTTAGAGTATTTGATGAAAAATTCCTTGAACATGTCTGTTGCATGAGACTTAAAGGTTTAACTTGTTTACATTGGCATTATTATTTCAGAAATTGTCTAAAAATAGATCCTTTCATACATATGCCTGCATTTATTATGAAGGATATGAAATTGTTGCTGAAGTTTCTACGTATTCCTATAATAAGTTCTCTTATTTGCTTTGCTAGTGTGTCCACAATTTCAATTAGACTCTTTTTTTCGCTTTGTTTAGCTGCCTTTTGATATGATTTCCTTTATTAGATTAGTTAAGTTTGCTTAATACTTATTTTCAATATTAACTTCAAATTTATTCGGTTGAAATTTCATTAAGTTGTTTTGCATACTTAAGCGAAAAAAGTGATAAGAATGAATTTTTTAGTTCGTCGCTTTTCCACAACGTCAGCTCTAAGTCGAGCGAAAAAACTAAGATACATTATTGGTTTTCCAATTTCAATTTGCAATCTTTCAGCTCTTCTTTGCCTTCTTGACGTGTAGCTATTTGACGTATTTAGCTTTTACATGACCAAAGTTATATCTAAATGCAAAATTAGTTTCACGGAAATACAAGGTACACCAACCAGTCTTTCGTCTTGTGAGAAATTTAATTTATTTTTATTATTAAAATAATTAGAGATATGCAAATGTCGTGAATTTTTCGTGTTAGGCGTGATTCACGCGTGATCGCGATTAAACTAAAAAATAATCACGCAATAGTGCGTGAGCGTGATTTAAAAATTAAGTACCGTGCGTTATCGTGCGTGGTTCTAAAAATATAATTTTCACGCACTCACGAAATTAAATTTCGTAGCTTTTGCCGACATGTCTGACGTCAGCAAAAATATTTTTTATGCTGTTGAATATAAAGCTGAAGACAACCCACCACGGACAATTTGAAACCGTTTCAAATACGACATATCGCTTATTTACTGAAAGCTTCTAAGAAAATAAAATATGCGCTTGAGTACCGCTATATCGGTCAGTCTTTGTGATAACCGTGTTTTTCCGTAAAAAGTCAGGTTAAAATTTTTTAAAAGGAGTTCATGCTAAATTTGATCGATGATTATACATCAGAATTGTTTTAAATTCGAAATATAGTGTGTGATCTGAAAAATATATTAAATTCATAAGAAAATGTATTGACCGTTACGTTAAAAAATTCTTAAATATAATTTATCTATAAATTTTAGGACCGTAAAAAAATTAATAGCAGAGAAAGTGCAGAAACGATATAGAGTGCATTATCCGTTAAGAAATTTTCGATTTGTTTTCAAAAAATTTTGATTCTACCGCACTGTGGGTTGCTATATTTTCGAAAACCATATTATTAGGTAGGTCGTGTTTTGGTACGAATAATTATTTGAAATGGACTTAACTTTTAACATTTTCGGTCAATTTTATTGAAATTTATCTAATTTGAAAGAAGAGTTAGCCTGATTTGTGCTCATGTATAAATCTTTGTAAATAATTATTTTAAAAGATGTAATCTTTTACTTTTCCATGTGAACCGAAGTCAAAGTTAAACAAATAGTCATAAATTTTAATTTAGTCCTTGCGATTTTTATTTTTTAGAGAGCTGATATATAAAGTACTATACTCAGTTCTTGTGGTGTTTTTTTTGCAAAAATTATTGCCAGAATCACCGAGAAAGGAATGGTAACGCTCAATACACAAACATTTTAAAAATCTAAAAATATTATATATTTTTATCCATTAAATAAGGCAAAATATATAACATGAATTCGACCTTCTCTTATTTCTATTAAATAAATTGGTAAACTTAAAAAAATAATAAAAAACCCAAAATATACACTCAGAATGAGAATCGCCCATGTATATTATTTCATTGGCCCAATCACTCGTTCTTATATGAGCACTAAAAAATTGTTAAAACTTTAAACGTTCGACTTTGTTTACTGGGATATTAAAAAATTAGTATCTTGAAAGCATAAGCTTTAGTCGTGCGTGAGCGTGCGTGATAAAATCAACTTTTATCGTGAGTATGCGTGATCGTGAGAGTTTTAAAATGTGCTGTGCGTAAGCGTGCGTGAAAAAATATTCTTGTCGTGATCGTGCGTGATCGTGAGCGAAAACTCACTCACGCGCACATCTCTAAAAACAATATAATGCCCCTTATCGTTTTTGGCGATTTTCGCCTTCAACTAGCACATTATTGTAATAGATTAAAGACAGCAGGCTACATTTTTCTTTAATACATTACAAAAATGTCGTAGTTAAAGGCGAAAATGACCAAATACGCAAATTTTTTGTAGTTCTACGATACCAGATAAGCAGCAAGGACGTTTTACAATGATATCGAGCCATAAGCGTCAAAAAAAATCTTAAGGGAGATACTTTTCGAAAATCGTTTTTTGACGAAAATCGATTACTTACGATAATTCGGACTAACTGTCAAACTTTCAAAGTCATATCAAGTACCGTTACGCCAATACGTCAAAAGAAATTTTAGCTTAAGTGCATTTTCCCTTTCAAATTTTAATTTGTTTAAATTTCTTGTAACTACAATGTGTAGCTTAAACAAAAATTCTGTTCTTCAAGTAGAGCAAAACTAGTCTCAAAAACTACAACGATATCATTAAAACAGTTAAAGAACGGCTTGCTAAGGATAAGTTTTAAAATAATTTATTTAAATTAACTGATTTTTCATGACAATAAGAATAGCTTAACCTTAACACTCAAAATATTCTCTATGTAAAATTAACTGGAATTGTAATATAAAATAAATTAAAATTCAATTAAAAACCGGTCTAGTTATCTTTTATTTAAGTTTATTAAACTTTGAACGTTAACAAATTAATAGACTTAAAACCGTAAAAAATGAATGATTCTTTCTTTGTTTGGATCAATTTAAGTGCCGCAAGAACTAATTGCAGGTTCCGTAAAAATAAAAGACATTTCCCTTGTTTCTGCTATTTTTCCTGTTAAATAGCACAGTGCAACAAACACACGGACTTGACAGTATAGGTTCGATTCTACTATCAAATGGTAGTAAGACCCTGTACTCAGTTTGGCGACCAATTTTATTTTATGGGCCTCCAAAATTTCTGAAAATGAGTGGACTCTCAAAAAAAGGTGTCATCATTTTTTGGCCAACAGCTAATTCAGACTTGGTGATACCGCTTAAGTATATATGGCAATAATGTAGCTAAGAGTCCGCTAAACGAATTTAATTAATATTTTATGCCAAAAAAATCATTTATTCGTGAACTGTTTTTGAAAAAATATAGAAAGAAAAGAAAAAGAAAACTAAAATACGCACATTTGTCAGGTGTGTCCAGACTGTTGGCTGCGCTACTATGCTGTGGTATGCTCCAGCTAGGGCTTGACATATTAGGGTGGATTGAATTCCGTTTTCGAACGGAATTGAACTCTGTGACATGGTTTTATATGTTGAATTAAAAAAAATCTGATGCATAGTCCTTGATGTATTTAAACATAAACTCCGTAGTTAGTCACTAAAAAATTTCAATTAAATTAAAAAAATATGGATAACACTCAATACAATTTTTGGATACAAACCATGATTGAATGATGAAATGTTTTATAATATAATACTATATAACAAAGTTCACAAAACTTTTAAATATTTAAAAGTACAAACCTACGCTGTTATTTTAGTGCATATTGTTAATGCAATTTTAATAATTAAACTGAGTAATGAACCGTAGTAAGAAAGCGTAACGCTCAATACACAAGAGTGCGGACAACAATTAAAAAAAAATTATAATATCTTATATTTTTAAAAAACTTGATGAGTGAAATAAGAGAAGCAAATGCAAATATTCTAAGACCGTTATGAATTTAATCTCGTTTTTGGTCAAATTCATAGTTTCTTAATGTGAAAAATCAACAGCATGCATTACGGACACGCCATTTTGTATAAAGAGAGAAAAAAAGTAGTATTTTAGTTTTTCGTTTTAACACATAATGTGCAGTAAAGTGGTTCGGCCTCCATACAAAATAAAAATGTTAAGCCAGTCACCCCATAGGATCAAAGATTAGTTGGCAAAATACCAGAAATATATTTTTTAAATTATTTTGCCACGCCCATGGATACCGCCCTTTTAGTTTTTTATACACTGCGTTGCCATTTATGGTCCGATCATAACATATTGCATATCGTTATTCCTGGCTTGACTATGGCTTAATTTTTGCCTGTGGTGAATTTTTAATCCGACGATATAACTTTTTATTTTATTTTATTTTATTTGACCTGCCCCCTTATTCCGTAATTCGCTAAAGCGTATTTGAAATGAGAATCAGCCTTATAGGAAAATTAGTACATAGTTATTTTGTACGCTTGTATCCTCGCTGCTATGCGACCAGGATTTTGTTTAAAAGAGCAATTTGTTTTTAATGTAACCTAAATCAAATTTAGAGAGTTTCGCTATGGTGGTTCTCCAGATATAGAATAATTACAAATTAATTTGTATAGATGGGAGGGATGTCAGTTTCAACCACCTCCTCCTCCTCCACGATTTTGTTGACAAGTTCAATTTGTTCTCACTTTAAGCTACAACAAATTAGCGACTCACGCCTTGGTGCTTCTTCGGATATAAGTAAAATAATAATTACTTTATATGGGGAGTACCCGTCTCGCTCCTCCTCCTATACCTCCAAGATTTTGTTTTATTGATTTGCTATACATAATGGCACAAATGTAGCTTCAAAATAAAGTCAACATTGATTCGGAGTCCCGCACATGGTTGATTTTCTTTATTGTGTATTTAAATATCTTCCCTTTCGCAAAGGAATTTATGTACTGAAAATGGTGTACAAATTAAAATATTTTGCAACGACCCCACTTTTCTATAACCACCAATTCCTTAAGGTTTTAACTTGAATTTTATATCAAACTAACTTGAGTTTTTCTGTAAAAAAGTATTTTTCCTTGCTAATTATTCTTCCGCTCAATCATTGTTTTTCTTCGTTTTTTTTTTGGGAAAATTGTTTGCCATTTAGTTGGATTTTATTTTACAGCCAGGCACTAACAAATAAATACAACTATAAAAAAATACCTCAATTTTTTAATTCAATTTTATTATTGGTTTTTATTTTTATTTTTGGCTGCTATTGTTTTATAGTATTTTTATTGTTGTTATTCCTTTTTTAAGGTTGTTAAAGGGTGTCTGAGTATCAGGCATGAATAATCTCGTGTATTTAGTTGTTGTAAATTGAATTTGTTTATAAAAAAATACATAAAATCTGTTTTTGTTTTTAATAATTGAACCGTAAATGTCTGAGAAAAATGTTATTCGTTTTATTAGGTTGTTGTTGTTGTTTCACAAGTTGTTTTATTCGTTTTTTTTTTTGCTATTGCAGTTGAAATTAAAAAATAAACTTTTTAAAAACAATACAAAATTGTTATATAACTGAAATATTTGCCAATATTTGTAATATTTGAAATGTTAATTCAATGTAGAGTTTAAAGTTGAAAATAGCATTGCACAACATTACAAAAATAACATGGTTCCTATGAAGGGCACACAATTTATATATGCGTGTATCGGCGTTTTGAAAGTTTACATTTGAGACTGAGTTTAGGCGGAACTAAAGCTTCCAGCCCTTTTGCAGATAGTTATAGTGACTTGCCATAGGAAATTTTATAACGATTTACATTTATGGTATAATATGTGTTCAGCATTTTTGTGTAAAACATTTTCACCATCTGACTCTTCGTTGTATGGGTCCTTATGTCGCTTTGTTAAAAAGGGGTGAAAAGCTCCCCTGCCATGAAATTCTATCATAAGTCTTCAAAGACAGCCAAGCTCCAGACTCAACTGCTAGTTTGAAAAACATTTGATTATGTTGTACAGTGTAATTACGAAATACGAGGGGGTAAAGAAAATTATCTTAGTTGAACTTTTCTCTAAATCACCCAGCAAAAAAAATGTACCCAGCAAAAAAAAAATCGGAACTAGTTCCAAAGGCTTACCATTTTCATTGCTCTACTACAGGTACTGAATTTAATATTCTAAGGCTGTTGTTTATGTCAAAAATTGTTGTAGACAACCTTTTAAGCGCATACCATTCAGCTCTTTGGATCACTTCCGTCCTATGACAACTACGTGGTAAATTCATTGATATTTCACCAGAAATAGAACTACTTTGAGCGAGTTCATCAGTGCTGTAACTAATGATTTGTATGTTAATTTTTTGCTGGGTATCGATAAATTATATTTAAATTATTCTTTTAATAGTCCTTTGACTATCTTA
Source organism: Panzeria rudis (assembly GCA_956483635.1). NCBI lineage: Eukaryota > Metazoa > Arthropoda > Insecta > Diptera > Tachinidae > Panzeria > Panzeria rudis. The sequence continues at coordinate 52,724,404 of OY101448.1, read as the reverse complement.
ATTAATTATTTAAAATGGCGTAATGCACAAGCTACGTATGTAATTATTAAAAATGTACGGGTCATATTGACCCAATCTGCATGACGCCAAGTTAAAATAGAATAGATTGAAAAAGAAATTTGCAAGACAGTAATTAAAATTTTTAATATCAACTATTGGATCATCAATTGTTCATGAATTCTTTTTCTACAAATTTTGCCGCTCTCAATGCACTTGGATGGCTTTAGTCGTCCAACAAAATTTCTTCAAAATTCCAAAGTTATTGCAACAAATAAATTCTAGTAAAAAAAAAGAATAAACTAGTTCCTAGCAAAAGAATTCGAATACACAAATCCTTATTTGCTAGCAACAATTTATTATTCGTATAATCATTTTATATTTATGGAAATCCACTATCAACCTTCATGTAATTGCTCCTGATTAGTCAGACGACCACAAACAAAGTAAATACAACACAAAGATGCAATATACTCTCTCCTACTCTCCAAATTGCATTTCGTTTATGGAAATGAATGACATTAATAAATTTTCATAAACACAAACAATAACAAATGTCAATAACATGCTCTATCATCATCATGTTCACCAAAATGTATCCTTTTAAATGTTGTATGTATGTATTTTAAATACAATCGTTGTTGACTTTGTAGTACTATTGTTCCTCATTTGTAGCATAGAGAGTCTAGTCTGTTGGCTAAATAAGGATATCCTTTATGTAACATCAGTATAACATTAAACTGATTGAGAGTTATAGTAAATAAATATGATTATTACAGTATGATGTTGAATCATCCTATTAGACTACTGCATCATTATAAGCACAAACACTTTGAAGTTGAGCATAATTTTTCGGAAATGGATTTTAATTTATTTTCTTATTGGTTAGTATGAGCGATAACGGATTTTCCTATTAATCGCCAAACTATTGGTATGGTGGCAATATGACCAAGTAAATATTTCAGGAAGAGTTTAAAAGAATTTAAACTGTATCAAGTAGCTTAAAAGCTCCTGTAATAGACATTTAAGCAATAGTTCGATACAAAGGAGTATGACCAAAAAATCATTGGTATTTATAACATTTCGTTGATTAGTTTATCTGGAATGCGATCAGAGAACTTATTAGAGTAACTTCCGGTATTGTAGACTATGTGTCTAATGTGGACCAGTGACTCTTCTTAGAAACTAGTGGTGGTCAATATAGGTACAATTTCACTTGCTAAGTGGGGGCAACAAGTCTGAGCAATGATACCAACGATAATCTCAAAATCTACCAAATTTATACAAACAGCAATTTTTGGATCTACTGAAAATTCTTGCTGGGAAGATAAGGTCCTTTTTCATCAGAATCATCACATAAGTTACACCTAGAGCAAAAATTGTGTATTCAATTACACTGTACAATACGGAAAATAAAAATCGGGGTTCTGTAAGCCGATTCTGGTAGAGGAAACAAAAACAAATATTCGTGTGTCGCCGTTTTGCAAGATCATAGCGGAATTTTATTTTAGGGCGGGTTAAAGTTTCCTCCTTTTTGGCCTGTTCGTGCAGCATATCGGTACATGAAACTATGTGTTATTTACATCTGCGGTATAGGGTATGTTCAGCAACTTTGTAGAAAATGTTAAGGCAAATATTTTTGTGGAAAATATTAACCCTCTAACTCCCCCAGATAATGATCATTTTTGGCTCTTTTCTAACAAATCGTAAAAAACACCCCTAAAAAGGGCAAATGTGGGGATGAAGAAATGTTCTACAAAAATGTTAGCCATAAAGTTTTACTTTAGGTCTTCAAATACAACTAAGGTCCAGGTTCACCTTGTGCGCTAGAAATCATTGAAAAGTTAAACTATGTTTAAGGGTTAACTTGATACTTATTCACAATTAGCACTCGCCATAGGAAATCTTGTAAGTCTTTTACGTTTAAGGTTTCAGATGAGCTCAGCAGAAACATTTGTTTGCGACATTTTAAACCTGTAACTCTTCGTTATATGGGTCTTTTGGTAAATTTTTTTAAAAAAGGGGTAAAATAACTCTCCTTCAGCGGCGATATAGCTGGCAAAAATCATATACAAAAATTTTTTTCGTCCTCTTGTGCACAATAGCTCAACACATATTATACCTTAAAAATTACATAAGTACGAAATTAACCCTTAAACGTATTTTAAGTTTTGAATAATTTCTAGCGTCCGAGCTAAATCTGGAGCTTGGGTCTCTTAAAAACCGATAGTATAATTTTATGACGAATATTTTTGTAGAACATTTCAGCCCCCAATAATGCCGCTGAAGGGGAGTTTTCCCTCTTTTTTAAGAAATATATAAACAGACCCTTAAAACGAAGAGTTAAAGGATTAAAATGTTCCATAAAAATGTTTCTCCTGGTGTTTTACATAAAAATGCTGAACGCATCTTATACCTCAAACGTAAGACTTAAAAGATTTCCTATGAAGAGTACTAATTGTGAATAAGTATGGAGTTAACCCTTAAACATAGTTTAAGTTTTCAATGATTTCTGGCGTGCAAGTTGAGTCTGGAGCTTTGTTGTCCTTGAAGATCTATAGTAAAACTTTAATGCCAAAATTTTTGTAGAGAGTGGGAGAGTTAAAGGTTTAATATGTTCCACAAAAATATTTACCCTAATATTTTCTACAAAGTTGCTCAATATTCACTACACTTCAGATGTAAAGAACACATAGTTTCATGTACCGATATGCTGCACGAACAGGTCAAAGGCAGAATCTTCAACCCTCCCACCCCCCTAAAATAAAACTCCGATGTGATCTTGGAAAACGCCGAGACACGTATACTTTTTTGTCTCCTCTACCAGAATCGGTTTACAGAGCTCCGTAATTTTGAATAAAGCTCGAAATTGTTGCATAGTGTTATTAGAAAACTGTTGCAACATTTTGTTTTTGATCACAGGAGTAATTGATTCAATTACCAAATTATTTAAAACCAAGTTTAGGTTTCGACAAAATATTTTCATTGAAATTTTTTTGTGAATATTATAAATTTCGTGCTTGTTTGAAAACTTATTACTTGTTTAATTAAATTAACGTTTTTTGTTGTTGAACTTTGTTTTTATTCATTTGTGTGTAATCATAGTGTCGGGTTATATTCCTTAGAGACAACGTGGGCCTTCAATATCTATGCATTGCTATTTATCGGCTGGCTGAAGAGATGCTATCTCTTAGAAAAATCTAATTATAACTTATGAACTATTTAAATGACATGCTACTGCTGCAATCACCCCTGTACTAGAAATTAAAAAAAAAGGATAGACAAGAAGAAAACTTTGTGGGAGCACAATGAATTACCTTTTTAAGCTTCTCCTTGTCCGTTGGTTTAAATTTATCAACACTCCAGCTTTACACTAAGTGCTCTAATATTTTGCCTTAATCTTCTTTACAATGTGAAAACATTTATTTAAATTTATCAATTGTGCACTCATATCTTATTCTTTGAATTCATTTTCAATACTGTCTCTTGAAACTTTCTATAGTACATTTTTGGTCATTTGGGTAAAAAAGGAAATTTTTGTTTATGTAATTTCACTTTGGTTCAGTTAAAATCGTTTTGTGTTTTCCTATTATCCCGTGCATGTACAAATTCGTACGTGTTCTTTGAGTTGAAAGTTGTCTGCTGATGTTTTCCCTGATTCTTTCTAGAATATTTCATTTAGACTACAACTACTCATCGAAAATAGTTGTAGTCATGGACTGTGCTCTCCCTTCTTCAATGTTGCATTTATATTGTCCGTTGGTTTTGGTGTAGAGGGGTGCGGAGGATTTTGTAGCTATCGTCTGCATGCTCTACGTATAATGCATTTACTCATACGAGCATAATCAAATACAAATGATATTAAGTCAATTGTATGTGCAACTATTAACTTAAAGATTATTACGAGAACTGCATACGAGTGTTGCATGATGTTTGTGCTTTTACTCTATAAGAAAGCAATAGAAAGATATAGAAGAAAAAGCATAAAGCCTTAGTGAATTTTTTTTTGTTAACTTATAATACTTGTTTAAATAGAAATATATGCTCTAGTCGTTTGGCATTGAGTTCATATTATTATAACAACATTAATATGAAGAAATATGATGATGCTTGCTTGCAAGTCTTGCTGGTGTTTCTGTTATGGTATTTATAGTTTTTGGTTATTGGCAAAAACATTAAATAAAGATTTTCCTTTGGAACATTTTGTTTTCATTTTAAGTATTTGCACTCGAAAACAAAGTCGGTAGTGATGGATAAAAGTGTAGCATATATCAAGACCTGCACTCAGGGATGGCTTCAGAACTAGGAAAATCGGTTATGGGAAGGAGGATAGAGGGAGTAGAGTTTATGAACATATGACTTGAATCTTATGCCATTAAAGATGAAAGGAAACACCTCTGCAGGAAGTTTATTACACTCGGCTAAAGAATGAATTTTCTCTGTAATGCAAAGTGCGATTCACTGGCGTATCGACCAAAAATTGATGTGCTGTTAATGAAAGTCTTGTTGTTCGCAAAATAGAGTCGGTTTCGGGAACAAGTTGCCTGATTTCATTAGAACGCACTCCAATGTAGTAACAGCGAAATACGTCCCATATTGCGTCGATGCACCAGCGAGTCAATAGATTTGGTTACCCTACTGTCACCGATGAGCTTCTTCGCCTTCTGCTGTACGCTATCGAAGAATTTCAAAACAGACTTTGAAGCATCGACCGATATATATGAGGGCTGAATTCCATTTTTGGCCGCGTATTGGTGGTATAAATATTAAGGAGATCACATGGAGTGAAGTATCTTTTGCACCGTCTTAAGAAACCGAGCCACTTGAATGCTTCTTTTCAGACTTGAAGAATGTGAGAAAACACCAAAAGCTTCTGAGCAGATAGTTCGGCTATACGTCTGTGCGTGAGCATATAGCATTTTGTCTTGCGAGCATTAAAATCGACTCTATTTCAACGAACCCAATCGGAGATTGTTATTAGATCTTTATTTAGTGTATCATTCATGTTTTGCCTCATGGCCCTAATCTCCGACAGGCTTGGCCTATTACTGAATAAATATGAATGGAAGATGCTGTTATCATCTGCAAAGGAGTAAATAGGATTAGAACTTTAAAAGAGAAGGTAATTAAAAAAAATAACAAGTAGGGTGAATAGGAGAAAGAGCGGAGCCTTGTGGTACCTATTAATTAATCTTGAACTCATTGATGACATCTCATCTATAGCAACTCGTATAGCTCTATCCCTAAAAAAGCTCGATATAAATCAATTGAAGCCATCACCAACAACAAAAGTGAAAAAATTGGACAAAAGAAATATCTACAGCCACCACTTTACATTCACCGAAATGTTGCATGGAGTAACACTATTTTTCTGAAAAGAAGGCCAACAGGCCACCTGTAGAGCGTTCTCTACGAAAATCGTACCGCACGCGCACGTTGGGGGTTTGGCTTCTAAAAATGCGAATTAATTGAAAAATTAAATTTGTGGGAACCAAATTGATTTTTGTACCCGGTAAAAGTACATAAAATTCAACATTACTAGCAAACAAATTTCGTTTGTGACAACTACAGTTGTGGAACTCACACTTTTCAAGTTTGAGTTATTTGACGTTATTCTTGCCTGCAAAAAAAAACTGCAATTTGTTGCTCAACTTCATATAACGTATTCAAATTAAATTACACCACACTATTATGGGTTTCTAGATAGCAGATTATTATTAATTACTTTGTATGGGGAGTACCCCTTCCCTTGGACCTACCCCGTCAGTTTTTTTGCCTCAGTTCGCATACCGTCTTCAAATTGACTCACACTAAATTTGAAATCTCTTAGTAATATAGGTTTCTATATAGCAGATTATCATTAATTACTTTGTATGTGGAGTACTCCTTCCCTCGGGTACCTATTCCGTCAGTTTTTTGCCCAACTTCGTATGCCATCTGCAAATTAACTCACACTAAATTTGAAACCTCTTACTATTATATGTTTCTAGATAGCAGATTATTATTAGTTACTTTGAATGGGGAGTACCTCTTCCTCCAAATTAATTAATACCTAACTTTGAGCCTCTTACTATTAAAGGTTTCTAGATAATAGATTACTACTAATTAGTTAGTATGGAGAGTAGCCCTTCCCCCAGTCCTACTCCGCCAATTTTTTCCTAACTTCGAAGATTGTTCTCTTTAAGTGATATTGAGCAAAAAAATCTAAAATTTTAAACATGGAAAGTCACAACAAATTAGCTCTCAATTTCGGCAGCGAAACCCCCACAGTGTGGCGGTCGCTTAAGCTAGTTTTAGACCATCCCACAACGTGTTCGACTTCTGCATAAAATGCAACCCTGATGTAATGTGTTATTATTACGTTTTTAAAACTTTCCATTAAATTACTACATCAGGGTTGCATTTGGTACAAAAGTCGAACAGCTTGTGAGATAGGGTAAAAAAGCTATAAGTAGGCTGTTGGACTCCAAATACTTAACAAGATGGAAATTCAGCATACTTTGTATCACTTTGCAAAGTGCAAAATATATCGTGATTGGACGATAATATTCAGGGTTGCTAGACTGTCCCTTTTTGGGGATTGGCGTTACATTGGCAACCTTCCAACACCATGCGAACTCACCAGCTTGATACAAAGCTCCGAAGACAGATGCCAACGGACGTTATAACGTCGAAAAGCCGTGCTTCAAGACCAATGCTGGAATATCCAGGAGACTTATTTATGTTGAAATCCGTTAGAACCTTTTTATCTGCATGCACTCGAACGAATATTTTTGCCATAGTTACAGATACGCTATCAAGCAAGGGAATTACATGCAAATAGTGCAGCCAGGAGGTTAGCTTTGTCAACGGGCTCAGTGATTAGAATTGAGGAACTAGCATTATCCTTTACTGTTTTAACGAATGACCAAAAGGTTTTGCTACCCCGAGCATCAGCAACAACTTTAGCGGAAAGACACTGCTGATATAAAGCTTTTCACGCCTTAATACTCTGGCACAAGAAGCTCTCACCGATTTGCGCAGCTTTATTTCTTCCTCTCTAGATCTGACTACATTTTTGCAACCCTGATTAAACCAAAACTTCATTCTGGGTTTAGTCAAAATTCGTTTAGATAGACTGAAAGTTCTCATTTCCAGCAAAATGGTGTTTGCGACCATTTCTGTCATGGCATTGACGTTGTTGTCAAAGAAACATAGATTCCAGTTACAATGCTGAAAAAAGTCGTTGAGCTCAGTCTAACGAGCCTTTGCGTTGATATTTCTTAAACGTTTCGTAGCTGTCCGTGAAACGTTACAAAGTTCTGAGAACGAAAAAGAGGCAGAAATGGTGCAATCATCTGAGTTACCCAGAGGTTCATTAACACTCACTTCATACCTGTCAGAGCGTGAAGTGAGAAAAAGGTCGAGAGCATATTTTTGGTGCCCTTCAAGACACGAAATTTGTGTGCCAAAAGACCGATTCTAAGGCAAAGAGGCATACGGACAGAGTTAATAATAAAAAATTGGACCAATCTAAAAGTTCCAAATTCGTTCAATAAATGAGAGAGTTCTGAGTGAACAAACATTAGAAAATGTAAAGCAATTTATAACCAACTCCTTTTTTCCAAGATGATTAATAAAAAAGATTAAGTTTAGATAAAGCAGATCTATACTGCTATATTTTTATCCTCATCTCCCTACAATTGTGCATAAAATGGATCGTATTTATTTAGTACCAATTCACAAACGTTTTATTTCTTTGCAGATGAATTTTCGTGCTTTCCATACAGTACAAGCATGATGTGGTACGTATGTACGTATTCCTTCTTTGTATTGGGATTTTGTGTGTTTGCATTCCCATTTAAGAGGAGTGTAAGTATTTGTAATGGCTAAATGAGTTTATGAGCCATGTGATCTGTGTTTAGTGATTATTTGATAGTCCACAGTTGTAAGTGTAAAAATAAATGTATTCGTTGCAGTTTTTTTTTTAAATATAATTTTTGTTCAATTTGTTGCTGTTTCTATCTATTTAAAAGTTTGTAAAAAAATAAAAATTGTTGCTTTATAAAAAGTTGTTGCAGTCAGTTATTAAATCGTTTGAGCTAAAATTTATATGATTTTGATTAAATATAAATGCATTTGAATAACAATAATGGAAAAATAAAAGTAATTTTGGAGAATTGCAAAGAAAATCATATGTATGAATTCAAATACGGAATGGGCACGCTAGCGGACTTCGTTTTACTTCCAAGATGGACCGTTCATTGGTTGAGGTCTCCATTGGGAGTATACATGGTGGCTACGGTTGGTAGCAAAATCGCGGGTATAGAGTGGTTGTTAAATTGTTAATGGACTGCGGGCAACCAAATATCTCTGCATGCTGCATCAAGTAGTGTTCTTGTCAGGTGCTAAAGAAGACCAATAAAGCTGTGGTCTGCCTTTGTTGAAGGCTTCTTTGCCTTGCTGGTTGTTCCTCGGTGATCCTCGACTGCACTTCGTATTCTGCTAATGTGATATGGCCTTAGGTAGTTCAAGCACATCATCAAGATGTTTAGTTAGAATAACGCGGGCCATATAAAAGAACTTCCAAATTATGTGTATCATGTAAGTCACACAGCTGCCTTCATTGTGTACAGGGACACTGTTAAGCGCTTTAGTTTACGTGGTGCTAAGATCACCACCAGGTTAGGCCGAAAAGTATTCTAAATAGAAAACTAGCTACAAATCGTATTCCATTCCTATTTAGCTCAGGGGTATGCAAAAAATTACACTACAAAATAGACAATTTCTATAGTGAATACCTACTATTCCTTAAAAAGAGGGAGTTTGGTGATGCTCCACTATCAGAGAAAATATTTATAAACTATTGTCTAAGTTAACGTGAACATATGGAGAGATCAACGGAATTTACGCTAAAAATACCGTAGTTCATAAGAAGCTTAAAATAGCAACACTGTTTATTCCGTGAAAGCCTATGTGTGAAAGAGAGAAATATAGAGAAAGAAAGAAAGAGATAAAGAAACTCATCAGTCATTATCATCTGCTCAGATTTAACCTTAACGTTCTTGTGTGGTTGAGGTTACTTTTATTTTTTCGAACACTCCAATCTTAATATAAATGATTTAAATTTACATTAATTCAAATACTGAACTAAAAGCCGAAATAATAAAATTTCAGACTTATTTGCGTGAGTTGATCCCTCAAGAGAATGAACTATTTCCTCTTTCTTTGTGTTTTTTAACTTCCCTCAATCAAAAAATTGGTGGCTACTGATTTCACCCAAATTTTCAAAAATAGAGTTTTGAAGTCATAGAAAGCTGTTCTGACCATTCTACGATTATAGATATACATACGCAGGTGTGTGTATACGTATGTAATCCACTGATAGCATTGAAACGGCTTAGCCGATCGTAACAGAAGTTTCAAAGTTCTTAAGATTTTGGGTGAATATGTTTCAAGCTACTGTTCCGACCGATTCGCTCGATTCGAGATATCGTTCTCGAAAACTTTCGGAAAAAATATTATATTCTGATTACTGCAACGTTGTTGTTGTTCTTTTATATTCAATAAATTTTTATGAGTCGTAAAACTTAGTTTAATGCTGGAAATCTGATCTAAATCAGTTAGGTGGTTCGAGAGATATCGTTCTAGAAACATTTAAAAGAATGCTTTTTTAAATTACTCCAAAACTCTATGGATTTTCTACCGTTTGTGCTTGAAATTAGGGAGAAATTCCAGGCAGGACCTGCAAGGTCAAAACTAATCCATATATTTTATGGCTCATTATAGATATTCGTTCCCTTTTTTTTTAAATGTCAAGCTATCTAGAATATAAACTTTTTATAGCATACGAGTATCTTTATGTAGAAAAAATGAATTTTGTCTTATTAAATGACGATCATGCAACGTCCCTTTTCCTTAACAATTAAAGTGAATAAAATACAACCCATAAATAATAAAATTATGACCGTAGTGAGAAAACAACATTAAAGCTTATTACAAAAATTAAGTAGTTTGCAATTAAATTTATTTAAATGAAATGATACTGTTAACATAATTTTTAACCACTCATTAAATATAAATTTACATGACGTCAAGTGTTATAATAACGACATTGTCAACTTTGAGTAGCATCTACAGCAGACAGCCTCACCAGGCGTACGAAAAACTATTTAAATGCACATGTTTGGCCCATCATACTCGTATTACTTACTTGCTACTCGTGCTACACAGTACATTTAACTTTAAAAGTAGTTGCAATTTAAATGCCAGTTATTGCGAGTGGGTTGGCAGTGGATTTACACAGTAAAATCTGCATAAATGACAGTTGGAGAGGGATAATAACATAATAAATACACAATTTTTACGCATAAAATTTTCATGCATAAAAATACCTTAATTTATGAAAGTTTTAACACTATGACTAACTACACTTCTTGGCATCAACATTAATGTAGTCAGAACCATCAGCAGGAACAATATAATCATCATCGTCATCATCATAAACCGTGTTGTCATTGTTGCTTCCTATACCATATATGCAACAAATAAATGCCACCACCACAATCATGCGAGCCCTTAAATAATAATTGCTTTTGATTCATTGTTACAGAAGCAAGCCGAAAGCTTAAAACAATTATTTCGTGTGTAGGAAGTGGAGAAAAGTCTGCAATGGAATGGGAGGGAGAAATCAATGTTATTATAACCTGTATTTACCTTCAATGCGATAAAGTGTTTAAATGCAGGCTTACACTGAACGCAAGGCCGAGAAGAAAATATTTTTGTTTTTCAAAATAAGATTTCGGGAATAAAGTAATATAATTAGGATTCATTAGATTGAAATATAATTTGTAAAAAAAACATGCTAGACAACTATTAGAGTTAAAGAATTCAATTTAATGACGTATTTATGTCTAACATTGTTGAGTTGTGTCAGATGATCGCTTAATAAATAATACTTTTAACGTCTTTGAAAAGTTTATATATCCTAACTTTATTTGAGATTTATTTACAGCTTAGACCGGTTCTAAATGAGCGAAATCGGCTTAAGCAATGCATTTTCCTAGAATTAATAAAACAGGTTATGTGGAAGAGAAGACAATATCGACCGCAAAGGAAGTGTGGTTGACTTCTTCTGGTTTAATGCAAACCAATGCATTGATGCAGCCATTTTCATATAATGGCACCCTGAATTTCCATAGGAATGATTTACGGCTTGGTTTTCCCTGTGGTCACTTTGGACTAAACTGGCCTATGTGCAAATGTAACCAAGTTCGTTCACTCTTCTGTCGTTTATGCTTGAAAGAGGATGAGACAACGACACACATTCTTTGTGAGTGTATTGTCTTATTCATTCTGAATTTCTCTGTTCGGATGATATTAAGCGGGATTCTCCAACCTCTGTGCTGACTTTCATAAGGAGAGTCATGCAGAGCTTGATTTAATTTATAGATCTATGGCACAAAAGATCCACTAGGTGTCTTTGGACCAGATCTTTCCCCTATTCTAATCTCTACGTGGAAGAGGAGCACTACGTCCTATTGCTTGTGGTATCAGGAAAGTTCACTTCAAGGAGCTTATTTAACATATGAACTATATGATTAAAAGTGAAGCTTCTTGTAATTCGTTGGGCCATTCACTGGTAGTCGGACACAATTTGCTGTGGCTTTAACGAAGACCAGAAAGTATGCAAAAATTTTCGTTTGTCGTAAGGGAGCTAGCTAATTTTATTTTACCACAACACATTACATTGCATTGTATAATGATAAAAAAGTGAAGTAGAGCCCACATCGCAAGCATTCGCCAGAATATCTCAGTAGCCCCGATGAGTATCTTCGGTATCTCCACCGCTCTGGAGTACCACCTCATAAAATAGCTGTAGGTGTCATCAATAATAACAAATAGTATTTAGAAAATATTTAAGATCCTAATTGATCATATCATTCACATTATTGTTAATGGTCTCAACATCCGACTTTCTTGGCCTTTGAAAGGGAACGAATGGCAAATAAATACTACTGAAAAGAAATATATAGTGCAGAAGAAATAATAGAGACGTGCGGTATACTTGAATTAACCCGATCTTTTAGAGCTCGTACAGGCAGATATGATCACAATTATTGCCAGTACCAGCGGTACTGGTCGAAACAATATGATATGCATTTGCTGAAATGGGAGGGAGGTTAGTAGGTATCGGATAGAGATTCGTTACAAAAGCTGTGCATAAGAAAATAGTAGAACTCCACAAAATAGCAACTTTGCCACATTTCTAATTTCTTGAGGAAGTGCAGTTATTAGCTAATTTATTTTTGCGGATTGCGAAAACCTTCTAACGGAACAGCGCTGGAGTAACATTCGGACTGAAGAACTTTGTATCTACACAAAGAGCTCGGAAGAATATCTTTGACATATCTACTAATGCTCTGCTCTCTTCATGCTAGCTTAGCGCCAGTGCTTCACTTAGCTCCCAAGGTCTGTCCTTCGACTCAGAGAGTCAGGCGATTTAAGGCATGACCATTTTGGACATGGTACCATTCTACTAAATATAGGAGGACAACTTTTTGGAAGACAAACGGACTGCATAACTCTTGCCGTGAACTTTGACAAACCCTTTACAATCGAGTTTCCGAGTAGGGTCGACTAGAAGGGATTTTACATAACTCCGGTCTTTACGAACGGCTCCAAAATGGACACTCGAACTGGATCGGAGGTATTCTCTGAAGATATTCACCTTTCGGTATCGCTCAGGTTACCCAACACGTCCAGCGTATTACAGGTGAAGATTTATGCCATAATTGATAGGCGCATCTCAGATAGTATGACCGCTATTACGGTGATTATGTTCAAAGGTAGTAAAATCGAAGTGTGCTCTGTCTTGCATTCAATCACTGTTCTACCAGAGCGAGAGTTTGGGGTTCAGAATATGAAGGCATTCAAGGGAATGAAATAGTTGAACAAGCTCTGTCTTGGATGCAGTAGACGCACAAAGGGATATTCATATTCCCTTAGCTGAGTTGTCAAATGAGTTTAAGGAGTGGGCGCTAAGGAAGACGGTACTAAGGTGGTTAGCAATTACCATTTGTAGAGTTTGCAAAACTCTTTGGCCCTCACTCAGGAGAATTAGGACCCAGCAGCCCCTAAAACATGGAAGAAGGTCGCTTGCACTCCTAGTTAGATTCATTATAGGGTACTGTGTGATCGGATATATGTTGGAGCGTCTAGCCCTTCCCCATGATGGACACTCCGAAAGATGCTTCGAGGAAGAAGACTAAGTGTAATATTTTCTCTGTGACTGCACGGCTCTGCAGGAGCATATCTAGGTAATCATTCCCTGCTGGACCTGGTCTGCCTCAGGTATGTGTACCACTGGCTGGCCTGTTAGTATTTGTGAAAACTTCTGGGTGGCTCTTAGGGGCTGGAATACCAGATTTAGATAGTCTCCTGGGTATCCCAATGGCCCCAATGGCATTCGAATGTACTCGAAGCACATTTAACCTAACCTGCTGATATTCCTTCAAGCTTAGACAGCTTATAGTGTTTCCGGTAAGTAAGGACTAATTACGAATAGTTCAGCCAGATTTATCAAACATTTCAGTCCATATTTGATCAGTTTTTGTAATAGCCTGAATTCAGAAGCTGTATGTATTCCTTAATGCTTTAAAGAAGTGAAGAAGTTTTTACTTTAGCACGAAGCCGCTGCTAGCATAGAGTTTCTCCGCACTTGAGTACTTGGGACACGAAGCTTTCTTCCTATCGTGTAGCGAATCAGTATCGGTATTTCTGTTATTAATTAACTTTATTTTAACATAACAGGCTCTTTTTTAAATACAAACCTCGCTGCCTCTCTGTCTGTAAAAGGCAAGAAATATTCCAAAATAATAGTATTTTTTTTATTAACCAAAAAAGGTTGCGTGTGTTGTGTTTGTTGAATATGGCCTTTAATAATTGTCTACAAAACATGCAACAGCACAAATATACAAACATAAAAACACACATTTTATTCACAAACACACTCATACTGGCAGGACATTCAATAGCAACCCTGTCGGAAAATCACTAGCTTTCTGCAAAAATAATCAACTTATAGTTAACTTTTCTTAGACTAACTAAGAGCTAACTGCAATGTAATCCAGATAATAAATTCTTAAGTTGAGTACATAATCGGGTTTGGTGAGAGCCAACAACTTTACTCTCAGCTATTTCAAGTTTATATTAACTTTTTGCTGTTGTTATTTTAAATGATACCTTAGCTGGGTGGTCAGTGCGCTAACTATAAAACGTGTGATACATAGTTCGAACCCCAGCAACACCTTTTTGTAAATATACTAACTGCCAGGTGACTTAAATAAAGTCAACTTTAAGTTAGTTGAAAACTAGTGCATAGTGGGAAAATTGAATACCGCCTAGGACATCGCAATGTTAAAATAGTTAGTTGTTTCCATTTGAAAGTAGTCCAAGTGTCAGTCAGAACTAGTTGCGAAATAGTTAGCTTAAAGTTAACTCAGTTTCCGACAGGGAACATATACTTCATCACCTACACTAGACAGTGAGACAATGTTTTAAGGTACATGTGCCTGAATGTCTCTTTATAGTACAGGAGCAAACAGTTTTATCACGAAAACAAAAGGACATACATACATACGACTACAATCGAATACATGGGGCTAAAGCTTGTATTTGTTGCTTCTTCACATGTTTATTTGTTGCTGTTGTTTGTCCTTAAGTTTGCTAGCTGGAAACTATTTTACAATGAAATTGGGTAGAGCAGAAAATTACATTACATCATGACCAGTAGAGACAAACTCTACTCACTCATACCTTGTCCATATACAATGTACGGGTATTCGGCTTTTTTTGCAGGCGTCTCCTAGACGTCTGAAATTGCTAGATGTACGTAAAATTGCATTTCATGTCACATGAATTTCGTTTTGTTCATTCATAATGAAAATGCAACGACAAAAACGTAAACGGAACTTGAAAAAAAAAAACATAATATTATAAAAGCACATTCACTCACACGGCCAAAGGATGCAAATAATGACCAGTGATTGTTTAAGGAATGACATTTACAATAAATTTATAGAAGAGCAATACAATTGCACTAGACGTAGTAGGATTGCATGTTGTATGTTGTTCTTTTTTTTACCTCAACGTAATGGATTTAAGTTAAAAATGTACAAAACAAAGGACAATTGATGTCTATGTATGTAAGTCTTAGGAAGTTGTGTGCGTGTGTGAAGAATACTTATTTGTGTAAGTGAGCATGTGTGCGTGTTTTTAAAGGTAATCAAAGGTAATGAACAGTAAATGAGATAAAATTAACAAGGACATCTTAAATAGTCCATGAAATGAACAAATTTTATGCAAAAAAAAAAATAACAAAATGAAAAATAATTGTGCTTGATGAAGACGCCAGCCAACATGATGAAGTTTAAAATTGGTCTTATTGAAAGGACTCTTAGATGATTACAACTGAACAAAATTGGCTCAACGAAAAAACAGGACAACTAGTTGTAGAAGTAATTTCATTTCAAAAAGAATTTAATGCAAAGACAAAAAAAATTTGACTTTAAAAAAGGAACATTTTAGAAAACATACATTTACAAATGACAACATACTAAATACATACTCTTCATACATACTCTTCTGAATGGTTAAGCCATGATAAGGCCAACATGTTGATAACTCATTGTGGAAGAGTTAGTTATGAAAAGTTCATTTGATATAACTACTTTGTTGGTGAGTTCAATTTCTTTAATAGTTAGAAACTAAAAATTGTTATAGTTTGCCTTACGAGTTAAAGTAAGATTTGAAAGAAATTTTCAATTAAAAAATTGCAAGTGCAGTACAATAGAGTAAGTTCGGGTTAGGTGGTATACCAATTTTTTATTTAGCTATAGTTTTTAGAAACTTGAAGCGATTAGAACATAAATCATCTGGCGTTCTTTTACAAGTTTCAGACTTACATTCGGGAAAGTAAAAAAGTCTTTGAAGCTTAAGTTTCAGATAAATTGCAAAAAAGTAAAAAAAAACTATTTAAAAAAATCTGCGGGTAATGTGTAGTCTGATAATGTGATAATGTGATACACCCTACCTTTATATATTCCGCTACCCATTTTCTTACGTCCTCTCTTTTTGACATGTTTATTTTCGTGAAAGAGTAATGTTATACAGTACACCACTTTAGCCGCCTTATACCACATTAGCCGACCAATCGGTTTATTCAAATAATTATTAAATTAAAAATATACACTAAGCCCCATATTCATAAAAAATAATGTGGGCTTGAAGTGTACAGTAAAAAAAATTTTTAATGGAAATTTTACTTTAATATATACTTCAAGCACACATTATTTTTTATGAATATGAGGGTAAATATGCAATATGGTTGCATGTTTTCTTCATTAATAAAAAATCTCACCTTTGATTTTGAAATTGAAGTAATGATGTTTAAAGCACTTCTTTTTAGAAAAAAAAACTAACAGCCATATTCATAAAAAATAATGTGGGATTGAAGTGTACATTAAAACCAAATTTCCATACAAATTTTTACTAAACTTCACTTAAAGTCCACAATAGTATATTATGAGTATGGCAGTAAGTCTTTAACAAAAAAAGTCAACCTCGCGACTACGAATATTTTTTATGATTGACTATTTTCATGATATGCAAAAATCTAATACACTAACACACTCTTAACTTCCTGAGAGCATTAAACTATTAAGATTCGTAGGGTTATTCCTACCATCTTAGTTTTAGAGAAAAATGGCTATACTGCCTATAACTCATTACTTGAACTTTCTAGATGGGTGACTCTCATTCTAAACGTACATTTTGTTTTTGTATTTTTTACCAATGTAACTAAATGAAATATGAGAAGGTAGGATTCTTCTTATAGGTTTCGCCTCATTCAATGGATCCTGAAATAAAATTATATATTTCGATTTTTTAACATTTTGGCGTATTTATGAGCCCGACATTTGCTTTTGCGGTTGTTCCGGGAATTTTCGAAAAAAATACACCACAAAAAATGAGTATAGGGTTTGAAAGCACTATAAATCTGCTCTCTAAAAATAAAAAACTATAATAATCGCAGTACGAAATTAAAAGTTGTGACCACTTTTACTTGGGTTTGCAAAGAAAAATAAAATTTGTTATCTTTTAAAATATTTCTTCACAAACATTTATTCATGAGCAAAAATTAAGCTAGCAGCTCTTCCTTCAAATAAGACTAATTTTAATAAAATCGACCAACAATGTTAAAAGCTATGTCAATTTCAAATAATAGTTCGTAGCAAAATACGGCCTACCGAATTCATTCTCTGAAAATATAACAACCCACAGTGCGAAAGAAGCAAAAGTTTTTCAAAGAAAATCAGAAATCTGTAAACAGGTAATGTTCTTTATATCGTTTATACCCTTCAGCTGCTGCTAACTTTTCTTACCGTTCTAAAATTTATAGATAAATTCTATTTAAAAAAATTTTTAACGTAACGCTCAATACATTTTTATAGGAATTCAATATATTTTTCAGAACACACACTATTTTTTGAATTCAATACAAGTCAGATGTATAATCTTCGATGTATTTTATCATAAGCTCTTACTTATTCGCTAAAAAATTTCAATTAAATTAAAAAAATATCGATAACTTTCAATACATTTTTTTTTGATACAAACGATGGTTGACTGATGAAATGTTTCGCAATATAATACTATTTAATAAAGTACACAAAACTTTTAAATATTAGAAGTAGAAACCTACGCTGTTATTTTAGTGTATGTTGTTAATTCAATTTTAATAATTAAACTGAGGAATGAAGCGTAATAATAAAGAGTAACGCCCAATACAAAAGACTGCGGACAACAACAATTTAAAAAAATATATAATTTCTAATATATTTCAAAAACTTGATGTGTAAAATAAGAGAAGCAAATGCAAATATTCTAAAACCGCTATAAATTTAATCTCGTTTTTGGAAAATTTCATAGTTCCTTAATGTGTATAACTAACAGCATGCATTACGGACACGCCATTTTGTATGAAGAGAGTAAAACAGAATTTTCGTTCTTCGTTTTTAACATATAATGGACAGTCTTCTATTAAATCATGCTAAAGCAGTTTTCATGTTAAAATTTATGCGTTTATATTATGAAATATTTTACTATACTTTCAACGGACACGAAAAAAATAAATTGAAATGAGAATCAACCATAAATAGGTATAGTGGTGGAAAGGTCATGACAAAAGTTTAGTTTTGTTGCATAGTGTTATTATAAATAGGAAGAAATGTGTAGAAAGATTATAAAGAACTTCATATTACCCCCAAAAACCGTTAAGGCAACTCTGTTCCATTCAAAAATTATTTTTCCCAGGGCTGCCAGCTACTTTTTCGGCTATTCTTACATAAATAAGAAAAATTCCCCAAATATACGAGGTATTTCTCTATTATAACGAGGGCTCGGACTGTCATGCAAATGCATGTTTTTTGTGGTGATAGATAAAGTGGTATTGACTAATTATCTACGAGAACCATAAAATTTTAAGTAGTTTGGCATCGATTTGTAGTTTCATATTTTGGTGGTAAGGGCATATTTTTACACATTTTGCCGATAAATGCATATATTTGGAATTATAAAAATGTTTTTAATGCATATTTCTCAATTTTTAAAAAAGTAGGTAAATGCATATTTTTGCGCATATTTTTCATTTTTAGGTGCATTTTTTAAGCGCTTATTATCAATTTTTAGTTACATGAAAATCCGAGTCCTGATTATAGCATATTTCTAAATAGGTACCTATTTGTATACAGAAAATTTATAAATCCTCAACTATGGGAATAAATCTCTAGTGCTGGCAGCCATGCTTAATCTAATGCAACTCTCTCTCTAGAGAAGGCAATATGACAGCAAAGAAAACGCAAATGTTACAAGGGAGTAGTGCAACAAAAGTAAAAATAATACACTAATATATACCACATAGTATATAATTAGAAGATAATGATAAATAAACCGGCAAATCGACAATACGATAGAAGCCCCCAAAAATATTAAACAGCTGCTTTCCAGCGCAAAAATACATTGACTCCAATGGGAGAACATTCATTAAATGAAGAGAGCCAGCAAGCATGCTTAAAACATGGAAACAAAGTGGATATGAAACACTACATTAACTAGATACTTGTGTGCGGATGTGTTAAACAGTGTTGAGAAGAGCGGTAAAAAAGTACATTAAAGAAAAATATATTTAAATAAGCATTGACTTTAATTTACTTTAACATAATGCTACCAATAAATATTAAATCAAGAAAAATTTTCTAGATACCAGCTGTGTATAAATAAATATTAATATAAATAAAAAATCTCAATTAATTTTTTTATTAATATAAAAAACTTTTTATTGAAAAAGAGCACATTGTACCGTGGTACACCGAGTAGGAACGAAGTTCCTTACGTTTTATTTGCATAAAGAAATAAAATTATATGTTATGTTTCGTCATGTTTACATAATATGACATGACAAGAAAAGACATAGCATAGCATGATATGATAGGACATGAAATTACATGTACATCTGAGGATGTGTAATAGTACCACTAATCCCCATAACCACCACCGACCACGTATCAATCGGTTTGGAAGCAACTACCGGGGCAACTGTAGGGGTCACCACAGGGTCAGCATTATTAACCTCAGAAGCAACATTAACCTCAGAAGCCAAAATCAACCTTGGTGGTGCAGTAGTTATCTTAAGGCTTCAACGGCTAACACCACTTCCATCAATGAACCAGTGGCCATTTTCAACTCTATCATGGAATCATCACCATATTTAATCTTACCGCCACGAAAACAGCCCAAGAAGCAACCTCTGCATCAGCAGCATCCGGCAGAAGCAGCGCTACTGGCCTTAGGCAACGATGGCTTAGATCTACTCCCCTTCGCAATCTTATCAACCTCGATATCTTTATTGCTATGCTTCACTTTCTTAATGACTGCAGGTTGGCCCATAGCCTAGTCGTTATTGTCCGCCTTAAGTACCATGTTTTAAATTAGTGATTTTTTTGGGAATTACTAAAATTTATTTTTTAAAATTTATAATCGCACTATTTCCCAAAATTAATATTTTACTTATTTAGTATAATATTAATTCAATGTGTTTTTATAAACAATTAATATTCTACCGAATAAGTAAAATATTAATTTTGGGAAATAGTGCGATTATAAATTTAAAAAACATAAAATGGTTGTTGTTGTTGTTTTTTAGTTTAAATAAGATAAACATTTATTGAAACTGATAAACCATTTATATAATTTAAGGCAAATTTCAAACAAACGCTTGTTTAAAAAAAAATTTGAGAAATATTTTGTGTGTTATACATTGTGTCGCGTGTTTACTTTCAAATCGAAATACATAATAACCCCCACACTTGGCAATATGTAGTTGACGGGGAAAGTAAATAATTATATATCTACTTACATACCTACACAGAAAAAATAATAATAGGGTTTTTTAAACAAACATGTTTTTGAAACTGATTTAAAATATTTAATATTGTCTCCATTTTGTTTGATAAATAATTTTATTTGACTTATTATTTCATTTCATTTTTGGTTGGACAATATTGATATAATTATGAAATTGTTTGATTTGTTTCTTAAAATTCTGTAAACAATTTTTAATCGAAAAAGTTTTTAATTGAAAAAAATCAGAAATATTTTTCAAACAACTATTAAAAATTTTTTGCATATGAATTAAAAATTTTTTTTGTAGGACCTAAATTGGAATGTATGTAAATAATAATAATAGTAATAATAATAAAGGAAATACAATTATTTGCAATTCAGTACAATTTAGTAGGTACTAACACTTACAACCTCAGGTCTCATCTCTATCATTGGACTCGTGCACAAAAGACTTTTAGTAATATGAGTACATACTTTAAATGGGGAGCAACAAACGAAACACAGAAACATAGAGATTGAAAAAGAAACCAAGCAAGTTTATTATTAAATTTAAAGGAGAGATGGAGCATAAATGAAAAATAGCTCTCAGATATAAACAACAATTATGAGAAAAAAACATGCACATGTTTTCATTTCAAAGAAACAATGTGACCAGATGTAAGAAAACTACAGTGCTATATTGGTTTGAAGAAGAAGTGAAAACCATAATATTCTTAGAAGTACCACTGTTCGGGCAGAAACGTGCAACTACGTTAATACATACATATGTATGTACTTACCAGACTAAAGTTTTTCATTTAACTAAAAACGTTTAATTAAAATCAAGATTTTGGGCCCGATCCCTCTAAATCGGCTCGAAACTAGCTATGGTAGTTAAGTCTTGTACAACTAACATTTCACCAAAAAACTGCTATATAAAAGTGGCGATATGGTCACACCACTGCAAAGAAACATCACACGGAAAAGCCGGTTTATGTAAAAGAGCAAAGCAACAAAGAAACGAAACTAAATAAGTTTTTGCTCTCTATATGGAAATACACATATAATATTCTCTTCTTATTATATGCCTGATGCACTTAACGAGATATTAACTAATATTACACGAAAGGGACTCGTTTTAATGCAAACGATTAAATTTATTAAAATACAAAAAAAAAAAATGACTGATACATATTCAGCCGGTACCAGAATTATTCGAGTTGGAGAGAAGCATACAAACCGGGGATGGAAATATGTGCTACATACAGTGAATAGGATGTTAACAAGAACATCTCTTATAAGTAGACCTGTCCCAAATAGTTCATTTTAGTGATCGGTCTTTCTAGTTCAAAGTTATTATTTTAGTTCAATCGCTGTTTTATTTCAATCGCTCATTTAGTTCAATCGCTTTTTTATATCAATCGCTCTTTTAGTTCGATCGGTTTTGAACTATGTTTTGTGTTTCTTGAGAAAATGCATGGCAGGAATAAATTTTTATGAAAGTGTGCGTAAAATAAAAGCACGTGTGCATGTTCCAAATTTTGGCACATGAGCTGCACACTCACTTATCCTAAGCACATGAGCTGCACTCTCAATTACCTATTTTTGGCATTAAAAAAATAAATTATCTTTTCACGTTTTTTTTAGCCGAGTTAAAAAAGGAGGAGATTTATCAATTAGTGTGTATTTTTTATTTTTTAATTTTTTATGTTTGTACGCGCTTAGCTCCGTCATTTGTGAACCAATTTTCAAAACGGTTTTTTGTTTGAAAGGGTTTGCCGCCAGTTTGGAGCAATTTTTTTTTAAATCGGTGGGGAAATTTGCTCCCTTTACGGGTAATTCTGTCATTTGTGAACCGCTGTCAAAATTCCTTTTTTGATTGAAAGGGTTTGTTTGCAGTTTGGTCCCTTAATATACTTTTTAAGCTTGTTGGGGAAATTTGCTCCCCCCAACGCATAACTCTGTCATTTGTGAACTGATTTTAAAGCTCTTGTTTTGTTTAAAAGTTTATTTTATTTATATATATTTTATAGTTTCAAATATATATTTGTTTTTTGCCTCGACTTTGTTCTCCATTTCTAAATATCTGCATTAATAGCATAGCCAAATTTTTCAGAAAAATATTTTATTATTGATATATGTAACATATATTTTTAGCCATTGATCTCAAACTTAATTATATGTACTTACATACGTTTTCTGTGAGCTTTTTGTTTCGTATATGATAAAAAATCTATTTTCCAACTCTGATGTGGGAATATTCTCAGTATGTTTAATACATGCATATCTTTTCTATTTTCTCCTAGCGTTGGTACTTAGTACATTCCTCCGCTTCCATTTCCGTTTCATCAGGAAATTTTTAAGTTTATTTTAGAAGAATTAGTATGTAATTGAATGCGGTAAATTTGTTGAATAGAACGTTTGGCTAAACATACTTTTGGGCGGCCTTCTGTGATCGCCCTCGTTCACAATAGTTTTAGCCAATTGGGTGAGGGGACACCAAACAAGCAAACCAAAGGAACCAAGGCAGCAACAAGAATAACAACAATTTTTCTGTCTCAGTTATTACAACTTGTAGTAGACTCTACTAAGTAGACATAGTAGTTCTTGTGTTGCTGCTGCTAAATTCATAGCATGTAGTTGTAATACGAGTCCAACTAGAATAAAAAAAATATATTGACTCTCTTTTTAATATTTATGAGTATTTACGTGCTTATGTGGATGCATGTTCAGCAGCGTTGCCAACTCGGTGCTTTTACACCGTTTTTAGTGCTTTTTCAACTTTTCGACGACAAAAATTTTGAAGTTAGTGCTCCGTACTTTTTAGTGTAATTTTTGTGCTTTTTTATGACGGTGGCACTAAACCAAAAATTCAAAAATAAATTTCTTTATCTGAAAATTTGTTTAAGTGTAAAATTCTTTGTTAATGCAACTATTTTCTGAACACATTATCTATGCAGTCTGGCAGAAGAATAAAAAAATGTACATTCGAGCAATCAGTTTCGTTTTTGATAACAAAAACCCAGGTATAGAAATTTTTTTTTCAAATTTCATGTGATAAAGAATTTCGCTATATTGATAACAAAATTATTTGAAAAAATACATCAATTTAAAGAATTGAAATCACATTCAACAGAGCGACCTGACAAGTAGTGATAAGCATAATACACTTCAGCACTGACGATGGAAGTGTAGCGGCTTCCGAAAGTGGTGCTACTCTGTTCTGCTGAGTACGTTGAAAAATTAAGTTGATGTTAATTTTTCCCTTGTACCTTGGAATATTAATCTTGCCCAATTATTTCTAAATATAACGTTACGAACCTTAGCCTAATAATCAATTTGGATTCAAAAGCAATACGTTCCAAATAATCATATTAATAAATAGCTTTGAGCTTTTCACATGTTTACATGTTCATATATACTTAAGTATAAAATCAAATCAAAAAAGTTTGACTTGAGTAGAACAAAAATCAGTTTAATAGCAACTTGAAAATGATTTAATTCCCGTATTCAATTTCCACAAAAAAGAATTGAAATCACATTCAACAGAGCCACCTGACAAGTGGTGATAAGCAAAATACACATGAGCACGGACGATGGAAGAGTAGCGGCTTCCGAAAGTCGGCCTACTCTGTTCTGCTGTGTACGTTGAAAAGTTGAGTTATGTTAATTTTTCTCTTGTTCCTTGGAATATTAATCTTGTCCAATTCTTTCTGAATATAACGTTACGAAGCTCAGCCTAATAATCAATTTTGATTCACAAGTAAATACGTTCGAAATAATCATATTAATAGTATCTTAATTTTATTTGTTTTTTTTTCGCAGAATGCAGCTAACTGCAGTTGCAAAGTTTTCAATTTGGGATGAAAACAAATTGAAAAGTTAGAGTTTTCCTTATGATAACCTTACAGTTATATTTCATAAAGAAACCGCTGTAACTTTTGAATCTGTTTTCATCCCAACTGCAAAACTTTGCACAGTTAAATGCATTTTTTAAATAAATAAAGAAAATGAAAGTGCCATTTTCAGGATATAATGGGTGATTTTATAAGAACTATCGGAAAGTAAAAAAGAAAAAAACACATAAAATTCAGAAAAATGCATGAAATATTTATTTGGATCGATAGTTGGGTCGATATAATTTAATGTTTGAAGATTATTTCATGCAAATGTTGGCCGCGACTGCGCCTCAAATGGTCCATCCGCTTAGTCCAATTTTGGCATACTCTTTCCAACATTTCGGCCGGTATCTCACGAATAATGTTGGCAATGTTGGCTTCCAGTGCGTCAATCGAAGCGGGCTTGTCGCTATAGACATTAGCCTTAACATAGCCCCACAAAAAATAGTCTAGAGGCGTTAAATCGCACGATCTTGGCGGCCAATTGACTGGTCCCAAGCGTGAAATAAACTGTTCACCGAACTCGCCTCTCAATTGGTCCATTGTTTCGCGTGCTGTGTGGCATGTGGCACCGTCTTGTTGAAACCACATGTCATGCAAGTCAAGCTCTTCCATTTTGGGCAGAAAAAAGTTTGTTATCATCGCACGGTAGCGCTCACCATTCACAGTAACGTTGTGATTCGCATCATCTTTGAAGAAATACGGCCCAATGATGCCGCCAGCCCATAATCCGCACCAAACGGTTGTTTTTTGTGGATGCATTGGTAGCTCTTGCAATGCTTCTGGCTGCTCTTCACTCCAAATACGGCAGTTTTGCTTGTTCACGTATCCATTCAACCAGAAATGAGCCTCGTCGCTGAACACAATTCTTAACAGATGAACTTTCTTAACAGAGCACGCATTTTGGTAATAAAATTCAATAATTTGCAAGCGTTGTTCGTTTGTAAGACGATTCATGATTAAATTATAGACCAAACTGAAGATGTTTGACAGTGACACAAGATACAAAACGTGCGTGAGCTGTCAAAACTAGTGTTGCCAAAAAGATAATAGCAAAAAAATCACTCGTTATAAGGATAAATGATAATTTAGCAATTTAGGGATACTTGTAGCAGGAAGCTTTGTCCTTTTTAATAAATACTTGTAAAGAGGACTCTAAAACATTTCGAATGTCTCCAAAACTATTAATATGCCATAGCATGGCATCAGATTATTCAGTCTTGAACATGACAAACTTTTCTCAAAAATTGCAGAGACTCCTAAGCTTAGACGACTATCAAATGGGAAGCATAAGAGGTATCGGACTAATTGTTGAGCCATGCTATGCGCACGCAAGATTAGAATATGCATGCCAGTGTTGTCAGGGTAAGAATAAAAAAGTTACTTTTTTCGTCAAAAGTTACATTTTTAAATATTCCTTGAATAAATAGTAAATTTATGTGATTTAAATACAAAAAATATTTTTATTTCATATTTTTAGTGATAATCTAGTATGTGATGGAAAAATCGATTGATTTCAAATCGCGCGGATCTGTAAACCGCACGATATAGTGAAGTCGAATTTAGGTTCGAATAAAATATTATACCAATAAAATAATAAAACAAAGTCATTTATTGAACAAAAACATAAATTAGAATAAAAATCGATAAACTTTTTAGTTTTCTTTGTCTTCTTCACAGTTAACTATTTTTTCGTATGAAATGTGACAACAAAGTTGATTTGATAACGATGCAAGCGTATGATTTTTATATTAAGATATGTTAAGAAAAAACTCCTTTCAGACACGGGCAATTATTTTCTTCGTTAGTGACTCAAGTACTTTTTCAAAATTATTACTTCGTCCCGTGTCAAGTACCAAAAGTTCCGAAAACAATATAATACATGTTACGTTGAGCCTTCAAAACTTACGAGAAATATAACAAATGTAGCCAAACGGCATCACTGATACATACGTATATGTGAAATTTCATTATAATTCGAGAGGGTAAAAATCCAGAGCTTTCGACCATTTTAAACCGACTTCAAAAAAAGGAGAAAGGTTATCAATTCGTCATGTATTTTTTTATGTATGTTCCCTCAAAACTCCGCCATTTATAAACCGATTTCGGATTTTTTCTCTATTCAAAAGGAATTACTTCCAGATTGGTCACGTTGAAAAGTGGGCGGGGTCGCGCCCAAACAAAGTAATTGCACATTCGTTTTCAACTAATTCTACTCAACCGATTCTTATGAAACTTTACATACACATTAAGCTTCTGTTTAAATACTACATCAGTATCAAAAAAGTGGGCTGTGCCACTCCCTTGCAAAAGTAAATATTTTTTCAACACTTTCAACTAAACCGATTCTTATGAAACTTTGCGTACACCTTTAGTTATCGATACAATACAATATTATGCCACGCCCATGAAAAGTAAATATTCATTTTAACTACTTCTACTTATCCGATTCCTATGAGACTTCGCATACACAATTAGTTCTCGTAAAACTATATGATGATAAAGTATGGGGGCGGTGCCCATTTTGTAGTCGTTTTCTTTTGCAAGAATTATTTAAGTTACTCTATACATATAATTTTTGTTTTAAGAAAAACGAAAATTTTCAAATTTATGCTTTTTCAATAAAAAAAACGCGGTTTTCCTTGTTTCAGTGCTTTTTGAAATATAAAAGTTGACAACGCTGATGTTCAGCATAAACATAAAATTGCATATTTTTTTTTGCAAAATCATTTCTCTGTGTGTGTGCTTTCTGCATCTATTCTCGTTATGTTTATCATTGATGTGCTTTCGTCATGTTGTTTAGTGTAAGTTTTGCAATGTTACAGTAAAGACGCGTTTTTTCGTTACAAATTCCGTTTAACTAACGGCTTGTTAAGGCAATCAAAACTAAACATGTTTAAGAACAACATGTAGAATAAATAGAATTTTTTTTGAAGATTTCTGATAAGTGAATAAAACAGATTCTTGTGGCAAAACTAAGAAAATAATTTGAAAAAGTTTGTTACAACGAAATAGTGCATACAACTTAAAACCGGTTAATTAAATGATTTAAATAATAAAATGTGAAGTGCAAAGAAAAAGAATTGAAAAAAGTTCTAGATGTGAAATTTAAATTAAAAAAATTAAGGAAATTAAAAAGTGAAATAAATTAAAAATTAAACGTACTTCTTCCTCTGCAAATAATTTAAGTAAAAGAGTGTTGTGCACATTGAGTTCTACAAATTGTGTTGTCGTATGGTGCTGCTGTTGCCGTTTAGTAATTTTTTATTATTATCAGCATTAAAACATTTCATAAGAATATTTCCCCCCTAAAAACAAATCAAGGAATTTAGGAAAATACATGTAAATAAAAATAAAACAGAAATTATAAAACAATCACCAAAATATAAAGCTACAACCAGCTGTAATTTTAATAAACACAAAAACAAGGCAAGTGCCATAATTTACACTCTCCATCAGGAATAAACCCCCTTTGAAAGATAATTTTATTTCATTTATTGTTTTGTTTTTTATTACCGCCGGAAACCACCAAAAACCGTATATAAACGAATTTACAACATTGTCTAGTCACAACACAAACTTTATTGTTGCTGCTGTTACAGTTGTTATTGCTTTTTGCACAAAAAATTTTTTGTTTCTTTGTTTGTTGTTACTACTTAAGGGCATGTTGTGAAATTTGGGGGAAATATTTGCCACGTCGAAACAAAGCAAAGGAGGGAAAAATTAAAGAAAAATTATGTGGTTTTCTATAAAAAAAACAATAAATTTGTTAGGCTGTTATTATTTTTAAATAATGAAAAAGGTTTTAATTAAATACATACTTTAAAATTTAATTTGTTTTTCACACATTCATCTTTGCAGTGTATCTTTTAATATTATACTTGAGCATCCCGACTAGAAATGTTCATGCAAACTCACTTGGGATCAAACTAGGTTCCCAATTGGGATGTAACGCAACAACTTTATTTGGAATCCGATTGGTTTCCTGTGAGGAAATATCAAAAACTCGCAAAAGCTCAAATTAGAAATATAGCAAACTCTGATATTAATTAAAAATTGCAAAAGATGTCCAAGGGGCAAAAGTAAGCATTAATCACCTCTATCGAAATTAAGCAAAAAAAAAAGATTAAAAATCTGTGTTATATTTTCCTTCCCAACAAGTTTCCCACTTGGGAAGAATTTATGTTAAATCACTAACTTGTAGATAGATGGGCTAGAATAAATGATAATTTATATTGAAACAAAGTAAACGTTATAATGAAAGTCTCTCTCCAAGGACATTTCTTTTTCTACTCAAAAGCTAATAAACTTTTAAAAAGAATTTTTCCTTTTGCATAAAGCTTTCGTACCTCTAGTAATAATAATACACTTTTGCTTTGGGAACTATTAATGGAAATTCGTCAAGTCTATAGAAATTGATGAATTATATACAGATTACGAGCTTCTTCCCAAAGATATTTCTAGTGACTAAATATGGTCTAATTGAAAAACTGGACGAAGAAGATATTTTATAAATTGATTTCGCTTGTATTTTCGATTCCTGTTTATAATGTGTTTCGTAAAGAAAGAATGTAATTTTGCGAATTATTGATAAGAATAAATTTTAATGAAAATTTTAAATTTTCAAAATTTTTTGAAACAAATTAAAGTACCAAATCAGCTAAAATCGTTACCAGAAATAGCAAATATATGTGGGAAAATAAAAATTCTTAGGAAATAAAAAAACGGGACCAATTTGGAAGTATGTAATTCAATCCAAATAATGAAAAAAAATTCCAAATGGAATGGTAAATGGCAGAGTCCTGGTCTGGCCCCAAGTCGGTTAATGATTGAATATTTGTTCTTTTGAATAAGTTTAAGTAAGTGTCAAGATGTTTTTCTTAAATCAAGGTTTTTTTTCTAAATGTCAAGCTTTTTCACAATTTTGATCTGGCAAGCCTAATTTCTAGACGGGATACTGCTATATCTATTTTGTAGATATGTATATTCTTCATATATATTGCACATCAGCGAATTATTCGACTTCTTTAATTTTAACCGACTTCAAAACAAAAGGAAGTTATCGATTCATGTGTATTTAAAAAATTTTTTTTGTTTGCATAGCTCTTTCATTTGTGAACCGATTTTCAAAATTCTCTTCTTATTGAAAATGCAATTTTCCTGCCCGATATAATGATTACGGCATAACTCAGCCATTTATGGATAGATTTTCAATATATTTTTCTTTTTGCTTAAAAAAGTTTTCTTGCGAACTGGTCCCATAATTGCTCTTTTTCAAAGTATTGATTAGCTCATAACTCAGCCATTTATGGATTGATTTTGAAAAAACTTTGGTCCCATAGAAATTTAAGTGGCAATCGAACGGACAAAGTGGCCGGCTAAAATATTAACTATCGCATATCTCTTCGCATTTTATTGTAGTCGATTTTTTGATAAAATTATTTCAGATGTAAGTTTTTTGTAATGATTATGGTGGCTTTACCACAGTGGGAATCCTGCAAATTTATCAGTTGAGTTTTATTAAAATTTGAAGTTTTTTTCTCCGAATTATGTTAATACTCACAATACAATTATTATTCGAGTTTTATAATTTGTCAGCTTTTTTAGGCTTAGCCATTTTTTTACTTTAGGTCTTGAAATAAATTATTCCTTCCTTGTTATCTCCAACCAATTTTAAACCATTTGTCGATAAAGCTATTTACAGACGATTGTCAGATCTTACAATATTGTAAGTAAAATGTGCTAAAAATTTCTTACAATAGTGTGAACTGAAAATTTTTGTCTGACAACGTTGGCAGAAAAAGCATTGTCAGTCGATTTTAATACTACCTGCTGACAAAAAATTGTCAGACATCTTACAATCGTGTGAAGACATTGTCACATTATTTACAGACATTTTTTAATTGTCAGATGTGCGAAGTTTCTGCATCTGACAATGGCATCATTGTCAGAGGCTTCTTTATATTAGCAGCACTGCAGACATCTCTTTGAAGGGAAAAAGGAAAATAAAAGAAACAATGCAGCTAAAATAGTTAACATTGCTTCTTTATGTTTAATACTAATTTATATTTCCACACAATTTTCTGCCAATAAATTGTAAGCTTTTCTAACAACTTTGATACAACCGTGTGAACTAACAATATAGCTCGTGCTGACAATTTTTTATTGTCAGTACATCGTCAGCACATTGGCAGATCTGACAATATTGTAAGATCTGACAATCGTCTGTACAGGGCTTAACATTAACTTAACTTTAAATAAAACATGCTGGCCTGTTCTGTATTTCATGCGAAATGAAAATGTTCGGAATTTTCATAGCATTGTTGTTATAGTATTGATTTATAAAAACAATGCTTTTGACAATTCCGAACATTTTGATTCCGCATGAGTTACAGAACAGGCCTGTATGTGGAGTTTAATGCGCTTAATTAAAATCCGTTTTCACTTTTTTTCTATCACGTACAGTTTCATTTAATGGGCTTGACAAATACTTCCACTATATAGATACATCAGTGTATTGCACCTAGTGATGGCAAAAAACGTATTAATCGATTAATTGAGATAAGATAAAATTTTTTTATAAGTATAGTTTTTTCCCGGGATTTTCGGTGTTTTTTGAGTCCCGGAGTTTTCGGGATTTCCGAATCCCGTTTTTTTCACTAATAATAAATTTTTTTATATCAGTTTTTAATTAAAATATTACTTGAAATGTATTTTTAAAGAATGTTAACAGAACGAGCCACTGATTTGTTTTGACAAAAGTCAAAGTCGATATGAAAAAATAGCACTAACATTTTTCTGATGTGTTTATGTATGAAGTTTGACAAATGTTAAAACAAAATTATGGCTCGTCAAGACGCTATATAAGTCGAAAAACGCTCAAAACAGAGCATTAAAATATATATTAAATTAAATTTGAAGAGCACACAACAAGGAGAAAATTTCGGACAGGAGTAAAAAAATGGTGGCATGCAATAATCTCCATGGAAGTAAGGTCCATAGAAGTTATTTCCACGTTGAAAATGATATAATGTCCGGCCTTTGGCCCGGCTTTTGGATTTTCTCCTCTGGGTATATCGAATAGGGGCTTCGCTGAGTAAAGATTTTCTGCCTCTTTTAGGGTTATTTGGGGGGGGGGGGGAGTCAGAGGGTTAATAAGTTCCACAAAAACAATTGCCCTAATACTTTCTACAAAGTTGCTGAACATAGCCTACACCTGATATGTAAAGAACACATAGTTTCATGTACCGATATACTGCACGATCAGGCCAAAAGGTGAAAACTAACCCCCCTAAATTAAAATTCCGATGTGATCTTGCAAAACGCCAACACATATATTTTTTTTGTCTCCTCCACCAGAATCGGTTTACAGAACCCCGTATTTTTTTCGTTTTCTACAGTGTTATTATTTCTTTTTAAATTTTATTTACTTTCTACCTTTTATATAAGATAACAAAAATTTTTGAAAAAATTATCCTGATTTATTTGTGTAGAAGTTTCTGATTTTATAGTTTTTTTAAGCGACCATATCGTTCAGGAAAAGCTACAAAATCAAAAATAGCTACAACTGAGCTGCTTACTAGCAGGTTTTTTGGTGAATGCAAACGTTTATCTCAATATATTTTGGTGACTTTTTTTGTTTGTACATATATCTACACAGAAACAATTTTTGAAATATTATTTTCAGACATTTGCTGAAAATTAGCTCTTTAATTTAATAAATAATTTTTTGATTCAGTGAATATATCATTTTGAGCATATTTTAAACTAAAAAACATAAAAAAATACCATTAAATGAGTTGCTTGATTTTACAAAAATATTTAACTGGTCCATTTTAAGTAAAATATTTATTTGAATTTATTATAAACTCTTTTACGAAAAAAAACACCTTTTTGTAAGAGAGTTATTTTAATTGATTCAGTAAATATTTTTGTTTGAATTAGTTTTTTTACTATGGAATACAACAATAAATTTATTGCAACTAAATGCAATCAAGAAAACAAGAAAAACAGCTTTGATAGTAATATTATACAATGCCCATCAAAAATGAAAAAATAAGAGCTTTATGAGTGTTAGAATAATCAGATAGGGGAAACTTCGTGCTAACCAAAAACAACGTTGAACTTAAATGAACGTAAGAATTTACAAAAAAAAAAATCTTGTATTCTATTTCGTGACAAAAATTTGTTAAAATGTTGATGTCTCCTTATGAAAAGCATCCACCTTCATAAGTGGTAAAAATGAACAAGAACGCCGATGAAATGGTGTAGCGGCCTGTCGAGATCAGTAGTACTGATACGTACTGATAATCTGATTGAATATTCGAATATTCCACTCTTAATAATAATTTTATATTATTTGAATTAATTAACTAAAAGCCGAAATAATAACTTTCAGACTTATACTATTCAGTTCAAAAGAAAAAAAAATTACGTAAAATTTATTGTATATATTTCTAGTAAAAATTGTTTGTAAATTCAGTAAATGTTTTGTTGGAATTAGAAAAAATTATCATTGGTCCGATAAATGATAAAATGAAGATGGTTTTCTATGTTAGTGGAGTTAATTTTGCAGTTAACAGAGACATGTAAAGTACCATCTCATTTCTAGGCAACCTGCTAACTTGGCTTGATATTTTCTTGATATTTTTTATTAGGCCAATTCACAATCTTGTGAAAATGGTCTTGCAAAATGGTATTGCATATTGATACTAACCACTTAACAATTGTTAGACCATTTTGCAAATGCTACGATGCAAGACCATTTGCTCAAGATTGTGAATTGGGCTATTGTGTTCTTTCTAGTATTTTCGGATTTTGTCACATTTCTTTTTAATGAATGTACACCACAACTTAAAAGTAATTCAATTTCCGCATTTTGCGATTCTTTTTTTCAACATTATTTGCGTAAGAAGAGAATTGCTGTCCAAGGATATTCTTTTTATTTTTATTACAGCGCATAATAACTAACTGTCATCATAATTTTGTAGTCTATGGTCAACCAACATCTGTGCTTTTTTGTGTTTAGAAAAAACATCCTATACATGAGATTTTGTTTTTTTCTTTCAATCTTTCCACTTTCTTTTTTGCTCAAAAAAATATTACCAGACAGTGTTTGCCCTTGTGTAAATAATGAAAATTTTGTTATGAAAAAAGACATGAATCATTACTGGTATTTTTGTTTTATTTAAAATTAAATTAATTATGACGAGGGTTTGAATATTAACCTTGACTCATTTATTAATTTTTATAGGGAAAATTTATTAATGGTAATAAAATAAAAAAAAGCTTTAAGAATATTTTAAAACATGTTTACATGGTTGTGCTATAAATTTCGTTATTAATAGCCACTATATAAGGGAGACGAAATATTATTCATATAAAAAAAAAGATTAATCTAAAATATTATCATATTATTCATATGATATATTGTATTATATAAAAAATGGCTCAAAAAGCGGTTTATGTATTAAACTTTTAATGTTAATTGTTGCTGACTAAACCATAAAACTAGAGTTGTGGGCGTAAGTAAATTTTCGCATTATCATTTACACTAATGGCGAACGTTCATGCACGCTTGCATGGGCATAAAAAACTTGGGGAAAATGAAGCAACTAACTACTAGTGTTTGATCGAATGTTCGGGTTCGGGTTCGGGTTCGGTGTCTCAGTTCGGCAAAATGATATGTTCGTCTGATGCTCCACGTTCCACCGAACATTTTATACGCTTTTTCGGCACACTGAGCTGGAAATTGGCAAGAGGGCTGATCAACAAGTTCGACACCATTTTTCATATATTGTTTTAATATACATGTATTACCGTTTTTTTCAATTTAAAAAATCATTTCAGCGATTTATGTCTGCGAATCTTTGCGATTTTATAACGATTTGTAAAATTTACAAATAAGTTTGTGAACCATAAAGTGCTACAAACTTTCTTACCAGAAATTATAATTCAGTTCGAAGAGCCATGCACAAATATGAAATCGTGAATAGAACTATTTGGATTGATGGGTCCAAACAGGAGTACGCCAGTTCTTGCTCAAAAACTGCCTGTCCTTATGCTGGGGAGAGTAAAGGCTCATTTAGCCGACCGTAACGTTGATGTAGTTGCATGTGCTGATCGTTTCTGTCACATCGGAAAGCTATGAGACAGAAACGATCAGCACATGCAACTACATCAACGTTACGGTCGGCTAAATGAGCCTTAAGTGTCTCCTGTGCTTCTGCCTAGTTCATTCACCGAAACTTCTTAGTAAGACGAATTTCTTTGGAAAACTTTTATCTTAACATATCAAAGGAGACAAAACTATTGTTTGAAAATTTTTTGCCGTAACTTATTTTATTTAAAAAAGTTCCCATGCTAAAGTCTTATGTTTGTTTTTAATTTCTCTTTGCTTGTAAATATTTAGTAAATCAAATTATACAATTCCTTTGAGCCATGTCTGTTAAGCCCAAAACAAGGAAAATGTTTTATATAAAATTTATGGCAATTGTCTCCAAGACAGACATTAATGAAATTTTTATATAAATAAGATTTAAAATCTCTAATTTATAGACCACAAAATGTTTTCATAAAAATAATGGATTTTTTATGAAAAAAAAACTAAAAAACAAAATAACATCCTTGAAATTCCAGCTTAGCAAAATAAGAAAGTAATGCATGATGTTTTAGAGATGTTGTAGGCAGAAAGAAAAAACACAAATTGCAAGTGCATGTGTTTTTCAAAGTTTAAAGTCAAATGAAATAGAAAAATATAATTTATATAGCCTCCTAGTCTAGACATGTTTTAACTGAAACTACAAGAGAAAAGATAGATAGATAACTGGCAATTTAATGTATTTTTAGGTAAAATAAAAAAATATATTGAAAACAAAAAACTAAACACCCTGATACAATTTCAAGAACGAAAACTGCAAACAAATAATACAAGAACAAACCTTAAACATGTGTTACCATAGTAAATAAAACTGTAAGCAAAAAAGTAGAGAGTGGCTAAAAAGTGAAAGAATTTTGTCTCCATAGTGTTTAAGTCTTTGCCTTTGGAGCATATGCCTTACTTAGGGCTTTGGCCCAATATAAATTCACTTTCCATACTTTTTTGTCTTTAGGTATGAGACAAAGATTATGGCTAGAAAATGAAGCCCAGCATTTCAAGTGGAAACAAATGAGATTTTTTCTTCTTATTGCATTCTGCTTTATTTTTCTTTTTGGCAAAATTCAATTTTGTGTATTAGGAAACCTAAACAAAAACTAATTTTTTCTTCTCCATGTTTTGATGATGAATACAATTTTGTTTTGCTTCATAATGTACTTTTAGTGCTTTTCGTTTAGTTACACCCGTATTTGTGGTTTTAGCTTTGGATAGTAAAACAACTTCAGTCATGTCAAGAGCACTATGGGGCATTTATGTAGAGAAAATAAAAATATGTATTTCAATTATTTATTTTTATTTTGACCTATACACAAAAAAACTGTATAAAATTAACTTATCGCAATGTTCAATGGAAATCACATTAAATGTCTTAAAAACTACAGAAATTTTTTAAAGTTATTTAGTGAATTCACAATAGTGTTCTAAAATGTGTCTTATTAATATAACGACGTTTTAATTTTAGTCTTTTATTATGGGTTGGCAAGTTTGTTGCTTTTGTTTTGTTCGTAAATGATATTTACCCTACGTCTCCACGAGCCATCGACTTGAACATGACATGAACATGACGCCGGCAGAGCAACTGCAAAAAATTCATCAACTTCTTTGTTGTGGTGAATACGTGCGATGTCCATGTTCTGCCTTATCAATGTATTTGGTCGCAGTGCAATAGAAATGGAATATTTAACAATTTCTTTCTGTCTCTTTTCTTTCTATTAAAAGTGATTGTTGACAGCGAATCTCATGGCGAATATTGATGCTCAGCCATATGTTCGGCCATCGATTGCAGAGCATGGACGAAACATGTACATGAGCGGTCTACATTAGCCATATGCGATGTCCGACATGATGTTCATACCAACTTCATGGCTAATGTAGACCCCCAGTTACGACCAGATGACAAGTTTAAAAGTGCAAGAAGCATGTTTTTTTCAATGCGGCAATATTTTAAATAAAGAATTTGTGTGTGGTTTAAGTGTGTTGGTGTTTCTTTGGCTTGTTGACAGGTACCAAGCACTAACGTGCTTGTGTTGTTGTTTTGTTTGTTGTATATTTTGAGTTCGTGTTCTATACATGTAAATAGTGAGAAATATTCGGCAAACTTCGTCGTTTCTTTTATTAGTTTAATATGCTCTGCTTTGTATCGTTGCTCACAATGAACTTTTAAAGTGTAACGATATGGCTATTTCCAAATTTTAAGATACACATTGTGAATTCCGTAATTGTTTCATATTAATTTAAACGAAAAATTGTTAATCTAACCTTAAATCTCGTTGATTTAATGTTAAAACATCATTGTTCAATATTGAATTCATAAAATCCTGTTGTATAAGTAAAATCAATTTCTATTACTTTAAATTAAAGTTGGATTTACCTTAGTGAGTCAATGAAATGTAAACGTTATATTTATTCTTAAATTAACATGACTATTAAAACTTTAATTTCAAATAAATTTTATGTTGATTCATCAATTAAATCATATTGAATTAAATGAAAATCTTGGTATATATTCTGGTGTTTATATTGAGGTATATTTAAAGTATATTTGAAGGTATTGTGGCTGAGTACTTAACGCGTTGACTACCAAGCATGTAATGATGCCATAAGCCCGAGTTCAAATCTTGGCTGGGGCCAGCCAACTGCAATATAAATTTTTCTGATGCTTATGTGAATACACATCATGGCGGCCTCCTTAGTAACTTAATAGTAACTTTTTATTAATAGCGTTGATTCATTTTTTGCTTTAAATCAACATGAAGTGTAGTTATTTCAAAATGCTGTTTGCAGGTTATTGTAAAATCACGTTGAATTAACATCAACTACCTATAAAGCAAAATCACTACCGAAAAATTTTTAATTAACCTGGCTTGCGACGATTTTATCATGAATGTTCTGAGAGCCATTATTCAGGCTTCTTTACATCGATTTTGGAATTTTTGATAAATCAATCAAGACTCGCTTAAGCACACGTAATTAAAAAATTTAAATAATTCTACGCTGAAATAATTTCGCTTCATAAATACAGTGAAATAATGTCGTTAGATTTTTTTTTAGCAATTCTAATGAAATATTTCACAATTCTAATGAAATTTCACGAATAATGCGAAAGAGTTTCATTGCAAGTGCTTCTTTAACTTTCATAGTTTTGTTAGAAAATTTCATTGGCTATATGACAAGAAAAATTTTGTAATTTTATGTAAACTCCTCTAATTTTTGACAAAATGTCTCGATTACTTAAAATTCTTGAAATTTATACTATAAAAAATTTAACAAAAAATATTTTATGTTTTTTAATGTCATAATTTCAATGAAATGTATTTTATTGTTTTTATGAAAAATTCCACTGCATTTATGAAAGATCGATCCAATAAATCACATACATATTTTCTTTTTAAGAAACATATTTTTATTTATTGCAAAAGCTTTATATGTTTTGTTGTTGTTGTTGTACTCTTTCTTAATATTAAGCCGAGTGTCCACTAGCAAGTTTTCTTGCGGAAGTTGCTTTCAGAAGTGACTTCCAGAAGTTTTTCAAATGTCAAAACGTATTATAAATCGACTTACGGAAATCACGGCTTGCAGAATTTACTTGCAGCAATTATGTGGAAACACGTGTTTGTCGGTTGCTGGAAGTAACTTGAATGACTTGCTGTGAACTGCAAGTGTTTTGAAGACTTGCAGAATAAGTCGGGTATACGTCGGGTAAACGGTTTGTGGTATTCTCTTCTGTTTTCAGTTTTGTTTTGTGTTTTTTGAGTTCTTTTCCAAATTTATAAAAATGGACAAAAATAAAATGGTTCTGACGCTTTTTTCATTTTGGTGCTTTTTTGCGATTTTTCTTTTTTGCAGTTTTTTGTTTGTTTTTTTTGCAGATTTTTTTATTTTGACGATTTTTTGGCTTTGGCGTTTTTTATTTTAACGTTTATTTTTCGCTTTTTGACGATATTTTTAGTTTTAGCGATATATTTTATTTTTGGCGCTTTTTTCGGTTTTGGGGTTTTTTTTTACGGTTTTTGGTAATTTTTTTAGTTTTCACGATTTTTTGGTTTTGACACTTTT
The DNA here is from genome assembly GCA_956483635.1 of Panzeria rudis. Classification (NCBI taxonomy): domain Eukaryota; kingdom Metazoa; phylum Arthropoda; class Insecta; order Diptera; family Tachinidae; genus Panzeria; species Panzeria rudis. Next base: position 52,685,875 of record OY101448.1, on the reverse strand, counting down.
TTTTCGTTTTGGCGATTTTTTGGTTTTTAGCGCCTTTTTAACGCTTTTTTACATTTTGGTGAATTTGTAAATTTTTTGCGATTTTTTTCGTTTTTGACGATATTTTCAGTTTTAGATATTTTTTAGGTTTTAGTGTTTTTTCGATTTTACGACTTTTTTCGCTTTTTGGGATTTTTTTTTGTTTTTTTGCAATCACTAGTTTTGGTGATGGTTTGCGTTTTAGAGATTTTTTTAATTTTGGTGCTTTTTTCCCTTTAAGCGCTTTTTTATTTTGGTGATTTTTCGTTTTGACATTTCTTTAATTTTAGAATTTTTTAGTCTTACCGTTTTTTCTTTTTAATTAAATATAATGCGATGGCAGCTGTCAATCTTATTTTGCCACAAGACATTATTTTTTACTGTCATTCGTAAAAAAGCAAACTCTACTGCAAGCTGTACTTCCATCGTGTGGAAACATGTCTGCAATTTCTTGCAGCAAGTTCGTCGTAATAAATTCTACAAACTACTTCTGGAAGCAGACTACTTCTGGAAGCAGACTTCAGCAAATACTTGCAGAAGTTCTTCCGCAAGTGACTTGCTAGTGGACACCCGGCTTAATGCACTCATACACACATTGTTTTGACGGTGCTGTTGGCTGAAGTAGTTAAGATGTTGCCTAAAAAGTAAATGATGAGAATCGAGAGTCTGTGTTCGATACTGTAAGCGGTCATCAATATTAAAAATTTTTCTGATGTGCATTGGCGTCTATCGTACGTATTTGTAGCATGGCAATGTCAATAAATTAAAATAGCCAATAAAAGGGATAAGCTAATGGGGCTACTAAATAATGTACTAAATTCATTAAAGCAATGAAATAATTTCATTACAATAATGACAGAATATCATTTAAATAACGACAGAATTTCATTAAAATAATAAAATGATTTCATTAAAACGATGAAATATTTTAATTAATAAAAATAAATATTTAAAACGATGAAATAATTTCACCAAAATAATGAAATATGTTCATTAACGTAGCGAAATTATTAAATTAAATAATTTAAATTCTTTCATACATATAAAGCAATTTTCATTAAAATAATTTCAGCGAAACTTGTTTCGTTAAAATTATTCGCTGGGTTGGTGGAGTATTAATGAATTTTTCATTAGAATAATGTGGAAATTCACAGAATTTAGGAACAAAATTCTTTCAGTGTAAAATGTGACTGTCCACTTTGTGATCATAATGTCCCGGCATGAAATGTTATACAAATTATTTTCAACGTGCTTGTCCTATGACTGGTGAAAATGGGAGTGCTACAAAATGTTCCAGAGTCGTGACAGGTGAAAAGGGAAGTTATCACAAAACTATAGCAGATTTTTTCCAAATATTAAATATTAAACAAATTTAACTAGTATTAAAGAACCCATCACAGGACAAGTAGCTTAACTTTGGGCTTAGAACTTATCACTGACTATATTAATTATCCTCCAATGACAACGCCGTGTAAAGTACTGGAACTCGAACCGGTTGCTAGTTCTCGGGAACCAGTTACTTGACTTGTCTTTGCTGTAGGGGTTATATTGAGCTCGCTTGAGCTTAAGTTCGTTCGTTAAAATTATTTTTCTAAGAAATAAATATAAAAAAAACTAACTAGCATTTGCTGAATGCAACAATCTCTTGTTAACATGATCGCTATACTATCTTATAAGTGTTCAGGTGTTTGGTTTTAATCCACTTCTTAGATATGTAGATGTTAGCACTTGAAAATATAAACTAAAGGTATGTGCTGTAAGACGCTCGTTTTGAAAACGTGCGATTTCCCAAAACGAAAAACCATGATCTCTTAATCGGACGTTTCAGTTTATTCAAAGTTAAGTTCTCTTGAAATATCTTAAAAATCGAAAACATTAAATCCAATTAACAGCCTTCAATAATTAAGATTTTTAGTGAACTTTTTCCTTTATACGATTTCAAAACGCCCGTTTTACAGCACACCCCAAATTAGCTCTTCATATTAATTGTTTATAACAATAGTGGTAGATTTTCTCGTATTATCCATTGCCTTAAAAATATTAATCCCTTTTAAAAATATATATACATATATATTGACAACAGCGTCACCTATCGGCAACAAAAGTAAACATACTCATTAAATTTAATTGAAATCAGCTGGAGCAGCTTGGAACCTTAGCTCAAACGATTACTGTGACATGCGATTTTTATATTCTAAGATTCGTGATTATGGTTGGTATGACATTTCCCAATTCTGATAATTAGTCATTTTCCATTTTTTTGCATAAGCCCAACCTTCGGCTCAGAGTGCATAAGGATGTATGCTTATTGTATTTCAAACCCTTTGTCGGATTTCGCTTTATAGCCCTCAAAAGGATTGTATTATAACTTTTGAAATGAAAGACCACTAGCGATTGTTTCTTTTAACAAATAATTGATAGAACCAGTGTTGCTAGTTTATCATTTTCAGAGCTAGATTTGGCCTTTTGAAATTTTCCCTGTAGCTTCGTCGCTTTTTTATCCTTTTCTATTTTTCATTTAGCCTTAAAATTGCTAACATTTGTCTCTGGAATAGGTGAGATCCAATATTTCTTTCACTGACTCTGCATGCTTTTTTGAATATGGTGGCGTAGACTGGATAAGCTTAACCATGAAAAAGAAAATGAAAATACGCAAATAAGTCAGATCTGGCCAAATTGTTGGCGGAAGTTGTATGCTGGCGTATGCTCAGGCTGGTGCTCGCCATCCTTGATTGAATCCGTTTTCGAACGAAATTGAACTTTGTGACATGACTGATTAGTTTCCAACCCATAGTGCAAAGATTAATCAGCTTAGTAATTGAAAAAGAATGACATCATTACAATAGTCCAAATTCATTTTTGCTATTGCTGCAACAGCAACTAAAATTCTATATTGGTCTGATTTGGTAAAAAAAAATCATATTAAAACAATGAGAAACTTTGGAGTTTAAATTCCTTTTGCTCAGCCACAAGTTTTACAAAAAGCAAAATAGGACTTACAGACAGTTAAAAAATTTTACAACCCAAGCAAAGTATTAATTAATACTGCAAAAAATTTGAACTATTTAGCCATGGTCAGTAGCAGCAGCATAATTTACTCTTACTCATATTTAATTTATGAACATATACTCAAACCCATTATAATTGTATATCAATACGCAGGCGGCCTGAAATGTACGCGACTGAAAACTGTCTTCAGTTATATTTTTCAGCGGTTAAAGTGAATTGCGGTGTTCGACGGAAGACCTTACATGTATAACAATAGAGTCTCCAAATCTTCTTTGAATCCCTGTGCTGGGCTGATACGAAACCGGGTAGGGGATGTTCACAAATGACAGAACGCCATTTTTGCTGTTTGCAACAGCCCTTCCATCCTTTGTAACGCTTTTCAACAAGTTTTGAGTATAAATTATCAACTCCGTAAATAGTTTTGTCACGATCTTTCGAATAGTTCTCGTACCGCCCTCTTACATGAAAGAACGGATGGTTGCATTATATGCATGCTTAACTGAACGAGAAAGTATTTAAGCTAAAAGTGAAATATTACAAATGAATTTGTTAAGAAAAACTTTGACTTTATTGTATCTTGGTTTTAAATTTGTATTTATTTTTTAAGATTGTCGTTATTTGGCTCTTAACTCTCTAAATATGGTTATAAATGTTTTTTAAACATAAATATTTATAACTTTGTTTTTTGTTTTTTGTTTTCTTTTCTTCTTTTAAATGTTTCTTAAGCCGTTATTTCATACAATCACTTTAAGCTTATTTTATTATTATTGTTTTTGAAGACTTTTTTTAAAGGAATTTTCCCTTTTTTTTTTGTTTGGCCAAAAACTTTAAGAACACAACAAGTTTAATTGTTGCTTTTGTTCATTTGCTGGGTCCATGTTTTCTGTGTGTAGTCAGATTTACAAGTCAAGTTGTAGATCTTTTATTTATTTATTTCAAGTTGTTCTTTTTGTTTTTGTGTGTTTTCGAACTAAACATGTTGGAAAATGGCAAAAATCTTTGAAGGAAATAAAAAGAGAAACAGTAAAAACATTTATTATGTATTTTGTTGATTATGATTTTTGTTGAACATTTAGTTTGAGGTTTTAATTTGGGGTGACCACTTTTGTAGTTGTTAGTTTTAGGCAGTCGACTGGTTAACAGCTAATAAAGTTTTCAACAATGAACGATAATTATTTAAAACAGACAATTTTTCGTCGGTACTGTACTCTTCGAGGAGAGCTACTGTAGAATGTAGAGGAAATAAGAGAATACTGCCTAAGGATTCACGTACAATCTATCCAAACTTAAGTGTTTGTACTCCACATCAGTTTTAGTCCTGGAATTCCGGACATCTTGATATAAAATGATGGAATATTATATGTTACACTCCAATTGGGATGTGTAACATATAATATTCATTATTACAATATACATATATGTGCCAATATGCAATAACTGCTTAAGTCGACTTAAGTGAATTTTAGAGTTTTAGCTATTTTATGCCTAAAATATTATCCCATGCAGTTGAAACTTGTGGCGGGTGCAAATCTACCTAACAAAGGAAGTATCACACAAAAGTAGAATCATCTAGGCCTATACACCTTTCAACAATACCATCAAAACTTTCAGAAAATCTAGTTTTCGTAACTCGTCTTAAGCGGTTATTGTATATTGCAATGGGTCTTGTTAATTTTGTACCAACGATATATGCATAAGTAGCGCAGAAGCCTTCACGATGAAATTGGAGATGCGATTTTTCGTCTCTTACCTGTACTAGAAATTTATAACGATTGACACTTACTTCTATGTAATTTTCTGTTAATCTTTTTTTACTTTAATTCTTCTCTACCCTGAAAATTCCTTCTCTTGAAATAATTATTTAGTTCGACACGAACTAGACGGTTTGCACTTTTCAGTCGGCCGTCTACATTTCGAAAACTGAACTTTAATTGTATTCGTTTGATTCTTTTTTTGCACTGGACTAGGCTCTGCAGTGCTGTAATTGTCTTTTAACATTATTTAGCTTTTCTGCAACATAATGATTTATCAGCAAGCTCTGAAAGTCGGACCAGCTACCCAAAGTTGTCTTTGTCTCCAGAATGGTCGTAACATAATTTATACTAATGTAGAGCTCTCCTTTGTCGGGATTATAGCAAAACCGTCGGTGACGTAAAATAGTTAGTAGAGTTGCTGAACATACAGCTTAAGAAAGTTAATGCGTCTCCTTAATAGCAGAGTTGTAAAGGAATTAAGATTTCTATTTCTCTCTTTCTCTCTCTCTCTCCCTCTCTCACTTCACCACCTTTCCCAAAAACGGTAACACATTAATTAATTAACTGGTAAGTATTAATTGCCTGGAAAAAAATGGAAATCTAGTGAGAAACCCTCCTTCAAGGATAAACTAGGTAGATCTGAGAGCAGTTAAAATTATTTTGCAATAGATCAGTTGGGTGGAGCAACGCTTTTATTCTAACTGGCTTTTCCGGTCATCTGGTAATGTCTTCTTAAATTCCAATATAATTATACAAACGAGTATATACTGAGTCAGTGTTGTGTTTTTCTTCCGACGGGGTTTGTTTGAATTTGGAATGATTTTCCGTCATCCCACATCAAATTTGGTTGATAAACAGTGTTCTATTGAGTATTCAATAGAACACTGAAGATAGCACATAGCCGAAACCGGTCTGTTTATCAGCCAAATTTGACGTGGGGTGACGGAAAATCGTTCCAAATATACTGGGTACTCCTCTTCCATTGATGAACTAACAATGTTTTAAAGCCCTATTAATTATTGTGCGGTAGATCAGTTGGGTGACGCTCTGATTTCTTTCCTATTTAATCCTAAAAGATACGGAAATCTGGTATGAAATTGTTCTGAAAAAATAAGCAGAGTTTTTCTTTCATCTGGTCCAGTCTTCTTTGGTTCCAACATGATCATAAGAACGTAAATCTAGTGGGGACTACTTCTATAAGGATAATCTATCAACATGTTTTTTTTAACAAACACAAATTGCGAAGGCTTTCTGGCATGTTTGCGGTAGCACTCAGGGTTTCTAGGCAGAAATCGAGCCCGTGATATTCTGACTAATATGTAGTCTAGCAATATGTCCATTAATCATAGGCGTCCGTTTCGGTTATTGGGAAATAGATCAGTTGAGTGGGGTTCCGCTTTTACTTCAAATCGTATGGGCACTCTTCCTGTGTGTCCGGAGTGTTTTCGGGATCTCCCTTTTAGAGTATTATTGTACTAAGATATAGTACAGTAACAGGAATATTATTGATTATACTTGAATGCTTCTGCGTAACAGGCAGCCACGTAAACCAATATATAGATAGGTTGCGGCGTGAAGTTCTGATTTAACTTTGAATTATCTGGACACAGTTTCTTTGGTTCCAATTTTATCTTAAAAGATATGGAAATCCAGTGGAACTCCGATTGCACTTCAAATCATATAATCATGGGGTCTGTTTGAGTCATTGAGAAATGTATCAGTTATTCGTGGTTCCGTTTTCACCCCAAATCATTTGGGCACTGCTCCTGGGGATCCAGAGGGTGTTCAGGTCCTCTTCTTTAGGGTGAGATAGATAAGTTAGGCGAAGTTCTGTTTATACTTTGAACTATGTGGACACAATTGCTTTAGTTCCAATTTGAAGTGAATTTAAAATTTTAAGCTGTTGGAAAATAGATTAGTTGAATGGTGTTCTGCTTTCGCTTCAAATCATCTGGGCGCTAGTCCTGCAGGTCGGGAGTGTACTCGGGAGCTTTTCTTCAAATTGTTACTTTACTTAGAGATAGAAAAGTTGAGTGAAGTTCTCTTTACACTTTTAATTAAATGGACACAGGTGATTTGGCTCCAGTTTGATGTTAAAAGATATGGAAATCTGGTATTAAGTTGTTAGGAAATAGATTATTAGGGCGTACTTCCGCTTCCATTTTCAGCTTCTTTGACTCTACTAGTTTGATCATAATTTAAGTAGACACATACCGCGATGCGGAAGATTCCAGAGTCTAGGCAAGAAATGTATCTACGACACTCAGATTTATCCTCCAGGAAATTATCTATCAGTATACTACTAGTTTATAGGGAAATAGTTTTGTCGTGTGGAGATCCATTTTCACCTTAAATCATCTGGAACGGCATTTTGGATCTGAGGTCTGGTTGGGGACCTCTCCTCTGAGGATAAACTTTAGTTAATTGAAAACTGTTTGAGGTATTGGTAAATATGTAAATAATCAGAACGGACTGGCGCTTCATCTTAAGTGTTCAATGCTTCTTTGACTCCAATGTGGTCATCAGACGAAAATCTAGTGTTTCCCTATAGGGATAAACCAGCAAGATCTAAAAGTCGTTTGAGTTCTTGGGAGATAGCATAGATGGGTGGAGTTCTACTTTTTCTTTAAATCATTTGGGCACCGCTTCATTCATCCTGGTGTCTGGAGGGCACCTTTCCTCTAGGGATAAACAAGAACTACCTGAAAACCGTTTTAATTGTTGGGAGTTAGATTTGTTGGGTGAAGCTTTTCTTCCATTTATATGATCTACCAAAGTCATCTACTTCAGCCTTTTTAACTCCTACTTTATTTTATGGTCGAACAAAAAACGGAAGAATAGCGCGAAACCGAGGATGAAATTGCATAATAGATAGATTACCTTGTAGGAAAGATTTGAAAGCCGTTTGAATTATTGTATGATAGATAAGTTAGATGAACCTCCGCTTTCAGTCATCTGGCTAAGGCTTCTTGAGCCAACATTTGATGATAAAAACAGAAATCTAGTGCGGATCTTGTATCTAGGAACAAGCTGACGTGATCTGAAAGCATTTTGAAAGATAGATCATCTAGATGTGACTCAATTTTAATTTTAAGTCACTTAGTCACAGCTTCTATATCTCCAATTTGATCATGAAAAAGGGAAAGGGAACCTCTCCTTCAGGAACAAAACAATAAGATCTGAAGGCCTTTAGTAATTATCCGCATTTTAAATAATACACCAGGGTCATCTTATCAAGGCTATCTTAGCTTCATTTGGATTGTCCTTCAGACGAACTAAGTACCAAACATAAGTATCAAGAATTTTAATTTTAATATTGTAGTCTAATACACATACTTTTACTTATATTCTTAAGCACAAAATTAACTTTCATATTTCTTCTTTGTTACAGGTCTGCTTTCAAAACTCAAGAATCTCAAACGTAATTGTATGATATAAAGTGTAAGTTAATTTCATAATTTTTTATTTATTTAATTGTTCACCAAGAAATCCAAAAACTATTCTTCCTCTTATAGCTGGTCACCCCAATTCTAAAACTGACCCCACGATACTCTGAACAACATTAAGATGGGAGAATTAATGCTCTTTTGGTCTTAATGCTTAAACCTTTAAATACAGTTTACAATTTTCTGTAAGCTTTAACAAAATGTAAGGAAACATTGTACAAAAACTTCGTTTTGTTTTTTTTGTTTATTTATTTTTTATTGCTTTTGGAGTTCTTTGTGATTTTCAAATGAATGACCAACCAACAGACCGACAGACCAATAGGCTACGCCGTCCAGTCAAACTGCTTATGTAACTATAATTTCACAACAAACTATATTTGATGAACATGAGACTTTTGCTTGTGTGTGCAATTGTCTGTCTTTCAGTCCGTTTGCTGCTGAGGAGTATTTTTCTTCAGCTACACAGTTTTAGAAGGTTTGTGGTTCTTCCTTTTCATATTTTTCAGCCTCTTTAGTTGTGTATTAAAATGCATTTTCCTAACAGCAAGAGCAGCAAAAGAAAAAGTGCAACAAAAAAAATCAAATGAAAAATTTTTTTTGTGTAATGAATTTTTATCGTTTCCAACTCCAAACGTATGGAGAGCTGGGCTCTTTTTGTTTGTTTTGTTGTAGCTGTTTTGCTGTTTCTTATTGTTGTTTTATTTGTTAAAGGTGTTGTTGGTTTTGTTGATTTCGTTAGTTGAGCTTGATTGCAATAAGTTTTGGTGAATTTTTGTCTGTTTCAAATCGTGGATGTTGCTCTTATAGCGACAGTGGTACAATTTAGACCAAAAAATTACACACTGCAAAGTATTTGAAGTAATAATTATCTAAGAAGTGGTAAAGATCATGCTAATGGACTAGAATGTTATAACAACGTGGTCTGAAATCAGACAGTAGTCTCAATCAGAGATGGAACAGTGAATAAGTTTCACTTACGACGATAAACTCTTACGGCGAAAATTTGAAGTGAATGTAAACATGATTTTGTGATCACGGAAACGGTACCCTTGTATTGCAGAATTAAGAACCTTTTTATAAAATTTTTTTTATATCTTGAATTTTTTTGAGACTGTTTTAAACCGCTTTTCAAAACTTTTTAATACTCACAAAAGCCAAATTAAATAGTACGAAAGTTAATACGAAAAGGTATTTAGGTTATCCACAAAGCAAAAAAAAAACTCCAAAAATTTGGACTTTCTCATCTTCAATTTCAAATACTGAAGCGAAAATGATATATATTTTTTAAAAAATGTTCATGGACATTTCTTAATTTCCCTGGACATTGCGACATTTCAATTGACTTAGGGTATCTTCGGGATATGTGGACTACCATTTTATATTTTCCAAATTTTGCCCTTGGATATTAAAAAAGTTGCACAAATAAATGTTTAGATATATTTTAATTATTTTTGTAGTTAAAAACTCTGTGCGTTAAAGTAGAAAAATGTTTTATGCAAATCCTGTAAAAAACCTCAAAGTCAGTATTCATTGGGTTCGCATTTATGGCTCCGTTCATGTCCTTTAGTTTTCAAGTACGAATTTCTTTAATTTTTTGGCATTCTTGTAAGAAAAGTGCACAGTTATTTCTCAGGGGAAATGGACCAGTAGTGTGCAATAAAGGACTTTAAGTGGTAAAGCGGTAAAAGATAAATTTTACCTGTTCTGCTAAATGAATTGAAATACTTACCAAATAAATCTTAAACTACCTGTCCACTTTAACGACATAAATTATCAAGCACTAAAATGTACTAAAATTTGTTTGTAACTTATGCCGCAAAACAAGACGGCCACACTCATTGATTTTAAACACTAAACCGGAAAGTCCACTTATCAATCAGTCACGAAAGCACATGTGCAACTTTCATTTCTTACGACAAAACAGTGTTATCATAATATCAATAGTTTCTGAAAAGAGGCACTGGTCCACATTAGACCCATAGTCCATTATACCCGAAGTTACTCTACTTACTTACTGAGTAAAGGATTTTGTTCCTTCAATAGGGTTTGAAGATTTTCTTGTTTTTTTGGGTTTATCAAATAAATACTCTGCCAAACCCAGATTTTTGCTACCAAATCATGGTCTTGTCCGTTAATCGACATTGTAACATTTTAAAAAGTGGTATAATCTTAATGGAAATTATGACACTTTTCTTTATGTGTCATAACGATCATAGGCATTTTAACAGTGCACAATCTGACATGGAACCGACCTTTTGTCTGTTAATAAAATTTTGATGCGGATATCCTTAACGCTTGGTTATCTTGGGAGAGCCTACAACATACTATTAATCATTGATTTGGTTTGGGTTCTTCCCTTGTACCCGTTTGGAGAGTCATGCAGTAATCGAACGCTGTAAAGCAATTAACTGCTTTTGGTATTACGGAAGTAAGGAACAGTTTCCTCTTCTTCGATGTAGTTTCAAATTCGTTCCTTTCCTCAGTTTCAAGTTGTCCTAGTGCCAGAGTATACTCACTGGCATCTGATCATGGAATGCGTTGTGTCAGTAGCAGTGTTTTCAACTTTGACATTTAAAAAAGCACCGAGAACAAAACCCCGTGATTTAAAAAAAGTGTAAAATTTAAAAACTGCTTATATTTGTTTTGTTTAAAACTCAAAGCAAATAAAAATTACAGTGAAACCCTACATTTAAAATTATTTCTAGTATCCGCAATTATACAAATTTTTACACGACTGCCAAAAAAGAAAATAGTTTCTTCAGTTTCTGCAATCAATAAGAGCACATTCCAAAATTATTCAAATAATTTATATGCATAAATTTTACATAGGTAAATTTCATATTTACGATATAATATGTCCTTAGTAAGACTAGGAATAACTAAATGAATAAATTATTTCGTAGGTGATTGGCTTATCACTTGGTTTTTAATTATTTAAGCTCATTAATATTTAGCGGTATTTTCTTGCATCACTGTTTGAAAACCATTTATTTTTTTAACTATTTCGCAATCGCACTTAGTAGTGCTGAAATGTATTGTTATTGATTACATTATTTTGGTCAGTTTACTTCACACTTAAAATTAAATTCGGGCTCCACGTTGGGCGCCATATTATCACAAATCTCTTGCTTGCACTGGAAGCAGCGTGTCTTACCTCCGCCGCCATCGCTGAGCTAATTGAGAAATGATTAGCGACCTGCCGATATGCAAAAAAAGGGTTTTGTAACAAATTTATAGTGACTAAAGTTTGGCCTTGCTTATAAAAATACATTACGGATTGCTAAACTTAAAATATGTAAGAAAAATTTTAATATCACATATCCTGCAATGTGGAGCTGACACCAGTATAAATTGGATGTAGAAAACTTCTAATTTTCTGTTCAGGCTCACTTGAAACTTGATATATAAACAGATGTAGAGTTAGTTTTTATAATTTGGTCTGCGAAAATGTCCAGGCTAAGCCCAGAGGCTAAAACTAAACTGTAACCCCCATATTCATAAATAATTAGTAAAGTCAATGAATGCACTAAAACTAGTTTTCCCTTAAAAAATTCGAACATTAATCCAACATTAACTTCAATAAATTTTTATGAATATGGGGGTAAAACTTTATGCGTTCTCTAACTTTCGCAAATCTCGACTGATTTTAAATTTCTACTTACAAAAAGTTTGGATGTGGGGGAAGGCTAGGACAGATGTTGTTTGCATTTGTGGTAGAGTTCTAGCTTACAGGTTATTGCTTTCATATTGTTCGGCTCCTTAGTGTAATCTGATATTGCGTTATGAGATTAGGTAAAAAAGTTAGAAGAGTTAGTAGTCTAATTACAAGCCTATGGTGGAATCATCTATATCTTTTTCAAAGTGGTTGTTTACTATTATTTAAGTATAAAACAAGATTTAGAGAACTTGTTGTTTTGTCTTAGGCTTTCTTTTAGCAATGTGGCCCCACAGTGCAATGTTTGATTCTGGTTTTAAGTTTTGGAAAAACGTTCCAATATATCGTGCCTAGCTGCTTGCTTTCATCTCTTACCTTTTCTTGTCTGATGTCTTTTATATTTTTGTTCCTCTTCTAGTTTTATTTGTTGGTTGCTTTATCACAAACCAGTCTTTCCAAAGCTCAAGAAAAAGTCAACGTCATTTGGAAGTTTTTAGTTTTTTTTTTAATATTTGTTACTTCTCTTTTTGTTTTTTTCAGTATCTTCGTTTTTGTTGTTGTGTTGCTGTTTTTTATGAGCTCGTAATGTTCCATAATTCTATCGTTTATATTGGCTGCCATTGTCAGTGTCATTTGATATTGTCCTTTGGGAATTTTATTAAAGTGTTTAAACCTTAAAGTTAAAAGTTGTAATTTTTTTTGGCACAGCTATTTTACGATGGCGAACAGAACGTCCCCTATAGGAAACTGCAATAAGTTGAAATATTGAGGTTTTTGAAGGGCAACGTTTAGGCTGTTAAAAGATATCTATTACTATTTTTTAAATCAATAAAACTGATATGTTAATTAATTTATGCCTTCTAAGCTCCAAGCGATTTTAATTAAATGTTTTTTAACTCCTCTATATGCATTGATGGCAAGATGTAAAAGTAGACATCACAATGATGAAAGTGTCATGGGGTTAAAAACGAAGACACTTGACATAGCATTGATGTCAAATTACATCACTATAATAAAATTTGTTATCACTGATTTTATATTGATGACAATTTGTCATTAAATTGATTCTAACTCGTCATCTCCCTGATGTCGGCGTGTTATTGCATTGATGATAGATTTGTCATCATTAGCATTAATGACCAGCTGATGTAAAGGTTGACATCGCAATGATGAAAAGTGTCATGGGGTCAAAAACGAAGACACTTGACATAGCATTGATGTCAAATTACATCCGCGTTATGACGGCTTTTCTATCAGTGTATGATCTTATTAGCGTGCTCATAAAAAATATTATTAGTAAAGAGGTTCTATTTCCTAACTGGGTCATTTTGAACATTTGCTTTCTTTTTCTTCTCTCTTTGCTATTTAAGATCTTGTTTGCACTCTTTTTATTTGATGATTATTAAATGAGAGAGAGTAAATGTAAAATTTTTTAATAGTGCTCAGTTCTTTAAAAAAACAGCTTGTTAAAAGTGCACGAAAAATGGTCAATAATACCGAAATGTTTAACAAAATTAGTTTGTTTTTTGGCTTTATGGCCAATCTCTCAAAACCAAAACTATTTGTTAGTGATTATTTTATAATCATTTAAGGGCGACCATGGAAATAACTAAAACATATTGCTTCGACTGTTACTTCTTGTATAGTTTTGTAGCTGATTAAAATTGTCCTGGATCAAACCTTTCCATGAAGTATCAAAAGTTGTGTTTCTGCTCACAGACCAAAAACGATTTCGCAGTTTGTATTTGCTAAAGAAAATATATAACAGAAATCAATCTTCAATATGTGGACGTTGCCTAGCGTTCTTTGACTGTAATCAATGTTGGCACAAAATAACATTCCTTATTACATAACACAAGTTCAGTTTTCTTCAATTAATTATTTTTATTAAACATGTATCTGATATTATAATTAATGGCCATTCAACATTGCTTCAGTCTTATAATAATCTGAATTTGATATGGTCTAACGAGTTGAGCTCTAAATAATTTAATATGCATTGCAACAAACAATTGTGTATAAATTTTTGATACAACTTTAATAAGGCATTTTAAGTATTTAATTTTAGATACTCTGTTTCCTGGAATCATTAAAACCCTTGATTGAAGGAACAAAATTAATTAAATATTAATACATATTGATATTAATCATTCTTCGAATACAATCATTTGTTTTTGAGTGCAGAAAATTATTTGACTTTAATAAAACAGATAACATCAAAACAATATGTAAATTATATATGTTTTCAGTAACAGGACTAATACTAAATCAAGTGTAAAGTCTATAGCTGATTTTGCTAAGCTGAACCTGAATGCCATATGTACCATATTGAAGATGCTCAGAGTGAGTGAGCGTGCATCTGTAGAAATCTTGTATAAAGACTTTGTGAATTAAATGAACATTTTTCTTTATTCAAAATTTAAACATCTAATTTTTCCCTGACAGGATCTATGATATCAATAGGAAAACCTACTTTGACGCTAGATTGCAACAAATACATAAAATTAATATTAAGTAAAAACCGACTTTATCTCGCACACATATGTATATCCATTTTCATTTTTGGCCTTATTTCATTTTGGCAATTTTTTCATTTTGCTTTTTCGTTTAATTTTAGTTTTCTTATTTTTTAAGTTTTTTGTTGATTTAGCGTTTTTTTATTGGTTTTTGGCGCTTTTTTCATTTTGGTGTTTTTTGTTTTTTTTTGCGATTTTTGGCTTCTTAAATTTTTTTTTTGTTTTTGAAATTTTTTTTTAGCTTTGCTGATTTTTTCGTTTGGCGCATTTTTTTAACGTTTTCTCGCTTTTTGACGATATATTTCGTTTTAGCCATTTATTTTAGTTTTGGCGCTTTTTGTCAGTTTGGCGCTTTTTTCGGTTTTTGGTGATGTTTTTAGTTTTAGCGATTTTTTTTTTGTTTTGACACTTTCTTTCGTTTTGGCGATTTTTTCGGTTTTTGGCGATATTTTTTTTAGTTTTGCCGTTTTTTGTTTGTTTTGGCGCTTATTTTCGTTTTGATGTTTTTTCCATTTTTTGCAATTTTTTTTTCGTTTTTTGACGATATTTTTGTTGTAGCGATTTTTTTAGGTCTTAGTGCTTTTTTTTCGTTTGGACATTTTTTTCGTTTTTTTGCGTTTTTTAGTTTTTTGGCGATCTTTTTAGCTTTGGGGATTTCTTGCGTTTTGGTGATTTTTTCGGTTTTTAGCGATTTTTTGTTTTGACGTTTTCTTGCGCTTTTTTTGTGATTTTTTTCCATTCTTGGCATTTTTTTGTTTTTTGACGATATTTTTAGTTTTAGTGATTTTTTTAGGTTTTAGTGCTTTTTTCGTTTTTGGCGACTTTTTTTCGTTTTTTTTTTAGTTTTTTGACGATCTTTTTAGTTTTGGTGAATTTTTGAATTTTTAGCGATTTTTTTAATTTCGGTTTTTTTTCTTTAAGCGCTTTTTTCATTTTGGCGATTTTTCGTTGTGACATTTTTTGAATTTTGGAATTTTTTAGTTTTAACGTTTTTTAAAATTTGAAGCTTTTACCCCTTACGGTTTCCAAGATACAGCAAATTGTCTAAATTACATAGTCCAAATTACACAAACTGATAGAACACCCTTTAATTTTTATTGTTTTAAATATCGGTGTTAATTGGTGTAGTCTGTTCTACAGACTACACCAATTAACATTAACTTTGAAAATTTAAAGTGTCTATATATAAGTGTCTGTATATGACATTAGTAGTTTCAACATTTTTCGTTGCTCGTTTTAGAATACCTTTTAATTTTTAGCTGGCATATATATTTGTTGTTGTAGTTTACATGTTCTGTACAAATTTCAGGTCCGTAGCTCTTACGGTTCCCGAGAAAACAGCCTGAGACAGACAGTCAGACAGACAGACAGACAGACAGCCAGATGGACAGTCAGACAGACGGACAGCGTAGCGAAAACAATAGGGGTCCTTAACACTTTTGTTGTACGGAACCCTAAGAATTCCATTGTACAGTGGAGACTTTTGCAAAATAAATGGTAATTAATCTGAAACTACTAAACCGCTGATTTGATTTATCTGAAATCTCGAACGACTTTAGAGGAGGAGTCAGCCTGTACAACGCGGGTCTTGGTGTCCCTCTAGTTTAAGGATGAGAGGAGTTACAGTGGGCCAAAATGGACTACCGAGGCCTAAAAAAACTTCTGAGGCTTGTAACTTTTTTAAATGTTATCCGATTTTAAAAATTTAAGGCGCGTTGGGTGAAGCAAAAATTACGAAGAAATAATATCTTCACATGTGTTTCCATATCTCTCACAGTTTAAAAGATATGTATTTGACTTTAAAGAGAGAAAATTTTTTTTGTCTTAATTTTTTTTAAGTATTTCGCCTATAACTTTCTAGCGCAATAGGATTGTGCAATTTTTCATATTATACAATAATATATTCAATTGGTATCTAATATTAAAATATAGCACAATATTTTCAACAAAATCAAAACGCTTTGATTTTTATTGAACAATAAAGAAAATTCTGTAATGTGTTGGCAACACTGTTCAGTGTTATGTTTATTTTTTCACTGTCCGGAAAATTGAGCAATATTTTGTTTGGTAGTATTGTGCCATTTATTGCATAGGATACGTCAAAACGGCAATAATATGTAACAATAACATGTTCAATTGTATATTGTAGATGTAACGCTTAAGTTTTTCTCAAGTCCTGAGATTTATCTTTTCTAATTCGGTATGTTGATTGCACTAGTTATATAATGCAAGACTAATTAATTAATTATGAAAATTTTATGCTTCGTTGGGTAAATTATTCTCTTCACTACTCTGCAGATACAAATGTTTTAGTTTCTGTCTGTTTAAATATTCCATTTAACAATTATACATACATATAAAAGCAAAGAGAGTTAGTTATTCATTAATTTAACAAATAACATTTAATTGATATCACAACTATGGCAACCCTTCTTTTCGCACAAAACAAGAGCAGCAACAACCATTAACTCTACCACCAGCAATTGCAATACCAATAACAGCAACAGCAACGTTTTAGTAAGAAAATCAAAACATCAAACATGCTTTTAAAAATATGTAGTAGAGGCAGCAAAGAAACAACAACATAAAAGTTTTATGCTCACACCAAATGGGAAACATAAAACAACTGCAACCAACGGCTTCCATACATTCAGATGGCGGTGGTGAAGAGGATGCTGCCTAAGAGGATGATGATGATTCCCTTTTAGCCACAAAAATAAACTAAAAGGAGATTTTAAAATAGAGCTAAAAACTTGTTTATATATTTTATTTGAAGCCACAGCAGGGAGACACTCATGATATTGTTAGTTGTTTGGCTATTGCTGCTACTGTTCAGGACAACATTGCTCACGATGATGACGATTACGACGGTTATGTTGTTGATGTAAATTCTCAACTGCTATAGATGTTTTTTTTTATAATATATGTTGTTTTTTGTTTATTTGTGTTGCTTGCTGAACTAAACAGGCAAATGGAAAAAAGCACCATCATGCAACTCCAAGTGGCAAGATAGTTTTACTACTGGTAGGTATCTTTTTTTTGTTGTATTTTATTTTCTATATTTAAAGTTTTTATTCAGTTTTATATTTAGTTTTTGTTTGGAAATGAAATAACTGATTTATAGTAAAGGATTGCCGTTTATTTTTTTTCTATTCTTTCATTTGTTTATTTCATAGATCTTCTATTGCTGCAGCAGCGGCCGAATCTAATTCCTGATTTAAATTGAAACACACCTTAAGGCAAATGTGTTAGGAGTTTTATTTTTATTTATTTCTTTTTTTTTCATTTATTGTAGTTTTTTATTGGGGATTCTGCTGAATATTTTAATTTATATTTTTGTAGGTCTTTTTGCATTTTAAATTTTGTGGTTTGTAGGGAAATTGATTTTTTTTAATCACAAGCTAAAGAAACGAGCGTTTATTTATGTTTTTATTTTATTAACATTTCTTTGAATATTCACAAAGTTAAAAACGACAGAGTAGGGAATATGCTAAATAACCTTTTGAAACATTATAAATGGAATAACTCTACTGAAATATAAATACGAGAAGCTTTTGGTAATGACGCCTTTTGGAATATCCAAAATTTGAGTCAGAAAATTTATGTCATGCTACGAGTATATACAAAAGGAAAACTTTTGTGTCAATTGAATTCGTCAATCGCCAAAGAATGTGAGCACAAAGGATCAGTTTGTGAAGTATTCATAATGTACATTATTGAACTAATTGTTCTCTTCTTTTATTGCTTTTGATTTTATGAGAAAACTAAAATTGTTATTCCCTTTCATGAAAGCACTCAACAAAAATGCCAACGACCAACGACATTGTTTATTGTTGTGTCCAATCTAATTTCAATTATGACAATTGTCACAACATGTGCATGGGTGACAGAAGAAACAAATGAAGCCAGGCGTTTTTTATTTTTGTTGCTTTTTCTTCATAATTGTAATCACCCCTTGTTATGTTTTTCTGCTCATTCTAAAAAATATAAAATGTGTATATGAATTTATGTATGTAATTTGTATTTTATTATGCAGAAAAGTAAAAAAAAAATCTTAAGATGTATGTGTGTGTATTTTAAAAGAGGATGTGAAATGATGTCCATTGTGAATTGTACAGGATTTTTATTGTACAATTGACACAAGTGTCTATTCAATTTTTGTACAATGAATTTTGTGCATTGTTGTTTCAATGTTTGCTATAGTTACTTTACACTCAATTTGAATTACAACTACAAACAATATTTGCGCTTGAAAAAAATTCAATAATAATTGAGTTATGAAATTTAAATCGAACTGTATACTTTTTATACAAAGTTATTTAATTAGGTTGGCTTAAGTTCATTTTTAATTTAATCTTTCGATCAAACTATTTTTTATTTAAGAAAGAAATTCTAAAGCATGTAAAAATATTGAACATTCAGAGAAAAATTTGGATGTACGGAAGGTACAGAGTCCTTTGCCTACACTACCACTGACAGTGGCAACAACACTGTATCGAAAATCCTACTAATTTTAGTAAGCTCAATTAACAGACTGTCGCCATCTCGTGGCGAGTTGCACATATTAATGAACTTTTTTCTAAATGTTCGGAACATCACTAACTGTCTTTTGTTAGCATGCTCAACTATTTTTTAAGCTTTTTTCATTTCGGTCTTACCAGTGTGGAATATCATCGATATTCTCAAGGCTGGGATTTTTTGAATGTTTATTTTGCCCAAGTTTTTGAAACAGTCCACATTCATGTTTTAGCTAAGTGCCTTTAGAGTTTAATAATTGAGTTATGAATTTTTAGTCGAACTGTATGGTTATGTCTTGTTTCCATAAAAAAAGTTTCTAAACCACACTGTGCGTCGCAACGCGTCGGTCTGAGTATAAAAGTTTATTTATTATAATAATCAGACCGCAGTGGAAATAAAATACGTTTAATTCTCTACATGTTACATTTTTATCAATTAATGATTAAGTTTACTTACATATAAAAGCATTTTTTCATCATTATGAAAGATAACAATTATTCATAAATGATTGTTTAGAGTAACATTAAAACTAGACAGACGGTGACGAGACAAATTTTATTACCCATCTTCTTAATAACTTTAAGAACCTTTCTTCAAATATAAAAATTTATCTTGTGGCTTTATTTAATGTGTTTTTGATGATAATGTTTTTATTTTCAGCCACAATGTAAAGATACATACATATAAATTTTGTTATATTGTTTGCGGTTTTCCCAAAGTCCTAATTGATTTCCATTATCAATCTTGATGAATTTAAACACTTTCTTATTTAGTAAATACGAGTATCAATTAAATTATATTCAAAATAATTTTCTCTTACCAACAACTATTTGGTTACTTTTAGTAATTGAGTTAAAGAAAGGTTGTGAACATCAAAGCATATAATTACAGGTGCAAGAGAATTTTTAAATCATATAAAAATTGTTTGCGCTGCTTTTAAGAGTTATAAATTTGGGCGAATTTGTAATTATTTACTTATTTAATGTATAAATGGTATTGCTTTATACAACCCTTTAGCTATTTTGCGTGCTGTACAAATAAATACAACATACATACATATTTACTGCTTTTCCTTTGGCTGTGTACGTATTTATATTATTTGAAACCACAAAATAAATTTTACTTACTGTTCATATAGCCAACCATTCATCTGTTTCGTTTTCAGTTTTGCCACAATTCGAACTCATGGCCTAAAATCTATGGAGATTAAATTTCCTGAATATTTAACACAAAATAAGAATGAAATAAATATTCAATGCTTTAGCAAAGGACATCCTTCTAAAAATGTTGGATTCTAAAGGCATAATAAATAAAATGAATTTTATTCATTTCGCCAGTTTTTCGAAGAAGAGTTTGTGTTCTTTTTACACATCCTTCCTTTTCGAACTCTAAAAATACCAAACAAATTTTTGTTGGGTCTTTTTGTTTGAAAAGAAAGACACAAAAACTAATTTATTTGGTTTTACCCCTTTGAGGGCGCAATTGTGTGTGTGTAACACAGATACTTTCCATTTGAAATGGAATTATAAAAAAATAATCTAACTTCATTAAATTCACAATCACGCTAAAAATATGTGGTGAAATTCGAATTTAGGATTGGCATGTTGATTGTGGGTGAGATAATATTGTTTGAATAAATATAACATTTGATGGTACGAGATCATTTTAAATCCAGCGGAGATTTACAAACATTTCTGATTTGTAATTAGGGTAAATTCGATTTTGTAAAAGAATTTTTGGGGTGTTTTAATTGTATATACTCTTTTAATTAATTTAGTGAAATTACATTGTAAAGAAAATTTTTTAAAGTGAACTCTAATAGTGAAACGATTATCTGATGGAAAGACAACAGTGTGAAATTAGTCTGAGTAAAATACCTTAGTGGCAACACTGGTCTGCAAAGAACATGTCCTTTAAATCGCAACGTGTGGAATAAAAATATTTTAATGCCATTAACTCAAATCCGTCTTTTTCTAGTACGTATAGATTTATTTTTATTGGCCTGACTAATATAAAGCTGAAATAGGACAGTCACGCTAATATATTTTATCATAACTCGATAACGGGTTGTCCGGTTAAGATCAATAAAACCCTTAAGAATGCAACATAAATTAACCTTTAAGGAAACCTTATACATATGTATTTTTTAGGGTCCCGTACACCAAAAGTGTAAAGGAACAACATTGTTTTAGCTACGCAGTCCGTCTGTCTGTCTGTCACAGACTGTTTTCTCCGGAACCGTAAGAGCTACGGACCTGAAATTTTCACAGAATATGTAGAACTTTGGCCGCTACAACAACCAATATATGACAGCTAAAAATTAAAGGGTGTTCTAAAGCGAGCAACGAAAAATGTTGAAATAAAAATGTAATGTTTTCTCGGGAACCGTAAGAGCTACGGACTGAAATTTTCACAGAATATGTAAAACTTTGGCCACTACAACAACAAATATATGACAGTTAAAAATTAAAGGGTGTTCTAAAGCGAGCAACGAAAAGTATTGAAATACTAATGTAATATGCAGACACATATAGATACTTTAAATTTTCAAAATTAGTGTTAATTGGTGTAGTCTGTAGAATAGACTACATCAATTAACACTGTTATTTTAAACAATAAAAATTAAAGGGTGCTCTATAAGTTAATGTAATTTTTCAATGTTATTTAGATAATCTGCTGTATCTTGGAAACCGGTTTCCAAGATACAGCAGATTATCTAAAACTAAAAAATTCCAAAAAAATTTCAAAACGAAAAATCGCTAAAATAAAAAAACGCTTAAAAAAAGCACCAAAATGAAAAAAATATCGCTAAAATGCAAAAAATCACCAAAACTAAAAAGATTGAAAAACTAAAAAAAACCGAAAAAAGTCATCAATACGAAAAAAGCACTAAAGCCTAAAAAATCGCTAAAACAAAAAATATCATCAAAATCTAAAAAAGTCGCGGAAAATGGAAAAAAAATCACCGAACGAAAAAAAAGCGCCAAAACAAAAACAAAAACGCGAAAGCTAAAAAATCTCCAAAAACCGAAAAAATCGCCCAAACGAAAAATAATTTCAACAAAAAAAAAAATCGCTAAAACTAAAAAAAAATCACCAAAAACCGAAAAAAATCCCCAAAACCGAAAAAAGCGCCAAAAACTGAAAAGCGCTAAAAATTTAAATAAAACGCTATAAAATAAAAATATCGTAAAAAAGCGAAAAATAACGTTACAAAGATATCATTAGGTGTCGCGAAATATTTCTGGTGCAGATTGGGTCCAGTGATAGCCAAATTAGCCTAGAAGGTTCCTTCAGTCACCCGGTCTGTGACAGATCTCGGAAGTAGTCTTCAATATGCTATTTAAAA
Source organism: Panzeria rudis (assembly GCA_956483635.1). Classification (NCBI taxonomy): domain Eukaryota; kingdom Metazoa; phylum Arthropoda; class Insecta; order Diptera; family Tachinidae; genus Panzeria; species Panzeria rudis. Next base: position 52,663,610 of record OY101448.1, on the reverse strand, counting down.
GCTCATATGAAAACACCGCAGAAGCCGTCATGTCGGACTCCGGTTAGTCTGAGTATGAGAATTTCGTCTTATCTTAAGAGTATAAATTTTTCACTCAATTTTGATAGTCTAAGAGACGGTGGTCGGCAGACTATTGATGGAATAGGAGTGAGGGCGGGTCTACCTCCCATACATATCATATATCTTGAGAATTATATTAGTGAGAGTATTTCAACTTGGTGTGAACTACTTTGCAGCCAGCTTGCATAGTAAAACGAAAAATTTACTGGATATCAGCAAAGGAAAGGATACCTCTCATGCAAGTCATTTATTAATAATCTAATATCTGTAGAATTATGTCAGTGACAGTCTTTTGACAGTCAGTGACAGGTGACAGTCAGTGCGCTTAGTCACACCAAAAATTTACAGGGTAGTACTGGGGGAAGGGTAACCTCCCATACAAAGTAATATGTATTTAAAATTAAAACAATCGTATGGCAAGTACCTTTCCTCTATCTCCTACATAGTAAATTTTTTAGTGATGTTATCTATCAACATTAAATGCCACCCCTAGTGTATCAGAAATTATTTGCATATATTTAGTTTTAAGCCAACAACTTAAAAGATACAAATAGCTCAAAGATATAAATTTTCATTTATATATTTACCAAAAAAAAAACAATATTTCTTAGCTCCTTTCTATTTCTTCACTTTTAAAACTATTTTTAAGTTACAAAAATATAATCAAAAGTTTTTTTTAACAAACAAAGTACTTGACATTTTCCTGAAAATGTATTAAACACTTGACAATTAAAGGCTTTTTTATACTCGAGAATCATCTTCAAAAGAATAGACAACAAATTTCCTAGAAAGGCTTATCCTTTTTTAAAAGGACGTTGTTGGCTTTTCATTTTGGCACACACTAGAAACTGAAAAGAAATATAATATTTGATATTCAAAGTGTTAAATTGCTTCAAAAAAAGTAATGAAAAACTTAAAACAGTTTTTTTTTTGCCAAGCAACACTTACTTACTGGCACTTACTCATTTTCAAATATTTGTGTTTATTTTTAATATTTTTTGCACACTTTTTCTTATTGACTCAGCTGACGGCTAGACAAATTTAACTTTATGCAAGAAAATAAGAAAAGAAAATAAGAAAAGTAAAAAACAGATTATATTTTTTGTTTTTTTTTAGCATAACAGAAGAATATATATATATATATATATATATATATATATATATATATATATATATATATATATATATATATATATATATATATATATATATATATATATATATATATATATATATATATATATATATATATATATATATATATATATATATATATATATATATATATATATATATATATATATATATATATATATATATATATATATATATATATATATATATATATATATATATATATATATATATATATATATATATATATATATATATATATATATATATATATATATATATATATATATATATATATATATATATATATATATATATATATATATATATATATATATATATATATATATATATATATATATATATATATATATATATATATATATATATATATATATATATATATATATATATATATATATATATATATATATATATATATATATATATATATATATATATATATATATATATATGTATATATATATATATATATATATATATATATATATATATATATATATATATATATATATATCTATATATATATATATATATATATATATATATATATATATATATATATATATATATATATATATATATATATATATATATATATATATATATATATATATATATATATATATATTTAAATAAATTTAACTTCTTGGAAAATTCGTTTAACTAGAGTATGGAGGGATTTGCAACAAATTTTTAGGAAAACTGTTGGCAATTTGTTAACTAATTAATTTTTTTTTAGAACGGCCCATCCATTATACAATATTATTGTTATTGTGCATATTATTGTCGTTTTGGTTTATCTATGCAATAAATGGCACAATACTGTCAAACAAAATATTGCACAATTTTCCTGACAGTGAAAAAGTAAACATAACACTGAACAATGCTGCCAACACATTACACAATATTCTTGATTGTACAATAAAAATCAAAAGGCTTTTGATCTTTTGCAATATATAGTGCCACCTTCGAATATGATATATACATTGGCGATATTATTGTTCAATACGAAAAATTGCACAATTATATTGCAAGTGGGTGTGCCACTTAAAAAATATAAAAGTTTTTCCTTATTTATATGACTGGTAGTGTGGGTAAATATAGCTAATGTTGTTGTAAGTATTTATCTTGCTTCTACTGTTGTTAATGTACTCATATTTTATTTGTTTTATGTAGATTTTGTTTTTTTTTCATTTAAAATTTGTATCTTGTTTCTACGTTTACATCAAAGGATTCAGTTGAAAAAACCCAGCAGACACGCGGGTTTGATATCACATTTAGAATAATTTGAAGTAAAGTTACATATTTCTGAATATTTGTAAAGGATTTGAAGGTGATTTCATAAATATAGAATCCTTAATTTGAAAAGTGTACATTTTGCCAAATGGAGAAATGTATTAATTCTGAATTTAAGCCTAGTACACAGATCCGTCTAAATTTTAGCTTTGAAATTTTGTATCTAGGCGCACAGTAGTGTGCCAGGCCAAGTTCCGGCCACACAGTGTGTATATCACACGAAACCATGCGAGCTGTTTTTAAAAATTTGAAAACGGAAATTTTAAATCGAGGGGGGAGGGTTAGTGTGCGCCTTATTTGTATGGGACACTTATTGCACCAAATAAAAGCTTAGAAAATAAAATTTAAATCTGCACAAAAACATAAATGTGAAAATAAGGCCAAGTTCGTATCCAAAAATTTCGGCCGTAAAAAGTACTGAGATTAAAATAAGGACCAGGTTCTTGATAGGTACAATACCATCTCATTTCTTTCCCTATAATTGCTTATTTATAATTGCTTACTTATATCGCCTACGGCCACTGCGCATGCGTCACACTCCTTAGACAACCTTTTCAACCAGGTCTGATAATCACAGACTGAAGTATCCACGAAACATTAGAATAGATCGGCACATTTCCAAATGTCCTAAACCAAAAGAGCATATTTCCAAATGTAGTTTACTTCTTGCAATAAATATAAATAAGTTATAATCAATACTTTAAGCGGGTCAGAATATTAGATCACCACACCACTACTGGAGCCATTTAAAAAAATAAGTTGCTGTAAAAAGCTCATAAAAAAGCTTTTTCTCATCACTGAAATTTTGCTTAACATCCCAGCAAAAACTTTTGTCATTTTTGTAATCTGAAGTACTTTATTAACGGGTTACAAAGTAATGAGTGGTACTTATTTATCTTATTACTATGATTCGAACTAGAGCTACTACCTAGTTGTTATTAAATTAATAAGTATTTTTCTCATTATCTGAAAGTAGTTTCAATTTGTTGACATGTATTAATAAAAGAACCTCGTTTTAAGTCAACATGTGTTTGTATATGAAAACAAATTTTTGTCGCTTAAACTTATAAGTCAACAATAGCTGAGTGGTGGGTAGAGTACTTGTCTTCAAATCTGAACGAGCACAGGTTCGTATCTCAGCTGGGTAAAAAAGAAAAAAAAAATTTTAAAATATAAATAATACCATAATGTGATTGCATTATTTTTTAATTTTAATTTGTTTATTTGACTACTTATTTTATAGCTTCAATTATGCCAAATAGTAACTAGTTAATTTTTATGACAATGTAAATACATTTGTAAGGGGTAATCCTTATTTTTTGGACTTCTCAAACAAAAATAAGAAGTTATCGAGTCAAATTGTAAGTAGTTACGACTTAAATCCTCATATCCTTTTTTGACTACCAGTTTTTGCTGTTGTATATAAAAGGCTCTAAAAGAGCTAAAAATAAAAAAGTAAAAGCGCCAATCTAGCGCTTTTTTTTAAAAGGCGCTAAAAGATAGAAATTCGCTTTTTGGGTCATTAAAAGGCGCTAAATCTATCGCGAAAAGCCATAAGTTGGCATCGCTGGTTTTGCGGGTTGATACACAAGATACACCTTACATTACTGGCTATGGGACACCCTTTCATTTTTAACTTAATTTTTGGTATTTTTTTTTGTTGTAGCAGTCGTAGAGATTTAAAAAAAATGGTTTGAAATTGATCAAAATTATTTATTGAATCATGAATTTGAAAAGTACCGACTGTGCTGTTAAATGGCTAAAGGAATTTCAGACATCTGCTAAATTGCAGATTAATTTGGGGAAAAAGGTTTACTGGGTTTTTCCCCAACAATAGTTGTATGTATTTACTTCATTTTCCCGTGCATGTGTTTGTATTGAACGAATAAGCGTATGCGTGTTACAGAAATATTTTAAACTCAACTGTGTGCGTTTGCTTGTTCTTTAAGTGTTTAAAGAAAAATTACAATACGCTGCTGATAAGTTTAAAAAAATATTAAAAATGGAAAACATTTAAGTGCCTTTTAAGTGGTAAAGGAAGCATGAAGTAGAAAAGAAATATTGTAGTTTATGATGTTTGTTTTTCGTTTCATAAATATTCCGCACTTACCCACCACTACTCCAACTTCAGTCAACAGCAAACAAAACGTTCTAATTATTCATATGAAAAATGTACAGCAATTTACAAAAGTTATGTGTAAAATATGTATTTTATTTAAAATATTGAAGTAATTTCTTTTTCTCTCTGTGTTGCAAAATAATAAAAAACACAGCATTTTGTTAATTTTTAAACAATAAAAGTCACTCTTACTGCCACATTAGTAAACAGCAGCAGCATCAGCAAGAAACAATAAGTTGAAAGTTGTAAGTTTTTCTCGTGTTTTGTTGAAGAAATTAAGAAATTGTTATTTGCAATTTGTAGCAAAACTTTGATGTAAGAAAAACTTTTGATGTTTTTACAATATAGTAATAAAGAAGAAATTTCGTGCTTAAAGTAAATAAGGGTCTTGTATTTTATATAATAAAGTGCCACAATTTTTACTTTACTAGATATTTCTGGGAGTTATGGCCTCAAAAACTTCATATAAAGAGCTCCTGTTCAAGTTACTGGAAAACATGTACTGGCATAATAAATACATATTCCATTCTGCTGATGTATAATTATAACAGACATATCCTACTTTGGTCAGGCGGGACTACCGGCAACTCTAGAAAAACCTTTAGTTTTCGGGATTTATTTCCTATATTTTTTGAACAATATAATTTCCTTGGAGTTTTTCCATCTAATGAGAAAATTTAAATAATTTGAAGCCAGAAATATCCATTTACCAAAACAGGCTCCGCTTCCTGACTAGAAATTTTCCCAATACATATATTGGCACCAACTTGGGAACGCATGTGGCAAGCCCAAAAGGGTTATCCCATTTGGACTCTGCCAGGGAACTTGTTGGGACAGCCCATCTACAAATTAGTGACTAAGCTATTTATATATCAGTTCATATATAAATGTCGATTTTCATTCATTTTTGAATGGAAAAATTATTTTTATATATGAATTGATATTTAAATAAATTGGTGAAATAGGCTCTTAATATAAGTTCTTCCCAAGTGGGAAACTATTGGGAAAAATCTAACACAGACTTTTTCGTATTTGTTGCTCATCTTCAATAGTTGCTGACTTTTGTCTATTGAATAGCTTCAGCAATTTTAATTCAATATTAGAGCTTGCTATTTTCCCGATTTGAGCAAATTATTGCAAGATTTTGAAACATCGCAACAGTTAGATCCCAAATGGGTCGGGCATACTTTCAAATTAAAAAATTTCAAGTTGGTTTATAAATGACAGAGTTTTGAGGGGGTAAACATAAAAAATACAAAATAGCACAGACACAAGCCAGTGCAGACACCCATCAGTGACAAAAAGCCTAATTTTAAGTCTTATAACACTTTTTTCCTTCCTCATTATTATGCCTCTAATACTGGAGAACCAGCGGCTAACACAACTTGGCCAGCATTCCTTCGCCAGTCTATCTGAGTTGCCAACGACGAATCTCAGCAGACTAAGCTCATGAACCAGGAGCAGTGAATGGTTCCAATACTGATATATTGAAAACAAAAACAAATTTTCCTATTTAAGGATTTTTTTCAACCAAAATTGACACACGGCCTGTTAATGTTCTATAAAACCAGTCGTTATATGTCTAAATTTGAATATATGGACTTACAATATGTTTAAAAATCATTTCAAGATCTCACCCCCACACCACACTCTCAGCGTACATGTGTACATATGTTTCAACTTCATACTCATTACGGCTTATGTTTTTTTTTTGTTGACTTATTAAATTTTTTAATAAGGCCAACCACATGTCATGTCATTTCTTACTTCTTAACACCATAAAAAGACCACAAACATTTTGAAATGTTTTTTAAAATACTTTAATTATCCATTAAGAAATAAGTAACAATTTTAATGATATTTGACAATCTCTCAATGAAAACTTGAATATTTAACCAACAATTAATGTAACGTTTTTTTCTCTCTCAACACTCTCTTATCTTTACAGATAAATAAATACATGTCTTTGTGCAATCAACAAACCAAGTTACCAAGCAATTAATTAATACAAAAAGAAAAAGCTGTAAAAAAATAAAACTGAAAATTTATACAATTCACACACAAGTACAATTAAAAATAACACCAGGCAATTAATTGACAAGAAACCAACCTACTTTTAACAATTACAAACCAATTCTTGAATTAAAATCCGCCTGATTTGAATTTTAGTCAAAGGAAAAAAATTTTAAAACATAGAACTGCACATAAAGTTAGAAAAAAAAATTGAAGCAAGTGAGATAAATTTACATAAAACTTCATATAAAATTGTAAGACTTAGAAAAAAGGTAACAATAAAAGAAGAAAAACAAACTATGGAAAATAATAAAATAAAAAAGCCAAACTACACCTAAACTATTAATAATAAATAATACAAATATCAAATTAAAATTGATTGACACTGTCTGACATATAGACTGACGACCGAAGAGACAGACAAACAAAACAACATGTAGTTAAACTTCAACGAATGCTTGGTTGCATTTACAAACAAAAATATTATATATTTTCAACTTGCCACAATAAAATACACACAAAAAAAGCAAAGATATCTAGTGGAATACCTGCAAAATAATAACGAGTTTTGAAATCATTACTTCTTTTACCAAAAGGTATAAAAATTTCAAATAAATAAAAAAAATATATAAGAAAAATTATCAAGAAAATTGTGCAAAAAATACTTAAGTTGGTTGTGCTTAAAGAAAAAATATAAGATAAATCTAAGAAAAAATTAAATAAATACCAGCAACGATAACGTGGCAAATGTCAATCAAAATATCTTGAATTAGAAAAAAAAACAGATTTAAATAATATTAATGAATAACAAGTGTTGGAAAAAAACGCATTCACTTCAACATGTAAATTTCCAATATTTGAAAAAGAAGGAAGTGAAGTGCAGTTCAGTGTTAAATAGTTGTTTATAAAGTCACAGATATAATCAAAGAAAATCTGCTAATAAAATAGCCAAATGAAAGAAAACGTAATAAATAAAATTTCCAAAGGTATGTTCTGAATAAGTAAAAAATGCACAGTGGGGTGAATTAGGAAAAATTTTGCAAAACATAAAGTTCATAGTGGTATTTTTTCATCAATTTATTTATTCACTTTTTTTAATTTTTAACTTTAAAAAAATATAAGTTACCATCCAGAACGGATAATCTATAATTCGAATAAAAAATATGGGATACGGATGACCTTACAGGCCATCCTTGGAACATCCATATAGTTTTGGAGTAATTAAAATAAACACATTTATTTCAAAATTTTCGACAACGATATTATCTCTCGATACGGCACTCGATGCGGTTTTTCAAGTCCAAGAAAACGTAGCCAACTCTTGAAAATCAATATATTATAATGATAAGATATTATAGAGTACACAAAAAAAATAAGTTTAATCTTCTCTAAAGGAATTCAATTAAATAGTAAATATTTTGTCTAGGAACGGACCTACAAACAAATTTGTAAATATAAACAAAAATATCTCGGCAATTTCATTGAAAAATCGTGTTTTTTTTCAGTGAACAAATTGCTTAAATCCAAAAAACAATTTGTCTAAATTTATTTAGAAATTGTAAACAAAACAATTTACTAAATCAAACAAAAAGATTTACTGGATTTTCTAAATAATATTTTTGTCTCAATTTATAAATCAATTAGTCTAAAAATACTAACAAATATTAAACAAAATAGTTTACTTAATCAAACAAAAATGTTTACTTGATTTTTTGTAATATATCAAACAAAATTTTTGTCTGGGCTATCATCATCATAATCCATTAAGCATTTATGAAATTTCACTTTGTTAAATGTGTTCAAGTCGGAGTGTTGATCCAAAGACTCTAAAAAAATGAATGAGAATTAAATCAACGACATTAACGAATTGATTCACTCAGTAAACAAACTTGGTACAATCGCACTCCTTTTGATATCATTGTTGTTGTTGTTGTTGTTGTTGTTGTTGTGTGCGTGTGTATGTCGTCATCGCGGTTGTTTTTTTACGACACAGATTTTCTTGTTGTTTTTGATGTTTCCATTCCAAATAAGAGTCAAACAAACAATTCATTGATTATTTAAAGAACATTTATTGAAAATTAAATTTATTTTTAGACAAACTTTTGTTTGAAAATTTTTTGGTGATAATTTTTTCTGTGTACTAAAGCAATATCTTTCGAACCATTTCACCGATTTAGATAAAATTTGCGGAATTCGATACAGTTTCTTCCATCCGGAAAATTGATTTGCCAAGAAATTTTTTAGTTATTAAAATAAAACGCTTTTTTTGAAATTTTTCGTGAACGAAATCTCTAGAACAAATGCATCGATTTTAATCAAATTCGCAGCAGTCGACATTGTTTTCAAAATCTACCCAACCCAATCAATGCATTATCGCACGATATGTATGTGAAGCGAATGTCTTCAGAATTCCGCAAATTTAGTTCCGATCGGTTAAGCAATTCTTAGGTTATGAAATTTTTACATACATACACTCACACGCCCATATATCCACATGGAAGAATCGTAAAAATAGCCAGAATATATTCCAATGACCTGAAAATGTCGAGATCAGATAAAAAGGCGATTGTAAAAAGTCTGGGTGAAACTAGTAACGTCATATTTTTAATAGCGAGAAGATAAAAATTAAAAAATTAAGCTAAAATTTCATAAAATATATTTTTGAGAATTTTCGCAATATTATTATCGGAGATATTTACGAAATAAAAAGCACAGTCGATTTTCTCAATTATTTATTAGGGATGTAACCGATACCGTTACCGATATATCGGAGATACTTCAAATTTTTCTATACATCGGTATCGGCGATATTTTTTTGTCGATACGACGATACTTTTAATTTGTTTTCAGAGTTTTTTTTAAACAAATTATTTACTTTTTGTTAGTTTTACCATGCACTTAATTCATTTCGTTATCTTTTAAATCTTATTAATATCAATTTTAAAAACTAATAATATTCTTAACGCTGTTATTTTGCAAAAAAAAATTATTTATTTTTTGTTAATCGGTATCGTTATCGGATCGGCAAAGCGGCGTATCGTTACATCCCTATAAGACCAGCAAAGTTTTTGATGCCAGAGGTATTCAACTTTGACACTTTGTATCACATCGAGTTTTTCAACAGCATAGTCGAGAGTTTGAATTTCTTAAAGCTTATGTCTTTCTCTATGATTAAACGTGCAGTATTTTGTAATTGGATTGTAAGTTTTAATGATACAGTTATATTACCATTATGTTTGCAATAGGAACCACTGTGCAGTGATGGTGGCAGACCCCCTCCTAATAGAATAAAAATTGGTATAGTTCAGACTTGTTCAACTAACATTTTACTAAAAAATTAGGCACTAACCTCAATGGTGCTCAAATTATGACGACTTTATTAGGAAAGATTACAAAAAGTGCTTGAAACAGCTTGTAGGTACCCCACGTGCGTATACTTAATATTTTATCAACGCTTTCAATAATGACACTCATACGCCATTGTGTATTGAGCCAGTCACTGGTTGGTTCTATACGAACTAACTCACTTCCAACATATTTTGGAATTCTCGCAAGTTTGAAATCCATTTTAGGAAAATATTGCTTAGAATTCTTCGTAGAATAATATCCCTTCCCTTAATGTATATTGTTATAGTCCTCTGTTGTATAAAGAAAAAAGGGCATTAAATTCTGAGTCTTACCACCATATGAATGTATGTTTGTTTAAATTTTTTTCACAACTTCCCACTCAAAAGCAGAAAATTTTTAAAAATTTTCATCTTTTATATCTCAAACATTTTCTTATCATTCCACTGTGCAGCCAGTATGTATGTATTTATAATATTATGATTGTCTTTTTGACAAAAGGAAGTTCAACTATGTTGCCATAAACCAAAAAAACCCCTATAACATGCAAACGGAAGTAAATATTTTCCAATACAACCCACTACCAGCAGCAGTCTGCCATTAACAAAACAAGTGCCACAGTTTACAGACAAATTAAAATGAATATAATGAAAATAAGAAATAAGCATACTTACGAGTATAAACAAAATAAAACATAAGCAAGTAATGTTAAAGTGAAACAAAATTTTCTGAAAATGTTGAAACAAAAAACAAATTATTTAATATTCAACACAAGTATTTGGTAAAGAAAAGCAACTGAAAAGAAAGAAATTTGCCAAGCCATAAAATTTAAATCTAGTAAATTTGAATAAAACGAAACACAGTCCTTTTTGAAAAAAAAAGAAAACTTGCAGATTCCCAAATTCTGAAGTTGAAGAAGAATAACTGTCAAGGAAGAAAGTTTTACTGTATTTAACAAACCAGCTACAGGCGGCTGGCTGGTTTCCAAAACCAATGTCGTTTGGCCTTGTTTTACTTTCTTTTACATTTTGTCAAATCGGCTTTAAGTTCATGTGTTCGTGTGAATGTTTGCGATTGGCATGCCTCTACAATTCAATGTAATTGCGGAAATTGTCTACAATTTGTTGATGATTGCAAATTACTGCTGCTGTGTGCCTCCTTTATTGTGTAAACGCAGCAACTAACAACTTCAAACAGCCACAAAATTGTGGAGTGCTAATGCAACAGCTTGAAATCTGTGTGTGAGTGTGACCTTAAAAATCTCTGCTACAGCTAATGGAAGTAGAATATTTCCTTGGACTTATCTTACAAAAACACAATTGTTGCTGTTAATTAAAAAAAAAAATTATAAAAAAAGTACAAAATGCTACGGAAGTTTAACATCTTTAAGATCATTTTACATGCACTATGGGTAAGTGATTTTTGTTTTATGAAATCTTATTATTTATTAATAGATAATAATATTTGCTAGTTAACCACTCTAAAGTCATTCTATTTTAATCAGCTTTTTTTCAGCATAGGCTATGTCATTATAAACTAAACATTTAATACGTAACATTTATTGGTGTTAATAAAATTCCCTGCATTATTCTTTGAAATGTCTTTTTATAAACGTCGTAAATTTTTACTTAAATGAAAATCATAAAATCCTTAGTAGCGACCATTAAAATTCTCATTTCACCAATTCGTAAGAAAAGTAATCAAAAGTTAGTCTCTGTAATGAGCAAAAATAAAAGCTTAAGCGCCGACATTCTATTACACAAACTAATCCAAAGCGTATTGTTAATTTAGCTTGAAAAAGAATTAAATGAATTAAAGGGGCGAAGGAGGGGGGAGGAATTTTCGGAATAAATATCTCTTCATATTTAAAGGGTGGTGGCCTCACAAAATTTTTAAAAAATGTTTCTATTCTCCATCCCTTTCATCTGAAGAACGTAAGAATGTGTTGATAAAAAAATTCTAATTAGTTCTTTTAAATTAAAAAGCTAAACATTTTGGTTTTTCAGTGTCTTTTACTAGTAGATTTTTAGTTCGCAGCCTTGAGAAATGGTACCCTAGTTTACATGTTGATATTTGTTATTTATGATTAATTCGGCTTCGCTGTGTGATCAATTGAAGTAGCACAGCCTTTATGAACACTTAGGCATATATGACTAAATATTTCGTTTAAGAAACTTTACAAACAAAACTTAACCCATTCACATCCAAAGGAGCGATAACTCACATATACACAGAAAAAACTAAATTTCATTTTCTGTAAAGGAATTCAATGAAATAGTAAATATTTTGTCTATGAACGGACCTATAAACAAATTTGTAAATACAGACAAAAATATCTCAACAATTTCATTGAAAAAATCGTGTTTTTTTCAGTGAACGAATTGTTTAAATTTATAAAACAATTTATCCAAAAATATTTACAAATTGACAACAAAATAGTTTAGTAAATCAAACAAAAAGATTTACTGAACTTTCTAAAAAATATTAAAAAATATTTTTCTCTTAATTTATAAAACAATTAGTTTAAAAATACTAACAAATATTAAACAAAACAGTTTACTTAATCAAACAAAAATATTTACTCAATTTTTGTAATATATCAAACAAAATTTTTGTCTGGGCCATCATCATCCATTAGCCATTTCCGAAATTTCACTTTGTTAAATGTGTTCAAGTCTGAATGTTTATCTATAAAGACTCTAAAAAAAATGAATGAGAATTAACGCAAATACATTAACGAATTTATTCACTCAAAAATCTTCAGTAAACAAACTTGGTATAATCGCATTCCTTTTGCTATCATTGTTGTTGTTGTTATTTGTGCGTATGTCGTCATCGGGGTTGTTTTTACGGCACAGTTTTTCTTGTTGTTTTTGTTGTGTGCGTCCTAAATAAGAATCAAATAAACAATTTATTGATTATGTAAAGAACATTTACTGCAAATGAAATTTATTTTTAGAAACACATTTGTTTGAAAATTTTTTGGTGATAATTTTTTCTGTGTACGTCTCAATTTTTAGTTTAAATCTACAATTTCCTGAGAATTCTCCAAAAATATTATATATATAGGTGATTCTCATTCTAAGCGTAGATTATTATTATTATTTTTTGTCTACCAATGTAACTAACCGAAATATGAGAAGCTAGAATTCATATTATAGTTTTCGCCGCATTCAATGGATCATAAATAAAATTGTTTTTATTCAAAGTTATTTAATTAGTTTGGCTTAAGGTCATTTTTAATTTAATCTTTTGATCAAATTATTTTTTATTTAAGAAAGAAATTCTAAAGTATGTGCATATTGAACATTCAAAGAAAAATTTTGGATGTACGGAGGGTTGAACTGACAGCTGTTTCGTGACCACCAAGTCTACTCGTCAGAGTCCTTTACCTACACCACCACTGACAGTGGCAACAACACTGTAGCTAGTAAGCTCAATTAACAGACTGTCGCCATCTTGTGGCGAGTCGCACCTATTAATTAACTTTTTCTATATGTTCGGAACTTCACTAACTGTCTTTTCTTAGAATGTTCAACTATTCTAAGCTTTTTCATTTCAGTCTTACCAGCGTGGAATATCATCGATTTTCTCAATGTTGGGATTTTTTGAATGTTTATTTTGCCCAAGTTTTTTTTATATTTTTTTACATCTTTGTGTCTTGAGCGTTACATTTACTTTTGCGGTTGTTCTGGGAATGATTATTGCAAAAAAAAACACCACATAAAAATACATGTTTATACGAATTCACAATTTTTTTCAGAACACACACTATACTTTGAATTTAAAACAATTCAGATGTATAATCTTTGATGTATTTTAACTTCAACACCATAGTTATTCACTAAAAAACTTCAATTAAATTAAAAAAAACTATGGATAACACTCAATACACTTAGAAATAATTTAACACATAATGGACAATCTTACACAAAAAAAAAACTTATATACATTTATTTATAACATATTAAATCATGCTAAAGCAGTTTTTATTTTCAAATTTATACGTTTATTTTATGAAATATGTTATTATACTTTCAACGGACACGAAAAAATCATTTGTAATGAGAATTAACCGTATAGCCTTTTAAATTCAAATTCGTCCTTTTTCAAATCAAATTCCGTTTGGTAAAAAACAAATTTAGAATTTTCTAAATCAAATTGATTACATATTTTACAAATCAAATTCAGCACTTTTTAAACCAAATTCGGTATTTTAAAAATTAAAATCAGCATTTTTCAATAAAATTCATTTGAAATAGCTTGATAACCTTCCTAACATGCGGAGGCTTATGGGTGAGATATCGTTGCACTATAGGAAATTTTACCCTTTTTGTAGGAAAAATTAATTACAGCCAAACGGCAAGAACGATTCAAAAAATTTTTTGGTTACGACATTTGGAGGCATCCTCTTAAGGCCCTTAAAATTTTTTTATCACTTACTATCACGTAGAAAAATTTTTTATCACTCACGCTCACCCCTTTTTTAGTTCCTTTTAAGTTGTTTAAGTTTTCATTTAAGAATTTTTTTTAAACCGGATTTTATAAAAAAAAGAGTTTTGATTTCTTAATCATACAGCAAATATTTCCCCTTTTAGTATGTTGAGTTACCTCGAGAAATGCGTTTTTAAACAAATTTGCAGATATTTGCAGCTTAAATATTTTAAATTCGGAAGAAAATTGATTGTCCTAGAGAACTGTGGTGGTGTTATAGCAATCATTTAACTATTTTAGAAACGGCATGGAAAACATATTATAACGTAACGGTGAAGCAACATGACAGAAAAATGTAATCAGACACGCTTAATTTCTTATGTTTTAGAAATATAAATGCAAAAATAATTGAAAATTTTCAATATTAATTTTTTTAGTTTTGGCCAGAAAAAGAGGGGAAATTTCCTATAGTGCGTTGTAATATGGAAAATAATTATGGGAAAAATATTGCCAATTTAACAGCTTGCCTAGAAATTATATAGTCTTGCACCTATGAACAGCTTGGTCCTCCGTTTGATTTAAGTACTTTTAGTTGCCGATATTTTTGAGAGATGCAGCTTATTTTCCCATTTATTATAAGAGCACAAATGTCAGAAAATAGGCAAATATTCCAAGATACAAATACGAATATTTGTTACATTACTATTATCGATTCGAGCTTTAAGTGAAATTATGGATTTCTGTTAGATCTAGTACAGTGGAATTCGGTTGTAGCAAACTTTTACATATACACAGAAAAAAATAGACAAGAATAATGTTCAATAAATCTATGTTATTGAAAAAAATATGAATTTCGATAGCATTTGTCATTAATTTAATACAATATTTCGTTGTATGTATTTCTTTCGCATGCCGGCTATTTCTTTTCATACATAAGTACTTAAAACAAATTTTATCTCGCAAATAAATAACTGGAATATAACTCAGCTGAGAGTATGCCTTACGTCCGGAAAGCCCGGGCTCGTTTTTTTAATTTATATTATTTTTTCTTTTGAAATAATTTATCAATATGGCGGAATTCTTTTTCACAGGAAATTTGAAAAAAAAACTTTAATTGAGTTATGAATTTTTCGTCGAACTGTATGGTTTTTATGCAAAGTTATTAAATTAGTATGGCTTAAGTTCATTTTTAATTTAAACTATTTTTCAACTATTTTAAGCATTTTCCATTTCAGTCTTACCAGCAAAATAAACATTCAATAAAATCCCAGCATTGAGAATATCGACGATATTCCACGCTGGTAAGACTGAAATGGAAAAAGCTTAAAATAGTTGAACATGCTAAGAAAAGACAGTTAGTGAAGTTCCGAACATTTAGACAAAGTTCAATAAGGTGCGACTCGCCACAAGATGGCGACAGTGTGTTAATTGAGCTTACTAAAATTAGTATAATTTTCGCTACAGTGTTGTTGCCACTGTCAGTGGTAGTGTGGGTAAAGGACTGTGATGAGTAGACTTGGTGGTCACGAAACAGCTTTCAGTTCAACCTGCCGTACAGCCAAATTTTTCTTTGAATGTTCAATATTTACATGCTTTAGAATTTCTTTCTTAAATAAAAAAATAATTTGATCGAAAGATTAAATTAAAAATGAACTTAAGCCATACTAATTTAATAACTTTGCAAAAAAATTTTTTTTGAATTTCGGGATTTTTGTTATCAAAAACGAAACTTATTTTTTTCCGAGTAACGAACAAAAATGTTTTATAAACCTATTTATAAATATATTTAAAAATCGATGAACTAAAAATTCGTTGTTGTCAAACAGATTTTTATACCTAGAAAATAAAAGTTATTTTTCGGAGTTCGTTATAACTCCACTGTATATAGTATAATTAATTTTCGGATATAACTTTGATTATTACGAGATTTCGATTTCGATACAGAGATTAAAGGAACTTTCATATGTCACGAACTAGAGTTGTCATTCGAACTTTTTATTAAAACTGTAAGTTTCTACTGCGCTTAAGGCACTTTTTTATATTTGAAATTGACTAAAATGTGTACTGAATTTTGAGTTAACTGTATTTTTTTTTCCAATACATGTTAATACATAATTAATTTTCGGAGTAATACAATTTTTTTGGAGAATCTTTTAGTTTTACAAAATTTCGATTTCTTTAGAGAAACTACACAGAAAAATTTTCATATAAAATCGTCGAAAACCAGGTTAATTTAAAATTTTTCGGTAGTGATTTTGCTTCATAGGCGTTTCATTTTAATTCAACATGATTTACAATAATTTTGAAGGAAAATTTATCCTTTTGAACTAACTATATTTCATGTTGACTTAAAATTGCAGTACAGTTAAATCAAAATGCAGCTAAAACTGAAATAATACGAAAAATCATGTTGAATCAAAGTTATTTCGATTTGAAACAACGCGAATTTGATATTGGAACAACACGAAGAATCATGTTGAATTATAGTTATATCAAGCTGAAGCAACATGACTTTAATGTAGCTATTCTATTAATTATTTTACTTACGTAATAGGCATCAGAAAACTTTGTGTTGTATTTGGCTGCCTCAGCCAAGATTTGAACTCGTACCGCCTGCATGATAGTCCACGCGCTAACCACTGCCGCCACAACAGCTTCAAACTTTTCTTAACCTATACACTAAATAAATACCATCGCACTTAAAAGTAATTTTATTTTAATTCAACATGATGTAAATGATTATTTAACATTAAACTTATTTTATTAAAGTTATAGTCATATTGATTTAAAATGAAATGTAACGTTTATAACAAAGTTGTTTTAACAGTGAAAAAATTTTAAATCAAAGAGATTTAAGATTATATTAATAATTTTTCGTTTAAACATAATATGAAACAATGGTAATTTTAAGCCAGCAGCAGTAAATTTTCGCTGGTAATTCGTTTTTTGTCGTCTACATAGCCGACACATGTAAGAATAAACAACAGCAAGTCACACAACTAAGCACAACAGTGAACTGTAGCAATCAAGAGCGCAAATAAACACTAACACACTTAAACGACAAATTATTTCATGTAAATTTAATATGATTTCAAATCACAATTGCGTAATGTTGATTTTACATTCCATTTTTTTCTGTGTGTATGGCCTTCTGAAAAATTTAAAGTATTTTTGTTCCATGTTCGAAAGTGTGGTCTAACCATAAAATTTTTTAAAAATTTTTAACTTTCTCTCTTTTAAGAGTTTTTTCTTTCTTTAATAAAATTATAAGGTTCTTGTAGATGTAGTGCATTTTGATGATATTTCGAATGAATGGTTTATATAGAATTTTGGAGACTTGAATTTTTTTATTAACTTCGTTTGTTAAGAGTTGCCAATTGCTATATTGAAATTATGGCTTTCTGCCGGATGTAATGTATATTTTCCAATATGTGATAATATAAAATTTTGGAGAATATTAAATTTTTGGGAAATATCGAATCTTTGGAGAGTTTTTAACCGTTTGGATTAACTTTATTTATTAAGAGTTTTCAATTTCTCTTGAAATTGTGGCTTTCTGGTTGATGCAATCAATGTAATTTTAAAGTATTTTATAGTATGAGGTAATTCGAATTTTTCGAAAATTCAACTATTTTTTGGAAATATGTGCACACTTTTGTTACGAGTTTTTTATTTTTATGGTGAAAGTATTGTCGATATTGCGGCACATGTATATGAAGTATTCGGAAAATTAAAAATTTTTCGGACCAACTTCGATATTTTCGAAGTATTAGATTTCTTTAGTAAAACTACGCCTTTATAGTGGCTTAGAGCGTTTTGTATGTTAAGAAAACAAGGTAAACATCGAATTTTCGGAAAAATTTCAAGTTTTTCCGGAGTAACTTTTATTTTTAGGAGTTTTCGGTTTATTTAGTGTAAATATAAATATCTCATAAATTGAATACATTTTTGTCTTACATTCGAAGATGTAAAAAATATTGAATTTTCGAACATTTAAAATTTTTTTCGAAAAATTTCGAACTTTGGGTAAATATTTAGTTTCTTTAGTGCAATCAATTTTAGTTCCTATTGGCTTTAAGGCACTTTAATACTATATTCGAAAATATGGCTTATATGAAATTCTATGATGGTGTACATTTGTTCGGATTAACTTTGACTTGTGACGAAATATCAATTCGCATGTGTGGTAAATACAAAATTTTCGGGGAATTTTGTATCTCTTCGGAATAATTAATTTTCTTACTAGCTATCGATTCCTTCAGAGAAATTGTGAGTTTTAGCCAATTTTCTTGTATATTCGAAGGTTTAGTATGTATATATCGCATTTAATATTTTTTGGAGTATTTTCGAGTTTTTACGAGCTTTAGATTTTTTCTGGTTTCTGTAAACTCAGATCAATTTACGAATACTAGCTTTAATCAAATATACAATTCGGCTTAAAGCAACTCTCAGCTTTATCGCCTTGGTCGTGAAAGGGTTAACTATAAGTTGTACTCAAACACAACTATGTTAAGCCTCTTAATGAAAACCGTTTTAAACTTTACTTGTACATGCAATTTAAAATCATTTACGTCTTTTCTAAAAATTTTCAATTTTAAGCGGCTTAATTTAAACGTTTCTAATAAACATTTTATTATCAGGTCTTCTAAAAAAATTTTATGTTTGGCAATAAAAATTTAATACTACGAAACGCATAAAGTTAGAAAGATTTTCAAGAACTATTTTTTTTTGTTAAATTAATGTGAAAAAAGACTGCCCACATGGCAGCAATAAATATGCATTTTGTTTGATTTTCTAATCATCCATTTAAGTTGTAAGCCTTCTTGTAAGGAATTTTCTTCATAAAAATATGGTACAAAAAACGGTAGTATAAAGCCACCTACAGGGTGTAGTAAAATGCTAATAACTTTTTATGTAAAAAGTATTAACGAAGTAGAAATTTTGCATAGTCTCTAATGCTGAAATCTCAGTTAAACTAGGTTTAGCTAATCTGAAAACAGTTTTGTGGCGCCATTACCAAGTTTGTATACATAATTTTGACGGAACAGCTTAGTTTTGCTTAAAATGTTGGTCTTCAATGAAATAATGCAAAAAAAAATCACATGTCGTCGAAAAATCAGAGTTTCAGACTACGTTAAACTAAGTTTAAACTTAATCCACATCTCAAAAACTCAGACTAAGACGTCTAGAATGATGCATAACGCATTTTTTTTTAAATATGTACTTTTTTGGAAAGTCTTCAATTAAAGATTATTAAAATGAAATAACGTCTTGTAAAAAGTCTACCTAACATTGATAGATGTTTTTCATATGGAGCTTTAACGCCGCAAATAACATAACCCACTAAAAACAAATCCTACAGTAGAAGATTTTTTACTTTTTAACCGTCTTCAAAAAAGATGATCATTGAAAATTTTTTTTGAATATTCCTAAAAATTTTTCAATTAAACCACTTTATCAAATATTAAAACTAGTTTCAAATAATTTCGTAATTGAATCAATTACTCATATGATCAAAAACAAAATTTTCTAACAATTTTCACAAAATTTGAATAATTGAAAATTTGCATTTTAGTTATTAAATATATAATTTTCGTTGTTGGTTGAACTTCAACAAAAAAATTATTTGAATTTTCAGTTTTCGAAATTGAAATCGTATTTTATTTTTTTCTGTGTATAATTTTAAAGCTCTACTTAACTATGAATTAGCTGAATTTTCAGCTGGAAAATATTGCATCAGTTGTTCTCAGTTTTTTTTAAATAAATATTCATCAAAATTCAAGCATAAAGTCTCTTATATACGTGTACAAAATTCACGCACATGTGACGAAGATAAATGTGAACAAAACTGAAAAAATATATTGAAAAAAACCAAAACAACTGCAACAATCAGAAGGAAAAGAAATAGAATCTACCATGACAAGACAAGAACGAACAAATGCAAACAAATCAACTGCAACAAAATAAAATAAAATAAAAAAATAAAAATGCTCAGACAAAAAACAAGAAAGTTAAATGCAACCAACTCGTCAACCTTTTATTTCCACTTGATGATGCAACAATTGATGATGGCCATTGGCAATGAAGATGATTACAGCAAATAAACATCATTATGATGTTATAAATGACCACGATGATGATAATGATGACTACGACAATAACTGATGGATTCTTTAAAAAGTGATTTAAAAAAAATATATATATATTAACTTAAAAAAGAAATGGTTGAAGGACAGAAAACTTTTTTTGTAAAAAAGTTCACAAGTTTAAGTAAAAATTTTACGTGTGCATCGGTGTGCTGGAAAATAAATGTTAAAATTTGTTATTTTTCGCTGGACCTCAATAGTTGGACACACCAGTCAGAGTTGAATGTCGCACAATTTCTGCTGCTGCCAGAGCCAGCCATGCTGTCATGTAGTATTTGCAGCATCATTGCGTTGAAATGCGCATAAATAAGCGTAAAAATTGAATCAACCATTTACTTGATGTGTTTTTTTCTGTGTTATTTTCTCTTATAAATTCGTTTATTAAATACAAGCACACAAACTTATTTATCCAGCAGCATAAGAATTACAAACATTTTAATTCATTTAGAGCGCAGTTTTTATGCGCTTTCCGTGCTATTTGTGTATAAATCAAATAACTTTAATTTGGTTACAAAACTTTTTTTTGTAGCAGCTAAACGTGTTTCCTTTTTATGTATTTTTAGCACAGCCACAAGTTTAATTTCTAGAAATCTTCGGAGATCAGCAGGCTTTTTGTGGTGTCCTAAGGACACTTCCTAATTTAGTTTTTGAAATTGGAGTTCCTGAGAACCTCACTGAAGTTTTCACAAAGCCCGAAAGCTTGTGGTAACAAAAAAAATCTAACTCAATTCAAATTGCAACGATAAATATCTGGAGTAATACTAAACAGAAAACTGGCATGGAAGCCCTATACAGAAACTATAGCCATGAAAGCGACATCCGCAATTTATATCTTTAATAGGGCTATATATATATATACGTCGTGGGATGACAGACCTGACACTGTGTGCTGACTATTTGCGGCAGTCACTAACCCAAACTTCTTTTATGATGCTGTAGTCTGGAATTGCGTGGACCAGCTTCCAAACGTTTTCGATTCGAGAAAATCATACGCAATATGGTAGCCTTGCTCTCCACGCCTACAAACGCCTTATGAACGTTGCTAAACTGAATACCGGTGATCTATTCTCTAAAAATCTGCACGCTTCTAACTACTGACACCACACAGGGTTTCATCATGTGAATGTACCATTTTGAGAAATTTCTTCTCTAGAGATTTCAACTTCTCTATCTCTGTAGAATAGTGGTTTAAGGAGGAGTCTACTCCTGGTTCTAAGAGAGAGAGAGATAGAGAGAGAGTGAGAAAGAGAGAGACAAGGTATATTTTGAAAGGCTGGAAGCTAACATATCTTCCAGCCAGCTGGTCTGTTCTAGGTTACAAAAGAAATCTTCAATTTATTGTCTACAAGCCGAAAGAGGAGTACCAAAAATAACTCGACTCTTTTTTAGCTATATCAGCAGCTATTTAGCTGCCTCAATAGGTTGCGTGGTCATTCACACTTATGATGACGATATATTAATGTCTCGCTATCCCATTTGGGGACGCAGGGCTTTCCTTCTGAATGGGACGGCGAAGCATTTAATTATCAGCCTCGTTTCAGTGCATGGCCACGAAACCAATTGAAGTAGCTGTATAGCTGATGATCCACCTAAAATATAGTCTACAGTCTTCTTTGATACTCCTCTATCGGCTTGTAAACAGTAAACTAAATGTTTCGTAACATAGAACAGTCCTGGTGGCTGCATGAATCCAGTTGCAGGACACTCAGACTATTTCGGCATATACTGTAACAGTAATTGGTTACGCTTTCAGAAAATGCACCTGAATGATATCGGACGCAACAGTTACCGTTTATTACAAATTAAGCAACCACGCGAAGTTAATAGA
The DNA here is from genome assembly GCA_956483635.1 of Panzeria rudis. Lineage (NCBI taxonomy): Eukaryota > Metazoa > Arthropoda > Insecta > Diptera > Tachinidae > Panzeria > Panzeria rudis. The sequence continues at coordinate 52,641,211 of OY101448.1, read as the reverse complement.
ATTAATGTCATACAACTTCACAGAAGCTACTGCAATAAGGAGTATGAGAACATTTCTGCTCCATAGCCTCTCTGAATTTCCCTACTATCCATCCCAAAGAAACCAAGGGACCCAAGTGGGCCGGTTTTTAGAAACTGGCAGCCTGTTCAACCTAACCTAACCTTCTGCTGCATAAGGAGCAGTGATTGATTCCAGTATTGGACCAAATTATGGGCGCAAGCTAGCTGTAGTATACAGTCCAGTTGACCTAGAAGAAATATTTAACTGATTTTTCCTTTTTGTGTGTCCAACTCCAACATATAATAAAGGGAACACCTAGATATTCTGATTTGTGTCGGATCATCCGTACTGGCTATTTGTGACTTTCTTCTTAAGGTTGGGAGCCCCTATGTTCTATCTTCTATTAACGAGACTCATGCAACCCTCCATAAATGGTTCAATTATCCCCCTTATTCTGTAACTATTTGTCAACGTCAGATCAAGACAATATAAAAATAAGACACTTACGTAATCGTTGTCGACAGCAATTGACTACTCTTGCTATTGTCTAGGCCTTAGAGAGTAGTAATAGACTGTCACCGGTAGTCAATTGTTGTCCACACCGAGTACGAAAGAGTCCTATTTTTGATATTATCTTGACGTAACGCCGACAGATAGCTACAGAATAAGGGGGAATATATATTTCACTTACCTCCATAATAAAACTTATACCAACACACTCTGACCAAACACTTTATTACAGTGTTTGAGCCATATAAACTCATACTACATAATCAGCAAACGCGATGCAGCAGAGCTCAATCAAGGAATAATCAGCAAGCTGGGAGTCTACCACAAAGGCAGACGGCAGCTACCCTGGCCTTCGCCAGGTTCCGACCACAAAGCACCCCCGATGCATCCACTATTGATTTAGCAAAAAGAGGCTTCCCATTTGTTGTCCGATGTCCGAGAATCGCTCATTAAAAAACACTTTCTCCAGTGATTTCGGTAGTAACCACAACAACTGCGTGAGCACCCGAAGGAAGCCTCACCAATAACCGGGCACAGAATCAGCCTTCATGTTGAGGGTAAGACGAAGTCCGCTAGCATATCCATCCCTATAGGAACAGAATGTTTTTCGCGAACATCATCAATATGATGTCGCAAATGGCGAGTATTATCTCTTTAATCCTCTAGAAAGCAGGTCATCTGTGGGGCTACCGGAACCCGTGGTATCAGTGTTAAGTTACTGGTAAAGCCTCGAAAGAAAACACTTAGAAGTTACGTTTCTATTGACTTTGGCCTCGGACGAAAATTTAGGTGCCTTTCCACCTGCTTCCAGACTCGAATAAGTTACCCTACTTCCTTTAAATACTTATGTGCACGCCCGTTGCTCTGTTATTACAGAGATTGGGTGGTAACACATATGTTTTATGGGTAATGGCTAGAAAAACCAAATTTAACGTTTTCCCAGGAAGCACCAAGATGTTGATAATCACTAAGATGCAGAACCGTTCCCCGGTTGTAAAATGACCAAGTACTAGCGATATTAGTCTTGAACAAAAGCTATGACGTTCTAGTTAATCAAAGGATGCTATAACTGAAGGACACTCCCCGGCACGAAGATGCTGACTAGGTTTGGTTCACTGACGGTTCCAAAAAGGAAAATGGACATACGATTGGAGGGACTTATGGCCTGAACTTCCGAAGAACTATTTCCATGCGTGAATACCCTACGCTTTTCTAGGCGGAAGTATATACCATCCTTATATGTGCTGGAGAATGCTTGAGGAGAAAACGTAAGGTTATTCATATCTACTTAATGTCAGATAGCCAGAGATAAGATTGGGTGTTGTCATGGATTGTGTTAGATCTCTCAACGAACTTGCCGCTCGAAATATTTTACATTATGCCGAGTGTCTGGACATACAGGCAATACTGGAAACGAACGGTCTGACTGTCTAGCGAATAGAGGAGCCCAACGTAGGTTTATAGAACCGAAACCCTTCTTTGGCATTTCAAGAGGATAATTCAAAGAGCATAATATTACCTTGACTCAGATGGAATTTGCTGGCTATTTGAGAGCCCTTCTCTGGCTAAAACAGCCGAAACGATTCATTACATTATCCCAAAAGTTTCTGGTAATGGATAAAAATTACCTTAGATTAGGGTTATTTACCGGACAACGCGATCTTATACGACAACAATTTATCATTGGCAACTCTGAGACCAAACTGTCCGGCGGTGGTGGCGAGCAGATAGAAGTTCCTTGGGGGTATCTTGATGACTCCAGGTATACAATCTCTCACCGTGTAGAATAAATGGCTTTATTCGTTTACTTAATCTACTTCAGTGATAATTTGGGCTGTATAAAAGATCCTTTGGGTCGCGGTGCTTACGACCTCTACATAACAACAATAGGGAGAGTCAAAGTGTCCCGTCCGTGCTGCAGAAGTTACGCTCCTTCCGTAATCTTTAACGTCTACTTCTTCAATCATTTCAACAACTCAACTATGAAACTATTAATATACCTTTCTCCAAGCTCTTGAACGGTTCTTGATCATCCGCCAGACATCTAGTTTCTACGAATGCCAAACACGAAGCACTTCAGGTATGTTTACAAACTGACATAGGATCTAATAGCGCTAAGGCTATCCACTCGTTCAATCTATGTACGAGTATGTACATATGTAAAGGTCGATGATCATCCTGTCCTCTGGTTGTCCTCAGCAATTTTTCCGGCTACACCTTAAATATCCGATTTAATTGAGTGAGATTAAAATGCAAGCTTCTAAGGGGAAACTCGCGATCCGGCACCTACATCGAGTTGACAAGCTTCTCCTTTTTTAAGTCTGTTAAAAAAGTAAAAAGTCACTAGAGCAAAATTAACAACAAACTTTGAACACTATTCAAAAAAAAGTAAGTCATCATAGGTTCATATACATCAGACAACACATGGATAAAACGGTACATGTTAAGTCATCTACAAAACTTTACAAAAGCAACGACAAAAAAAGACAAACAACTGATGTTGATTCTGCATTTTTCTTAAAATTTTTTGGGTTGTTTTTTTGTTTTTTGTTGCAAACTTGACGCGCGTTAAAGCTTAACAACAATGCCAGTGTATAGAAAAAGTTAAAGATCTCTTTGGCAATAAAAAAATTGAAAAAATAAATAAACAACAGAGGTAGTAAGCAAAATGACTGACGGAAGGATATAAAAATACGAGAAAGCTGGCAGGCAGTCTGAATGGCTGGCTGGTTAAGTTCTTGTTGTTTTTGTTAGTTGCATGTATGCATATGGACTTGTACTTGATTCATATGATGCATTCAAAGAAAGAATGCAGCAGCATAGATGCAAGCAAGCATCCCGACTGTCGTATGGCCGTGTATGGCTGGTTAAATTTTGTTTCGTTTGGTTTTTTTTTATTCTCTTTTCGAATGTATAAATTCAAAGAATCACATCACCAATTTTTGTTCGTTTGTTAAGGTTTTTTTTTATTGCTTTTCTGCCAATGACCGGGTATAAACTTGAAGAAAAAATCACATCTTTAAACGTTTTTGGCATACACGTCAAATCGTCGTCATTTTCTTTAGAATTAAATGTCTTTTCTGCCTTGACTCGTCTCGTCTTCATGTCTCACAAACGTCGCCAGTGACATTCCAATACCAGTTGTTGCTTTTGACCAAAACACACACTCACACACTCCTGTCTCTTAACGTGCATATTGAATGCATTTAATAATTTAAATATCATTTATTTATTGCAATTCTTATTTCTGCTTCTGACGGAGCTACAAAACTAATGCTTCTTGAGTTTTCTCCTTCTGTTCTCTTTCATAATTTAAGAGGGTGGGACTATTTTAAATTAATATCTTAACGCCCGACATTTCAAGTTGTTACTGCTCTGTTTGTATATAATATTTCCATATTGTCAAAATGTGAAATATTAACACTTTATGGCTTATTTAACGACGTTGGGAGGAACATGCTTTTCTTATTAGCTAATTTAGAGAAATTGTTTTAATAAAAATTACAGTGGACTGCGGAATATAACTATTAATTTATTTTTTTAGTAGTTGTTAGTTTGGCATTCGGTAATTGTTTACTGAAATAACGAAAAAACAATAATGAAAGTTTAACGACCACTTCCAGCTATTAAAACAAAGATAAAATCGTGAAATAGAGTTCCTATTTTTGCTCGGCGGAACTGAAGTAACGTTTTCTTGATCTATACATACTAAGGCTGGAATCCAATTCGAAGGACTATAAGCAAGGGAAGAATCAAATAAGCGTTTGTGAACCATGGGCAGCTAGTAGTGTGCAATTTATTGCTGCTAAACACAGTGGACATTTTTTATGAGGAAGCTTTTCCATTAAATTCCATTACCGTGGCCTTCTTAGCTAAACATGCATCATCAATTTCAATAACTAAGAGAGAGATTATTTAAGTTTTAGTTCCTAACTATCCGGAATTTAAAAAAAACTAACCATGATTCCAGCCAAAAATCACGACTTATCAATTAGACTTTGAGTATACAGTTAATCTTGCAGTAATTTAATTTTACATGGATTCTGAGAACCGCCAATAAAATCTGCATCCAACCGTTCCATAATCCTTGCAATGAAGTATCTTTGATGTCTATGGTCTGTAGACAATTAAACACATCATGATCATAGAGAGATATTGAACTAATTCTTCTTCATCCAAGCAGCTTGGTGACCATCATAGAGAAGTGCAAGCGACTTTCTTTCAAAGGCTAGAAGTTGCTCAGTCCTATCACTTCTTAGTGATATCCTACAAGTAACAACTGCGGACTCAGTGGTCCGACTTTTTTATCGCCCACTTTATAGTCTCATTTGACTGCTCAATCAAGTTTTACTTTGAAAGTCTGATCTATCAAAGGCTGAGCTTGCTCCCGCTCATTTATTAGGACTTTCATTCCTCTAGATGCCTTCGAAATCGTTAGGATTGAATTACACAGAAAAAAATAAATTTCATTTCCGGTAAATAAATTAAACGAATTTTAGTAAATATTTTGTCTAGAAACGGACCTATAAACAAATTTGTAAATACAAACAGTAACAGTAAAAAAAATTGTCCGAATCTATAAAACAATTTGTGTAAAAATATTTACAAATTCTAAACAAAATAATAATAAAAATATTTACTGGATTTTTCTATAATATATCAAGCAATATTGTTTTCTGAATTTATAAACAACTTGTCAAAAAATTCTTACAAATTCCAAACAAAATAGTTTACTGAATGAAGCAAAAGTTATTACTGGATTTTGTGTAATATATCAAAGAAACTTTTTGTCTGAGTCAGTAAAATTTTTTTTTATATTTTTTAAGAGCATCATCATCATTAGACATATATGTTAAACTTTGTATGTATATATAAAAACTCTAAGAAAATGAATGAGAACTAAGGCAATAACTTTAAAGAATTGATTCACTCAGAAATCTTCTGTAAACAATCTTTTTTCAATTTACGTTCGCATGAATCCCGACATCGCTTTCCTTTTGATATCATTGTTGTTGTTGTTATTTATGTGTATGACGTCATGGAGGTTGTTTTTTTACGATGCAGAAAACTGGTTTTTGTTGATGTTTCTGGTGTTTGCGTCCTAAATAAAAGTCAAAGAAAAAATTCACTGATTCAGTAAAAAAAAATTTTCTAAAAAATATCAATGGTCTCTGAGATGAGTGTCAATTTATTTCGCAGCTTCGGCTAGCCTTCCAGTCATCCCTATTCGGCAATTCGACTAAGAGGGGTTTTACACATTTCATGACAGGAGTCATGTATTCTATTTGGCTACGTAGCACTTGCTCTCCTACGTTTCATAGATAAGTGACTGATGCCTTAGAGTCTAAGGGTCGAACTTTCAAATATGCATTTTATATAAAAATATGGAAATTAAATCGATCATTGTCTTTGAAAAGGCCCGACGATTTGAACTCATCGCAACAGTAGTTTCGATACATATTGTCATTAGCATCTTGTCCTCTGCCGTCCACCAGACAAGCGACCGATAGGTGAAGTTAGTTGTGATCACTATCGAGGACATCCAATGTTACTTATACGGCTTAAGACCCAATATACTTAAGATGTGTTTTTACACGCACAGAATTATGCGTTTTCTTCATCCTGTCCCCCACATTATTTTTTCACGTGAGCTTTGAGTCCAGGATTATACTGATTTATGTACCCACTTTCGGGAGTTCCAGAGTAATACCTTACAAACGCAGTGGTATGAATTCCCGAATTTCTTACATTTTAGTAAAAACTACGAATCAGTCTTTTTAGGATTCACTACTTCCTTGGCCAATCTAAGTAGTACGATGAGTGATAATTCCAAAGGTTCAGTTAACGTTGCCAGCAATTTATCTCTGATAAGGAGCACGAAGTCTTCCACGTTTGTTTAATTTTCATTTAGTTTAAAGAGGATTATATTTACGGTAGGATTCCGGAAGAGTGGAGAAAGAACTCCACCGTATAGTATGCATCTTGTGACTGCCTTCCTTTTAGGAAAATTAAGTTAGTTCTTTAAAAACCTGCTAACAGCATCGTTTTGGTGGTATAGTAAACTGCCTGATAAGTGTTTATGTATATTCGCACTTCTTAATTGGGATTTATTGTATTAAAATTTTATATTTTTTATACGAATTACTTGAGGAAATATAATACGAGAATTATATAAATTCTAACTTATTGTCAGATAAACTGAAAAGCTCTGAATTTCCCACCACTTACTTTTTCTTAATATTCATTGATATACCACATCACCTCCGAAAGCAATAAATCACATGGGATAAGCCAGTCCGGAATGAATACTAAAGGCGTTTGGCATTATCCGAAAATGTCATGTTGGTATGTTCTGTCGTGTTTGTTGGAAAATGCTGATGAGATTGTGTATCAACCAGAGTGTGCAAGCAAACAAAACTTTACGCAAACGTTTCATGCGAAGTCACAAACTTTTAAAATATTTGTAATCGTTTCGTACATGAGCAAAACCAAAACAAATACTTTTGCAATAATAACAAAAAGTGAAACAAAACAATTGGCTTTTCACTCATCTGCGTGCTTTAATATCCCGTTTCAATCGTACAATTGCATTTAGCATAAATACACTAACACATTCTCTACTATGATGAGCAAACCAATCGGGAAACGTTTGCAAATATATTTTCTTAAAACATTTCAATTTTGTTCTTGTTCTTTTCTTTTCTAGCTGCGTACATTTAAGTTAATGTACATGTTGTGTACACAAGCACAAACAATACAAAACTAAATGGGACTATCATTCTGGTTGTTTTTGTTTTGTTTTTGTTTTACACATTGAAAAACACAAAACATAACGAAACCAAACGTTTCGTTTAGTTTATTTTCCTACTCTGGTATCAACCATTGAAAACAGTGACTGTTCCATTCTGTTGTAGTATACATTAGCTCTTTTAACACTTTCGCACCACCCTCGTCTTACACTTGTTATTTTTAATAGAGTTGTTAATTTTTTAATTAAAAAACTAAATAAGGAAACAGACTCCAAGAATCGTTTATTTTTTTTCGCATACCATTTACTACACATTATCTCTTAAAAGATTAAAATTGTGGAGGCTTCTGGTGCTAGAATTTTATTTTCATTGTTGGAAGAAGAACCAGCCAGCAGCAGGGTTGTCAGATATGGCGATCTCTCGCTAAACGTGGCGATTTTTCAACTTGTTTGATGTTTAAATTTTTGATTTGGCGACATGGCGATAAATAAATTTGCTGCCGATTTTTATTGTTATTTTTTTTTAACAAAATTGAACTTCAGAAAAATCAGTTTGTTGATTTTCAAAAATAAATTCCACCAAAACTCTTCTGCAAGAAATTAAAACAGTGTGATTTTGATGATTTTTCTTAAATTAATTATAGTTGACTGGCGTTGGAATTTGGATGAGAAACATTTACAAGAACTAATTTTTGGCGATTTTATTTCTACTTTTGACGATTTTCTGCTAAATTTTTATACGATTATTTTATAAAAATTTATATTAAAAAAACTATTATATAAAAACCAATTTATTATCAAATATATATTAAGAACAACTACATAAAATTGATTTTGGCGATTTTTAAAATCAGTTTGGCGAAATAGGTGGGAACCCTGGCCAGTAGCACATTTTTTCTGTTTCTCTGCAATCATAATTATTTGATTTACATATTGAAATCTCTTACACATGTTTGAACTTAAATCGCCTTTAATTTGTTTTTTCATTAATAACGAGAACAACAGCATGCAGCTTTATTATTTATAGTAAATTTTAATGAAGAGAAAAAGAAACTTTTTCTGTACTGAATAAAAAATAGAAACAAGTATTTTATTTTTAAAACCCTAGCAAGAAATGCCACAGTTAAGAGAAGCAAAAAAATATATATATGTAGGTATATCCCTGTTATTTCCCCAACATCTTTCTTCTCTACAATTGCAGATATTACAACACAAATTTACTTGGAACTATTATTAAATGCAATTGTTTTTCATTAATATTTTCTATTCTTTCGATTATTTTCATATGCATTGAAACAGCACTTTAACCTCTTTCCCATTCTAATTGCAATTTGCAAACTATTTGTTAATATTTTCTACTTGTGTTCTGCTGCAGTCATTTCCCCAGATTTTATTCATTATATTTTCATCATATTCTTTCTTATTGATGACTACATTTGCTCTTTCTTTGTTAGTGTTGCATTATTTCTTTATTAAATAATGAGCAGAAACGTGATGATTTAATTTATCTTAATGGTCATTTGTTAATTTTTTTATATTTTCATTTAAATTGAAATCGTTGACATTTTGCTGATTGTGTTAATAAATCAATTGGTTTAGTTTTAAACAGCTGGGAGAATTGTTTTAAGGATATAAAGATATTATTACTTTGGAATTTTTTTAGTTATGATTGGATACCATCACTGGCTGAAACTTTAATTTCAAAACGAAAAAAGCACTAAAACCTGAAAAAATCGCTCAAACTAAGTGTATCTTCAAAAAGCGAAAAAACGTTAAAACAAAAAAAAATACGCCAAAACGAAAAAAATCACCAAAATAAAAAAATCTTCAAAAAACAAATTGTAGAAAACGAAAAATCGCAAAAAAAAACTAAACACATTAATATGAAAAAAGCGCCAAAATCAACAAAAAAAACTTAAAAAGTAAAAAAACTAAAATTAAACGAAAAAGCAAAATAAAAAAAATGCCAAAATGAAACAAGGGCGAAAACGATATCTCTTATATGTGTATGCGGACGGAACCCCTCGTGCGCGAGCTAAAGCCGCACTTTACTTAATTTATTTTTCTAATGGAAAAATGAGCTGCTGGCACCCAAGATTGGTTAGATTCTTGCAATAAAATAAAATTTCAGAAGTATAAACTTCATTTTATTTCATATAACACATTTCAAAATTTCAATGTATTTAATTTATTTATATTAATTAAAGTTAATTTATTATTTTTATCACATAGTAGGCTAGTCTTTATATCCCAATTAATTATATACAATTTAGTAGCTGACAAGATCTTTTAAAATTTTTTCCTGAGAATTTCTTTGTTTAAAAAAGTTTTATTTTACTATCAGTTTGCCCCACCTTGTCTGTTTGTTCGATGATTAATGTTTGCAATTAATTAAAACAAATTTATAACATATTTTGCACTATTAAATAATTTGTAGTATTAATAGATTTACATTTATAATTAAAACAGTTATTGGATTTTATATTCTCATAAATAATGGTTTACTATATATTAAAAGCATTCTTCTTATTGCAAATATATTGAACATAACAGAAAAAGGGCCGAAAAGTAGAAAAAAGTATTAGAAAACTTGACCGCAATCATATCGTGCCATAACCGCAAAAAAGGCTTAGCGACCAAAAAGTAAATTTTACAGAAGAAGTATTTTTTAAGGACACTGGTCGGCAGAAAAAATCGTCTTTAAATAAAAATATGTGGAGTATATAAAGTTTATCACACTAAATTTAAAATTGTTTTAAGTTTTTTTTTTCTATCATGTACAGATTTTTTTAATGGGCGCATGACTAATATTTCCACTAGGTAGATCAGTATATTTCACCATAACTCTGATTTGAACAAATAAACCACTAAAAGATGTTAAATAAAATTTGCTGAAGCTATATGTTTAAAAGTTATTTCGCTTATCACATAGCTGTAGCACCATCTAAGTCATCGAGGCCACATATTCATTTGTTTGATTGAAGACAAAATGTACGACATTGTCACTCAGATTGTCCTCAAAAAAGATTTTTATTAAAGGTAAAACGTGGGACATTGTCGCTCAGATTTTCCCCAGCAAAGTTTTATTAAAGACAAAACGTGGTATATTGTCGCTTAGATTATCCCCAACAAAGTTTTATTAGATACAAAACGTGGGACATTCTCCCCATGATTGTCCTCAACAAAGTTTTATTAAAGACAAAACGAGGGACATTGTCACTCAAATTGTCCTCAACAAAGTTCTATTAAATACAAAACATAGTCTGATTAGAAGAGAAAACGTTCGACGTGGCGCTCATATTGTCTTGAACGACGTTTTCCTTTAAATTGTCGCCTAGAAAATCTAATCGACAAACGACATACCGTACATTAATCGCCCAAGACAATGTCGTATACAATAATTTGGCCAACTGGGTTTTTCATTCTATGGATCTGTATGAATTGTTTTTCAAAATTGGTTATTTTCCCCGTAGGTGACTGGCTGTTTATTTTTTGTTTATTGTTGTATTGACTTTCTGACAGCAAAAAAACAAAAAACAAATAGAGAAGAATCACAAGAGAAAATAAAAAGTTGCACATACTACATATGTCGATGTTGTGATAGGTTGTATCATTGAGGCTTTTAATATGAAATGGTTTAATAAATTGGTAAGCTCGGGCATTTTTAAGTTTAAACTAACTAGGTTATTAAAATCAGGAAGAAAATTACTTTGATTTCCAATAATAGTAATATGTTAGTTATTAGACAAAGACAATATAAATTTATAAAAGATTGATTGAAAGTAAATCAGCCCGAGGAAAACCCTAATAATACTAAAGCAATTTATTTATCATTAACAAACTAACACTCATGATTGATTGAAACGTTTATTAAATGAAGAAAAATTTATTGTAATGATCTATGTAACGCCATTTTTGTACCTCTGAACTCCAATCTATAAAATAAAGCTTTTCCAAATCTGTCTAGAGCATTGACCGGGGAAACAGGTCCCATGTGACTTTTTTCTCTCTGTCTCACACGTATTGACTAAAAATAAACAAAATCAGTCAGTTTTGCATGAGCATTCAGCATGTCATGTTGGCGCTTGTTTCTTGATGTACACTAAACAAAATGTTTTAGCAAAAGTATTTGCTGGAACTTTCCTTAACGTATCCCCTTAAAACATTACACGACTTAATATTATTTTTGATAACAGTAACGACTATAGTAGAACAACGAAATAAAAAATTACTTTTATTTTTCATGTCAAACAATTCAAATTCCTTCTCGAAAGCGGCAATTATTTCTGACCTTGACTGTATTCAAATTAAATAAAAATTCCATGTAAACCTTACAAAAGCTTTTCAGTTAATACCAATTTAATCATTCCATCCATCCAACCCCTCTCTAGGATTCATTATATCTTTTTGATGTTGTAAAAGCAGGCAATTTTTATCACTACACAGTGCAACAACAAACAAAAACAATAACAACAAGCTGAGAAATGTCAGTTGTAATAAAACATACACGCGTGCGCATCAGCAAATGAAGAAAATGAAGTAGATGAAGTAAATGTCATGTTAACTTGATCATTGTTTAGCTTTGAACATTACTAAATGTTGCTTACAACAGACAGACAGACATACATGTCATTCACTTGCAGTACGTTTTCTTTCTTAACATGTCCGTCTCTCCCGAAAACTGTCGGTTTGTTTAGTTTATTACAATTTTATACAGAAAAATGGTGTTTCTTGTTGCATTTTTATTCTAGTTATCATTATCAACATTTTGTATATTGTGTAAATAAATAGACAGACAGACAGACAGACGGGGCAGACCACTAAAAAAAACCCAAGGGGAACTGCATGAAAAAAGGACAAAACTTAAGTCAGACGAATGATTAGATATGGAGGACAGACAAAAAGATAAATATGAAATCATACTGACAGCTGTATACTCTTCCATAATACAAACAGTGCAAAATCCATTATAATTGTTTAACAAGAGTGTGCGCTTAATGAATAGGGCACACTTTGATTTTCATTTATTACAGTTAGTTATCTTCTTGTGGTAGCTTCGGGTTTTTGGAGTAATGGGCTCTTGAACTACAGGATCAAAATCGGTCTTTACGGACGGTTCCAAAAGGGACTCCAGTATTGAGGTATTCTCTGAAGATATTGACCTTTCAGACTCACTAAGACTGTCCAATATCTCTACAGTATTCCAGGCGAAGATTTATGTCATAATCGAAGCTTCTTGTTTCAGAGACCAGGGAGTGTACTCTGTATCGCGATGCGAAAGGAAAACTGTTCGCATTTGTATGTTATTTCCATTGCAATGCGAAAGCATTTCTTTCGTTTCGAATTTCAGAGTAACCCCGCAGTACTATAGTATTTAATATAAATGTGGTGAGGTCGAAGTAAGCATGCATTAAATGTTTTACTTAAACGGCATAGTGTCAGGATAATTTGAGATCCAGAATAATTTTGGTTCCAGACATTCAGAAGATTTAAATGTCTCGTGGATGATATTATGCAGTGGTAATTGCTAAGGATAATGGTAGTCAGTTGATTCGCTAGTACCACTTGTAGGATATCCAAGACTCTGGCCCTCACTAAGTACAGATAGGACAAAGCAGCTCCCTAAAGTCTGTAAGAAGGTCGCTTGCACTCCTGGTTGTAACGTTTACGGTTTACATCTACATTCTTGAGATCCAAAGCCCTATTCTGAGAGGATCTTTGTACAAGGACTGTTATAGTTGTATCAGGACTAGTATTATAGTACTTAATACAAAATTATGAAATTTGTAATTTACTGTTCATATTAGTGCTAATAAATGCCTTAGATTTCAAAAATCATTTTCAACCCCTCCACGAAAAATGTACCCACCCAATGAGAAATGGCCCCAAACTGCAAAATGAAAAATGACCTCAAACCAAAAATGAAAAAATGGCAACAAGATAGGAAAAATGACCCCATCAATTTTTTGTGGTTGTTTACAATAGAAAATATTTGGGCCATTTTTCCTCCTTGATGGAAAGTGGCTCCAATGAAAAATTTCCTAAAATGAAAAATTTTCACAAAATCTGTCCTTTCAAAACAACAAAAAAAAATTTAGGGGCTATTTATCCTATTTTTCGGCCATTTTTCAGTTTTATTTATTTATTTGCGGCCATTTTTTCTATTTTGGGGCAATTTTTCATTTTTTCAATTTAGGGCCACTTTTCGTATTTTGGGACCAATTTTCATTTTTCGTAAAACGAGCTAAGCAAATGTTTTTGAATAGCAGGCCTTCGGCCGGACATAAGTATTTTTCGCTGAGTAAAGATTTCTGCATTGCCGGCCTTCTGCCGAGCTGAAGAGTGTCCCTTTTCGGTAAGCCGCAGACCGGCTTCGCTGAGTAAAGAATTTTGCATAGCCACTTTTCGATATACCAAGAGGAAAAAACCCTTAACCCCGGCCGAAGACCGTCTATAAAAAATCTTTATTACCTGAAGCCGCTCTTCGAGTCTTCCTCAAGACTGCCTGAAGGAAAGGCTAATTAAATATGGCTTTATTTCAAATATGTCCACTTTTTGCGTGTGGCGGTATTGCCGAATAGCATTTAGAAACAAATATTGTGAACAACAACAAAAGTTTTTTGGGGTAATTTTTCCTGTTTTAAGGACATATTTTTTTAATTTTTTTTCATAATGGCTCCACATAAATAGGAAAAAATGGCCCCAATTCAAAAAAAAATTTAAATGGGCCAAAAAATATTTACAAATTACCCCGAAATTCGCGTTTCTATACAAAATTTTGGGGCCATTTTGCATTTTTGGTTTGGTGCTATTTTTCATGGAGCCATTTTTCTGTACTTTGGTATGCCGCGATTTTTAAAGTTCATGCTTTAAATTTAAGCTTTAAGTGTCATCTATCCAACAAAAAAGACCACATTGAAAAATTCTGCTTCTATCAAAAGTTATAGACTTTTGATGGCTTTCTGGCAAAATATCCCACAATACTTTGAATGCTGTAAATTTCATTAAAACTTATCGATCAAGAGTTATTGCTGTCATAAAAATTCGAAAAGGTGTTTTTTAATTAGTCCAAAAAGCCTGGCAGAATAGATTGGCTTTATTTGATCACATTTTAATCTAAAACTACGGCCAATGCTGCGAATTTTATCTAAGCCGGTTTTTTTTTAAAATGGTGTTTTTTTGTTAATTTTTTTTTAAATCTATATATAAAATCAAGTGCTCTGCAAGAAGTTCCAACGCTGATCTGCAAGATCAGCCTTTTTACTATTACATAACTCCTTTTTAAGTTGCTTTAACTCATTCTTTTAACTCAATTCCTTAAGAAATTGTTAAAGAGATAATATTGGACAGCTAACGGGATGACAAGAAAGAGGCTTGTAGCTTGTAAAAAGGATCTAATGTTTTAAGCTTAAGCAGTAGATGGAGAAGGGAATTTTAGATATAAAATCTGTCAAGTAGATAAGAGCTCCCTTCGCAAAGGTATAGGCTGGACGGTATCGTAGAAAGGCCTAAATGGTTCTAATTCTGTATCCGCAAGAATAGCCTTACTTTTCATTTTTTAATGCTAACGTATGGGGTTATATGTATATGATCAATAACTTTCTGGGCAGTTGATTAATTTCATTCTCACAAACAGCAAATATTTTTAGCTGGCTATATCTCACTTCATGAAACCAAAGTGGATATTCCTTAGCTTATCGCATACTTCCAGAAAGTGTCAGGTGCATTTTTAAGTAATTTTCGGAAAATGTTTAATGGAAACTCCATTCTTATTAAAAATTTTGACTAAAAATCCCTTATCGTCTCTATTCTTTTTGTGTGGACTGTTTTCACTTGCAACTCTCCTTCAGAATTATTAAAGTTCGAGTCATAGTTTTTCATATTGTAGTATTTGTTTGTTGGCAGTAAGATGGTATCATTATTATATCTCCAGACACCGAGTAATATGTTTACTTGTCATAATGAATGTATTAAATGAAGAAAGAATGAATAAAAATAAAATGAAACGCAAACAAATCTAAAGAAAAAGAAAATTTTGCGAACAAAATATGAAAAGAAACAAGTTGTAGGTTTTTTCAAAGCTTAGCCGAATCTTGAATGCTCTATGGTCAGAAAACTTCAAAGAAGACTGTGTAGGAAATTTTTGAAAAATTTTTGCCATGGTCGGCAGCTTGAAATGGGAAAATTTTTCAACTTTGAAGTCCTTAATACTCGTAGCTTTAAATTTTGAATTATCGGCGATGTCACAGAGTTTAATTCCGTTCGGAAACGGAATTCAATCCACCCCAAGATGTCAAGCTCTAGCTGGAGCGTACCCCAGCACACTAGCGCCACCAACAGTCTGGACACACCAGACAAATTTGCGTATTTTAGATATAATTTTTCGATACCAGCTGCTACAAAAATGGGATAGGTTGAATTCCGTTTCCATACGGAATTAAACTCTCTGACATGGCCGAATATGTATGCATGTACGTATATATCTTTACCTTAAAACGCCCTAACTCACAATTTTTATAACACAAATATTTTATATATTTGTCAGGCTTGTAACAAGAAAACTTGCCAAAGGTAAACCCAGTCTTATTTGCTTGGGCTAGAATTCAAAGTCTTTACCCTGCAAACACAGGTTTGACATAAAGTTTGATAATGATTTGATATCAAACATTATCAAATTATTATCAAACCTTATTTCAAACCTTTGTTTGCTGGGTAGTTATTGATAGATGGTTTAACCAATGATACATACATGTATATCTAAAACTTGAACTATTTTGATTAGCTGACTAAAGACATTCACAGTCTTTAGTTAACTAATGTCGATGGTTTAACCAACGATGTTTATATGAAATATCAATTAAATAAAATTTTGTATTGTAAATTATTAGAATTACAAACTTTCCAAAGAACTTAATATACATTTAACCACTTGTACTGTGCAGTCCATTGAAAATGAAAAAATTAAATAATTTGCGGTTTTAATAATGGAAGGAAGACTTTTGTACTGATTATAATGATGTTGAAGAAAAAGATGACGATGTTGTTGTTCCAGTTGCTGCTGCCCTCTGCTGCTGTTATTGTTGATGGGTAAAGATGATGACTGACTACGAACACGACCGCAACTAACAATTGCCACTGCCACTGCCACTGACTACTTACTCACTTAATGAGTGCACGCGAATATTTTATATTTTATTTTAGTTTTATTATTATTTTTCCCATTTTGTGAATATTCTGTTAAGGTATCTCCTTTAGTGGATCTTATTTCCCTCAAGCAATTGCACAACAACAAATAAGCTGAATCGAACAAAAAAAAAAATCAACGAATTCAATTATGAAAAAATTTTTTTTTGCAAAAAAATAAAACAAAACGTCAAATTGTTTGCACAAAATATGGGGAAATTGACCTTAATTATGTTGTATTTATTTCCAGTTAAAATGTACGAAATACAACAGCAATAAAAATGTTTTTATATTTTATTTAAATTTAAACATATTATAATTTAATTTATTAGCTTGATCTTTGAAACAAGGAATGCTTAAAGGAGGGAGAGATTAGCGGAGTTTTTTACAAGGAGGCACTAAGAAGTTTTAACGAGTTTCATTTATACTTCTTTGTAATTTTAAATATTTTGATTTTTTATCCTCTTTATTAGGGACTGTATTATTTTTTATTTCGAGCAGTTACTACACAAAAGTGTTGAGCCTTATTCTGGATGTCCTGTCGTTATTTTATGAGCTCTTTTAGCCTAAAAAGTTAAAAAAAGTAAATACAATTGTTGTATCTGTGTAACATAAAGTTACGAAAGCAATGAATATTTGCTTGAATGTTTTTAACAGCTATAGAAGAATTTTATGGAAAATATGTTTGTAGAACAGTTATATCCGCTATATCGCCGCTGAAAAGGAGATTTTTGCCCCTTTTTTTAAAGGTACTAAAAGACCCATACAACGAAGAGTTTGAGGGTTACAATATTTCACAAAAATATTTCTCGTTACATAAAAGCTCTAAAGATATTTTACGCCTTTAACAGACGGCTTATAAGATTTCATATGCCGGCTACTAATTGTGAATAAATACAGAATTAACCCTTAAACAAATTCTAAGTTTTATATGACTACTGGCGTTCAACTTGTAGCAGGAGCTTTGGTTTCTTTCAGTATAATTTTATGGCAAATGTTTTTGTAGGACGTTTTGCCCCGCTTAATTGACGGTTAAGACGACTTTTTCGCGCCTATTTTAAGAAAGTGACAATAAGTCCCATACAACGCCGAATTAGAGGATTAAAATGTTCCACACAGATGCTTCGGGTTTGACAGAAAAGTGCTCAACACATCTTATACCTTAAACGTGAGACTTACAAGATTTTCTATGCCTAGTCACTATAACTATGTGCAAAAACGGTGGTGAAATTAAACTCCACTAAAATGAATCTCAGATTTAAACTTTCACAACGCTAATACATGTATATGGGTGATTCTCATTTCAAATGCTTTTTTCGTGTCCGTTGAAATATTTCATAAAACAAAGGCATACACTTTAAAATGAAAACTGCTTTAGCATGATTTCATGGATTATAAATAAATTATGTGTGTGAAGATAAATATGCCGAGTTAAATATGTTTTTAAAATATATTGCATGTGATTTTTTTATATACGTATTTTATGTATTTCGTACTAAATTTTAGACTTTTTCTACAAATACGCTCACTGTGTCCAAACCCTTCTTTCTCAGGGAATCAAACCTGGCGAAAAATAAAGGTGAGGTACGGGGCTAATAAACTGCGTTTACAGTTTATTTCAAAAGTCATATTTTCAAAAGTTTGTTAGAAATTTCACAAATACTAGTTTATAAAAAAGTTCACAAATACTTTTGAAATAAACTGTAAACGTAGTTTATTAGCCCTCAATTTTATTTTCGCCAGGTTTGATTCTCTGAGGAAGAAGGGTTTGGGCACAGTGGGCATATCCCTTGCAGAATCCATATGAGAGAATATTAACTAAGTCATATTCTCAAAAGTTTATAAAAAATATCACAAATACTTTTGAGATAAACTGTAAACACAGCTTATTAGCCCTGGCCCTCACCTTTATTTTCCGCCAGGCTTGATTGCCTGAGGAAGAAAGGTTTGGGCGAATTGGGCATATCCCTTAGAGGATCCATATAAGAGAATATTCACTAAGTCATATTGTCAAAAGTTTATAAAAAATTTCACAAAATGTTTTGAAATAAACTGTAAACGCAGTTTATTAGCCTTACCCCGCACCTTTTTTCCGCCAGGTTTGATTCGAAGAAGGGTTTGGACACAGTGAGCGTATTTGTAGAAAAAGTCTAAAATTCAGTACGAAATACTTAAAATACGTATATAAAAAAAATCTCGCATGCAATGTTTTTTAAAAACATATTTAGCTCGGCATATTTATCTTCACACAAATAATAAATCTGCATAAGTTTTTTTGTGTAAGACTGTCCATTATGTGTTAAAAATAGGGATGTAACGATACACCGTTTTGCCGATCCGATACCGATACCGATATTTAAAAATAAATATCGCCGATACCGATTCCGATACCGATACGAATATTGAAATTGAGTTCAAGTTTAGATTAACAAAACTCAAGTGCAATTTTTTTTCTTAAACAAAATTACAGTGTAAGAGATTATTAATATTTAAAATTGATATTAACCCAGTATAAAAAAATTGGAAGTAATTTTTAAGGAGCTACATTTTCTTTGCTTCCAAAAAATCTGTATTAAAAATATGCAGATAATTAGTAAAAAAGCAAGAAAAAATTTTTAATTCCTTTATAATTTAAAAAAATAATCTCCATGCTTTTTAAAAAATCGGTTTTTAAAGGACATTTATCAACTAATAGTTTTCTAAATAACTTAATGGCTTAATTATTAAAAGTCTTCTAAAAGTTTATATTTATTCACTTAAATTTACATGAAAATACAATTTTCAATTTAAATTCGCATTAAAAAAAATTGTGAAAATGGGTAATTTTTTATCCTTTTTCCTTGAGGAAAAATCATTATAGAACACGGAAAAAGAAATTTGTCCTAGCATCGCTTCCAATTGGGTGATTGGTAATCGAAAAACAGAACTTCTTGCAATGGCAATCGCAAAACTTTCGGATCGTGAATTCTACATTTTCATGACTTCTTTGGAGTGTCTTTTTTTTCCTGGAATAAGATTTAAAAAACAACGAATTGAATTTGAATTCATGGTAAAATTAACGAAAAATAAATAATTTCCGGATCGCGAATTCTACATTTTCATGACTTCTTTGGAGTGTATTTTTTTGCTGGAATAAGATTTAAAAAACAACGAATTGAATTTGAATTCATGGTCAAATTAACAAAAATAAATAAATTTTTTACAAAATAACAGCATAAAATATTATTAATTTTTAAAATTGATATTAATAAGATTTAAAAAATAACGAAATGAATTTAGTTCATGGTAAAATTAACAAAAGATAAATAATTTGTCAGAAAAAAACACTGAAATTTTTTTAAAAGTATCGTCGTATCGACAGTAAAATATCGCCGATACCGATGTATCGGAAAATCTGAAGTATCGCCGATATATCGGTATCGGTATCGGTATTCGTTACATCCCTAGTCAAAAACGAAGAACGAAAATACTGTTTACTCTCTTCATACAAAATGGCGTGGCCGTAATGCATGCTGTTGATTTTCCACATTAAGAAACTATGAATTTTTCTGCATTTGCATTTGCTTCTGTTATTTCACATATAAACTTTTTTAAAGCTATAATTTTTTATCCAAAGAAATTTATTATTCAGGCTTAAGTTCGTTCAATTAAATTTTTACAATTAAATCATTTTTTATTGAGAAATAATTTTTCAAAGCATGTGACAATTGAAAAGAGCAAAGACCACACAAAGACTTGACTTTTGTAATCTTGGGTGAGAAATATAAACAAAAAAAGCGCAAGTGTGGTTGTTCATTATGATAAGTGCCAAGTATGGTAAATTTCTAAGCCACCATAAAATAAGCTTAAAAGCCAGGAAACATAGAGCTTTAATGCAACTGGGTTAATGCCAGATATTTACCGCTTGACTTTGGGGGCTGTAGTAGCCTAGAGTATAGAGAGCTCTTACGATGGGATTGTGGTTAATCCCGAAAACATCGATGTTCAGTTCGACCTTTACAAAATTCAAGAAATTGGTCTTTGTTCTTTTCAATTGTGACATGCTTTGAAAAATTATTTCTCAATAAAAAATAATTTAAATGTATAAATTAAATTGAACGAACTTAAGCCTGAATAATAAATTTCTTTGGATAAAACCCATATAGTTCGACTAAATACACACAATTTCAAATATTATAACTTTTTTTAAATTGTTGCTTTCGCGAAAGCAAATGTAACGCTCAATACACAAATATGTTAAGAAACGGAAATATATAATTTTACTTCACGGATCATTGAATGATGCGAAAACTATAATATGAATCCTACGAGTACCTTCTCATATTTCTGTTAGTTACATTGATAAAAAAAATGTACATTCAAAATAAAGAAGCACCCATTATTGTGCCCTCTGCCAGAATCAGACGTTAGAACAATGTAATTTTTTTTATTGTGCTGTGTAATTCATATGCTTTGTAAGACTTAAGCCCCCCGTATTTCCTACAAAGCTTAAGCTACTAACTATTTTATATTCATCTATAAAATCTGAAACAAATTTTTCTTTAATATTTTCTCTTTTAATGTGTTTTACACAATTTAATTAACCGATTTTTTTTAAACTGTAATATTGATTTTTATCAAAAGCCACAGAATTAATAAAAATTTGCGGTTTCAGAAACAAAATTAATGTACAAATTAATAAAACGCCAATAAATTTTGTCTCTTTGCCATACAGAATTAAAATGAAGAAAAATGTTGAAATTATGAAAAATTTATATAAAAACAACAACAGCTTAAAGTCATATTCACACTCAAAATCACTTTCTGAATTAATGAATTATGTAACAAAATGTTTATTCGCATAAAATAGTTTGATTTAAAAATGTTTATAATGTCTGAAATGTATGTAAGTGGTCAATTAATTTATTTTTAATAGAAACTCTTTTTTGTATATTGTGATAATTAATTAAAAAATTCATGCAACTTGAACATTTATGCAGCACAAAGTTTTTAAATTGCATTTAATAAACGAATGTTTCGAATTTTTTAAATTTTTATACTTTTTGACAGAATAATAAGAATTAATTTACTTTGGCCAACAAAAAAAAAAACGAAATAATTTGCAACATCAGCAGCAACAACAGGTTCAACAAAATAAGCTTAAAAGTCATGAAATTTAAGCGCAGTTAATTCGTTGCATGTTTATTTATTTATTTATTTTTGAAAATGAGTTAATGTTGCAATAAGCAGATGTTAGACGACTTATTTATAATAAGTATTAAAAATTACTCCAATTTTTGTATCACGAGACAGGATGTGTGAGTTATAATAAATAAATTTTAATGAAACTTTGCATTGCCTCGCACGCACATCTTCTACGGCCGCAATTTGCAGCAACTCAAATTTGCATTACCAATTGTACGCGGCAGATTTAATAACTTAACGTAAATGTTCACATTGTACCCGTGATTAAGAAATCTCACAACAAGCACGAGCTTTATCAGAAATTTCACCAGTTTGATGGAAGAGTAAAGCCGTAGATAATAGCCCTTTTTTAACACGCTTTTATTAGCTTTACCTGTATTAGTGTTTAAGAATTGGAAATTCCCGGGTAAAGTCTGCCTAATATTCCCGGGAAATTTTTGAGATTTTCTCGGGAAAACGGGAAATTAAAAATACCCGCTATTTCATGAATAGGTGGACTTTTTGGCCATACATATTTATAAAATAGCGTAAGTGACAGCCAAATTTATTTTTATTCATTTAAGAAATTTGTATTATACATAATCAGAGTTTGGATTTGCTCACTCGTTGTGCACATTATGCTTTGCGTATTTCTTACAAGCGTATTAAAAATGTGCACAAGCGCAAGGATTAAACTTCCAAACCACAACCGGAAATATGAACTGTACTACCGACCCAGTTTCCGGTCCGTTCCTAAAGCGGAAGTGTGAACTGCACTACCGACTCAACTTTCAGTCCAAACCGAGACCGGAAGTATGAACTGCATTACCGACCCGCTTAACGGGCCATTTCATGCACAGCACTACCGACCCAACTTCCGGTCCAGACCGGAACCGGAAAAATGAGCTGCACTACAGACCCAATTTCCGGTCCAACCCCTAAACCGGAAGTGCCATACGGTGATTTAAAAAAAACTACAATGGCATGTAATAACATCCATGGAAATAACGCATATTGCTTTTTTTTTAATTTTTTATTACTGTAAATGCGCTATGCGCATTTCATGCTCTTTTTGCGCATAGCGCAATGGAAAATGCCCCTTTTTGCACTTGCTTCTTTTATGTGCAGCGCGAAAATATTGGCGCGGCGCAAGCGCAATAATAAATTAGCTCCCCTCTTTGCGTAAAGCGCAAAAAAGAGCAAAAGAGCGGCGCAGCGCTCCGTTTTTTCGTACTCTGATTATCATCCTGTTTTTTCTTTAATATCACAATTTTTAATGTTTTTAACCCCCGACCAAAATAAAAGGGGTTTTATAAGTTTGTAGTGTGTATCTGTGTATCTGCACGAGTCCACGTACAGGCCAAACGGCTGGACCGATTTCTATTTAGTTTTTTCTGTTTGAAAGGTGTCTTGATCGAGAGTGCTGTTAGCTATTTTTGAAGAAAATCGGTACAGCCGTTTAGAACATATCACATCTTTTCTAGATGTATCCTGTTGAATCTGTGTGTCTTTGACAAAGTAGCTCCCAAACGGCTAGACCGATTTTAATTTAGTAATTTTTTTTTGGTATGTTTAAAGAAAATTTGTCCAGCCGTTTTGAAATTATTATCTATTTTCTTCGGGGGTTTTGAAAATTTTTAATTTAATGTTATTTAATATTACAAAAGTTCGTTTGACTGATTGAGCGGCTAAATGTACACCATAAATTGTTTAAGTTCTCCTTTACAGTTGATACGATTTTCAGCGTCTGTTTAAACACTAATACCCTGTTTATGGATGTCGAACGAAATTTTTCATTCTTACAATTTCATTTAAAACAAAAACAAATTCTAAAATTTTGTTTTTGCTTTAAATGTAACTGTAAGAAAGAAAGGATTCCTTCGACATTGATAAACAGGCACTAAAATGTCCATACAAGTTTTTTTTTTATACAAAATAAAAATGTTAACGGTTCAAACTTATATGGAAATTTCATAAAAATTCCATAAAATTGAAGTCATAGCATTTCTCCTACTCCGTCTACGAGAAAAACTATTGATTGATTCGAAAAGAACATGCAATATGAATTGAGTAATGAGTGTCGCTTAATCACTATAACAGAACAAAGTGGAATACTTTGTATAAGTATTAACGATTACAGTTCTCTAATCGCTTCCTAAAGTAAATAATTCGATATTAAACGAACTTTGAGTGATTTTCCGCAGAATTAATGCAAAAATTTTAGAAAGTGTAGTGGAAATTTTAAGCTCATAGAAGCTGTAAGAACTTTGAGTTGACACTGCTTAAATTTATTATAAGTCGACACTAGTATTGAAACCAGTGTTGCCAGTGAAATTTCGAGAAAGATACATTTTAGTTTCCAAAAAGATACATTTCTTCCCAAGAAGATATATTGTGAAAAAAATTTCAAAATCCGTTTTTAGCATATCGACCAAATGATCTTAAGCGCCAAAAATTTAATTTTTCAGGAGGAGGGTTTTTTATTGTGTTTAAACATGATTTATATTCATAAACTGTCGCTTACGATAACATTTTATAGCGTATATTTCAAAAGTTATCAAAAATTTTGATATTTTTACGATATTAAACTATGGGTATCCTCATAAAATTTTGATTTCAATAAAAAAAAATTTACAAAATGTCGCTTACGATCATTTCGCGCAAAGGGGTTGATATATTAACATAACATTTTTATTTCATATTTAATGAATATTGTAAAGAAAATGATATCATATAAATTCATTTTTATATTTATTTAAATCATAAATATTAGGTATGTAATTTTTATAAATACAGTAAGCAGACTTTAAAATTAATTATATGTAACTATCTTTTGATGTTGTCAAAACAAATTAATTTTTGTAAAAATTAATATGCGAGTAAAGGCGTTTTTTAGTATTCATAACGAAACGATAACTTTAAAAAACTTTGTCAGAGACGGAAAGTTTAATATTTTATTTCAGTACATTTTGCGTACAGATTCAAAAGATACGAAAAATTTCAGGATTATACATGGTACCTAAAGTCATCAAAAGACACAAATAATGTATCTTTCGTATCCTAATGGCATCACTGATTGAAACCCTGAAGGAGTTTTTTTAAGAGAAACAAAATGAAAAATCAAAGACATTTAGACATACTGTGGCTCAGGGTATTGTGATGGCGTCAATTTTACTTGAGTTTGTTTTACTTTAGATTTACAGAAATATATATTTTTTTTTTTGAGTGGTTGCCTTCGAATTTTATTTTAATTTTGGAATTAAAAAATTTTGGGGATTGGAAAAAAATAGTTTGAAAAAAGAGGATCGCAAGTTCAGGAACAGTTAAAAAAAATATAAAATAAAAATTTTGAAATGTTCTATTGCTTGGAGAAGATATTCTGCTTGGAAGTTTAGCTGAATTTTTATCTGTTGTGCCATTATTAAGTCATCCAAATTTATTGTGGAACTATAGGATTGCAAGATTTATTGGAAATAAGCTCTTTTTTGTAAATATTCCTACATCAAAATAACTAATTAAAAGAGGAGTCATACGATTCCGGAATTGGTCAAGTCTGCAAAAATTTACATTGGGATCTAGATGCTATAACTGGAAATTTTTAGTTATTCCATACCAACTTTAATTAAAAGCAAATCCTAGGACGTTCCTGTAGAGATTTTTTTTTATTTATTGTGAAAACCATAACTCAACTTCATCCTGGTGTGAACACCATTTACAGTTTATGTTGCAGAGTTAAAAGAAATTTAAGTTGCTTATACCAATTTGGCACATATTTATATACATAAACGATTTTGTTTTAAATTCAAAAGTTCATAAATTTAGTCATGTTAATTAACTTCCTAAACTCTACATAAATTTATTTCGCGGTATCTACTTACTTTTTATAGTATTTCTCGTGGTTTTGAAATTACTTATATTAATTAATTTTGGAAATGGTCACCTAATTCAATTTTAACTTTATTTTAGTCAATTACATAAAGCATACGTGCATACACTCTTCATCAACACTCGAGATCGTACATACACTCACAAAAATTAGCGCATTCATACAAAAATCATAAATTTCATTCGGTTATAAATGTAAATTAAAATTTAAACTAATAATCCACACATATAATACACTCAACATCTATACTCAAAATTAAGTTTAATTCGCAACAATTCTACTGTCATCTGGCGCCTGCTGACATCGTGGGATAATGAAAAAGTAAGTTGTGTTGCTATTTATATATATTATTTGACAAATAACCTCTCTCTAAAACTCGAATTTTAATTAAGAAAATGTAAGATTAATATCTTATTAAATTTAATTTAGTTTTTACTAATCTTATTACTATTTTTTTTACGAACAGTGCCATAAATATCTAAATATTTATAATTTACGCTAACCATATTCATGATACATTTTCTTAATTAGTTTACATAATTAGAATACATTGATACTTCTTTGCAAAAGAAACTTCACCATAATTTAAATTCTTCTTTTACCTAACAAGTTTCACCAAATCTTCTAGTTAGTTTCGTTTTCTTTGAATTCGTTAGTTAATTTCAAGTACACGTTTAATTTAAATTAAATTATTTTTTTTTTTTTGTGACCAATTGTTATACTAACTACACAATTACCACTTAGTATTTTCATTTATTCTAAATTGTTCCTTATTATTTTGTTGTTTATTTATTAATAAATTCAGATTTATATATTGATTTCGAATATGAAATGAAACGTTGAATTTATTAAGGTATTACGAAAGGTGAAGTGAAAGATATGGGGTAAATTTGTTTTAGTTTTTTTTTGTCCTCTGTTTTGCAATGGGCTGATAATTAAACTTGAATTTTATCAGCATGGAGGGTGGGCTAGACTTAGTGTAACAGATTCCATCATAAGTTACATTCCAATTGTCAATCAATGTCTTCTTCTTTTCTTTACTACTGTATGATTATTTTGATTTTCTTAGCTACCTAAATTTAAAGTCTTTAGTAGCGAATTTTTTTTTTTTACATACGGGAACAAAGTACCCAACCCAACGACGAGCACGGCCGGAATATTAGGTAGCTCCGTTCCCAAGACTATATACCATAAACATGGAATTCGTTACAGTATACAAAAAAAAATGTTTTAGGATAGTTTTTATAAATACCCATCGATTTGTGATATGACACTGAGAAAAATCCAAATTTAATTTCTATTCGACCACTCTAATGTGGTATACTCTAAAAAGCTAGACGATTTGCGTAGTTTAATTTTATATTGTATTATGTTATATATGTATCTATATTGATCTAAAATTGGCAAAATCAATTAAAATAAACATCGATTTAATTAAAATATTAATTCAAACAATATCTTACTAAAAAAACAACTAATTAGGAAAAAATTAGGAAATAAATTTTTTAGACCACACATAAACCTAATTCTGATTTTGCAACAGGAGGACATTTCTACACACATGCACACAGCTTGAAAACTTGACCCACACAACAGCAACAATTTAAATCAATTTGTTATGAATTTACGGCAAATAAAAGCAAAAAGGAAACTTTGAAAGAACAAAAAGCTTCTCAAATGATATCAACCAGAAAGAAAGATAACAAGAAAAAAAGAGGTTACACATTCCTGTTGCTGCCACATCACAAGACCCAACCATAAATTGAAGGTGTTTTAACAGGGCAGATGTTTTATTTTCAAAAACTTTTTACTGATTTCTTTTACTTTCTTATTGTTTTTCGGTTCAAAATTCTTTTTTGTTGGAGCATTTGTTTTCGACTCACTCACAAAAATTAAATGTGTTGAAATGTAGAATTAAGTAATGTGGCTGTAAAAAATTACACTTGTTGTGGTTTTATAAAAACTTTTGGTATTTTTTAGGGGCGCATGTGTAATTAGTAGACAGCAGGTTATTTTTTAGTTGGTAGAGATTTTGTTTTGATTAATTATACTCTTTATCTGCCAGTGATTTGTTCATTTAAGTATGAATTTTTAGGTCATAAAATATATAAAACTTTTTTTGTTTGTTTGAAATATCAGATTACATTTTACAACCTTTAATAGGAGTAATATGTCGTTTAGTTGATATATAAAATGTGCATATGGCTGATTTTCATTTCAAATGCTTTTTTCGTGTCCGAAAGTCGTCGTGAAAGTATAGTAAATTATTTCATGAAATAAGCGCATAAATTTTAAAATGCAAACTGGTTTAGCATGATTTAATAGATTATAAATAAATGTACATAAGTTTTGTTTGTGTAAGACTGTGCATTATGTGCTAAAAACGAAAAATGAAAATATGTACTGTTTATATTCTTTCCATACAAAATGGTGTGTCCGTAATGCATGCTGTTGATTTTCCACATTAAGAAACTATGACTTTTTCAAAAACGGGATTATATGTATAACGGTCTTAGAACCTTTGCATTTGTTTCTCTTATTTCAAACAACTTTTTTTTTTTAATTATTAGAAATCATAGTTTTTTTAACTATTGTTGTCTGCAGTCTTGTGTATTGAGCGTTACCCTTTTTTAGTACGCTTCATTACTAAGTTTAATTATTAAAATAACAGCGTAAGTTTGTACTTTTAAATATTTAAAAGTTGTATGAACTTTTTTAAATAGTATTATATTGCAAAACATTTATCAATCAATCATCTTTTGTATCCAAAAAAATGTATTGAGTGATATCGATATATTTTTAATTTAATTGAAATTTTTAGTGGATAGCTAACGAGGAGCTTATGTTAAAGTGCAGCGAAGATTATAAAGGATGTTTAAATATCAGCCAAATGGCCCTCGCGACCTCGGCGGCACACCTCCATCCGATGGTCAAAATTTTCGATGACGCTGAGGCATAATTGAGGTTCTGTGCCGTTAATGTGCCGAATTTCTCATCCTTTAGCTCTTGAATTGTTGCTGGCTTATCGACGTACACCTTTTCTTTCAAATAACCATAAAGAAAGAAGTCCAACGGTGTCAAATCACATGATCTTGGCGGCCAATTGACATCGCCACCGCGTGAGATAACACGGCCATTGAATTTGTCGCGCAAAAGAGCCATTGTTTCGTTAACTGTGTGGCAAGTGGCACCGTCCCGTTGAAACCACATATCGTCCACATCCATATCTTCCAATTCGGGCCATAAAAAGCTCGTTATCATCTAACGATAGCGAACACTATTCACAGTAACTGCCTGACCGGCCTCATTTTGGAAAAAATACCGCCCGATGATGCCGCCAGCCCATAAACCGCACCAAACAGTCACTCTTTGTGGGTGCATTGGTTTTTCGACAATCACTCTTGGTTTATCATTCGCCCAAATGCGGCAATTCTGCTTATTGACGATTCCACTGAAGTGAAAATGTGTCTCATCACTGAAGACGATTTTTTTCGAAAATTTATCATCCACTGTTGCCATTTCTTGCCACCATTCTGACCATTGACGACGTTTGGAATGGTCAAGAGGCTTTAGTTCTTGAGTCAATTGCACCTTGTAAGCGTGTAAATGCAAGTGTTTATGCATAATGTTCATCAACGACGAGTGTGAGAGGTGCAATTGTTGGGCACGACGACGAGTTGAGGTGGACGGCTCTTCAGCCACACTTTCGCGAACAGCAGTAATATTTTCTGCAGTACGAGCTGTACGAGCTTGCACTGGTATTTTCACATCTCCTACAGACCCGGTTTGCTCAAATTTTTGCACGTTTTTTCCGATTGTACGCACATTTGGACGATTAAATTGACCGAAAAATTCACGAAGTGCACGATATGCATTTTGATTTCAACGCCCATTTTCATAATAAGCCTGAATAACTTTAACGCGTTGCTCGATTGCGTCTCTTTCCATGGTTCAAATTGAGTTGGTCTGAAATTGAGAAATGTCAAATGAAATGCAGAAAACAACTTGACGTTTAGGTGTGGTTCACATTCAACATCGGCCCTTAAAATTTAACCACCCCTTACATCTGAATTTTATTGAATTCAAAATATAGTTTGTGTTCTGAAAAAATATTGAATTCCTATAAAAATGTATTGTGCGTTACGTAACAAATTTTGTTAAATATAATTTATGTATCCATTTTAGGACGTTAGAAGAAAGTTAGCAGCAGCTGAAAGGTAGAAACGATATAGAGAACATTGTCTGTATACAAATTTTTGATTTTCTTTGTAAAAACCTTGCTTCTACCGCACTGTGAGTTGTTATATATTAGAAGAATGTAGTAGGTAGGTCGTATTTCGCCGGATAATTATTTAAAATTGACAAAACTTTTGACATTTTGACATCAATTTTATTAAAATTATCCTTATTTGAAACAAAAGTTAGCCTACTTTTCGGTCATGTATAAATATTTGTAAAGAATTGTTCTAAAAGATAAAAATTTTTTATTTTTCCATGTGAACCCGAGTCAAAATTGAAAAAGTGGTCATAGCTTTAATTTCGTCCTGCTATTATTATAACTTTTTGTTTTTAGAGAGTAGATAGATGTATAGTGCTTTGAACCCTTTTAGTAATTTTTTGTGTGTATTTTTTTCGCAAAAATCATGCCCAGAACAATCACTAAACCAAATGTAACGCTCAATACAAACAAATTTTTAAAAATCAAAAAATATAATTTTATTTCAGGATCCATTGAATGAGGCGAAATCTATAAGTAAAAGTGAACTCAATTTTAATATTTTATAAACTAAAAACTGGAGTATCGCTGTTGAAATTTGATACGAATAAATAAATGTCTTCGCTTTAGACCCCATAACATTTGTCATCATTGTAATGCCAAACCTCACATCAATGACAATGATGACCATCCTGTCATCAAGAGTTAAAAAAATTAAATTTAAATTTTCTTACTGTTACACGACGCAATATATCATGAAATTTTTTGTTTGAATCTTTTTTATTAAGAAAAGAGAGTTTTGGCTTTCTTGCAAAATGTGGACCGAGACTGTAATCTAGTTCAACTTTCTATCTCTGTTTGTGGGAACAAAAGCAGAGTTTGTAGATCGAATGAAAACCACTATTTGCACACTTTGGCAGCATTTTCTTTAATAATGAAATGTATGTTGCCTTGCAACCCATATACAAATTTATTTTCTGCCTTTTCCCCTTTCATTTTCATAAAAATCCATTATGTTTATACGTAAATATATGAATATTTATAGTCATACTTGGAAAAAAATATTAAAAAGCTTAATGTTTGCATCACAAAATCATAATTCGTGTGACTTGTCACACTTTATTTCCATTATCATAATAAACATTTAATGTTGCCAGTATTTGGCAGAGAGTATTATAGCAGCATTTATAGACGATGCATAAAGTTGGTTCTAAGAACAGCTTTTACCACACAAATTTCGTACTTCAAACCAACTTTTGAATAATCGTCTATGGAATACAGGGCTAAATAGTTAAAAGTATTAAATAAAGACAAGAAACAATTTGTGTCGTTAAGACTCGTTACTTATGTGGGCGTTTATGAAGTTTGCGTCCTTTAGCAGTTTTCTTGTTTGTGTTTTATCTCGTTTTTTTGCCTTTTTTGTCTTGCAGTTTTTTATTTGAAACATTAAACTAAATGTTCGGTAATATGTTTCTAACCAGTTTGCTTTATTAAGTAAAAATAAAGAGTGCTGTATCCTAACTAACAGAGAGTTGAAGTAGTGAAATCATTAATAAATTCTTTGAAAGTTTTTAGCACGCTAGTTTTTAACACATGTAATTTTTTTTTACCAAACATTCCATTTTATATACTTTGAATTTTTCATAGTCGTATTAAAATAATTCTTCTCTCAGATATTCTTTTACGATAAGAATCTCTTTAAAAAATTATGTCACGAAAACTGCGCCAAAAGTTTTTTGAAACACTAAGGAAGGAAATAAAACGCATAGTAATAAGCTTTAAAATAAGAGCTTATTTCGGAGCAGTGAACGTATATGAAAAAAAAAACGGTATACAAAAGCTGATTTCTCACTGCGAGAAAGTTTCATGTACATATTTTCAGTTTTAGTGCTGAAAATGGTGATGATTTTCAGCGCTTCAAAAAGCGCTTTTTGTATAAAAAATTTAGTACTCCAAAACGGGAACTCGCCATACAAAAATTAGCAGCGATATCGGCAGGTTTGTAAGCGCTAATTTTACTTTATACTAGTAATAACCTGCTTTTTTGTCAATTTATTTACTCAAGATGTAGCGAATATAATATATTCCCATCGACCCCATAAATAACATATTGGTTGAATGTGGGTCCTGTCTTGTGCCATCGATTTCACTTCACTCCAGACTTTACTCATAGCGTCTATTAATATATCTGTATCTTTGAAACTTGCGATCCGTTTACAAAATAATATATGTAAAAATTTTTTTAAGAATTTTGAAATTTAGACCACCATGTTGTAAAACACGGTGAGCTACACTCTAAAACACTTTTGTTATAAATTAGATCGATAATAGTCGGCAACACTTTACAGATTATTATCGACCTAAAATTACACACGCATTATTTTTGAACAAAATGTTTTTACTAAAAAAAGCGATTGGCAGCGTGCAGCCTTGAGCCGCGACCTCCTGACTGATAGTCTGACGTATCTACCATTGAGCCATAGGCGTATTATAGTTTATGTTACATTTTTTCTACTTGTACTAAATACGTTTAATTTGAAAGGTTTTTTCTTTAATAAAATAACTACAAAATCGATGTAATTTTGGACAAGACAAAATTTTCAACACAAACTTAGACAATATATGATCGTAAATTTGAAGTAATGTTTTAGAGTGTACAGATTGTCAAATTGACTACCAGGGGCATGAAAAACCTTGTTGGCTTCATAACTATTACGATTAAAATTTGATTGTGATAAATTTAAGCTCGTCATAAAGCTTATAAATACACAAAGAAAAAAGACTTTATTGAGACAATGTGCAGAAGAAATTTTTAAGTTATCCTATGCCAAGTACTTGTTGTGAATAAGTACGAAATTAATCATTAAATACATTTAAGTTTCAAATGATTTTTGGTGTTCAGATTGAGTCTAGACTCTAGAGATTGGGTGTCCGTAAAGACCCTTAGCAGAAATGTATGGCAAATATCTTTGTAGAACATTTGAGGCCGCAACATTCCCGTTAAAGGGGAGTTTTTTTGCCCCTTTTTTAAGGGCTCAAAAATTCAAATGTTCGACAAAAACTTTTCTCGTGGTGTTTTACATAAAAGTGCGTGACACTTGACAAAATTATAGCAAATAAAAATTATTATATTCTGAACAATATAAAAATTAATGTTTTTACTTTTGGGAATTGATAAAATTTATGTATTTTAAATTTATAATCTCATCATTTCCCAAAATTAATATTTTAATTATTCGGTAGAATATTAATTGTTTATAAAAACACTTTGATATTGATTACTGAGGGGTATTAGCTAAAAAATTATAATAGTCGATATCCATATTCATTCACGTAACATTTGGTAACTGTCAACTCGTTAAATTGGTGAAATTTCCCATACATTTTGCTGTCAAACATTTTTTAAATAAATTTTACAAGAGTAAAATACATTTACCGAATGTTGCGTGAACTCCACCAATAAATTTTTTTTGTAAATACGTTTAACATTTTTATTAAGCTTGCCCCTACAACGATTTTTATTAATACAAACACGACATTAGTAATATAAGAAAATAAAATCTACCCATTATTTTCAATTAAAATTTTTGTTTTATTAACCATTGAATTGTAATAAATTTTTTAACTAAAATGAACAATCAGAATTGGTTATGTTGATTGTTGACTTTGAAAATAACTTAACTTATATTTGTTGTATTGTTTGCTAAGTTTTTGTTTTAACTATTTGAGGTTTTATTTTCCTATTTAATTCTCATTCATTGTTTGAGAGTTTCTACAGGAGCATATGAGTTTGAAAATTTACAACAAATAAAATTTTTGGTGCATAGTAATAAGATAAATAAGTACATACCAATCATTACTTTGTAGCCCATAAAAAGAGTACTACCGATTACAAAAATGCCAAAAGTTTTTGCTGTTATTATTAAAATGATTTCATTATTGATTTTACTCCTTTTCACAGCTGCTATCAAATATTTTATTTTTTGGCAAGTCTATCTCATATATTTGTTTTCTTTGTTGCCTGTATGGCTGGCTGGCTGGTTGAATGGTTCTGTCTCTTCTCTTGTTACCAGCCATTTAAGAAAAGAATGTTTGCGTTTATAGTCTGTCCTAAGTTGTAAGTTTAAATTAACATTCAAGTATGAGTGTATAGATATTTGAAAGAAATAGTATTAAAAAGATCGAGTTTATTATTATGTTCATCAGAGCTCTCTACTCGTTACTGGTATATTGATGTTACTATTGCACGAGTAAACTTTGTGTATCTTATGGCTTTTTAAATGAGAATTATTGCTTTTCTTTCCATTTATTTAAGGGCCCCATACACTATACTAGCTTGCAAGTACAATCAAAGGTTGGTGCCAGTGATTTGGTCGTGTATGGGCAATTTGTGTGATTGTACGCTTTGCTGTAGCGATGGATGTCAAACAGAATTTGATATTTTTCTGATGGTACCAGTTTGTGGTATTCAGCCTTATCATGAATAAAATTTCACATGAAAATCTCCGAACATGTGAACAGTTCGTATCATGAATAAAATGTGTTGTGAAAATGTCCGAATGTTTAAATTTGTAAAGTCCGAAAAAATTTATTTTTGAGATTGTTTGCTCTCAAAAAACATCCCATACATGTTTTTAAAAACCGGTATGTTATTTTATTCACATGGAATTCATGATACGAAATTAAAATCCATGTTAACAAAACATTTTATTCGGAAATTTTCACATGTGGAATTTATGATAAGGCTGATTGTGTATGGTGAAATTAGCTCAGTTGAGAAAATTTGTCACAGAGTAAACATCGGTATAAAACACATTTAGGGCCATTACTACAACTAGGCAATAGTTAAAGGCAGGATTTTGTCGGACGAATAAAAGGTTTACCTTTATTAAAACTTCACTTTAAATGAAAGTGAGCGAAAAGTTAAAGTCAGGTGCATCCTACCTGGTAGGTTAAATTAAATTTGTAATAATGATAAACTGTTTGTCCTTCCGACAGAAGTCTGCTTTTAGCTATTGTCAAGTTGTAATAATGGCCCTTAATTTAATAAATTGCTCATAAATTAAGAAAAAAAAGAATAAAATATATATTGCAAAGTCTTTCTGAAATAAAAGAAATCATTTCTAATAATTTTTTAATAAAAAGACATGCATTTTAATTCATTTCTATTTTCAAAACAATACATATCAATAATAAATGCGGTGCGTACTAGGTACAACAACTCATCCGTACAGAATTTTTAAAGAAATGAATATTGCAGAAGTATGCTTGCATGGTATGTGTTTCGAGCACGATTCAACATCACTTGTTTGTGCCAGTATACTGGAGTAATGTATGCTTTGCTTTACGCCATCTTTGTTTGAATTCCTATAATGATGATACTCATCTTGTATTTAAAGTTAAACTGGCTTAATAAAAATGAGTTTTTAAAAAGGAAATATGTTACATTATGATTTCACTTTAATGCCATAAGAAGGATAAAGGTTCAATGTTTATTTGTTATTGTTTTATATTTTTCGCTATTAATTTTCGCAAAAATCTTAAAGTTTTTTTTTTGTTGAAAGTTCTTAAATGCACAAAAAAAGCTGGAAAACTAAAAACAAAAACAAAATTATGGTAAATAAAGTACTATTTACTGTAATGAGGGCATTTTTAAAGTACTTTTTGAGTATCATAAATTTTTATTACTATATTTAACTGGAACTCGCTTAAATGTTTTTTCTTTAATATTTCTTTACCTTCTTGTACCCGATAACACTTGTTTAAAGAACTTTTGGAAATATTTATCTCCTTAATAAAGTTACAAAAGCGCCAAAATTTACGAAGAATCCATAAAAAATAATGGTGGGAAAATATGTGGTTTGAAATCAAATCAAAAGAATTTTAATAAAAGTTTTTTTTAAGACAAAAAAAAAATGGCAACAAGCGGTTGTTAAGAGTTTAATTGAACATATATGAGGGATAATTTGAAAATCTTTAAAACAAGATCATTCATCATTAAATTTTTTTATTTTAGAAGGAGTGTTATTTTAAGTGTAATAAAAGTGTCGTTAAAAGCAGTTAAAATGTCAGGTAAGGAGAAAAATTTTGTAGCACATACCAGTAAACAAAGTTTTTGCTGGGTTATAAAGGGATTGTAGAATTTTATTACAAAAAACAAGTAAAAAACTTTAAATAAATTTACCTTTAAGCTGTTTACCATTATTTTTTAATATTCACAATGGCTTCGGAATTATTCGGATCGCAATGATGAAAAATATATTTTTTTAAGCAAAATTGAAATATTTTTTTTTAATTTATAAAAAATCGAAAATTGCAAAATGTTAAAAATTTTATTCACTAACTATAAAGCTACATATACCACAAATAAAATAAGCCTTATTTCACTTAAATCAGTCGATAAATATTGATTTTATTCACAATAAAGTGAAAGTACCTAATTTTTATCATAACTTGAAAAAGGGTTGTCTGGGATTCATTATAGGAGGAGTTAGATTTCTAACCCCACCCTTTGCACATAGTTGTACTACACGGCATAGTATATCTTGTATGCCTTACATTTAACGTATAAAATGTGTTCAGCGCTTTTGTGTACAACGCCACGACTAACATTTTTGTCAAACAATTTAACCCTCTAGCTTTTCGCGGTATGAATGTTTTTGGCCCCTAAATAAATAAGGGGCAAAAAACTCCTCTTCAGAGGCAATGTAGTGGACTTGATTGTTCTACAAAAATGTTTCTCCCGATGTTTTACATAAAAGTGTATAACTATGTGCAAAAGAGGGACAAATTTAACTCCGCCTTAAATAAATCCCAGATGTAAACTTTCAAACACTGATACACATATGTATTTTTTTCGGTAGCCTCTATCAGAATCAGTTGTTAGAACCTTATTATTAAAAAATTTTGTTGTGCAGTGTAAATATCCGCAATTTTTCAAAAAGTTTGGTGACTTATATATGAAATCAATCATATATGAAATCAAAGTTGCTTTGAAAAATGTTTGAAACTTTATTTGTAAACAAATTCTAATATATTTCTTTATTTTTATAAAGTAAAAATACAATACATTTACAATAGTTTGGAAAATCCAAAAGTGCACGCCTCATAATCTCATTTAGACCGTGAAATTAAATAGGCTTCTATTCCTAATTATACTGAAGCGTAAAAAAACAAAAACGACTCGATTAGTGGAGTCTTTCGGTCGTTATCGTGACCACATACAGGATCCCTGCATACAGACAAACGGATGTCCAAGACAGAACTTTTTTAAACAGTTTTTTAATTGGTTTAAATAATAAAAATGACATTAAAAATAGCATGAGGGTTAAAAATAGTATTTTTTCTTAATATGTGTGTACATATTTTTACAAGTGCAATTGCTAATAATAGAACCATTTTAAGTTTGAAAAATCAGCGTGAAGTGAGAGTAGTACCCAACTCAACGCTTCGCTTATGAGGCGTGCATTAAGTCTGTTTGGCAGAAAGGAAAGAGCTGTGCCTAGTACAACAGGCTATACAAGTTCAATACTGAATTTTGAAAATATTTTTAAAATGAAATATGAAAAATTGTATGTAAAAGTGCCTAAATTGAAGGAAAAAAATGTGGGAAAATAATTTAATGTTCGATTCATACCATTTATGAAAAAATTCCTAGGATATGCATTAGTAATATATTTCTGTGTATGTGGCTTTATAATTAGTTTTATAAATTTAAAAAAATAGAAATATTTAAATTTTTCAAAAAATTATATTATATTATTCTTCATCATTGCAGTCTGAATAATTCCAAAACCGTTGAGTATATAAAAAATAATGTTTGAACGGCTTTATTCTAAGTTAATTTTTTGTTGGTGCTTTTTGCAGTTAAATTGGACTACCTCTTCCCAAGTTATGATGAAATCGATGTAGCAGCCTCTTGAAAAATCCCAAATTTTAGAAAAATTTAAAAAAATATCCATTGAGTTTTAAGTTTTGACAGCTTTTGTAGTTAAGGCACCATACCATATCAAACAAATATAGTAGTGATCAAAGCTAATGACAAAATTGAGATTTTGCTGCATAGTGTAATTTTGCAATGACCACCTACCGTTAGAGATATTGAATAATTTTGCATTATCGCTATCAATTTATTAGTAGAAAAATAATTTTTGTACTACTCCCAGCTCTGATGATCTTAAATTTTGCGTATCTCTGAGTTCATTTCATTTTCCTTTTTATTGTTAAAAAAATAGGTTAAGCTAATAATATAAATTATTGAACACAAGACTGATTTAAAAAATTTCAAAATCTACATTTGTTTTCTTTACAGCTTATACTTAACTGTTATTTTGAGTGGTAAGTCAACAAATCTTTATTTAACTAAAAACTTTTATTTACTGAACAAGTTCTTTTACAATTTTTAAATGAATTACATTACATGAATTAATTCTCCAATTCAAAAATATTTGAAAACATTAAAATCTGAAAAAAAGAAGAACAATGAAACATCGGCCAAAACCAACGCATAACAATACAACGTTAATATAATGTTAATTAAATGAATGTAAATTTAATTAATCGATCGCATTGAAGCTGTTTGCGTTAGAATTATCGATATTATCAAGCTCTTAAATATTAACAAAAAAAAATTAAATCGGATAAAAATTTAACCGATAAAAAATTTTGCATGGCCGAAATTCCATACTTTGGACTTCATAGCTTCGCTCCTATTTAAAACATAAACGGCATTACTCCTCTGTCCATGTGAAATATTATTACGATAGGACTATCCGTTTAGAAATGCCTGTTTTAAAGTCCCACATTTTTGCACATACACTGAAAAGAAAAATCTATCCATCCGTACTTAAATTAATCCCAAGCGGTATCTAGAGTACGGTAATCCCGGTTTTTTCTGAAATAAAGTACAGAAAGATTGATAAAGTCGGAATATTCGAGTGCAAAATACTTAATTTTAGCCTGATTAGCCTTTTTCATGTAAAAAATTCTCATTTTAAGTACGAATATGTTTATAAACTTTATACACAGCCGTACTCGTACTGTGTTGATGTTTGTTTGGCTGATGATAGCCACAAATCACTGTTGTGCTCTTGTTGTTGTTTATTTTCATTGATCGGGCATAGCTGACGTATTACGTGTAGATTCAAGCTTGCTGTATGCTTGAATCAATCTGCCGCGTACTTGACAATCCTAACTGCGTACTTTATAATCAATCCCGCCGCGTACTTGAATCAAGCCCGAATCAGGCTAACTTTTACTTATTTAATCCTGGAACAGAACAGGCTTGAGAATTGATATTTTCACTATTTATATACATATAATATTTTTACTTGCTTGTTTTAATTTAAAATTTATTTTTGTTCATTCCTAGTATTGAACTTAACTCATCATGTTTGTGAACCAACGCCTTAGACCACTCTGCTACCTCAGTATAGAAAGAACGGCAACTAAAATCCAGTTTAAGCCAGCAGCATGTAATACGACGTTTATAGGCTATTAATCGGCACTGAACGAATAAACAGAATAACCAACAACAAGACAACAACATAAGCACAACATGCGACTGAAGTTATCAATAAGCAACCCTGCAGACAAAGTAACCAGTATATAGTTAGAACTATACAAGTTGCTTTTTACGTCAGACTAGTTGCCCATCTGTCCTTCTTTCACTTTTTTCAAACCAAACCCGAACCCGAACCCGAACTTCGGTAGAATTTTTAGAACCGAAGTCGAACCCAAACCGAACGCGAAACGGAATTTTTTTATTGAAGAGAAAAATGTTACTCAACTTTTTTTTAACTATGACTTATTTAATAAATACAAAATGAACAAATTCATATTGACTTATCAGTTAAGATTTTTTTCAACGATTGGTGTATCTTTGATGATATATAAAAAAAATTTTACAAAGTTCGGTGTTCGGTGAAAATTTTACTGAACGCCGAAGATCAACCGAACATACCTTTTTGCCGAACTCCGACACCGAACCCGAACGTTCGGTCGGACACTAGATTTTAACATTAGGTTGTCATAGGAGTCCAACTAGTTCATTTGTTTACAGTTATATCCCAGTTGGAACCCTAGTTGTTGTAAACTAGGCTTTTACTAGTTTGTTTATTTAGATTTTGTAACTCTTAAAAAAAACTTTGGCTCAACCGTGGTACGAACACACATTCCTCATATTTCAAGGCAAGTACTCTATCCACTTAACCACTTTCTTCTTATTTTCTTAAGAGCTAAAAATGTGTTTTATATACAAGTCGTATACCTGAAATTTTTTTCCTTTTTTGACCTGTATCGTTATTGTCTCGATACAACTAGTAACATGATTGTTTTTTTTTACTAGTATCGTTACTAGTCTTGCTGCAACTAGGAATATGACTGTCCCAAAGCGTATCTAGTTGTAAATATAGCTGCTGGGAAACAAATAACAGCACACTACGACTGTGTAAAAAGTTTATACTAATAGTAGTACATAAAATAAGAGCTTTTGTACACAATTTAAGAACACTCAAATTAAGTAGAAAATAAAGTTGTTTTTGTGCCTTTCTTGAAAAAGGGCCAGAAACTCTCCTTCAGCGCCGATTTAGTCATTTTGGGAAAATAAGTCTTATTTAATTCTTTATGCCTCTTATATGATTTTGCAAATTTACTTATTCGACTTCCTCTCGCATGTAAATTAACAAATTAAAATATTAAACTTTTATTGTTATATATTTTCTTATTGGGGTTAACGAATCATACCAGGGTGCATTTAGTTTATTGCAAAAGTTTAATTTAATACTGACCAAAAGATATTTTTGCATTTATTAACTTTTGTACTTTGAAGAACATGAGTGGATTTTTACATCTTTATTTTTTTAGTGCAAACAAAAAACGTGAATACTCCTGTAGCGCACATAAAATTAAAACATTTACAAAAACATATTTCGTTTGTAGATTTAAATTGAATCACATCATTCAACATGTAACAAATAAATCTTGTTTATAATATTTTAAATCAACCTCAAACATTGAATACATAAGTACGTACTTAAGTTTCTTCCGCGTGCTGGGGTATTTTTTATGATGCGCCTCTTTTAATATCGTTAAAGTGCCAAAATCTGCCAGAATTTCTATAACACTTTAATACTTTGTAGCAGTTACATCAAATGCCAGGGCAGATACAAAGACAGACAGACAGATAGACGAATAGAAAAATGAGCCAGACAAAAACAAATTCTAAAGACTGATTGAAATGAATACAAAGACTTTGAATAATAACTAAAAACCATTTTTGGTTCTTTTGGGATAATAAAACTCTTATACTTTTAAATTACACTTAGCGATAGATTCGTTTTTTTTATTATTTTATTTTCGATGAGTATGAAAATTTTCCTAAAACGCCGTTGGGCCAACAAAATACAACAATGTACTCTTGTGCAATTCCCCAGCCATTGTTTGAATAGAAAGATACTTATTTTCTTTTTACCGGAATTTAGCAATTTTTTGAGATTTTTCCATCTTGCTTTTATGAGAAGCAGCTGCATTTTTCAATGCGTCTAAAAAATAAAAAAGAAAGGCAACAAAACTAAAGAAAATCACCTTAAACTAGTCTCATTTTGTGTTGTTGCGCTGAAAGACAATAGACTTCAACTGCATTGCATAACTCTATTATCCTTTACCTGATGTTCAATGTTTCAAAAGAAATATGCTGGCTGGATGGTTGGTTGGTTGGTTGGATGTTTGTCTGAACGTCTGGCTGTGATGTTTTATTTTAAAGAATATTTAAGTTTAAAATGGTTTCTTTATGGTGGGAGGGAAAATTGATTTACAAACTATTCTCTCGTGCTTGTAGAAATATTTTCGTGGTTATGTTTCTTTTTTAATTTATTTCTTATGATTTAATAGAATTGTTAAAAGTTTTATTGAATTTTAACATGCGGTGTGAGTAATTAATTATGAAAAGCTATTGATTTGAACTGTGAAAGAAATTGGGTTGGAAAATTCAAATTTTATTAAAATGCAGATGAAAGCTGTTTGGCAAGAAAAGCTCTTTTAAGAGTACAGAAAATAACTTACACAACCTAATGTGGCCTTAAATTGAACTTCAATGTATATTTTCATTGAAACAACGTATGCGTACATTTTAATCAACGTATTTTAAAAAAAAATTAATAAATCTAAGTCAATGAATGCCGAACATTGAAATTATGTCTTATAATTTTTTCTGTGCGACAACTGTCATCAACAAAGTGAACAGTGACATTAATCTGATGATAAGTCATAAGAGAATTCTGACATGTTTTACATGTCATCTTTGCTATGACGGAAATATCATCAATTTGATGCCACATTTAGTTTTTAAATGTACATTCAAAAGTAATGAAAAATCGACAAGCGTACAGAACAGCTCACGGTCGTTCCAATTGGAATAAATTTAGTAAAGTGCGACTTTGGCACGCACACGAACGGTTCCGTATGAACACACATGTATCCCTTTTCGTTTTTGCTCTTTTTTCATTTTGGCTTTTTTGTTTACATTTAGTTTTTTATTTTTTAACTTTTTTTTGTTGCTTTGGCGTTTTTTTTTGTTTGGTCCTTTTTTTTTCATTTTGGTGAGTTTTTCGGTTTTTTTTGCGATTTGTCGTCTTTTTGCAATTTATTTTTTGTTTTTTTTGCCGATTTTTTAAGTTTTTGGCGATTTTTGTTGTTTTTCGCATTTTGACGATTTTTTCAATTTTAGCGATTTTTTTAAGTTTTAGCGCTTTTTTCAACTATGGCGATTTTTCGATTTTGGGGTTTTTTCTGTTTTTGGTGATTTTTTTAGTTTTAGCGATTTTTTTACACTTTTTTTCGTTTTTACGATTTTTTCGGTTTTAGGTGATTTTTTTTAGCTTTGGCGCTTATTTTTATATTTTTTTGTGTTTATTTTAGTTTTTTGGCGATCTCTTCAGTTTTGATAATTATTTGCGTTTTAGCGATTTTTTCCATTTTGGTGCTTTTTTCCTTTAAACGCTTTTTTCATTTTTCGTTCTGAAATATAATTAATATTGGAATTTTTGTGTTTTAGCGGTTTTTAGGGTTCCGTACACCGAAAATGTAATAGAACCCTATTGTTTCGCAACGCTGTCCGTCTGTCTGTCTGTCTGTCTCTCTGTCAGTCCGTCTGTCTGTCAGACTATGTACACTAATTAACACTAACTTTGAAAATTTTAAGTGTCTATATATAAGTATCTATATATTACATTAGTATTTCAAAATTTTTCGTTGCTCGCTTTAATTTTTAGCTGTCATATTGTATGTTGTAGCGGCAAAAGTTTTATATATTCTGTGAAAATTTCAGGTCCGTAGCTCTTACGGCTCTCGAGAAATCAGCCTGTGACAGACAGACAGAAAGACAGAAAGACAGACGGACAGCGTAGCGAAACCAATAGGCTTCCTTTACACTTTTAGTGTACGGAACCCTAAAAAAGGGTAATAAGTCTGTATATTTTTGGGCTCTCATATTTTATTACATGTTGTCTTGTGAGAGGGTGTAGTTTCTGCGTTCCAATAAAATTTTCATTGCATGCAGCAGATGATTTACCGATGTTTTCAATTGGCATGCAATGACTACTTGCAGCGCCGGACTCTGAACTATTTGAATGTTCTTCCACTGCGTGTAACTGAAGCATGGAGTCCACACCAGAAATGCATTGTCAGTTAGAGACCAACTTAATGATTTGTAGGTGGCAAGGACCGTATCTTTATCCTTAACTGTGGTGCTACCTGCAAGGGCCGGTAGTATTCTTACTACCAACTTATGCATTTGCACATGGTCTGGTGTATCTGTATCCATATTAGTGGATTCCTTGAAAGGCACACAAGAGTGTTGATCGACGCTTAGTTTCAAGCGGTGCTTAGATTACCATGAAATGAGGCCATCAAGGCATATAGTCACGGAAATTTGGATCGTATCGGTATAAAATTAGTATTAGTGTAGTGTTCCCACTAGGATAATGACTACCAAGTGGCATTTCATGAGACAGAGACTGGTAGTGACAAAACTGAATATAAAGTAAAGTTTATAACGTGATAAGGTTTCGTATTCCTCGTCGGGATCGGCAAACTTTCGCAGGACTAATATGAATTATATAAAGTGTAAGGATAGATAATCACCCGGATGGTGCATGTCGAAGTCAAATTTGTGGCTACGACAAATTCTCATAGAATAAAGAAACATTTTAATTGTTTTCTTTATTTTATGACAGTTTGTCATAGTCACAAACTCGACTTTGACATAAACAATCCGGCGGGGCCAGATTTTGAGATTTTGTAAATACAAACGCTTTTTTCGTCTTGAAATTTGTATGGGAAAAATTTTTTTTAACGTCTTTGAATTATTTTTCCTACAAATTTGAAA
This sequence comes from Panzeria rudis, assembly GCA_956483635.1. Taxonomy (NCBI): domain Eukaryota; kingdom Metazoa; phylum Arthropoda; class Insecta; order Diptera; family Tachinidae; genus Panzeria; species Panzeria rudis. Next base: position 52,597,122 of record OY101448.1, on the reverse strand, counting down.
CGTTTAGAAATTTGTATAAAATCTGCCTATTAATCTTAAACTTTCTTGCTTGTTACTATTTTATTCAAATTTACTTTTTTTTATTGATGTTGAGGTCTAGCTCAGTTGAGATTCGAACTGAGGCTGTTTAGCTCGGGTACCGCTTTAGCTCATTGGTAGCGATGCTTGTCTGTCAGTCCAGAAGTCGTGGGTTCAACTCCCACTATAGACCGCAGATAGCCTAAATCTCTTCGCGGGCTGTGCTCGTTATTTTGAAAATAATACACATGCCTTTATACTTCATTGATCTAACCTCTTAGCCAAAGAGTACCACTTTAAAATAGGTGGCAAAAAGTCAACATATTAATTTGTGTGATTGATGACAAAACGGAAGGCAATCTCGCTCATCTTATGTCCAAAAGAGTTTGATTGAAGACAAACCGTAAGACATTGCCGCTCATCATGTTCCCAATAGACCTTGATAGATGACGAGATGTAAGATATTATCACTCATCTTGTCCTCATGACTGAAGATAAAACGTTAAATGTCGCTCATCTTGTCCTCAAGAAAGTTTTACAAAAGACGAACTTTAAATCATAGTCGTTAACTTTGTCGTCGAAGGTGTTAGAGGACAACATCCAAGACCTCAGGAACAGATTGTCGATTAGATATCCTTATCGTTAGAGGACAAGTCATGCATGAATTGTCGAAGACAATGTCATGTTTGAAAATATGGCCAACTTGCATATTCACGAACATCATGAATGCTTTTTCCGCAGTTCAAGAGAGAAGTGTTTCATACAAGATTGTCGATATTCGCATCTGAAAATATTTCTGCTCTCCTCCAGTGTTTCAGAAATGTAGTCGCCAGAAATGGTTCCATGTCCACATGGAACTTTGAACAAGGGCTTAATTGCATTTTGCTACACGATACAAATTCCAATATTAATATTGCATTTTCGGTGGTATCTTAGTATCTCTGCTGTAGTCTTGATGAGTGATATTACAGCATGCTGCGGTTATTTGGAAGCCTGAAGGCATCTCATATACAATTTCTTCTGTGTGTGCAAGGAGCAATCCTCAAGTATTGAGAAAAGCCTTGGAGTAAATATCAAGGATTTGAAACTAATATCTCATAGAGACAACTATTTGTGCATTTAGGTACCGATTACGTCCATTCTGAGTACATATCCTCAATATTTTCTCTGGAGTCATTTTACTTTATTGATTTTTAGCGATACTCTACATAAGAAGTATAGCGGAAACAAAAAGTAGCTGCTCTGCTTTCAACTTAATATGAATACCGAAATTTATAACCTGTTTAGTGATCTGTGGAAAGTACCAAGTACTACTTCTAGAAATCCTTCTATTGTAGAAGGCCATTTTGCTTCCTCTCACCTCTGAAAAAAGCTACGATTTTTGAACTCTTTGTATTAAAATCAAAAATCTTTTCTACAATTCTTAAAAAAAAATCTCTCAACATCAGAAAGCTTCACATGCTTAAAAAAATACCTCATTTCCCTCCCTCTAAATAACTTAACTTACAGATGTAAACCGCTCTGCAAAGATTACAAACATCGTCATTAACACGAACATGAAAAAGAAGAAGAGTCAATAAAAAACAAAACGTACTCGTACAACATGATCGTACGACATAAAACTTAAACAATGTTGACCATCCACAATCATGATCATTTTGTAAATATAATGGAACAGTTGGGTAGACTAAACGTTAAAGCTGATTATGGAGTAGAAAATGAGTTTAAAAAAATATAAAAAAATAAGAAGGTGGTACTCTAGTCAAACGTATGTTTGGTGTTAAATACGTTGCAAAATGCTTATGAGGAGCTGCTGTATTGTATTACGGCCAAGAACAGCGGTGCCACATTGCCAATATTTTTCTGGTACTTTTTTTAAGACTAATATAATAATATACCAGCCGTGCTAATAAAAATCTGTAAAATACTTTAGCAATTTAAATCATAAAAAAGACAACAACAATTCCATAAAATAAAGAATTACAATATAAAAAAGTCTAAAAGAAAAAAATATCGTCACGAATTAATATTATTTAACGCTTTATCTCTTCGTTTAGTTACAAGAGTGAATTTCCTTTTTTTATTACAAAGAAAGAAAGCAAGAAGAAAACGCTTAAATAGATTTCTTTTAAGTTATGCGGAATATATTACATGGTTTTAAGTTTTAAGACAAAAAGTTTTGAGCTTGAAAATAATAAAAATAAAAATAATAATAATTTTAAACTTCTGATCAATGACCGATCAAAGGGGAAGAAATATTGTGCCATCTTTGAAATAGCTTAATGGGACCAATCATTAAAAAGGCATTAAAAAGTGAAAATTCTCTAGTAAAATTTTTATTGATTTTCATCTCTTAAAACAATAAGTAGAAAATGGCAAAGTGGGTAGAGTACTTGCCTTGAAATATGAGAAATGTGTGTTCGTACCCCGGTTGAGCCAAAGCTTTTTTTAAGAGTTACAAAATCTAAATAAACAAACTAGTAAAAGCCTAGTTTACAACAACTAGGATTCCAACGGGGATATAACTGTATACAAATGAACTAGTTGGGCTCCTATGACAACCTAATGTTAAAATCGATAGTCCGATATATGAAAAAAGGACAGATGGGCAACTAGTCTGAAGAAAAAAGCAACTAGTATAGTTCTAACTACATACTAGTTACTTTGTCTGTAGGGAACTTTCATAAGAAAAATCTCATGCATACCAACACACACATGTATCACAGTATAGTTAAAGATAAAAAGAGAACACCATTACATGCATTACACTATAGTTAAAGATAAAAAGAGACAACAACATTCCAAATAATCTGAGAAACTGCCAGGAGGTTTTAACGTTTACTATATAATGCTGATGCCGAACGGCATTTCAGTCAGTGTATTTTTGAACTTCGACGAATAAATATCGCCAAGAATAGTGGGTGGTTACATCAGGTTTAGTTATACGTGTATTTGTCAAAGTTAAGTAATAATTAAACAGTATTACCGAAAAGTTATTTGTGAAATTAATTATCCGTGTTTTATTTTTATTGCAATTTAACGAACCTGTAGAAAATAATAAAATCGTTTTTATGAAAAGCTCTGAAAATGTAACAATATGTATATAGATCATATCGACAGAAGATCTATCTTCTGTTAAATACAAAATAAAAAACATAAATAGGGCAAATGACGACCATAATGGTTATTCTAAAGTTGAAAGATCCCACGCTAAGTGTATCATATCTGTCGGATAGTGTAGACTAATTGGAGAAGTTTTGGCGATCGAAATAATCACCTTTGAGTTTTCACTTACTCCTAGCTCGACCTTTACATACGTCTAACCAGGGACTATTAGAGAGACAAAAAGCGGGATCAGAAATTCTTAAAGCTAGTGGTTCGTGGACTTCACCATCATAAAAAGGTAAACTTCTTACAGAGTATTTAATCGGAAATCTATTTCGGCCTTATTAGAAATTATGAAAGGATAACTTTAGACGGTGAGTAAATCGCTTCTTAAATCTTTAAAGTTTTTACATTTTGTTGGTCTCACTTATACACTCGTTGTACAAGGAACAATAAAAAACGCATTTGATTTTCTATAAAAAGTTAAAATGTAACAGCGCAAATAGTATTTAAACCAACAACAACAAAAAACCTATAAATCTTTACAAACCTTTTCATATTGAAACAGTGTTGCTATTACAAACATTTTATGTATAAGAATCAAAGGAGTATTTTATAACGCCTTAAAAAGAAAAGGAATCAAAAATACTTTCATAGATGTGCAGTCCATAGAATTTCAAGTTCACGATCGTGTTGCACGATTTTTGATTTTCTTATACTGTTGCATTTCTCGCCAATGCTCAAACAAGACACTCATTCAAAATTTTGCACCAGTATTTTCTTTTTCTTTCTTCGTTTTGTTAAAGTACTGCAACACAATTTCATTATTGGCTGAAATTGAATTCAAGTATAGAATGAGTGGAGTGCCAGGTGCCAAGTAATGTGCCTGTTTAGTCTTTAAATAACCAGTTCTTGTACTCTACTTGACTTGAAAGCATTTAACTTTGTGCTATAGTGTTGTCTCTGGGCATTCAAGTGCAAACGACACTGCAATTCTACAATAAGTTGCACTAACAAGATGCGGATTTTACAAAACGAAGTTAATTTACGACCACCCAAACTGGTCGACAACGTCATCATCATCATCAGCACTAAAGAGCATGAAGTCGTATGTGTAATTGTATCAAGCATTTAAATGCATTTATGATCATAATGATGATCGTTCAGATTTTGCTTGCTTTTTACTTAGTTGTTGTAGTATTTTAGTCATGCTATAAAATTAAGTCCCTGATAAATGTTTTGTTCGCATACTTTTCAATTTCAACTACATAATTATCACCCAACCAACCAACGTGAATAAACCCAGCTCAAATCAGTTGGCAGCAATGAACGACTTTTAAATGCTATACACGAAACTTTGTAGAAATAAATATCTTTGGAAGTTGAACCGAGACAGAAATCTGCACTAAAGATGATATATTGTTATATATTATTATTATATTATATTTTGGAATATATAACAAATGTGTACATTTCGGAAAGGTATCTCCATAGACATGAATCGATGGTAAAACATAATTGAATACCCTTCTTTAGTTAAATCTGGCCCCTTTCAAATACGACCTATTTTATATCAAAATGTTGATATTAGTCGATATGTTCTGATATCCCAAAGCTGGGCTTCAAAAACAATTGCCATTTCTGAAAACTCATGTGTACGCCTTTATTTGCCAAAGTTATGGGAAAAATTAAAAAAAAATATATATTTCTGTTGGATTTCTTTGAATTTCCTTAAGAATTCTTAGATTCCCATAAGCAAATCTTAGTATTTTTTCTCTTGCTTGGTATTAAGTACATAAATTCCTTGGAAACTTTCAATAATCAACGATTTTATAGCATTAACAAAAATGGAACACGTAACAAAATGTTTCCCCTTGTTTTGCAAAAAGTCCTTCCAAACTTTTTAAATTGCTTAAATGTGAATACTTTATTGAAAACTACATAGAATTCTGTAAATTTTGATATATATTATATGTCTGCCATTCTCCTTTAAACGTTTAAAATGAATGGAGTTATAATTAGAAACTCGTACTGAAATAGCTTTACTTGACTTGGCACTAGAGTTTCTACGCGGGAAAAAATTCCCGGGAAATCCCGGAAATTTTTTTAAAACGAATCCCGGCAAATTTTTTCCGGGAGTTTTCTAGAAATTCAATTTAACTTTTATGAATTTTAGCTTTCACATTGCTGTTCGTTGTTTTGTTACACAATCAGTAGTATTAAAATATTTTAGTAAAACCAACGATTCCGTCCAATGTTCCCTTTGTAAGAAAAGGCCTACATACAAAGGTAGAAGGAAGTACTATTGACTTACTGCGACACTTACGACAAGTCCGCAATGAAATCGATGTTATAGAGGTTTCTCACGCGATTCCTACTTCAAGCGTTCTAAAATCGTTTATGTGGCTTTTTATCTCTTTTATTCCTTTGTGGAAAAAGTACAACAAGAAAAATTATATCAGAAATTGGAAATATAGTGCTACGAAGCGTTAGACAAAGACGTTATCTTAAAATCGATCCTTTATTACAACGTAGTGATGTCTCAATAAAAAAACATATTTCAGTTACTAAAGAAAGAGTACTCCTTAATTCCTTCTTTCTATGCAAAAAAAAACAAATGTATCTTAATACGAACCGAATATCGGTAATATATGTGCTAACATTTGCACTTTTCCAAGTTTAATTTTTTCGAGATATAAGTACGTTCCAATAAAGGTTCTATATGTGCCTGTACGGTCTACATTATAAAATGTATAACTCAGGAGCATTTCAAAGATAAACTTTTTTTTATTTATTTTTTGTTCCTATAAATTCCACTTTGATGATGTGTGATCTAGACAATTAAAAAAAAAGAACATTCATATGTTTATGAATTTAATAATTTTTTATTCGTTTTTAAATATGTATAAGTATGTATTCGCTTTATACTTTTATTAAAAAACAAATTGTATTTCTTATCTTGAGCTTGTTTTATTCAATTCAATAATTTTCAAAAATTCCCGGGAATACAGGGAATAGGAAATTTTGTTTCCCGTTTCCCAAGAATGGGAAAAGTCCGGGAAATTAGAAACCCTACTTAGCACTCATAATGTATACCTATCCCCATATTAATGAAAACGTATTAAAGTTAATGTTGGTTTAATGGGCGAATTTTGTATGGGAAGCCGGTTTTAATGCATACATTATCATTACTAATCACTTATGAATATGGGGGTTAATATTTACTATGAACAATACGTAATTTTTGAAAAACATTGGAAAAATGGTGTTTTGGCATAATCCACAGGTGCTCCCATTTTCACCAAAATACGATAGGAGCGGAAGGAGGGGTACCTCCCATACGAAGTAATTATCAATTACCACATAGCGGGAACACTATGTCAGTGAGGAACTTCAACTTTGTGTGAGTTTCTTTATAGTCAATGCGCGTAGCGCAGAGAAAAGTGACGGTGTAGGAGCTGGGGAAGGAGTACCTCAAATACAAAGTAATCATTAATTATCACATATTTGGAATACTATATCAGTGAGAGTCTACAAGCTTGCTGTGAACTCCTTTATAGTCAATGCGTGTACTTCAACAGAAACCTGCTGGTATAGAAGCGGGGGACTGGTACCTCCTATACAAAGTGATCATTAATTATCACATATCTAGTACACTATATCAATGAGAGCCTTCAAACTTGGTGTGAATTTCTTGTCAATGTGCGTAACTCAGCAGAGAAGTGGTGGCGTAGAATTAGGGGAAGGGGTGCCTCCCATATAAGGTAATAATTAATTATGGCATTTTTAAAATACTATAACAGTGAGGTTCTGCAAACGTGGTGTGAATTATTTTATATTCAATGTTCGTAAACCAGCAAAAAACTGGTGAGGTAGGAGCTATGGGAAGGTCATCTAAAAAGTAGTTGTTAATTATCGTGTGTAGTTGAAAAAGTATATTAATGAAGGTCTGTAGTGTTAGTTGGAGTGAGGCGAGGCTTAGTGCTCTGAATATATCGAGCCATAATGGCCAAAATGTTGTAGGCAAATATATATAAATATATATATATATATATATATATATATATATATATATATATATATATATATATATATATATATATATATATATATATATATATATATATATATATATATATATATATATATATATATATATATATATATATATATATATATATATATATATATATATATATATATATATATATATATATATATATATATATATATATATATATATATATATATATATATATATATATATATATATATATATATATATATAAATATATATATATATTTATATATATATATATATATATATATATATATATATATATATATATATATATATATATATATATATATATATATATATATATATCTATGACGCGATATGACGAAAGGGACCTTATCTTTCCAGAGGTGAAAATCGTGTTTTTGATATCAATGGATAAAGGACAAAATTCTGAACAAAATGACACCAAAATCATGCAAAAATCTCAAAATCTCATGGGTAGAGATTTAGAAAATGGACTTTTATGCCATCTTGCGGTAAAAAATCAAATAATCGATCAATTATAGTTCATCTTGAACCTAAAACATGAATTTTAGACTTTAATTCACATTTTGCCCTGTACTGAAAATTGTACTCTGCCAAGATAAGGTCCCTTTCGTCATGTCGTGTCACATATATAAAAAATTCTAAAAATGTTACTTACGTCGTGTTTTTGTTGTACATCTATAGCGGCAGCTCCCACCATTATGAAATTTTTAGGTATGATATAAGTGTTGGTAAATCATCGTTAGGGCTCGATATTTCCATATAAAATTGCACTTTACTTTTATTACACTTTATAGTAATTTATGAAAATGGGCACTTAATGGTATTTATAATAACTTTATCGAAATGGGGTTTTCCTGGAATTTCCCGTCCCGGGAATTCGCGGGCAAATTGCTTATTTTTGTTTCCCGCTCTTCCACGAATTTCTTCTTGTTCTTTAAATTATAACAAAACAGCTGAAATTATTTGGAGACAGCGGAAAAAGAACCAAAAATATTGATAATTTATACAACGCTCTCTTAACTATCCGGTTAACTTCTTTCGAGGGCGAAAGGCTTTTCTCAACAACTGAAAATTGTGTTGCTTGAATAAGAAACCGATTATGATTGACCGTTTCAAAAAGCCATTTGCAACAAACAAAAAAGTAAAAATTTTCTAAGGGCAGAGAATGGTCATTGCATAACAAGCTGTAAAGGATTGAATTTAATATTTTAAAACTGCCCTTTGTCAGCAGTATTTATCCTAGATAACCTTTTAATCGCTCTTTGTACCACCTCTGACAACCACGTGTTAAAATCGTTGATGAATGTTCAGTAATAAAACTACTTTGATTTCAGTTCATCGGTGATTTTACTAATGATTTGTATGCTCTATTTTTGCTTGGTCTAAAAATAATTTTTAAATACGAAGTTTCCAATAAATTTCGATGACGAATATTGTTCTTTTTTAGCCCACGACCAAAAAAGACGGGTGTTATAACTTTGTAGTGTGTAAATGTGTGCCTATCTTCGCTATCCTAGAGTCCAAACGGCTGAAACGATTTTGATTGAGTTTTTCTTGCTTGAAAGATGGTTTAATCTTTTTAGCTCGATCCTTTTGAATATGTTTGTCTGTGTAATTTAGTTTTTTTTTCCTTTTGAAGGTGACTTAATCATCTAACCTATGTTTGAAGAAAATCGGTCCGTCGGTTTTGAAGATATCATACATTTTCTTAGGGGAGTTTTAAAATGTTTAAAATGTTTTTTTTAATTGTTAAGTTTTTTTTTTGCTTTTTTATCTCATTTCTTTACATATTTTGTTTGTGAAATACATTTGAAATAAGCCTCAGTTTAAAATAAAGAATGATTCAATAATTAATTTTGCTCATAAAAAATTAATAGATTCTGGAAATTATAATTTTTGGTAAATATTTAATTACGATCTTTATTCTCGGGAATTCCCGGAATCCCGTGAATTTATTTTTTATATCCCGCTCTCCCGGGAAATAAAAAAGGCCGGGAAGAAAAACACCCTACTTATAACTAGGGATGTAACGATACGCCGTTTTGCCGATCCGATACCGATACCGATACTTAAAAATAAATATCGCCGATACCGATTCCGATACCGATACGAATATTAAAATTGAGTTAAAGTTTAGATTAACAAAACTCAAGTGCAATTTTTTTATTATACAAAATTACAGTGTAAGAGATTATTAATATTTAAAATTGTTATTAACCCAGTATAAAAAATTGCGAGTATTTTTTAAGAGCTACATTTTCTTTGCTTCCAAAAAATCTTTATTAAAAATATGCAGATAACACAGTGCAACAGTCCAAAAAACACACGGACTTGACAGTATAGATTCGATTGTACTACCACGGTGTAGTAAAACCCTATACTTAGCTTGGCGAATTTGGTGACCAATTTCGTTTTATGGACCTCCAAAGTTTTGGAAAATCAGCGGGCCCTCAAAAAAAAGGTGTCATCAACTTTTGGCCAACAGAAAATTCAAACTCGGTGATACCGCTTAACTATATATGGCAATAATGTAGCTAAGAGTTCGCTAAACAGATTTATTACCATTTTATGCCAAAAAATAATTTTTTCGTGTACCTTTTTTGAAAAATTAAGGAAAAACATTTTTTTTTACTTTCCAGAATAACTTACAGGGACTCGTAATTTTTTATTAACAATATTTGGCAAAGTTGTAGCTACGGTAAAGCTAAACAACTTTTGTGAACATGTCAATACAATCTGAATGTATATGGGCACCCTAAACCGCCCAGAAAAACTAATTTCTACCTTAAAAGTTTTTACGAGTTAGGCTATATTTTTATTGAATTTTTTTTGCTTTCTTGTTATTGTTCCACTTCTTATGTTGCTGATTTTAGTATTTACTATTTTTTATTGTTTGTTGTTGTTTTGCCAAATAATGGTAATGAAAAATTTGGAGTTCCTACAAGTTATACTGAAAAAAGTGAATAAAATAACTTTTTTAAATTTTTTTTTCAAAAAAAGTACAGGAACATATTATTTTTCTGGGCACAAAATGTTAGTGAAACAGAACAAAGAAATATGCACTTGAATATACTATTTTCAAACAAAAATTTTTTTTAGCAGAAAAAAATTTTAATTCCTTTATAATTTTAAAAAATTCTCGCCATACTCGCATTAAAAAAATTGTGAAAATGGGTAATTTTTTATCCTTTTTCTTGAGGAAAAATCATTATAGAACACCGAAAAGGAAATTTGTCCGAGCATCGCTTCCAATTCGGTGATTGGTAATCGAAAAACAGAACTTCTTGCAATGGCAAGGATATGTAAAACTAATTAGAAATGATCCAAATTTGCAATACTTCCGGATCGCGAATTCTACATTTTCATGACATCTTTGGAGTGTCTTTTTTTGCTGGAATAAGATTTAAAAAACAACGAATTGAATTTGAATTCATGGTAAAATTAACAAAAAATAAATAATTTTTTTACAAAATAATAGTATAAAATATTATTAATTTTTAAAATTGATATTAATAAGATTTAAAAAATAACGAAATGAGTTTAGTTCATGGTAAAATTAACAAAAAATAAATAATTTGTCAGAAAAAAACTCTGAAAAAATGTTTAAAAGTATCGTCGTATCGACAGTAAAATATCGCCGATACCGATGTATCGGAAAATCTGAAATATCGCCGATATATCGGTATCGGTATCGGTATTCGTTACATCCCTACTTATAACCTTATAAATCTCTTCGTGTAGGGCTAATCAGCAAATGTTAACTTTTATATTTCATCAAGTTTATTGTTCATTAGTGCACGTAGAAGAAATGATCTAATGAACTTTTATTATGCTTATATTTCTTCGTATTTCTCAGCATTAATGTTTCTTATTTATGTTGTGATAATGAACTTATATTAAACTTAATTTCCAAGACTTTTTAGCATTTCGTTCCATATCAAATCGACAGCTGCAAACGGATGATAAAAGAAATCTTTTAAAAATGCCTTTAATTGAAAAGGCATAAACAACTGAACTTGTTTGTGTGCCTCATGTTTAAATTTGTTTCTGTTTCCACGTAACACGTTTCATTTTAATGAATAAGGGTTAATTAATTTATGGCATATTACTTTTAATGGGGTAGGTCAAGATTATATTGGCCGTATATGATTTTTTAAAGCTAGTCTTTTGACAGATGGATGTTTGTTGAAAAACTCGACTATTTACCAGCATTTTATATGCATTTTTAAGATGCCAGTATGAGTTAAAGGGTTACAAAATGAATTCATGTTCATTAGTTTTGTTTTTTTTTATTGTTTAAATCCTTTCTGCAATATTCCCGTAAATATGACAGTCATTTGGAAATATTTTTACGAAACTGTATTCAAAAAGTGTGAGAGGCCCTATAGTAGCTGCAGACAGGGCACATCAATCAATTGAGAGTTTTAAATTTGTTTCGATAGCCTATCAGAGATTGGAGCCATGAGGCAAAATATGAATGATACGCTTAATTCCGATCTTATAAGAATATCTGAGTGGGGTCGTGCGAATAGCGTCGATTTTAATGCTCGTGAGAGCCAATGCTGTATGCTCACGCATAGACGCATGACTGAATTTGCTGCTCCATCTGTAATTATGAATGGTGTAAATATTAGGGAATCAAATGCTCTTGATGTTCTTAGCATGAAGATCCAATGTTACGTTCGATGGACTGATCGCATTTTTCGTTGTTTTATCGTTACTACAATGGAATGTGTTCTGATTAAATCAGGAAACTTGCTCCCGAAATCCTTTTTTTCTCAGATACAACACGTTCTTCATTAAAAAAAACACATCCCTTTGTGGTCGATACACCAATGAATCGCACTACGAATTACAAAGAGATTTCGTTCTTTGGCCGCTCAGTTCGTATGGGGAATACGCTTCCTGCTGAGGTCTTTCCTATAACTTTCAATGTTGGAAGGTTCAAATCAAATGTCGATAAACACTACTCCCTCTATCCTTCTTCCCATAACAAATTTTCCTAACGCCGGTGCAATGCATTGCAGCTGATGTTCCTATAAAAAAAAATGGTACAAAATCTAAGGAGATATAATCTCTCGCAGCGTTTTAGAAAACCGAGAATCTTGCGATACTCGAAAAAACTTGTTTAGTCCTTCGAATATTGCACTAAATTGGGATGAAAAGAGGACCAAGAGTGATTGATTTCCTAACAGTTATACCAATGCAATTCAGTGTGTGGAATTGAAATCCAGTTGCGTTGTACCTCACAGAGCAGCGGAATCGATTCCTAACAAATTAAGCAGCATGCGTCGGTTAAATAAATATTTCGAATAATGAGTTTATAGTCTATTTTCTTTTAACGCAAATTTAAATTAAATTTTTAAATATTAAAAGCTACATTTTTGCTTATCTCACAGCTTCTTCCTAAAAGCATTTAGTTTGTTAATAAATAAACTTCCTCGAACTGCAATTAGAATGCCACAAAATCCTTTCATAACTTTGCACCCTATTTACAGATTTTCTAGCACAGAGTAAAACAATTTAAAACTACAAATAATTTATAAAACAATAAAACAAATTTTAAGCTGCAAGAGATATAAAATGTGTAGTTGAATAAGGGAAAATATTTTGGCATTGTTTATATTAATATTTATTATAAACAACTAATTGCTTTTCATTGCTTTACCAAAAAATAAACTTCAAATACAATAAACCCGAAATAATCCCCCACAAAATCAAAAGCTGCCAACTATGCCAACTTACTACACAAACAAAGGAAAATATAAACGATTTCATAAACATCCAAGCAACCGAATATATTATGGTCTTGCAACTCCATCTACAAGTCAGTATGAATAGTTACAGCTGCATGTTTAAATACTTTTTTTAAAGATGGCAAAACAAACAAATAAAACTATTAAAGTAAAGTAGCGCAAATTGTGTATGAACTTGTTGGAGTACTCCTGATACTGCTGATTTCTATGGTGCATTTTAACACTTGACCAACATTGGTGTTGCTGTCCTGAATCTCTATTATATGTAGAACAATAAATTGTTGTTAAAATATACACTGAGTTTTATTTCATAGATTATTTTTAATTTGTTCATCCATTCCTTTGGCTAGAGAGTCCTATACATATATGTGTTTATTCTATTCCATCCACAGCATACAACAATGTATTTATGAGAGCAGAAAAAAACTTGTCTGAACTGTGGTTAATGCCATAGAGCGTATGTACAGACAAATTTACTCGATATATTTATTTAGTCTCCCTCTAATGCTCTACTTAAGACTGAAGTTTAAAGGAATTTCATGACTAAAGCAAGTGCTTTACAGATTTAGATAACAAGCTCAGTCTAAATAGGGAACTACTAGGAGTACAAAAGTGAATTTTTTGTAGTAAAGTATGCAGTTATTTCAGGACAAAACGCAAGAACAAAGTAACCCAATTACTGACTTGCAATTTTTAGCACTTCTCAGGTAATATTCAAACTCTATTTCGAAGTACTCTATTTCATAGTACCAAAACTTTCATGCCCTTTCAAATAAAAATTTTTGTAAATCGGTCCATAACTGGCGGAGTTATGCTATAATCAATATTTCGTCCGGCCACTTTGTCCATCCGATTTCAACTTAAATTTCTATGGAACCACCCTGCAAGTATAAACTTTCAAATAAAAAAAAAATTTTTACATCAGTCAGTAAATGGCGGAGCTATACGCTAATCTATATTTCGGCCCTACTAATTACTCGTCCGATTGTCGAAACAATTTATGGGACCAAACTACAAGGAAGCCCTATCAAACAAAAAAAAAATAAATAAAATTGGTTGACAAATGCATGTACAAACATAAAAAAAGTGATAAAATACACTAAAGAAAACAATAGTCCAGGCAATGCACAGGACAAAAGGATAACCCAGAAACGAACAATTACCTACGTAGGGATAAAACACCTAATAACTAATCAAGCACATTATAAACATGGTGACACGTAATAAGGTCAATGGAAATAATGTCAATTGACTATTTCCCACCGTAAAGGGAAATAAAGCACTCTGACTACACGATACCTCACCTGGACTTTGACAGCACCTTCAAAGTCATTATTCCATCCAGACGGGAGTAGAAGGGAGGTAACATAGAAAAATACTTAAATTTTAGGGTGCATACTGATGGATCAAGAATGATCTGCGGTGTAGGCTCCGGGTTCATCTCGAATGACCTTGGGGTAAGACTCTCCTTCCGACTTCCCAACGAAGGCTGAAATCCTGGCTATAAGGGAGGCGGGCAGAGTGTTAATTGACAGGAGTGTTCAGGGGAGAGTCGGCATCTTCGTCGACAGTCAGGCGGCATTTCTGTCCCTAAGGTCACACACTACTTATTCTACTCTAGTTAGAGTAGTGCAAGGACATGCTATCCAGATTAGGTGGTCAGGCAGACTTCACCCTCATCTGGGTTCCTGCACATAGTAACTTTCTTGGTAATGAACAGGCGGATGAGCTGGCCAGGGCTGGCCCTGCTATAGACGCCTCCACTACTGAATCGGTAGCCATGCCGTTTGCACTATAAGAAACCATATTTTAAAATATTATCGGCAGAAATCTAAAGACAGGTGGCGCAAGTTGAGCACGTGTAAGGTGGCTAGGAAGATGTGGCCGTGCTACAAAGAAAAGCGCACAACACAATTAACTGACAGTAACCGTAGGGACATCTCGAGGCTGCGAGATCGGCAGACACGCTAGCAGGATAGGCCATTCTTACAATGCGCTCTGCCGTGGCTGCCGGGATCAAAGTAAAGAAGAAACAGTTTTTCTTTCTTTTTTTGCGTGTGCCCGGCCTTGCACCTCTCCAGACACAAATTCTTGAGCAGTAATATACTAGACGATCTATCAGAGCTAGCAGGTGACCTTATTAGGTATCTCAATGCGACGGATTGGATATAGTACCTACAACCAGATGCAAGATCGGGGTTCGACCCTACAAGGGTTGACACTGACGAGTGGAGTGGTCTATCAAAACGGAATCTTATTGATTCTACTTGATTGCCTGTGTGCAGTAGGCAGCCACGTATGCCAACCAAAGGGAAATAAAGTCAATTGACTTTATTGCACTTTCCAACATTTAATTTGCATAACATCGCGATACCTCCCACTGAATAATAATCTGACTGTACCAAGTCAATATTGGTATCAAATAAAAGGGATATTGTATAAGTTTTTCCATTATAACACAAATTTTAAGAAATTTTATTTTTATTACTAAAGATTATCTATGTAGCCGGCCTTCAACCAGGCTTAAGGGAGATATTTATTCGAAAAACGCTGAGAAGGAAACCCATAAGCCCACCAAACGAGAAAAGACCTTAAGACTGACATACCTTAAGCATTGTTGAGGTTTATATATTTATATTTTAATACAGAAATAAAGTCAATTACTTTATTTCCAAAATTTTGTTAACATTATTTCGCTTTTAAAAACGCAATAAGGTCAATTGAGTTTATTTCCCACAATGGTGGGAAATAATGACAATTGACCTTATTTCAGTTGACCTTATTACCTGTCACCTATAAACATTATAGTAAGTCGAAAATAAGATGAATCGATAGCCGGTAGAGACGCACACAAGCATATTGAGACGATAGAGAGAGAGAGAGAGAGAGAGAGAGAGAGAGAGAAATGCGAGAAAAACACAAAGGGATCAAGGGAGAAAGTGAGGTGCACAAACGAATTATAAAAGAAACAACGGAGAATATAAACAACGATTTGGTATTTAATAGAACGCTGTTTATCATCTAAATTTGTTGTGGGATGACGGAAAATCGCTCCAAATTAGAAAAAAAATACACCAGAATTGATAAACTCCACCTTTTTTGAAGTCAGTTAAAAGTGACAGTGACATCATCTACTATTACATGGAATCTTTCTTTCTTCTTGCAAATACAGCATTCTCTTCGGCATATACGATGACTTCCAGGATGATCAGTAAGGAGGATGAATTAAGCAAATGAAAAAAAGTAATTTACGATTTATTTTCGTTTGCATTTTAAGCAGCATATCAAGAAGCACTTCATTAAGATTGTGGCCTTAGAAGTGAAATACATATTTTACACCTAAACAGAGACTACAGAGGAATTTTTACAATTTTAAATATCCAAGTCTACTTAACTAATCTGTTATATCTACTATCTCTCAAATAAAAAAAAAATCAATTCATTCCTCTAAAACTCTGCCTCTGGACTATATGGTTAAAGCTTCTAACCAACTAATAGTGGTGGGTAACAACTGTTAAATGTTTGACCACCATGAAGAGGAAAGCAGAAGCAAGAAAATGGATAGTATTAAAACTAAATGACGGGAATATTTACAACAACTAACAAATAGAAGTTTAATTGCATTTCAATTAGAAAAGAGGGGAATTGAAGAACAATTATGCAGCATAAGTTTTCTTCACAGCTGCCTCTTCTACCTCAATCAACTCCTCGACACTTGTAAGCATTTTTTAACTTTTCATATACAAAACAAAGTAGAAATTAAAACAATTTCTTATGCTCTATGGAAAAAGAAATGTTTAAAACAACATGATAGAGAAAAGTATAAAAAGTGATTTTTTTATGTGACCATCACGGAAAAAATCACACTTGAAATCAACTCCAATGTGACAAATTATGTTATAAATTCTCGATTGCGTATATGAATGGTAAGATGAGGAGAGCATATTGTGTCAGTCGTCACTTAAACGCCCAAACATGTTTCAAATCAGTTTACCATAATACAATTTATGTTATGGATGAATACGACTATACTATAAAACAAGTTGTTCTTTTTGTGATTTTCTTGCCATTCATTTGTGGATGTGCTCTACACAAGTACTATTAGAGCGAAGTTTTTCATTTCTTGCCTTTTTTTTGTTATCCGTTCGTTTTGTTATCGAGAAGTGACAGTTTAACATGATTTAAAAAGATGATTGGATTTGTTAAAAGTGATTAAGATGATGACGTCTATGATACGCCTATTGTATCGGCAGAGAATGATGATTGCCGTCATTTTAAGGAGTGATTGGTGTGATTAATTTCGTTAATCGATGAAGGCAACATCAGTTGCATGTAGTGATTTGAATTTGATTAGTCTGTGGTCACTATGGCTTTCTTAAATGGTGGCGTCTTTTAATTTTCTTGGACGTTGTGGTACTCTTTCAATAAATTATTGGATGTAACGGGCTGTACACCACAAAATCTTTTGAATTTAAAAAATAGCAACTTAAATCAATCTTCTGACGGATGCTAACACATTATTTTTTATGTAGACTATAACAGATTATTTTTATCTTGGATAACTGCCTAAGAAAAATGCTCTTGATAAATGATCTTAGTGCTATGAAAGCTAAAATAGTAAGCTAAAGTATCAACACATTTAACTAGCATTCCTAAGTGACAGCTTTGAGAAAATACAACTTCTATTCTTTTTTTTAGAATTATCTTTGAAATGGTGTTAAAGTCAATGTAGACTTTCACAACATTCCCACGACTTTAGTCATATCGATGTATGAAAGCTTAGTTTTGTAAGATCAGCTGTCTAGTAAACGCGATGAGTTCCATGTCATAATTAACTTGCTGGACGACCTTTTAATGTCAATCACAGATGGCTCTAAAAGAGCTGCTAGAACTACTGGAGGTTTCTATGTGGAAAATTTCAATGTAAGAGTTCCATTTAGGCTACAGGATGGCTGCAGCGTCCTGCAAGCAGAAATCTTCGCTATCACAATGGCGGCAAAATGGCTTAGGTATTATAGGATATCACAAGATATCTAATAACACTTACCGCCAGCAGAACGGCCATCGCCGTTATAAATAGTGTATACACTACATACTTGGCGGTTGTCGAATCCCGGGTATCTCTAAATGAGATAGTGAAACATTCGAGAGTAACACTGGGTTGGGTTTCAGGATACACGAATTACTTCGGCAGTGAAATTGAGCAACTCAATGATCTGCCATTTCACTGGCATTCCTTTAACTCACTGTAAACTACTGATACAGCTTGAACCGTATTGGCTGGCACAAAATAGGTGGGAACATGAAGGCAGCGGTGGCGTGGCTAGGTCCACGTGGCCCCACTACGACCTACACAGGACACGTGATATGCTCAGGTTCGGTAGAGGTGTTTTGTTCGCCCTTAGCTACAGTGCTCACAGGGCACTGAAATATCGGGACCCATGCCAGAAGGATGGGTCTAAATTACAACGACTATTGCAAAAGTTGTAATGATGGGGAAGAGGAAAAAACGGTTCTTCATCTTCTATACTAGTGTCCGGCTCTAGCCGACGTAAGGACAAGAATACTTCCAGACTAACACAGTCTGGCAAATGTAGCGTTAGTCAAGCTATCCTCACACTTAGTTCAATCGGGATGGTTTGAGACGGCGACAGGGCAATCGTAAATAATTGGTAGTAAAGCGATTAAATATGCCCTGTCTACTCTAGGGTATCACAAAGGGGCCGAACTAACGCACCCAAATAAGTCACCTCTTGAGCTGTGACTACCTTATCATTGCCAATCAAGTGGATCTCAGGTCTAGAAAATCTGACGCGATCTCATCACCTTCAATATGGAATAAAATCTCTTCACGTTTCCTTCTCTATGTTTACAAAGTTCTCTGGTTATCTAATGAGTTGAAAATGTGCACCGTTGTCTCATCCTCTTCTAAGCATAAACGACACCAGTGTTAATGAACCTGGTTAATTTTCCATAAAGGATAGTTCAGTCTCAAGTGACCAGAAAGAAAACCAATAAACTGCCGTAAATCATTCCTGTTGAAATCAAGGATACCATTGTACGAAAATCTTTGCACCAATAATTGTACCCGCGTTAGACCCGAAGAAGTAAGCCACCCGTTCTCTGAGGTCGAAATTTCATTCCCCTTGATTAGTGACGTAACAGTCGACCAATTTACGCCGCAAAAAGATTCTGAGGCCATAAAGGGAATAACAGAGGCCATCTTGCCTAATTCATCCACTACCTCGTTAACCGGAGGACCAGTATGACCAGGTATTCAGTAAATGAAAACCTTGTTTCCTATTAATAGCTTTTGTAGTCAGTCAATGCAGTCTATAACAAGCTTGGAATGGAACTCACATGAAAGGGCGTATTTTAGAGCTGCCTGACTATCGGAAAAGATAGCTATATGTTCGCATTTAAGGGTCTTATGTAAATGAATGTGAACACACTTGGTGATTGCCTGTGCTTCCGCCTGAAATCCCGCAGGCCATTTGCCCATTAGCACAGACATATTCACTTTGGCTCCGTAGACAACAGCTCCAACACCATCTTCCGTTTTGGATCCATCCGTATACCGACCGACGTAAGCTCCTGAAATCCACAGGAAGACTGTTTTCCTCCCGCGCAAAACATAATCGCAATTGTGATATTGTCGAACCTCAGTTATCAGTTTATCCTGTGACTTGGCATACCTAGCAGCTTCCTGCAGGACATTGTATTTAGGATCGATGAGGGACCGTTACCAACACAACGAGCAGAGCTTCTGAGACCAATCCAGGTAATATCATCTCTCCCCGCATTAGTATTTCTGTGTTTTTTTACTCGTCTCTGTTGCATGGAAGATCTTGGAACATATTCAATGTAGCCGTAATTAGGCTAAAATATCGGCAATTCAAAGGGCTAAGGTACAACGGGGTATTCGGTGTGGATATATGAATATTTTATATGCTCTAAATAATTTTTACACAACATCCAAGCTGGTCATGGAATACCGGACATCCTTAAATGAAATGGTGGGACACTGCAACCTGGATGTTCTATAGGTGAAAGGGCATGCAAGGCTCCCTGGTAATATAATTTCGGATGGTCTACCTGAAGCAGGGACTTCGAATGGCTAGTAGGAATCCCGTTGAAAGTGTGCAAAATGCAAATTCAGTAGCAACTATTTATGATAGCACAAACCAGATAGACTAATGAAGCCACATGCGGTGTTTCAAGATCTATTTGGCATCAGTGTGACTGCGAAAGATCTGCAACTATACTAGGGATCGCCCGTCAACAGCTATGTATACTCGTGGTGATATTAATTGGACATCGATTTATTTTTGCACACGCTAGAAAATTAAATGTTCCAGATAATTATTTCTATAGAAATTGTATAAATGAGGAGGAGGAAGAGACTGTCAAATATCTTATCTGTCCATGAATGGCACTATCTGGTACTAAGAGGCAAATCTGGGAAATTCGATATCGACCTAATCTCCTTTCCTTTGCAAACGAACTTAAGCCAAAATAATTACATTTCTTTGGAAGTAAAGTTTTTTTCCGGAAACAAGATTGGTTCAATGC
This sequence comes from Panzeria rudis, assembly GCA_956483635.1. Taxonomy (NCBI): domain Eukaryota; kingdom Metazoa; phylum Arthropoda; class Insecta; order Diptera; family Tachinidae; genus Panzeria; species Panzeria rudis. Next base: position 52,576,602 of record OY101448.1, on the reverse strand, counting down.
TGTTTCAATTTACGATATGTAGGGAACTTTGACGCGATGTTTACATATCGCCTCTCAGGCATCACAAATGGATCAAAAGGGGCCAAGTTATCAGCTACTGGTCACCTGCGTAGCCTTACCTTACATATTTTTTTTAACTCGTTAAATCTAGTGTCCGCAATATTGAGGCTATAATTGACGCTGCAACTTCGTCAACGACCACAACCTGACCCTGGCTCGAAGGACCATAGGAAATCCAGTTAGGAACTATTTTTTTGTATGGCTTTCGGAGTGCAATTAGGTAGTAGCAGAATTCAATCTGTGCTCCTAAGCACGTCGTACACATTATCTCGGTCTAATTTACTTTGGTTTTATTGAAACTCAAGGGTGGGGCCACTTTTTATGACAGTTAAGAGAACAAAATGTCGTCATGTTGAGGTTTGCAGTTAAAGTTACCGGTAATCAACAGATTCATGTGCATTATCGTGCAAACCGGTACATCTAAACTAACAGCAGAGTTTGTGGACTATAATTAGATACCAACAGAATTTATGTGTCGCTACCCATTTTTTCAGCATTGTCGGCATCTTTTACCTTTTATTAACGTAGGCTTTAACGATTTTAAGCTGATCACATACATATATTTTTCGCAAATGGATAAAACAGCTCCAGCAAAATACTTATACAACTCTCGTTGCAAACGTTGAATGATTTTTAGACAAAACTCAAAGATTGAACAACCCAGAAGTAAATAAATAAAATATAAAACTTTCTTACAAAAGAACTTTTTTTTCGTTTACCACACGTTTGAAAAGGGATTAACTGCTTAGCAGGTAAAAAACGACATCTATCATCAACTCATTCAAAGTACTTAAAAAGTCAAGTTAACACAAATTTAATCCAATTAATAACCAGCAAACAAGAAACATAAGGCTTAATTGAAAAGTTAAATGACTAGCTGACTGACTGACTAACTAACACTGACTGTTAATGATGGAATGGTGAAAAAGGTAACATTATCGACACTGTTCTGTAAACCGAATCCGTGTAAATTTCTCGTTTTCTAAAAATAAATAATGCCTCTATTGATGCATTTTAAATCGCATATAGTAAATTAATTTAAGATCTGATATTTTAAGCACTAAAATATTTGAAACTGCAAAAAAAATCTGAAAAAAGTTTGCTATTCCTGGATTTAATTTCTCTAAATCGAGCGTTTTCAAATCGATTCGATTTACAGAACAGGCAGGCATAACAAACTTTTAACCAGCAAAACTCTAATGAAAATAACGAAAAACGGGTTGTAAACTCACTAAACGATATGCTAATGTTTTTTAGAGGATTAAACATTTTACATGCATTTGCAATTGCCACTTTACACGTTGGAAAGCATCTCCTAGGTAGAGCTAAAACAAAACACTCATGATGCGTATGACTTAGTGTACACGCAGACGAAGAGCTTTTAATTAACAATATACGCACTGCTAGCTAAATTTACGCATTTTTTGTTTTGTTTTAAAGTACTAGTACTTTAGAATAGGGAATTAATGTGAATGTATTCAGCATTCCGGCTCAACTAAGGTTTCTTTATTGTCTGAGTTTTCAGCAGCTTCCACCACTACGGGTTTTTTTCTTATTCTAATGCGGACGTACCCTTGACGATAGACGACAGGCAAAAGAAGCTATGTATGTAAGTAATAAAGAAAAAATAGCTTAATGAACAGCAACAAGAAGAAACCGGCAGTTGCAACCGGCAGCAAAAAACCGGCAACCAACAACAATCCACTGCTCTAATCAGTTGAGTAATGACAACATTAACAACAGCCTACATGAATCTAGCAGGGAATGAAGGAAGTTTATATAGAAAAAATCAGCAAAACTCCATAAACGCAACTCTTCACTACATTTTTTGATTTTGTTGTAAAACAGGCAGCAAGTTATTAAATTCAATAATTTTCTTAAAGACTTTTCGAGTAGTTGATTTTAATGATTTAATAAACGGAAGTTTTAAGATGAATTAATTTACAGTGTGACCGATGATCATGAATACAAAAGATTTAATAATATATTTTTTGTAGACTAAGGGTGAATGAAATAAAAATGTGATTTTTTAATGTGATTATTTCGAACTAATTCGCTTTTAATCGAAATTGATTATATACATACGCTGAGGTTCATAACGTTGTACTCAGATATAATTAGACATGATCAATATTTCCAAGGGACAAGGAAAAAATCAACATCAATTTAGTTTTCAACGTACACAACAGAACAAAACGCTGTCTTCAAATGCCGCTCCGCTTCCATAATCAGTGTTTATGTGTATCTTGCTTATCACGACATATTAGGCATATCTGCTGAATATGATTACAATTTTTATATGTGCAAACTTTTCGTTAAAATTAAACACAAGAATTAAGTCACTACTAAACTGATGTCTTATCACAACAAATCGCAGTTTTGCCGTTGGTTTATTGTTCTTCATGCCTATTTTTATGCGGGCATCTGTACACCCATTAGCTTAAGCGATAAACTTAATTGGTTTGGAATTAGCGGCAATGCGTATAAATATAGAGAATAATAATATGAATTAAGAATTGATGGTTGGTTGGTTGACGTGAGTGCCTGCCACGCACAAGCATTCGAGTAGAGGCAAGAAGATTCCGTTTTGACAGAGAACTGCACTCGTCAGTCTCGATCTATGTAGGTCCGAATCCATATATCGGATCCGGTAGTAGGTACTATATTCAATCCGCCGTATTGAGATCCCTCATCAGGTCGCCTATACCAATCTCTGATAGCTCTAAAAGGACGTCTAGAAATTTGTTTCCCAAGAATTTGTTTCTCAAGAGGTGCAAGGCCGGCCACTCGCAAATAAAGTGGAAAACGCGTTGTAGGAAAGGCCTATCCTGCTAGCATATCTACGGATCGCTCAGTGTCCCGCCACTACTGCAACGAGCCTCGAAAAGTCCCTGCAGATTCTGTTCGTTAGTTGTATTGTGCGTTTATCTTTGTAATAAGGCCACATCTTCCTAGCTACCTTTCACGTACTCAACTTGTGTCACCTGTCTTCAGGTTTCTGCTCATAATATTTGAAAATATAGTTTCTAATAGGGCTAAATGGCATTGCTACCGATTCAGCAGTAGAAGCGTCCATAGCAAAGGCAGCCCTGGCCAGCTCATAGTCAGTACAACGCCATGCCGCCTCCTTTACAGCCAATATATCAACCTGAAATACACTGGCTTCACCTGGAAGTGGGAAGGAGAGTCTTACCCCAAGGTCATTCGAGAAGACTCCAGAGCGCACACCGTAGCTCATATTTGATTTGTCATTATACACCCTGAAGTGGAAGTCATTTTCTATGTTACCTCCCTTCCACTCCTGTCTGGATGGAATAAGGACTTTGAAAGTGCTATCAAAGTCAAGATGAGGTACCAAGTAATTGGAAGGTTTTAACAATGTCGGTGGTAATAGATCTAAGAATCTGGCATGGCCATAAGTCCTTGATCTCTACCTCCTAGATGCCGCAAGTCTTGCCGCACTGCTCGAGGATACAGCTAATACTGAAGGTCAATCGGACTATAATCTGTTATTCATTCGAATATCATGATAGGAAGATTCAATTTTAGATGGATGTGTTTGCAAAAAGCTCGATATCTGTTCGGCTCTAGTTGAATTACTGTGTAGGAAGAAATCATGGGATGGCACTTAACTTCCAAAGAGTTTCGACATGACTTTGCCGGTCGTCGGTAAGCCGTAGGGATAAAATATATCTTAACGTCTTCTCGGCTTTTATTATATTCCAATTTCTTTTATCATTATGGCAAAAAATTAAAAATTACACTGTACAATACAAATATACACAGAAAAAAATTTCATCAATCTGCAACTAACAATTTCAATTGTTAATATGTAATTTAAATTCAAACATATATTTTGTTAATATAACAAATTGAGTTGTTGATACGACAAACACAGAAATTTTTTTCAACAAACTGAACTAACCAAATATTTTGTTATGTATTGTGAAAAAAATTAACAATCATCATTGTTCATATAACAAATGAAGCACACACGTAAATGAAACAAAGCAAATCAAGAAATTTTTTTCAACAAACTGAACTAACCAAATTTTTTGTTACGTATTGTGAAAAAAATTAACAATCACCATTGTTGATATAACAAACGAATACACACACGTAGATGAAACAAAGCAAATCACGTTTTGTGTGTATTCATTATTTGCGTATTTAATAACGAATTGGTCTGTAGCTGAGAGGAAAGAACGTTAGTCTATTAGTCCAGAAGTCGCCGGTTCGATTCCGCCCAAAGACATTTAGTGTTTTTCGCTGACAAGCAAAAAGTCACTTCGAGGATTGCGATTGTATAAAAAATATTGTTAATACAACAATTATGATAGTTAAAATTTGTTCGGAAAATCAACAATTCACATTGTTAATATAACAATAATTTTAATTGAAATAAATTTGAAATCAACAAAAAAATTGTTAAAAAACTTTTTCTGGTTTTCCTTTAGCTTACAATATCGTAATTGTATTTACAAAAATCGTTGTAGGTTCAAAATCAATTAATTATTTAATTGATATAAAAAAAAATTAATTGTATTAACAAATGTTTTTTCTGTGTATAACATGGTTACAACGACTGATTCTAGCAGAAGGCACCGAAAAAATATATAGTTGTATCGGCGTTTTAAAAATTTATAAATGGTATTCATTTTAGCAGGAGTTAAAGTTCCCCCACACGACGCTTTGGCACATAGCTCCCTGGTAGGCAAAAACAACAACAATTGGACTCGATAATTACTTATTTTTGTTTGAGAAGTCCAAAAAATAAGAGGTACCCCTTACAAATGTCTTTACATTGTCACAGCAATTAACTAGTTATTATTTGGCTTACTTGAAGCTAAAAAATAAGTAGTCAAATAAACAAATTAAAATTAAAAAAATTGTATACACATTTTCTAAGTGCACGCTGATGTGCCAGGCCAAGTTCTGACCACACAGTGTGTATTATTACAAGAAACCATTCGAGCTTCTTTACCCACCCCCTCATAACTTCCTCTCAATGTTTTAAAACTTCAAATTTAATATAAAAAGCAGAAACGCCGCGTTTCAAAAACGCCCGTGTGACCTCAGCCTTAATCACAAAATAATGACACTTAAAACAGAGGTCACACTTACAGAGGTCATAGGTGACATTTTAAAGTTCTACCATAAAAGCTTCCCGAGATATGAAGGTATAAAAAGTGCATATTTTAGTACATATTCACTGACTGACTCACTGACTGACTCATCAATATTATTGAGCACTTTCACTATAGTTAGAAAGCTTCATTGAATGGAACACTTCCAGTATAGCTAGAAAGCTGAAATTTGGTGCACAGGTAGGTCTTGATTGGAAAGTACTAAGAAATATATAAAAATTGAATTTTTCGTCTAGGACAGGGGAGGGGTGTAGAGGACTAGAGTGCCCCTTACTTTTATGGGGCACTTATTGTACCAAATAAAAACTCAGAAAAAAGAACTGAGATCTGCACAAACGCATAAATGTGAAAATAAGGCCAAGTTTCTATCCTAAAATTGTCCGCCGTAAAAAGTACTGAAATCGAAATAAGGAGCAAGTTCTTGATAGGTACAATACCATCTCATTTCTAGACAACCTTGTTAGCTTGGCTATTTTTTTTTTTTGCCTTTCTAATAGGGGAAAGAATTATGGGCAAAATGTTGCCAAGCTTACAGGTTTTCTAGAAATGAGATGGTATTGTACCTATCAAGAACTTGCTCCTTTTGATTTCAGTACTTTTTACGGCCGAAATTTTTGGATAGGAAATTGACCTTATTTTCACATTTATGTTTTTGTGTGTGAAAAATTTTAACCCTCTAGCTCTTCGCTGTATGAGTGAGTCTTCTCGTCCCTGTCTTTAGAAGGGTCAAAAACTCCAATTTGGCGATATAGCGGGCTTAAATATGCGTTAGGTAACATTGTTGGTTTACGTGATTCCGTTTTGTGAACGTAACATTGTTTGTTTTAATTATTTTTCGAAAAATCAAATTCTTTGTAAATTATTTAAAGAAAAATCTCAGCATTTCCCTTAATACATTTATAAACACACTGAAATATTTCAGTCATTGTACTTTCTTTTTAACCAGCAAACAATTTCAACCCCCACTACCAATAAACTATTATTTGTCTAATGAACTGTTTATGACTCTACTGGCCTTCTTGGTTTGTAACTGCTCTTAAGTCATCATTCCCAACTTGAATGTTTTTGCAGTTAAAAAAAATGCTACATATGAGTACTATGATTAGACAACATGTTGTCATAGCTTATTTGATCATTTTCCTTAAGACCTTTCCATTATGTTAATCCCTGACAGTTTTGCTAATTCTTTTACTTTTCACACAAACAATTTTCATTTACTTTGAAACTCCCACTCCTGTAACTTTTCATACATTTAACTTTAGTTAAGTTATTGGTAAAGTTTCTTTGAGGTAGTTGCAAAAACTCAGTTGTATGTTGGTGGCTGGATTGCTCTCCATTCTTTCTATTAGAAAAGTTCGTAGTTAAGAAGTGCCGTTGTAGGAACGAGTATGAAGGAAGTCAATGAAAACATATTGGAAAAACACTTTTTTCAAAGTTACTGTGAAAATGGAGAAAAATTTATCTAATGACTATACTCATTTGCACTGGTACAACAAACTCTGTCAGGCATAAGCCACATACTTACAAGTCTTCGTCACATAGTTTCTTAGACTTTTTTGTTTGTATCCGTTTTTGTTTCTTGTGTCTTTTATGTTCTGTTTATTTTAGCCAAGTAATTCACTTTCATCGCACGTACTGACAAAAAGACAAGTTAACAAACATTCCAACAATCGAATGCAATTTGATATTTTTAGGGTTTTTTCGTGGTGTTTGGCTTATGACAACAAGGCATTCGTGAAAAGCTGTGCTACATGAAAAATATTCCTAAAAAAATATTTTATAAGCAAAAGTTTTTATTGAGAATAATGTTATAGTAAAATTTAGTTGTTCTACTTCTAATGTAGAATATGACATTAAGCCCAGATCCCACTATAGCCCAATGCACCGATTTTCGTCGCCTCACTGCAGTAGAACCATAGATAATAAAGCCAAATAGCTTAATTTCAACACTAATTGAGAAACAAGGGCGTAATTACACTACACTGTAGTGGTAATTAAGCCATACGGGCTTATTTCGCAACTAATTGAGAAATAAGGCCATCTTGCTTAATTATCTATGGCTTTATTGCAGTGAGCCGACGAAAATCGGTGCATTGCCACTATAGTGGGATCATAGCTTTAGAAATATTTGGTAAAATAATCAGCAATGTCACACACTCCGATCGGAATGGTTTTAGTTCCTCAGTGGCATTCCGATCGTTTTTGTTCTGCAGTCTACAGATTGCCTTTATTTTATCAGCCATGCCACAGCATACCATTCCGATCGGAAGTGGCTTCAATTCCATAAGTTGCTTCTTCCGAAAACGAAAAACGAAAAATTTTTTTCGTAATCAAACCACTTTTAATTTTCAAAGTGGAATTGACAAACATTTTTCTACTAACTTCATATGCAGTGAATACTGAAAAACGTGCATACTTTTAGGAGCGTCAAATAAATAAGCTTTTCATGTTAATAAAAAGCTTAATATGAGCTTTGCTTGAAAAAATAAGAGTAAATAAACGCCTCAGTGTATAAAAACTTTATCATTGTAAAATCGAAATACAAAATAAACGGAATCTGAAGACAGCAAAACAAAAACCATCGGAATGCAAGTACGAAACTAAAATCATTCCGATCGGAATGTGTGACATGGCCGTATATTTCGATTTACAACGATAAAGTGTTCATCAAATCTCATATTAAACTTTTTTATTAATATGAAAAGCTTATGGTCAAATATTTATTTGATACTCCTAAAAGTATGCACGTTTTTTAGTATTTACTGCTAATGAAGTTAGTAGAAGAAATCTTTGTCAATTCTATTTTGAAATTTAAAAGTGGTTTGATTACGACGAAAATTTACGTTTTCTGAAGAAGCAACTTACGGAATTCAAACCACTTTCGATCGGAATGGTATTCTGTGACATGGCTGTATATACAGAAAAAAGAGGACAATCAAGTATATAATACCCCTAAAAGCAAAGACTCCATTACATGGAGATGGGCAGACGGATCGACGAATACCGAAACCAAAACAAATATATGGTTGACTTTTCAGGACATCGCTGAAACTTTCCGTTAATAACAAGCTCAGAGTGATTGAAATTTAAAAATGTTTAAAGCATTTACAAATTATTTGTTATTTTCTACAACGATGATACTTAAACGATTTCCTAAAATTTTTGGCAATTGTCAAATCCAAAAAGTCATCTGACCTAGAAAACTAATTTAAAGGATATGACGCAGTTTTAAGATTCCAAAAAAGTGACCGAATTTAGAAAACCGAACACCGTTTTCGACAATTCTTTTCAACGATATCTGCCGACAAATGAACTGATTTTGATCATTTGAAAACATTTTCAAAGTTTGTAAAAATTACCGTATTTAGAAAATTGATTTGATGGGAATTTTTAGAGTAAATTAAAAAAAGAAAATTTTTTCGACGACATTATCTCGAACGAATCAATCAATTTTATTGACATTTTCAGCAATCGACAAATTTTTCATGGTAAAAGGCTGATTAGATTTTGGATTCTATCAGGTGGGTGGCTTAACATATCATCACTGTGGGAAATATTGTACCAATTGTCTTGAACGTACTTGTCCTATGACTACTGAAAATGGGAATGTTACAAAATGTTCCTGAGCTGTGACTGGTGAAAAGAAAAATGTAAAATCAACATGTCGCAATTTTGACTGAAAATCATATTAAATTTACGAGAAATAATTTTTTGATTAAGTGTGTTCGTGTTTATTTAAATAAACAAGCATAATTTAACATTTTTGGTAGTGATTTTGCTTCATTGGAGTTGCATGTTAATTCAACATGATTTTACAATAATGTTCAAAGAACATTTTACCTTTGGAAATAACTATTTTTCATGTTGAACTTATTATTGAATTTACAACCTGTTGTAGTTGTTGTAGATCATATAAATGTTGTTGAAAATTTAAACACAAATATGTTTTCAAACAAATATTTATGTATATGGAAATTACCAACAACATTTATACGATCTACAACACACACAACGGGTTTTGAACTGGCCATATGTGCTTAGTCCGATGAAATTTTATCATTCAGTCTTAAGTTCGTTCAATTTGTAGTTAAATTATTTTTATTGCGAAAGGATTTTTCAAAGCATACAATAATTGAAAAGACAAACAAAATCTTGACTTTTGTAAGGGTCGAACTTAACATCAAGATATTTTCTGGAACAACCACGATCCCATCATCAGAGTCCTTTTACACTCTAGGCCACTACGACCTCCAAAGACAACCTGACAAATATCAAACCTTAAACTAATTTGCATTTAGCTTTTTCTTATTTTTGCTTAACCTTTTTGGTGGTTTTGAGAAATTCACCATTATTTGGTTTTCGTCTTAGACAACTACTACTTGTGCTTTTTCCTTCCACCCTCAGTTAGGGAATCATTGCTCCAAGTCTTAGGGGCTTACATGTGTTTGATTTTGCTCATGTATTTCATATTGATTTAATATTCCAGTACAGTTAAATCAAAATGAAATTGATATTGAAATAATACGACGAATAATGTTGACTCAAAGTTATTTCAAGTTTAAACCACGTGAATTTGATATTGAAACAACACGAAGAATCGTGTAGTTAAAGAACAAAATTTCAAAGAAATTAAAGAAAATTTTATGAAATTCTGCCGATTGAGTTGAAAAATTTTAAATCGAAATTTGCAAAAATTTTTGAATTTTCGACAATTTTTGCTTTAAAAAAGAAAGTACCATCACCCTTTTATATAGATTTAAAACAAAAATCTTTTGGAACTTATCTGAAAGGTATCTGCACAGACGTGAATCGACAATAAAAAATAATTGAATTTTTTAATATAGTTGGACGTAGGCACTTCCCAATACGACCTATTTTAAATCGAAATTTTCAATTTAGTCCACATGCTCTAAAATCCCAAAGCTGGGATTCCAAAACAATCGCCACTTCTGAAAACCCTTATGTGTACGTAGTTATTTGGCTAAGTTGTAAATAGGCCTTGGATCAAATGTGGACGCAATAGGCAAAATTGTACGAAATTGCCTTTTTTGGATTTCTTGGAACTTTCCTAAGAATTCGGAGATTACCAGAAGAAGATCTTTCCAAATCTTGATGCTGCGGTAGAGGGCTAAAAGTAGGTGCCAATATTGTTTTTATTATTTTATTACCCATGTAAAAAAATTCTCACGCTCCACCCTAATGTACATATTAGGACACTAAAATTTTCCATATAAATATTTCATTATACTCCACATACATATATGTAAGTAGTTTTCTTAAGAAAATAGTGTTAAACCGTAAACCCTCTCTCTACCCATTACAAAGAAAAACATATCGGTTTTCTCTGTTTTTGTTTAGTCATGTAGTTCTCGTAGTTTTGTACGTTTTGAGTCAAAAGTTCAAGAGTTTAGTAGTGCTAAAATTCTTACTTCTCATATGTGCAGATTTATGTACATACGTTCGAGCTTGATGGAAAAATAAATAGAAGTACATTTAGCCATGCACAAACATGACCTGATGGTTGTTTGTTTTGTAAAACTTAAACTGTATTCTTGTTGCTACACATCTTTGCAATATGAGGAAGTCTCTACGGTAGCTTTAGAGATGCCAAATAAGTCACTGATATTATAACAACTATAAACTGATTGTTGCCGTTAGTTTTAGCACATGCTAGCACACACTTGCCGACCGAACTGCATGCAGGCATTGCGGCTGTTGGCTCAGTTGTTATTTCTCAAAAGGATTTTCTTCGCATACTTTTGCTGCAAAATCGTAAAAGTTACGAGTGTGAAGATACACATCAAATGTTAAGCTTATGTCAGTTAAAATTACTCGTAATTCTTACTATTGCCAATATTTTTATATCATTGTACAAGTGTAAGTTTAAATGTGTCTATTTATTATTCTCGAATGTACTTGCATCTTGTTGCATGAGTTGTGAAAGTGGCAACATTGTATACTTACATCAATAGTTGTTATGACTTTAGTTCGCCGTTGTGTATTGTTTCCTATGCATTTTGCCTTAGAAATACTGTATGTGAGTTTTTTTTTTCAATCTTAGTTTTTATTGTCTGCTTGAAGTTGCAAGAACTTTATGAGTTTTTGTCTAGTTTATGCGGTTTTTCTGAACAGTTTATAATGTTGCTCTTTTTTTTGTAACAATTTCTTTGGATGCAAACGTTATTTGTTGTGTTGCACTGATGCAACCTCAGTATGACATTTTCTAGTCTTGTTCTTGCGTAAAAGTACGAAATAAATTTGATTTTCTATCTTGAAATGTTACATTCAATGATGTCAGAACAATTGTAGCATATTTGGCGACGCACGTTAAATGCAACTTTCTAATCAATTTTGCTTTAAAAGTTGTAACCCAATTAAAAATATTTTTCTTTTTCTTTTGTAACATCAAAGAGGAATTCAAGTCACTGAATGTGTTTTCAATTTCTACAGCCAAAGGCAGAAAATCGGAGACTACATTGTAAGTTGGTTGTAAAATGGATTGTTATAAACCGCCCGGGAATTCCCGTGAATTCCGTTACATTTTCTATCCCGATTTTACGGGAAACTAGTGCGGGATTTCTCGGGAATTTTTAGCCTTATTATATTGAACAATCTGATAAAATACCTGAATAAACAAAACATTTTCCGAAAAATTCATACTTTCTTAATGTGAAAAATCATGCATTACGGACGGATACGCAATTTTGTATGAAGAGAGTAAAAACAGCATTTTCGTTCTTCGTTTTTTGCACGTAATGGACAGCCTTAGACAAAAAATAACTTATGTACATTTAATTTATTTATAATATATTAAATCATGCTAAAGCAATTTTCATTTTAAAATTTATGCGTTTATTTTATGAAATATTTTTTTATACTTTCAACGGACACGAAAAAAACATTTGAAATTAGAATCACTTATATAATACAAATGTGTGTGTATATGAACAGCCCTTAAATATAATGGGCCTTATTACGATTCTTGAAACGACTCGAGAGTTTGTAATAGATTAAATAAATATTTTGTAAATGGATCTGACACAAAACAAGTCACGTGACCTGTCCCCAGGTGGTAGGGACCAGTCCGAGTTCTAACACTTCCTATGAAACGGACCAGCCACTTTTACATGGGTATGGCCTAGGATGGGATTAATTGATACTTTGTATGCACCTTGTAACTTGTCTCTGAATCCCAATCGCTGTATAATAATATAGATTATATAAAAATATTATTCCAAAATTCAGCTGTAATTATCGATTAATCTATTTTTTTATTGTTACAAATCCAAGTAGAAATTGTATTTTATTTTTAAGCGGTGTTTTCGATAGGATTCGAACCGGCAACCTCCGGCATGACAGGCTAGTATACTACCCACTCGACCACAGGGGAACTTATATTTCAATATTATAAATACCAGTTAAGCTCTCATTGAAGGGAGACAATTAATATTATATAGATACTATGTGATAGGCCTTAGATCCAGGTGCATCGAATTTGTTCAGTGCCGTTTCCTACAATACTAGCCGTAGTACCAACAAAGTTGACTGAGAATTGTTAATATGTGACTATTTACACAATATGTATTTTTTACACCAATCACCACTCCTTATTTTTGGCACCAGTCTCATTTTCTCAAGTCATAGGACGAGTACTTTTGGATCATTTGTCACCGAATTTTCTGCAGGGATATTTGAAGTCGATTCGAGAACCGTAATAAGGTCAAATATTTGACAGGCTTCATTAGGAGCAAATTTTGTTTTTACAAAACAACTACAAATCCAGGGAAAAACTAAACTACAGAATATTAATTTATCCCCAACATATCGATGGTCATACGTTGACAACATGTAACTGATTTTTTATTATTTTTCACAAAACACAGAAAACGTTATATAAATCGCTAAGAAACGTTTCTATCCTCAAAATAAGAAAAACCGAAACTACCCAGGAAAAATGTTGATGGCAAAGTAATGAGTTAATATGATAATAAATATACCCTTCACTACTTCTACTTTGGCATTTTAACCAATTACATGGTGATGTCATTGGAGGCAAGTACTTACAACATTTGATTACAAATAACAAGCTATAAATTTCAATACTTAGTAGGCATTGAATACACAAAACACAAAACACTGCTCAGCATTGAACTCATGCCATTTTCGGTTATTGTGTTATTTTGTGTTACTTTGTTACGGGCTTAAAAATTGTTTGCACAAAGATGAACACAATTTAAAAAAAAAATCAATTTTGCTTCCTCAGCGGTTGAACAGTTTATCGTCTGTATGATAAGCAGATACACTAGTACTCTGCAAATAAGAGAATAAATGGCTTGCTTAATTGCTGGTGAGTAATTGTTCAAGTACTGTAAAGTAAATCAGACGGTATGTTGTTTGTGGTTGAAGAGTATGTTGCTCTGTAATGACAACTCATTACCAAGTTTTTATTGGGCAGCTTAGAGTATATACTAAATAATTATGAGTTACTTTATTTCGTAGCTAGTAACATTTTCAGTATAATTATAATGTAATTTCTTCAACTGAAAACTAGTTAAAATCAGTTACGTGTTGTCAAAGATTGACCATCGCACTATGGTTCAGACGACCACTTTCTTTGGCCAAAACAATTTTTTTTATCTTCTCTTTTGATGGATTTGTTATTGCAGTCTAGTAGGCCACACTTCAGACCAACTAAAAATGCATTTTGTTTCTGTTACACATTAGTTAACCGTTTAATTATAAGCCATCAAAGTTTGACTTGTTCTAAAAATTAATCATTTTAATTGGAATATAAAATTTTTTGAAGCTTTTAATTGGAGTTATTAGCTAAACGGGTACATTAAATAAAAAAAAAGTATTATGAAAAAGAAAGATGATGATGCTCAGATTAAGTTAAGCGAAAAATAGAATCCAAAAGCCAGAAGTTGTTGAATTGGAGTATGTGCAATTTTAATCCAGTTTTCGTTTTCTGCGATTTTTTTTGCGATATACGAGGAAATAAAACCTTTTTAAAAATAGTCCGCCAAAAATGTTCAAACATGTTTGAAATAATAGTTAAAATATCGAAATAAAAAGTTTTCAAGTAATATATAGAAAAAAAAGCCGATCAAGAGAAGATTATAATGGCCATGCCCGGATCTAATGGCAGCAAATATATTATCCTTTAAATTTCCTTCTCTTCGCAGTAAAGGACGACGACATCATTATTATACTGGAATATTGTGATCTTACGCGAATTGGCTTTTCATACGAATTTTTTTTACAAATAGGTATTCATTTACAAATTCACAATGTAAAAGCAATGCAGTTCTAAGTTATATTCTGGAAAAATCGGTACAGAAAACATTTCTGCAGAATTCCACACATATATCAGATATAAAGTAATGGAAAAAATTATTGTTCGTCTAATTCTAACAACTTTAATAAACAAGTTTAAAAAACCAAAAAAGTAATATTTCCTTTGAATGGGCGTGGCAATGCATACTTTTAGTCACAATATTGCATTTATAGCGGAGCATAATGTGTGTGCCAAGTGTCATAATATTCGATTTAGTAGAAGTAGTTTTAAAATATATTTACTTTGATTTGGCGCGGCACTGCTCATTTTTCTAAGCATAGTATTGCATTTATAGCGGTGCTTAATGTGCGTGCCAAGTTTCATAACATTCGCCTAGGTAGAAGTAGTTTAGAAAGAGTATTTACTCTGAATGGGCGTGGCACTGCCCACTTTTTTCGTAGCTATGTTGTGCTGTCACAAAGTTTCCACAAAGTTTCATAAGAAGAATCAATAAAGAACTTTGCCCTAAAATAGTTTTGGCCAAAGAAAGTGGTCGTCTGAACAGTGCATCGATATGAATTTCTTTGAATTTATTTAAAAATATTATTTACGAACTATCACATAAATTTAAAATATTTGTTTAAAAACTTTACTTTTTTCTAGTTTAATATTTTATATTATAAATTTGCGCGCTTCGTACAGAATTCGCAGAATACTTATAGCCAAAAAAAACTTTTATCCAATAACTTGCATTCTTGCGCCAATGAAGAAAAAAACAAGTAATACCACAAATACTAACACATAAAACAAAAATGCCAACTATTTAAAGAATCTTAAATATACATTAACTTCAATGTAAATCGAATGGGATGAGCATCAATTAGTCGAGGAATTCAAAATCAAATATTTTTGTATGGCGAAGCAAAAAATAAAACTATAAATACTAATAAAAATCGATTAAGACAAGAAAGAAAGAAAGAAGGAAAAACCGCAACAAAAAATAGCTGCATTACCATCAACAATAACAACAACATTAAGGGAACATACTTACTTGTACTAAAAGTAATAACAAACAAACTTCAGGACACCACTTTAGAGGAAGCAGAAGTTCAAGCAACAGTGGTGACAATATAAACAAACACGAGGTGCCTAAAGTTATTCAGTTTACTGTATATGTGTTTCTGTGTACGTAAGAGTGTGCGAGTGTGAAAGTTTGTTTGCTCATAGCTAGCACTTTATTTTGGAACACATTAAGTAGAAACTACCAAATGCGTTTTATACTCGTACATGCACATGATGCTCCCAATAGAGATGAAATAATGACTAGAATGTTGAGTTAAAAGAATTTATACGAGGATAGTTCTAAAACATTAAGGATTAGAGAGGAAGAAAGCACACATAAATTTTGGAAGAAAATTTGTTTTGAGCATATTGCATTTTAAGCTGTGATACTGCCACGTGCCAATGGCTTAACCGTTTTTTTTTATTTTTTTTTTATTCAAGAGTTGATTTGATCTAGAGTTTCCTTAAAAATATGTTTCGGGAAACATGACATTGTTGATGCATCCATGCCACAACCATATCATTTCTCTGCGTGTACAGTAGACAATAGAAACTAACAGAATGAAAATAAGGGTTGCATATATTTTTTTGTGAGGAAATCTTAGCCTGACACTTCTTATTCCCGAGTGCCACACAGATGATCCCAATTTGCATTACCAAGAGTTGGGAGCGGTTTGAAGGATCAAGCATCGGAAATATCAAGATTATATTTGTATTCGTTTAAAATTCAGCGCAACGTTTGAAAACGATCACTTCATAAAAGTTCGATTTTTATCACATCATTATCATTCATAACCTTCAGCTCCAAGAACTTACTCCATGATTTTGACATTATAACTATCGAATGAAGCAGCATCTCTTACGTCTCCTAAAATTAGTTTTACTCATCATGACGTAAAATTACATCCGCCACCTAGAAATCCGTAAAGAATTCCAAGGATTACCTAAAATATGATCCTTCCGGCTGACTTTCACAGAAAAAAATATCATCAAACTTCAACTAATGTGTAATTTAAATTTAAACATATATTTTGTTAATACAACAAATTTAGTGGTTGATACGACAAACACAGAAATTTTTTTCAACAAACTGAACTAACCAAATTTTTTGTTATGTATTGTGAAAAAAATTAACAATCATCATTGTTGATATAACAAATGAATGCACACACGTAAATGAAACAAAACAAATCAAGAAAATTTTTTCAACAAACTGAACTAACCAAATTTTTTTTTATGTATTGTGAAAAAAAATTAACAATTACCATTGTTGATATAACAAATGAATGTACACAAACAAGATGAAACAAAGCAAACACGTTTTGTGTGTATTCATTATTTTCTTATTTAATAACGAATTGATCTATAGCTGAGAGTTAAGAACGTTAGTCTATTAGTCCAGAGGTCGCCGGTTCGATTCCGCCCAAAGACATTTAGTGTTTTTCGCAGACAAGCAAAATGTCGCTTCGAGGATTGTGATTATATAAAAAAAATATTTTTAATACAACAACTATGATAGTTAAAATTTCTTCGGAAAATCAACAATTCACATTGTTGATATAACAATAATCTTAATTGAAATAAATTTGAAATCAACAAAAAAAATTGTTTAATTTTTTTCTGAGTTTACTTTAACTTACAACTTCGTAATTGTATTTACAAAAATCGTTATAGGTTCAAAATCAATTAATTATTTAATTGATATAACAAAAAAATTAATTGTATTTAAAAATTTTTTTTCTGTGTTCCTAAAAAAAGTAAGCCGTGATTTTAGTTATATTGGATTTGGCATTGCTTGCATTTCTTGCTGCCAAGCAAAAACTGAACAAGCAAATTAAAAGTTGCCTGCATCATAAAATTCCTTATAATTTAATGAAAAACAATTTCAATGCATAAGTATCGGTGCTTAAATAGTTCAATAACAAATTAAGCATACTTTCTTCTCGAAAAGTCTTCAGAGAAGCAAAATGAAACAGCAACAAGAGAAAAACAAAAATTACAAAATATGTTACAAACATTACACGTTAAGTCAATTAAATGTTGCTTCCGCAGTGTGAATGTTACAAGGCAACACGTATCTCTTGCTTGTTGCTGCTACACAAGGCAGCAGTTAGAAAGAAGAAAAAAACAAAGATAGAAAACCAAACCAACTGCAACATTAAAATCATGAGTGGAAGTTGAAGTACGACTAAGACTATGAATAATAAATACCAGAGAGCATATCTCTAAAACTATAGATGATGTCGTAGAAAATGCTATAATACCAGTATGGTATGGAATGGCATTGCAATGGCTTGATATTGTAAGATACATGTTTAACAAGAAAACACATGACAACCATAACACCGACAACGATTCTGATAAACGGCAACAGCATCATCCTCACATCACCATCCGCATCATCATCAATGACAATCTTACAAACCCAACTCTCGGACACACACATCCAAAGCAATCAAGTTTCAATTGAGATGGCGATGGGAATGGAGTGTTTATTACGCACATGCCACAAATTATTCTGGGCTTTTATAATACTTCTTTTAATAGAATTTTCATCTATTGATGCAGTTAAGAGTGCGGTATGTTTGGCAAATACTTTATACCACAACAAATACATATGTGAATGTTTTCCTCAACTAAGAGACGGATTTAATGAAAAACTTCTGAAATAATTGCTACACCAGAGAAGTATCAATGCATGTACTGAGTGCAGCTAAAATCACTTAGAAAAAGTTTCAATGCGTTAAGGATCATTTAATTGAAACTATGTTGACTTAATAAATTCTTTGAAGTTTAAATGCAGTAGCAAGTGGTGCTTTGATATGTTTATCAGTCAGCAGAAGCTGTAAATAGTAAAAGGATAATAATATTACGAAATAAATTAATAGATAAACATTTTATCCAGAAAAACACTTAATCTGTGATCGCGAAATACCATAAGCTTTAATTGCAAACAACTTTGTAAAAAAAACTTTTATTCGAAAATATTGTTTGAAATGTGTGATCTCTTAAAGTTTGTAAATGAGGCTGCTATTATTGAAAGATTTGAATGAATAATTACTCATAACCAGAGCTCGGACTAACGAACTATTTTAAACAAAAATCAGTAAATTTTTCACCTAAAATATCCGCCTACTACTCACGTATGCCATAGAAATATTTTTTTTTATTTTTAAAAGTAAAACTAGATACATATGAAAAAAGCTAGAAATTAGGGAATAAGTTGTTTAGTAATTAAAAAAAGGGAAATATGTAGTTGTTTAATATTTTTATAAAAAAGTAAAAATATGCAATAAAAAAATGTAATAACTCCAAAAATGTGCTTTATTGGGAAAATGTGCAAAAATATGCACTTACCACCAATATATGCAAAAATATGCAACTATAAATCGATGCCTAATTACTCAAAATTTGATGATTCGGATAGATAATTAGTCAATACCTCTCTATCTATCATGAATTTGCATGAAAGTCCAAGCCCTGCTCATAACACTGTAGAACAAAATATTTTTTTTAATAACATGGCTCTAACGACTGATTCTAGTAGAAGCCACAAAAAAATACACGCGTATCGGCGTTTTGAAAGTTTATATCTGGGACTCATTTTGGGAGGAGTTGAAATTCTACCTGTTTTGCACAAAGACTCGGCATAAGAAATCTTGTAAGCCTTACGTTTGAGGTATAAGATGTGCTCAGCACTTTTATGTAAAACGTCGAGAAACATCTTTGTGGAAGATATTAACCAGCGCTACCGTTGTGCGACTAAAGTCGTATTTCGCCCCTTTTTGACCGCCTTTTTTAATCATTTTCAGGATTCCGTACACCAAAAGTGTAAAGGGCCCTAATGTTTTCGCTAGGCTGTCCGTTTGTCTGTCTGTCCGTCTGTCTGTCTGTCTGTCACAGGCTGTTTTCTCGAGAACCGTAAGAGCTACGAACCTTAAATTTTCACAGAATATGTAAAACTTTGACCCCTACAATATACAATATATGACAGTTAAAAATTAAAGGGTGTTCGAAACCGAGCAACGAAAAATGTTGAAATACTAATGTAATATGCAGACTCTTATATATAGACACTTTAAATTTTCAAAGTTCGTGTTAATTGGTGTAGTCTCTATAATAGAGTATACCAATTAACACCGATATTTAAAACAATAAAAATTAAAGGGTATTCTATCAGCTAATATAATTTTGACTATGTAATTTAGACGATTTGCTGTATCTTGGAAATCGTAGGAGGTAAAATCTTAAAATTTTTAAAAACGCTAAAACTAAAAAAATCCAAAATTATAAAATGTCAAAACGAAAAAACCGCTTAAATGAAAAAAGCGCTGAAAGGAAAAAAGCACCAAAATATCACCAAAAATAAAAAGATCACAAAAAACAAAAAAAAAATGAAAAACGCTGAAAGGAAAAAAGCACCAAAACTAAAAAATCGCTAAACCGCCAAATATCACCAAAACTAAAATGATCACCGAAAAATTAAAAAACGCCATAAACCAAAAAAGTCGTCAGAACGAAAAAAGCCATAAAACATAAAAAATCGCTAAAACTAAATATATCATCAAAAAACGCCAAAAAAATCGCCAAAAAAGAATAAAGCGCAAAAGCCAAAAAAGTGCCAAAACTAAAAAACGCAAAAAACCAAAAAAAAAATCGCCAAAACGAAAAAAGTGTCAAAACAAAATAAATCGCTAAAACTAAAAAAATCACAAAAAACCGAAAAAAATCCCCAAACTCGAAAAAAGGGCCAAAACTGAAAAAAGCGCCAAAACTAAAATAAATTTCTAAAGCTAAAAATATCGTCAAAAAGCGAAAAAACGTTAAAACAAAAAAAACCAAAACAAAAAACCCCAAAACTACAAAAATCGGCAAAAAACAAAAAAATTTCAAACAACCAAAAATCGTCAAAAAACGAAAAAAATTTTCAGAACCGAAAAAAAGGCCGAAACTGAAAAAAATCGCCGCAACTAAAATAAGTCGCTAAAACTAAAAATATGGTCAAAAAGTGCAAAAAACGTTTAAAAAAACCAAAATCAAAAATCGCCAGAAGTAAAAAAATCGGAAAAAACCAAAAAATTGCAAAAAACGAAAAATAGCTAGAAAAAAACCGAAAAAAATCACGAAAATTAAAAAAGCGCCAAAATCGAAAAAATCGCCAAAAACAACGAAAAATACTTAAAAAATAAAAATAATAAAATTAAAGAAAAAAGCACAACGAAAAAAATCCAAAAATAAAAAAAGGGGCAAAAACGAAAAGGTATACACATATGTATGTGTATTCGTACGGAATCCTTCGTGGGCGAGCCAAAGTCGCACTTTACTTAATTTATTATTATTTTGTGTCCCCTTTGTCCCTTCTTGAGCAAACTCAATTTTTATTAATATGATTATTTCGAACGTATTTGCTTTGTGAATCCAAATTGATTATTAGGCTAAGGTTCGTAACGTTATATTCACAAATATTCAGAAGAATTGGGCATGATTAATATTTCAAGGAACAAGGGAAAAATTGATATCAACTTAATTTTTCAACGTACAAAGCAGAACAGAGTAGAGCCACTTTCGGAAGTCGCTACACTTCCATCGTCAGTGCTCACGTGTATTTGCTTATCACCACTTGTCAGGTGTCTCTGTTGAATGGGATTTAAATTCTTATATATACAACTTTTTCGTGAAAATGCAATACGAGAATTAAAGCAATCTCCAGCTGATATTAACTGCACTTTCCCAGCGTTGCCGTCGGTTTATTTTTCTGCATTCCTATTTTATCGGAAATGAATGTATTAATTACACTTGATTCTTAATTTCAGTTACAATTACTTGTAATTGTAACTGGAAACATTTCCATTACACATTAAATGTAATTGTAATTGAAATGTCAGTAGCGTGCAAATTGGTTCTCATCAAGAATATTATTTTAGGTTAAAAATCAAAAATAAAATTCATTAAATTTATTATTAGGCTAAGGTTCGTAACGTTATATCCAGAAAGAATTGGGCTTGATTAATATTCCAAAGCACAAGGGACTCACAAGCAAATACGTTCGAAATAATCATATTAATAAATTTCGTTAAATTTTGTAAATACGCTCTAAATCTATTTATTTTACTAATTTGAAATTTTTTTATTTTATTTGCAGATTCAACGGCTTTGTTTTTTGCAAACCTTCATTGTTTAAAGGATAAATTAAGGTAAGACATTTTTTTATTTCTTTAATCAGAATAATATAAAATTTTACCACAAAGCTCACTATCATAGATAAGCTAGTCGAACCGAATGTGTTCAAAACTTGTCTATTTTAAATTATAAAATTAGTTTTTACATTGCAATTAGACAAATTTTCTTTTGATTCGATTTACAGAACCATCCATTTCATAGCTTTTTACGCAAACATATCGGTTGACGAATTTGGATATGTAACACTGACGCGGTCCTAGTTTTTTTTTAATTAGGAGGCTGTAAATTTTGAATGCACGATAGTATTTTTACTGTTCCTTTTAAAAAAGTGCATTAAAAATGCATCTTAAAAATTTTTTAAAAAGAAGGAGATTATTAATTCGTGTGTATTTTTTTACTTTTTTATGTTTGTACCTCTCTCAGTCTTTTGTGAACCGATTTTCAAAAAAAAAAATTTAAAAGGGTTTACTTGCATTTTAGTCCCTTAACTTTTTTCCAAAATTGTACGGGTAGTTTCCCCACCCGAAAAATTTATTATCGCAAGGATCCTCCATTTATGGGCCGATTTTCAAAAAAAATTTTTAATATTTTTTTTTTTTTTTTTTTTGTAATTTGGTCCCATAATTTTTTTTCGAAAATCGTAGAGGCAATTTGAAATATTGACTATCGCATAGCGCTGCCATTTATGGACCGATAAAAAAAAATTTTTGTATGGAAGCGTATGCTTGGTCCTATAGAAATTTAAGCGGATCTAGCAAGGAAAAAGTGGCTGCCAAATGTAACGATTATCGCATAACTCCGCCATTTATGGACCGATTTTCTAAAGCTTTTATTTGAAAGGACATGAAAGTTTTGGTACTATCAAAAATTGCGAACATAAAATCAACAATTCATCGATTATCCTATAACTCCGCTATATTTAGAGTTATTTTCGAAATTATTTTCTTATTTGAAAGGGCATGCTTACAATGGGGTCATATAATTACCCATCACTGCGTCCGTTTTCTAATCGGCTCAATTGGATATTTGTATCGAAGTCCTTTTCTTGTCTGAGTATGTACCCAAAAAATACTTTATAAAAAAGTATACCTTTAAGAGAAGCTGTTCTTAAAAAAATATTTTTTAAGAAGAATGCATCTAAAAACAAATAATCTGTGTGAAAGTACCTAAAACTACGTAACTTTTTACAGTAAAAAGTAATTTTAAAGAAAGTATATATTTGAATAGTATCATTTGTTTAAAAAAGTACTTTTTAAACATTTTGATAACAGTACTTTCAAAAAACCAGCTTAAAAAAGTATATTAAAATAAAGGCTTTATTACATCTTTTTGCCATATTTTCTGTTCACCTTCAGCGGGGCCTTAATTTCACTTTTAACCTTCTTGACATTTATTCATTTCTTATGTTCTATCCTGTGCTAATAATAATGTTCTAAATTTTTTACAGAATAATCTTCAGTAAATCACAAATACCACAATTATTAGTATAAATATGCAAAACATATTTACTTTGTTATTTTCTTAACAAATTACTTACAAACTTTCGATCTATTTGTTATTTAACTTGGTTCAGACTAAAGGCTATTTAATACTTCGTACAACATTTATACCATTTCCAAAGTATATTTTAAATCTGGAAAATAATATTCTAAATACAATTTCTTTCAAAGATTTATATTGATTTCTATATAAGTGTTCGTGGAGATTTTCTTTCGCATTTAGAGAAATAGGCAGAATGTTTTAAGAAAAGGAGCAAACATTTATTTAGAAGTGTTAATTGGTGTAGTATGTAGAATAGACAACACTGATATTTAAACAATAAAAATCAGTTAATATAACTTTTACTATGAAAATTAGAAAATTTGCTGTATCTTGGAAACCGTAAGAGGTAAACTCTTGAAATTTAAAAAAACGCTAAAACTAAAAAATTCCAAAATTAAAAAAATGTCAAATCGAAAAATCGCCAAAATGAAAAATGCGCTTAAAGGAAGAAAGTACCAAAATTAAAAACAAAACGCTAAAACGAAAAAATCACCAAAACTAAAAAGATTCCCCAAAAACTAAAAAGAACCCAAAATCGAAAAAAGTCGTCAAAACGAAAAAAGCATTACAACATAAAAAATCGCTAAAACTAAAAATATCATCAAAAAACGAAAAAATCGCCAAAAATGGAAAAAATTACCAAAACGAAAAAAGCGACAAAACCAAAAAAAAAAGAAGCGACAAACATAAAAAACGCGCCAAAACTGAAAAAAGCGCCAAAACTAAAATAAATCACTAAAACTAAAAATATCGTCAAAAAGCGAAAAAAAAAGTTAAACAAAAAAAAAAAACGCCAAAACCAAAAAAAGGCCGAAACTAAAAAATCGGCTAAAAAAATAAAAAAAATTGCAAAAAAAGAAAAATCGCCAAAAAAAACCAACAAATTTCGCCAGAACAAAAAAAAGTTTCTCAACAAAAAAAATCGCTAAAACTAAAAAAATCATCAAAAACCGATAAAAATCCCTAAAACCGAAAAAAGCGCCAAAACTGAAAAAAATCGCTACAACTAAAATAAATCGCTAAAACTAAAAATATCGTCAAAAAGTGAAAAAAACTTAAAAAACGCCACAACCAAAACTAAAAACATCGACAAAAAACAAAAAAATTGCAATAAACAAAAAATCACCAGAAAAGAACGGAGAAATCAGGAAAATTAAAAAAGCTCCAAAACCAAAAATATCGCCAAAAGCAATGGAAAAAAACTTAAAAAACAAAATTAAACAAAAAAGCTTAACGAAAAAACAGTCAAAATGAAAAAGGGGCAAAAACGAAAAGGGATATACACATGTGTATTCATACTGAACCCTTACGTATTATAAGTGCTACAGAATCTTTTTCATTAGTAATCTATATTTCGAAAAAAATTTGTTACGAGATTGAAGTATATATAAATTTACCTCATAGCAATACTCTCGTACTGGAAACAGTGTAAAGCAGAAATAAGAACTTTACAGACAAATTTCGTATAACTAAAATATTTATAATGTTGATAATAACAATAGCCATATGTGGTTATTTGTAATGCAAATAACAATTGCTGCTTATAACAACAGTTTAATATTATTATTATATCGTCTATTGTGTGTTTGGGACATTAAGAAAACCACGAAAAAAAATTACCAAAATTGGAGATAATAAACTAAATTGTTAATTTTAATATGTAATATAGAAAATAATTTAATAAATATAATTAGCTTTGTTAAAATTAATAAAAGTGGAAATATTTTTCACATTAAATAAGTTGGTAAAAAAAAAATTTCTGTCGAATTTTCATTAGATATCGATGTTTTGACGTCCTAGGAAGTTATTTCGTCTGTTTTCACGATGCTGTTCGTATAGTTATGTCTATGTGTGTGTGTGCTCTTAAGATTTTGGCTTAACTTAGATATCATGTGAATATGAATGAAAAAAACATTTGTTTTAATAAATTTGTATCCACCTTTCCGATTGAATTCAAGATAATAAAGTCTTAACCTTAAAAAACTACGACAGAAAATTTCGTTAAAACCCTTCGATTCGTTGGAGAGATATCGTCGAAAATTTTCGACAAGATGATATATCTGAAAAATTTTGTAAAAATGCTTCATTATCGAGCGATATATTGAGGTAGCTTTTACAGATCAGATTCAATCAACTTTACTGAATTCTAAAAACATGTCTATTAATTACACTGTACAACAAAATCATATTTTTTTTCTTCAAAATAACAAGTTTCTACCGACTGATTCTGGTAGATGAAGCCTTAACTTTATAATGTGTTCTTTGCTAGTATCAGTCGTTAGAACCATATTGTATTTTTGTATAATGTTATTGGCAGGAAGCAAATGTTTTATTTCTAATTCCACTGTGCAATATGAAGAATCTGAGGAACTCAAAAGAAAAAGTATACATATATTTGTTCAAATAAAACCTGTATTATTTATTGGTTAAAAAAACCTATCAATTTATGAATTGATTATGTGGAAAATTATTATATTTTGATTGCCACATGACTAGACTTTAAGATAGAAATTTACGTGCGTATGACTTCGAATATAACATGTGGCAAGTAAATATGGTAGCCTGCCAATTTACCAGAAGTTGGGTATCTGCATAAAAGACAAGACAAACATTGATTTTGAATTAAAATAATTAGAATTTTCATTAGAATTTATAATGATTTCGGTGTAATGAGCATTTGATGTAAACCGGTATGTGTCTGTGTTATCGTTACAAATTTCATTACATTAATTAATAAAATCATTAAATGGGCTTGCAACTTAAAACGAGGGTTGTTTGCTAAATAATTAAGATAATCTCAATTAAGTGTAATAAAATAAATCAATATCCATTTGTAAGCCCACTTAGATTAAAAAGGACTTTTGTCAACTTTCTTTTCGTAAAAGGAATAGAAAGAAAATTTCGGTAAAATCACAGTCCTCGCATTCTTCGAGTTTCTTTGTGTGGGTTTTACTTCTTACTTTTTAAGTGTGCTGTTTTTCTTGTTGTTGTTTTTTTCATGCATAAATTATCGCTATAATTATGGACGATATCGGTGTTTTTTATCTACTGCTGCTGTTTTTTATTACCGTAAAATGCAAAAAAATCTTAGCCTGCTGTTAAAAGTCAATTATTTGTAATTATGTATCGCTTTAAATGCCAAACAACAAACAAAATGACGTTTAATTCGCTTTTAAAAGGAGAGGTTGAGAAAACTTGCTGCATATAAAATTATTAACGCCCAATTTCAATTGCACATTAAACGAGTATAATTTATGGCCAACAGGTGACAACAATTTAATGCTAATGATGAATTTCTTTTAATACGAGTAAAATAAAACGGCATGAGACATGCTTTTTTGTGTTTTAGAGAAATAATAATTGTTAAATCAATTCAGCCAGAAATACAGATAAAAGATTTAATTAAAATTTAAGTCTTTGAACGAAAGAGTTTTCAAATGGTCTGGGTTACGGTGAAAAAGAGGAGAATAATTTCAAAATCTAAATCTTACATAAATTATACGAATTCATTTGTGTATATGAAGCTTTTTAGTGTTTCTTTCACTAAATACACTATACAACAAAACGAAAATTTACATTTGATAAAAAAAATTTTAGAAAATATTTTTATTTTTCCCTAATGATTTTATAAAAAGTATTGTTTCAGCAAACATTTTCTCAATTCATAACCTGTTGTAAGTGTTGCAGATCATAAAAATTTTGTTGGTGATTTCCTCTTAAACATGTTTCTAAACAAATGTTTATTTAGAAATTACTAACAACATTTATACGATCTGCAACACACACACAACAGGTTGTGAATATTCGAAAATTACCCTTGTTAAATATTTAATTTTGTGTCTCTACGTGATGTCTATTCGCATAGGCATGAGAAAAATGTGTGATGTAGATGGCTGCCCCAGCCAAGGTTTGAACTCGAGCCACTTGCTTGGTAGTCAAAGCGCTAACCACTGCAGCCACAACAGCCTCAAATATACTTTAGATATATACTAATATAAATACCCTCAGAAGTAACAAGAATTTCATTTTAATCCAATATGATTTAATTCCTGATTTAACATTAAATTTATTTGAAACTAAAGTTATAGTCATGTTGATTTAAAATTAAATCTAACGTTGATAACAATGTTATTCCAACAAATAAAAGAAACATTTTTGACCTTACACCTTCCGATCTTTATAAAATTTAGTATAAATGATGCCTCTGGCAAAACTATTTGTTTCAAATAAACACTAACATATATAAAAACTAAAAACACACTTACATCTACATATATGTAATATATCTCACTTATTGCCTAGAGGAGAGATATTTAAAATAAAACACGATTGGTTTTTTCTGTAGTGTCACTATGATATAATTAATGCTATACAAGAAACTCTGTTTTATGTCAAAAACAATAGCTCCCAAAGTGGGACATCGCGAACAAAAATCATGCTTGTTTGAAGCGCCTTGCAGTACTTGAAACAACAGCAACCAGCATTTATCGCTTACAAACCTGCTTTTACCGAAGCAGTAGTTTTTGCTGTGTGGCTAAACGGTTATCTATCGCACCCCTTTTTGGCCCCTAGACGATTTTTGCGGCGGTAGGTCAAGCTAAAGGGTCATAACCGCCTATCAAAAAGATAATTTGACATACCTTTCTGCTGGGTGTAAATCGGAACTACCTACGACTTGCAATTGGCTTCCTGCCTAGTCACTTTCGATTGAACAATTTTCGGTCCAGGAGTAATCATATAAGTTCACCTTGCATTTAGTTTTTTCTTGAAGAGGAATGAAGAAATAATGCACATTCTGCGTATTGGCATGTCTATAGAACTTCAAACAAAATATTGGCGGTATTCAGTGTTTGGTACGAATTATCTTGCCAAAGACTAAATGCAAAATATCGCAGCTTTTTTGTAAAATCAACAACAAAATACAACGAGTTGGCGTTAGATTTCATAAAAAAGCTACGATATTTTGCATTTGATCTTTCGCAAGACCATTTACACCAAACACTAAATACCGCCACTGATAAACTATAGCAGAGTTCAGTATTCGGTGTAAACGCCCTTGCAAAAGTGCAACTGCCAAATATCGTAGCTTTTTTATGAAAACTAACAACAAAATAGGCAAAATGTTATTAGATTAAAAACAATATCGTAAATTTTGCATTCGCAATTTTGCAAGACCCTTTGAAGCGAACACTGAAGTGCGCTTCTGTGGTATCTAATGGTAAATGTATATTTACAACCCCAGCATGTTCAGATGCAATATGATGCATATTCTTCTTGGAGTGTGTTCCAAATTCATCATAAATAATATATATCCCACTGAAAATATAACTTTTCTCTTTATTATAAACTACATCCCGTATTTAGTTTAATTTCCAAAAACTTGAAAAGCAAGTTCAATGATAAACTTGCAAGCAAAAAAAATTATATAAAAGGAAATATTAAGAAAAATTCTCTTGCACAACATGTTGCCTGGAACAACAACTTTAAACCACAATTATGATCACTTTGTTGTGCCTGCAGTCGATATACACCGACCGCACTGCATCAACTAGCTGCAACAGTAGCCTGTGTGCAAGTAATTGTGGTTTTACCAGCGTTACACGGTCTTGTGAATATTATTTTTTATTACTTTCCCTCTGCTTCATCGCCATCATCGTTGTCGTCGTCGTCGTCATCTTTGTCATCATATTTTCAAAGTTGTTGCGGTTCCACAGCTTATTGTAGCCTGTGGCTTTAAACGAGGCGTTGTGCTAATTGATTTTCCCGCTAAAGTTAACAATGCATCCATTAAAAGTCATATAATTTTTTTTTGTTTATTTCTTCTTACCATTTTGGTCTTCATCGGCTTTTTTAAGGTTCTCATTTTTTATTTTATGCTAAAGTCTTGTGGTTGGCTATTTTTAGGAGAGAAAAAAAAAGAAGTAAGTTTTATCAACAGCAGTCGTTTCATGTAATTGATTTTATTATTATACTTTATTATATAGTATTTTTTCCCCAACAATGTTAAAAATGTGTTTAAATTATTTGTTGACATGCTTAATTAAATGTTTGGGTGTATACTTTTACGCTTTTTACGTTTGTGCTAACAACATGCTAAAATTGCAGTTTGGAAGTTTTTGATTTGTGGCCATTAAGTTTAGGGAATATAATTGAAAAATTATGGCATGAGGACAATTTTATTAGTCTGAAGTGAAAGGTGTGAAATTTAGGTCCTGAAGATATATAAAATGATTTTGAAATACTGATGTTGTTACAATGAGAGGAGAATATTATTCGTGAAATCTGTCATAGTAATTATAATTTTTCATAATTTGTCTATGTTATATTATTTTAGAATAATTCTCCTAAATACATAATTCTCAGAACGATGGCATGTAGATCCCATTTCGCTCCCTAAATGGATACCTAGGGGAACCAACAGAGATCGTAGGTTGGCGGACATAATCTTTGGAAATCACCAAATAAGCTGGGCGTCATCTTTCCATTGCTCCGAGATTTTATTGTTCCACTACTATACCCCCGGGTGCACGGTTTTGCATCTTCGTGATTCTGAACATAATTTGGTGCTGTGCTTGCAGGTGAACAGAGTAATTGGTCTTTCCGAACAATACCTTTGGAAAATTACCCATAAAACCTATCTGTTACTATCCGATATCTGAAATAACAGAGAGCGGGCGTGGATATAAGTATTTAAAGAAAGAAGGGTAACCTATGCGATTCTAGAAGAAAGCGGAAGGGCACCCATGGTCTCGCTCGAGGCTAAAGTCGATAGAAAGTTAAACTCTAGGGGTTTTCTTTCGAGGCTTGCCCAGTAACCTAACACTGGTACCACGGGTTCCGTGGTGCGATTCACGACATCCTCTTGAATGCTGTTCGCAAAAAGCATGCTGTGTTCTTATTTGGGTGGATATGCTGGCGGACTTCGTGTTACGTAAAAATTAAGGATGATTCTGTGAACGGTTATTGGTGAGGTCTCTTTCGAGTGTTCACGTGGTGGCTGTGGTTGCTACCAAAATCGTTTGGAGAGGCGTTGGTTTAATGGATGATGTTCAACCTGTGCTAGCGGATGGTTGGACTTCAGACAACCTCTTTGTGCTGTTTCTAAACAAACAGTGGCTGCAATGGTGGTGCTTAGTGGTTGAGTGTTGAGAAAGGCCAATATAGCTGTCGTCTGCCTTTGTGCTAGACTTCTAGCATGCTGGTTATTCCTTGGTTGAGCTCAGCTGTATCGCGTCAGCTGCTAATGTAGTATGAGCTTAGATAGCTCAAACACTTTAACAAAGTGTTTGTGCATGGTGGGCCGTCCGTATATAGGAAGTTTCTATCTGTGTGTCAGTTGCATGTCACACAGGAGTGCCTTCGGGGAAAATCGGATGATGGTGATGAACACTCAACTTAACTCGGAGCACCGTCTGGTCAGGCCTTAATAGCAAGTACTGACGTTAATCTTGAATACATCTGTTTTATAACTGTCCATGATTTTCAAATCAAGCCTATTGGCATGTTATATACCGAACGCTTGACGTGGGGTCTTTATACTGAAGGCTGGTGGTGGATCTGAGCATCTACCTAAATTATTTAGACCAATTAGTCTCAGCTCGTATTTTTCTTGAAAACGGTAGAGAAACTGCGGGACACTTACATTAAGAAAAACAATCTCACAGTGTATCCAATGCACCAGTTCCAATTTACCTATCAGTCAGGTAAATCGACGGATACAAAAGACTCTTGGTGTTAATCAAATAGGCCTGGTCTTTCCGAAACTTCGGAAATATTTACATGAAGTTTAGAAGTTTTGTCATCCAGGGTGGTTGAATTAAACCTATTTGCGACATCGAAGATCATAAGAGCAACTAGAGGCTGTCCACAAGGTTGCATTCTAGCGCCTCTATCGTAGACTTGAACATCTAAGCAACCTGTTCTTCCGGATATATAGTTTCGCCAACGACTTTATCATATCTGTTATAGTGTGGGAGGATGGAATCTTGCCGGAAATGCTGCGACAAGCCCTAAATTTAACTGGCAAATATTACAATATTAGGAGATTGTCCATTAACATGGAAAAGACAACCATTGTTTCTTTTAGTAGACGAAGAAAACTTAGACTCATGGAACCTACCATTAATGGTTCAATGAGTTAGCAGGTTCGCAGGTTCTTTAGCGAACTTAAATACCTTGATGTCACTGTTGACAAGTCACTCACTTGGAATCAATATCTTTCCTATACTTCCAACAAAGCTATCAGAACACTTTATGCCTGCCAAGGGCTACCTGAGAAAACGTGCTGCGCTAATTTGGTGGTCAAGAACTGAACAAGTCACTACCATGGCACTACTCGACAACGTATACCGCCTAGTATGTCGATAGTCGGGACAGTGAAAACATATCCTACATATTCCATGGTTGTCGTTCTGCACATTCCCATTTTGCACATTATAGTAAAGCAGAAAATCCGCTAGAGGGCATGAGTATACTAGGGCACACTCGATGGCACGAAGATGCTGATCAGGTATGTTTCACTATCGGCTCCAAACAGGAAAATGGAAAAATGGGTGCTAGAGAATGTTTGAGAAAATGTAAGGGTATTCGTATCTACTTGATGTCAGATAGCTGGCCTCAATCTCTTCTGCGATAAGGTCGGGTGCTGTTATGGATTTTGTTACAGGTCCAAATGAACTTGGCGCTTAAAATAAACTGGCGTTATGCATGGTACATGTCCATGAAGGCCATGTTGGAAACGAACGGGCTGAGGGCCTAGCCAACAGAGGAGCTCACCGTAAGTTTATAGGACCGGAACCCTTTTTTGTCATTTCACGAGATATATGAAAGTGTAGAACTATTCATTGGCTCAGATGGAATTTGCTCGCCATTGGGAAGCCTTCGCTGTCTAAGGCAAGCAAAACGATTCATTACGTTATCACAAAACAAATCCAAAAAGTTACTTCTAATGGACAAAAATGAACGTAGATTACTAAGAGGACGATGTACCAGATACTCGATCTCAGACGATACAAATTTATCATTGGCATCTCTGAAACCAAACTATGTAGGCTCTGCGAAATGCAAGAAGAGATGCCGGAACACATTCTCTATGACCGGCCGTAGTGCCGCGCAGAATGGAGTTCCTTGGATGTATATTAATGGCTCCAAGTGAAGTATACAATCTCTCATCGTTAGCTAAAGTTAAAAAATCTCTGTGCCAGTGTCATGATATAAACTGCCTTTACCTTTAGATGAATATTGTAAATCTTTTGGCTTAACATTATATCCAAAGTGGATTTTCGGACGCGAGCGAGTCAGCGTTTAGCACACTTTCAAAATCTTAACCGCTAATGGAATTGAGCGGACCATACACTCAGCAATCCTTCTGTTGATAGAGGGAAATTTTCTATAGACGGGAACTCTCAAGGTCTTAAAGTAGAATTCTCATATCTGGAATTGTCAATTAAATATCGGAATCTATGGCAGCATTTAGAAAAAAACAAACATCACGACATTAGAGACATGCTTTGTCATTACACTATTCTCAGAACTAAACTTGATAGGTAGCTTCAACATGTAAAGGGTTTTTCAATATGATTACAAAACAATTGGTTACCACTGATATATGGCGTTCACCACTCGGAATGAGGACATTAGCGCTATTCTGTGACAATCTGGCACTATTTTCAGTTATGGTTATTGGCTGATAGCTTACTTAAATTTTTCCTTCGGATTTTACCATCAAAACTTAGAGAACCTTTCTACCAGTGTTGAAAGATATATAAACAAATATGCCTTAATTTTTATTTTGTGAAATATAAAATTTAAAAAGCAACTTTGGCTGTCAACTACCTAAGATGTCATTGATTCCAACAGCACAAGTAGTAGTAGAACTGATGCATTACAGGCATAACCCACTCTCTTTTACCAATTAGTAACATGTTGTATTCCCTTCTAAATATGCACACCAGATACCATCCACCCCTTTTTATGCGTATATTTTTCATTACACATCAAAGAATTTCCGGTATGGTGAAGAAGGATATGTGAGTGTACGTTAGCATACGCATTCCTCATAGAAAGAAAACCAAGTTGAAGAAATCATAAAAATAGTGCGTATGTAAAGGATTTGTAAATGGCTGTTAAGATAACTTTTTATATTTCTTTTTTTTTCTATTTTCATTTTGCATTTTCTGTTTCCACTTGTTTCATTTTAATTTATGTAATAGTTAAGTGGTCACCCAAACTCCTCGGCCAGAGTTTGTGGGGTGACATGTTACATGGGCATACAGGATTATATTGTCATTAACCTCAACGCAAGAACAGCAGTCCCTAGTATAGAATCTTTCTCTTGCTGTCATTGTTACGAGTAGAAACAACGTATGAGGAATATAAAGATATTTTTTTTTTATAAAGCTCTTTGCATAATTTGTCAAGAATACATGTGAACGAGTGAACTGTGGATCCCTGTTTCCTTTTAATATTTTTTTTTACATGTATTGTTTTCTTTATTATTTTATGTTGTTCTTGCAAGTAAGTTGTAGTTGTAGTAACTGTGGCCGCTGTTTTTGCTTTATAAATTCCTTGTCTTGAACTATTCGTTTGTTTTTTCTCCCCTTCTATTGCAGTTTATTTCCAAGCATTTTATTAGTTGTATTTTATTTTACTCTCAAGTATTATTTCTCATTAATACTCTTGTTGCTACTAATTATTTGAAGAATAAAGAAATTGAAGTTACTTTGCTTGGTTTTTAGGCGAGGGTTGTTGCAAACTATTTATAATTATACTTTTGTTGCCAATCCATCTTCTTATTACAAAAATGGGGTTCCGTAAGGCTGTTCTCCATAAATATGTAGGCAAATAAATTCTCGCTTCTTTTTTGTTTCTTTTTTTTAATAAAAAGAAAGTATAAAATTTTTTCTAAAACTAGGTGTGGGTCATTTTGTTTTTAAGTACTTTATTATTATAAGTATGTATGCATGCATATAGAAAAATTATGCGAAAAAATGTAAGTATTATACTTATGGCGAAAAAAAAACTTATTGAAATCATATACTTGGAAAACGCAAATGTCACTACTGCTGCATTTGAAGGAAAATTCTACTTGACAAAACATGTGAATGTTTTTGATGTGACATATGTCACCGTGGTGGATTTGAAAAGGATTTTTGGCTTCATATGAATCTTATTTTTAATAATTTTAATAATTTACGCTTGCTTATTTTAGACCCCGTTATAACAAGTACTAGCACTAATCCACCTTATAATGTTTGATTACTTTTTTTTTGAAGACTAAGGCCCATTATTACAACTTGGGAATAGTTAAAGGCAGGATTTTGTTGGACAGATAAATGAAAGTCAGCGATAAGTTAAAGATAAGTTCATTCTACCTGGTAGGTTAAAGTAACTTTGTAATAATCATAAACTGTTTATCCGGCCGACAAAATCCTGCCTTTAACTATTGCCAAGTTGTAATAATGGCCCTAAGTTAAGCATAGGCAGCGGAATATGTAAACAATTAATTAGTTTCGAAGTCAAACAAAAACGTATTATTCTTTCCAGAATATGTAAACTTTGGAAGAAAAGAGAAGAAAAGGAAAATGTGGTAACTGGTTCCAGTTCTGATTTACCAGAACTGGAACCAGTGGAAGCCAGAGCAAGACCTCCTTTGTATCATGGCAGCTTTGGCCATAATTACTAGCAGAGAGACCCAGAGTTTGCCGTGAAATTCAAATTTAATAAGTTTCGCTATCTTAGTTCTATTAATGCGGTGCTACAGCATTATCACTTTTCGCCAGGATAAAATAGTATTTTATTTAATCTAAGACAAACACAAAACAGCATTATTGGTACGTTTCCAGCAAACTGAGAGTCTGTAAGCTCAGAGTAATTTCAAGATTGACGTCAGTACCTGTATTTCGGCGGTGCTCTTTACACCGAGTAAAGTTGAGTGTTCTCCACAATCTCGGAAGGCATCTGTGTGAATTGCAAAGAACACAGAGGTAGCAACATCTTGTACGTGGCCAGCCCACCATTCTTAAAGACCTTGCTGGAATGTTTGAGCTATCTAAACTATTATTACATCAGCAGCTATCGCGATGTAGCCGAGCTCAACCAAAGAATAACCAGTAATTTAGAAGTCTATCACAAAGGCAGATGACAGCTATACTGCAACCATCCGACTACAAAGCACCACCGATGCAGCCAATGTTGGTTTAGCAATAGCACAAAGACGCTTATATTGGTTGTCTACAGTCCAATCAGCCACTAGTACTGATCCAGCATCAGTCATTAAACGAACACCTCTCCCAGCGATTTTGATAGCAACAACAGTCACCACGTGAACTCGCGAAGGAGACCTCACCAATAGCCGCTCACAGATCGACCTTCATGTTAGTAACAGAATATGGCTATTGCGAACATCATCCAAAATGATGTCGCGAATGGCGAGCATCATATTTTTCACCCTCTAGAAGCTAAGTCTTCAGTGAAGCTACCGTTTTCCGTAGTACCAGTGTATAGTTACAAGTCTAGCCTCGAAAGAAATCCCTTAGAATTTAACTCTCTATAGACTTTAGTCTTGGGAGAGACCTTAGGTACCTTTTCACCTTCGACCAGCTTCACAGAGTTTAGCCTACCTCTTTTGAAATACTTATATGTACGCCAGTGGCTCTATTATTTCGGAGATTGGGTAGGTTAGAGTATGTTTGACAGGCAGCTTCCGATCACTTTGGTCCAGGATTGGGTTAGGACCATCCACTGCTTCTGATGCATGAGCTGAGTCTATTAATATTTTCGTCGCCAGCTCAAATAGGCTAATGAAGGATTGCTGGTCGAGTTGTGCTAGCCGTTGCTCCTCCAATGAAGGACAGAGCCACAAAAGTTGGAAGGCCGTCTTCTCCTCCTCCTCCTCATCATCATCATTTTGACAGCTTCTGCAAAAGTCATGAGATGCTAGCTTAGCATGGGTGCTGAATTTACAGTGCCGTGTGATCGTTGCGACAGTATCACTCAGCTGCAACTTCTAGTGCTTTAAGAAGTTCCCAGTGCGGGCTGACTCTAGCCTGGGTGAGATGAGCCTGAAAATCCTACAAGTAGGCTCATTAAACCATCTGGTCTGTGCCAGGATATGGAAGTGATATTCAATTGGCTGCTTGCAAGCGTACATGAGAATACCAAAGAAGGTATCGATGTCTGACTCCTGTAGTGTTGTCCCCTTTATCGTAAGCTTTACAGTTGCCTGCGCTGATCGCGTGTTCATGCAAAATGGTGATATTTGATTGTCTCGCCATTCCGTTTAGGGGTGCCCGGCATTCCTGGACCAGGTTAGATGTTGTGTAACATATAAGTTTTATGGGTAATTGGCCACAGGTAATGTCTGGAAAAACCAATTTCACAAGATGCAGAACCGTACCGTCTAATGTAGAAGAGTCCGTCGCTCTTGAACTAGGGAATTCGATTGCTTGATTGCCATTTATAAGTAGAATACATACGTAATAGCTCTGTAACTTTCCACGTAAAAATGGCTGATCTTTTAAAAGCAGATATTTCTGAATGCTTTATCCAATTTATCCATATATTTATTTGCTTAATAAATAAATAAAACATTTTTCTTGGTGCGATGCAAGTCTATAGTTTTTTGTTTATAATTCCAACATTTTCGTTCGTTCAGCAGGGGAGGCTGGCTGTTCATAGTTCATAGCAATGGAAAACTTTAGTATGCAGACAAATTGACGTTATTCCAGATCTCAATATTTGTTGTGCACAAGACTTCGATTTCAGAACGAAGATACTGTCTAAAAGTTTTTACTTCATATTTACTATAACTTTTCAATCCAACCACTGGCAAATTAAACAAACGGCAGAACGTGTAGTCTTGAACGGCAAAATACCCATATTGAAGCTCGTGCAAACGAGTGGCTAAAAATAGGGTGCAAAAGAGAAAATTCCTTTTGTAGGTTTTCTTTCAGTTGGTTTCTATTCTTTTTGTTTCAGTTTTTTTTTCTTCATGCTTTTACTGTGCTAGGGGAGCATGTTGTGTATAGCTTTTAGCTTACAGCTCAGCTCATGGCTGAAGTGCTCTTTACTTTGGAATCATTTGTGAATATGTGTTGGATAAATTTGCTTTGCTTTCATTTAACTCATTCATTTGGATCGTTCTTTTACTCTGGTTTTTTTTCTTTATTTCAAAAGTTAAAGTCATTCTTTTTGAAACGAAACATACAGTTTTCTAACGTGATTTTTAAACATTTACATATTAGGGGAACTAGCATTGGCACATTGTGAAAGATGGTGACTATGATGCTGCAGCTGCTCATGATGATGATGATGATGGCACTCGTACTATTGAAATACAAAATTTCATAAAGGGAGTAGAATAAAATTGAACAGAAAGAAAAAGTTTACAACTTAACTCGAGTTTTTCTATAGGACATTGCTCCCTAGATACTAGAACGCCCATACAAACTGTTTTTCCTCGTGCATATACTTCATAAATACATAAACAAAATCAACAGCAAATATAATTTCTACTCTTGAGAAGAGCTGGGATTCTCTGATTTTTTATTTTGTTGCTTCTTAAATCCTGCCATTTGACAAACAACGTGTGATGTTTGCATGTTTAAAGGAAAAACGAAAATAAAGCAAATGTTTAAAAAAAGAAAATAAAACCAGCTGTGACCAGGATGTTAAATTGGCGATTTTCTTTTGAAAATTCGTTGCTTGTAGTGTCATGACTTATATTTAGAAGTGTAAAAGGTGAAACTGTAAATTTTTAAGGTGCTGTCGGCTGAGATGCTTAGCCCGGTGATTACAAACTCTGCGGTCTTGAGTTCAAGACTAGTTTAAGGCAAACCAACAACATCATGAATTTTTCTGATGTACATTGGTGTGTTCATTGTTGTTGGACTGTTAAAGTGATGAAGGCGTAGCACTGATCATTTTGGTAATGTACATCACCCTCCTTCGTCGGTATTGTGGCAGAATCGTCGGTGAAATAAAAGAACTAATAACTGGCTACACATCTTAAAACAAACTGCTGTTTCTCTACTTGACACCAGAGGGGCTGCAACACTGCTCTACAAAAATTTTACAAAAAACGCACACTAACAGAGTTGTAAATGAATTAAGCTTTCTATCTCTCTCCCACTTCACCACCTGCTCCCTCCACGCTATCATTTTCCCAAACAACGCAACACATTAATTAATTAACTGTTAGGCAATAATTTCCTGATTTTGTTACTTCTCTTAAATATATATCTTATGGTGTACGCCAATGCACTACGTTGACCAATTTGACTGGTTCTCTTTCCGGTAATATCTGAATTCCTCCCCAACATCTGTTCTGGATTTCATTAGAATCCTTGAACAAGGTTTACTTCTGTTAATGCTCCTATGACATCGCTGTACCGTTCTCTGAACAACATCACATTGTATTACGTCTAGTATAAAACAATAAGGTTAAATTTAAAGTGTTTGTGAAACTAATCTAACTATTGATCTTTCCTTTCCTTGAAGCTAGCCTAATACTAAGTTTCCACTGGTTCGGTTTTGAATAAAACCTGGAGTTTTATGCATGTTTTCCTATGTAAAACTATATGCGCTCAAAAATACAAAATATAGAATATGCCATTGTACTGATTTCCACTGCTGTTAGCCACACTGCTGTTAAAGTTACAAAAAGGCATCATAAATACTAAAAGAATCGTGCAAATAAAATAAAACGTTTGCTTAGCCTATAGAGGAATGAATGAATAATCCTTTTTCGCTTTATGACAACACCAACATAAATGAACAAGAAAAAATATGTCAGATAAAGGTGGTTATGGACTCATCATCATCTTGAAAACGATACTATTTTTATTTTTATTTCTTGTTGCTTTCCTCCTTTAGCTCGTACGAGCTCTGTAACTTTCCACTGGTATATGCCATAGAATTAAATAGATTTTCTCCAACATTTTTTCTTTTGTAAAATTTTCACTACAGCATTTTTCTCTTGACAACAAGAGATACAATAAATAAAAATCTAATAATCGTTTGAGGTGTTGTTACCGTACAATACTTGTGAGCAAACACAGTTAAAGTATAAAT
Source organism: Panzeria rudis (assembly GCA_956483635.1). Lineage (NCBI taxonomy): Eukaryota > Metazoa > Arthropoda > Insecta > Diptera > Tachinidae > Panzeria > Panzeria rudis. The sequence continues at coordinate 52,537,263 of OY101448.1, read as the reverse complement.
TATAACTGTTGTTTTTTTTGGTCCTGGAAGATTCGCTTGTTTAGAAATTTAAGACTGCGATTTTACAGAGCAAGGCAGTAACAGTGAAGTTATGGAACTGAATCATTCCTTTCGCCTTTTAAAACAAACTACAACGACATAGGTCGAATTGTACATTGCACCGCACATTGGGGACTTTTACAAAATAAATGGTAATAAATATGGAACTTCTAAACTGCTAATTGGATTTATCTAAAACTTGGAATATATTTAGTGAAGGCCACAGCCTTTATACTCCGTGTCTTGGTGGTATCGTAGCTTAAGCACGGACGGAGCTACGGTGGGCCCAAGTTGACCACTTCGGACTCAAAAACAAATTCAGGCTTGTAACTTTCTTAAATGTTATCCGAGTTATGTTAGAATATATCAAGAAATAATGGGTAGTATGAATAGAAAAAAGTATTTGCCGTACAGGGAATTCCCGGGAAAAACCCTAGTTAAAAGTAAAAATTTTTAAATTGACTTAAAAAAACCTTTTTTTCCAAAAAAAGTTCTTCATTATTTTCAATTCTGTAAAAAACTTTGTTAAACACATTCTTTCTTTCATTACGTTCCGCAAAAGACAATCCATTATGGATGTGTCTATCGCCAATTATTTTGGACATGTACCCCAAATAGGGATGCCAATCCCGAAAATCCCGGAAGTTTTCGGGATTGACAAATCACGAATCCCGGGATTCGTCCAAAAGATCCCGGGGAAATCCCAAAATATTTAAATGACGTTTTTTAAGTAAAATTCTTATACAAAAAAGCTCGTAATGAAAAGAAACAATTGTAACACTAATTTATGAATTTAAATGTATTATGGTTGTCGAAGAGTATCCTCTATTTCCACTCCCTTGGTCGGTGGTGATAGACGAGCTTCTCCACATTCGTAGTGAAAGTGGGCATGAGCTGACTGGATACGCCGATTATGGTAGCTGGGAAATTCTGCTATGTTCTCTCAGGTGTCATGGATGATGCTTGTGCTCTACTTCACTCTTAAGAGAAAACTCGATTTCGGTATAGCATCGTTAAATGGATAACTCCCTCATTCTATGGATGTCAGGTATTTATGTGATTTTCTTAGCAGAAGGCTAGCTTGGAATACTTATGTAGAACTATTTATACAAAAAGCCTTTAGAGTTGTGCTGGATGCACTTGCATGAAGTATGAGCCCTAAAATTAGCATGTGGATATATGAAATTATACGGGTATATTCTTTATTCCATGCGGAATGAAAATGTTCGGGATTATCAAAGCATTGTTGCTGCAAATTATTATTTATAACCACAATGCTGTTATTCCGCATGGAATATAGAACAAGCATGAATATCAGACCAACTATCACATATGTACGTCACGCTTGTATGGTGGCCCAGAACTCGGCTGATTGTAGAAGCTACTAAGCTATGCAAGGTCAAGATGTTCGCTACCGGTGTAATGAGGATATGCCCAGCCTTTGCCACTCAGCCATTAATTAGTCCAACGCCTTTTTAGATCTTCATAAGATCCTCTGAATTAGTGGCTGCTAATAGGATATGTCTTGGAAACTCTGTTCATTGTGTGGGCAAAAAGAATTCATCGATCGTGAGTACAATAGCTTAAAGAGAACTATAAGTTATGCCGAATTACAAACATAAACCATGAACTGAGGCTTGGAAAAATATTATGTTGCTTTCAACTTGGGCGCTCAAGGCTTCGTGTGAGGATTTTGGTTCAACTGTGGATTCCAGAAATATACGGTGGTTTGCGGATAGATCCAAACCCCCGTGCTGCTGCGTGTGTCTTTGGACCCAATGTTAAAATATATGTCTCCATGGGCAAATGGCCTACGATATTTCAGGCGGAAATTGAAACAATTGTAATATGTGCCGCCGTTATTTTAAATAAAAGTCATAAGGGCTCACATAAAACTATCTTTTCGGATAGCCCAGCAGCTCTGCAATCTCTCCTTTCTTGGAAATTATCATCCCAGCTTGTGCTAGAGAACTTTGACTAACTTCAAAAGCTATAAATAGGTAACCAAACTTTGATTTGCTAAATACCTGGTCATAGTGGACTTAGACCATTTTTGTGGCGTCATTTGGTCAACGGATTACTCAGTAATAAAAGGAAATGAAATTTCGATCGCTAAGGGAGCAATATTTTATTTTCTAAGACCCTAGTTGAGTGAATTAACTTTTAATTTTGTAACGTCCTCTTTCCCAAATTTTTCCAAAAACTAGCTTTTCTTTCTTAATTTTTTATAGTTGATATCACTAGGTCACAAATAACAAACTTTTGTCTGTTATTTGTTTCTAGCATACTTTTTCTCATGGATTTGGACCTACTGAACACGAAAATGAATTTTAAAAATTTTTCTGTCGATTGGTTTGCGAGATACAAATTTTTTAATTTTTTTTTTTTAATTTTTGGAGGTACACTTACTATTTTGAGCATATCTTTAGTCTTCTTTGACCTATTTTATCCTACTACTACTCAAATTAAAGACAATTGAGCCGTCTACAACTTATTCTCAGAAAATTTTCAAATCGGGTTAGTAGTTTTGATGTCAGCTATACGTAAAAAAATTAAAATCGCTGTTAACATCGCGTTTTATATTTTATATGAATTTTTACATGAATTTTTCAGCCACATTTTTAGTAAAAAAACCCAGTTTTTTAACCTTTTTAAGCCGCCAACATCAAAACTACTAACCCGATTTGAAAATTTTCTGAGAATAAGTTGTAGACGGCTCAATTGTCTTTAATTTGAGTAGTAGTAGGATAAAATAGGTCAAAGAAGACTAAAGATATGCTCAAAATAGTAAGTGTACCTCCAAAAATTAAAAAAAAAAATTAAAAAATTTGTATCTCGCAAACCAATCGACAGAAAAATTTTTAAAATTCATTTTCGTGTTCAGTAGGTCCAAATCCATGAGAAAAAGTATGCTAGAACCAAATAACAAAATGGCTGTTGCCTAGTGTATTAAGAATGCCCATAATGAAGATATTTTACTTTATAAATTGAGTGTTTTATTAAAAAAGAGAAAAATCCCGATAGATCCCGGGATTCAGAAAAATCCCGAATTCGAAATTCTGAAATCCCGAATCGCGGGATTTACAAAAACCAGTCCCGTTTGGCATCCCTAACCCTTCATCTAGCAGAAGCCGCAAGTAGTAAATTTTATAAATAATTTTTGTGTTTAATGCCCTATGAAAAGTTATGGATTTTCAAAATTGTGCCGATTAGGTTTGATAAAGCAGATGGTTCTAAGATTCGTGGAAAAAATTGAAGACAGCCTATCCATATACTGACAAAATTAAAAATTTAGGAAAAATAAAATTTTGTGCCATAAAAAATTTGTAGTAAAATAATTTTATTTTCTCAAATTCACATTTTTTGAATTTTATATGAATCTCTTTACTATGCTTAAACACATTATCTAAATATCATTTACTGATCTCAAAATATTCAGATTGTAGTGTATGCAATTCAAAGAATAATTACAAATTTCTTTGTATGGGGGATGTAAGTCTTCCCTTCTCCTTTACCATCAGACATTTGTTGCAAAGCGCAATTTGTGCTCAGTTTAACCTACAAAAAATTTAGAGAGTATTGCTTTGGTGGTTCTTCAGATATAGGAAAATAAAAGCAATTAATTATCATCTTAAAAACAGAAAACAAAGATTAAAAAAAAGATGACTAAATCTCCAAATAAATAGGGCCTGCGGAATATAAAATTTGGTTGAAAATGTGTTTTTTATACTTAAACTACCATAACTTAGTCATTTACTTACTGATTTTCAAGATATGAATTTGTAAGATATCAATGAAGTATATCTTTGAAATATAAAAATTTTGTAGAAATCCGTTTTGAAACAAAGAAGTTATGACTGTTTAAATTTGAAACTCTAAGCAGGGGTGTTAAGTATGACGATTCTTTACGATATGACAAAAAACGATATGACATACTGTTTTGTCATATCGTAAATATGACAACACAGTGTCATATAGTTTTTTGTCATATCGTAAAAAATCGTCACACTTAACACCCCTGACAGTAAGAAACCCGTTTTTTAACTACATTTACCGTTATAAAATCCCTTTACGAAGTGACCTAGAAAAACTAAAGGTATTTTCGTTCTCTATAGGCTCCAACAAAACAGAATTTGTACATAAGAACACCTGAATAATTTTTGTATATCATAGTGTTAAAAATTCTTTTATTGATTAGGAATTTTGACGAAATGCCAATATAAATGTTTCCTGTTTTACTGGGCAGGCCACAAGGGTATTAGCAATATGAATATCTAAATTTTTGATCTGCTATATGAATTACAAGTAAGACTAACCCATTTCCACCTTAAACCAACAAAACTGTTCCTTTTTGTTGACGAGTAACATCAATATGTGAATGTTTGGCAACAGTAGTTGCATGCATTACAAACGCTATGGCAGAATCGATATACCATATATTTTCTTGTAATTTTTATAGTAATAACAAAAAAACGAATTGAAATTCCAACTTGTTTAATATGATGCTCAACTTCTGATGATGAAGATTATTATGACGATATTGCATGAAGGATGGATGGATGGATAAATGTCTTAAATAACATGACACATGGAATCTTCTTGCCACACTATTCTCGCAAAAGACCAAGATGAGTTGGTTGATATATTTGTTGGTAGGTATGCAAAATGCCTCAAAGCCCATTACTAAATATTACAATAGCCCAATTCACAATCTTGTGCAAATGGTCTTGCATCGTAGCATTTGCAAAATAGTATTGCATACTGATACTCACCACTTAACAATTGTTAGTGGTGAGTATAAATATACTATCAATTTTGCAAATGCTATGATGCAAGACCATTTGCACAAGATTGTGAATTGGGCTAATATGAATACAAATAGCAAACATGAATGCATACAAAGTTGCATACTTACACCTATTCATACATATGTAGCGTGTGGCATGTGGCAATAGTCATTTTATTTGTTTTTTAAATTTTTTTAAACTGTAATTAACTCTACTCCATGTGAATAACAGAAAAAGCAGTAAAATAAGTACAAATCAGTTGTAAAAGATTTCTAACATTCTTAGTTGCTCTTGTTGGCTTACTGGTGTTATTTCTGATGCTGCTGCCATTGGTTAGTTTTGCTCGATTTGCAACATCTTACTTGTGATGATGAACTTATGTAAGTAAGAATGTTGTTTCTAAATGAAACATATGAAAATGTGATTAGATGTGATGCGATGTGATTTTTATTTACACTTGGTTGAAAGTAAAAAGATTTTTATTTGTAGGGAATTTTAATTTGTGTTCTTTCATTTTGTTCATTTTTTATTATTTTTATTATTATTTTTCATTTATTTCTGTGACTTCTTTTACAAGATCCTTTTGGTCACATGTATTTGTTTTTAACTGGGGGAGATTTTTTTCTATTATAGTTCTTTTTGTGCAAGCGATTCCTTAACAAAGATTGCATGTAGTTCATTTACCCAGGATTCAAGGCATGTATGTATACATGTAGCTGCGAAGAAGGAAAAAAAAATTATGAAAATAAAAAAAATCTTGTGTAAACAAAAAATAAATTTTAATTGCTTTTAAAGTGTTTATTTTAAAGGACATACAATTAAATGCATAAATTATATGTATATAAAACAGCGATTCACTTGGCTTCCATTAGAACCGTTTATGTTCCCTAAAGGGGGTACGGAGGAAATTTAGAGATTCCCACACTTCGCCAATTGATTCTATTCTTAATCTGCATAGAATATGGCCCTAGAGGGAAGAGAACCTGTCGCAGATCGAGCCACGTGACTGGTTCCCAAGGACTACAAACTGGTTCGAGTTCTGGAATTTTATATGACAGGGACTTATCACTTTTACAAGGCGTTGAAAAAAGGCGTCAGATGCCTACATAAACATAAATGTGAAAATAAGGGAAAGTCCTGTCCGGAAATTTCGGTCGGTAATAGCATTAAGATTGCAATGATGACGAAGTAATTGTTTGGTACAATATCTTAACTATAATTTTATACACCGAAAAAAATTCATGCAACATATGCACGAGAATGCTCGTACATATTACGAAATATTTCGTAAAATCGCAACACGAAACTTTCGTGAAATATACGAAAGGTACGAACTGGGGCACGAACTCGCAATCTTTATATTTCAAGCCAAGTATTCTACCCACTGAGCACTTTCTACTTATTTTGTAAAAGCTAAAAATTTGTTTTATTTACTTACACCTGGAAAATATGTCAATTTATAAAAAAATTATATTAATTTATTTTTTTATTTAAAATATTTTTTTTAAACAAGCAAAAATTTGTTTATAAAAGGTTTCCGTTACTTTCGTAAATTCCAAAAAATATTGCCTAAATTTTTGTTCGTACTATGTACGAAAGTTTCGTATATTCTACGAAAACAGTAAAATGTTCCATACGTTATTTTCAGTGTATATTCATTTGCGTAACCTCTTTAAACATTACGTGCACATTTGGCGTTTTCAACCAAAATTTTTTTATTGAAATTTATAATCTGCACATCTGCAACTTTTTGAGAACTACACTCAGAAAAATTTTTATGTAAAATCGTCGAAAACCGGGTTATGTAAAATTTTTCGGTAGTAATTTTGCTGCATAGGCGTTTCATGTTAATTCAACATGATCTACAATAATCTTGAAAGAATATTTATCCTTTTGAGTTAACTATATTTCATGTTGACTTAAGATTGCAGTACAGTTAAATCAAAATGAAGTTGATACTGAAATAATACGAAAAATCATGTTAAATCAAAGTTATGTCGTGTTGAAAGAACGTGAATTTTATATTGGAGTAACAAGAATAATCATGCTGAATCAAAGCTATTTCAAGTATATAGAAACAACGTGAATTTGATATTGAAAAAACACTAAGAATCATGTTGAATTGTAAAGGGTGGGCAAATTTGAGGCTGTCAAATGATGAAATGTCAAAAACTGAGCTGTCATTCTTTGGCATTCATTTAGAGAAAACTTGGGAAATTTTAACCATGGAACGCTACACTGTTGAGCAACGAACTTTAATTATGAAAATTATGCATATCGTAAATTTTTAAAAGAAAAACAACGACGTAAAAAACAACAAGTTTTTATACAACTGTATGAAGTTGTTATATATTTTTTACTCTTTAGTGAGAACATTGGTTTTCATTCGGCTGTATACATATACGAGCCGAATAATGTTCGGAACTCTGGTGCCAGTATGAGCGATGCTGGTCCAGATAGAGCAACTGTATGGACTACGGAAACGTTTGAAAATGTGCTGGCTGATCCACACTTCGAGCCCGAAGAAACAATCAGCAAGCCTGAGCTCGCAACACAATGCCGAATTTTTGGTATTCCTTACGGTCTTACCGATATTTAATCAAAATTATGGCTTGTTAAAAAATTTTTCAATTTTTCGCAAATTTTCGCTATTTTCACGACAAGCGTAATTTTTCCAGATTTTTCTTTCTTACGTTTTTATTACGCTTTGTAATCTTTAAAAATTAAGCAAGTTTTAGCGAATAGTCATAATTTTCGCGATTTTTCGTTACATTTTTAGCAAGTTTTAATCAATTTTAGGGCTTGTTGGCAATATTACGATTTGTTCCGAATTTTCGACCTTATCGTTATAGGCATGATTATTACAAGTTTTTGCACTTTTTAAAGTTTTTTAGATTTTTGGAATTTTCCGTTTTCGTTATTTCCGCAATATTTGTTTAATATGCAATAACAGTGAAATTATCAGCAATTATTAACGAATATTTTGTTGATTTTTTTTGTATTCTTGGCATTTTAGCAATTTTATTCAACTTTGGAACTTGTTTCCGTATGTAAAAAGTTTCACGAATTTTCGGCATATTCGCAATAGAAGATTAATCAATCTTATGGATTGTTTTCATTTTTAGCTACTTTTTTGTATATTTTTGTAATTTTGCAATATGTATACGATTAAAGCCCTTATGACACCACATTTTTTCTTCATTTTTCAAGTTTTGGAGAACAGTGCAAATATAATATAATGGGAAATTTTACCAGGTGCAAAGAGTTCAGCTATATTAAGATAAATACCATATTGTCAAAGCTTTTACTACTGTTATCGATAAAAAATGGGGGCCTGTCAAAAAAAATGTAAAAATGTTCAACTTAAAATTGACATTTCAAGCTTGAGACATTAAAGTGTTGCCAAGTTAGCGGTTTATTCACGAATTCAGCTTCTTAGCGCCTCTTTTTTCAACTTTTTTTTCTTTTGTCGTTTTATAATAAATAAAAAGTAGGCAGCACTTAAAGAAGCCATTACGTTTTATTTACATTTTGTATAGTTCTTTCTTTCTATCATTTGCTATTTCTTTCATTCAATTCTACAGCAAAACAATGCAAGAAAAATGTAGTGTCATAAGGGCTTAAGAGATTTCCATCGACTCTATTTGAAATCAGCACAAAATTTGAGTACATAATCATAAAATTAATACAACACATACTTGCATAGAATTTCTAGGAATATTTCCCCTTTTTCCATGTGTGGCAAAGCTATTTTAAATATTTACATAGAAACTAGACTTCAAAAATCTCCATTCTTGTCAAACAATTTTAAGTGAAACTACCTTGTTTTTTTATACCATGCTTTGTTGTATAAAATTGCACTAAACTCTTTTTATGTCATTAAGACACAAAATTGACAAACAACAAAACAAACACACAAATTTTGTAAAGTTTTTAATGAAATTTTCTCTGTTATAAAAGAAAGAGAAAAATAAAATTATTTTGAAAAATGGCAAAATTTTCAAATTCACTACACCCCCTCTCCCCGCAACAATTAAAAGCCAACTTATCTTACCAACATTTATTGCAACGAGAAAAAGTTTTTTTGTTTTTTGTTAAATAAACATTCCCATTATAAAGTGAACTTAAAATTTTATGCTGCAAAACATGTCCCCAACTGACATGTTAAATTTAGTTTTTTTCTACTTTAATTCTCTATATGGCAAATTAAAGTTTTAGTTTAATTTTTTAATTTGTGAACTTAAACAAAGTTAAACCTCAAATGGCTGTAATGACTGAACATCATCACCCTAACTGCCGCATTTGGCAAAAGGGCAACATACAAAAATGTTAATGTCACTTTATGTTGCACGAATAACGAAAAAAACAACATACCTACACAACTAAATAAAACCACAGTGATGGAAAAAAAGAAAAAGAAAGAAAGAAAGTAGCACCATGAGAAATTATTGTAGTTTCTAAAATATATAATTGCAAGTTGGTGGTACATAATAAAAGCACTAAGTGAAGATTAACATGGCATTAAAGGGCTTAAACTGTTTGTTTTTCCTACCGTAGCATACAGCGTTGCCAATTTAGCGCGTTTCGCGCTAGATATAGGGCGTTTTAACTTCGCCAAATGCGCTATTTTTCGTTCTAGCGCGTTTAATAAAAAATGCGCTAAATTGTCGCGTTTTGTAGTAAAGTAAATATTGATATGTATATTAAAAGAATATTTGAAGGTTGTTTTTTTATCGTTTTAAGCTTCTTACATATTGTTAATAATTTTTGTCCCTGAATGAAATATACATAAAAACAAATACATATGTAGATATTTACATATGTATATATTTTTTTCAACTAATATTGGGTTTTTTCCAATACATATATGCTTCGGCTTTTATACAAATTTAATTTGGCACGTTCGAAAATAGCGCCTTTTGGCTAAAAATATTTGTTAACTCTGTGATTTAGCGCGTTTTGAGAAGGGGAATAGCGCGTTTTGGTTATAAAAAGTTGACAACACTGGTAGCATATAGATAAGTTCAGTTTTTGCTTGTGGCTAAAGAAAGACTAAAAGATTATTTCAACTATTCGCTACCAAGAAATACGGATGTCATACATATGAAAAAAATTTCGATTTTAAGTCTCTATTAAGTGTGTTCCCGTACTCAAAATTGCTTTCACTACAAAATATATGTTAAGAAAAAAGTACATAAAACAGATTTAGACGATTTTTTGGCCCCTATTATGAGTTGCATTCGATGTTCGATCTTCGCTGGCTATCTAACATGGAGTATCGAATGTGAAATTCGGATTATAAGCTGGCAGCACTGTCGAAAATTTCGTTGCACAACGAATTTTCAATCGAACACAATTTTGCTTTCGATGCGGTATGGCAGTTTGTAAAACTTATTGAAAATGTAAGTATTTGTTAATTATTTTTGTTTTTTACAAATACCATTTGTAAAATATTTTATTTTATGGTCATGTTAATTAATAGTTAATTAAATTTTTTCTTTTATAAATTTGTAAAGAAACAATCACCCTTATTGTGAATGTCAACGTCGACGTCAACACAATACATTCGTCGCTGTCAATTCGATATATGGCGTTGTCACTTCAATGCTAAATCGCCATTTACTAAAAGTATTGTGTTGACGTTGACTTGTTATCGATAATGTGCAGGAAATAAATATCATCGCTATCATTTTAACGTTTATTCAATTTGTTTATTGCCTTGGTTTATTAAAATTTTTTAATTTTGTATTCAAGTGAAAGTTTTAGTGATGAAGAAAACAAATAAAGACTTATGAAAAGTTCTTCTTCTTGGTGTTATCTTTCCATCATTTTCTTTTCTTCATTTTCCATCATTTTATTTTCTGCATTAAAAACATCCTTTTGGTTGGTATTGTGTTTCGCAAATATGTAATGCGTTTCTAGAAGTGGTTTCTTCCACTCGAATAGCATATGTGGAAGTTAAGGGGCATCCTTAAAGATTTTGGAGCGTTTGATAAATGCATATCGTCATATAAAATGCAAAAGTGCCTATCATCAATTTTTAAACATTTTCAGTCATAGTATCATTAATTCAGACTTTATTAATGATACTACCCAGAAAAAAATCATTTTTATATTCCCAATAGTTTCCTTTTTATTAATTTACCTATCTTTCCTGAAACATTTTTAAAAATTATGATAGGCCGCCGCTTTTATCTAATTAGTGGTCCAATAGATTTAATTTCGTCGCAATTTATTCCAATCCTTTCTTAAAATTATTAGGAGCTCTGCTCCTATGAAATCCTTTTTCCAGGCTTGGTTTACTTTCAAGCCGCTGAATTAATTCCTAAAATTCTTTTTTTGTTGTTATTTTAATTTTTTTTTTTATTTTAAATACTTTTTCAAATAAATAACCGTGACAGCTAAAAATTTCTATCGAGTCGTTGCCGAAAATTGTGTCGACAAAAACAGAGCCAATCTAACACAATGTTGTCTTAAAGTCGCCTACTAAAATGCGAAGCAGCTGTCAATTGTTATCGAAGTCCGTCAATATTGACAACGGCAATGCCATTATTGCACCGTCGACGTCACTTGTGGCTACGTTGACATTCGCAATAAGGGTGAATAATTATTTATAGTGTCAGGTAATAAATATGTATTATTGTGAACAATCCAATTAAGTAAAATTCACAATAGCGCTATTTTTATCGAATGTGCGTCATAATCAGGGTTGCCATAATATTTATTTTAAAAGTTGTAAATTTAGAAGAAATAACTGATTTTCATGTGAAAAAGCTGCACATAAAAAATTTTAAGGATTTATTTTATTTTTATTTTTTGGGTTAACGTAAAGTTAACATACTGCTTAATTTTGATTTAAAAAAATTTGGAGAATCTAACCAGAAAATTGACTGGGGTCACGCTAATGTGTTGGATCATTATAACGAGATACAACGCTAAGGACCGGATGTAAAATAATGTCAAATTGGTACGTTGTACCATCTCGGAAGCGTCATCGGCAACAGTTAGGAAAATATGGATCTCCAAATTTATAAATGTTTTAATTAATTGAAAAGGCAGTGCTTGAGTTGCATTATGGGATATTTCGCTTAAAAAATTACTAATATTATACAGGGAAATAGGTTTTTTCCGAATCAACCTAAAAACGTAAGGGGAGCAAAATTCAATAAATAAAGTAATTACAATTTTTGCTTCTGTTTTATTTGAAGTGTACAATAATTTATTTATTTAATGCACTTTCTTCGCCAAAAGAAAGTGTTGTTTTTTCTGTGAATTACTAAAATTTCGCTAAGAGTTCTGAAAAAATTGTATGGCTTTAAAAAGTTAACAGCTGTGTTTACAAGTTCACCTGCAGTGAATTCGCCTTGGGGTCTACCGTTTGATTTGGTATATGTTTTGTCGAGATTTATCTCATATTTTTTCTATAAGAGACCGAACTATTTCAATGAAGAAAGTATACAACTTGTTTTTTTACTAAGACAATGTGAATTAATATTAATACAGGACGTGTTAAGAGCACAGTATCTTTTTTACGTATAAACTCAACTTGCAAACAATAATAGCAAACTCCATATAGAAAAACACAACCTTCGTAGACCTAAATGTATGTGAATTCTCTCTTGCTATTTGAAAAAGTACTACATAGTAAACCTTGGCACTGTTATGTTAAACAAAATGGGTAAAAAACTATGGCTTCAGAAATTGGAATTAAAATAGCAAAATTAAAACTGTTGATTAAAAAACGTAGTATGTAATAAGTAACTAGTTATAGTTTAGTATTAATGGTTTGGTAAGAAAAAAGGAACCACAACTGAAATAAAGCTAAAAACTAAAATTGTTAATGTATAGTAAACTTAAAAAAACTTACATGATTGTAAAAAACTTATTTTTTTGACAAAAAACTCGAAAACTTTTCATCACTTAAAAAACTGCTAAAATCAGTGAAAACTGCACATTTGGCAACGCTGGTCATAATACCAAATGAAAATTCGTTCGATCAGTTAATTCGATCACAATCGAATGCTGCCCATAATAGGCAGCCTTACATCAATTTGGCGAAATAGGTCAGAAAAGATCTGACAATCAGCATTGTCAACTCAGTGCTTTTCGCGCCGTTTTTAGTGCTTTTTCAACTTTTCGACGCGAAAAATTTTGGAGTTAGTGCTCGGTGCTTTTTTAGTCTAATTTTTGGTGCTTTTATTTTTTGACGGTGGCACTAAGCCCAAAATTCAAAAATTAATATCTTTATCTAAAAAATGTTTTTCAAGTGTAAAATTCTATGCTAATGCAACTATTTCCTGAACACGTTTTTTGCAGTCTTGCAGATGAATGAAAAAATTGATTCAAGCAATGGTCGAACCCCATTAAAACAAATTTTTGTACGTATTTCGTTTGCTTGGCACTTCAGATTTCAAAAACTTTCCGTTTTCACGAAATTTGACATACATAAATATATGTATATTCTGCTCTTACGTGCGCATCACGTGGCGTAAGAACTACCCCGATACTTCTCATGGTTTCTTTTTATAGCGGTCTAAACTTGGGTATCTCGGCCATTCTTTGAGAAATGTTCGTCATATTCAAGATTGAATAACTTTAGAGCGTTTCTTCATATATTAATAAATTTGGCCTCAGTCGAAACGTTTCAGTCTCCTCCTAATAAATATTGATTAAAAATTACATAGCTTCCTGCTAGGAAGTCCTCTAAAATGCCAAAGTATCCTGAAAAAGGTGTTTGCAATTTTTTTTATTCTTTAACCGACACCAAAAAGAAGGAGGTTATGAATTCGTGTATTTTTTATGTTTGTAATAGCATAACTCTGTCATTTGTGAACAGATTTTCCTTTTTTGTTTGAAAGGGCTTGCTTGCTGTTTGGTTCAACATGTTATTTTTTGGCAAATCGGTGAGGAAATTCTCTCCCCTCAATCAAAACTCTGCATTTTTGTTGCATATTTTTTTCCAAAAATTGGTGGGAAAATTTTGCTCCACCAAGCATAAATCTGTTATATGTGAACCGATTTTCAAAATTCCTTTTTCGAAAATCTGGAGGGCATTATCCCCTCGCCCGGAAATATTTATTATCTCGTAATCCTCTATTTATGAACCAATTTTCAATATTTTTTTCTCGTTTCAAATGAATTGCTTGCAGTTTGATCCCATAGAAGTGAAAATCGGGCGGACAAAGTGGTAGCCCGATATATTAATTATTACATAACTCCGACATTACTTGAGATTTTCAAAATTTTTTTTTGAAAGGGCATGAAAGGTTTGGTACTATGAAAACTTGCGGGCGGACACCCCATTTGTAGACAAGCACACCATTTGATCTAACACAAAATCGCGTTGTTTTTGCACATAAGATCTTTGTACATAAGATTTTTGTACATAAGATCTTTGCATTGAAGTCGGATTTTTTTTGACATATGTAATTATAGTTATTACAAAGCTAACTACAACTGACAGGTCTTTATTGTACAAAGTCTTTAAGTAGGAATGATAACAGATTCAAAAGTTACAGATGTTTGTTTATGATAACCCGCTCATTTCTATGAAAACTCTGTAGCAATAACTATGATGATCATATATAATGAAATAATATCAGATATAATATATGAAGCTTTAAAAATAGAAAACTACAAAAAAGTCTGAAAATGTTTTGCTTTTAGTGAATTTAAGTTTTCTAAGACGATTCGTTTTAAATCGGTTCGATTTGCAGAACAGGCAGACAGGGTGACCGTTGAAAATGTTTAAAAAGTGGCACAAAAAGGGGATTTTGAGGAAAAAAGTGGCATCAAAAAGGGGATTCTTTCAAAAAAAGTGGCAACTTTTTTGAAAAGGGAATAATTGAACCAAATTCTAATATTTAATGAATTTCTAGGGCATATAATGCTTTTGAAATAAAATGAATCAATTTTGATGTTTTTTCGTTAAAAAAACTGACTGCTTTTTATATAAATCTTAGACAAACAATGCAAACAATCCTTGTTTGTATAAAATTTATGTGAAAGGCACTCACATTTTTTTTTCGCAATTTCCATAAAAAAATTTTTACTCAAGTCGCTTGTTTGCATATGGAAACAGCACATTAGTAAAGTGTCCGCTGAGTATACTGAGAGGAGAAAATCGTTAAGACCGGCCGAAGGCCGCTTTTCAATATACCAAGAAGAAAAAATACTTAAGTCCGGCCGAAGGCCAACTACGCAAAGAATATTTTGTAGTAAAATAAAATTTCTTAACAATTTTAATTAATTTCCAAATATTTCTTTGAATCGACGATGTCGATTGGACATATTTTAAGCTTTGTTGACGCTATTGGCAAATTGTTCTTGATTTTATTTCACTTTTTAAAATGCAATAACGTCAATTAATCTTTTATTACTTGACACGGATTGCAGAAGTAAAAAGTGAATAGTCAAAAACATGTACATATATTTGAATTTGTTTTCATTTTTAAAAGTGTGGGCATTATGACACATTTCAAAGTGTCATAATGGTCATAATAATATTGTCATAAGGTCCATGGTACTATTAAAAGTGTCACAATGTCCATGGATGTTTGGCAGTGAAATAATGTCTTTGGACATTATGTCACTGGATATTGTGACATGGCACCAAAATTTGCATGAAAATAATTTTAAAAATATTTAAAACTGCGTGATTTTCATAAAAATTTTTAACAAGACGTTCTTGTTCGTGTTAGTGAATCCGGGTGTTATTTTTAATAATTTTAATACAATAATGAATATCTATAGATCTAAACTCTTAAACTATTTCAAAATAGTTTTAGTCATAAGACTTTACATGATAGACTCAACAAATTTTTGTCTTGAGATTTTTTTTTATAAAAACAGTTTCGTGCCACAAAAGCTTATTTTAAAACAAGAAGCATCATTCCATAAAAAGGGGCATAATATTACAAAAGGTGGCAGATTTAAGTCATTTTAAAAAAGGGGCAATGCAGTTTAGTCACAAAACGGTCACGCTGCAGGCAGATATATAACAAGTTTCTTAATTAAAACTAAAAAAATTAAATTCAGTGCTTTTGAAATTCTAAAAGTTGACAGACAACACACACCCTGCAGAAGAAAAATCATAATTTTCAATAAAAAAAATCCTCATTTGGGTCCCAAATTTTGGGGGAACAACTCATCAAATATATGATAAAATAAATCACCACTTCTGGCAACGCTGAGTTCAATCTAATGAAATTGATTATCAAATTCGCCCTCTCGGGCATGCAAAAATTGCCGTAGTGGACGATATTTCACGTCCCCATGGCGGGGTATTGGTTAAAGTTTTCAACTAGCAATAATCGCACCTCAGCAGAACTTCATTGGTTACGATATCGCCTCTGCGCAAAGCTAATTATACGTGGTATAGGACACACTATTGATACAGTCTTAAACATGAAGTGAATGAGAATTCATTGACGAATCATCAATTCAAAAAAAAAGCGGTGCCAGACGTTGCGACGATTTTGCGTCATTTTGGCGATTTTATGCAGAATAATATGTTGTTATTAGTAGAGATGTGCGCGTGAGTGATATTTAGCTCTAAAGAGCATATTTTATCACGCACCACAATTTTTTCAAAATCTCACTATCGCGCACGCTACCAAACATGATAATTTTATGCACGCACATGAAGCATAATATTTTCACGATCAGGGCTTAGCGCACTCCGAAATATGTAAGAAAGAAATTTTAAAAAGTGTAATTGAAAAAATGCTTTTAGTTCTGAATTACCCCTGAATTTCTGTGGTGTTTATACAAACTCATCAGTAGACCTTCAACCATACATTATCAGGCATGTTCTGTATTCCATGCGCAATAAAAGTGTACGGAATTGTCATACCGTTGTTGTTATAAATAATAATTTTCAAAAACAATGCTTTGATAATTCCGTACTTTTTAATTCCGCATGGAATACAGAGCATATCCGTATATTTAAAAAGTTTCCCACAACAAAAAAATTTTTTTAAAAATTAATTGGAGGAATATATCAAATAAATTTGCGCATATTCAGCAATCATAACCGAAGTCGGAACTAATAAAACAGAAATTAGGAAATAGTTCATAAATAGTTACATATCTTATTCACAATTCATAACTAGCGCAGCAAATGCTATTAGTTGGTAAAAGAAATACAATATAGAGACAGTAAAATGTCGATAATATTTTGAACGATATATACTGTAATTAACTAAAAAGCCTATGAGCCTATTGAAAAACAAGTTTTGTTCTGTAAAAAAATCATGCAAATTGTAAAAAAAAATTTTTTTTTGTTATATATTGCATATAAATCAATTAAAATAAGGGCCTCTAAAAATAAAGTTATTCAATAAAATTTTGTTGACCGAAAACACATCTCTAGCTTATTTCCGTTTTTGTATGAATGTGTTTTGGACGCACTAGAAATGGACGCAATCAGCTGTTCTTTGAATGCGTTAGTTAGCTGGTATTTAGCTACAGCTTTGCCCATAATTAAGTGCAAACTTTTCGTGGTGAAAGTAACCAATTGTGAATAGCTTAAATAGGTACTTAACAAACTTAACACTTATTGATGATTTCTGAATATGCGCCATTGTAATTAACTACACAGTGCAACAGTGCAGAAAATACACGGACTTGGCAGTAAAGGTTCTATTCTACTATCAAAGGGTAGTAAAACCCTATAATCAGTTTGGCTAATTTGGAGACCAATTTTTTTATGGGCCTCCAAAATTTCTGCAAATCAGCCAACAGCTCATTCAAACTTGGTGATACCGCTTAACTAGATATAGCAATAATATAGCTAAAAGTTTGCTTAACATATTTTATTAACTTTTTATGCCAAAATAATCTTTTCGTGCACTTTTTTTAAATTATATAGGAACAAAATAATTATTTTTACTATTTCCAGAATAACTTCAGAGAAAAAAAATTTTTTTTCTAATTTTTTCAAAAAAAGTGATCGACAAAATAATTTTTTTGCATAAAATGGTAATGAAATCTGTTAAGCGGACTCTTAGCGACATTATTGCTACATCTAGTTAAGCGGTATCATAAGGTTTGAGTTAGTTGTTGGCCAAATACTGCTAAGACCTTTTTTGAGGGCCTACTGATTTTCAGAAACTTTGGGTGTCCATAAAAAGAAATGGTCATCAAATTCGCCAAACTGAGTAAAGGGTTTTACTACCCTGTGTTAGTACAATCGAGCCTGTAGTTTCTAGTCCGTGTGTTTTTCCAAAAGCCGTCATTTGTCGCATAGTGCGATTAATCTGGGTTGTTCTGTGTTTCATTCGAAATATAAGTAATGTGAATTTTCATCCCATTTGTATTACAAAAAATATATTTATAACAACAATGCCAGGGGAATTCTTAATATATTCATGTTCAACAGGAAAAATTTTCTTGAAGGAAATGTAGAAACTCGACGATCTGGAAGCTCCAAAATGTTGCATCTACTAAAAACTTTATCTTGTCTTTTAACGATACACGTACAATTAAGTCCACGTAAAATGACTTTACGCAAGGAAAATATTAATCTCTAATATATAATAAAAATTGGCCAATTGAGAATAGCAGTTATAGAAAATATAAAAAAAATACAATATATAATACATATATTTTTATCAATTGCTGAAACTTTTAAAAAATCAACTAAATATTAATAAAAACCCCTTATCTCTGAAAATAATACTATTTTTGTACTTTATCGAATTTAAAAATATTCTCGTCTAGAGTATTCTGCTGTATATAATAGCACGGATAGCAAATATTTTAATATTTTATTAATTTCTTCTGACTTTATTAACTTTATACTATTTATATTAATGAAATCAATAAAAAGTTTTATATCTTCGAATTTTGCGAATGACCTAGTAGGTCACAGCAGTTGCATTTAAAACATATTTATTTTTTAAGAAAAATCATTTTGTTTTAAATAGTAAATAGCCTTCTTACGATCATTCTGAGCTGAAATCGTATTCTTTCGTATCTACCCATTCTTAAACGACTTTAAGCTTTAGGAGTCGCAGCATTTTCTTAAGTAATAATACATAGCACTTACTGGAATTTACTTATCGACAGAGAAAAAAAATGGGTGATTACAACTGTATAAAAAACATATTTTGAAAAAATGAGACTTGGTGAAATTTCCTTCCCACCTACAGATATAACGATTTTCTTTTAAATCTTAAATCTTTTGACAATATTGCTATCAAATTAGACGGTTTTCGGAAAAAGTCTGGCACCTCCATTACACATAATTTAATAATATACGCTTACAGAGTTGCCGCTTCTATTAATATTTTTTTCTTGGTGTTAAATTTATATGTACAATATATGTATGTACATATAAGAAACGTTATAAAAATTTTATTCAATAAACAACAATTTAACAATAATAGTTTCAACTTTTAATTTTACAAATGTTTTAAATTTATTTTTCTCTTTACCGTCTTGATAAGAAAATATAAAAAATTTTTGCTTTTACACATACGTTTTTGATAAAAAAAAATTTATTCCAAGCTCATCGGTAATATACATTTAAATATACATACATATGTATATATGTGTAATGTAGAAATGTGAATTTTTTTGATTTTGGTTACTTGATTTTGCAATTAAAATATATAAGTTGTTTATTGTGATCTTAAATTTTTATTTAATATTGGAAATTTGTTTACATACTATGTTTAAGTTCATTAATTTAATTTTATTTCACTCAAATACCTTATCATTTTACCGTACGCCGAACATAGCTTTTAGCAGAACCTGAGCATTCGGTCGGACAATACAAATATATGATTTTTCCTAACACTTTGTTTCGGAGTTACGATGTTCAAAAATTTTTTTAATTGGTCATAACTTTCTTAATGTGAAACCTACATACATATATTCATTAAATCAAAGTGCATTAAAATGTATTTGGTCGAAAAAGATATGAAGTCATAATATGAGCAAAATTGAATGTGGAGTATATTTGCTATTTTCAACAAAAATTATAATAAAATATAAATAGGTTGTTACTCTTTGGATTACAAAATTATATACACTAAATTGTCTTTTATACCGAAATGAAAAAATAATTTCCTATCCCTGATGAATATTAACTAGTTCCAACACACTTTAGAGGGCCCTTAAAAATTAACGTTGACATTTTTAAGAGGACTCCAATTTTTTCAACAACCGTTAGACTATTTTGAAAAAAGTATATGAGTATATGTTTTAAATTTTTATTTACTTTTTATTCATGATTTATATATTTTTGATCAGTCTTGCAATGATCTTTCATTTGATATCTCTTTCGTGTACAGTTTCTTCGAACGAAAAAGCCAAATATCTTCGAAAAACTACAATGTACAAATTTTTTTAAATATGGTCCAGCTGACTAACGATTATCGCAAAACAAGAAATATATCGTGAGCGTTCTTAGAAAAAGCTAAATTAAATTTTTATGGGGTGAGTTCATGTTTTTTCTGAAATATTGTAATATACATATATTGCAGTTACTACCGGCTTAAAATATTTTTAGCTTCGCGGTTACACATAAAAGTAAATACACTCATACTTCTTCACTTTCCACGCATCATTCAACGATATTTTTAAGAAAAAACATTTTGCACTTTCTGAAAGTAAAATGATAAAGCGGTAAACACTGTTGTCCAGCAAAGACTTATACAAATTTACGGGATTGTGAAAAAATAATAATTGTAAATTTAACTTATTTTACAATTTATAAAAATTTACAATGTTTTTCTTTAAATATATGTAGATAAAGACCCAAATCGGTGTCTTTTTAAAAAAAAAAAATAATTATAATAACAACACATTTCCAACTATTATTGCCCTATAAATTTGTGTATTCGTTATTCCTGGAACTCTAATTATAGAAGTATAGGAGTTCTTGTAACTCTTCGCTTAAACATTTTTCAAAATGAACTTTCACTTTCTTACGTAAACAGACAAGAAACGAAAGCAGTCTATGTCGTTGAAATTATTCAGGGGTCAGTCACAAAAGTAAAAGCACAAGCATTGTTTTTGCCTTTAAAAGTTGCCAGCAGTCGCAGTTGAAAGAACAGAAATTCTTTTCTGTATCTTCAGTAGATTTTTGTATGTTTTTGTAACGTGTTTATTGTTATTTTTGTACGCAAGACAAGAAGCAAAAACAAAAAGCACTAGATTGCGACTGCTAACAACTTCTAACAGCAACAGTTTTTGCTCCTTCCACTGTAACTGTTTGCGACTTGCAAAATCATATAGACTGCTTCTGCTTTTAATTACGAAACTAACCAAAAGCAAAAGGAAAACAAAATCAAAATTTTTAAATCTTCGACTGTTGAAAGTGCTGCGCCATGTTCATAAATCGTTTTCTGATTTTGCTTTGACTAAAACTGCCGTATTTTTCAAAAGCATAAGCAGAAGCAAAATAAAATTAAATAAAAATCATTGCAGTTTTTAAACACTCAATTTTTATTTATAATACGTAAACAGAAGTTTTAAAAAAGTACTAACTTTAACTTAGCATTTACACGTGAAAGTAAATGTAAGAAAGTTATTATAATTTTTAGGATTGTGAGAAAATAAAATTAGTTAATTTTACTTATTTTATACCTGAATGAAAAGAGTTGATATATTTTTCGTTATATACACACAAAGAAGACTATTAATGTGCTGTATAACACTAATCTCATTAAAAAATTAGCAATAAAAATTATTTGTGACTATTCCCTATAAACTTGTGTATGTGGTATTCTTAGTAACTCTAGTTCTACTGCCATAATTATAGAAATATTTGTAACTCTTCGCTTCGGTGACATTTTTAAAAAGAACTTTCACTTTCCTGTATAAACGAACAAGAAATTTGTCTGTGTCATTGCAATTTTTATTTATAATACGTATACAAAACTTTTATGAAAGTACTTTCATGTGTAAATGTTGCGTAAACTACCGATGAAAACAACCATTGGGAGAAAGAAACAACTCGTGTATTATTTTAAAAATCAACATACTGGCAACGCAGATTATTTTCTCAAGAACAGAATTGTTATGAATCAAACAAACGCAAACATAAAAAACCCACACACAAAAGAAACTACCCAAACAAGCAACTAAAAGCACAATCATACTAACAGTTAACGGTATAATAGCAGTATTGTGTAAAGTGGAGTAAACTGGCTCGTTGGTCTAGGGGTATGATTTCCGCTTAGGGTGCGGGAGGTCCCGGGTTCAAATCCCGGACGAGCCCAAGTGGAATAAAGTTTTTTTGTTTTTAAATTATTTTATGTTTATTATTTTCTAATTTTGTTGCAGTACTTTGCTTTTATATAAGGGGACCAGATTTCGAAAAAATTGTAAAAAGTTTATTTAAATTAAATGTCTACATATTTTACAGAAAAAATTACATTCACATATATACATGTATGTATGTACATATGTATAAGTAGTTTAAAAAAAAATTACAAATAGAAAACTTTACATTAACTTATAAATACGTAAAATTAGTTAAAAGAAATAACGAACTGAAAAATGTATTATTAAATATTTCTTATTGCAGTATGTAGGTACATACTAATTTCATTCCATAACTGATAAGTATGTACAGACAACCAACCGCACAAGTATGTACACTCAACAAACCAACCAACAATCCTTTGTAGAGACCTTATCTATGAACATAAAGTCCACCTTTAGATTCGTATTTTGTGTGCTCGTCGATAACTTCAACAATTTGAACGTGGTCAAATATCTGTACCTACTTTTTTTTTATCGTATCGCATGTAGACAGGGAGTCGAGTACAATTTTTGGCATGTCCAACACGTACGAAATACGCACGCCCAAAATTTTCAGAACACGAACACAACACGCACGAAATCAAATCCAAAAACAAAACACCAACATTTTTTATACTTATTTACATATTTTTGTTGAAAAACTGTGACTCAGGGCCTATTCACATATTACGTAACGCTATTTTCGAAGGTTTTATTCCACCCCCCCCCCCCCCCCCCCCTTCTCTTGTAACACTTTAAAAAAATTTTCAGTATAAAGTATCTGAACCGTAACAAATCTTTAACCCCCTCTTGGAGCGTTACGTATAAAGTATCTGAACCGTAACAAATCTTTAACCCCCTCTTGGAGCGTTACGTAATATGTGAATGGCCCATTATCAAGATTTTCGCTCAATAATCTTGTGCGGCAAGCTTCTGCATTCACACATATTAGAATCTGAAAATCTTTTCGTGTTTTTCCGTGTCAAGTTTGCTCAACACGACACGAACGAAATCAGATTCTCTGTCACGAACACTTTGTGTTGAGTCGTGCGTGTTTGTGTCACGAAAAAAAACACGACATGTGTCCATCTCTAGTTTGAAGTCGAGTTAAAAATCATATTCGTGCATAAAATAGGCTGCCCATTGTTGTACATATTTCGTTTACTATTTCAAAAAAAGTCTAATTGCTCTGGGTTTAAATAATGAATATTTTTAGGCAAATTGGTTTCGGAATGAGATGAAAAGCGGTGAATTTTTAAAATCTACGTGTGTTTCATTGGACTAATAACACTGGCCCGCAAAGAAAATGCCCTTTAAATAAAAATATGTTTTTATTTAATTTTTTTTTGCTACATATTACAGTAATTTTGACTTAGATGCACAATCAAATTTTCACGATTTTTTGCGCAGATAAGTCAAACATTTTGTTAGCTTAAATGTACTTAACTGCCTAAATGTGCACGTACACACAATCATTTAGTGTGTGCAGCTAACTTTTCTCCATGAAAATAATTTAAGACTGCCAGAAAATATTTTAAATGTGCAGGTATACAAAGTGCACCTAAAAAGGGATTTTGAAGCGTAATCACAGAAATATTTTGTGCAGTTAAGTCAAAATGCAGCTAAGATTGATTTTTTGTATGAAAATAATTTTCTAATGTCAAAAATTTAAGGCTTAAAAGTGCAGGTATAGAAAGTGCAATTAAAAAAACGAATTTCTATGGGATTTTAAGGAACAGTGACATCAGATAATCATTTTGTGCAGTTAAGTCAAAAGAGATTTTAAACAAAAGGCAGTTAAATCAAAACTACTGTATTTTTTTAATAGGCACGGCTAATATCTCCTTTATGTACATTAATATATTTCACTCTAACTCGAGAACTGTATGCCCGATTTCGAAAGCGACAAAATATGCATGAAAAAATTAACTTAAAATTTTTTTAAAAAAGTTTTTTAATACAAAAATTGGTATCGAAACAGTGTTTTTCCACGAATACACACAGACACTTAACAAAAAGTATTTTCATTCTAAATATCTTTCAAAGTCATTTTTAACTCTTAATTACTCACACTAAGAACATTGCATAACTGCTCGCAGTCTTAGGTCTCAGGTGACCCCAGACTTCTCATTGTTTTTAATATAAATACCTATAGTGGATAATTAACTCAGTAAAACATTTTTTATTTTTAATTTGTTTATTTAATTTATTATATATCAGGAAGCAAAATGAATTAATATCTAATTATACAAAAATTAAACAATGTTAAAATAACTTCAGATATCAACATTTTATTCTCAAGGTGAGACGAAAGTTTTATATGTTGGTTCTTTTTAGTAACTTTCGGGATCTCTGACATTAAACTGTTGACAACTGACCGCTTCACACAAAGTTTGTAGATTTTTTGCATTTTGCATCCAACTCCATTTCAATTTTCTTTATTCAAAAAAACTTGCGTAATTACTCGCATGGGGTCACAGCTTAAGAGAGCAGCGCTACCAAGGGCACGATACGTTTTGGAACACGGCATGTACCTGCTTCTTTTTTAACAATAAAGTGCTTTGACCCCATGCGAGTAATTAAGGGTTAAGTGTGTATGTATGTAGAACTTTACTTTCCCTTTTAACGGCATTCGACTAGCTATAAAAATTAACATATTCGGCAACAATTTCTCTTCATGGTCTTAAAGTATAGGTACATAGGTATATGATTATTTTTAATGATCAATTCATATACCAACATCCATTAGATTACATTACATTCAACGCGTTGCAAGACATAATTTTCAGCTAAATTTATATAAAATCTTTTGTATATAGAGGAGAACAAAAGAGTTTGAATAGCCTGGTTAAATAACTAAAAGCCTGCTGACTGTCTCACTGACTGGATATTTGTATGTACATACATATGTAATGATACATGACTGTTGTGTGGACCGCATATCCAGTCATAAAACCAATGTCGCCCTATAAGCTCTTTTACTAAGTAAAGTTTCAATTCTAAAGAGAAATAGGAATAGTTGGATTTTATTAAATTCGAATTTTTAACATGCATGTGGCAACGTAATCAATTTGGCGCCCAATAAAACATTCATAAGCTTTAAAGTACAAATGGTGTTTTTTGTAGCACTGATTTTCTCTGGTTTAAATGCTGCTGCTGATAACGCTGTCAACAATGCTGCAGATATTGTTATTGTGTTTTTTTCAATTCCTATCATATATGTATACATACTAAACGACACCAACACATATCAATAAACAATTTTTAAAGTCCATAGTCCAGGCTTAAATGAATATCCATTATCATCGGTATGTGGTGTACATGTAGAATATCCGACCGTACGACGAGATTTTATTTTAAAGGTATCACCAGTATGTACCACCAACGAACACACACACCGCTTCACATGCCATTACTTTTGTAATAACTGGGAAAGAAGCAGAGAGGTAAACATATTTAGAAGTCAACAGAGCAGCATTAAATGTTTGTTGGTTGGTGGAGCTTGAATGCCTGTTGAAATATTCAAACAGGAATAATGGTTTGTTAATGCCTTAAAGCTTTTGTATTAAGCGCTGCAAATTGCAAATTTTCGTACTCAATTTTAGTGGCATTTTAATGTTAATTCACTCTCCAAATAAGCTTACACACGCAAACATTATCTCATACGCACACATGCACGCACATACATATATACAAACATTCTTTAACATAAACTTGCTAAGTGTTTCTTTTTGGCCCCCCGAAAAAGTTGTTTTAACCAAGCAGTCGGATTTTGTAGGCTGCTTGGTATCAGCTTATAATGAGGTTAGAATTTGGGGCTTTTACAAATGTGAACTTTCAACACAAGTGATTAAGATTGTTTGCCTGAGAAAATGGAATTAGTTTCTAAAAGCATTAAAGTATACTTACATACTTACATAGGCAAATAAGCAGAGGTAATAAGTAGCGATGCATCGATACGCCTTTTGGCCGATACGATACCGATACACAAAAAAGGTATCGCTGATACCGACACCGATGCGCTTACTAAATTTAAGGTAAATTAAACAAAACACAAGTTGAGTTATTTCTTTCATTATAAAATACCTATTACATACAGTGAAATAGATTATTAGTAGGTAGGTACTTAAAATCAATATGATTGGTTTGCACAAAACCTGCAGTAGAAAATATTTGAAATTTCCTTATTATTATTTTCGTGTTTAGCACATCCTAGTTAACCTAAAAAATGTATTGGAAAATTTTAGCTTTCCAAAAATTAAAATATGAAAAGGAGTGTTATGGATAATTTTAAAGAAATTTTTTTAATTGTCTTACTTAAATTCAAAGAAATTTTATTATTCAGGCTCAATTTAAGTTTACAATTTGACATGTAAACCGTAGACTTAAGGTACGGTCACATTGGGGAAAATTTGACGAAAAACGTCAAATCGTAATCTGACCATAAAATATTTATTAGAGGCAAACAGCAAAACAGCTGATTATTGACAACAAAAAATTATTTGCTAAAGTGTGACCACTCACAGGCAAATATTTTCCACATTTTTGAGAAAACAATTATTAGTTCTTGCAAATTTTTTTGTAAGATCAAACAGTAGTAAACAACAGCTGTTGGCATGTGTTGTCATCTAGTAAAAGTAATAACTGCATTATGAAGCAAAATCACATCATGTTAATAAATTATATGTTACTAGCAGTACTTCTTTTAATAAAGAACATTTTGCACAAAATGCCTTTTTCAAAACGCACTATTTTCAAAAAGTAACTTTAGCAAGAAGTACTTTTTAAAAAATTTCGTTTTTCATTATGTACCTTTTAAGAAAAATACATTGCTCAAAAGCACTTTTCCAAAATTTACCTTTTTCAAAAAGTAACTTTTTGAAAAAAGCACCTTTTAAAAATATACCTTGTTAAAGAAGTATCTTTTTAACAAAGTATCTGTTTAAAATGTTACCTCTCAGAAGAAGTGCCTTTTTAAAAAAGAACCTTAAAAAACCTTTTTAAAAAAGTACTTAAAAGAAACACCTATAAAAAAAAACTACATTTTTTAAAAAAGTACATATCTATTAAATAAAAGTACATTTAAAAAAAGTACATTAAAAAAATAAGTACACTTTTAAAAAAAAGTACCTTTTTAAAAAAAGTACCTTTAAAAAAAGTACCTTTTGAAAAAAGTACCTTTTAAAAAAAGTACCTTTTTAAGAAAAGTACCTATTTAAAAAAATTTGCTTATGAAGAGAAGTACAAAAAAAAATACATACATTTTCAAAAAAGTACTTACCTTTTTAATAAAAGTACCTTTTGAAGAGAAGTACATTTTAAAAAAAGTACATAACTTTTAGAAAAAGTACTTATCTTTTTTAATAAAAGTGCCTTTTTAAAAAAAGTACCATTTTAAACAAAGCACCTTTTTAAAAAAGTAAATTTTTTAATAAAGTACATTTTTAAAGAAGTACACTTTTAAAAAAAGTACTCTTTCAAAACCCCATTTACAAAGTTCCTTTTGAATAGAAGTACCTTTTTAAAAAAGTACATATTTAAAAAAAGCGAATGTTAAAAAAAGTACGTTTTTGAAAAAATAACATTTAAAAGGTACCTTTTTTGAAAAAGTAATTTCTTAAAAAGGTAGTTTAATTTAAAAGTAATGTTTTAAAAAGGTACTTTTTTTAAAAACGTACTTGTTTTTAAAACGTACTTTTTTTAAAAACGTATTTTTTTTAAAAACGTAGTTTTTTAAAACGTACTTTTTAAAAAAAAGTACTTATTAGAAAAGTAAGTTTTCAGAAAAAGTACATTTAAAAAAAGTACCTTTTTAAAAAAGTACCTTTAATAAAAAATTCCTTTAAAAAAAAGTAGCATTAAAAAAAGTACCCTGGTAAAGAAGTTTTAAAAAGGTAAATTAAAAAAAAGTTCCTTAAAAAAGTAATTGGCGTTCAAGTTGAGTCTGGAGCTTGAGTGTCTTTGAAGTCTTACGTATATGTAATTGAATTCTATGTCATATAGAACATTTTAGCCCGCCATATCGCCGTTGAAGGGGATCTTTTTGCCCCTTTCTTAAGAACGGCACACAATTTTCAATGCAACGAAGAGTTAGTTATAGGGTTAATATGTTTGTGAGCAACTTTATTTGGACAGGTGTCTAGATAGTGAACATGTAATTATTACATATATAAAAAATTAATTTCCATGCCCATTATTTACAAAATTGTATTTATTTATATAATTTTTGTACATAATAAATTTATAAATTAATTAATTTTTTCTATTTTCAGTCATGTTGTCAGCTATTATCATCTAGTATCTTGAATGGTGAGTTTAATAATTTATTACCAAAAAATTTTCTTTAAAGATTTCCTTGAGACAAAAATATATATTGATTAAATATTATTTTTAATTAACTGCTAAAAATTTTGCGTTATTAACGCTTTTCGTTCCCTCACCTTTTTCGTTCGCAATGACTAAATGAAAATTTCATGTTTTACAGCCCTCCCTTGTCATTATCGTCATCCATGTTTTCGAGAAACGTGATTTTTTTTCTTGTCATTACTTTGGAATGAACACACGTCGCAGCTAAATTTATGCATGTGTTCCGCTAAGTGACATTTTTAACATGAACATGGTACGAGCTACAAAAATTAAAACGTATAAAGAAACAAACATTAAATTACCATTAACAATTTAATTTAAAAATTTTTTTTAAGTTTTACAAAATACTCCAAAAATTTTATTAGCAAGAAAAAAAGGCAATAAAAATGAAAAACTGTTAATGATAAAAATATAATAAACATGTACAAATATATATACACCTTGCCAGCACGCATAATAATAACTCGGAGTTTATTTTAATGAGCGACATGTATGTGAATATATTGATTCTATAAGCTTAAACTGAAGTATATTCGGTGTGGGATTTTTTAAAGGTCTAAGGAACTTTTTTTTAATTTCTTGGGAAATAGTAAGACAAGACAAAAAAACAAGGAATATGTATATTTTAATCAGTTTCTGGATCTGTTTTTGAGTTCCCACAGTCAAAATGGCAGGTACTGGGGTGTTATTATATATTTTGATTCGAAAGAAAACATTTTCGAAATACAATGTATAAGGTATACAAATACGAATGATTTTATTTTCGAATCGAAACATATTATATCGCCGTTTCACACCGTTTTTTGAAAACGGAGCTCTCATGACATATCGACGTATTGAGTTATTAGGAAGCTATTCGCACTATTTGATGATGTCCGTATGGATACATACATTTGTATGTATGTGTGTGCATGTATATAACACCCTCATAAATTTTGAACATCTTAGCCAATCGTAATTAAATTATCGCCATTCGTAAGATTTTGGCCAAACTTAGATATCACGTGAATATAAACCGATTCGACTTGATAGATTTCAAGAATTTTTGAAAATAAAATTTTAAAAGACAAATTTGTTTTATATATATTTTAAGCCACCGATCGAATTCAAATTCTTATTAGCACTTAACCTTAAAAAAGTAGCTCGACTGTTGAATACTTCATTAAAATCGATTGATTCGTTCGAAAGATATTGTTAACGAAAAATTTTTCATTTTCCCCTATCAAAATATGGGAGTTACTGATTATACTCCGATTTCCGAAAATTGAGTTTTCATCAGATCTTAAGCTGATCGGAATAAATTTTCGGCTTTTTAGATAGTTTAACCTCACTTTACACCATATGAATATATATCGATTCGACTGAGTAGATTTAGAGAATTCTCGATCGAGCCCAAAATGTGGTCGGCCCTTAACCTTAAAAAAACAGCTTCAATTTCAGTAAATTTCATTAAATTCGATGTAGAAAATTATCGAAAAAATTCTTACATAGTAATTATGTCCTTAAAAAATTTGTTTTCAAATCAATTTGCCCGATAAAGACCGTATGGCTGTATGTACACTGAAAAAAAATCCATGCAACATATGCACGAAACGAAGTATTTCGTAATATCGCAGCATGGAAATCTTTCGTAAACTACATATGCGAAATGTACGAAAATTATTAAAAAATAAAAGTAAAAAAAAGTTTGGCTCAACCAGAGTACGAACTCACATTCTTAATATTTTAAACCAAGTACTCTACCCACTGAGCCAGTTTCTATTTGCCTGAAAAATATGTGAATTAAAACAATGAAAATAGTCCATACAACATTTTACGAAAAAACTTTCGTTGTTACTTTTTTTTGTAGAATATACAAAACTTTCGTACATATTACAAAAAAAAGTTTAGGCAATAATTCTATATATTTTTATTGCAAATATATTCTTAGCAAGGAAAAATTTTTACGAAAGGCTTTCGTTACTTGAAATTAAATTATAACATTGAATTAAATTATAAAATTATTGGAAACATTTTTTTTCGTAATATGGACGAAAGTTTTGTATATTCTAGAAAAAAAAAGTAACTACGAAAGTTTGAACGGTAAGCCGATCGCAGTAAAATTTTAGCCGTTCTCAAGATTTTGTCTTAAGTAGGAAATCGTGAGAATATGCTCGCTTTCGGCAATATTCGAAAATAAAGTATTAGAATTTTTTTGTTAATAAATCTTAAGCTACCGGTGCTGATTTCATTTAAAACGATTGATTCGCTCGAAAGATTTTGTTGTCGACAATTTTCGAACAATTCGTTTTTTTTATTACTCCCTGTCAAATTGATTTTATTGGTTCTGTAATTTTTCCAATCTTTGAAAACAGGTTCGAATGTCGCAAATTTTATTAAATCAGTTAATTATTTCGATTATTATCGTTGACGAAGCTTTCCAAAAAACAGCGCTTGTTTTAAAAATCCGAACTTTTTGTTGCGAACTCGTCGTTTGGAATTTTAAAATTTCATCAAATGCCTTAAATATAATATACAAACATATATACATCAGGGTGTTGGTGCGGAAGATATCTTTAAATACTCCAAAAATCTTTGTTATATACGTTAGATCAGATTCGGATTTGAAAAATGGTGGCAATTGTCGTAAATGTCATCGAAATCGATTAAATGGTTAGAGTGATATCTATATAAAAAATTTTAAAAATATTTTTTTAACCAGATGAACGGTTGACCTTGCCATATTTTTTATATAGAAAATGATCGTTCTATTTTCAATTGCTAGCACAAATAAAATGCATTACTTTTAAGATCTGTTTCAAATTTATTCAACATCTTGATATTGTTGTTCTAAACGATGGTTAGTTAACTTTAGAGCTTTGAAAATCTCATACATATTTTGCAAATAAATTTTGTATGAAAATTTAAATGTTAGAAGAAGAAGAAAAAAACAAAAATTAAAAATATTTAGTACCAAACACAATAAAATAAATGTTTTTATGTACAAAATCCGATTTAAGCACTTAAACACGTACGTACCACAAACTAGTGCTGAAACCCCAAACTCCTTTTTGTTGGCCTAGTAGTATGGCAGCAGTTACGGTAGGTAGCAGCTTCGTTTGCATACGAATACACTTTGATTCATACAACCAACCAACCAACCAACCACTTTCTAACAAAAGAAATGGAAAATAATTTGAAGAATTTGAAGAAGGAAAGGCAGGCAGGATTTCTACGGAAGAAAGAAAATGCAAGAAGTATGACATTAAGAAAGGGAAAGGGTGTGAGTGTGAGAAGGAAATTAAAGGCAAAGTTGTATGAATAAAATATGTTGATTTATACAATTTAATATTTAAAGGTTTCCTTTGCGGCACTTTCTTTAGTCTTGCTACATATATCTTTCGATTTGAAGATGATGCTGCAGAAAGAACTGAATCGATGTCATCATGTGTTGCAAGATGCAATGAAATACATATGTTTAATAATATCGTATAATATAATACAGACATTATTTGCATAGTTAAATGGAAAATCTTATAAGAAACATATGTTTTCTTTTTGTAGCTCAAAAGTCAGTTATATTAAATTTCAAGGTAGAGTATGTCAAAATTTAATGTGAGTTTTTAAAGGGTTTACACAACAGAATCAACGAGAAATGCTGGTAGAGGGCAGCAAAAAATATATAAGTATGTGTGTATATCTGCGTTTTGAAAGTTTAAATCTTGGATTCATTTCATGGAGAATATATATAATGACTCGTCATAGGAAATCTTGTAAGCCTTACGTTTAAGGTCTAAGATGTGTTTAACATTTTTATGTAAAATACCACGAGGAACATTTATGTGAAACATTTTAACCCTCGAACTATTCGCGGTATCAGTCTTTTTAACCTTTTTTTTTTAAGAAGAAGAGGGAAATCTCGCCTTCAGCAGTAATATAGGGGTCTCAAATGTCCTATAAAAAATCTCCTCGTGGCTTTTTACATAAAAAAGTCAATCACTTCTTATACCCTAAACGTAGGCCTTACTTACAAGAGTTCTTGCTTACATATTCCCAGTATCATATCCAAGGACAGGGGTTTCATGCAAATCCATGTTTTTCCCTTAAGGCGGATTATGGCAAAACCAAAATATCTTAACGAAATAATGAATTTGCTTATTTGTGCCTATTTTTGAATATTTTGATGAAAATTCATATTTTTTACATATTTTTGTTATAAATGCATATTTTTTTGTCATAAATTGTGAAAAGTTAAAATTTCAATAAAATAATTATTTTTCACCAAAATTTTTTTTTCTCAAATCAAAATCGAAGTTAGCCGTATGTAAAGAAAAGTATTCTGATCTAAATCTAAAAAGCTTTCTAAGACTTAATAGAATGAACGTTATATTTGAAAATATGAAGTAAATTGTACTTTTACATGTAAAAGATAAGAATATTTTTGATTTCTATTATCCCCGTAATTTCTATTAACCCCCGTAGTATAGTGTATAGTGTGCTAGACTATCTATTAACAGAGGATCACAGGATTGATTCTCTTAATGTTTCTGCAGAAAAGCTAAGAAGGTTTAAGCAGTATGTGTGTGTTTTTTTAAATTTATATTGTATTTTAACATGCTGTACACACGTATTTATATTTCCTTATGAGACCGAATTAAAATGTTATGTTTATCCACTCAAACACGCATTGCTTATATGTACATATTTTATTAAATGCAATAACTTTATATCGGTCCATAAAGATCTTATATAGTCGCCATTAAAGCGACGGTAATTAAAAACTACTTATCGTGCAAAATTTACTTATTGAGGGTTACGAGTATCTTTTGGTTAAGGCTCGTTATATGTATGTATTTTATCTTGATATACTAATTTTGGTTATATGACTGTATATTCTTTAAGTCCAAAAAAATTTTAAAAGCTACGATTAGCTAATTATCCATCCCTGATTTAAACAGTAAAAATGCTCCATCTTTATCACATGCTTCATCTGGAAAAAGTGTGAATAAGAATATTTTCAAGAAAGTAGGACATTAAACGGAAGTCAAGGAAGTATGAGGTTATATTATATATTATCTGCTAAAAATCTCTAACACACCAACATACAAATTTATGTTGCCTTTTCACTTTCCTTTTTTTTGTATTGTTGAAAGAGTAAAAATATCACAGAGAAGTTGAGTAAAATATAACCAACCACATTTTATGTTACTTGAAAAGGAAAAGAAAGACAATAAATTTTATTTCTGGTTTTTTTGTTGCACTTTTGTTTGTTTCTATGTTTTGCGATAAAATGCAATATAACAGAGCCAGACTTTTTTTTTGTAACACTTTAATTTAATTAAATTACAATTTTCTATGTACACAATAAATTGAATTAAGTGCAACTAGATGTAAGTAAAATCAAGATTTAAACCAAAATAAATAAAGGATTTTATAAAGAGGCAAAGAAATGTGACATAAAAGGCATTTGTTTAAACAAATTGTACCTAGATAAAATTGCTTTTGAGGAGAATTTAATTAATTAAAGTAAAAATATTGAAATTAAAATGAAATTTTATTAAATTTTATCAAATTAGCTTGCTTTTATGTCCGGAATGAAATTTAAAAATGGTAGAGCATTTTGCAATACATTTTTACTTATAATTTGAAATTTTTAAATAAAATAATGTTTTTGTTCATATTTTTGCGTTCAAAATCATTGTGCAGTGCATATGGTTTTGAGTAAAACAGTTCACAATATTCTTTACGAACCTTCCGTACGTCCAAAATTTTTCTTTGAATGTTCAATATTTACATGCTTTATAATATCTTTCTGAAATAAAAAATAATTTGATCGAAAGATTAAATTGAAAATTAACTTAAGCCAAACTAATTAAATAACTTTGGATAAAACCAATACAGTTCGATTAAAAGTTCATAACTCAATTATTAAAACTCTAAAGGCACTTAGCTAAAACATGAATGTGTACCGTTCCAAAAACTTGGTCAAATTAAACATTCAAAAAATCCCAGGGGCCCAACAGTCGCTTTCGATATCGAGTACACTATCGTATCGAATAAAATTTCGACACGTATCGAATGGATGGATTACCGCATTCGGTAGCTGTCGTATCGAAATGTTTAAAAAGTGTACCAAGCTTATTTTATACCGATTGTTGCATCGACTAAGAATTTGTAATACATTAAAGAAAAATTTTGTGTTTCTAGCAGCCAAGTCGAATGGCCAACTGTAATAAGGTTTATAGGTAATGTTCCGTGCTTTTTTGCAAAACAAACACAATCAAAGAAAATATTGTATATGATCGCTCTAGTGCTATCGAGTGGAACTTAAACAGCAGCTACTCGATTATCGTATGCCGTAATCCCAAAAGAAAAAAATTTCAATCAATTCTGCTCGATATCGTATGTGGCGATTAGACCCCAGCATTGAGAATATCGATGATATTCTACGCTGGTAAGACCGAAATGAAAAAAGCTTAAAATAGTTGAACATGCTAAGAAAAGACAGATAGTGAAGTTCCGAACATTTAGAAAACAGTACATTAATAGGTGCGACTCGCCGCGAGATGGCGACAGTCTGTTAATTGAGCTTACTAAAATAAGTAGGATTTTCGCTACAGTGTTGTTGCTACTGTCGCTGGTAGTGTAGGTAAAGGGCTCTGATGAGTAGATTGTGTTAGTCTCGAAACAGCTGTCAGTTCAAGCTTGCGTACATCCAAAATTTGTCTTTGAATGTTCAATATATACATGCTTTAGAATTTCTTTCTTAAATAAAAAATAGTTTGATCGAAAGATTAAATTGAAAATGAACTTAAGCCAAATTAATTAAATAACTTTGAATAAAAATCAAATGATTTAATTTTATTATGAATAAAATCAATATTTATCCATCGATTTTCATAAGCATAAATCTTATTTTATTTGTAGTGTATGTGGCTTTGTGGCCAGTGAATAAAAATGGTACCCTTTTGCCATTTTCGATTTTTTATAAATTGTTAAAAAATTTAATTTCGCATAAAAAAATATTTTTTTCTTAATAATTCCGAAACCATTGAGTATATAAAAAAATAATGTTTGAACGGCTTAAAGATAATTTTGTTTCAAGTGTTCTAGCGATTTTTATAATTAAATTTGACAACCCCTTTTTAAGTCATGATAAAATCAGTGGAGCGGCTTAATCAAAAATCCCAAATTTTAGAAAAAATTGAAAAAGGTTATCCATAGAATTCAAAATTTCAACTGTTTTTGTAGTTAGGGGACCATAACACTTCAGGAAAAAAAAATAGTGGAGCTCCTTGGGATTTTTCTTGTTACATAGTGTAATTGATATTTTGGAAGCACATAAAAAGTATTTCCTTAAAAATTGCTGCATATCAATATTTTTCACTGGAAACCAATACCAAGTCAATCACTATGCGACTCCGATCTAATCTCCCTTCCTGTTCATGGATTTGTCATGTTTTCTAATAATATTCGAAGTCTGTTAACTAAAGCAATTGTGACAGACTACGTAGCTGTACCTAATTGACCTTATAGCAACATTTTCATCAACTCTTCCATAATTATTCATTTTTAAATAAAACATTTTATTTTACTTGCTATGTTAGTTTGTTTGTTAATGGCAAATCTTGCGAAAGCTTTTTGTACTAGTTCCACTGTACCTTGCATGCACAATGGGTTCCCGTAACAATACAATATATGATTGGAAAAGTGGGCAGGGCTACACCCATTCAAACTAAATCTTCTCTTTAAGTCACTTAAATCTAGCCAATTCTTTTGAAAGATTTTACACACATTGAGATACCGGCACAATAAAAAATTATGTTGAAAAAAGTGGACACTACCACCCACATTTAAATTAAGTAATCTTTTTCAGCTACTTATACTAAACTGATTCTTGTGATTCTTTGTACATATATTGATATCCCGTAATAATGCAATATTGTGATTAAGAAAATAGGCAGTGCCGCGCCCATGCAGGGCTACAGCATTTAAATTAAAGGATGTTTTAAAAATGCTTTTTACTACTAGTTTATTCAGTAACAATGCAATATTGGGAAATAGGCAATGCCGCGCCCATGCAGGGATACATCATTTAAATTAAAGGATGTTTTAAAAATGCTTTTTACTATTAGTTTATTCAGTTGTAAGTTGGTCTAGCAAACTACTAGACGCGTCTCTCAGTTATTGTTAAGCAGAAATATAAGTCTTGAAAAAGGTTCAGCAGTTTCAAAAACCGATTAAAAGTATCGTTGTACATATCGGCAATAAAAATATCGCCGATACTAATATATCGACAAGTGGTGCCCACTCATTTGCACTAAAATACAGAAAGATGTATATAAATTTAGGAGCTGCGAATAAAAATTTGGCTTAATAAAAAGCACAATGAGAGCTTACTGTGGCGCCTTAAACAATCTGAAGAAGATAAAACAAAGAAGGTTCTGAACTGAAAGAATGGAATTAAATACATTCTGATCAGAATGGATAAAAAAAATCCAGCTAGCTTAAATAAATTTCAAATAAAGCACTATGCATAGTAGGAAAATTAAGTGGAAAAATTAAATTATCCCATGTATATATTTATCTCAGGCAGTGTATTATTTTTGAATCATTCAACTCTAGTTAAGTACTGCCTTTGGAAGTGCAGTACATATTTAGAAGTGTCTCTTAAAGTGCATATTTTTTGGCAGCACCTAAGAGGTTTTCTGTAAAATTAAAATAGTGTGCATGTGTGTGTGTGTGGGTTTGAGCCGGCTGGTGTGAAAGCTTTTTCAGTTTAATAAAAATTTGCTATTGAATGTTTGTAGCTGTTTTAGTTTAATGAATTTAAATTCTCGTTAAGATTAAAAAGTATTTGCCGCAGACTTTTTTAATGTTTGAAATTGTTTAGAGATTCTATTATAATTTTCGATACTTTAGAAACTAAAAAACTAACAACAACGGCAGCAAAAAATTTCAACAAAACAGTTAAACAGCAAAAAGCTTTTTATAAAATGCCGACCACCAACCACTGTGAAAATTTGCCACGGAAAAAAGGAGACTCAAGCACAGTTTGTTTCATATGTCAAGGGTTTCATGTTGTGTGCATGTTTGTTTTTTAACCAAATAAACTAATTTATAGTCAAATTGAATGTTAAATGTGGCTTATCAATTTAAAAGTAAACAAAAAGAAAATAATTAAAAATGCAGGGAGTCTGAAGCTGCTTAAGACAATGGACTTAATATATGAAAGTAAATTTTGGTACAAATTGTTTGCTTATATATATTAAGGTTTAAGTTCCAAAATAGAATAAAGTGGATACTCTGAAAGAAGTTTGAGACTCACTGTTATTTTTTCGAGTAAAGTGTGGCAGCAATAAACAACTTGTTCAATATATTTAAACTTTAAAACCTGTTGCTATATTTGGTAAATTTTTGTTTGTCTAAACAAGTGAGTTTGTTTCTGTTTTTTTTTCAATTTTGTTGTTTTGTGCCATATTTATATTTTTCTAAACAATAACTTTATTTTGTTTTAAATTGGTTTCATTGTAGTTTTAAATTAACATACGAGAGTACATCGAGTAAAACTATTTTGCTTAATGAACTTATTGTTTCGGTTTGCTGTTTGGCAAAATGTGGGAAAACTGTTGAATTTTCATAGAAAGGTAGAAAAGAAGTTCCAGCAATTTAGTAAGTGAGAAGCTAAAGACAGATGTTTTATTTTAAGAATTATGAATAATAATTTTTAAATTTTATTCCTCACGTTTACTTCAGCACACACAACTTAAAAGATAGACTTCATGAGTAACAGAGCTGCACTTAATTCAAATTGCATTACGTCATCGTTTTTAACAGATCATATTGAGCAACATATGCAATGTGTAGTTTATTTGCCCAGCCGAGGTATGACTCAATCAGGCTGTCCAGGTTCGCATCAAAGGCATACTTACTTGGAAATAAAATACGTGTATCTCTTAGGTTTTAAAGATACATATCGATGGTCATATGTGTACAACACATAACTGATTGTTTACTATTTTTCAGGAAACTCAGAAAATGTTATACACATTTTTAAAAATCATTCCAGAATAGTTGTAAAAGAGTGATTCCACGTAAAACGGCCCTATGCAAGGAAAAAATAACTTTCTTATTTTTAATAAAAATCTCTCAATTGATGTTTTTTAGAGCATGAGAACTATAGAAAAAATAAAAAAATAAATAATTTAATATTTTTTAAGCAATTTGAGGCACTTTTAAATGATCATCCATGAATCAATTTGCTCTCCCTCTTTGTATGTTTAATATTTATTTCAGATTTTCTTTTCTTCCCTTTCTCATTATTATTAAAAAACCTTATCTCTGAAAAGAGTATACTTTTTTGGCTTTTTATTGAATTTAAAAAAATACTCAGCTAGAGTATTCTGCTGTCTATAATAGAACGGATAGCAAATAGTTAAATGTGTTACTATTTTCTTATGAGTTATTTTTTATATTATTTACATTAATGATATGAATAAAAAGTTTTATTTCTTTGAAATTTGTAAATTTTTGTATTAGGTCACACCCGTCTGTCACACCCGTCACATTTTAATAATGGTTTTTTGTTAGGAAAACTGTTTCTTTTTTGTCAAACAGTAAATACGTAATACAGCTAAAAAAAACTTTGAACAGACAGCTATACCAAAATTATTGTGTACGTTATAGTAAATAATTTACAGAATTTATGCTGGAAGTCATAATTCTTTAAAACTAAGATTTCTTAGGTCACACCCGTCGCAGCTTTCTGACGACCATTCTGAGTAGGAATCGTGTTCTTTCAGTGTCTACCCTTTATTCAACGACTTTAAGCTTAATGAATGGCCTTGCGTGTCGCAATCTTTTTTTAAGTAAAAAATTTTATATTATTTATTTATAACAAAAAGTGGTCACACCCGGCTAAATGGAATAACTCAAAATTCAGTTACGTGTTGTCAATATATGGAACCCAGCTTTATTGAATGAAATCTTACACTACTTATATTAAATTAAATTTACGAGGTTATTCGGGTATTATCTGCCGATACAATGTACTGAAAAGGCGACATGTGGTGGTGAAGTGTCGTTACCAATCGGTGCACGGGTATGATGCGATGAACTACTGCAGATAGTCATGGTGCG
Source organism: Panzeria rudis (assembly GCA_956483635.1). Lineage (NCBI taxonomy): Eukaryota > Metazoa > Arthropoda > Insecta > Diptera > Tachinidae > Panzeria > Panzeria rudis. The sequence goes on along the minus strand of OY101448.1, from coordinate 52,497,697 downwards.
GGTAAACAAATATAACGAAGAAATGTACACTCAAAATATTCTGTACGTAAAATTAACTAAAATTGTAATATAAAATAAATGAAACTTCAATTAAAAACCGATCTACTTAGTTTTCATTAAAATTTAACAAAAAGTTTATTAATATTTAAATGTTAAAACATTAGCTGACTTAAAACCGTAAAAACTGAATGATTCTTTCTTTGTTTGGATCAATTTAACTGTCACAAGAACTAATCGTAACTTCCGTATAAATAAAAGATGTTTCTCTAGTTTCTGCTATTTGTACTGTTAAATAATCAACCCCAAGTTCCGTAAAAATAAATGATTTTTGCTTTATTTTTAAATGGTAAAGACTTATTATTTCGTATCTTTAATTATTATATTAAGTTAATTATTAAGTTAATTAATTATTAAGTTTAATTATTATATTATTAATTTTATATATTTATTCACTATTTGCTATTTTATTTTCCACTGGGAATCAAACAAAGCTCCTGCAGGTTTGAAATCCAACGCACCAACCACTCGGCTAAATCATAGTATGCGAACCGAAGTTAACATAAACTTACTCATTTTTATGCATTTAACATCAAAAATAAAAAAGATACGCGTGTTCTTGGCTGAAATTTAACATGTGACCTCCTGTTTAATAGTCTATCACATTTTAAATTAAAATTTCAGCTAATTTCACGTAAAGAATATTTTGAGTGTGTGTGTGTTATTTTAATGCATGTACCTTTTTGGTACTTATGACATAAACAACGGACAATATATTGAAATCAACGGAAAATCCGTATTAAGATGTACTTAGTCCCTAATTGTGTAAATCGCGTCACCAAAGTGAAATTTATATAGAGAACGAAAACAATATATCAAATACTTTATAAATATGTTTTATTTTTCATACATATTTTAAAATTTTTGACAGGCAAAGCAACGCTTGAATGTCTATGCGTTTGTTAGTTTGGTGAAGAATTTTTATGAAAAATAAAAACAAATTTTAAAATTTTTTTAAATTCGTTTTTGTTTTAATATAAATTTCACTTCGGTGATGTGATTTACACAATTAGGGCTTAAATTCTTTTATTGAATCAATTAAAAATAAGATTGCCTAAAATGCTAAATGCTTATTCATTTAAAAATGACTGCACGGAATATTTCTTGAATAAAATCGACCCCTTAGCGCCAAATGATCGTAAGCGACAAAAATAAAAATTATCAGGAGAAGGGCTTTTATTGTATTTAAACATGATTTATATTCATAAAGTGGCGCTTACGATAAAATTTTACAACCTGTATTTCAAAAGTTATCAAAAATTTTGAAATTTATACGATTTTAAACTATGGGTAGGCTCATAAAATTTTTAATTCAATAAAAAAATTCTTTTTTTTTACAAAATTTCGCTTACGATCATTTCGCGCAAAGGGGTTGAAGTACATTCCGTTACTGTCATATTATTGTGAGTGTATTGTCTAAGCGACTCTAGAATGTTGTAAACAACTTCTTTGTTTTTGGACAATTAATGAGCGTACAAATTTTCTTCAGTATTTCTTGCAACTAAGCCCACAGTGCGCTGCAGTTTATATAGAAATTTATAGAACAGTTTTTTTTTCTAACTACGAGTATAATCAACTTATGTGAAATGTTCTATCAAATAACAAAAGTAATAAATTTCTACTTAAAATGCTGAGTGACTGACCCCTTTTAAAATAAATAACTGTGGTTTAACTAAACCACGATTATTAATTACCCTGAATATGTTGCTGGCTAAACCGCTGCTATGCAATTTACGAGCAACGTGAAAGACTACGCAGAAAAAATCTCTTTTAAGCCATAAAATAAATGAGTTTGATTTTAGGAAAATGGCATTGCAACCAAAAATTGAATAATTTATATTGTTCAAAATGAGTTTGTTGTAAGTTTTCCATTTTTTTTAGACATGAGCAGACGATGTCCTTGTATGTGCGCTGTAATGTTTGCTCTTGTATTTATTGTTGCCGTTGCATGTTTTCTACTGTCAAAAGTAACAACATCAAACTCTAAAAACTGTCATGCTGTGTAACAACCAACAATAAAACTAAAATGTTCATGTAACATTTAACATTTAACAGCGACGAATGAACGCCAACAAAAAAATATGATTCAAAAACTTGCAAGAACAACAACATTTTGAAATATTCCTATAAATTGTTATTAGTTGTAAAACCTTTTTTGTTGTAAAAATTGTAAAAGAGTAATTGAGTTTGTTGCATGCCGCTGCTAACAAACATTCAAAAATTGTAATGACTCTATTCCGGCCACTATCATGCAAAAAATTTAAAGAGGGTCGGGTCGGGAATGGATTTGTAAAATAAAGCTATTGACTAGCGAAGAAGGACACAAGAATAGACAGACATCAAACTAAGAAACGCTAACGTCATTAACAACAAAGGCTTATTGTCACCAAACACTAAAAATGTTGTTGCCACTAAGTTTCTTTGCTGTTTTTTGAACTGCTGTTCGTTTGTGTGTGTGTGTCTGTTAAATTTTGTTAGTAATAAAATCAGCAACACATATACTACAGCCTGTCTGGCCAAGACCAAGACCCAACAGCAGCCATTTATTTCATTCCATTCAAGCCATAACAGTGGCAGTTGTTTGAAAGTTTATGTCGTGTTTTATATATATTTTATTCTGTTTGTTGGCAATTTTAAAAATATCATTAGTATTGTGTCTAAATAATAAAAGAGAGAAAAGAAATTGGAATTTGCTTGCTGTTGTCGCTTTTATTACTGTTATTGCTAAGAATTCGCTAGTTGTTGTTGGTGGCTAGAAAAAATAAAAAAATTCAACATCACTTTGGCAAAAAGTAGTTTTTGCTTTTATATGTTAAAAATAATGCAAAACAATCCAATTTGCATAAAATCAACATTGTTGGAATTTTTACTTCGACTTTTTTCTGTTCATATTCATACTGAATAATCCATCCGTTCGTCTCTAACAATTCAATGCTGTCAGTAGCAGCAACAAGAACAACAACAACAACAACAGCAACATCGAGTTTGTCAACAGCATGTTTTAGTACATAAAAAGTTATTAAATAAATCTATTAAAACGAGCAATTGCAGCAAAATTTCAATGTTGTATTTGAATGAATTACAAAAATTTTAGTTTTGGTGTTATTTGAATCTAATATATATTTTTTGTGGGTCTGCACAGTTCTATGGCTTTGCACAATGGATCTTAATAGAATGATTTTTGATAAACTCTTTTTATATGCTTTTGTGTGTAAAACTCATACTATAACAATGTTCCTTTATGTAACCCTCCAATATTTTTTGCCCCCTGAAATCCTCTGCTGGCAATGGATTTTCTCAAGGATGAACAAATTTGCTAACTCCTCTTTGCTAACTAAGTCTTCCTTTTATTCCAGATATCTCTAGTCTGATTCATCCAACTCTCTCTAGTCTTCACTAGTTCAGCAGAAACGTTTTCGGCCTACTGTATTTCATTTTCTCGAATCATACATTAAAATACTAATTACACTGTATAACAAAAAAATAATAATTCTAACGACTTGTTCTGACAGAAACCACAAAAAAAGTAAGCATTACGTTTTAGGTATAAAATATGCTCAGCACTTTTATGTAGAACACACGATAAAAATTTTTGTTGAATATTTTAACAATCCAACTATTCGTTGTATAGGACTTTTTATCCCTTTTTTAGGGTTCCGTACACAAAAAGTGTAAAGGAATGCTATTGTTTTCGCTACACTGTCCATCTGTCTGTCCCTCTGTCTGTCTGTCCCTCTGTCTGTCTGTCTGTCTGTCCGTCTGTCTGTCTGTCACATAATGTTTTCTCGTGAACCGTAAGAGCTACGGACATGAAATTTTCACAGAATATATAAAACTTTGACCGCTAAAACAACAAATGTATGACAGCTAAAAGCTAACAGGTATTCTAAAGCGAGCAACGAAACATGTACTAATGTAACATACAGACACTTATATGTAGACACTTAAAATTTTCAAAGTTAGTATTAATTGGTGTAGTCTGTAGAATAGACTACACCTATTAACACCGATATTTAAAACAATTGAAATTAAAGGGTGTTCTATCTATTAATGTAATTTTGACTATATAATTTACACAATTTGCTGATCTTGGAAACCGTAAGAGAAAAACTCTTCAAATTTAAAAAAACGCTAAAGCTAAGAAATTCCAAAATTAAAAAAATTTCAAACCGAAAAATCGCCAAAATATAAAACGCTTAAAGAAAAAAAGCACTAAAATTGAAAAAAATCGCTAAAACGCAAAGAAATCATCAAAACTAAAAAGATTGCAAAAAGAAAACTAAAAAAACGGCAAAACCGAAAAAAGTCGTCAAAACGCAAAAAGCACTAAAACCTCGAAAAAATCGCCAAAACGAAAAAAAAAGCCAGAACTAAAAAATCACCAAAAACCGAAAAAATCCCCTAAACCGAAAAAAGCGTCAAAACTGAAAAAGCGAAAAAAATCGTCAAAAAGCGAAAAAAATTTTAAAACAAAAAATAAAAATAAATATCAAAAACAAAAATCGTCAAAACTAAAAAAATCGTAAAAAAAAATTTCAAAAAACGAAAAAATCGCAAAAAACGAAATACACAAAAAATTGCTGAATAAACAAAACAAAAAACTTAAACATAAAAAAAAATAAAATTAAACGGAAAAGCACAATCGAAAAAATTGCCAAAATTAAAAAAGGGAAAAGACGAAAAGGTATATATATATATATGTGTATTCGTGCGGTACCCTTCGTGTTCGAGCCAAAGTCGCACTTTACTGAATTTATTAAAAAAGGGCCCAAAATCACCATTTCAGAGGTAATATAGCGGGCTGAAATGTTCTACAAAAATATAAGCCATAAAATTCTACTTCAGGTTTATCAAAGCTCCAAACTCAACTTGAACGTCATAAATCATTCAATAGTTAAAATTTGCTTGTAAGCCTTATGTTTAAGGTAAAAGAATTTTATGCAAAACACCACGAGGAAAATTTTTGTAGAACATTTCACCCCACTATATCGTCGCTGGAATGGAGTTTTCCCCCTTTTTTAAGAAAGGGTCAAAAAGACCCACACAACGAAGAGGTAGAGGGGTAAAATTATTCACAAAAATGTTCATCGTGATATTTTACATAAAAGGGCCAAACACATCTTACCAATAAACACATTTGCCGTTTTGACTGATTTCTGGTGTTTAAACTCTACTCGAAGTCTCTAAAGATTTTTAACAGAACATTTCAGCCCGCTCTATCGTCGCTGAAAGGGTGTTTTTCCCTTTTTTAAGAAAGAGCCACACAACGAATAGGTATAGGGGGTGTTTAAGGACTTATAGTAGAATTCTATGACATATATTTTTTAGAGCATTTTATCTCACTATATCATCGCTGAAGCGGAGGTTTAACTTCCCCTAAAATGAGTCTCAGATGTAAACTTGCAAAACGCCGATGCAAGTACATGGGTGACTCTCATTCTAAACGTACATTTTCTGTGTTATTTGGTTTTTTGTTTAAGAATGTACCTAATAGAAATATGAGATGGTAGGAATCATATATATTATAGTTTTCGCCTCATTCAATGGATCCTGTAATAAAATTATATTTTCGATTTTTCAAAAACATTTTTGTGTATTGAGCGTTACATTTGCTTTCACAGTTGTTCTGGGAATGATTTTTGAGAAAAATATACACCACAACAATTGAGTATAGGGTTTGAAAGCACTCTCTACTCTCTAAAAACAAAAAAATTATAATAATCGACGAAATTAAAAGTTATGATCACTTTTTCAATTATAAAAAATTTTTTTATCTTTTAAAATGATTCTTTACAAACGTTTATACATTAGAGAAAAGTAATCTAGCTCTTCTTTCAAATAAGACTAATTTTAATAAAATCGACCAAGAATGTTAAAAGTTATGTCAATTTAAAATAATTATTCGTTATATAACAACATGCAGTGAGGTAGAAGAAAAATGTTTCAAATCAAATCAGAAATTTCTAAACTGATAATATTCTCTATATCGTTTCTACCCTTCAGCTGCTGTTTGAAGTCCTAAAATGTATAGATAAATTCTATTTAAGAATATTGTTAACGTAACGCTCAATACATTTTTATACGAATTCAATATTTTTTTTCAGTATTTGTAATTTAAAACAACTCAGATATATAATTTTCAATGTATTTTAAAATAAACTCCTAGCTATTCTATAAAAAATTTCAATCAAATTAAAATATGGATAGCATTCACTACATTTTTTTGGATACAAACTATGATTGATTTATGAAATCTTTTGGAATATAATACTATTTAACAAAGTTCCAAAACTTTTGAATATTTATAGATACAACAAAACTACGCTGTTATTTTAGGGCATGTTGTTAATGCAATTTCAATAATTAAACTGACTAATCAAGCGTACTAAAAAATTTTATGTGTGAAATAATAGAAGCAAATGCAAATATTCGTCAACCGTTAAAAATTTAATATCGTTTTTGGAAAAATTCATACTTTCTTAATATGGAAATTAAAAAGTATGCACTACGGACACGGACACGGACACGCCATTTTGTATGAAGAGAGTATAAACATTATTTTCGTTCTTCGTTTCTAACACATAATGTACAGTCTGACACAAAGAAAAACATTTATTTTTATTTATCATCTATTAAATCACGCTAAAGTAGTTTCATTTTCGAATTTATGCGCTTATTTTATGAAATATTTTACTATACTTTCAACGCACATGAAAAAAGCATTTGAAATGAGAATCACCCATATATGTATTTTATTAGTCTTCTCTACCAGAATTAAACGTTAGTACCATGTATATATATATTTTTTGTTGTATAGTTTTATATCTCCTTTACGGAGCGGTAATGTTCCTCTATTCTATCGACTTAGATTAAAAAAATTTTCATTACAAACAAATTTAAGTCCTTTCCAACCCATTGTGCCTTTGTTTGAAAACTTATTGTTAAAGTTTTTGAAAATGCTTGTCTAATAAAAATTATTTAATTAAATTGTGTCTTTTCTGCAACTTTTTTGCAGCGACAATCATTCGTTTATTTATTTCTGTTCGTTCGCTTAAATGTTTAACAAACTGAACTTTGTGGCATTTATTAATTGCTTTTTAATATTCAAAGTTGTAAAACAATAAATTATTAGAACACCAGCAGAGATGAGGGTTTTTTTAATTAGAAATTAAAATAATAAAATAAAATAACGACAACAACAAAAATTAAAAATAAACAAATATAAATCATGTTTTAGTTGATCTCACATGGTGTTGTAAATTAATTAACGAAAAAAGAGGAGCTGAAACAAAAATTTGTAAATTTTATTTAAAAGAGCAGCAAAGAAGTAATCTGTCGTACACAGAAAAAATTATCACCAAAAATTTTTCAAACAAAAGTTTGTCTGAAAATAAATTTAGTTTTCAGTAAATGTTCTTTACATAATCAATGAATTGTTTGTTTGACTTTTATTTAGAACGCAAACACCAAAAACAACAAGAAAAACTGTTTAAAAAAAACAATCCCGATGAAGCCATACAAATAACAACAACAACAATGATAGCAAAAGGAATGCGATTTTACCAAGTTTGTTTACTGAAGATTTTTCAGTGAATCAATTCGTTAATGTCATTGCTTTAACTCTCATTAACTTTTTTTAGAGTCTTTATATAAAGATTCAGACTATAGCACATTTAACAAAGTGAAATTTCATAAATGCTTAATGGATGGACCCAGACAAAAATTTTGTTTGATATATTACAAAAAATCCTGTAAATATTTTTGTTTGATTCAGTAAACTATTTTGTTTAGTACTTGTAAGTATTTTAAGACAAACTCTTTTATAAATTCAGACAAAAATATTGCTTGATATTTTTCAGAAAGTTCAGTAAATCTTTTTGTTTGATTTAGTAAATTGTTTTAATTACAATTTGTAAATTTTTTTAGAAAAATTGTCTTGTAGATTTAAACAAATTGTTCACTTTTTTGCAATGAAATAGTTGAAATATTTTTGTCTATACATATTTACAAATTTGTTCGTAGGTCCGTTCCTAGACAAAATATTTACTATTTCATTGAACTGCTTTACAGAAAATGGAATTTAGTTTTTTTGTGTAGATTAGACTTGTGGATAGTATACGATGATGTAAAAAAGGTGTATCTCCAGCTCTCTTTTGTAGTCCTTATAGCTCAAGTGACTTCAAGTAAAACTTTTCGATTTTATAAAGCAATTCCGAAAAATCTTCAATTCAAACTTAATTTTCGCAAATCAATTTATTTGGTATTGAGCGAATATATCCTTTCAGCATTAAACAAAAATTTTCTTATATCCTTATAACTATGAACCACTTAACAAGTACAAATGTTTCCTCATTTTATTTTATTTTATTTTATTTTTTTCCTGAAGTTTTTTCATTAGTTTTCATACTTTCTGCCCATTCTTAATGATGCAACCATATGTTGTTGCTCCTTGGCTGGCTGTTGTTGTTTGTTTATATAACTAAAAATATTGCAAACACTTTTAAGCTTAATAAAGACAGAAACTTGCAACAATATGTGGCAAAAAGTATGAAAAGTAAACACTGCAAGCAAGCAAGTCATCACAAGTAGCAGCTGAATAAAAGAAGTAGCAACAACAAGCAAGCATTATAACGATTGGTTGCATGCATCCAAACAACGAAGAAGCAATTACTTCTTCTCTGCTAATGCTTTCAATACATCAATTTGTTAGAGAACAACTACGAGGAAACCAAGTTAAAAACTTTTTGTATTAAAGAAGTTTCCTTGTTTGCAACCGAACTCAAACAAGTGCGGCGAGTAACAAGGAATAGAAAAATTACTGCAAGGAATAATCCTAAATGAATTTTTTATATTATTATTCTATTTTCCTCTACTGCAAAATTTCAAACATTAAAAGAAAAATAAGCAGTAGAACTTAAATTGCCCGACCAGCAAATAAACTTAACTCAATTAGCGGTGCTGCCTCCAACACAAGTTGAAAGTGCGCTGTATGTGCAACTCCAAATACTTTCACTTTCCTTACTTCTGCTAAAAAAATATATAAAAAATATTGCTTTATGCATGTGGTAGATGATTAACTTTATATTTTTCCTGGCATTTAATTTCTATTCAATATCCTTTAATTCTAGGATTTCCTTTATAGACTTAATGCAGTGTAAACGAATGAAGAGGAAGAAACCAATAAACGTCACTTTGTAGTTGAATTTTTACGAGGTAATGAAGTGTAAATTTGATATAAAATGTGAATGATAGCGCATAAGAAGCTTCATATCTAAAAGTAACTCAAATATCAATGTGATTAACGTATACTTAAGCCATTTACAGACATTTGTAGGTTTTCTAAGAGGTACTTTTAGTAAAAGCATATTTCTATAAGAAATTATGTTAGTTAAATTTTTAGTTGTCTTAAAGTAAAAACTGAATAATTAATTTTAAACTAGAATTGCATGAAACAGATTGTAATAGTTTTAATTTTCTCATTGTAAATAAATAAGTTCTATTTTCAACCGAGTTTCGACGAGAAATTAAAAATTATACGATTATTAGACAAGATATTATTTAGGAAGAGTTGGAGGGTTAACATGTCGTACAATAAATTCAGTAAAGAGCGACTATCGGGCATGTTCTGAAAATCACGTGATTTCAAAAATAAACTGTTAATAACTGATTTGTAAGTGGATTGTTATTGTATTTTAAGTTTTTGTCATTTACAATAGAACATTTTACTCGAACTTCCAACGCTATAAATAGTCCAATTAACGAAAGCAATAATTTAGCCTTTATTAATTTTTTGAAATCACCGTGATTTGGCATCTCGTGATTTACAGAACAGGCCCCTATTACTCGCACACGAAGGGTTCCGTACGAATACCACATACATACATACGTATGTCTCGTTTTTACGTTTTGGCGATTTTTGTTGGGACTTTTTAATTTTAGCGTATTTTTTTGTATTATGGTTTTTTTGTTTTGTCGAATTTTTTAAATATATTTTTTAATTTTGCGTTCTTTTATTGTGGCGTTTTTTTTTTGTTTTTGTCGATTTTTTCGTTTTGGCGTTTTTTTTGTTTTTAACGATTTTTTTCGTTATACTATATATACTATATATTTCGTTGATTAGATATTCTAATATTCCATTCTCAAAAATAATTTGAATTTATATTAATTCAATTATTGAACTTAAGCCGAATAATAATAACTTCCGACTTATAAAAGATATTTATATTTAATTTTATTACTTTCAAATCAGAAGCTAAAAAAAAATTTTATAAGTAATTTTATCAATGGTTCCCCTTACAAAAACGTCGTAACTTTATTAAAAATAGAACGCTTTAGCTTAAAAACTACTAATAAAAATTCCTCGAGCCTATAGATAATGATAACTTATAAACAGACTAAGGGCCATTATTATAACTTGCCAATAGCTAAAGTTAAGATGTTATCGGACAGATAACTCGTTTTTCATTATAATAAGTAGACTTTAAAGACCCTGGCCACCGTCAAATAAACACGTCAATCAATGCATATGTGTGAGTGTCGTGTGCTTGTCGCTTAAACGGCGATGTACAAATAAATTTATCAATCAGCATTTGTATTGTGACTTTAATAAGTATACAGGTGGCCGCACAAGGGCAACAATTATAACAAAACTAAATAATGTTTGTCAAAAAACTTGACGCATTTGTCGCAGCTTATACGCAAAATTACTAGCGGAAAAAATAAACACCTGCCCTCGTGCTGCCACCAGTAAACTTATTACACCACAATTACAAAACAACAGACATTTTCTTTGTCAATCACAATTGGCGACGATCAAATAATTGCTCATCAAATTAAAATATCAAAACTTTTTGATTTTCATCAATCAGAGCCGACAACGCGTACGTGTAGCCGAAAAAGCACATACTTAGAACGTTGACGTGATTATTTGACCATCGCCAGACCCCTTTAGGCAAAATCTTTCCGATAAGCTAAAGAAAAGTTCTTCTTGTGTTTAAATTTAATGTGAGGGTTATGCTATTGGAGCTGCCATAGTTTTTGAAAGTATTCAAATAAAAGAAACATTGAAAAATTTTCGACCATAATTTTAGGAGAAAAAATAAACATTTTTTTTCTTTGCTGTGTGTATTAAAAGTATTTTAAAGTGACGCCTAAAGGTAGTAGTCGATGTTTCCTCTGGTATTGCCATGTTTTGAAATAAAATAAATTTTATTTTACAGGGAAGTTGTAATAACGAATATAGTTACAGATCACAGTATTCCTCATTTTAGCTATTGTTACCTTTTACAAATGAAAAAATGAAATTTCTTAAGTGTACAATATCTTTATTTGTCTTGTAATGCTTTGTTTTACATTAATGCAAGCTGAATAAGTTAAGAAAAAGTAGGCGGAATTAATTGTAAATTGTAAGTTTAAAATAATTCTTGTAAAACAACATTCGACTTCAAAACAGAGGACGGACAGGCGCCAGACGGATAGGACTAATCTCTGCAAGCAATTTAATCCAAATAAATAAAAGCATTTTCCAAATCGGATCATAAAAGGAGGAGTTCTGACGGAACACACTTAAAAAATACGAACGAATTGATAGCCTTCTCCTGTTTAAGTTAATGTCAAGATTTTTTTTCGTAAATGGAGCTTTTTTCTCTAAATGTCAAGCTTTTTCACAATTTGGATCTGGCAAGGCTATGTGTACATGTAAAATTTAAAACAAGCCGAAAAGTAGTCGGCAAACGTCGTGGCTCACGGCTACACATCGCCAAATGCGCCTATGGACGAATGTTAGCTACGATATTCTATCAGCATACAGCCAATCGCTTCGCAGGCATTTTTATTTTATTTTTGTGTAATAAACATATTTTGTTAAAAAATCAACAAAAATAATGATTGTCTAATGTTAGGTCGATAATAATCAGTAAAGTGTTGCCGACTATTAGCCACCTAGTTTTCAACAAAACTGTTTTAGAGTGTACCTTAACCGTAAGTTTTTCAAGATTTCCTATGCAGAGTACTAATTGTGAATAAGGACGACATTATCCCTCATTTTGAGCTTTAAATGGTTTCTGGCATTCAAGTTTTCTCTGCATTTTATGGCAAATATTTTTGTACAGCATTTCAGCCTCGTATATTGCCGCTGAAGGGCATTTTTTCGCCCCTTTTTTTAGGCTAAGAGGGTTAAAATGTTCCATAAAAATGTTTGCCGTGGTGTTTTTCATGAAAATGCTGAGTCACTATAACTATGTATGTGCAAAAAAGGAGAACTTTAAATCCACCTAAAATGAATCCCAGATGTAAACTTTCAAAACACCGATACATGCATATATATTTTTGTTCCCGCTGCAGGAATCAGGCGTTAGAAGTACGTAATTTTTTTATGTGTTGTAGACGTGCTCGGAAATGCACCACCCACCGACTAGCCTGGTAGGCTCTGTAAAAAGTTCGCAGGAACTAGAATTTTCAGAAATTGATAAAAAGTTGTAGGCTATAAATAATCCGTTGATACTGAGATCCTTTGAACGGCCGTAAAGTGTAAGCCAGCTTGTTTGTCAAGCCTTTAAAAGCAATAAATCATTTTCTTCTTTTTTAGTTTTAAATTCAGTTTTATTTTACACTCTTTTCAACGCATTTTAATGTAAATTTTTTAAAAGTCATATTTGCAAAATAAAATATAAAATTGTTAAAACTTTGTTTACCAGGAAATTGTTTATTTCTTTTTTATTACATGTAATGTTTTCTCAACGACATCAGGTTCCTTTTGGTCCCTTAACAGCAACTCTCAGTTCCGTTTTGTTAGAAAACAGTGAAAAAGAGTTTGAAAAGAAAACAACAATGTTCAACATTAAGTAGCAAATGCAGTAAGTTGAGTTAAGTTGAGCTGAGCTAAGCTGATGCTGTTGTTGATGCATGTATGCATTAGGATTAACTAGGATATTGCATCACCTCCAGTCATAAGGAAGAGTAACAATGTTTGTATTTTTTTTATTGCAAAATCCTTTCACTTTAGTAGGTGACTGTTGAGACAACTTCCTCTGCTACTTTTTTTTTCTTCTTGTTGTTGCGAAAAGGTAATATGTATGTAATAAAAAATAAATCTTTTTAAAGAAAACTTTTCTATTTAATTTTCATTTTACGGTAGAAAGTTATTAAACATCTAGTCTAGTTTTCTTTAAATGAATAATGTTGTGGCTGCACTAGAAAATAGAAAAGAAAGTTGGCAGAAAATAGCCACCCATGTAGTTTATGACACAAATGCAGTCAGTCATTTGTGTTGCACATTTTAACAAAGTCTTTATAATGAAGAAGTTTATGAATTTTTCTTTTCTATTTGTAGCAAATTTTTATAATTTGTTGCAGCATAAAGTAGAGTATGATACTAAAAAATCTATTAATATGATGTCTTTTCATTAATTTTTTATTTTTTTGCTATCACATTACATTTTGCCAATTGCTTGGAGAGTGTGTCTTAATTAAAAGTGGAAAAAAGCAAAACAAAAACTGTAATGTTTTTACGTTTTTAAATTAATAAGAAAAATTTTCTTGTTCCTATTAAGAAACTTTTGCTTTGTGAAAAAATATGCAGGTATCAACATTACATACACTCTAAAACATTACTTCAAATTTACGATCATGTCTTTCAAATCTTTCAAATTAAACATATTTAGTCCAAGTGGAAAAAATGTAACATAAAATATAATACAGATATGGCTGAATGGTAGATACGTCAGACTATCAGTCAGGAGGTCGCGGTTCAAACCTGTATGATTTTTTTAGTAAAAAAATTTTGTTGAAAAATAATGCGTGTGTAATTTTAGATCGATAATAATCTGTAAAGTGTTGCCGACTATTATCGACCTAATTTTCAACAAAAGTGTCTTAGAGTGTACGTTTCGTAACAAATCTTAATTGTTTACTTTTTCACTTTTAGTCGTTAGTTTCATTCAGTAGTTTGATATCTCTTAAAAAATTTCTAAGTTCCTAATTTGTGATATTAAGTACCAAACTTGTACAAAAAATTTTTTGGATTTGAAGGAATTACAAAAATATATAACATGAAGAATAATGACAAAGTGTGTGCCATAGAAACTGAAAGCGATACTACTGCAGCATCGTATTGTGTGGAAAATCCCACCAACAAGTGCTGAAGAGAATCAGCTCCCGAGAACACAGAGCAATTCTTTCGTAGTTATACTCAGCATTCTCTCTCTCTCTCTCGCTCTTAAACCTTGAAATATACGATGAGTTTCCCCCACTGCACTGATCTTCCGCATGTCGCACGATATGTCTTGATATGTCTTCACGTGCTTCGTTATACTTTTGGACTCATTCAATCAAGGATGTCAAATATTGTTGATATTTCTTTCCAATTTGAGCTTTTTGCTATCTACTGATCCGGTAGGGGCTACAACAACAAGAACTCCGCAACTGCAACAGTGCCGTTGGCAATTGTATGAACTCCTCCTCACCACACGGGCATCATTCGAAACTGGATGAACCTTAAACGTTTCGGAGTCCGACTTAGAACCTATCTATGATACGAATACTGGGGTTCTAATAATGATGCTTGCTATATGATAGGAGTATAGACAGCCCTGCGGTGCTCAACACAAGATGTTTGCCTTAGAAATGTATTCTTGGGTGGAATTTGTTAAGTGGACTTCGTTCTTACCTCTGCCGTGGAGGCTGATTCCGTGACCGGTTATTAATGAGGTCTCCTTCGACAGTATACGTAGTTGCCAAAGTTTAAATCAAAGTCTATGGGAGAGAATGTTAGATAAATAGTTGATGCTCGTGTTAGTTGATAATTTGAACTTGACAAGTGTTTACGGAAATGTTGGTCACATCTGTTCGTGAAAGTGTGAAGGAGTACTCAAAGCAGTGCTAAGACCATCACAGTAAATAGATAATTTATTTTGGTCCACTTTAAGCTATATGGGCTTAGGCGGCGTACGGAATATAATTGGAGGGCTCTTGGGGTTGTCTATGGTCGTCCGGCTAAGAATATTGCGCCAGAACAATCTTACACGGATGTAGGCCCAAATGCAACTGAAAATTAAGGCGGCGATGACCAATTCAGCTGATCGGAGCTGAACAAATGTTTCTGGATCTTCTTCGATACTACTCGAAACGGCGGCTGGGTTTTCCTCACTTCGCACCAATTAGTGCGGAAATGGTTAACCTTAATGACAACTGAATGGCATTGACAGCTTTGAAAACTTCTGAAATATAAAAATTTTAAAAACTATCATTACAATCTGGTCACAGGGCACAAGATATCGTGATAACATGTTTAAGATATTTGCTGTACTTCAAATACTTTTTCTTACACGTCACCACAGCTTCATTTGTAATCCAAAATAAATGCGAATGACCACACAGAAAAAACTAAATTTAATTTTCTGTAAAGGAATTCAATGAAATAGTAAATAGTTTGTCTAGGAACAAATAAATTTGTAAATATAGACAAAAATATCTCAACAATTTCATTGAAAAAAAATGTATTTTTCCAGTGAAAAAAATTTTTAAATCTATGAAACAATTTGTCTAAAAGTATTTACAAATTGTAAACAAAACAATTTACTAAATCAAACAAAAAGATTTACTGGATTTTCCGAAAAATATCAAACAATATTTTTGTCTCCATTTATAAAACAATTTGTCTGAAGATACTAACAAATATTAAACAAAATAGTTTACTTCATCAAACATAAATATTTACAACATTTTTTTGTAATATATCAAACAAAATTTTTGTCTGGGTCATCATTATCATCATCCAGTAAGCATTTATGAAATTTGACTTTGTTAAAAGTGTTCAAGTCTGAATGTTTATCTAAAGACTCTAAACAATGAATGAGAATTAACGCAACTACATTAACGAATTGATTCACTCAAAAATCTTCAGTAAACTAACTTGGTACATTCGGATTTTTTTTGTTGCTATCATTGTTGTTGTTGTTATTTGTGTGTATGTCGTCATCGGGGTTGTTTTTTTACGACTCAGTTTTTCTTGTTGTTTTTGGTGTTTGCGTCCTAAATAAGAGTCAAACAAACAATTCATTGATTATGTAAAGCACATTTACTGAAAATGAAATTTTGTTTTAGAAAAACTTTTGTTTGGAAAATTTTTGGTGATAATTTTTTTTTGTGTACTCAGTGAATAGATTGGACGACGATAACTCGCTGTCCCCGGCCAATAATATCGAAGGTCAACGAAGAACACGGGTCATATCGTAGTACTGAGTGATCGCAGGATATACCGACATAGAACACCCAGCGACTCATGGAAGCAGTGGCCTACATCTTCAGTATCACCTTTACAAATATATAAGAAAAAAGATTACTATTAAGCTCATTTCCTGAGGAAACACAATTTTAATTTTTATATCGATATCACCTCAAATTAAAAGACTATTTAATTATAAATTCATACTACTGCTTCTGCAGGACCTCACACAATGTTTAATGTGCCATTTAATTTTTTTTTTCTGTCTAATCTGAAATATGTTTTTGTAACATGTCTTTTTATCACATCTTTCACTTGTCAGAATCTGTCATCAGTTTGTTAATTTGCTTATTTTTTTAATTTCTGTTTTATGTTGTACCTCATGATGATTTTTATTTTCCTTTTTTTTCGGGATAGTTTTTGCATGTCAATGGCTCTTTTAAATATTGTGTCTTTATTAGTTTGTCAAGATGACTGAGTGGATAGATGGATGGTTGGCAATGATGCCAAGATGTTGCTGACGATGATGATGATATAACTCAGACATGCTTAAAAAGAAACCTAAAATGAGCAATTCTTTTTTTGTAGTTCTTTAATTCATGTTCTTTTAATGATTTCTGAAAGTAGTTGTCATCATTGGGTTAATGTGCTGCTTTATTTGATTTTTTTAGTAAGTATTTCAATGAAGTTTATTTTAATGATGATGATGCGGCTAAGAAAAACATATATTTTATTTAGTGGAATAAAAGTGTTTTTTATTGTTCTCATTAAGTCTTTGTTTAATTAAAATATTATTTTGGAAGATGTTTCTTGTAGTCTGTTTCTTTTTTTATATGGTGTCTGCTTAAATGAAACAAAAGAACTTAAAATACGAGTATGTAGTAATAAAATTTAAAGCAAAATTTTGTTGGAGAAAAAATAAAAAGGATATATAAAAAATCTTTATTTAGAATTAGGGAAATTTAATACTTAAATAAATGCTTTGAAAAATTTTAACTGGAAGCAATTGAGTTAATCATGGAAAATTACCTCGAGAGCAGTTTAAATTGATAGCAGATCTTCTGTTCTTACATCTTGTCAACAAAACACACCTTTGAGCATTTGAAGGCATGTCACAGAATACCATTTTCATCGAAAGTGCTTTCAGTTCCGTAAAATGATTCTTCAGAAAGCGAAAAGGGAAATCTTTTCTGGAAACAAACCAGTTTTAGTTTTCAAGTCTTTTTTAACTGGCTTCATATTTTTATTTCGCTGTTGGCTGAGATGGTTAGCCCGTTGACTACGAACCCTGAGGTCTTGAGTTCAAGACTAGTTTCAGGCAAACCAACAACATCATGAATTTTTCTGATGTGCATTGGTGTGTCATTGTGTGTTGATTGTTGTTGAACTGTTAAAGTGATGAAGGTATAGCACTGATCACTTTGGCAGTATCGGCAGAGATTAATAGTAACATATCCTAATGTACATCACAGCACCCTCCTTCGTCGGTGTTGTAGCAGAATCGTAGGCGAAGTAAAAGAAATAATAAATGGATACACAGATTAAGCTAATTAGTGCTTCTACTTGACACAAGAGGGGCTGCAGTACTGCTCTACAAAATTTTAGAAAAAAACACGCAATAGCAGAGTGGCAAATTAATTAAACTTTCTATATCTCTCCCGCTACTTCACCACCTGTTCTGTCTACACTTTCCCTTTCCTAAAGAAGGCAACGCATTAATTAATTAACTGGTAGGCATGAACGAATGAATGAATTAAACTCAACGGCAAACACAGGACACTGCTATCGAAGAGGATCCATTGTATCCCTTGCCAGGTGCTAGAGCACCTCATCTAGACCTACTCTCCTGAGGAATCTCAAAATTGCCAGTGGTTCTAGTGTTGGCAGTTCCCAATCCTCCAATAGGTGCTTGTCGAATTGGCTATATCTTTTGTGGCATAACGCTTTACAGTCCTCCAAAATATGCTCTGGAGTTTCATCGTCATAATTACAGAATCGGCACAGGCTGTTACTCTCAATGCCAAGTCTGTTTAGGTGTTTTCTCCGACTGCAATGGCCTGTGAGGAAACCTGTGAGCATTCTTAGATTGTTTTTACTCAAGGACATGAGAGCTATGAAACGATTTTGGTTATACGCTCCAATCATTAGCTTTGCATGCCTCAATCCAGGGCGATTGAATTAGAAATGTTCCCTAGTACTCTTGATCTCCGTCGATATAACTTCCCGGATTTTATCCAATCCAAGTCCGCAAAACGGTACTGGCCCGACAATGGGTGGACGAGCCCGTCTTCTAGCCATTTTGTCTGCATTTTCGTTTCCTACCACTCCGGCGTGTCCAGGAACCCAGCAGAGTGTGACCTTATTCATGCTGCTTAGCCGATTTAGCTTAATGCGCCATTCCCAAGCTAGCTCAGAGGTAAACTCATATGAGCTGAGTGCTTTGATGGCAGCCCGAGCAGATGGCTATTTCTCTCCCTCGGTAGCCCCTGTCAAGACTTAATTGTGTGCATCTCTCAATGGGATAAGGTTCCGATTGGAAAATGGTAGGAGCTTTTTCCAAGGATTCGTAATAGTTAGTCATTGGTCCTACGAATCACACACCAGAGCGTGCCGGATTTCTGGAGCCATTAGTATACCACCTGATGGTGCCAGTTCCAAAGGAATATCGTGGTGCCATTTCCCCCCATTCCCTTCTGTTGGCCAGAACAGTTTAAAACCTCTTGTCAAAGTCATACACTTTATTCATCACATCAGAGGGTTGCGCAAATAGGGGAAATTATCTTGCCACGGATGATTGCTCCCATTGGCTAATTAGGGCCTGTGCTTTTTCCCGCGATGCTGATTACTTTTTGCCTGGCAGTAGTTTCTATCACAATCGTCAAAGGTGTGAGTTCAATGAGGACTTCCATAGCCGCCGTAGGACACGTCCTCATAGCCCCTGTTATACAGAGGCATGCTAGCCTCTATAATTTCTCTAACCGATCTCTGGTCGTAGACAGTCTGGCTCACTATCGTGGTGTATATACATCTCAACATTTTCGGTGTGTAACCCCATGTTTTACCTGCAACAGATCTACAAACCATTAGTGCTTTTGTTGCCTTGTCAGCAGTCGCCTCTAAATACTGTCACCATAACAGCTTTGAGTTTAATATCACTACCAGATATTTGACCTCCGATGAGCTTTCTATTTGCATGCTATCTACTTAGATGTTTTGCCAGCATAAAAGTGTCCTCCTCCTTGTGAAACGAACAATGGCAGTCTTTGCAGGTTTGTTGATATTAACAGATAGACACAACTTCTTCACTTTAATTAATCCGTTCTCTATATGTCACACAACGTCTCTTCAAATTTCTCTCTTGCAATTATAAGGATGTCATCGGCATATGCTTGACATTCTACGCCATTGCTTGTTAGTCTGTGCAGGAGTTTATCAACGACGAGGCTCCACAGAAGTGGAGATAGTACACCACCTTGGGGTTATCCCCAGGTCGTCCTTACTGCAAGATATACCTCCTCGACTTGGGTCTCCGCAGTCATACTCTCAAGTATGGCCCATGTAAAGGGTCCGCTATATAACGTTTTTTTTCAACTAGTGCTTATTTCGTGAATGGTAACACTTAGCTCATGTCTGATTTGACAGATAATTAGTTTTATCCTTCCGCTGAACGAATATGGTTGTGTATACGCTTGCGAATATGGTTGTGTATGGGCCTCCGATCGACTTACAGAAGATGCCGATTTTGCCAAAAAAAATCATCTTTTCAGATGAAGCTCATTTTGATCTTGGCGGGTATGTAAACAAGCAAAATTGTCGCATTTGGGGCACAGAAAACCCGCACGCATACATTGAAAAGCCGACGCACCCAAAACGAGTCACTGTTTGGTGCGGATTTTGGTCCAGAGGAATAATTGGGCCATTTTTCTTCGAAAATGAGCAAGGAGTGGCCGTTACAGTCAATGGCGATCGTTATCGGGCCATTTTGAACGAATTTTTGTTCACAAAAATTGAAGAGGAGGATATTGGCAACATTTGGTTTCAACAGGACGGCGCTACGTGCCACACTGCCGAAGATACACTCGATGTTTTGCGCCGTGTTTTTGAAGATCGCATTATCATCCGCAGAGCTGATGTCGTTTGGCCACGTTGGAGCTGCGATTTGACACCGTTGGACTATTATTTGTGGGGTGCCGTTAAAGATAAGTGTTACGCCGACAAGCCAGAGACAATTGACGCTTTAAAGGACAATATTCGTGAAGCCATTGGTGAAATACAGCTGCACACAATCGATAATGTGCTTAAAATTTGGACCGATCGTGTAGGCTACTGCATGGCCAGCCGAGGCAGCCATTTGAATGAAATTATTTTTCATTATTAACCGGAAGGATTGTACTTTCAAATAAAAAAGAAATTTGGTAAAATATTCAGTAGTTTTTTTATAGCATTTTCAAAAAAAAAAGTTATCTGGCGGACCCTTTACATCCGGAGAATGATGTTTCCAACTCCTTTCCTTCTAAACGCAGACGTAACGGCAAAGTGCTCTGTATTGCCGAAGTCCGCTTCAACATCTAGAAATGCACAGACAGTAACTTCCTTAGCGTCTAGACAACTACGTATTGTATTCGTCAGTTGATACAGCGGTCTGTTTATCAACCAAATTTGAAGTGGAATGACAAAAAATCGTTCCAAGTTGTTATTCGATTTTTCTTAAGTGTATCATTCATGTTTTGCCTCATGGCCCCAATCTCTGACACATGTAAAAGAACGGAGCCTTGCAATACCTCTGAATTAATCTTAAGCTCGTTTGATAAGATTCCTTCTATAACAACTCGTACAGAGCTGACACCTAAAGCAACAAACTTTGACAAAAGTGCTCCATGCCGCACTCTATCAAACGCCTTAGAAATATCTAGAGGCACCACCTACTCTTGCCGAAATGGTGTATGGAGTGACAAAATTTTTCCGGAAGGCATGCCAGTAAGTCACCTGTAAAGCGTCCTCTACGAAAGCCATACTGGGGGTCGCTGAGTAAACTATATACCTTACAATATGGAAATTCACTTACTTTGGAAAGTGCAGAACATATTGCGATTGGGCGGTGATTTTCAGGGTTACATTAACAATCTTCCGACACTATGGGAATTCGCCAGCATTTTAACTAAAAAGTAGAAAATGTTCATAGTTTTAGGAGCGGCAAATAAACACTCATGCAAAAGCTCTGCATGTTAATACAAAGCTTAATGTGAGTTTTGTATGCAAAAAAAGCTTAAGTAGCACCTTGAGGTATTCAAACTTGAACGCGGTAAGATCGAAATAAAATATGAACAGGATCTGAAGAATGCAAAACAAAAACTTTCAGAATACAAGTACGAAGTTGAAACCATTTAGATTGGAATGTATGTCTGTCTAATAGTCTGTCTCTAAGCTTAAAAAAATTTTATTTTCATAAAATTTAATTTCGTCGCTAAGAGTTGCCGCCATATGTTTACAAATTTCCTGTAAATTTTCTACATTTACACTATCTATTTTTTGAATTGAATTCCCACTAAAATCAAGTCTTTAAATGTTGTACATTTTAAATTAAAGTCAATAAAATTTATATGCAATTTAAAAATCTGTTTTGTAAAGGACTTTTTTTTTATTATGCTTGTTTTTATTTCGGTTTTTGATTTCACGTGTGAGAGAAACTTTTTTTTTTTTGGTGTTTGTTGCATGTACTTTTCTGCTGTTTTTTCTAGCTTTTTGCTTTTTGCATATAAATTGTAGTTTTATTGTATAGAAATGTATAGAAAAAAAAACGGAGTACTTTGTGTCTAGTTGCCAGTTAAATGTTTACTTTTGTAAAACAATATGGAAATTAAAGTGGGGACCGTGAGAGATACTCGACTACTTCCTTTGTTGGAACATATTTTTTTTTGTATCATTCACGAAAGGTTTGACTGCCCTATTGGAGGCGTAACTATTCCATTGAGTCTTTTCCGAGATTGTGTCACATCTACCCGAAGGGGTAGTATAATAATAACTTAATAGAATATCTCCACCATGTATTGTCTTAAAAAATATATGTTTAAAATTTATCTACAGCGAAGTTAAAATATTGCAACATTGGTTTCTCAGTTATAAGCCTGACTAAACGATACAGTTAGGAATATTTAATAGATCTTGCAATATAATCCTCTTGCTTAATTTTCGTTTACAGCATGTCGAAATGAAAGCTCGTACAATAGAGCATTAAACCAACTGTGTGGTCTTTTTGATAGCTTTCAAGAAGCGATAGTGTTTTCTTTAAAATATTTGATACTTTTGTTGAAGGAATTAAGAATTTGTATTTGAAA
The DNA here is from genome assembly GCA_956483635.1 of Panzeria rudis. Lineage (NCBI taxonomy): Eukaryota > Metazoa > Arthropoda > Insecta > Diptera > Tachinidae > Panzeria > Panzeria rudis. Next base: position 52,475,083 of record OY101448.1, on the reverse strand, counting down.
TCCTTTTAATAGCCAACAATCTGCTTTAGGATTTGGTCTTCTTAATTTCCCCATTTCAAATATAGAGTCTGTTTCTGCTTGACCATTTTTTGAAGTGTTTTGTGTTGTTGCCTTTTTATGGCAAATTGTAGGTGTAAATAATGACAGCATAAATGAACATGTAAATTGTTTATTATATTCATGATTAAAATAGCAACAACAACAACAACTGTACAAACTAAAACCACTTTAATAAATATAATAACTATTAAAAAAATTAAATGAAGTGGAGAAAAAAATGTTACACTGATTTGTTTGTTGGCAAGTCATACGAGCGGCAATAAAACTTTGTAAAATTGTTATAAAAACAAATTCACCGGACTTTAGTTTTTTTGATTATGTTGTGAGGGGCATTTAACTTATCGATGTTAATATCACATTAATAAAACAGGATAGAATGTTGGATTCTCAAAATATTTATGTTCAAGCCCATCAAAAAATTTTGTGATTTTATGATAAATTAGTGAACAGAGCAGACGTTTTCCTGCAACAGATCCTTCTCAAAATATTATGTCAGTAAGAGGTAAAAATTTGACTTAAAAAAAGTTCTTTAAAAAGTCTCGATAACAGCGCCACCTATCAGTTCCAAACGTATCCCACCTCTCAAGCTGAAATCATACGCAATCGCCTAATTTCATTGAAATCGGTCAGTTGGATGATATACGACATTAGCGTGAGCAACAGCTGCTTTTTAAAATAGGAGAATTTTTTAGCTTTGAAGTGTAATCTGTATGCTTGTCTGCAATCTAAAACATTACTTAAGATCATATATTTTCTAAATTTGTGTTGAAAATTTCTCGTTGTTTAAAATTGCAATGATTTTGTAGGTATTTGCAATAAAAAAACATAATTTGTCTAATTTTACTTCACAAATTAAACATACATATTTAGTTCAAGTGGATAAAATGGCAGAAAAAGTATAATATGCCTATAGCTGATAGGTAGATACGCCAGACTATCAGCCAAGAAGTCGCGGTTCGATGCTGCAGGCAGCCAACCGCTTCGCCGCTAATTCTTTATTTGTTAAAAGTAAACATATTTTGTTCAAAAATCAACAAAAATAATGCGTGTCTAATTTTAGGTCGATAATAATGAGTAAAGTGTTGCGTACTATTATCGACCTAATTTTCAACAAAATTGTTTTAGACTGTATGTACATACACTCTAAAACACTTTTGTTGAAAATTAGGTCGATAATAGTCGGCAACACTTTACAGATTATTATCGACCTAAAATTACACACGCATTATATTTCAACAAAATGTTTTTACTAAAAAAAGCGATTGGCTGCGCGCAGGTTTGAGCCGCGACCTCCCGCCTGATAGTCTGACGTATCTACCATTCCGCGATAGCCGTATTATACTTTATGTTACATTTTTTCCACTTGGACTAAATATGTTTAATTTGAAAGGTTTTTTCTTTAATAAAATAACTATAAAATCGATGTAATTTTAGACAAGGAGAAATTTTCAACACAAATTTAGAGTGTAGTGACTTGGCATATTCATGAAAAACATCACGACAAACATTTTTATGAAACATCTTAACCCTCTAAGTCTTCGCTGTATCGATCTTGTTGACACTTTCCTAAAAAAGGGGCGAAAAAATTCCCTTCAGCGACAATATACCAGGCTGAAATGCTGTACAAAAATATTTGCCATAAAATGCAGACATAAGTTGAACACCAGAAATCATTTAAAGCTCAAAATGAGGGATAATTTCGTACTTATTCACAATTAGTACTCTGCATAGGAAATCTTGAAAAACTTCCGCTTAAGGTACACTCTAAAACACTTTTGTTGAAAATTAGGTCGATAATAGTCGGCAACACTTTGCTCATTATTACCGACCTAATTTTCAACAAAAGTGTTGTACAGTATATTCCAAATTCTTGCACCGATTTAAATGTAGTTTACTATATTTGAAAGGTTATATAATGTCATACCAGCTATGTTTGAAGAACATTTATTGAACACGTTGCTCCCAAGTTATGGTAAAATCCATGAAACAGGCTCTTCAAAAATCTTAAATTTTATAAGAAAAAATTTTAATATTTGTACGTAATTATTATTTAAACTGAAAATGTGTATAAGTCGGAAGTTGTTATTATTTGGCTTAAGTTCACAATAATTCAATTAATGTAAATTTAAATTATTTTTAAGAGTGGAATATTAGAATATCTAATCAGACTAGCAGAACGGATTAGTACTACAAATTTCGACAGCAGCTACGCTGTCATCATCAGCGTCCTTTGTTCGCTTTTACCACTTTTGATCGTGGATACTAGTATTAATGAAACATCAGCTATTTAACCAAATTTTATGAGGAAATAGAATATGAGACCTATTCCTTTTATTAATATGGTGAGCCGAACAAATTTCACCTTCTGATTCTTTATTCCAATTTCCAACATTTGGAATGAAAAGCTTGTTTTTCGAAAACTTTTGTTTGTGTCCGTTTTTCACCTTTACTCCCACTGTTTTTTTTTTAACTTTTTTGCCACCTTCAGCTAAATAAACAAAAATTTGTTCACTTAATTTAAATATAATAAAATGAAATCTAAATGTAATTTTTTTCAACTCAATATAATTTTATTTTTACTTATTTTATTTTTATCTTGCCTCCAACATGTTGTCGACTTTGAAAATGTCACTTTGAAATCGTGTTTTAAATTTTTTCATTATTTTGCATTTCGTTTCCATTATCTTGTCTGTAAAACTGAAAAATAAAAGTAGGGAAAAAACTAGTTAAAATTTTGTTGCTTTTATGATAATTTCTGTTTCTGTTTTTTTTTGGGTAACGACAGATTTTGTTATTTTTGTTGCACCATGTTGCTCTTTGTGCTGTTGCCACCAACTATATTATCGCGTTCAATATTTGAAATTTAAAATGTTACTATTTTTTTTTGTTATTTTTATTTAAATTCGATTTCAAACAAATCGTAAAGTTGGCAAAATATGACCAATGGTGTTTTATAATATTGTGGTAGTGCAGTTTTTTTTCTTGTTGTACTCGAAATTTATTAGTTCTGTAATTTTAAGGTCAAATGTATAAAGTTTGTGTATGTGTGTGCATACAAAAGTTATAACTTTTGACATAATAATTGTGTTTATCCTGTGTAATTTACACAGTAGCTAGTGGATAGAGTGGACAAGAGTTTTGTATGGCTGAAAGTTTGTTAGGAGCAACTATACTGGAGTGATGGGAAGTACCAGTAGAGATGCCTATGACAAACTGTTTATGGTGAGGGCGAATTTATGTCTTTCAGTTCAAAAAATCTTGTCAAACAGGAACAACAAACTGTTTTCAAAGGTCAAAACTTACTTACTGTAAGTTCAGCCTTCTCACGCGTATTAAGCATTCTGTACGTAAAAATATTTTGTACATAAAATTAACTGAAATTGTTATACAAAATAAATGAAAATTCAATTATAACCAGGTCTACTTATTTTTCATTTAAATTTAACAAAAAGTTTATTAAATTTTTAATGTTAAAATATTAACTGACTGAAAACTGTAAAAAAAATTAATGATTCTTTCTTAGGCTGGATCAATTGAAATGTGTCAAGAACTAATCGCAACCTTCGTAAAAATAAAAGCTATTTCCCTTGTTTCTGCTATTTTTACTGTTAAATAATCAACCCCAAGTTCCATAAAAATAAATGACTTTTTCTTTATTATTAAATGTTACTGTTAGTTATTTTAATTTCCACTGGGAAGCGAACAAAGCTCCATCCGGTTTGAAATCCAACGCACCAACCTTTCGTCTAAAGCATAGCATGTAAATCAGAAGCAGGAAGTTAACAAAAACTTACTCATTTTTATGCATATAACTTTAAAAATTAAAAAAAACACACTCATTGTCTTTGCTGAAATAGAACATGTTTCCTTCCGGTTAATAGTCTAACACACTACCCACTACACTACTGATTTTAAATGATTATTCATATAGTTTAACTTACAATGTCAGCTAGTTTTGCGTACTGAATATTTTGATTGTTGGTGTGTGTGTTATTTTTAGGCATGTACTTTTTTGGTACTTATGACATGAACAAAAATATTGAAAGCAAACGAAAATCCATATTAATGTGTACTTAGTTATTTTATTGAATGTTAGAATCAGTTAAAAATAAGATTGCTTTAAATGTTAAATGTTTATTCATTTAAAAATTACTGCACGGAATTCTTATTGAATAAAGTACATTCCGTTACTGTAATAACTGTGGGAAAAATAACCTCAGATCTTAATTAAAATATTGAATTATTTCATAACGTCTAATTAAAACCATTTAAGCCTTTGTTTTCCAAATATCAGGTAGTGTCACTTTATTATGAATGAAATCGGCATTTATTATACGATTATCGTGTAATATACCATAATTCATTTGAAGCTTACGTAGCTTCCTGATCCGGTAATAAAAATTTTTATTTTTTTCATACATATTTTAATTTTTATGAATTAAAAAAAATAAATAAATAAAAACTTAAATTATTTATCCAAAGTTATTTAATTAGTATGGCTCAAGTTCGTTTTCAATTTAATCTTTCGATTGAACTATTTTTATTTTGGAAATAAATTCCGAAGCATGTAAAAAAAATTATCTTTAAACAGCTTAAAGGTAATTTGATTTCCAGTTTTCTAGTGTTTTTTACAATAAAATTAGAGAACCCCTTTCCAATCTATGATAAAATCAGTGGAGTTGCTCCTTAAAAAATTTCAAATTTTAGAAAAAAATAAAATAAAATAAACGTATCCACAGAATTTTAAATTTCGACTGTTCTTGTAGTCTAGGCATCATAACACATCGAAAAAATATGGTGGTCATCAAAGGTCATGACAAAAGTTCCGGTATGTTGCACAGTGTTATCAAAGCACTGTTGTTCCAGAGCAATTTTATAATTTTTACCTTTAAAACCTATTGAAATTTATATTAAACATTTAGACAAATTTATAGTAACATATTTCGTTTATTAACTCAGCTGTTTTATTGGCCGTTTATTAGTAGACAACATGAATATTGCAACACAGCAATATAATTATAATTAGCTGCTAATTTATTGATATTACAACATTGAAACTTGTGCTCACACACTCTCACGAACTTAGACTGTCCTGCCTGCCCAGCAGGTAAATTTGCAACTAGATACGCTTTGGGACAGTCATATTACTAGTTGTAATGTTACTGATCAAAAAAGGACAGTCATATTTCTAGTTGTAGCAAGACTAGTAACGATACTAGCAAAAAAAGAACAATCATGTTACTAGTTATATCGAGACAATAACGATACTAGTCAAAAAGGACAAAATGTTCAGGTATACGACTTGTATATAAAATATATTTTTAGTTCTTAAAAAAATAAGTAGAAACTGGCTCAATGGGTAGAGTACTTGCCTTGAAATATGAGGAATGTGAGTTCGTACCCCGGTTGATCCAAAGTTTTTTTTTTAAGAGTTACAAAATCTAAGTAAACAAACTAGTAAGAGCACTAGTTTACAACAATTAGGATTCTAACTGGGATATAACTGTACACAAATGGACTAGTTGGATTCCTATGACAACCTAATGTTAAAATCGATAGTTCGATATAAGAAAAAAGGACAGATAGGCAACTAGTCTGAAGTAAAAAGCAACTAGTACAGTTCTGATTACATACTAGTTACTTTGTCTAAAGGGTGCCTTCTCTTTTTCAGACTCATTTAAGACTACAAGCTATTTGAAAGCAATTTTTATAGTTTGTTTTTGTGTTGCTATTTTCAATTGGAAACTACAACTCTCTAATTTATAATGAAATTAAAGAAACCCAAAAACCATCTACACAAAATGTACAAATTCTATGATTGTTGTTTAGCATTCAACCATAAAATTTTAGTTTGCAACAACACGTTGCAGTTACGACCACATACAAAATGTTGGTAAATATAAATTAAATACTGCTGTCAAAGCATAGAAAATATGGCAATAAACAGGTCAATGGTGTTCAGAAGGTGTTGGTGGAGAGGGAACAGCATAACAGTGTATCCTGTGTTTTTTGTTAACTACTGTTGTTAATCATACATGCTCACAGAAAGATTGAATTTCAATTGTGTTACAAAAAACGAAACAAGGATAATTATATAACACAGAGATGGACAAATTTTGATAAAATGTAATAGTGAGTGATTTAGGTGATTCACACAGAAAATTTTCATATCAAAATCGTCGAAAACAATATTAATTTAAAATTTTTCGGTAGTAATTCAGCTGAATAGGTGTTTCATGTTAATTCAGCATGATTTAAAAAAAACCTTCAAATATCATTTTCCTTTTGAAATAACTATATTTCATATTGACTTAATATTCTAGTACAGTTAAATCAAAATGAAGTTGATTGTAAAATAATACGAAGAATCATGTTGAATCAAAGTTATTTCAAGTTGAAACAACATGAATTTAATGTAGCTATTTTTATCATTCGGTATTGTTTTAGCATAACATCTTAAGTCTAAAAATCATGTATGGAAATATTAATGAATTTGTATAAAATCTGTGGTGTTGGTGTTCTAGAAAGTTAAATTAAAAATTAGAGTATATAAAAACAGATTGAACCCAAATGTGGATTGTAAGAAGACGAACCAGAATATGACCTTAACTCAGTTTTGAATTAACTCGACTTTAGACGTTATGATAAAACGACACATAATTATTTTACTTACGTGATGTGCATTCGCATAGCCATCAGAAAAATTGTTATTGTAGTTGGCTGCCCCAGCCAAGATTTGAACTTGCGCAATTTGCTTGGTAGTCAACGCGCTAACCACTGCAGCCACATCAGCTTCAAAGTCTGCCTTAGACATACACTAAATAAATAACAATATAAGCAACAAGAATTTCATTTTAATTCAACATGATTTAATTGATGATTTAACGTAAAATTTATTTTAAATTAAAGTTCTAGTCATGTTGATTTAATATAAAATGTAGCATTGATAAAAAATTTTATTTTAACAGTAAAAAATATTAAATCAAAGAGATTATGGCCCCTATTATGATTCACAACTCAACTATGTTGAGTTGTCAATGCTACGACCCAACTCAACAATTCTTTTGTATTATGATTCACAACTAATTTTAGCTGTCTTCGAAAAAATGTTCGAAAAAAGGTTCTTATCTATACTCTATGTTTTTTAAACCATAGTAGCCATCACAAAATATTTTAAATATTTTTAGTTCTGGCCTCACTATTTTTTCTTGAGATTTTATATTTTATGGATATGGCAATAACATAGGTTATATTGGACAAATGGGATATATTGGCGCCTAAAAGTACCATTTTAAAAGTAATTAAAAGTAACAAAATAGTCGAAACAAAAACCAAAACACAACTGATAAAAAACTGAGACAACTGCTTTGATGATGCTTTGTATTCCATAATAAGAATTTGACAACTACGACTCAACTATCAATTTAGTTGTGAATCGTAATAGGGGCCTATATGTTAGATTAATAATTTTTCGTTTAAAATTAATACGAAGTAATGGTAATTATATACCAGCAGCAGTAAAAATGTTCGCTGGTAGTGCGAAGTTTGTCGGCTATTTATATTTACACAACACGAACATCAAAAGAAAGAGCAACAAGGTACACAAATGAACACAATAGTGCATTGTAGCTATGAACGAAGCAAATAGACTCCAATACACTTCCAGGGGAAGGAAATTTCACTTCCCCTTAAATGAGTCCCAGATGAAAACTTTCAAAACGCCAATAAACGTATATATCAGTCGTTATCAATCGAATCAGTCGTTAGAACTATGTCGATACCGCTATTTCGGTGATACTTCAGGTTTGTCCATATATCGGTATCTGGGATATGTTACTGTCGATACGACGATACATACATATTAAATTTCTTAGAGTTTTTTGAACAAATAATTTTTTTTTAATTTATATAAATATAAATGTTTTCTATGCTGGAGAGTAAAAAAATTTGTTTAAATGAAAAATTACGCGTAACATATACGTGTAACGAATACTGGTCGATCCTCACAGCAGTCGGGTCTACGTCCCGGGATCGACGCAGGGGAATATCCTCTGCTCAAGGACTGCATTCTCTCCAAAACCAGATCAAATCAAGTGCAGCCCACCCAGCGAGCTGTACCAATAAGTTTCGATCTCCAGAAAGAAGGGTTACAACAACAACAACACCAACAACAACGAATACTGGTAACAAATACGTGTAATAAATACTGGTAATGACAATTCAAAACAAAAGCAACAGGCCGTGCGAAGTCCAAATTCCTTAAAAACTTAGTGTTGCATCTTTGGTATTTTCGGAGCTGCCGTTGTTTTCCGGAGAACGTCTGAGATTTTGTGGAGATATTTGGCTAAGCGTTGGTGTATTTGATATGTGAAGGAGTTTTAGCAAAACACCAGGGGTCTTAATTAAATTCTTGAAACTACTGTCTTCATTTACTTGGTATCGGCGGTAGGCCGAAGGCGACAGGAACTTCGGTACTACCTGGTGTCCCGTTACACCGTGCGTTATTGTTTTGTTTTGTTAATTTTGCCATGAATTCAAATTTAATCCGTTGTTTCTTAAATCTTATTAATATCAATTTTGAATATTAATATGTAACTAATCTCTTAGTTACACTGTAATTTTGTACATATAATAAAAAATACTCTACTTTAATACAAATTCAATATGCGTATCGGCATCGGTATCGCCGATATTTCTTTTTGAGTATCGGTATCGTATCGGCAAAAAAGCGTATCGTTCCATCCCTAGTTAGAACCCTTGTTATTTGAATAGTTTTATTTTGTTGAACACTGTTTGCATCTTAGAAACACGATTGTTACGCACGTCATCAGTGGTGCTCAGCATGTCTATCTAAAGGGAAGATCTGTTGAGAGCGCGCTTCATGATGTGATTGGTGTTATTGAGCGGCGACTCCAGCCCAAGGATTATACCTTGGCTGCGTTGTTAGACATTGAGGGAGCCTTTAACAATATTAGCATAGATGCTATTCGGGAGTCGCTGGAGATAATCAGTGTTCGTAACTTTCTGGTGGAGTGGTTAATTATCATGCTTATCAGCAGAATCATCTGCTCGAATATGAGAGGCGAAAACCTGAGAAAAATGCAAACTTGTGAGAACGTAAGTTCAATATCAAACAATTACAAACAAAAAAAAACTTATGCGATCTTCCGGTTAGTAGTTTTACACACTATCAACTAAACTACAATTCCATTGGTTGATTTTTACTGTATTTTATGAGTTGGCGCAATGCTAACATATGAAATTGGTTAGATTTACCAGTATTTTATTTGGAGTATTGAATGATTTGTGGGATTTCAGTTGAGTCTGGAGCTTGACTGTATTTGTAGACAATAATAGAATTTTATTGCGAGTATTTTTGTAAAACATTTCAGGGCCCTATATCTTCGTTAAAGACGAGTTCTTCTCCCTTTTTTTAAGAAAGAGACAATAAAACCTATACAGCGATGAGTTAGAGCTATAAAATGTTCTACAAAAAAAGTTTTCCGTGGTGTTTTACATAGAAATGCTTACTAAAGGGTAACAAGATTTCCTGTTGTATATTTGTTTACAAACTACATTAAGTCTGACTTCAGAAATTTTTTAAATAACACTTCAAACTTTTCAATAATTTGCGCTCCACGTACCACTGATAGCACTTCTCAATTTAGCCTTAAAAACATTTTAAAAAAATAAGGACAACTTGAAACATTTTTAGGCTTTACTTAAATACATATTGCTCTGCAAGTATAACATTTTTATTTTACATGTTAAAACAGTTTTAGTTACATACTACATGTGCTACAAAAAAAAACAAAAAATAAAAAAAACGAGTAGAGCTCATATTCATTTAATGAAGAAGTCATATGTTTCAGTATTTAATGTTTATTGAAAAGTCACAAAATGGAAAAGAAGAATCGGCAAAAATTAAATTTGTACACAAAAAACAAGGGGTCATATTACAAAACTCCTCTAGACACACAACACAGAAAGAGGTACCAACCTGCTTTACACAAAACATAAATAAGCTGAATGACTTTCCTAAGGACATTGTAAAAATGATAGTAAATTTTTAATAAATATTGAATTGAGAAACTTGAACAAAGAATGACTTAAAAAAATTTTTTTATTATAAGGATACATAGTGAACACCTTTTTGTAAAAGACAGAAGAAAGATATGTTATCGGCAAAAAACCAGTCCATAAAATATGTTTATGATGTAGTTAAAAGCACAAGCAGACATTTATGAGCATGAGTGCTCAATAAAAATAATAGATTTTGTAATTGTGCTTTAAAGAGTTATTTCAATATGTTAATTATGATCTTAAATATTAATTAAACATCACTTTAAAAACAATTTTAGTTTATGATCAACAATTAAGACAGGATTATGAAAAGCTTTATACCATTTAAGCGTTGCTATATTCAATTAGAAATTAGCTAATATTTGCCAACAAATCAAAAAACTACATAAACAATGGCTTAATAGAAGTTCTCAAATATTTCAGAAATAGTTAAGGCTTATTATTTTAAATTTAGATTATTTTTCAGTTAACTGCCAAAAATTTATGCGGTCCATATTTTTCATATTGACAAACATATTTTCGGCTGTATGAAATAACGCCCAACGAAATAAAAAACCCTCAGCAAGCGAAGCGGGCTTTTGAAATGCGAAGGCTGGCAGCACAAAAACCCTCAGTAAAGCCCTTATGACACAACATTTTTTCTTCATTTTTTAAATTTTGGAGAACAGTGCATATAGAATATAATAGGAAATTTTGCCAGGTGCGAAGAGTTCAGCTATATTAAGATAAATACCAGATTGTCAAAGCTTTTACTAATGTTATCGATAAAAAATGGGGGCCTGTCAAAAAAAATTTTAAAATATTCAACTTAAAATTGACATTTCAAGCTTGAAACATTAAAGTGTTGCCAAGTTAGCGGTCAACTTTTTTTTCTTTTGTCGTTTTATTATAAATAAAAAGTAGGCAGCACTTAAAGAAGCCATTACGTTTTGTTTACATTTTGTATAGTTTTTTTTCTTTCTATCATTTGCTATTTCTTTCTTTCAATCCTATAGCAAAACAATGCAAGAAAAATTTTGTGTCACAAGGGCTTAAGCGAAGCCGCCTTTGGAAATACCTCAGAGAAGAAAATCCTAAAGCCGGTCCCAAAGGCCGGGAATACATACATCTCCAGTTAGCAAAGCAGGTTTTGGAAATAGCTCAGAGGAGAAAACTCGATTTGCTATATTTGGTCGCTTTTTAGGACTTGAAAAGCTGTCGAATGCTGCAAATTGGATGTAAATCCGTAGCGGCTCGAAAGACATCGGCTGCAAAAAGTGTCGCATAACATATTTACAACGTTTTTAATCTACAATTTCTGGATTCCCATGGCATTTCAATATAATCCTTTTTTTCTCGGGAACTTAAAATGTCCAGAAAAACAAAAACTCAAGCAAAATAGTCTTAGTAAAACTATTGAAATTTTTTTTTTAATTTTCTCATAAAACTCAAATGGTATTTAAAGGGTTAACAAAACTCATTTAGCAACCTTCAACATTTTATCTCTGGATCATTTTATCTCTGGATCATTTTATCTCTGGATCATTTATTAAAAATTGCAATACTCTAAAATTTTGAACTTTATTTAACCTTTAATTTAAATATTAATAAGTATGTCTGCTTCGAATAATGTCATTGTGATGCATGTTCAAACATCTGTTATTTGCGCTTAATAAGCATTTTTATTCCTTGTTTATTTTATGACATTCACCATCATAGCCAAGCATATATTTGGTCAGATCATATTTTAATAATTTAAATAAAAGCTTTTATTCCACAAACTTTCTTGGCCACAAACCACTGCATATTGAAGGGAAGGTTGTATAAAAATGCGAATTGTTATTTTATTTTTGAGGAATATTGAAATCGATAAGAATACGTTTTTTTTATCTAAATACTGCCATCAAGCATGATTCAATCCCAGTAAAAAAATTTCTTCCAATAAAGCAGGTTTCTACTATTATGGAATGAAAGTAGCGCTGACAAACCTGCTGATATCGTTGCTGATTTTTGTATGGCGAGTTTCCGAATTGGAGTACTACATGTTTGCTCACAAAAGCGCTAAAAATCATCAAGATTTTCAGCACTAGAACTGAAAATATATGAAAAAACTGGTTCGATGTGGATTGGCGTCATTAACGCCATTTTGAATTTTTCTTATTTCGTTACTTTATTTATTTTTATTAATTTCATATTTTTATTCAATGTTTGTTATTTTAACTTTAACTAGTATCGAACTAAGAACCTTCAGTTTTGAAGTCCAACGTACCAATCACTTGATCAAAAACACTGCTGCGAAACGGCACCAAGAAACTCAAATAAACTTACTCTTCATTCTCGCTTAAAAACCTGCTTTGGATCAGCACTATAAAATCAACTCTTTTGTATAGCTTGTGTGCGAAGCTTTTGTATAAGTAAAAAGCAAATACTTTTCTCGCTTCAAAACTTGCATTGTTGTGACGCTAAGAAATCAGCTTGTGAACAAGCTCATATTTTAAAGTGAATTATGGAGCGCTTTATTTCTTTAGTGCTTCAAAAAACATGAACATTTTTTAGTGGGATGTTAAACGAAAAATGATAAATTGATATGGTATAACTTTGGCTGGTCTCTAGACCTTTAGAGTCATCTTCATTTAGTTTGTGAACATTTGTGAACATCATTAAAATTATCATTCAATCATAGATTGAAGCAGCAGATGTATTGTTATCTATGAGCAATCATCCTCTACAAGACTTATTATATATGTAGTATGTAGATTTTGCAAACGAGTAAAGTGGGCTATAAAAGTATTTTGACTTGAAAAAATTGCAAGCATATAGAAATTAATGCAAACTATATTCTTAAAAAATTGCATTTCACTGACCTTTATTAGAGATGTTGCTCTCGCAATATCATTAGCAATTCCTTCTTTCTAGCGTACGAATACTTTTCCCTCCAACTATTAACAATTGCACAAACACACAAAAAACATTTTTCCAGTTTAATTCTTTTCAACTTTTGCCTCAGTTCATAAAATCCTTATGAATATTTGATGCCAAAAATTTTAAATTCAATTAATTGTTGAAGTCTATGGGCAACGAGTGAGTATATGCCACAATAAGGAGGCAATGTATTGCAAAACATTAATCTCTACATAAAATAGAAGAAGAAAAACAAACAATAAAATGTCTAGCCATGAACTGAAGCGTAATAACATTTGTATCACCCTAATAAATACATGTTTTACATAAGCAACAACTATAACAACTATAATCAGTTGGATCAAATTGTACAATTGTTTTAAATCCAAAAGCTGAAACAAGAAAAAAGTTAACATACTGACTGGCGGACAGACTTATAGACTTATGACATTATGTTTAAAATTGATATTATAATACCTTCTTTGTTTTTATGAATTAAGAGTGCGTCATTTATTAAACGATTAAAAGCCAATATTTGGTCTGGGCATATTAATTGGCTTAAATTGTAATTGTTATGTGTCTACTCAATTAAAATAAGTATTGATTTTAAAGCTAAATTATGTATTTATGTATATAGATTTGCAAAAAACAAGATAAAATAAAAAAATAATAATATAAAGAAGCTTAAAAATTGCAAAAAATCACTTACTGATCGCCTTTAACAAATCCACAGCCTTAGCTAAGTTTCGTTTACAACAAAATAGCCCAGTCATATTAGGATGTCACTGCGGAATGAGAGATAATAAGCTGAAAATTCGTATATACCTTCATTTTAGTATTCTAAAAGTTGTATCAAAAGTCTCATAAAATCTCGTGTCTGCGCCGTATGTTATTCAAGGTCAAATATCACAAAAATCAGCTTTTCGCGATTATTTCGGTTTCTATAGCTCCAATGATGTTAACAGTTATTATAAGAATTGTAGAGCATAAAATTTCCGAAAAATTTTGTATTAAACATTTTTTCACATGTCCAACCGTTTCTGAGATAGAGGGCAGAGAGCCCGCAGCGATCAGCAATTCCGAAACGGAATATGTATAATTGTTGAAGTTTATGACGCCTTAAACACATCTAGTTTTTTTGCTCCTTTTCAACATAGGGACAAAGAGATCTATGCAGCAAAGAGTTCGAGGGCTAAATTTGCATAAAAATATTCCTCGTAGTGTTTTACATTCCTAAAATGTGAAGGTTACAAGATTTCCTATGCCGATTCATTATAATATAGAGCATTAGAATTTAGTTCCTACTAAAATAAAAGCCAGGCGTAAACTTTCAAAACCCTGATACGTGCATATATATATATTTTTTTTCATCCACTAGAATAAGTCATTAGAACTATCGAGAGCTTTTACAGACAACACAGGCATCCACATTATTCCACAGCATGCCTGCTTCTAATGGCAGTATTGATTTTTTTATGATATTGTTATCCAGAAAACAAACTCTTTTTATCCTTAATTTTAGCAGGATTTGTAGGCCTAGAAAGCTTGGCATGATGAATGCCATAGAGGCAAAAGGAGAACCTATCATAAAACCATGTGACTGGTTTTAAAGTTGCTTCCTCTGTCCTCTATCATAATTTTTTCTGTGTATACAAATCAATAGCCAAACTTTACCCCAACACACTGAAGTTAAATATCTCGGTGTTCATCTTGATCGTCGTCTAACATGGAAACCCTACATAGATGTAAAAAAAAGTGTTTCGGACAATCGTTTGCTTCTGCTCAATAACGAATTTACATTTAGTATGAGCTGTATGAATTCGGATATCACAAACTTTATGCCGTCATGGATGCTGTTCTAATTTGTTACATTAACACGTGTTGTTCACTATGAAATATACCTACATTATTTGAGTACAACGCTTTAGAACGGAAATTTTTTCAAATATGTATGATTATAAAGAAACTAAAATATAAAGCTTGAATTGATAACTTTTACTTTGCTTTGGCCACTCTGGCAGCCAACAACCATTGAGGCGCTAAGGGATCAAAACGAGACCCGGAACAATAGAACTTTGTTTCGATATTCCTTTACGCATATATAAGTATGACTCCATCTTCCAATTTTGCTATCCTTTCGGGAGAAACGATTGGAGTGGCGGAAGAATCCTGGTTCTAAATTTGAAGTCACAAAGCTTGGAAATTACCGTGACGCATATTACGCATCTACTGTGGTTGGTAATAAAACCAATAATTACTTCAACTCCTTTATAAAGGCACCCTGTACCAATTAATATTATTTATCTTTAACATATTTTTAAGAGTTTATAGTATTTAAAAATGTATTAAACATTGTGAACCCCCTAACTTGTCATTAAGTATTTTGAAATCATTCTCATTATATTCACTATAATTGTATACAGAATTTCAATAAAAAAGAAATATTAAATATCTCGGTATCGCTTTATGACTGTTTGTGCAGCACAAAAAACATTTTTGTATTACAATCATATCAGTAAAATGTATTCCAATGAATTAAAGTGAAAAACTCACCGAATTACAATATATTCCGTACAAATCCTCAAACATGAAACAGTTCAAAAGAATTTCATAAATGCGGTACTAAACAAAATGTTTTTTTTTTTTGCTGAAATTCCTTGTACTAAAATTTTATACCAATGAGAAGAATGGAATGCTTTAATAAGGGAGCTGATGACAGAGCAAAAATATTGAATAAGACACTTTAAACTAGAAATAATACACGAGCATTTTTCAAACTCGTATCAAAAAATAGTTGAAGGCAGCTGTGTTAATTGTTCGCAGAAAATATTTACTGCAGACACTGGGACTGTTGGTTGATGTAACCAACTATGAAAAAACCCTCACTGAGATGATATTTTGTGCTTAACTGGCGGTCTACATTAGCCATGAACTTGATATGAACATCATGTCGGACATCGCATATGGTTAATGTAGGCCGCTCATGTTAATGTTTCGTCCATGCTCTGACATCGATGCCCGAACATATGGCTGAGCATCAATGTTCGCTTTGAGATTCGCCGTCAACAACCATTTTCAATAGAAAGAAAAGAGACAGAATAAAATTGGTAAATATTCCACCTCCATTGCAATAACACAGAATACATTGATAAGGCTGAACATGGACATCGCACGTTTTCACCACAACAAAAAAGATGGGGAATTTTTTACAGTTGATCTGCCGGCGTCCTGTTCATGTCACGTTCAAGTCGATGGCTCGTGAAGACGTAGGGAAACCGAAAATATGCAATTGCATGCAAATAAGATATTTATACTTTTCAGAACTTTCTAAGAATTTCGACATCGATTTGTAAGGGCATATTTTTGCATATTTTACCCTTTAAGGCATGTTTTTGCATATTTTAGACTTGGTCGCATATTTACGGCATTTTTTATTTTTTCTGGCATATTTGGCTGTTTTTCTGTATATTTTGGCTTTTTTTAATTTTAATATGCATATTTACAAAAAAAAAAGGGTTTTGCCATCGAAAATTTTGAAATTTTTCCACATATAAATTTTTTTTCATATTTTTAAGTTTTTAATGCATATTTAATGCGCATAAAACGCATTTTTAGGGCATATTTCCAGTTTCCCTGTTGATAACTATTAAGGACAGATTTTCTTGATAGAAGTAAAATAAGTATAACTATAACGGATATTTAGCATCATAGCGTACACTCTAAAACACTGTTGTTGAAAATTAGGTCGATAATAGTCGGCAACACTTTACCGATTATTATCCACCTAAAATTAGACACGCATTATTTTTGTTGCTTTTGGCACAAAATGTTGTTACTAAAAAAAGCGATTGAATGCGTGCAGGTTTGAACCGCGACCTCCTGACTGATAGTCTGACGTATCTACCATTCAGCCATAGCCGTATAATACTTTATGTTAAATTTTTTCCACTTGGACTAAATATGTTTAATTTGAAAGGTTTTTTCTTTAATAAAATAACTACAAAATTGATGCAATTTTAGACAAGGAGAAATTTTCTACACAAATTTAGATAATATATGATCCTAAATTTGAAGTAATGTTTTAGAGTGTAGATGAAAATCTCTTAGCTGCAATTATGAAGGAATAACTCTGTGGACTTGGAGTGGACACGTAGCTGCTCGACAAACCAAGACGCAAGAGGAACCGTCGTAGGATTGGTAAGTGACAGCGACAGACTTATTAAATATCACCTGACGGAGATGAATCGACGATGATGATGATTGCAGAGAAACTGTACCTCGTGCAAGCTAACCCGGCAAAGTTCGTTGTGTTAAGACCGACAGAAACTGATCATTATATTTGAAATATGGGATCCTAAGATTAAGTATTTTCAGACGATTACTAAGGACTCTTTCATAACAGTGGAGGGCGATAGCGCTGTACAACAAAAAAATAACATGGTTCTAACGACTTATATACGTTTATCGGTGTATAGTATTAAAGATATCTTAAAGAAATAAAGTATATTATCTTTATCTATTCATGAACTTTACAACAAGTTTAAACTCTTTAAAATCAGATATTATTTGTAAAAGTTATGAGGCCAATAAGGTTTTTCTTTTCATACCCGAGGTAGTCAACTTTGACACCTTGTAGCTCATCATTCGTAAAGCTTAGGTCCTCCTCTATGATTCTTCCATACATCGTTTGTAGTCGGATCGCAAGTTTCAGAGATACAGATGTATTACCCTTTTTTCAATTGTAACCACTGTGTGATGGGGCGTGTTATTGATTGACTTGTAGGTCGGCTTACTGGTTAGCTGTGCTAACAACCATTGATGAATGTAAGGAATGGAAAAGGCATCCTGAACAGCAGTTGTCTGTTTCGATATTCTCAACATACATATACTATATTACGAATATTGCAGTTGTAGTTTGTTTACCATTATTTTAAAATCCTAAACTGCCCACTATGACATCAACTGGTCTCATTGATGCCTCAATAACATCAAATTGTATCATCATCATCATCTAAAGCAACAAACTATCTCCATACCAGTGATGATGGGTCTAGGAACAAATACTACAACAACAAAATGCTTATGAGAACAACAAAAACAACAGCAGCAACAAACACCAATGAAACCATAAAGGAATGAATGAAAACAATTTGTTGTCACCAAACAATACTTTATTTCTCACATATTGTTCATACACTACTTCACTAGGACGAGCAACTCAACACCAGGCAGTCTCAACCAACAACAATTTAGTGTTGCATACAACAGCATATACTACATATGAAATGTATGTATGTATGTATGTATGTATGTATGTATGTATGTATGTATGTATGTATATATGGTTGTATGCAAGAGACTGCCTGCAATCGTTTACATGTTTACAGCACACGCCAATTTCAACGACGAGCAACATTTCATACGCCATAAATGTGCGAATAATAAAACAGAAAATAAAACGCATTTGCTGTTTCCTCCTTGCCACACAATGCAATCGTTTGTTTGCTTGTGCTCTTGCCACTGGCCAACAACGTTTTATTCAGTTTCTGCATTATTTTTGTTTAATTTTTTTTCCTCACTTTGCAGCACAATTACAAGAGTTGTTGTTCTACGCGTTCGTGCTGATTTTTTTGTTGTTGTCATATCTTTACTTTACTTTGTTGTTGCTATTGCTGCTGTTTTTTTATTTGTTGTTCTTATTTTTTTTGCCATTTTGTCGTTGACAAGTATGAATTACATCTACACTACAGATTAATTGCTGCTAATTAAACGAATTTTTTAGCCAAACAATATTGCAGTAAAAGATATGAAACGAAAAAATTTCAGAAAAAAAAAGTTGACAGTAGTAAAAACGTTTATTTATTTCTTCTCTATTTTGTGCGTTTGGCTGTTGCTGAATGGGAATGACTTGCAATTGTCACCCAGGACTTGTGTTCTACTCTATTGCTTGAAATATGTTTACAGTTGTTAGATTGCCTTAATAAGGGAGCTTATATTAGACAAATATTTTTGCCAATTACAACATGTGTTTGTGTCGCTCGATGTATTTGTATAACAAGCAACAATTTATAATAATTTTTTTCTTTTATATCAAAGATTTCTAATACATGTTAATTAACTAGAATGGAAATTTTTCGAGTCAGGAAATAGAAACTTTTTTCATTGGGATTGTTAGGAAAATTTTATTTGAAGTTAGAAAATGTTTGTTGCAAGAAAGCTTAGCATAAGGATGGTATGCGACACAAGTTAGCTCAAAAAATGTATGCATGACGATGTCTTGCAATGGGACAGATCAGCTAGTCTCTGAGTAAACGCATGTCAGTAATGGGTCAATAAATTAACGCCTGATCCCAGCATTAGAAGAATCGGTATAAATATTTAAGTTCGACAGCCCTGGAATTTTCAAACCATTGAATTCTATGCAACCCCAAGTGGACAACATTCACTGATGGTTGATTAATGCGCAACGGTACAGAGAAATGAACTTGCAAAAGATGGATCCGCTAGAACGTTCTGTGTAGCAGAAGCAGGAGAGAATTGACTTATAGGTGAATAATTATTTAAAAACTCAGTAAATATTATTAAATATTGGGCTCAGTAAATATTATTAAGAAAACAGATTTCCAACATACCTATAATCAAAATATATATGTATATGGAGAAAAATATGTTCTCCCAATTATTTCCTTCAGCACTCCACTGTGTTTGTTTTAGTAAATATTCCCTGTGTCATCATAACACAATTTATTTGTTTAGTTTTATTAAAACTTTCAACATTTGTTTAAATATTTATAAGAAATAATTAATCTTGTCATTAGTCAAGTTATGACAAAGAGTGAAAACGGTCATAGAAACATTTTGTAGAGCTAAGTTGACTAAAATCGAAACATACATAACTATAAAGAAGATTAAATTTTCCTATAGTTAAATCTATGACGCCAGCATAATTACACTATGCAACAAGAAAAATGGCAAGGACTAAAACTATATTTTTTGATGGTCTCCTAAGTACAAAAACAGGCGAAATTTTAAACTCTATGCTTAATTTGTTTTCTTATTTTTTTTTTCAAAATTTTGCATTTTTCATTTTATCATAACTCGGAAATTTTAAATTTTGTTCAATTATATTGGAAAAACCACTAAATAGATAATTTGAA
This sequence comes from Panzeria rudis, assembly GCA_956483635.1. NCBI lineage: Eukaryota > Metazoa > Arthropoda > Insecta > Diptera > Tachinidae > Panzeria > Panzeria rudis. The sequence continues at coordinate 52,454,903 of OY101448.1, read as the reverse complement.
ATAAAAGTACCTTTAGAAATATATTTTATATGAAAAATTAAAAAAATTTTGTTTTTTTAAATTTTATCAAAATCAAAAATTGCTAAAACTTACAATTTTTATTAATTGTTAATAAAGCCACATATATGTACTAAAAATAAAATAGCTTTATTTTATGAAAATCGATTGATGAATATTGATCGTATTATTTTATCTTATTGATATTATTAAAGTGAAATTACCTGATTTTAGCAAAAAATAGAGTTTTGAAGAGGCTGGTGCACCGATTTTATCATAACTTGCCTACGGTAAATGGAACAGACACACAAAACGAGTCACGTGACCGGTCCCCAGGTGGTAGGGACCAGTCCGAGTTCTATCACTTCCTATGAAGCGAACCAGCCACTTTAACATGGGGATGGCCTAGGATGGGGTTAATTGATACTTTGTATGCACCTTGTCACTTGTCTCTGAACTATCTTATGGAGTCCTAATCGGTGTAGAATAATATAGACTATATATAAATATTATTTCAAAATTCAGCTGTAATTATCGATTAATTTATTTTTTTATTGCTACAAATCCAACTAGAAATTGTATTTTATTTTTAAGCGATGTCTTTGATGGGACTCGAACCAACAACCTTCGGCATGACAGCACACTACCCACTCGACCACAGGGGAGCTTATATTTCAATGTTATAAATACCAGTTAAGCTGGAGTTAATATCTGAATACAGGTATGGAACAGGTTCCTGAGTGGCATGGCAGTCTCATTGAGGAGAGACAATTAGTATTATGTAGATACTATGTGATAGGCCTTAAATCAAGGTGCATCGAAATTGTTCAGTGTCGTTTACTACAATGCTAGGCGGCAGGCGCGGATACAAGGGGGAGGGGGGATATCCTCTTTCCCCCAAAACGAGTAAATTTCTATAGAATTTTTAAAAGAAGTTTGGAAAAAATAGTATATTTTACTTAAAAGTTCCCCCCCAAAAGCTCAAGCTAGATCCGCGCATGCTAGCCGGAGTACCAACTAAAAATGGTTAATATGTGACCATTTACACAATATGTCTTTTTTCATCATTCACTACTCCTTAATTTTGGTACCAGTCTCATTTTGTCAAGTCATATGACGAGTATTTTTTTATCATTTGTCGAATTTTATTACAAAAACCAAAAAAACACTTTAAACAAAACTACCTTTAGCTGCTTAAATATTATTTTTTTAAACTCAATAGTTTTGGAACTATTCCGATTGCAGTGATGAAAAATAATTTTTTTAGGCAAAATTGGAAAAATATATATTTTTTTTTAATTTATAAAAAATCGTAAATCGCCAAAACTTTCCGTTTTTACTAAGTAATCATACCGCCACTTGTACTTAAAACAAAATAAGCAGAGTTAATCTTCATATCGTTTTTTATATCGTGTAGAAATTTCGTAAAAATATCTGGTATACTCACCTGTTGAGCGAAGATTAGAATGTTAGTTTTCCATTAAGTTGTAAGTAAATTGAAAAATTTAAAGTCGTTTTCTGCAAAACTAGTTTTTTTAGTAATGACGTTGTTTGAGTAAATGAGCGATATGTAGTTATACGGATTCGGGATAGCATATCTTTTAGGCCTTCCGTTTCAGCACTTTTATGTGAAACAACATTGTTAACATTTTTGTAGAACATTTTAACCCTTTAGCTTTTCGCGGTTTGGGCCTTTTTGGCCACTAAATAAATTAGAGGCAAAAAACTCCCCTTCAGCGGGTTTAAAGCGGGTTGAATTGTTCAACAAAAATATTTCTCGTAATGTTTCACATAAAAGTGTTGAACACATCTTATACCTTAAACGTAAGGCCTGCAATATATTCTATGCCGAGTCTGTATAACTATGTGCAAAATGGGGTTAAATTTATCTCCCCCTAAAATGAGTCCCAGATGTAAACCTTAAAAATACCTGAAATACGTATGTAGTTTTTTAGTGGCCTCTACCAGAATTAGTCGCTAGGTCCTTTTTATAAAAATAAAAAAAAAAGAACTGATTTTATTGTACAGTGTAAATATTCGCAATTTTTTGCAAAAATTAGGAGACTTCACTTAAATGTAAAAATAAACTCAATAAATAATAAGTTTAAGCAATTTTTGATTTTTATAAATTCAAAAAATATAAAAGCTTTCCAATTTTTCATAAAAAGAAAATGTATTTTTCATAATTTTGCGGTCTAAATAATTCCAAAACCATTGAGTATATAGAAAAATAATGCTTGAACTAGAGATGTAACCGATATCGATATATCGGCGATTCTTCAGATTTCCCGATACATCGGTATCGACGATATTTTAATGCCGATACGACGATACTTTTAAAATTTTTTATTTTGGTGTTTTGCTAATCGAAGTCGACCATACCGTTCCCGAGTTAGTGTGAAATATTGTACTAATATACCTGTGGAAATGTTAGTCATGACATTAAAAAATCTGTACGTGATAGAAAAGGCGCTTAAAACGGATTTTAATTAAGTGCATTGAACGCTTTATTTTCCACGTATGTACATATTTTTATTTGTTTAAAAGACCTGAAAAAATGTTTTTTGCAGACTATTATAATCAAACCTTTCAACGTTTTATTTTATTGATTTTCGTACGCCCAATCAACTTAAAACTTGGTACACACATTTGGTTTATGTGCCTAAACAACTTTATGATCACAAAACTGGGCAGTATCATGCCAATACTTCGTAATCATTTCTTTTAAATATCTCCACTTATACGATTCTTATGAAACTTTGCAAATACATTAACGGCATTATGTACTTACATATATAGCAAAGTTGAATTGAAATTCTATATGATCTTAATGAGTTTTGTCATAGAATTTTACAATAGAAATCACTTTGAATAGAAAACATTTGCAAGAAACCATTTATATACAAACTGCAGTTTTAACAGCTCTTTAACTATCTGGCAGCTCTATTTTATTACAACAATTGAAGCATATCTTGAGGTGTTGCTATATAATGCACAAGAACAACAAATCTTGTCAATCAGTTCGCGCTTAAATTTTGTGGAAGAAACATTGCAAATATCCGTTTAGAAAGTGCTAGTGATTTAATTAAAATTTTTTAAAGAAATAACTAGTTTTCCGATATAAAATTTATATCAAAACAAAGCTAAGAATGTCCACTTTAAGTGTATGTAAAAATCTTTGCGGAAAGTTTAAGATTAAAGTGAGAAATCCAGTGTGAAAATTTGTTAAGAAAAATGCATTTTACATATAAAATTAAACAATCAAAAGAAAAGCACAAAATATGCCGTTAGCCTACAAAGTTGTTGTTGGCAAAGAAAATAAAAAATGGAGAGAGTGAGTTTTTTTCATTTTGTTTGTTGTTTATGAGTGATTTGCACTTAGTAATTAAACTTCAATTAAAATATTGTTACGTTTATAACTTTTTGCGGGTTCGTTTGAATCCATACATATGTACCTACATACATACATATGTACAAATATATGTAAGGATGTAATAATAAGAGGAAGGCAGATTTACATAATTCTACCTAGGGAATGACAAACAGACTCAAAAATCGATTTTCGATTTTTCAATCAACCTGTTTCGTTTCGATTTTCAAGATCGATTAATCGGACCTCAAAATTGATTTTAAAATTGAAGATGATATTAGATTTGCAAATTTCTAAACATAACAAGCTTTAATACAATTAAAAATTAAAATTTTGAATTTTAATAATTTTCTTTAATGTAAAATTAGGGAAATCAAAAAAAAATATTACAATTTATTTGACGTGGTTATTTTCGGAAAGATTTCTCAAGGTTGCGCGTGAATAGTTCTTGAAAAAAAACCGACTGCAAAACAGGCGTGGCACCGCTCCCATATTTTATTATCATGTACTTTTACGAGAACTAATCGGATAAGTAGAAGTAGTTAAAATGAATATTTACTTTTCATGGGCGTGGCACTTCCCACTTTTCTAACCACAATTTTGTATTGTAACGATAACTAAATCTGTATGCAAAGTTTCATAAGAATCGACTAAGTAGAAGTAGTTAAAATGCTTATTTATTTTTCTTGGGCGTGGCACTGCCCACTTTTCTAAACATAATGTTGTATTGTAACGATAACTAAAGGTGTATACAAAGTTTCTTAAGAATCGGTTTAGTAGAAGTTGAAAAAGAATATTTAATTTGAATGGGCGTGACACAGCCCACCTTTTTAATCCTGATGTAGTATTTAAACAGAAGGTTAATGTGTGTGTATGGTTTCTTAAGAATCGGTTGAGTAGAAGTAGCTGAAAACGAATGTGTATTTACTTTGTATGGGCGTGACCCCGCCCATTTTTCAACGGGACCAATCTGAAAGTACATCCTTTTGAACGGGGAAAAATCCAAAATCGGTTCATAAATGGCGGAGTTTGAGGGAACATACATAAAAAAATATACATGACGAATTGATAACCTTTCTCCTTCTTTTGAAGTCGGTTAAAAAATAATCTTAGAACGGCTTAAAGGTAATTTTTTCCAAGTTTTTTAGTGTTTTTTTTTTGTAAGGAAATTGGATAACCCGTTATAAAGTTATGATGAAATTGGTGTAGCGGCCTCTTGAAAAATCCCAACTTTTAGAAACAAATTAAAAAAAAAACGTATCCATAGAATTTTAAATTTCGACTGTTTTTGTAGTTAGGGGACCATAACACACCAAAAAGACATGGTGGTGATCAAAGGTCATGACAAAAGTTTCATTTTGCTGCATATAGGAATCATAATCATACAAATGTTTTTTTTAATTATGGCTGTGCAATTACCGGAAATGCTTACGAAATAGAGAACAAAGTCGAGGCTAAATTCCAAAATTTTAAAACTCAAAGCCAAACATCTTTGAAAATAACAAAGATATGTTAATGGAATAAACGGGTTTTTCTTTGTCTATTTATTAACTTTACAACAAATTTAAATTCATTAAAATCTGATATTATTTGTAAAAGTTATGAGGCCAACAATGTTTTTGATACCCAAGGTAGCCAAGTTTGACACCCTGCAGCTCACCGTGTGTTTCCACAGGTTGGCCCAAATTTTAACACGGTTAAAGCCTGGCTTCTCCTCTAAGATTTTTAAGCAAATTTTAAAGATACATATTTATTACCTTTGGTTCGACTTCTGTCGAAAATGCAACCCTGATATAATGTGCTCTTATTGCTTTTTAAAATCTTTCCATAATCTCATTTCAAACTATGTGGTAGAGAGAGAAGCAATAGTTGTGACTGCAACATAAGACAAAACGAGTTCAATAATGAAATAATATATTTTTTAAGAAAAATTGTGTTCAGTGATATTTTGATTTTTTTCTACAGATCTCTTCTCGATTTCATATTTCTAAGTAATCCTAGTGAAAGACATTGTAGGAAATTGTAAAGATCTCTCAAAAGCTTCCTAATACTTCCTTTCCATGAATGCTGTACTCTTTTGTTTTCATTTTGCCTTTTTCTCAAAATTAATCTGACAAATACAATTTGTAAACTAAATAAAACAATAAAAATAACTTTGAATTCTGCCAGAAAAATCTAATTAATTTGCAAAAATCATGCAAAAAATATATACGCAAAGTACAACAAGAAACTTTAACGAGATGCAACATCTTTCATGTTATAACTGTTTCGAATGAACCATTTTTTTATATTCGTTCTATATGTGGCAGAATATTCAAAGTTCTCTTTTTAAAGGCATGTGGTTGGTTACATGGAGCCCGTTTGCAACAAGAGCAAAATATATTCATTTGTTTTAAATATATAAAAATGGTTGACAACATTCATTTGATGAATGTGGCAGAGTTGCAGTGCAGCCAGCCAAACATCCAGTCATTGACAAAGTTGCTGTTGTTGGTACTACAGTTGCCATGGTTTATTTATTTATTTGCTGTTGTTAGTTGCAGTAGTTGTCGCTGTAAATAGTTTTTTGGTTGGAAATTGTGGCTTCTTTGTTTCTTGTTTTTTTTTGTTCGGAAGGATTTAACACCAACAAAATAGTTGACACTAAATCTTTTTGTTATTGCTAATTGCAGCAAAACGAAATTGTTGTTGTTGCTGCCGTTGTTGCATTGCAACGCACTTCAGCGTTCTTTCATACACAAACACGTTGTTTTCGTATTACATCACAAAAGACTTGTAATTTAAATGTAATACTCTTCAGTGTGTTTTTTTCTTTTTGCTTTCTTTGTTGAAGGTATTTGAGGTTTCAACTTTAGTGCGGCACATTCACTTTGTCGCACATTAATTAAAAGTGTTGAATTTTAAATATGAAGCATACAAACGTTTTCGTACACACTTTGGGAACTTTTTTGATCAATAAAAGGTTTCCTCTATTCATACCGCGGCTGTTTGACATTGTGAACAGAAATAAATAATACATTTTGTGTTTAATAATTGAATTGTTTTTGAAAGGCAATAAATTTTGGGATTGTATGAGATTCTTAATTGAGCAATTAATTGGCGGCAATTGAAAAATTATTATATTGCTGCTGAGTTTAAAAAGACTCTAAGAAGCTACTAAATATTTTTGTTTTGTGAAAAGGAATCCAATAACACTGTACAACACAAAAAATACATGGTTCTAACAACTGATTCTGGGACAGGGCACCAAAAAATATATAACACTCCAGAAACATTTTTGTAGAACATTTTAACCCTATAACTCTTCGCTGTATGGGTCTTTTTGTACCTTTCTTAAATAAGGGGCAAAAACTCCCCTTCAGCGGCGATATAGGGGACTAATATGTTCTACAAAAATATTCGCCATCAAATTCTATTATGAGTCTTCAAATACACTTAATATAAAGACTCAAATTGATCAGGGGAAATTATACTGCGTACACCGAGTGTTGCTCGGTGTACTTTAGCAAAGAGTTATTGAACACTTTACTATGAGATTGACCAGTAGCGCGATTCACTAACTTTTATTACGATAATTGTATCGTTAAAAGAAGTATAACGAAAGTGTATCGAATTTGCTATTCAGTAAAATTTTTAACGATTATCGCTCTCGGTTAAATAAAGACAATAATTCTTCTGTTGTTAAATGAATAGAGAAGAGTCAGCTGTTCAGCCGTAGCATGTACTATATGCCAACAATTAAAGTTATTGATTGTTCTACAAAAATATACAAACATATAAAAAGTTTTATGAATAAATAACAATATTTCTATTATTTAACGGCCTTATTTATAAAAAATATTTTATGTTTATTAGGAGTCTATTTCACAACTTTCTATACAATAGTTGTGAAATAAATCTTTAGTAAACATAATATTTTTTATGAATAAGTCAGTAAACATTTATTTTAACATATATTTCTCAAAATTAAATAAATTAGTGAAAAAAATTCTATTCCTCTTTGTGATTTTCGCTTATTTTAACAAAGATGCTACATGATATCGAATAAAACTACAGAATCGCCTTATCGTTACTGCAAGCGACTAAATTTATCGAAAAATTTTATGATTGTCGGTCGGATTGCTAAATGTTACTGAATCGTGCTACAGATCGCTGTTAGTATTCGGCATTGTAACTCTTGTAAGCCTTACATTTAAGGTATAAGATGTGTTCTGTTCATAGGAACTTGTCATTGTTTTCACATTTATGTTTTTGTGTTATAACAAAAATGCTTATGATTATTTTTATTTCGCTTGGAATACAGAACAGGTCTCAATTTCGATTAATCGAACAATGGAAAAGTGGAGTAAATATTTTACTGTAATATGAATACCCTAGTAGTAAAAAAAAATATATAGAAGAGGAGTGGGACCAGTGTTACCTTTCATGCAAAGTAATAACTAATTATCGCATATCTGGAGATATAGATATACTAGTGAGGGTCTTCCAACTCGTTGTCAGGTACCTTGCAGCCAGTATCATGGTATCTAAAGACTAATCAGGAGTTGCTATACGTTCTCTGAAAGGTTTTAAGGTTGGCGTGTTTTTGCCCAAACTTTGATTCCCATGTATAATTTTTAATCACGCAATTTACTGCGAAGTATGTTTAACTAGAGACATTCTGTTTGCCTACAATGATAGCAAAATAAAGTGAAGAAGCAACTATAAAAAATTAATCTCTCCAGGTGCGCACATAGGAAAAAATTTCGCCTCTTCAAAGAGAAAACTAATTGTCCAGCTTTTTACATAACTCAGAAAATGGGACATAAAATCTTACCAGCTTAAAAATATTGACTCATTTTCTCTAAATTATCTTAAAGGACTTACTAGTTTTGAATTTCATCAATTAGATTTTATAATTTTTCTTGAACATCTACTTTTACTAAACACACCTAAATGATTTGTCATTCATAATCTTTCAATTACAGAAATCAATTGACTCCTGACTCATCGCACACACGCGCACAAACAAAACGAAACGTTAAATTAAGCAGTCAACAAACAACAGCAACAAAAAAAAAATTGTTGAAAGAAAAAAAATTATTTGTTCCAAATTGAAACTGTTGTCAATTAACATCAACATGTGCCATGGAGGCTTGTTTGGGTTTAGGCCGAAGTCAACGCAATCTAAACAAGCAACAACAAAAAGACTTGAAATTGCAACAACAACAAGAACAACAACAGCAGCAACAGCTAACACAATTGCAGCAACAAAAGCAAACAACACAACAGACGATTGTGACCAATCAAAATTATTATACAACACAACAGCAACCACAAAATCAACGTCATCTAGTAGCACGTGGACAAACCACAAATGTTGTGGCGGCAGCTCTAAAACAGCAGCAATTGCAGCTGAATCAGCAACAACAACAACAGCAACAGCAAATACAGCAATTGACACACAACGAGGACACCAGCAGTCATTTGCTAAGACATCAAGAGCAGATTTCGCAAAAACAAAATGTGGTCCGCAATACAGCAACTACATGTACGACAACACCTAAATATAGAAATACAGGAGCAGCCGCATCAGCACCAACAAATATGCAACAGTCATCACCATCTTCAAATGAAAGTGCTGGCAGTGGAGGGGGTGGGGCAGGTGTTGGTGGCAGCCAGCAACAATCAGCCATGGCATTTCAAAAAAGTACGGTAACGGTAGAAGTTACCACCACTCTGCCCTCCACCATAAGTCCCACAAATACTGCCACAATTGTTACTAATTCCAATGTCAAAAGTTTTCGTAAAATTAACAGACAGCAACCGAACCAACAACAGCATCAGCAGCAGCTACAAAAACAGCTACAACAACAGCAGCTTCAACAACAGCAACATTATCAGCATCAGCACCTTCAGCAACAAATGGAAGCTGATTTAGATGCCATTGAGGTTTGTGCAGACCAAGAGCCTATGGTCTCTCTTAAAGGTGGAGGCTTGCTGAGGCAAGCCAAAACTTTAGGACGGTTAAATCATCAACATCAACATCATCACAGCATAGAAGATCATCACAATCAATGGTCCAATATGTCACAGACCACATCACTGCAACTCTTGCAGTTACAACAGCAGCAACAACATGACTATTCCTATGCCTACTATGAACCGGGGGCAGCCATGAGACACACCAATATTCCGCACACCGAATTAATGGCAGGGGAAGAGGATTTAACACCGGCACCACCCAACTCTATGAGAGCATTGCTCTCCAAGGGTAAGAAGAATAAACTTTTGGTATCCCCTGCCACTCGGCAATCTTATCAAACTAGGCTGACACAGCAGCAAGGTCATGGAGTCGCAAGTGCCTCTGCCCACCTAACGGCCGCAAATTGCAGCAATATTTCTACTCCTGAAAATTTTTACGAAGAAATTTCAGCTTCATCCACTTCATCATCTTCGAATTCCATGACCAGTCATCATCAGCTCAGAGCTACTTCGCATTCGGCCGGCTCTTTGACGCAAACTCTGGTGGAAGAAGAACTGAGAAGAGTACAAAATAGACATCATAAGATTTTAGGCGAACTCAATTTGTCCGTCGAAGCCATGTTAATGCCAGATAGTCCACCCAATAGTAGTCCCACAGCCAAAGAACCTGCAGTACCCTCGGTAAGTGTAACGCCTGCTTCAGGCCAACCTCTGAGATTGACATCTTCTTCGGCCGACAATATATGTGATACGTCGCTTTCTGGAGGACCAGCAGATGAGTTCATCTCTCCCATACCCAATTCGGCAACGGTAAGTGCTGGTCTTTTGCAATCCTCTTGTCTAGCGGCTGATTTAGATAGTGGTTTTAGTGGTTCCAGTGGTGCTAGTTACATTGGTTCTTTGCGTCTGCATAAAACAAATGCCCTTATGAGTTCCCGTTCCACCAGCTCGTCCACAACAACATCAACAACCACAGCAGCGGTCACGACAGCCTTTAAGACTCAACAACAAAGTGCCTTTGCTTACGCCACACAAAGTTGCCGTTCATTTCAGAGAGCCAACTCGGCGGCAACAACAGCTTCTACTGTCAATACTACTGTTGCGCCATCTTCATCATCATCAGCAACATCATCTTCCTGTACCATCAAACATTTACCTCAAATTCATCAGAACACAAAACATAATATGCCACAGCAACAACAACAGCAACAACAACAAATGCAACAACAACAACAACAACAGCACAGTCACTTACATCATCATCATCACCACCACCATCATCATCATAATGCCGGCCTTTCCAGCTGCTCTCCCTCGTCGACGCAGGCCACCAATCAAGATGATGCCCAAAATTCATCGGGGTTTTTTACACGGGCCTCTTGTGGTCGTCGTATTTTAAATTGTGCCAAAATAAGAGCCGCCGAAGATCCGGGTCCTATGGTGGCGAATGCACAACCCATCGAGTCAAAGGCACGTAGTTTTTGGAATCGCAAAGGTTGGCGAAAATTACCTGGCTTCTCAACATCCACATCAAGTATAAACGATACGGGTTTATCAACAGGTAAGTGTTTTTTCAACATCGTTATCTTCTCCTCCTCTACCTCATCCTCATCCTCTTTCTCCAAATTCCTTTTTCATTGTTATGGCCATTATTTAGATTTTTAATTTTGCCAATAAATATTTTTATGACAGTTTTGTGTGATACAGGCCTGGTTTTTATTGTTTGCATAAATCACCGCAACAGTTTCAATCCCATTAACCTAATTATTGTCTGTGTGTTGCATAAATTATGCCTTTTAGCTAAGAAAAGGAAAATTCTGTGTTTGTATTTCATAATCTGGCAGACTCATTGTATGTTGGCAAACACATGTGAGTGGTTGGCCATTGACTGAGAAGCAAACCAGTTAATTGTTTTTAAAAGGCAGCAATAATTTAAGCAAAATTGAGGATTTTTCTTTCTGCTTTTTTTTATTAAACAGACGTTGATAAGAAGCAAAATAAAATTACTTTTCATAAATGATTAAGTTAAGTGATGTAATATAATTTTAAGCTTTGATGAAATAATCATATGATGGCAGGCAATTTAATTGACACAATTATTTTTGGAGGCATTTATGTTTAAGCAATCAAACAGGAAATTAAAAGAAGTCCTTTTCATTTCATGTCTTTATTGGCTTTTTAGAATTTTCAGTTTCAAATATATAAGAAAGTCTTCCAAAGTTTATTACTATGCGATATCGTTGTTGATGTCTTAAATTAAATCAATAAAAACGAATCGCAATGATAATGGCCCTTATTACGGTTGTCGTAGTGGTAGTCGAAATTAAACGACTCCAATGCCAAGCTAATAGCAAGCGTTGCCACATTTTATCGATTTCGTTACGACTACGACAACCGTCATAAGGCTGAATATTGATTCTAAAATGTATTCCTAAATGCACAGAACAACAAACTAACTCAAATACATTTTTTCACAAATATGTAGTATAATCGAATATAATTATTTTTCCCAAACATTTTTTATTCAGGCTAAAAACTTTGTAATAAATAATATGAAGTTTGAACTCGGCATGTGCAGTATGGTTACCCAGCAAAAGGAAAGGTCTGCTTACCTGTAGGCAGAAAAAAGTATGAGGACTTAAATTTGACTCGATAACTACTTATTTTTGTTTGGGAAGTTTACAATGTAAACGAACTCACAATATTATTACAGTAAAATGTATTTTATTTAAGAAGTATTCCGTGCAATCATTTTTAAGTTAATAAACATACAAAATTCTAAGCAATCTTATTTTTAACTGATTCTAAAATTCAATAAAAAAAAATAAGTACGCATTAATACGGATTTTCCTTTGCTTTCAATATTGTCCGTTGTTTATGTTATAATAACTAAAAAAGTACATGCATATAAATAACACACACACACAAATACTCAAAATATTCTGTACGTACCCAGAGGTATAACTTACGAGGCATTCATTAAACAGGTCTTTTTAAAGGACTTCAGGGACCTAAAATAAGATCTAGTTATTTATTGCCTTCTCAGGATAACATTCTAGAAGGTCTCCACACTCGTTTCTAAAAGATCCGATATACATTCGTTCTCCTTTCTTTTGGAAGGAGTACTCTATTTTTAGATTTTGCGTTTTGTTTAATACAAAATATACTTCAGAAATAACAAACATTCTCCTGTTCTTTTTTCGCAAATAATTTTTATATAAGACTGAAATTTACGTACAAGAGGGGATGATACATGCTGCTATAATGTCGTTTGTGTTGTAGCTACAACAACAAGTCCAATTCCTTCGTAATAAATACACAAAATTTTGCCTAATATGTATAAAAAATTACTTTGGACGAAAAGAAAGAGTTCGAAATAAAAAATCACGGTAATCAAAAAATATAGAAGCCGCTATAAAAATAACCAGATAAAAAAAATTTGCCTCCATTGGGAAGTGACACGCTACACCGACTCATAAATTAAGAAAAAAAGAACAATATATATATTGTAAAGTGTTTCTGAAATAAAACAAATCATTCCTAATAATTTTTTAATAAAAAACACGCTTTTTCCTTAATTTTTATTTTCAAAATTAATGCGGTGCGCACTGGTACAACAACTTATCCGTACATAATTTTTAAAGAAATTAATATTGCAGCAGTATGCTTGTATGGTATGTGTTTCGAGTGCGATTCAACATCACTTGTTTATGCCAGTATACTGGAGTAATGTATGCTTTGCTTTACTCAATTTAAATTGAAAGTAAAATAAATAAAACAGAAGTTGAGTTATTTTTTGTTATTATACAGCATTACAGGGATAGAAGTTATCAGTATTTAAAATCAATGGCGCATACTCATAGATCTAAAAAAAGTTTACCTTAAAAATTTAAAGCCAGTATTGGCACACAACATATTGGTTGTAAATTCTTAAAGTATACTTTGTTTTGACTATGATTATGCGCCAATATGAATGCTATTTTTGTTTAAAAAACAAATTTTTCGGAGGAAGACGATTTCATAAGTCTGTTTGAAAAAGTCCTGCAGTAGAAAATTATCTCTCAGATGCGACAGAACTCACTTGAAAACTAAAGCGCGGCTGACAATTGTTTTTTAGTTTATGTATATAACGCCATTGCGCCAGAAAATAAGCGGATGTGTATCTTTAGATGTACTAGAATTTCTTAGGTATCTCTCCACTTCTTCTTTAGAAGAATTACAGCTTAGTCTGGACAAGGGCTCCAAAGCCTACTTTTTGTAGACTTAGCAGAACTTCTATGAGGTGTAAGAGTGATCGTGTTAGCAATACTTATTTGCAGGATATAAAGTTACATTATGGTCAACTAACTCAATAAGACGAATTTTTGATATAGAAGTTGTAGACTGCAATTGAAATATTCGTTCTTTATTATCGAGGATCAAGCATTGTGGATAAACATAATGTTTCAGTACCAAACCATCAAATCTTTTATTAAGAACCAATACCAACTAAATCACTCATGTTTGCGATTTCGATCTATACTCCCTTTCGAGTAGTTTTGTTAATTGACTTTTGTAGTCTTCAGTTTAAAGTTCTACACAGAAAAAACTAATTTTTCACTTCAAATACCAAATTCCCTGAATCAAATTTAAATTTGTTCAATTTAGGTCCTATAAAGAAATTTGTAAATTCAAATACAAAAATTTGTAATAATTTGTTTGAAAAAAATTCTGATTTTTTCAATAAACAAATTTTTTCAATCAAAAAATGTTTTAGAGAAATATAAAAAATAAATCAAAGAATTTCATAATTTTATCAGGCTGCCAACATTGGCGGTAGGTAAATGAAATGAAATAATAAGTCAAACAAAATTATTTATCAAACTAAATAGAGACAATAATAAAGATTTAAGATCAGTTTCAAAAACATGTTTGTTTTAAAAAAAAGCTGTCATAATTTTTTCTGTGTACTTTGCATTTTATAAGAGGTAGATAACATTGTGCTGTAACTCGTTGTTATATAAAACTCCTCTCAGTTGTTATTAAGCAGAAAAATAAGCCTTGAAAATAATTAAGCAGCTGCATAAACTTAAGTGTAAAAAGTAGGACAACTCCGGACAGTTGATAAAAAGCAGTAGGACTAACCCGGACGCCCTAAAAAAGAGGACGGTGTCCGGGGAGACGGATTGTTTATTATTATTTTTTTTTTGTTCCTTATTCAAAACTAAAAACAATTTTCAGACTACGATAATTTTTTTTAGCCGGTCTGTGGCAGGACAATGTCGCCCCACACTTCTACTTATTTATAAATATCAAGACTTTTAGTTAAAATATTGTTTCATAAACATTTGTTTTATTTTTTTCAGGTATGTGAACCACTCGGCTTTTCCTTGCTAATGTACAGCTAAAATTTTTGGTAAATATTTATAGTTATATTTTTAAATTTCTTATATAAAACGGAAACATTTCTTAGTTTACAAGTTTAGGAATTTTTTCCGAATACCTCTAATATATAATATAAAATTCTTTACCATAATTAAAAACTGTTCGACAAAAATACAAAAAAAAAAAAACTCGGTAAAAGGGACAGCGTAATCTGTTTAATAGGCACCACACGATTCGCTTGTATAAAAATCAACTGTAAAAGGTTCCAGTAGAGATACTAATTTATATAATACACTTTTTCTAATGAAATGAGAAATTTACGAGAAATTTTGGATTAAATCGCAATTACAAACAGCGTTTCATTTAGTAATATTGGGACTTTCGTACAATACTAACAATTTTACATTTGAGTGTGTGTGCAAACTGTTGTATGGAAATCACAACTTTTGTCAATTACACCGCACAACACAAAAAACAACATGGCGCTAACGGCTGGTTCTAGCAGGGGCCCCCAAAAAAATATATTTGTACGTATATCGGCGCTTTGAAAGTTTCAGATGTAAACGTCATTTTAGGGGGAGTTCCCTACCCCTTGTGCACATAGTTATAGTAAATCGGCATAGGAAATCTTGTAATCTATGTTCAGGGTCTAAGATTTGTTTAGCACTTTTATTTAAAACACTTGTGTTGAGCATTTTGACCCTTTAACTCTTCATTGTGTGGGTCTTTTTTTCCATTTCTTAAAAAAGTGGCAAATAACTTCCTTTCAGCGGCAATATAGCGTGCTGAAATGTCCCACAAAAAAATATTTGCCATAAAATTGTACTGTAGGTCTTCAAGGACAGCCTATCTCTAGACTAAACTTGAACGCCAGAAATGATTAAAAATTTTAAATGTGTTTAAGAGTTATTTTGTGCTTATTTACAAAAATGGAAAATTTTGTAAGCCTATTTAAGTCTAAGGTATCAGATATGTTCAGCACTTTTATGTAAAACACTACAGAAAACATTTTTGTGGAACATTTTAACCCTCGCAACTTTTCGCTATATGGGTCTTTTTGTTCCTTTCTTAAAAAAAGGGTCAAAACCCCATTTTCACTGCCCATATAGCGAGCTGAAAGTTATGTTCGCACTAAAACACAAATGTGAAAATAAGGCCAAGTTCCTATGCAAAAATTTCGGCCGTAAAAAGTACTTGAGATCAAACTAAAGTTTTTGATAGGTACAACACCATCTCATTTCTAGGCAACCTGCAAGCTTCGCAACATTTTCCCCATACTTCTTTCCCATATTAGAAAGGCAAAAAGAAATATTGCCAAGCTAACAGGTTGCCTAGAAATGATATGGTATTGTACCTATCAAGAACTTGGTCCTTATTTTGATTTCAGTACTTTTTACGGCCGAAATTTTTGCATAGGAACTTGACCGTATTTTCACATGCATGTTTTTGTAAGGAGCTCAGTTCTTTTTTCTAAGGTTTTATTTGGTACAATAAGTGCCCCATACAATAAGCCATAGATGAAAAATTTCCGTTTTCCCATTTTTCTTAGTACTTTCCCATAAAGACCTACCTGTGTACAAAATTTCAGCTTTGTAGCTGTACTGGAAGTGCCCCATACAAAGAAGGGGCTCCCTAATCTCGCCCAGATGAAAAGTGCCCGTTTAAATTTTTTTCGTTAATTGCTCACCAAGACCTACCTGTACCAAATTTCAGCTCTCTAGCTATAGTGAGTGAGTCAGTGAATATGTACTAAAATATGCACTTTTTACACCTTAATATCTCGTCAAGCTTTTACGCAACAACTTTTAAATTTCAATTATTAGGTTACCTGTATAGGGAGACCTTATGTTTCAAGTTTCATTATTTTATGATTAAGTGGAGCAAAGTTATGAGGAGTTTCCTGTAAATACATACTGTTTGGCCGGAACTTGCCCTGGCGCACTACCGTGCGCCTAGATAACAATCTTTGTCATAAAATTCTAGTAGAAGTCTCCAAAACCTCCCAAGCTCCCAAACGGCAGAAATTATTCAAAAGTTACTTTTAACGTTTAAGAAGTGTTTAGCACGTTTATGTAAAACACCACGAGGAAAATTTTTGTAGAGCACTTCAGCCCACTATATCACCGACGAAGGGCATAAAAAGACCCATACAAGGAAGTGCTAAAGGGTTAAAATTTTCCAAAAAAATGTTCTTCGTGGTGTTTTACATAGAAGTGTTGAGCACATCTTTTACCTTAAACTTAACTCTTACAAGATTTTCTTTGCAGAATCACTATAACTATGTATGTACAAATAGGGGAGGGGGAGGGAATTTAACTTCACCTAAAATAAATACTAGATGTAAACTTTCAAAACGGCGGTACACGTGTATATTTTTGTGGTGACCTCTACCAGAATGAGTCGTACACTCAAAATAAAATATTGGTAAATCTAACCAGTTTAAAAGGTTAGAATAGCTCCAACCCATAAAATATAGTAAAAGCAACCAATGGAATTGTACAGGGTGTTTTTTTAGAGGTGTAGAACTTCGAATTGAAATAAAACACAAGAAAATCGTTTTAATGTCCATCAATTTGGCTTTATTGGAAGGATAATTTTATGCCATTAATGTTTAAATATGATTTCGGGCATGTGGCCGCCGCGGCTGGCTCGAATAAAGCCAATTCTACAGGTCCAATTTTCAACCACTTTTTCGAGCATATGGGGCCGTATGTTGGCAATAACGCCACGAATGTTGGCTTCCAAGTCCCCTAACGTTTCTGGTTTGTTGGCGGAGACGAGCGACTTCACATATCCCCAAAGAAAATAATCCAATGGTGTCAAATCACACGATCTTGGTGGCCAATTGACAGGTCCATTCCGCGAAATTATGCGCTCATCGAATGTTTCCTTCAATAAATCGATTGTGACGTGCACTGTAGGCATGTAGCGCCGTCTTGTTGGAACCACAACTCATCCACATTCATGCCATCCAATTCGGGAACAAAATAGTCGGTTATCATGGCTCTATACCGGTCTCCATTAACGGTAACTGACTCTCCAGCATTATTTCGGAAGAAGTATGGCCCAATGACTCCACCAGCCCATAGAGCGGCAATTGTTTCTTCGGTGCGCACTGTTCGACGTCTCTGCGGATGCGTATTATCACATAGAGTAAACGTAGTGCGAAAACGATCCATGGTTAACCGAATTAATTGCTCTGATGGACGATTATGTCGACCATAAAATGGACGGAGCTTGCGGTAAACTTCGCGAACTGAACCATTATTTTCGAAATAAATTTGCACGATTTGCAAGCGTTGTTCTTTTGTCAACCTGTTCATGATGAAATGGCAAACCAAACTAAATATTAATCACTTGACAGCTGACAAAATGGCCGCCAGTTAAAAAAGTGATGCCAACTTAAAGTTCTATACCTCAATAAAAAACACCCAATAGTTTAGTTGATACCCAGCCAAAACTTTGCTTACTGGTAGGCAAAAAAGTATATGAGGATTAAAGTCGTAACTACTTAAAATTTGACACGATAACTACTTATTTTTGTTTGAGAAGTCCAAAAAGTAAGGGGTACCCCTTACAAATGTATTTACATTTTCACTGCAATTTGCTAGTTACTATTTGGCTTACTTGAAGCTAAAAAATAAGTAGCCAAATAAACAAATTAAAATTAAAAAAAAATTCTATACACATTATATTATTATTATTATTTTATTTATATTTTTAGTTTCTTTATTATTTTGACCCAGCTGGCATACGAACCGATGCTCGTTCAGATTTGAAGATAAGTACTTTACCCACTAAGCTATTGTTGACTTATAAGTTAAAGCGACAAAAATTAGTTTTCATATGTTGACTTAAAAAGTGGTTATCTACTTATTTTATTAATACATATCAACAAATTGTAACTACGAGTACTTTCAGATAATGAGAAAAATACGTACTAATTTTATTAAAAACTAGATAGTATATCTAATTTGAATCATAGTAGTAAGATAAATAAGTACTACTCATTATTAAAGTAATATGGACTACAAAAATGATAAAAGTTTTTGCTCGCTAGTGTTAAAAACTACTAACCGGAAGAAGGTTGCAGGTTCGATGCGTGCTACCGCTTAAGCAGCAAGTGTGTTTGTTAAAAAAAAAAATAAAAAATTTGTTTTTGTTTGTAATTATTTGGTCTTGAACTTAGGTTCTCACAATTTTACTCATTTACTCCGGTTTATAAATCAATAGCTCAAAGTATACATAGACATGTACACAGAAAAAATTATGATGGCTTTTTTTTTTAACAAACATGTTTTTGAAACTGATTTTAAATCTTTATTATTGTCTCTATTTAGTTTGATAAATAAGTTTGTTTGACTTATTATTTCATTTCATTTACTTACCGCCAATGTTGGCAACCTGATAAAATTATGAAATTATTTGATTTATTTGTTATATTTCTCTAAAACATTTTTTGATTGCAACAATTTTGTTTATTGAAAAAATCAGAATTTTTTTCAATCAAATTATTACAAATTTTTGCATTTGAATTTACAAATTTCTTTATAGGACCTAAATTGAACAAATTTACATTTGATTCAGGGAATTTGGTATTTGAAGTGAAAAATTAGTTTTTCTGTACTTGCTTGACTTAAATACAGTAATTTTTATAAATGTTTTCGTTGTTATTATTTCAAACTAACCCCACCCGGTGCGCTTCGCTACCCCGTTGTTGTTCAAATATAGGAAAATTAATAATTACCTTAAATGGGGAGTACCCGTCTCTCCCCTCTGATACCTTCAAGATATAGCTTTATTCTAAGAGCAACTCACGTAAAATTTTTGAGGCGTTCACTGATGTATTGGTGCTGCGGGGTTTCCTTTTCTTCCACCCTTTTGCCCCAACCTATACCCCCAATATTTCGCTGGGAATTTCACGTTATTCTATGAGTAACCCGCATTAAATTTAGAGAGCCCCACTCTTATAGCGTTGCAGATATAGAAAAATTAATAATTGCCTTATATGGTGGGGCCGTTATTTTATTAATACATATCTACAAATTGTTACTACTTTCAGATAATGAGAAAAATACGTTCTAGTTTTATTAAGAGCTAGGTGGTACTTCTAATTTCAAGCATAGTAATAAGATAAATAAGTACCACGCATTACTTTGTAACCCATTAATAAAGTGCTACCGATTAATATAATCACAAAAGTTTTTTCTGGGATAGAAAACTTAATTTGCAAATTCTTTTTTTTATCACAAATTATACTAGACTATCGCCAGGTGTTTAAATTATTAAAAAAAATCCCTTTTAAATTTCCTTTATTTAAGAGAAATTCGTTATATATTTTAAATTCAATCTAATTCTACTCAAATAAAAAAAATTCAATTTAAAGCAATTAGTCGTATTTACATTTTAATCCGAATTGCAATTAATACTAAATAAATATTTTTACTAAAAGATATTTCCATTACTTTTGGCAGCAGCAGTGCCAAATTTAATTTCCATAGAGTTGGTCTAACAACTAAATATTTTATTGCGTATGTATTTATACAGAATACAGCTTTGTAATCAAATTCTCTAAATTTATTCGAGAAAAAAAAAACACCGAATTAAAACAAAATATTTACAAACTAAAGCCAAAAAATAAAAAATTTAAAACACATTAAGTCCACAATCGGCCTCAAACAATAAAAATAGAATTCACAACACCCTGTTGGCGAAATGCACATGAATTGTAAACAGGAAACAACTCAATTAAATTTAATAGAAGATATTTCTAAATAACTTTTTGAATGCTCGTTTTTTTAAATTTATTTTTATTTTGTTACAAAGGGATTAAATATCAACAAAAATCAACAAGAAGAAAACAACAGTCAGCCAGCTCAGCAGCAATATATTTAGTCGAGCGTATTGCAATTTATGTATTGTTTGGTTAACTTTTAATCCAACTTATGTTGCAGGGCATAAGTAATCAAGTAATCGATTATGTGAAGGGTTATTAAGCAAACGGTGTAAATGTGTTTTTCTATGGTACTAAAATTAATCCATCACTTAGAATCCGTAAATTAAAGTCCTGCTTACAAGTTAACTTTCCTGCAATCACCATAACTTTGTTTTCTCACGACCTCAATTGATGCATAATCTAAGGCTTTACCTCTGTTTTGTTTTAAACGTGTCATATTTTTTTTATATTAACTTACACTACAAAGCCTTTTTAGAATTTGCTCTCGTTTAATTTTTCGCAATTTGAGTTGAATTAAAATTAAAAATCGTTGGCCATTATTTAATTTACCAATCAATTCGAGTAATTGATTACTCTATTCATCACATTAACTTTTTTTCCCCCAAAACGGCTTAAAACTTTTTTTCAGAAACAACTCAAACATTTTATTGTTGGTTTTCTAAATAATAGCTTCAGCATAATACTAAAATTATTATGTATGGCATGAACTTTTTCCGAAATGAAATAAAACCTCTAATTAGAAGTTATTTTACAAACTCCTGCACATGAGTGTTTTTAAAATTCCAAATTAAGTTTGAACAAAAAACTAAATAAAATTTAAACTTAAATTTTATAACGACTGCATTATGTTTGTTGGCCACATATTGTGGCAGCCACATAAAACACATACTTTATCTCATCATCATTATCATCATTATCCTCAATAGTTTCATCATAGTTATTATTATTATCACTCCAATTGATAATTATTTTTATGTATGTATGTACTCTACATAAAATATTTAGTTTGGTGCAAACTACCAGCAAAAAGGATAATTGAGACACCATGTGTTGCATAACAAAATAATGGCTTTAAAGTATTGATTTAGTCACTTTGGTACAAATTTTCCATTAGATTTGTTTAAATAATTAAATAAATATGCAATTTTGTAATATTTATGTAGTATTTTTTATTAACTTTAGTTTATATTTTTCTAACAACAAAATGTTTTATGCATAATGCTTTAGTTTGAATTTTCTAGAGGTAAAACGGATATTTTTTAAAACTCTTCCTCAGTTACTGACCCGACCTCGCTTAAAGGGCAACATCTGAATTACTTCTTCCTTGCTTTAAAATTGCACTAAGTATGTATATTAGGGTAACCGACTTGTATGGATGCAAAAAAATAATAATAAATTCAGTAAACTGCAGTAAGAATACCATCCATATACATATGGGCAATTCCAGAAAATGTAGACTTGTCGCGCTCGTCGCCAAGCACTTAAGGTTTTTTTTATAGGGAAAACTGAAGTTTTGTTTTCCTGTTCTTTTACTTAATTTAGAGCTAATTACGTTCTACGCCAAAATATAAAGAAGTAAAAAAAACATTACCTGCCTGTTCCATAATGTCGAAAGAAAATATAAGCGATCGAAAGCTAGTCGCTGGATTTCAAACAAATTTGGATTCCTCTATGTCGACAGTTTTCATTCGAATCTACTTGCGTATGTCATTTTTTATTTCTTACGTATAATAATTTCTAATAATGACAGATCGAAAATTTCTAGTTTATTTGGCGATTTTCTTTAAAACATTAAAAATACTAAAAATACAACTGAACTTAATAGTAAGGAAGCATATTGCAAAGTGGTCGTAGTTGCACAGCAAATTCTTATGCTTTTCTACTTTGTTTGATGTGCCTTGAACAATAAACAAAACAAAAGTTGTCAATGTGTTAGTGGTTTTTATTTTAAACAAGTTTGTATGAATGTGTGCATAAATAATAAAAAAATTGTAAGACAATCCATATAAAAATATTGCAATGAAGTGAAATATTACGCCTCGCCAAAATTTCATTGAGTTTTCTGCAAAAAATTGTTACTAGTCGCAAGCAACACAACAAGTGACAGATCCGCCTAAATCAGAGCGTTGAGCATTGCGTAAGCAACAGGGGACGTATATATAGTACAATTTAACACAAAATATTTCCTTTGAATGTATTGTAAAATCGTACTCCGCTGCTTACGCGACACTTAACGCTCTGATTTAGGTTGCGCAGTGAGTTATTTTGACATTAGAGTAATTCCATTTAGCCGGGTGTGACCACTTACACATATTTTTTGTTATAAATAAAGAATATAAAATTTTTTACTTAAAAAAAGGTTGCAACTCGCAAGGCCATTAAGCTTAAAGTCGTTGAATAACGGGTGAACACTGAAAAAACACGACTCCTGCTCAGAATGGTCGTCAGAAAGCTGCGACGGGTGTGACCTTACAAATCTTAGTTTTAAGGAATTATGACTTTCAGCATAAATTCTGTAAAATATTTACTTTAACGTACACAATAATTTTGGCATAGCTGTCTGTTCAAAATGTTTTTAGCTGTTTTACGTATTTATTGTTTGACAAAAAACCAGTTTTCTTAGTAAAAAAACTATTTTTAAAATGTGACGGGTGTGACCGACGGGTGGGACCTAATACGAAAATTTACAAAATTCTAAGAAATAAAACTTTTTATTGATGTAATTAATATAAATAATATAAAAATAAATCATAAGAAAATAATAACACATTAAATTATTTGCTATCCGTTCCTTTATAGACAGCAGAATACTTTAGCTGAGTATTTTTTAAATTCAATAAAAAGCAAAAAAAGTATATACTTTTCAGAGATAAGGGTTTTTATGAATAATTAGAAAGGGCAGAAAAGAAAATCTGAAAGAAATATTAAACATACAAACAGGGAGAGCAAAATGTTTCGTGGATGATCATTTAAAAGTGCCTCTAATTGCTTAAAAAATATTAAATAATGTATTTTAATTTTTTCTATAATTGTCATACTCTAAAAAACATTAATAGAGAGATTTTTATTAAAAATAAGAAAATTATTTTTTCCTTGCATAGGGCCGTTTTACGTGGAATCACTCATTAGTGGATTCGGATTTGGTATGAAAACACTTACGGGTTCTTGTCACTTATCGTTCGAGTCATCGTTCGCATAGAAGTATGTTTAGACGAACCCAAATCAGTTTTCTTTCGCTTAGAATGCGAACGCACCCACACTTTCGATGTTATGGAACAGGCCATAAGTTTTTCTTTGAAAAAAAAACAGCTTAAGTGCTTGGCGACGGATGCGACAAAAGTTAAAATTTTCTGGAAATGCCCATATCTACATGCTCGTATATCCCTTTTTTCATTTTGGCGATTTTTTTTGTTTTTGGGGACATTCTAATTTTAGTGTTTTTCGTTTTAGGGTTTTTTGTTTGGACGAATTTTTTAGTTTCTTGTGATTTCTTTTAGTTTTTGCGATTTTTCGTTTTAGCCCTTTTGTAGTGTTTTCTATTTTAATTTATTTTAATTTTTTTATTTTAATTTTTTAATTTTGGCGACTTTTTTAGTTTTAGCGATTTTTTTGTTCAATTTCCGGGTTTTTCGTTCCGGCAACCTTTTTATCTCTGCCGTTTTTTTGTTTTTTTTTCAATTTTTTTATTAAAGTACTTTTTTGTAATTTCCGTGCTTTTTTTATTTTAGCGATTTTTTTCGTTTTAACTTTAAACTTTTTTTTATATGTGGCGTTTTTTTTTTGTTTTGTCGCTTTGTTTCTTTTTTTGCGATTTTTTTCTTATTGACGATTTTTTCGTTTTATCGCTTTTTTTCGTGTAATAATTTTTTTTGTTTTGGGTCTTTTTTTTAAATTTTGGATTTTTTAGTTTTGTTGTTTTTTTTTTTCGTTTTAACTTTTCGGTTTGTTCGTTGGATTCCTTTTTTTATAGAAGTCTTTACAAATTGAATTTGTACCTAAAATTGCAATTAATCATTAAGCTCCTGCAAGTTAATATAAAACTCCGAATTGTTTTAATTTCCTAATAAATCTTTTAATACTGAAGAAGAACTTAAATTGCTTACAGCTCAAAAGAAATTTCGCTCAAAATCAACGTAATAAAGCATCAGGTATTCAGTCCTACAAGTGCTTTAAATGTATAAGAAATCATGTTGTCGAAATTGTTGTATAGTGGCACAAATCATTTATGTTGCAACAACGACAACATTTTGATAATTTTTTTTATTTTATTACATATTTTCATGTATAGTGTGTGGTTGTTTGCCTTAGGGAGTGATGACAGTTTAAAGGAATTATTTACTATAGTTCTGCTATTGTTGCATTTTATGTTTTTTTGTTGTTGTTGCTAACTAAATTCATTATAAATACTGTCAGTTTTAAGCCAAAGTAAAATATATAATCCTAACATAAATTACATAACAACGAAACGAGAAGTCGTTGCACTCAATGGGCTTTGAATTGCCAGCGAAAAAAAAAATATTATATTGTACAAACATTCCATTATAAGAATGAAATAAAAGCAACAGGACGAAAATAAAAAGCAGCCTTCTAAAAAACGTAAACTTGGAAAAAAATTAAATATATAAATATGTATTGAAATACACACAAGCACACACATGTATCAACGAGTATGTCGTTTTTGCAATCCATCAGATTTTAGTGCAACAAAAACGAAATTGAAATAAAAAGTATTTTGTCCACCCTACACCATCTATCACTTTGACTTGTCCTGCCCGCCAGCCAGCCAGCCAGCCAGCTTGACTGTGGTTGCTTATAGACTAGCTGCTTGGTAACCCATGCTGGGCTTAACCAAGCGGATCTTTTGTCATGATTGTATCAGAATTTCTTGTTATTGTATATTTTTAAAGGATTCTGTTGCATTTATTTTAATTTGTGTGTGCTCTTTTTTTATAAAAGAGCTACAAAAAATTTTATATTGTTTATAAAAATGAAATAAAAAGAAAATTAAGCAATAAAAAAACGTCACTTGTTTCCTATAGAGTCATTCAACTCGTATTATATTTTTAAAATATTATGGATTGTTGCTTTTGCCACTGCCACTTATTGTTGCAGCCAAATATACACTGGCACACACCAGGGTTGTCAGATTTTTTCGGACCTATTTCGCCAAATTGGTTTTAAAAATCGCCAAAATCAATTTTATGTCGTTTTTCTTAATGTATATTTGATAATAAATTTGTTTTTATATAATACTTTTTTTAACATAAATTTTTATAAAATGGTCGTATAAAAATTTAGCAGAAAATCGCTAAAAGTAGAAATAAAATCGCCAAAAATTATTTCTAGTAAATTTTTCTCATCCAAATTGAAAACCCATGAATGATTATTGTTATTAATATAAGAAAAAACACCAAAATCACATTGTTTTAATATCTTGCAGACGAGTTTTGGTGGGATTTATTTTTTAAAATACTCTTTAAACAAAGTAATTTTCCAGAATTATACAAATTTTTAGCTTCAATTTTGTTAAAAAAAATACCCATAAAAATTGCCAATAAATTCATTTCTCTCCATGTCGCCAAATCAAAAATTTAGACGCCAAACAAGTTGAAAAATCGCCACGTTTGGCGAGAAAACGCCACATCTGACAACCCTGGCACACACGAATGAGCCTTGACATGTGTGCAAGTATTTGGAGAAAAGTCCACAATGCGATTAACTTAATATCCTTCATATGCAACATTTTATTTTGTCCAGTTTGAATTAATAATATGAAACTCACCATAATACGGAGGTGGCATGGCATGTGTGTGCCCTTTTAATATTCCTCCTTCTCCTCCTCCTCTACTTCATGAAATAGTTTGCAGCTCAGTTTGACATATTACTTCGTTATGTTTACGGAAGCGTTCTGCGTTTTTTTTTCTCTCCATACTTTTCGGTCTGTAGTAAAGCTTAAAAAATTGCTATAATTGTATGAGCAAAGCAAAAAAAAAAAAATACATTAATTTTGTAGTCAAACATATTGTGTGCATTATTAAGTCATGCCACAAATAAAGAAAATATAGTTTTTCAAAATTTGTTTGTAAGTAAGTATGTGCGTGCACTATAGAATGAAAAATAATTGTATATTTTCCCCAAAGCAAATTAGAGACCGTTCTGTAATTTATGATGTCCTGAGGTTGTAAAACACGACGTATTAAAATGCTATTATACTGAAAGGATGTAGTTTGTGAATAATGTTAGTTTGAAACTAACGTTAAGATGTAATCAAAATTATTCACATGCATCTGATATCATGATGACAGAAAGTTGCAATTCTTTTAAAAGAAATATTTATTGCTGACACTTTGTTTAATTTGGAAAATATTTACTGTGCGAAAACGTTAGATTTTAAATAGAAAATCCTGGTAACGAAGCTAATAAAGGTTATAAATGGACTAAGCACCTTTGTGTCCCAAGATTGGAGTTATATGCAATAGCTATGACCCATCTATGTTTCATTAGGTGGTCCGTTATTACCTAAGTTGGTTTTTTCTTTGGTGCCGCCGCCAAAATGTTTAGATTTTGCCCTAAAAATAAATATCCAATTCAAAAAAGCTCGAAATTTTCAAACTAAGTTGCTCCCAATTCGTGTCACATATCCCATATAAAAATACCTGGCGATTTGGCGGACTTTTTGGATTTAATGTTTTTCTCTGAAATAAATAACAATACCGCAATGATCAATACATATTTTATAGAGAATTGAAAGCTCTACAAAAAGGTCGTGAATGATTTTTTGATAATTTCACTCATCTGAAAGTTATGTAGGATTAAAGCCTTAACCATTATATCCACTATGGTTAAGGCTTTAATCCTACATAACTTTCAGATGAGTGAAATTATCAAAAAATCATTCACGGCCTTTAAAAAAAAATTTTGTTTTTAAAAAATTTTAAATTTCTGTTATTTTCTCTATCAGCATAGCTAAATATGTTTCAAGCAAAACAAGCCATATTTCATTAAAATCTATCCACAACTTTTGATTTTATTCACAATTAAGTGAGTTGTGATTTCACACACACACACACACACACAAATTAAGGGCCTATACCACCATGTCGGCAAGTCGATGTCGTTCTCTTGTTTATATTGAAAACAATAATAAAAAATTTAAATTTCTTTTTGTTTTCAACATAAATAAGAGAACGACATCGACTTGTCGACATTGTGGGACAGGCCCTAAAATATTTCATTATTTGGGAAGCTAATCTTTTTTGTTTAAATAAGAATACTCTTCTACTATGTCCATGCGAAACTTTAGAAATTGCTTATTTACTTACAAAATATTTTGATTCTGATCCACTGTGCAATAAACTTTTAAATTTCCACCTATTTAATACTTTGATAAACTCTTTTAAGTATCAGTGAGCGCTATGAAAATAAAAGCTTTAACATTTACCTTGACTTCTTGTGCAAAAGAACAACAAAAAAATATTAAAGTCTCTTATTTGCTTTATAGTTCATTGACGCCCATCTTTTTATTCTTTTTCTCTTTCTAATGCTAAAAATGCAGTCTGTATAATTTGTACAACAATAACTTCGTTGTTGCATTTAAAAAATTCATAGATTTTATATCTAAATATTTTCCATTCTTGTTCAATTATCATAAAAAGCCAAAATTATCAACATGACTCGAACTTGTGCATTGCTAAATATCCTTGTCTCCTGAAAAAAGTGAAATTAATGCAAATGCCTTTTTAGTAAATTTCTTTTTAATTTTTTCCTATTAAAGTATTTTTTGTCTACTTTTAAAACCTTTTATTTAACTTGCAATGTTAGTTTATTTGTTAATAGCAAATCTTGCAACAGCTTTTTCTATAGTTCCACTGTACCGGTTCTTATGAAACTTTGCATATACATTGGGTTTCTGTGACAATACAACATTATGATTGGAAATGTGGGCAGGATCACTACCATACAAATTAAATCTTCTTTTTCAGTTACTTATGTATATATAGCAGTTCTTGGGAAACTTTGTACTCACGTTAGAATACCGTCACAAAAAAAAACTTATTATGAATAAAAGAAATACAGTAATTTTGACTTAGCTGCACAATCAACTTTTCACTATTTTTTGTGCAGATAAATCAAAAATGTTATGTCTGCAGCTAACCTTAATTTTTTTATATGAAAATAATTAAAAACTGACAAAAAATATGTTAAATGTGCAGGTATGTAAAGTGCATTTAAAAAGGAGTTTGAAGAATAATCACAGAAAGCGAATATTTTGCGCAAACAGGTTTTTGTTCAAACAGTTTTGCTATTCTGATGCAGCACAGGCAGTACTGCACTTAAGACCGTAGAAATGTTTCTATTTTACTTCTACTACGGAAGTTCTCTTCATAAAGGAACATTCAATTCTACTAGAAAGATAAAGTTTTTGTAATCCAATGAGATCTACATAATTATTATTGCTTCTTCTATATATAATAGCTTTCTTTAGTGTGTTTAAGTAAATTTAAAAATTATAAATGCGAATACATATTTCGCACTTGTTTTGCTTTTCTTAGTTTATTTATCTTTTGATTCCCATATTCATGCTTACTGGGTTTTACTGGAAAATTTTGTACAGTAAAAATTTAAATACTCGAACGCAGCTATTAATCATTTTGATTTTCTTTTGCACACTAACCACATGAACCGTCATAAGAAATGAGAATATCCTAGGCTTACTTACTTCGTTTAAAAATAATGAAAAAGTATTACAAAAGTGCGATTATACGTGTTTTTGGTTTATGAAAATCATGTACTTGATGATAAATTATTTTGAATTTTTATTATAAAATCGTATTTTTCAACACAGGTGCATACAATTTTGTAGAGACAAGCAGTTTCATCAACAGAATCGTAATCAATCAAAAACCCGATTTTGAATTTTTTGATGCTACGTTGCATTTTAGGTGACGATATGTATATGGTACAGAATTAATTGCATTCACATACATGTCGCCGCTCATTTACTTTATTAGTGTCATAACTCAAACAAATTGATTTGCAGAAAACGACTCTAAAGTTTTTATTTTACATACAATTTAATGCAAAAATAAAAGTATATTCTACGCTCTAGAAATGAGTATACAAGACATTTTTAAAAAATTTTTACACATTATAAAGAACGACATTATGATTAATTCTGCGTTATTAAATAAAAAAATCACGTTGTTTGAGTTATGACAGTATTGAAATAAAAGAGAGATATGTTGCATAGTTCCAAAAAAAGTCACATTTTTGTTCAAAGGATTAACACTGGTGCTTATTTAATTTGTACTACGCGCCATCTGCTGTGTTTCACTTTTAACTGGTTTTCGCAAACTGTTTCGGTAAGTGTCTTTGCTACATCACTTCAGCTGTCACAAAGGTGTATTTACAGTTCTAGCCAATGCATAAACCATTTCTTAGCCTTAGTTTCATTCGTTGCATTGTGGTGGCCGTTCAGTGCCGTAAAACTGGCAAAAGTTTTTTAGGTATAAGGATTGGGTGTCCCAAACGTATTTTTATTAAGGCGAATTCATGAATTTGCCTTAATTTTTATTAATGCATTGAGCTGTGCGAAAATTTTATTTATCTTGTTTATGGATATGAAATTTAAATTTCTTTATTTTTCTCTTTTTATATTTAATTATGTGTAAAAGCGTGTTCACACTGAACATTTGAACAATTTTTTTTATATATATAGTTTTATGTAGTACAGCTGCGGTCAAAATAATAGCATCAGGAAAAAAAACTAGTTATTGTTCGGAAATTCGAAAATTTAAGTTCTTAAATTTATAATCGAACTATTTCCCAAAATAGTTTCTCAAATTAACTATGAAAAAGGGTGTAATTGACCTCACCCCTCTGATTTTAATGAATCTCGGTATTAACTGTTTTTAATAGAACTAAAACATAGATATAAAATGTTAAGTTCCTGGGTCGCTTAGTTAAGGAGATATAACGTCATCAATATTTAAAAGATATACATATGTATCTAAAAAAAGTTCAGTTTACATAATTATGTACACATATCTCAAAAAATGTTGGAGTACAGAGCACAACAATATGCCGTGTGATCAAATATTTTCTCGGCCCACAGTAAAAAAAAATAATATATATATCCGAAATTAAAATCGCTGTATCGTAAAAAACACCAATTTTAAAAATTTCAAATATATATGTTTTGGTTACTTTTATATCTACATGGACCTTTTAGTCCAAAAGTGGTAAAATTATTACATACATATATCCATAGTTATAGATAAAAATCTGAAAAAATAACTGAATTTTCAATATTAAAATCCCTACAAAAAGGCAAACTTTAAAACTTTCTAAAAAGTATATGGGCATTTCCATGTCAGCGTACATGATATTTGTACGTCTACAAAGTGGAATAGATTTTGCAAAAATAAAAGTAACTGAAAAAAATTTTGTCGTTATGTTCCATTCAGAGGGTTCTATGAGTAAAATCTGCGAATTGTGAAGTTTTTTTTAATTTCTTACACGAAGCCAACTATTTTTCGTTATTATCCGTACATTTCAAATAAAAAAAACTTTTGGATGATTTTATAGTGAACATAATTTAGTAACGTACGTGAGATTGCGTACGTGACAGATTTTTCTGTTAGAGTACTCTTAAGTAATGAAATATATGTTTTGTAAATATATGTAAACAAAACAATAAAAACAATCCAGATTCAAATTCATTTCATACTCATACTATGTACTTGAGCGCTGAGCTTAATTAATTTGAAATGTTTTCGCTTAATGAATACGCAGTTCGAGAATCATGTATATGCTGACTATCATGATATGAAAACAGATGAAGTTTCTTTTTGTTTTTGAAATTCGATGGAAATTTTGCCATTTTTCGTTTGCATTTCGTTGCATTTGTAGTACTACAATAGCGTACGTGACGAACTTTGAATGCTTATAAAATGTTTATTACACCAAGTTGAAAAAATATCGATCAATATTTGTTTGCGACAAATATCTTGCTTTAAACTTTTATTTTGAAACAGTTGCGACCGGTCAAATTCAAATGATGTAGACAAATAATGTTCTTGCACTACGTACGTGACACTAGAATAGCGTCCAAAGAAAATAAAAAATATATAGCTAAACGAACTCTATCTTTTATCTTTCCTCACGAACCTTGTTCTTTTGTGTTAGAACATTAACTTTAACTGTTGCAAAAAACTGAATTTAGTCGCTAGAAAAGCGAAAATAGTTTATCGCAATGTCTTAAAATTAGTCAAAGAGATATTGAGTTTAAGCTGTTATTTTTATATTTAAAAAATGTAGTAAGGTATAAATACATCTGTATAGTAACATTTGATTGTTTTTTCCTCCTTACCATATCTTAATAATTCTTGCAAAAATAAACCGACTACAAAATAGTCGTCGCACCGCGACCCCATATTTTATCAGCATGTACTTTTACGAGAACTGATTGTGTGTGCGAAGTCTCATAAGAATCGGATAAGTAGAAGTAGTTAAAATGAATATTTACTTTTCACGGGCGTGGCACTGCCCACTTTTCCAACCACATTGTTGTATATTAACGGTAACTAAACGTGTATGCAAAGTTTCATAAGAATCGGCTAAGTATAAGTAGTTAAAATGCTTATTTAATTTTCATGGGCATGGCACTGCTCACTTTTCTAAACATAATGTTGTATTGTAACGATAACTAAAGGTGTATGCAAAGTTTCATATGAATCGGTTTAGCAGAAGTTGTTGAAAAATAATATTTACTTTGCATGAGCGTGGCACCGCCCACTTCTTTGATCCTGATATAGTATTTAAACAGACGCTTAATGTGTGTGCAAAGTTTCATAAGAATCGGTTGAGTAGAAGTAGATGAAAGCGAATGTGTATTTACTTTGTATGGGCATGACTCCGCCCACTTTTCAATGGGACCAATCTGGAAGTACATCCTTTTGAATAGAGAAAAAAAATCCGAAATCGGTTCATAAAGGGCGGAAGTTTGAGGGAACATACATAAAAAAAATAAAATAAAAATATATGACGAATTGATATGATAACCTTTCTCCTTTTTTTGAAGTCGGTTAAAAAGAGTTTTAAGGGCTTTAATTTTTTCAGTGCTGGTTGTCATTTTCATGGAAATCTCCATATGTGTTGGCTTATTTTCATGTCTTCATAGACTATTGAGGCCAAAAGTGGTAAAACTCTTATTACCGTCGTTATAGACACATATTAGAAAAATTAGCGGAATTTTTAAAATTTAAGTTGTTATAGTTTAAAAACCGTTAATTTTAAAAAAATTCATGTCTTGGTTCACTTTTATGTCAACCGAATTTACTTAGTTCCAAAGTGGTGAAATTATCATATATAAAGTTATAGAGACATTTGTAGAAAAAGTTAAAAAAATGAATAGAATCTTCTATTGCAGCAGTTTGCAATAATAATGAAGCTTAATACTAAAGTAGTTTCTGAGATAATTATGGATCGCTGAACCTTTTTCTAGATATGAACGAACGAGATTTGAAGAAACCTCTTTCGAGATGTCAGTGAGAAACGTAATTTGTTCAACCAATCATGTTTTTCGCGTATATCTCGTAAACGGTTCATAGAAAAAATAAGTTAATTTCAGTTTCGGGCTCAGATATCCATAATTATCTTAGAAAGCAGATTTGCTTTAAGTTTCACTTTGCTTTAAGTTTCACCACTTTGGGGCTTAGTAGCCTCTCTCTTAAGCTTTGTGGTACTCACACCTTGGACTAGAGCATGTACTCTTATGCTATATCTCTGCGTAGGCTTTCAATAGATTGAAGTAATATTTTTTTCCATGCTAGTAGTAGCAGAGGAATATTCCTATCATACCTAAGAGATAACATATTAATCAGTAGCGGAGCTGTGGAATCCCAAAGTAGGGCACTTCTTGCATGTAAAATTATACAACGCTAGTAATTCTTTTTGTTTTTTTATCGGTTCCAAAAATATTTTGTGTCCTTGTGGCTCTTATTAAGTTCTAAAATAATGATTTTTGGCTAAACACTTATCTCTTATAGATAGTGATGCATATCTTTTGAAAACTAAAATTTCTTAATTTTTCAAAACCTTGGCCCAGTATTATAAAGATATTTTTCATGTATGGCCTGCCAGGTCAACCGTATCCCATATATTTTAGGCCCCTATTATGATTCACCACTCAACCAAGCTGAGTTGTCAATGTTGCGACCCAACTCTATAATTTTTTTGTATTATGATTCACAGCCAATTTTAGTTATCTTCGAAATAATGCTCGAACAAAGGCTCTTATCTATGCTATGTTTTTTGAAACCATAGTAGCATCACAAAGTATTTTAAATATATTTTCAGTTTTGGCCTTACTATGTACCGACTTCAAAGAAGAAGAAGGTTATCAATTCGTGTGTATTTTTTTTTTACTTTTTTTTATGTTAATACACGCATAACTCTGTCATCTGTACACCGATATTTCAACCGATTTTTTTATTTGAAAGGGTTTGCCTTCAATTTGGTTCTATAATTTTTTTCGAAAATGGGAGGGGGAAATTTGTTACCGCCTCCTCCTGCATAGCTCTGTCATTTGCTTACAGATTTTCAAAATTATATTATTATTTGATAGGCTTTGCTTGCAGTTTGGTCCCATAAATGTTTTCCCAAAATCGGGGGAGGGGAGGTGGGTGGGGAATTTCCCTTCCTCACCTAAATATTGATTATCGCATAACTACTTCATTTATGCACCGATTTTCTAAACTCAGTTTGGTTCCATAACTTTTTTCGAAAATCGGTGGGGGCTTTGATTGATTATCGTATTACTCCGCCATTTATGGACCAATTTTTGAAATTTTTTATATAAAATGGCATACAGAACCATTTCTTGGGATTTTATCTTCTATGAGCATGGCAACAATATTGGTTGACACATGGGATAGGTTGGCGTCTGGAATAATGAAGCAAAAGTAATACAAAAGTCGAAATAAAAAGCAAAATACAACTGATAAATAGCAGTTGTCCCACGTTGATAAAAGTTGTAATCCATAATAAGAATTTGACAACTACGACTCAACTATCAATTTAGTTGTGAATCATAATAGAGGCCTTAAATTCTCTTTTGAAGTTGCTTAACTCCTTTTTTTACCCCTTACGTCTTTCTATAAACTCTAAAAAGTTCAAGCTTAAAAGTCATCATATAAATCCAGTATAACTCGGCTTTCAGCTTCGTCAGATGATCTAAATATGAAGTTTCTAAAAGAGGTATCCGCTTTAGAATATACGTCGATTTAAAAACAAAGACTGACTTTAAAGATTAAAATTTTAATTCAAATTGTGGCTGATTTGTGAAAAAAATACTTTGGCGTGATTCAATTTATGATAAATTACCAAACCAAACTTACTCCAAACCGAAAATTATTAAATCGGCTGTAATAGAAAACTCTATTGGCAATTTAAAGTTCTCCGTATAAAAAAATATACCCGAAATATATATTGAACTCTACAATTACTCAATTGAGGCTCATTTTAAAGCTCTTATCGAAATCCTGAGTACGTCACTGGTTTTTAATATGAACAATGATAATTTTTCCACTCATACATGGATCTCTTTTTTTCTTCCAATTTTCGAAGTGATTTGATTGTATTAGATGTGTTTTCAAACGTTTTGTTGTTCTTTTTGCTTTCATTGTATATTTACTAAACCATTTGATGGAGCCGCTATAAACAGAGCGCACATGGAAAAATGAAAATGAAAAAAAAAAATAGAAATAAAAAATCAAATTCTACCCCCCTTTTCGTACACGTTGAGTGTTGTTTCTTTGCTCACTTCATGTTGTGCCGGTCTTGGACTGAATGCATTACTGGAATTGAATAGAATACAATCTGTTTGAACACGTACATAAGTACGTACAAAATATTTACTTGCACAGTCACATAATACGGAATTCATACAGCTATAGGTACGATGACTACTGCAGTTGCCAAAGGTGATTTCTTTAGCGTTTGGTTTTTCAGTTAATGGAAAATGTCAAAACTGTTTTCCCTAGAGACCAATTTTTTTTAAACAAAATTTTTATAGAATTTCTTTAGATTTGAAAATTTAAAGTTTTGAACATGAGTGATCAAGGTTGGAGCTTTAGTTTTTTTTTTTTTTTTTAAACAAGGATGATTTTAGACTTGGGTCCAACTGCCTTGAGCCCGTTCAGCAGCTCCTTTTAGACACAAACCTACTATCAAACTCATGTAATTTAAATGGGTTTGATCATAGGTTTCTGTCTAAAACAAGCGACTGAACGAGTTGGACTCAAGTCTAAGAAGTGATCATCATTTCTCAAAGTCATAGCCTATAAATCTTCAATTAAAATAAAAAAATTTACAAAAAATTATACTTAGAAAGAACTAGACATGATCAATATTTCCGAAGCAAAAACAAAGAACAGAAAGACTTCTCCAATGGCGATCAAACTTTGCGCCAGTTTAGCAACAAATCTTGCCTTTCTCTGTTGGCTACATTTTACCTATGTTAGTTTCCTGTATGACCTTCATGGACAGGCATACAACAGAATGTTAGCCTATAATAGGCGTCAACCTCGTTTAGAAATGTAGCACAGACTGTAGTAACTCTTGTTCTTAACTTATAAGAGTGTAATACCTTTAGAACTGCCTGACAATCAATGTTTTACCTTCTTAAGCATTTCCTAACTCAAATGAGGGTGGCGTAGATTTCTGCCTGATGGATCGTCGGTAATGTAACAAAGTGATCGGTGAAAAAAAATGTATGAAATGGCTACAAATAAAGATTAAGAAAGCTAATGCGTCTACTTAACATCAGATGCGATGCAATACTGCTTTAGAATCAACAGGACGCGCAACAGCACATTAATTAATTAACTGGTCGGTATTAAGTACCTGTGTGTGTTACTTCTCTTTTGTAAGAAAGGTACTTAGCAATGGGAATGACTTTTATAAAATTTGGGACGTAAACACAGCACCTCCCCCTTCTATGCCATTTTATTGTTCAGATTAACGTCAGCAACAGCCTTGCGGCCTAACCTGACGGTGCTCTTAACACCGAGTGCTCACTACCATCCCCGAGTCTCCACGAAAGACCTGTGTGAATGAACACACAGGTATCAACTCTTTGTGCAACACCTTTTTTAAGGTGTTTGAGCTACCTAAACTCTTGCTACATCAGCAGCTAACGCTATGCAGCCTACTTCAACTAAGGAAGTACCAGTACGCTAGAACTCTACCACAAAGGCATACGATAGATATACTGGCCTTCCATAGTACCCGACCACAAAACGTAACCAATGCAGCCTGGTGGTTTAGTAACAGCACGAAGAGGCTTATATTGGTTGCCCAAAGTCGAACGAGCCACTAGGTCTGGTCGAGTATCAGTCATCAAATCAACACTTCTACCAGAGATTTTGGTAGCCAACACGTGAGCTCCCGAAGGAGACTTCAGCAGTAACCGGTCGACCTTCATGTTGAGGGTAAGACGAAGTCCGCCAACATATCCATCGTTATAGGAACAGAGTTTGCTTTTCGCGAATGGCGAGCATCATCTCTTTAACCCTCGAGAGGGCAGGTCCTCTGTGGCGTTAGCGTGTTGCCAGTGTTAGGTTACTCGTCGAGCCTTGAAAGAAAACACCTAGAGAATAACTTTCTATCGACTTTGATTTTGGGTGAGACCTTAGGCGTCTGTCCACCTTTTACCAGACTCGCATAGCTTAACCTACTTTCTTAGAATACTTATATGCACGCCCGCGGCTCTGTTATTTCAGAGGTCGTGTAGTAACAAATTAAGGTAATGTCAGGAAAAACCAATATCCTTTTCCTCATGAAATTAAATTCGACTGTTCGTCCTCAAGAGAAAAACTGATATCGATACTCCTTACAGTGAAAAATTGCATTTGGTCGCTTTCGCTAATGAAAATACCGTTAAAGAAAGTGTTCTAATGGCTTCATATTACCCAAAAGATCTCTGGCTTACATGAGAGATAGTTCCTGGAAACCAGGGTGTACTCTCGCACTCCTTGTCCTTAACATAAGTATGTATATTGACATTATAGATATGAATATAATGAAGACAATCAGACAATATGTGCGACATATCTTCATTGCAGCTTTATTGAAATACAGATCATCAGGTATGTGATGGAAATCGATTTTGAAAACGAAGCACTTTTGAAAGTCCCTTTTAAAGCACTTTTCATAAAATTTTTATAATTTTTGTGATACAACTCTTTTGTAATAAAGAAATATTTTTGTAATATATGTAATAATATTGTTTTTAACAAAGAAATATTATTAAAAAACACCTTTCAAAATTGCTTCGTTTTCGGAATCGATTTCCATCACATACCTGCATACCAAGTAGGGTTATAACAGTAACCTGTGCAGTTTTCAGCTACCACACAAAGGCAGGATATGTCAGCAATCCTTTGGGAGGGATTTATTGCGTTGATAGCTTTGTTGGAATTATAGAAATTATGTCAGTTTCAAGAGAGTTGCATATCCGGAAATCTCCAATATATTTGATTTCATCAGGGAACTCAAGAAACGAACCATTTGAAGTCGGTTCTGTTAACAGCCTATACTATATACTGCATACTTTCCACTATGCTTCTAGCCTCCTACTCGACCACAAATTTTGTGTGTGCCTATCTGTTCTTTTGAAACTGTACCTTCCAAACGGCTGAACCGATTTCTGTTAAGTTTTTTCTGGAGTGACTCAGCTATGTTTCGAAAAATTAGATTCAGCCCTGTGGAAGCGGCAATGCCGCAATGCTATATGTACATATCTGTATGTAGATCGGAGCTTTCTAAGCTTCAAAACTTATTTATTTATTTCAACTGAAAGATCACAAAGGAACTGTGGAAAATTCTATACTGGAACATTAAACAATGAGCAATGAGAAAACACCCTATGCACATACTTAAATATTTCTATTCCTATTATTATTATTATTATTATTGCTACTACTCCCCTCAACCTGTAGCATTAACTCGTACTTGTATCTCTAGCAGAGTATAGTATAGTTTTTGTGGGGCTGATTTCGTTTCGTGATAATTCTGCTTTATTTTGTTTGTTTGATTTTTTGCGCTTTGCTAAGTAGCTTTTTGTGTTTGACTGGCTGGCTGCTCGCATATTCTGCTGCGACTAACTGTTTGCCATCTCCAAACCATTGAGTTTTTAGTAGAATCGATCTTGTCGTCTCGTGCATATGTTTGAAGCGGATGATGAAAATATTAAAGGCGTCGTAATTCCGCAAAATTTTCCTCTTTTGTTTTCTCAAAGCGTTTTTAATGTTTTCATACGGTTTTTCTTTGTTCTGTTTTCTGAAATTCTCTGTTACACGATTTTCGTTTAATGAGTGTTGAAAGAAAGAATCGCATATAAAAACAAAGAATTAATAAAAGTGTGCTGCCAAGTGCAAGAAACGAAAAACTTTGTTTTGATTTCAAAGTAAAATTGCAGTGCAAAAGAAATAGTTTTTTTAGAATTGAAATTCATGGAATAAATTTAAATGTAACAGTTGCATGAATAAGAAATTAAATTTGCGTCTTGATTCTAGCAAATGTAAAAATAATAAAAACTAAAAGAAAATATTTACACTTAACACTACATAAATAGTATAAATAAACAAGTGTTCTTTCTTCTTTTCATATGCATTAATTTTAGTTTTGTTGTTTTCGTGCGAATTTGCACACATGGTGTTTATTTATTGTTTTTTAGTTTTTAGTTTTATTTTTAGAATTAAATGTGCCCCATGGACTGATTGGTGAAAAAAGAAAAATAGAAAATGGAAAATATGACGGCATGATTCCATTGTTAAAATAAATTATAATTGAAAGATAAGATTTTAGTGATTTTATATACGAATATCTGTATAATTAGTACTCGTTGTTTTATATTATGTATGTACATATTTTTATTTTATTTAAGTATAAAACATAATTTAAAAATAAACTGCAAAACAAGTAGACTTCCAGACGGACGCACAGATAGACAATAATTCTAAATCTGAAAAATTTTAAAAGCCGGACCAAACTAGCAGTATACCCCTGCCAATTAAATAAAAAGTTTCTACACTAAAAGAATTTTGCTTCATAAAACCAATGAAACAATTTCGTTAGATGTTTTTCATTAATCCAACAATAAATTCTCATATCCAATGAAAGTTTCATTAATATTCTGAAAGAATTTCATTGGTTGAAACAATTTTATTAGATTTTTTCATTAATTCAATGACAAATGTAATGAAAATTTCATTAATAAGTGTTTGATTTTTTTTTGTTTGGCTTGAGGTCCATTAATATTGTGAAAGAATTTCGTTGGTTGAATTTTAGAGAAACTTTCATAAAAATTCAACCCACGAAATTCTTTCACAATATTAATGAAACTTTCATTGGATTTGCGAAATTGTCATTGGATTAATGAAAAAATCTAATGCAATTTTAAAAATAAGTTACGATATATTATCTTCACCGAATTGAATTCTTAGCTAAAGAAAGCTAAAGCTTTCTTATGATACACAGCACAAATTGTGGAAAGGGCAAGGCCAAGGACCTTGGCGTCTCTCTGTGTTAAATATTCCCCCTTATTCCGTAGCTATTAGTCGACGTCACGTTAAGACAATACCAAAAAATTGGCACTTGTTTACACGCTGTTGCCAAAAATTTACTACTATTAGCAGCCTCTTCCAACTTTCTATGCCTTAGAGAATAGTAAGTGGCTGTCAGTAATAGGAAATTGTTGTCGATAACGAGTAGAAATGGGCCAAGTTTTTAGTATTGTGTTGACGTGACGTCGACAAATAGTTACGTACTAAGGGGGATTATATAAACTTTTAATGACGTCATAACCCTTCCCAGTAAAAAAACTGATTTAAAAAACAACAGGTTTTATTATAGAGTAAAAATAGTGCTTACAAACCTGCCGATATCGCTGATGATTTTTGTTTGGCGAGTTTTCGGTTTGGAGTATTATATTTTTGATACAAAAAGCGCCTTGTGATGCTTTGAATGAAAATTGCCAAAATTTTCAGCACTAAAACTGAAAATAAATGGAAAATATAGTTCCACATGAATTGGAGAGTATGATGATGAATGGACGTGTTTTAAATGCGCCAATCTTATTTTGAATTCTTATTATTTCGTAACTTTATTTATTTTATTAATTTTATATTTTTACTCACTGTTTGTTATTTTAACTAATATAAAATTCCAAAATCTGTTAACGCGTTGCGAGCCGAATGCAATTTTTATAATTTCATATATTATTATTATTTTATATCCTGTATTTGCATTTGGCTCGCAACGGATTAAATAATTTAAAAGTGTTGCATATCAACTGAGAGGCATACTAATGAACTTTCAAATGATACCAGGCTCCTTAATATAGGTTTTATATTATGAAAGTTATTGCAAATTGAAAAAGTTTTGAGCCAGAAAATTCCGCAACAAAGCAATATAACCAAAAAATATTTTAGTATTTACTTATTTTGAGAAGAGCTATGGCATCATTAAAAGTTTTGTATAGTTTTCATCAAGGCAAGATCCATAGGAAAGCGCAAATATGGAGTAAAATAGAAATAAAATTGTCGATACACCATTTTTTTTCCTTTTTGCACTTTGTGGTAGAAATCCAAATGGAATTGTATTCATGTTTTTTACGTTTTCGGTATTTATTTATTATTTATTAATTTTTTTTATGTTTTTTGCTCAATATTCATTGTCTTGAATAACCTGGAGATGATAACCTGTTGTCATTTATAAAATACGAAAAAAACCTCAGCTGCAGAATAACAATAAAACTGATTACAAAGCCTCCTTAAAGTCTGATGTATTTCTATTGTTCTGAATCAAAAAACTATTGTTGATAGAATAAGCAGCGCTTGGAAAAAATTAATACATAGAATTTTAGAGTGTTTTTTTGCATAATGCTTTAACAATCCTATACATAAATCAGTAGCAGGGATGGAAAGGGGATTTTTATTTATTTATAGCAATTACGATACCAAAATGTCCAAATGTCTTTAGATCATGACGGTACCCACGTTATTAAAATTTATTGTAAGCGAAAAATGTATCAGTTCTTGAGATCAATGATTAAAATATTTTGTATAAAATAGTATCTATTTACTACTTTATAAAAATTGAAGCGAATCGAATTATTGAACTTCAAAAAGTATTTTGCCACTAACAAACTGCGTATATAGATACGTTTAGTATGATCTATTCTAAAGAGCTGCGCAAAATATTCTAAATGTTCTGTGTTCTATTTCACACTACTTCCAAGCACTGTATTTTACTGTAAACATATACTCCGAAACAAAACTAACAGACTCTCACTAAAACAAACCAAGCATAATTTGAAAAGTTTTTGTCTACAGCTTTGTTAGTGCTTGTGTTTCCAAAACAAATAGAATACCAACACAAAAACCACAATGAAAAAAAGAAACGGTAAATTATAGCAAAAGCATCGAGTGCACTAGACATATCCAAAAAACCTAAATAAGAACTAAAAAAATTCACAGTGATCATTAACTTAAAAACAGTAATGGAAACATTAAATGTGTGTATGTATATTAATTTATTGTAACTAAAAACTTTTTTAAGCTTTTTCATATTCATAACAAAACGCAAATGTTTCTCCCTGTGCAATTTTCTCTTTGGTCTAGATCTATAATCAAAACATACAAACATGTTTTGAATGTTCTATTTCAGTTTTATTGTTCTACTTCATCTTTGTTCTGATTCAGCTTTATTCTATTTCAACATTGTTCTACTGCAGTATTATTCTATTCTTCAATAGTTTTATCGTAAAACAAAACAAATGTTTTTGGAAGTATGTGTTTTGTAATGAGAGAGTTTTATACACACACTATTTGAATTTATTGAAATTGCTTGTAAGCCATTTTTCTTATGCTTGTGCAGCTCTTTAATCTATACTAGAGGTCTGCACGAATATACTCGAAAGTACTCGTATGTATGTTTGTATGTGCATGCATATATATTTTTTATATATACACCGTTTATATATGTATACATACATATATATGTATATTTTGTCGTGGTTATGTATGCACACACATATACATGCATGTATGCATAAATATATACATAAGAATATACATCTATGCACACACGAAATATATACGAGTACATTCTACGAATATATTTGAGTACACTTTGCAGCCCTCTAATTTATACATAAAAATTAAAGCGCATATCAACAAAATTTCAATTGTAGAAAACAAGTCGTGTTAGTAGTACAGTAATTTTGTCTTAGCTGCACAATAAACTTTTCGCAATTTTTTGTACTTATCTGCCTTAATGTGCACGTACACACAGTTATTTAATGTGTGCAGCTAACCTTAATTTTTTTATATGAAAATGATTAAAAACTGGCAAAAAATATGTTAAATGCGCAGGTATACAAAGTTCACTTAAAATACGATTTTGAAGAATAATCACAGAAAACAAATATTTTGTGCAGTTAAGTCAAAAGTGCTTTTAAACAAAAGGGAGTTAAATCAAAGCTACTGTACTATGGTAGCAATAAAGTCCAAGATGTATTACAAATAGTACAATGTACTATGATTTCCAACCCTTATCAATATCATGTATTTGCTGTTCTTCTTATTACTCCAACATAAAATACCTGTTAAAGAACAGGTTACTTTATGGTTTCATTTCAATATCATGAAGTTTTCATACAAGTTTTCTAACATAAATTGCAAAAATTATGCAAACTGTTATTATTAGATGATAAAAAAAAGTTTATTAATTTAATATTTGCTTGTTATCAATTTAAATTGTAATTAAGTAAAAGTAATTGGTATCCGCTTATTTACATAATTTTTTCTCTATTTGCGTATTTGTTCATAGGGCTACGGAGAATATACTTTTTTTTTTAAAGAGAAGTAACAAACTCAGGCATCAGGGCTCCCAGTTTTATTTCATACTTTTTCCCCAGTTTCTGATTTTTCATCTCCAAAAATTTGCTATTATCTCATACCCAAAAATCCCCAAAGTACCGTAAAAACAAAATCATATTCCCCATATTCCGTAACTATTTATCGACGTCACGTCAAGACAATACCAAAAAAAAAATTGGTACATTTCTACCTGTCATCGACAACAGTATTACTGACAGCCACTTACTAATCTCTAAGGGATAGAAAATGGGAAGAGGCTGTTAATAGTAGTAAATTTTTGTCGACAGCGAGTATACAAGCGCAAATTTTTTGGTATTGTCTTGACGTGACGCCGACAGATAGTTACGGAATAAGGGGAATTATTTCAAAGGAAAAATATGCCTACATTTATTTATTTAATTAAATCCTTTTATACTTAATATTTTTAAAATTAATTTTATTTGTACATAGTACATACTTGCAGCTCTTATTACCCTGTAGACAAAGTAACTAGTATGTAGTTAGAGCTATACTAGTTATTTTTTACTTCAAAGCAGTTACCTATCTGTCCTTTTTTCATATATCGAACTATCGGTTTTAATATTAGGTTGTCATAGGAGCCCAACTACTTCATTTGTATACAGTTACATCCCAGTTGGAATACTAGTTGCTTAAACTAGTGCTACACTAATTTAAACACCTAAATAAGTGTTACAATCGTTACTTTTCATGGGGAGTTTTTTGTATAAGAATTTTACTTAAAAACGTAATTTGAATATTGCGGGATTCCCCGGGATTTTTTAGACGAACTCAGGGCTTTTCGGGATCGACATTTCGGGACTGGCATTCCAACTACCAGTTAATTAATTAATGTCTTACTTTTTTGGGAAAGGGATAGTGTGGAGAAAACAGATATTAAAGTGAGATAGAGATAGAAAACTTAATTCTTATACAACTCTGCTATTGCGTGTTTTGTTATATTTTTAGAAGTATTGCAGCGTGTCTGGTGCTAAGTAGACGTATTGACTTTCTTAAGCTGTATTTGTAGCAATTTTATTAATTGTTTTACTTGGTCGACAATTTCGCTAACGTTATCGCCGAAGGAGGGCGCTGTGATATACATTAGCACAGAAGAGTATCTATCGTTACCGGTACTACTTAGTAACTAGTGCTATGCCGACATCACTTAAAAAGTCCAATAACAACTAACACAATACCACACCAACGCACATTAGAAAAATGTATGATGTTTATGATTTGCCTGGCACGGGGATCGAACCCAGCATCATTTGCTTTGTAATCAACGCGCTAACTACTCCAGCCAACAGCACTCTGCTGAGTGAAAAAATATTTCAACGCTTGTCATTTTGTTGTTTCCTGCCATATTCCATTTTATAATGTTCTAAAAATATCATGTTTGGTTAAGCACTTATTTTTCATAGTTGGTGAAGTATACTCATTTGAAAATTGAAAATTCTCAATATTTCAACACTTTGGTCTAGTATTTTCATGATAGCGGATCCAAATAACAACTGCTTGTCACAATTGATTCTTAGTAAAAACACAAAATGTAAAATTGTTAAAACAATATTTGATACAAATATTCCTTCTGATTGGGAAAATATACAACTTTTAATT
This sequence comes from Panzeria rudis, assembly GCA_956483635.1. Classification (NCBI taxonomy): domain Eukaryota; kingdom Metazoa; phylum Arthropoda; class Insecta; order Diptera; family Tachinidae; genus Panzeria; species Panzeria rudis. The sequence continues at coordinate 52,409,908 of OY101448.1, read as the reverse complement.
TGAAACTTAAAAAATTAAAATTTTTTTAAAATTTTTGTTCTAAAAAACACCATAATTCCTTTTTCTATAAGAAAAGGTATCTTCACAGACATGATCTAAAAAAATTAGTCCAATTTATCATTTTGGTGGACCCTGGACCATTCCCAATTCGACATATTTTGCTTGCGTTTTAATCCAAAAATATTTTTCACTCAATTTAATTTTTTAAATAAATTTTTTATATGTGAGAAAGGAATTTTTTAAATCATGTCGTAATTGAAAAAGACAAACTCTAAATTTTTGCCAGGATCGAACTTAGTACCATGATATTTTCGAGAACAAGCACGATCTCATCATTAGAGTTCTTCTTATACCTTTCGTACCGCCGTAGTGGCGGGTTGTCCATTTATTCTAAAATCCCAAAGCGTGGATTCTAATAAACACTCACACATGCACAGTAAGTTATTTTCATGTACGTGTGTTTTTTGACAGTTCATCTCATAAGATTGTTGTAATAAGAAATTCATATAACAATGCTCTCATAATAATTCGTTTAACATTGAGATAACACTAATTTGAAGTCTACACGTAACATAATTCTCTCTGCGATTGTATTTGACGTTCTCATCTTACATATTACGTTACGTGTAGACCTCATGCAAGGACCAACGAATGAGATTTCAAATTCGGATGTTTTCACTAAATATGTTGTAACTTTCTTATTTTTGTCCAATGTTAACAATTTTACGCCTACTACGTTTGAAATAAAATTTTATTTCAGACGAGGATCAACAAACTTTAGAATTTTTTTTTTTTTGCTTAATGAAGAGATTTTAAATGGTGAATTTTGAAAAAAATTTAATTTTTAAACTTTTAAGGCCTGCAATTCAATTATCCGACCATCTCAGTTCATATACTGGCTGAAAAAACAATGATATGTCTATGCAACAGCGCAAAATTTGTATAATTCAGAATAACATTTCTCAAGATTTTTGGAAATATCTAAAAAAGCAGAAAAACGTATCTTTCGCGAATATCTCGAAAACGCTTCTTCAAAAATAAATTATTGGCATATTCGTGTTAAGGGACCCCGAATTATCTTAAAAACATATATTTTTTTAAGTCCAAAGTAACTATATTCGCTAAGGTTCGTAACGTTATATTCAGAAAGAATTAGACATGTATAATCAAGGAACCACGGAAAAACCAATTTAATTTTCAACGTATACAACAGAACATAATAACGCTGTTTTCGAAAGCCACTACACATCCATCATCAATGCTCATGTATACATATATACAAACTTATATATCGATGATGTTGCGTAAAAAGGGCCAATCTCACAACATTTTATTCAGCAAATTTGTTATTTTGAAATATAATGACCAGGGAAACCGGAAATATGCCCTAAAAAATTTGTTTTTTGCGCACTAAATATGCATTAAAAACTTAAAAATATTAATTATCCTTAGAAGTAGGGCCTTAATATTGGCCACATAGGATTATAGTGGACTGTTATATATAATGTTAATAGTTTTATTATATTTTGTAAAAGATACCGCATGTTTTTTGGGGTTAAGATATATTTGATGTCATGGAAAATTGGTTAACTTAATCAAATTATTTCAAAACTAGTAATTATTATCCTTATCCAGCTATTTTTAACTGTTTCGTTGATATCCTTGCAGCTTTGGCTACTAGTTTTACACTAGTTCTACATGAATAACAGAATTTTAGCTTAAGCGACACTTTGCAGTTACAAAAAAATGTAAACAAATTAAAAATTTAAAGGGAAAACTCACTTTAGCTAAAATTTCTTTTGCTGCATTTCCGTAACGGTACTTAATACGACTTTGAAACTTTGACAGATAGTTTAAATTATCGTAAATAATCGATCTTCGTCAAAAAACGATTTTCAAAAAAATATGTCGCTTAAGCTTTTTTGGCGGTTATGGCACGATATATTATTAGTGGCATGCAATAAAGTCCAAGAAGATGACGTGCATGGGCATTATTTCCACTTCAATAAGGAAATAATGTCCATGAGAATGTCGAATACTGCCTTCGCCAGAGTAAAGGTTTTCTGCCTAGAAAAAAGCCACTATTCGACATAACCAGAGCAGAAAACCATTAATTCCGTCTAAAGCCCGGCTATGCAGTCAATCGTTATTCTGCAGTACTATTGCATGAACTTTATTTGAATTTTTTTATGGTAATTATTTCCTTTTCAATGTGGAAATAACGTCCATGGACACTATTTCATTGGAGGATATTGCATGCCACCTATATATTCTGATTCCTTATCGGTACGGGAGTCGATTTAACAATGTCCGCCTTTCCTTTGATCCGTCCGAATATAAAATGTTGGACACCAAGACATATTTTGTGGTTCCTATTAAGAACAAATCAGCAAAATCCCTGAAATACCTTAAATATTCGCAAAAGCGACTATTCTCGTTCTGCTATTTTTCTATGAAGTGCCAATAAGCCAACAATCTCGACAAAATTGAAATTGCTCAAAAAATCTTCAAAACTACATAATTGAAAATTTTTTAAACTGTGAATAAACTAAGAATAAATCAGTGGAATGAGGAAAATTTGTAAGAAATTTGCCAAAAAATACATTAGAGTAAATTTGAAATCCTAAAAGATACAATTTTTTAAATGTGGAAAAATTTAAAATTTTCGATGACAAAACAGACTTTTTATGTTGTAAATATGCATATTTAAATTTTAGAAACCAAAATATGCTGGAAAACAGCCAAATATACCACAAAAAATAAAAAAATGCCATAAATAAAAGACTAAGTGTAAAATATGCAAAAACATGCCGTAAAGGGTAAAATATGCAAAAATATGCACCAAAAAATCGATGCCAAAATTCTTAAAAAGTTCTGAAACGTATAAATATCTTATTTGTGCCTTCATACATCGATCAGAAAAAAAAGAAAATTGCATATTTGCGGTTTCCCTGATAATAACATTTGATAAAATATCGAAGAATACACTCTTGTAAATAACTGCTTAGTTTAAATTCTTGCAAATGTCTAGTGATGATTAATTTACGTAAGAATTCCATTCAATTGAAACTAACTAAATCCCATTCATTTTCAAAATAAATAACAAACATCTTTTAACTAGACAAAACAAATTTAAAGCGGGCGTAAATCTGCCAGACGATCTTGTATTTTTCAATTTTATTCTTAATCTCTAGACACTTGAAATTAACAGCGGACACATTTTAAAATAATTCTAAATTAGAATTTTTTCACATTTCATAAAAACTTACATATAAATAAAAATCAGTGATGCAATTAAATCATATAAAATATTCTGTTCAAAAAATATTAAGACGGCAGATGTTTAGACAAATAGGCAGACGGTCTAACATCAGCATGTCTTATGTAAGAATAACAGTCGTCTGGCGTTATGGTCATAAATAATCACTATCGTTTATTAGTTCTGATATTTATTTTGGAAAATATTTTTTTTTTATATATAATTAGTGGCTTTGAGAGCCTTGAGTCTTTGGAATAAAACACTTTATTCGTAATACTGAGAGTTTTTTTTTTTGTAATTTTTTAATATCAAAAATTTTATAAAAATCGAAATCTGCATATGAGAAGAAAGAGAAAACACACAGAATCATCATTTTAAAAATACGATTAAATGTGATATATTTAGAATGATGTGTGGTTTTAGTTTTTGCTTTTAAGCTATTCACAAAAAAAACACTATTATATTATAACGAATTTTTAAATCACATGTTCTTAACATCATAATAAATGTATAAAAAATTTTCAACGTGAGAAAATATCTCATTTAAAAGAAATAAATAATTGTAGACTACTGCTCAAAAAATTGTTAACGCCAGCTTTTTTTTTATAAAGCAATTAAATGAAATCACGCAAATACATAACTCTAGATGTTTTACTGTATTATTGATTTACTGTATCTGCTTATTTCTCTGTCCCGTATTTTGTATATCAAATACAAATTTATATTTGCCATTTTATTATGTGCATATTGGAGAATCCATTTATACATTTTCATTGCCATCAACAAGCATAAAAAAACATCAAGTACAACAGTTTTATTGTTGCTGATCTCACATTTTATAGCAAATATCGATTAAAGAAACAAAAACAGATATAATTTGAAATAAATCCTTGCAATATGGCATTTCAAATGATTAAATCAGCACTGGATGGTACCGTTCATCATCATATATCCGGCAATCAACATGAAAACAGTAATGGCGGTGTTGTTCTTATAAAATGTAAGTGAAATGAAAATTTTTAATTTTTGTAATGAAATTCGATTTTAAGCAGCTAGAAGAAGTTTTATTTGGAATGGTTAAATATGAATATGTATATTTTAAGTTTAAGCTTATTTCATAGGCAATTTCTTATTCATAGTCACAGGTAGTCGCCCTTATAGTGAATAAAAGGCGAAGTCGTCCCCCTTATTCTGTAATTCTCTAAAGCTGAAGCCAAATCTCAATCGCTAAAATGCTGAAAAAAGCAGAGCTAAAAATTTTTGGTGATTACGTCATATACGTAAAATTTCGGTGGACAAAATTTTTAAGACCTAATTTAACAATGGACGTTGCAAAATTGCATTCGTAGCCAGAAATAGATAAATCGACTTTATAGATTTTTAGCGATAGAGATTTAGCTTTTGTGAATTACAGAATAAAAGAAAGGCTGATATGGGTCCCCGTTTTTTTTTATCAATATAAATGAAAAAGAAAAATATTTAAATATAAAAAAATGGCGCATATTCATAGTCATAAACAAAGTATACTTTAGGAACTTAAAACCAGTATTGCCATACCAAGTACTGCTTTTAAACTCTTAAAGTATACTTTGTTTCGACTATGAATATGCGCCAACATTTTTGTTAGTTTTCTTAAAATAACTCTCAAACAGTTGTGTTTAAAAAATAAAATTATTGTAACTTAAAGGTAATAAAATTTTAAATTTGTTAGTATTTTTATTACAAAATGTGACAAGTCGTTCTCAAGTTGTAATACAAAAGCACCCTCCTTAAAACCCCAAAATTTTATTAAAAAAAACTAAAAACTAAGTAGAAGAACACATCGAAAAATATAATTCAAGTCAAAACGGAAAGATACACAGACAACAGGTCCAAATAAAAAGTATGTATGAAAAATTGGAGCTACCTGGAAGTATACCCTTTCATATGCACTGACAATTTTTCAAACCGATCTCTAAATGTCGAAGTCATAAGTGAACTGATATATCAAAGAAAACTAGAAAAAAATTGGTAACCTGCTCCTTTCTTGAAGTGGCTTAAAATATTTTCTTTCTATAGGTGTGACGCTGCCCACTTTGTTAATCATTTATTACCATGGAGTTTAAAATTGGTATGGATGTGGTACTACTCACTTTTCTAATCATAAAATTGCATTGTGATTACCAAGTAGAAGTACCAAAAAAATTTATATATTTTATATGGGCGTGGCACTGTCCACTTTTCTAATTATAAGGCTGTATTGTCACTGAAACGCTATATGGTTTAAAATTGTTTTAAATGTTTAATAGAAAAAAAATATATGAGCGCACAATGTAATGGGACACCTGGTAGGAACGAAATTTCTCTCGCCTTCGGCCTACAGCCTATAGAATGGGGCATGCTACTTGCGGTCTTTTGCCATCGGTAGGCCACCTTCGGCCGGTAACATTCGATCGGCCACGCTCGGTCGCTACACATAAACAAGTAAAGACAAGATTCTATTGTTCGACCGGACGTGCGGGTTCGGTATCGGAGTTCGGCAAAAAGCTGTGTTTGGTTGATGTTCGGCGTTCGGTAAAATTTTCACCGAATACCGCACTTTTTATAATTTTTTTATACACATATTTATAATCATCAAACATACACAAACATGCAGTCCTATAAAATATTATCGAAAAAAGCAACGTACTATGAATTTGTTCATTTTGTATTTATTAAATATATGAGTTACAATTTCAAAAAAGTTAAGTTGAAATTCTTCTCTTCTATAAAAAAAAAGTTCGGTTTTGCCTTCAGGCTCGAGTGCGGCTTCGGATCTAAAAATCAACCAAAGTTCGGGTTCGTTCTGAAAAAAGTGCGTTCGGTCGGACACTACAAGATTCCATTAAGAAAAACCAAGATCCAATTAAAAAATTAATTAGTTTTTAGCCAATCACGAAAATTGTAGTATTAACTCAACAGAATTAATTGAAAATATTTTTCGATCTTTTCAATTAAAAAAATATTATATCAATTAAAAAATTAATTGAAATTGCAAAAAGAAATCAATTAATTTTCAAAAAACAATGTCGCATTCTCAGAAAAATTATAAAATTCTCACGCATGAATACTAAATTTATTTTATTTATACACAATTTACACGTAGAAATATTTTATATTAAAATTAGGGATGTAACGAATACCGATACCGATACCGATATATCGGCGATACTTCAGATTTTCCGATACATCGGTATCGGCGATATTTCACTGTCGATACGACGATACTTTAAAAAAAATTTTTTGAGTTATTTTTAAAAAATTTTTAATCAATTTTAAAAACTAATAATATTTTATGCTGTTATTTTGTAAAAAAATTATTTATTTTTTGTTAATTTTACCATGAATTCAAATTCAAGTCGTTGTCTTTTAAATCTTATTCCAGCAAAAAAAAAACAGATACTCCAAAGAAGTCATGAAAATGTAGAATTCGCGATCTGGAAGTATTGCAAATTTGAATAATTTCTAATTAGTTTTATATATCATTGCCATTGCAAGAAGTTCTGTTTTTCGATTAACAATCACCGAATTGGAAGCGATGCCAGGACAAATTTCTTTTTCGGTATTCTATAATGATTTTTCCTCAAGGAAAAAGGATAAAAAGTTACCCATTTTCACAATTTTTTATGCGAACTATATTTTCATGTAAATTTAAGTGAATAAATATAAACTTAGAAGTCTTTTAATAATTAAGCTATTAAGTTATTTAGAAGAATATTAGTTGATAAATGTCCTTTAAAAAAACCGATTTTTTTAAAAAGCATGGCGAGTATTTTTTAAAATTATAAAGGAATTAAACATTTTTTCTTGCTTTTCTACTAATTATCTGCATATTTTTAATATAGATTTTTTGGAAGCAAAGAAAATGTAGCTCCTTAAAAATTACTTCCAATGTTTTATCAATTTTAAATATTCTCTCTTATAATGTAATTTTGTATAATAAAAAAATTGCACTTGAGTTTTGTTAATCTAAACTTGAACTCAATTTCAATATTCGTATCGGTATCGGAATCGGTATCGGCGATATTTATTTTTAAATATCGGTATCGGTATCGGATCGGCAAAACGGCGTATCGTTACATCCCTAATTAAAATCTCATGATAGCATTATTTTAAAAGAAAATAAAATCGATTAAAATGAACGTTGATTTAATTAAAATATTAATTAAAAATAAAAATGTGTCTGAGTAAACACTTAATTGGAAAAATTTGGGCAATAACTTTCTCTGTGTATATCAGGTGCACCCTCATCTTTATTGCCCATCGACACAGTCCGTCTAGTCACCGGATCCGGCGCCTTGACCTCCACCAAATATAAAAATTATAATTTAAAATCAAAAATTTTCACCCACCTTGTTAATTACCAAGTAAATAAAGATAGTAATAAAGTAAATAATAATAGTAAATAAAGATAGTAAAGATAGTAACCTCTAGACGAAAAAAGAAAACAGCTTTTAACCAAAAAACCACTAATCGCCTGGAAGATACTTAGGCCATATGCCATATCATTTTTAGTCATACTGTAAAAATTCGTCATTTCTGGCAGCTATGGAGGTTAAGTTTTGATGGGTTGTAATGTATTTTGATTCGAAAGAAAACATTTAAAAAAATTTGCAAAGACTACCTGTCAGAATCGTCTCATATGTATAGAGTCATCTGTAGAGTTAGAAACCCTGTTTAGCATCTCCAAAACGTCGAGATATAATAAGAACATCATCTTCGAAAATAAAGGGGAAATCAGGGGCTTAGATTCGAAAGAAAACATTTTCGAAACACATTTGCTCAATTCACAACCTATTGTATGTGTTGTAGATTGTATAAATGTTGTTGGTAATTGCCACATAAACATGTTTCTAAACAAATGTTTATGTGGAAATTACCATCAACATTTATACGATTTACAACACTTACAACAGGTTGTGAATTGGCCAAATGTATATAACGTATACAAATACGAATGATTTCCTTTTCGAATCGAAAAGAAAGGGGCTACCCAGTAACTTTAAAATAGTAAATATGTAACTGAGTGCTGGCCTTCCTAAGAGTCGACCTGGTAGAAGGTATTTGTTGTGAGCACAACAGCAGCTTTTGTAAAAGTTTTCTGATTTCCGCTTCTTTCTTTTCGTTTTTACTATGACGAATTCAAAAATTAAATTCATCTATTTATCATAAAAACACATGGCCGATATTTGATTATATGAAGGTCATGCTTTATGAGATTTTATATCAATGTCATTTACTTAAAATTGAAAATTAAAAAAGGGCGATAAAATTCATTAATTTAAAACTATTAAACAGTAATTTGCCAGTCATTAAAATTAAAAGATTTAACATGAACTTGACCCCTTCACGACAACTGGAGAAAAATTGATTTCACTTGAAAAAAAACCTAATAAAAATAAAATCCTTGAGCAATAATTTGTGGACAATTATTGATTTAGTTGTACCTAATAAAACAACTATTATTCCTAAATGATTCATTTTTTATATTTATTATTATTTTTTCAACACTCTTACACTTGATTACTGGCAGCTCAATTGCTTAGAAGAAATAAAAATTTGTTTTATAGATTCATCGTAAAAATATTTTGAATTTGACAGGTCATCATCCATCAGTGCAAAAACAGAAAGCACGAAATACTTTCAATTATTTATTTTTACTGTTGTGTGTTAGAACAGTTTTTTATGATCTTTCGTTAGAAAATTGTTTGAATAAAAAAAACTGAATACTTAAATACTGTTTGCTAAATTGCTGTTTTACACCGGAAATTAGTTTGACATTTAAAATGTGTGAGAACGTAATATTCTGCTGTCATATTAAAAAGTATCGTATACTGATTTTATTGCACATTTTTAACAGCTTTTTTACTTCGTTCGTTTCGTTAGTTTATTTATCTCTTTCTCTATGACAATGACCATAAAAATTTCCTTAACGAAATGCTCTTTTTATGTTCATTCAAATGATTCACTCACTTGTCCATATATGGCGGTTTAACTTATTTTGTTTAATTTTTATTTATTTCTAAAGTCTGCTGGTTACATAGAGAATAAAAATTATGTGTTGAATATTTTTTAATGTACACTGATAGAAAAACCATAATAAGGCTGATGTAATTTAAAATCAATACTATGACAAATGACTGCGTTTAGGACTCCATGACACTTTTCATAATTGCAATAACAACTTTTCCATCAGCTCTTCATCTTGTTATCAATAACTATTTAATTTCTTTGTATGATAGAAATTTATATTCTTTGCATGATACTATGTATACGGCTGATTCTTATTTCAAATGCTTTATTCGTGTCCGTTGAAAGTATAGTAAAATATATTTCATAAGATAAACGCATACATCTTAAAATGAAAACTTCTTTAGCATGATTTAATATATTATAAATAAATGTACATAAGTTTTTTTTGTGTAAAACTGTCCATTATGTGTTAAAGACGAAGAGCGACAATACTGTTTTTACTCTCTTCATACGAAATGGCGTGTCCGTAATGCATCTGTTGATTTTCTACATTAAGAAAGTATGAATTTTTTCCAAAAACGAGATTTAATTTATAACGGTTTTAGAATATTTGCATTTGCTTATCTTATTTTTGAAAAATAGTAGAAATTATATACAATAACTTTTGAAATACAATAATACAATAACTTGAATACAATAACTTGAAATAGTTATGCAACTATAAATTCCCTTAATGTTAGAAGCAAAAAAATTCCCGTTGAAACTTTAACTTAACTTAAAATATCTGTGTTTAAACTATTATTTTATTCTTTTCTTTGCAGGTAAGCAAACGTAAGAAAATCATTTTGTAAAAATCTTCATAAAATCTCCTTAATTTAAATCGTAAGTAAAATCTATAATTAAGAAAAAAAATTGGAAATAAATCTTCAATGCACAGACTATTTATTGCATATAACTTCTCTTATAATTCAAAGTTGCAAAGCTGAAAATCTCATAAAATTTTAACTCAATATACCAGCTTAATGGCCTCCTCCTAATACTGCGGAACACAAGTCCCTCTAACGAGGTTGTTGACCACTTAAGCATACATATTTTATAGTATTATTAAAATATTAAATAATTTCAGTCTAAAAATTTTTATTGAAAATATTATATTGCAAAGCTCAGCCAAATTTATAAACAAATACTTTTTATTTAAACTGCTAATTTGCAAATTTAGTGGGCGTTAAATAAAAGCAATAACATTAATGAGCAAAAAATATATGTATGTATATAAAAATATGTGTCAATTGTAGGCGTAAATAAATACAAAAATAAGCTTATAAAAATATTTAGCCATTAGGAACTTGCGTACAAAGCAGTGATGCCAAATTTGTTGATAGTATACTTATGTATAAGAAATTTAAAACACAATGTCCATAGTCAAAGAGAAATACACAGTCCTCTGCCTTATTTCTGTAACTTGCGAGAAGTGCTCACAACGAAAAAGAATTAATAATTATCACTTATGGGATTTATCGATCTCAGCCCTAAAGTGGCTGCGATCTTATCTATCCGATCTTTTGGAGGACGATTCATGGAATAATAGCTTCATTTTTCAAAATAACATTGTTCTAACGACTAATTCTGACAGAGAGCAGAAAAAAATATACAAGGATATCGGGGTTTTCAAAGTTTACATCTGGGATTACTTTTAGGGTGGAATTCAATGTTATTTTTGTGCTCTGCGGTGTTTTTTTTTTGTTTGATCGCTTTTTTCATTATGGCAATTTTTCGTTTTGACATTTTTTAATTTTGGAATTTTTTAGCTTTATCGTTTTTTTTTTTTTAATTTCAAGAGTTTGCCTCTTACGGTTCCAAGATACAGAAAATTGTCTAAATTACATAGTCAAAATTATATTAAGTGATAGAACACCCTTTAATTTTTATTGCTTTAAATATTTTTCGATGCGAAAAACTGGGAAGGGTACATTTTTGAAAGGACATTTTTTATATTTTTTTCAGGGGAACTGAAGTAAATTTTTTTATAAAATTGTACAGAGTCTTCCCTTTTATTTGATACCAAGTCTGCTAAAAAATATTAAATACTAATATTAAAAAAATTATTTAAAATAAACATTATTGAAAAATGTTAAGTCCTTTATAAAGGACAAAAGATGAAAAAATTAAAAACCAAGTACGCAGTTTGACTATGTTTTGCCTCTAGATTAATAAATAAGTGACGTTTCTGCAAAAAAAGAAAACGCTGTCACGCGGTGTTCTTTTTTTAGTTTTGGCGATTTCTTAGTTTTCGCGTTTTTTTTTTTGCTTTTTGCCAATATTTTTAGTTTTAGCGATTTATTTTAGTTTTGGGGCGCTTTTTTAGTTTTGGTGATTTTTTTTAGTATTATCAAATATTGCTTTCTTTTGTTTTGAAATGTTTTTTTTCGTTTTCGGCAATTTTTTTGGTTTTTAAGCCATTTTTTTAATTTTGCCGGTTTTTTTTTTGTTTTGGATATTTTTAGTTTTAGCGATTTCTTTTAGGTTTTAGTGATTCTTCTTCGTTTTGGCGACTTTTTCCGGTTTTTTGGGGTTTTTTTTATTTTTTTGGCGATTTTTTTTTGTTTTGTTGATTTTTTTTGCGTTTTAGCACCTTTCTCTTAATTTTGGTGCTTTTTTCGTTTAATCGCTTTTTTCATTATAGCGATTTTTTGTTTTGAAATTTTTTTAAGCTTGGAATTTTTTACTTTTAGCGTTTTTTTTTAAATTTCAAGAGTTTGTCTCTTACGGTCTTCAAGATACAGCAAATTGTAAAAATTATATAGTCAAAATTACATTAACTGATAGAACACCCTTTTTACATTTTACAGACTACACCAGTGTCTATATATAAGTGTCTGTATATTACATTAGTATTTCAACATCTTTCGTTGCTCGCTTTAGAACATCCTTTAACTTTTACCTGTCATATATTTGTTGTTGTATTGGCCAAAGTTTTACATATTCTGTGAAAATTTCAGACAGACATACATACAGACAGACAGACAGACCGACCGATAGACATACAGACAGACAGGTAGAAAGACAGCGTAGCGAAAACAATAGGGCTCCCTTACTTTTTTGGTGTACGAAGCCCTAAAAAGGCGTTAATAAGAAGTTAAAAGACAAATAAAAGTTAAAGCACTAAAAACAGTGCTAAAAGCACTAACTTGACATCATTCGTACGTGTAGATTATTTACGGATTAAATGCGTGTGAAACAATGATAAATACTGGTATAATGTCTTTAAAATGTATAATGTATGAAATGTATTTAAAATTAATGTGAGTAAATTTGTAATTCTGTTAAATATTATTATTATTATTATTTGCATTAAATAAATGCCCATCATATCGCATTGATATTGATAAAATGTTTATTATTTTTGCTTCTATCTGAATTCATTATCTAATTTATACACAAAATATTTTGTAAAATTTAAAGTTGGATGATTAAAATAAACTTCGTGATATAAAAAGTAGGGGATGTAACGATACGCCGTTTTGCCGATCCGATACCGATACCGATATTTAAAAATAAATATCGCCGATACCGATTCCGATACCGATACGAATATTGAAATTGAGTTCAAGTTTAGATTAACAAAACTCAAGTGCAATTTTTTCATTATACAAAATTACATTATAAGAGAGAATATTTAAAATTGATAAAACATTGGAAGTAATTTTTAAGGAGCTACATTTTCTTTGCTTCCAAAAAATCTATATTGAAAATATGCAGATAATTAGTAGAAATGGAAGAAAAAATGTTTAATTCCCTTATAATTTTAAAAAATACTCGCCATGCTTTTTAAAAAATCGATTTTTTTAAAGGACATTTATCAACTAATATTCTTCTAAATAACTTTATAGCTTAATTATTAAAAGACTTCTAAGTTTATATTTATTCACTTAAATTTACATGAAAATACAGATCTGAGTTTAAATTCGCATAAAAAAAGTGAAAATGGGTAATTTTTTATCCTTTTTCCTTGAAGAAAAATCATTATAGAATACCGAAAAAGAAATTTGTCCTAACATCGCATCCAATTCGGTGATTAGTAATCGAAAAACAGAACTTCTTGCAATGGCAATGATATATAAAACTAATTAGAAATGATCCAAATTTGCATACTTCCTGATCGCGAATTCTACATTTTAATGACTTCTTTGGAGTATCTTTTTTTTTGCTGGAATAAAATTTAAAAAACAGCGACTTGAATTTTAATTCATGGTAAAATTAACAAAAAATAAATAATTTTTTTTTACCAAATAACAGCATAAAATATTATTAATTTTTAAAATTGATATTAATAAGATTTAAAAAATAACGAAGTGAATTTAATTCATGGTAAAATCGAACAAAAATAAATAATTTGTTAAAAAAACTCTGAAAATTTTTTTTAAAGTATCGTCGTATCGACACTAAAATATCGCCGATACCGATGTATCGGAAAATCTGAAGTATCGGTATTCGTTACAACCCTAATAAAAAGTGACACTGAATATGGTATAGCAGCTTAAGTAGACTTAAGAAAAGTAGTTTTATCGAAAGCTCTTGCGATACTTCTAAAAAGCTTACATTAACGAAAAATTGCCAATTTAAAAATAATAAATCGTCATATTAATACAATAATTGTCAATTCAAAAGGAAAGCTACATTGAAATATACTAAACAAATAAATATCCCAGTAAAACATTTTCATGTTTTTTGAAGCACTAAGGCAATAAAGCGCATAATAATACGCTTTAAAAGAAGAGCTTATTGCAGAGCAGTGAATGTATGTGAAAGAAACTATATAAAAAAAAGCAGCTAATACAATGCAGGGTTTTAAGCGAGAAAGTTCCATATACTTACAGTTTTAGTGCTGAAAATGGTGATGATTTTCAGCGCTTCAAAAAGCGCTTTTTGTGTCAAAGATGTAGTACTTCAAACCGGGAACTCGCAATAGAAAAATCAGCAGCGATATCAGCATGTTTGTAAGCACTACATTTATTCTATCATTGTAAAAACCTGCTTTATTTGAAGCAATTTTTTACTGGAATAAACATTTTCAACATGACTATAGCTTCGCTAGTGTTTCTTATTGAATCAATATGGATTTTATTGATTTTTTCTCTAGGTGTACATAGTTTTGTAACCACTAGAACCTTTGAGTGAATCGGATAATATTTGACGCATAAAACATTTTTAAGTCGACCTAAGCACTTATTTCTTGTTGCCACAGATGTAATGTGGACTAGAACTGCTAATAACAATATGCAACAAAACGAAACTTTTCTCATAACGTTTGATAACCACTATATTTTTTTTAAGTGTTATGGTCCCCTAACTACAAAAAAAGTAGAAATTTATAATTCTATGAATGCGTTTTTCTAATTTTTTTTCTAAAATTTTAGATTTTTCAAGAGGCTGCAACACCAATTTTATCATAACTTGGAAAGGTGTTATTCAATTTCCTTACAAAAAATACTAACAAAATTGGCATAAAATTACCTTTAAGCCGTTCTAACATTCTTTTTTTTAAATACTCAATGTTTTCGGAATAATTCAGACCACAATGATAAAACATATATTTTTTTTTATACAAAATTCGAAAATTTGTGTTATTTAAAAATTTATAAAATATCGAAAATGGCAAAAACTTGCTATTTGTATTAACTAATCATAAAGCCACATATATTACAAATAACATAAACTTTATTTCATGATAATCGATGGATAAATATTGATTTTATTCATAATCAATTGAGTCACCTAATTTTTGGAAGTTCCGAATATTTACACTGTACAACAAAATTAACCTTTTTTTTAAATAACAAGTTTCTTACAACTGATTCTGGTAGAAATCACATAAAAGTACATACGTGTATCGGCGTTTTACAGCTGGGACTTATTTTAGGGGGAGTTAAATTTCCTCCCCTTTTGCATACAGTTATTCTGACTCGCTATAGAATATCTTCTAGGGCTTACGTTTCAGGTGTAGGATTTGTTCAACCATCTTATGTAAAACACCACGAGAAACATTTTTGTGGAACAATTAACACCGCTAGGGGGCTAAAATGTTCTAAAAAGTGGCAACCGTGTTATTTTACATAGAAGTACTGAAGACATCTTATACGTTAAAAGTAAGGCCTACAAGATATTCTATGCCGAGTCAAAAGGGGGAAAATTTAACTCCCCTTAATATAAATCCCAGATGTAAACTTTCAAAACGCCTATACATGCATATATTTTTTTGGTGACTTCAACTAGAATCAGCTGTAAAAAGTTTGGTATTAAAAAAAAATTATTATGTTATAGAATGTAAATATTCGAAATTATTACAAAAATCAGGTGATTTCACTTTATTATGAATGAAATCAATATTTATCCATCGGTTTTCATTAAATGAAGATTATTTGATTTGTAATATAAGTGGCTTTATGATTTATTAATAAAAATGGTAAGTTTTTGACATATTCGATTTTTATACATTTTTAAAAAATCTCAATTTTCCAATTTACCCAAAACAAAAAATATGTGTTTTTCATCATTGCGATATGAATAATTCTGAAACCATTGAGTACATATATAAAAAAATTAGAATGGCTTAAGGTAATTTTATGGCAAGTTTTTTAGTGTTTTTTGTAAGGCCATTGAACAATCCTTTTCCAAGTTATGATCAAATCAGCGAACCAACGTCTTCAAAACTCGATTTTTTACAAAAATCAAGTAATTTCACTTTATTGTCAATAAAATCAATATTTATCCATCGATTTTCGTGAAATAAAGCGTACTTTATTTGCGGTATATTTGGTTTTACGGTCAGTGAATAAAAATGGTAACATGTTACAATTTTCGACTTTTTATACATTTTTAAAAAATAAAAATATTTTGATTTTGCATAAAAAAATATATCTTTCGTCATTGCGGTGTAAATATTTCTGAAATCATTGGGGTCACCCTAATGTCCATACATATGTCTACAACCAAGCTCCACCAGGTGGCTTTTATTTATACTTATTTAATTTATACTTATTTATTTATACTTATTTAATATTTTTAATAATTAAAACTTACTTATTTGTTCCTGTTTTTAATTTTACTTCCTATTAATAAATTCGAAATGTTAATCTTGAACTCAGGCTTTTAAATTAATTGCATGTCTGTAAGCCAACTCCTTTACTGTTTCAGCCATTTCAACATTTAAAATCAATCGTACAAAATCAATATATATGTATATATATGCACATACTTGTAACTTGGTGAGAAAGTATTAAAAGGGAATAAGAACTTCGTGCTTGAATTAAAAATATCATGAGTGTTTAATTGAAATTTATTCGTACTTAAATTTTTAACCACTATTTCTACTAAAAGCATAAAGGAATTTACTATTGTGATTCTTTAAGGTTATTGTGATTGAGAAAAACATAAAAATTAATTTATACAAAAAAAAAGTGTCACTTCCAATGTCTGGATTTGAACTCTACTTTTTACTTTTTCATTGTCCGAATGAAAGTTGTTTCATAATGTAAAAAATATGTTTGAAAAAAGTTTCATACCATTTATTTGATTTTTCATCACTGCAATGTAATGTTCCATGACATTAATGACATATTCCGTTGTATTAATGTAAGAGGGTTAAAGTAATAGTTTCATTTCCATTACGAACCGTTGTCAATTCAGTGCATAAAGTATTGTTGTACAATTTTACCTTAAGAGAACTGTTGTACGAATGAAATGCTATAACTTTTATTGAAATCTAAATGATGCAAGAAAATGATATTTTAAATTAAAACGCAAATTCTTTACCAGACAGCGCAATAACCCAAAAAGTTGGCAATAGCATGGCATGGTGGTGGTGCTGTCTTTTCACCCCTCAAAGTACATAATAGATTAAATATTACAACTGTGCAATAGAAAGGCAATAAGGGGACTCTTAGCAAAAAGTGTTGAATGTCTTCTTTAATTTTTACGAAGTCAAATTTAATGAGCTCAAACCAAGAAACCGGCTGCTTGAGAGTGAGTATAAGCAAAAACACAATACCCTCCTTTGCGTTAAAAAAAATAAATAACTTTTTCCAGTGCAGTTTTCTTTATTATTATAATTTTTGCCCTTCATTCTTTAAACTGCTCTATTGAAAAATTGCAATTATGTATTGCTAAAGCTGAGAGTGTAAGCAGGGATCTTTTATTGTTGATGATAGATCATTAACTCACTATGGGCTGTTTACTTTATTTTCTTTATGTTTTTTTTCTTCTTCCTTACTTTTCATAGAATTGCAACCCATAAAAACTTCTTTAAAAAAAATTGGAAAAGAATCCAATACTTTATTTTTTGCACTTTGAATTGAGTTGAAAACTTCTTGTTTATTGTTAAATCTAAATTAAATTGAATATTATTCACTTTAAAAATACGGCTGGAGTGAGTGCTGGAGTATCGTCGTACTTTTAATGATCATTTAAGTCTAGAATACCAGCACTATTTATTTATTTATTTTTTTTAATTTTTTATTTTCAATTTAAGTTTTAATTCAATGTTTATTTTTCTGTTCATGCGTTGAATGACATGGAACAATTGATGAATTGTCGTCATTATTTTTTTTATGTTTGTTTTGTGAAATATTGCTGGTGGCTCTGAAATCTGTATTCTTCAAGTTTATTTTGCATGCCTTCCTTCACTAGTCCTAATATTGTTGTGTCATTTGTGGTTTAAAAGAGAGTGACCCTTTTTGTACAGCAAATGAATGAAAAAAAATAACGTTTTTATTCTATAGCAATTTTATTTCATTTTATAATAGAGATTTTGTTTATACGAATGGCGTGCTGTTTTCTATTTATTACTGACAATACGCGCAGCTCTTGAAGAGCTTCTTTTATTATTGAAGCATTTATTGGGGGGTTTTTTTTCTTGTTCATTTGCTAAATAGATTGAGTGAGCAAAGTGAGTGTTTGTCATTTTAAAAGTGTTTCACTTAATTTATCATTAATCAATGTCGTAGTTGCCTTTTACAACATTGAATATTGTTGAAGCAAAAACAAAATCTATTTGCATTAATTCTTCAGTGTTTGTAGAATATTTTATGAGAGTGTTTGCTTAAGATCGTTAAGCTGCAGGGTTTTTATATTACTTATTTGCATAAAGTTTATATAATGTACTTGTTTATAGAATGTATTCTAAAATCCGTAAAGGAAAGGTGAATTTTACTAAAGGATGAAAAGCATATACAGATGATAGGGCTTTGGAAAAGAAATTTCTATATGAACAGCACTAATATTCCAGAGGAAACTTAATTCCATTTTCTCGGGCAAATAGGTTGTTAAACCAGCGTTCCCAGTTTTGGGGATTTGTCCCTATTTGGGGATTTATTTTTGTGATTGGGGATAAAAATTTCGTGAAAATCCCCAGGGGATTTTTTGGGGAAATGGACTTTTTTCGCAGACTCTACAACAGAGCCAGGAAAAGAGAAAACTACATAAATGAGGAAACATTTTTTGTTTAAGTGGGTTGGTGTTTAATTGCATTATTGATACATAGGTACAAATGACTGTTGTGCTCTTGTTGTTGTTTATTTTGATTGTTTGTGTTGTGTACATGTAAATTGTCGGCCGTGTACATGTAAAATTTAAAAATAGCCGAAAAGTAGTCGGCAAACGTTGTGGCTCACGGCTACACATCGCCTGCGCCTGCTGTACAATAACAATTTGGCGAATTTTTAATAGACGTTGTAACTAAACTTTTCGTCAGCTCAATTTCGCTCAATTTTAGCAAGCAGGAATGTATCAAAATGATTCAAACTTTTTTGTTGTAACGAAATTATACAAAATTTTAAATTGAACATTGCAAGACTAGCTTGCGGACAATATCTACCAACTACTTGGCATGACCAGTTGTGTAGTTTTTCTTTTACCCATTCTTTGAGTACGGTTTCTGTTAGATTGTCGTAAAAGAAACTGTAATCGACAAATATCGTGCATAACAAATGTCGAAATTTCCTTAAGTAGTCGTTGACGAAAATTTTCTCTGCGACGAGTTGGCAAACCGGGAGGCTTACGCACATACACGCGCCCAAAAATCATTGTAAAAATATAGACTCCCACGATCTCAAGCCTCGATATCTAATGAAAACTCGTGATGAAATCAGTAACTTCCTATTTTTGCTAGCGAGAAGTTAAAAAGTCCCCAGAAATACATCCGTGGAAAATTTGAAGTTAACAACTTTCGATTTTAGATATGTATGTCCAATAGAGAACTACGCTGCGTAAATATTTTTTTTAGTGTGGCTGAAAGGTTTTCTCTTCTTGAATGTCGAAAAATTGTTTCGTTGAGTAAAGACTTTTTGCATACCAGTCCTTTGGATGAGTTAAAGGACTCTGTTTGTCGCATAAAGGCTTCCCAGAAAATAAAATCCCTGTGTCCTGCCAAAGGCTGGCCACGCAGAAAATCTATAGTGAGTGAAAAGCAGTGATCATCGAAGCTGAGTATCCTCTCTTTGGTCCTACCATTTCGACCATTTCGAGCTCCTTCCCTAAATCTTTCCTGTAACGTTCCAATATGAAGACCAGAAAAATACTTGCATATCGATAGTCATACGTTGACAACACATAAATGACTTTTTATTATTTTTCACAATGCACGGAAAACGTTATATAAATCGCTAAAAAAATATCCCTATCCTCAAAATAAAAACCGAAATTAGTTAAGAGTATCTTTTAAACAATTTGCAGATTCTTCTTTCGTGGCTAGTACGCTTTCTGCATAATTATAATGAAATTTCTTTAATTGAAAAGTTGTAAAACTCTGTTACGTGTTGTCAACGTATGACCATCGATATATCGCACTTCCAGCCAGCTTGAACTCTATATCATTGTACGGTTTGGTAAACCTATAAACCAAGATATATTTGACTACATTATGTGTCTGAAGAAAGGTTGTTATACCTAAAAATTGCACTTAATCCTTCCGAGGCAGCTTATTCCTCCTTAAACCGTTTCTCCTTAAAGGGTTTAGTTATTTCTTATTTGCTCTTAGTGTAAACATTTCTAGTTGCCAACAAATTTTATTTGAGTATTAAAAAAAAACAATGCAAACAAAAGATATTTTCTTTACGAGTGGCATTTTCTATTTCGTATGCTGCCCTAAGTAACGCCTTGTTGCAACACCTCTTGTTGTGTGTAATCTGCAAGTAAAGGGGCCCATCAAGCATATACTGGATGTAAGTACATATGCCAGCATACTTGTTGAACAATGTTTGTTCCCTTAATGTCGCCGTTGCATGAACGAGTAATAAAACATTGTCCACTTTAACTGTGTGTGACGTGCTACAACATTCAACATACAAACAAAATAATATACGGATATTAAGAGTTAGAGAGACCCAGTTGTCCAGACTGTCATGCACGACATTGTCATTTTCGATTCTTGTACGAATTGTTCTCTGTCGATTAGATTTTCTAGTCGATAATTTAAGTGAATCGTCGTTCAGGACAATCTGAGCGACAAATTCTTGCATGTTGTCTTCTATTAAATACTTTTGACCACAATATGAGCGACAATGTCCTTCGCTTTGTCCTCAATCCAACTTTGTTGAGGACAATATGAGCGACAATGTGTTACAGCTTGTCTTTAGTAATATTGTGGAGGACACGATGAGCGACAATGTCTTAGTTTTTGTCCTCAATCCAACTTTGTTGAGGACAATATGAGCGACAATGTCTTACATTTTGTATTTACTTAAGCAAATGAATATGTTGGCCTCTTGTTGCCGATGTTCTAGGTGATGCAGCAGCAGGGTGGTAATCGCAAAAACTTATAAACATGCAGCCTCAGTTTGAATCCCAGCTAAGTCAGTCAATCATTTAAGTGAAACGGAAACAAACAGGTAAGCAAAAAGTTAGATTTTTGGTGTTAAAGATATTAACTAAAGTCCGTTCTACACTCTAAAACACTTTTGTTGAAAATTAGGTCGATAATTGTTGGCAACACTTTACTCATTAATATCGACCTAAAATTAGACACGCATTCTTTTTGTTGATTTTTGAATTGAAACAAATAAAAAATTTGCGGCGAAGCGGTTGGCTGCCTGCAGCATCGAACCGCGACCTCTGAGCTGATAGTCTGGCGTATCTACCTATCAGCCATAGGCATATTATACTTTTTCTGCCATTTTATCCACTTGAACTAAATATGTATGTTTAATTTGTGAAGTCAAATTAGACAAATTATGTTTTTTTATTGCAAATACCTACAAAATCGATGCAATTTTAGACAACGAGACATTTTGAACACAAATTTAGAAAATATATGATCCTAAATTTTAAGTAATGTAAAGGGTGTATATAAACGATATTGTAGCCTACATAGCCATTGACGATATAATAGGCGATGTTGTCGCTTTTTTAGTCACTGACTACAAGACAGGTGACATTTTCACTTAAATAATCATTGACGACAATCTGAGCGACATTGTCGCTCATTCAATCGTACATGATTTTCACGACACTTGTTCGAAAACTTCATTGATGATTTGTTCCGCCTGTCTAACATTTGTCGTCGAGGATTTAACATCGTCGTGCATCCGTCATTGTTGATGTCTTAAGGACGTGGTCAAGTGGGGACGTAAATGTTTGAATCTATGGATATGTGCTGTTTCAAGGAGTGTGTACAATGTTTTTCTTTTTTCGTCAAAAGGTTTCATGTATAATAATTGGTAGAAGACAAAAAAAAACTTTAAGCTTCTACATTTAACCGCCACCTAATGTTAAACATGAAATTCGTGAATCGTCATTTTTCTTTTTTTACTTTTTTTTTAATATTTCTCAGAAACCACAATGATGTTTGTCATGTTTGTTTGTTGGCCAAAAACTAAAGTAGCCAAAAAAAAACCACAAACAGTCAACAAAAAACAAATTCGCTTTAACCCACTACAAGTTTGTTTGATTTTATTCCTCTTGTACGTTTGTTTCACTGTTTTCCCTTCCCCATTTTTAGTTAAATTTGGCAAATATTTTGTGTTTCGAAAACAAATAAAATTCGTATGTTAAGAGGACACAGAGTGAATAATAAAATCAAACAAAACTGTGGCATGTAGTATGCATGTATTTTTTGTTTTTATATCTCAAATGGTAACTAAACCACAAGGAAAAACAACAACCTAAAGATGACATTAAAAATGAGCTTCGGAAAAAAAAGAGTGAAAGTTTTTCTTATTTTTAAGGAAATTTTGTTTTTGCTGTGAAACAAACGAAACAGAAATGTTGGTCAAATTTGGTCATAAAGTAATGTGAGTAAATGTTTTCGTATATATTTTGTCAACACTTTTTTCCTATCAATTTTCTTATCAAATGACCCATGTTGCTGCATAAATCGTATGGAGTGCAGTATGTTTAGTTGGGGTTTATTGGTGGTTGGTGTCACTAAAACAAATTGTTTTCATCGTCGATTTGATTAGTTTTTGCTTCGATGGTTGGATTATTTGCTCTAATGCTTGAAATAAAAAACATTAATTAAACGTTGAAACATGATTAGTTTCTAATTTTGTATAGTTGAAGGATTTTTTAAGTGCTTAAAATAAAATGAAGAATTAAATGTATTGCGGTTGTTGTAGGTAGATACAAAACAATTTACTGTAAAGTTCTCAAAAGTTGGTGGCAAATTTTGTTTTGAAAAGCTGATAGCGAAAGATGTTTTATTTAATTAAAGGGATCGAATTATATTAATGAAACAGTGTGAGGTCTCAACTTTATGTCAATAAAATTTTTAATTACATGTAATTAATTTTTGATCCGGAAGTCGAAAATACTTTCCATTGTGCAACGATTTTACCATCTACTGAAGTTATTGCTTTCATAACTCGCTACATCCATCACGTAATTCTTCAAATAATTTCAAATAGTCCTGCGCGCAATGTCTTGACTCTACTGGTAAACGTTTATAAATTCAAGGTCCTTATGAGTCAGTTTTAGGCTGCGAAGAAAGAATGGTGGTTTCTTGCATAAAGGTCTTAAGAATCAACATGAAGATGTGCGCCTTGGTGTCTAACAGAGACAGCTGAGGAGACATAAGTGAACTCCGTTATCCAAATAAACAATCAAATGAAGTGGTTGTACTGAAGCATCAGCCAAAGTCAAGTCACTATGTTAATCCCGAAAGGCAACTCCAAACTTATATTGAAGAAAAATTGTTGTAAACAGTCAGCTAAATGCAAGTGTCGGCAGCTGCAGATGAATCTAAGCTTTTAAATGAAGCTAAGAATTTTTTTTTTTGTACTCAGTGGAAGACCCCCACTCATGCAGTGCATTGTGCTGGTAGTAGTGTTTGTGGACATTCGATTTGAATATCGCCACACTGAAAATGGCAGGAAAAGTTTCTGTTCGGGAAAAATAAGAATTTTCTCTATAATGCGTAGTACGAAACACTAACGTACTAACCACAAATGGATGTGCTCTTAATGTAGAACGTGTTGGTCACAGAAAAGAGTGCGTTTCGGGTACGATTTCCCTATTTTATTCGGAGCCCAGTCCATTGTGGTATCGATAGATCTGTAAAACACACCCCATATTGCGACGATGCCTACCGTTCTGTCGCCAAAAAGCTTCTTCGCTCTCTCCTGTACGCGGTCGACTAACTACAAAATACACTTTGAAGCATCGGCCCACACATCACAGTTTTATTCCATTTTCGGTCGGATACAGGCGCTATAAATATTAAGGAGATTAAATGGCGTGAAGTATCTATTAGACACACCGTCTTAGAAAACCGAGGCATTTGAAGGCTTCTTTTGGAACTTGAAAATTTTAATCCATCCATCGAACAGCACACTATATTTTTATCCGAAGAACATTAAAAGCTACTGATTCCGCGATGCTCACCGCTCGTATTTACAGATGGATCTGGATGATCGGTAATATATTTGCGCGTAAGTATACAAGACTGGGTCTTACCAGCATTAAAATCCACAACATTTTTGCACCACCCCCTTCAGAGTTTGTTACAAGATTGCAATTAAGTGCATCATTCATATTTTGCTTCATGGCCCCAATCTTCAACAGGCTTGGGCTATTACTGCGAAAGAGTAGATAGGATTGATAATTTGACAGAGAAGGTCGTTAAGAAAAATAAAAAAATAGAGTAGAAGAAAGAACGGAGCCTTGCGCTACCCCTGAATTAATTTTGAACTCGTAATCCTGTACTAAGACTTTAAGTCTTGTTGTATACGAATACGAATAAATTAAATTAAAAATTAAATTAAATATAACAACTCGCATAGTGTGATCCCTGAAAAATCTGGCTATAAATCGAGAGATGTCATCACCGGCACCAAAAGGAAAAAGTTTCGACAAAAATGCACCATGCCTCACTCTATCAAACGCGTTCGAGAGCCACCACTTTACTTTCGCCAAAGTGGTTCCTGAAAGAAAGGCTAGTAAGTCAGCCGTAGAACGTCTGCTACGAAAGCTACTCCAAATACCTCACAAGATGGAAATTCACCATAGTTTGCATTGCTTTTGAAAGTGAAGAACATACTACAATTATAGGTAATTTTTAAGGCCTCTCCCTTTTTAGGGATTGCCTTCAAATTGGCAAACTTCCAACACGGTGGGAATTCATCAGCATAATACAAAGTGGTGAAGAGGGGTGCCAACGGATACGCTAACGTCGAACAGCACTGCTTCAAGACCAGTGCTGGGGGTTACTCTGTTATTCGGTTCGAAAAGACTTCGAATTTGTATCCTATTTACATTACAACTCGAAACCATTTTCTTTCGATTCGAAATACAGAGTAACATATTTGAAATACCATCCAGCTCAGGAGAGTTATTTATGTCGAGATCCGCCCGTACAGTTAAACGCGCTCGAGAGAATATCTTCGGCATACTTACAGATACTCTTTCAAGCACGGGCAGTGGTTGATTGTTTTCTAGCAAATGAAAATTACTTGCAAATAATTTAGCTAGAATTTTAGCTGTATCAATCGGCTCAGTGCATAATTGCTTATCTTTTAAAAGAGTCGGAATTAAGGCAATAGCATTATCATTTAATCTTTTAAGAAAATTACCAGAAGCTCGTGCTAGATCTATAACACGCTGTCGGTATTAAACTTAATTCAAAATAGTTTTACTAAGCCGCTGTCCAACTAAATCTTAGAATTTATGTCGTAAGGCCCTTCACTCCATCTGATCTCCCTACTATTTATAGTAACATTATCCTACCAAAAAAGAATACAATTTCGATTATTGGTCCGGTTATTCTAAGTTTATTTTACAACTTTAGATTTAGGATATCAAAATTCAATGAATGATGCAATGAAGAAACTTGAACTTAATATGAGCTCCGTTTCACAATTCTATTGTTACTGCATGCAGTACTCATCCCTTTGGAGATGTACGTACTCGTATGTCCATGATGTTTCTAAAATAGCAAACAAAATGTTAGTCTTTTTTTACTTTTTAGCGAACATATAATGCAAATCGTTATTTTATTTGTCTACTGTCTATAAACTATTATGGCGCTGCCAAACAATAGCAACATGAACAATTTACAATTGTATCCTTGTTTTGAATGTTTTATTGGGATCATCTTCATTATGGTTGCTTCTAGACATAAACAAATGTTAACTGTCTTCTGTAGGGTACCCTTATTCCAAAAAAATCACATCTAGTGTTAATTACCTAAACGTGCGTTGCCAAAGACTGTATGTGCATTTTTTTTTTATTTCATTTTCCAAGAAAATTTGCATCGAACCAACTAACCAATCAAGCATCAAATAAACACTCACATCCAACTAACCAAGAAGCCAACCAACCAACCAACCAGTCAACATAGTAACAACATTTTGATGTCCAACAACCCAAAAAAGGAAGTTTGGAGTATTAAACAATGCCAAAAGGAACGAATATTAGTTGTGAATTTTTCGGCTGGCTCAAGCAGCAAAACCAATAGATTGACTCGACTGTATGTTTCTTTAAAAGCTTTTGGCCATTTTAGAAAAGTTATTTAAATCGTTTCAACAATGTTGCACAATTTATTGTACCTCGTATCTTGTTTTTTTTTTTTTTTTGGGACATTCAGACCAACAACTAACTAAGAAAAACATTATGAAAAGTTTTGTTTTAATTAACCTTTTTAGTTAATCGCTGAGTGGAGCTTTTGCTAAACATGAATCCACATGTTTTCCTTGACGCCAACAATATTTAAACCTGAAGGGCTTAAATTGTTTAATGTTGTATGTTTTTCTTAAATAACTTTAGTTTGAAAAAAAAGCACAGCAAACATACTGACCATGTTATTTTGCATACATGTGAAAAATATTTTTTCAAGTGAAAAATTCAAAGAAAACCAACAGCATTTTTGGGGAATATATTTCGAATATCAAGATAATTTTATCAAAGCAAGTATAAATTAAGGTTTTTTTTTGCAATTAAAGTTGTATGTATGTGTAAGTTATTATAAAATTTGGATTTTATTTAAACCATCAATTTTATCTGTGTCTAATCCTAATGTTGTTAAAGTGAAGTGAGTGAGCTCTGAGAATACTATTTTTTTTCTCAGATATAAGCCAGCTGGTGATATGGTCCATTTTCGACCCCTTAAGTGCGTTTGTTACTATTGACATATTAAACCATTAGGTCTATCTATCCTTCAATCACTGAAGAGCGTGGCATCGCCAGTATTTACTCTAGATTTTCTGGCAGTGGACTAGAAATTGTTTATGTCCATTCTCATCACTGAGTCCTTAGTAATCGTTAGCATATGTTCTAGGCACCCACATCTAAGATGAGTCGGCCAGTGGCTTCCATATACTGCTAGCCAAAGCTGAAGAAATCGCATGCAACATGCGATATTGTCTCTGCTTCTTCCAAACACAGTCTACAAATATCATCCTGCTAGATTTTAATCTAAGCAAGATGGTACCTGAAGATTCTGTGTCCTGTAATTAATGCAGTTACCCAACTTAAGGATCTCTGGTTATGCTTAAGAACCCTATGCTCTATCCTGCTCAGTGGCTCCGTTACCACCCGGGACCTATCCGGGTGTATGGAATTCAACAACTATAAAGTCAGCCAAAATCTGGATTCTGTTCCACAAAACTTCGCTGTATATCTCTTTTTTGCGAGATCATGTACTGCCTCGTTTCCTGTGGTATCGATGAGTCCTTTAAACCAATCAGTGTTAATTTATTAGTCGAGGTACATCTATTAACTTTTATAACACATTCTAATACTAATTTGGAGTACATGTTTGCTTGTCGCATGCGTCTAATCACCACCTGATTGTCTAGTGAAATGAGAATTTTCTTCAACTACACCTAACACTTAATCATGTGATCCAATGCATGCATCAGTTCAAACATATGTGTTTGGTAGACGGACACGTACTCCTCTAAACGTAAGATACAGGAGCAATTTAACTCACTAAAGTGAATACCCTCTCCTGCTCTTCCGGCCATAAGAAACCCATCCCGTACATTCATTATATTTGTTATCATCCATAATAACAATACGATATAGTTTTTCTTCACTTCTTCTACTCTTGTGTTCCAATGTAATCACTTTCCATATGCAGTGTTGATATTGCCACCGTTTTATTTATGAATAAATCCAATGGACGCGATCCCTGCATTGCCTTCATTGCTTGCGTAGGTGGAGATCGAATTGCATGCAAGCGATTGTTTGAGACTCATCTATACTCTGCTTCATGTGTCTCTGGCTAGTCATCGGCCACCAGGCAACCCATGCATAAGCAAGATCAAATGTGAAGCCTCAGTCAGGTGCGATTCCCCACCTTTGACAACAAACTCTTCTACATTGATGTGTTATCCTTTTCGCATTTCAAATCAACGTGATCATTACAGGCCAGTTTATTCCTTTTCTCTCTCGAGTAAGGAACATGTCATCACGTAACAACCCAGAATAGCGTCCATGAGTGTGTCATCAACCATGAGTGCTATATCGTCTGCATAACCAATAGTGTATATGTCCAATAAATCCATTTTTTGCAAAATGCTATCTAAATTAATGGTCCATAATGGATTAATGGTCCATAGCGAAAAACTTCTCCCTGTGGCCATCCCTTGACCGCCCTTCCTTGAAAACTGAGAATAATAATAATCCAAAGAAGTTTAACTATTTTGGCTTGAGTTCGGTTTTTAATTTAGTTTTTCCAGTAAATTATATTTTTAACGCCTGACCAAAAAAGAGGGGTGTTATAAGTTTGTAGTGTATATCTGTGTGCTTGTGTATCTGAGTGTCTGTCTGTTCCCTTGTAGAGCCTAAACAGCTAGACCGATTTAGATTTAGTTTTTGCTATATGAAAGGTGACTTGATCAATAGTGTTCTTCGCTATGCTGGTCCAGCCGCTTATAAGTTATCACCTATTTTTTAACTGACTTCAAAAAAAGAAGGAATTTATCAATTCGTGTGTATTTTTATGTTTGTACACGCATTGCTCTGTCATTTGTGAACTAATTTTCAAAATTCTTTTTTTGGTTGAAAGTATTTGCCTGCAATCTGGTTCCATAATTTTTTTTTCGAAAATATGTGGGGAAATTTTCTCCCCCCCCCCCAAATCTTTTTTATCATATGTAAACGAATTTTCAAATCTCTTTTTTTTTTTTGAAAGGGTTCACTTGCAGCTTGGTCCCATAAATTTTTTTAAGGTCTGTGGGGCATTAGTGAGTCAGCATAGGAACTCTTGTAAGGTGCTTTTCACATATTACGTAACGTTATTTCCGGAGTTTTTATACCCCTCCCCCTTCATTCTTCGTTACGCTTTTTACAAAATGTTCAGTATAATTTATCTAATCCGGAACAAATCTTTACTATTCACATAGCCCCTAAGCCTAAGGCAAAACACTCCCCTTCAGTGGGCGATATAGCGGGCTGAAATGTGCTACAAAACTATTCGGCATAAAATTCTATTGTAATTCTTCGAAAACACTCAAACTCCAGACTCAACTTGAACGCCAGAAATCGGAAAAATTTTAAAAAGTTATGCGCATTAGAACAAAAAAAAATGTTCGAGTTTCTTAAGTTTTTATATATATTAAAAATTTTTCAAATCAGTGAACAAAAATGCAAATTTTGGCTCTTTTCTAGCAACATGAAATACAGTGCGGTGGAGACCTACTTCTACTCCCAATGCTAATTTATACTTTAACAGGTTTTACATTGTTTTCATCTTGAGAAATGATAAGACATCACTGTGGCGTTCTAACCATATTACTGATTCCATTAGCAGCAGGTTGGTATTTTTCTAGCAACATGAACCACAGTGCGGTAGAGACCTACTTCTGCTCCCAATGCTAACTTCTACTTTAACAGGTGTTACATTGTTTTCATCTTAAGAAGTGATAAGAAATCTATTGAAATGCAGTAAAATTAAGAATTTCTGCATTTCTAACCTGATTACTAATTTCATTAACAGCAAGTTTGTAGGCATAAAGAAATATTTTAGAATCATCTCTTTAACTTATGTCGAATATTAAACTAAAAGATAATATTTAATAACTAGTTGTAAAGAAATCCATCTATTAAATAAAGCGCACTATCATTTAGAAATCGTAAACATAAATTTAACTTTTAATGATTAATAGCTCTGGAACCACCTCTGCGCCAACAAAAGAAAATCTCAAAATTTAAAAATTAGAAACTCAAAACCAATCGTTAAGAAAACTACACTAGCAGCCATCCATTTTTGTAGTTTTTTATACAAAAAAAAAAGAAATAAAAATTCAAAAGAAAAGAAGTGTTAAAAACAAACACTAGTCCCATAGAAAGAAATGAAAAGGTGAAGAAAAAATTAAGCGAAAAAAGTCCATACAATTATCACTGTCATATGCTTGTAAAGCTATAAATTTTGACAATTGTCAAATCTTTTTTTTCTGATTTCATGAGCAGCAGCCAAAGACAGACAGAGAAGGATAGATGAAATGCACGGACGGTCTTGCAAACAACTAGCCAGACTATAATAAAAATCGAAACATGAACATGTAAAAAAAATTTACAGCATACAAAAAAAAGGCGGCTTATGATCAATAAAAATATTTTCACCTTAAGACTTTTCCAATAGGTTTTGGAGTTTTTCCTGGCAACAATATCTTTGCTAGTTTTGTTTTTTATTTGCAACAGAGTGTCTGTCCGTTATGCCTGACTGCCGCTGACAATATGTAAATGTGTCATCATTCATTTGTTATGGTTTGGTTCGGTTTGGTGTTTTTTTTTTGCAATGTTGCATGTGTTTGAGGCAAGTTAGTAGTTAAAGTGGTGCTGCTAGTATGAGTCAAAAGTATGCTCTTGTACTATTTTTGTTAGTGTTAGATTTGTTAGTTTGTGTTGCTGACACCATTTACTACAAATCGTTGTAGCCAATATTGTGTCTTCCTCTCTTCATCAACATCATCTCTAGCACTCAAGTTGGCTTCTAACATCCATTTGTTTGTTTGTTTTATTGTGTTTCCTCTATGTTTGTCACTTGCAACATGATTCCAATATTTGAATATATTTTTATTTTATTTTATTTAATTCTGTTAAAATACAACTTTTACATTGAGCCTGTCTGTCTATATATTTCCGATTTTTGTCGTGCACCAATATTTTTATGTTGCTTGATGATAGTGGGTAACAAAAAATAAATAAAAAATCGAAACAAAAAACATGTTTCTGCTTTTAGTTTTTCTTTCATTAAGTCTAGATTTTATTTGCAGCCATCATGGTTCATTCATGTAGCAAGGCAATCGGTAGTAGGCTGCATTCAACGTTTAACACAGGTTGCAACCTTAACTTCATTGATTTATTAGCAAATGTATGGAAATAAGAAATAGCAACAACAGCTACAACAACAGCAAAAAGGTCTCTTTAAAAGTAGTAAAATGTATTTAACCCAAAAACTTATTATCTAAAAGAGATAAGATTGCAAATTTGCTGTTATTTTATTAACTGATTTATGAGTTTCTACTCGTATTTGTAACATAAATACCAAAAATATTATTTGTTTATTTTCTTTGAACAAAATCTTAAGAATTCCAAAAAATAACAGAAGCTAGAAATATGATAGAAGAAGGCCTTATATTTTTTTCCAGAAAAATAGCAAGGAATAAATAGTTAAGCTGAAAAAAAGTTTGGATTAATGATGTTGACTAAATATATTTCACAGAAATATTTATACTGGAAATTAAGTTTGATAGAGGAACAGAGTATTATTGACTAAGATTCGCAACGGTTTTTTAAGAAAGAATTAGAAAAGTGGCGATAAGCTGATATACATACACATGAGTGCTGACTATGGAAGTGTGGTGGCTTCGGAAAACAACGCTGTTCAGTTCCTCTATGTTCGTTGAAAGTTA
This sequence comes from Panzeria rudis, assembly GCA_956483635.1. NCBI lineage: Eukaryota > Metazoa > Arthropoda > Insecta > Diptera > Tachinidae > Panzeria > Panzeria rudis. The sequence goes on along the minus strand of OY101448.1, from coordinate 52,378,315 downwards.
AAGTGGTGTTAATTTTCCCCTTGCTCCTTGGAATATTGACCATATTTATTTACACCGGGGGCACGGTTATGCAGCTTAGTGACTAACCTTACGTTGGTGCTGTGCTTCCTGGGGAAAGAGGTAATTGGTTTCTCCAGACGTTACACTTAGCCAATTATGCATAAAACTTCTGAAAATCTCTGAATTAACAGAACTACGGGCGTGCATATGCGAGTCTGGTAGAAGTATGGACAAGCAGTTAAGGTCTCACACAAGACCACCAAAGGCTTGCGATACTAACCAAAAGCAAATCAAATTAAAACTTTTAAAATCTTCGGCTGTTGAAAGTTCTGCGCAACTGTTCACAAATCATTTCGTGATTTTGCTTTTACTGAAGCTGTTGTATTTTTTAAAAGCGAAAGCAGAAGCAAAATCAAATGAAATGAAAATGATTGTAGTTTTTCACATCCATAAAGTCTAATATATATGCCGATTTTTAACCATTAATGAAATATGGGTTCACCACTTATAACGACAGAGGAAACACATCAAAAAATTAAAAATTCACATTTGTCTTGTGGTCATTTGTCTTATGGTCAAAAACCAACTGAAGAGAGTGGTTAAAAATTTCGCTAAGGTCGCTAGCAGCGCTCTATAATGGTCAACCATATTAACATCATTTAAAAACTACCTGATTTTTCTTAAATCAATATCGAGTTTGTCCAAAAGCTCTTAATAATATTCGATGCTTATACTTTTTTCAAGTCTGCGGATATAAAAGACACCACTTGTACTCAAAAAATTGTGGGCATGACCTTTTTTCCAACCTGGTGTGTGTTGTGATGGATTGATTTTTCATTTATGGTTACCAAACGACCTGAAAATTCCTTCAGACTGTGGCTGAAAGCCTACAAACACTATTTTAAGATGGTCACATGGTCTAATATTCAAATATCCAAGCAAAATGTGATGTACTTGCCCATTTGAGATGGCTACAGCCAAACCATCTCACTTAAACTCATTCCCTGATCGTTCTATATTCCTTGTTATTTCGACGTTTTCTTGCATGACGACCTCTTTGGACCAGATAGTTCGAAGTTACTTGTGTTGGTAACCATTACCTTGGGGTCATTTTTGAAAAGTCACTCACTTGGAATCAACAATGCATCGTTTTTTCGCTACTCATACTAACTCATGAAATTTTAAATACAAGTGAGTAGACATCAATCAAATTTAACTACTTGATGTACTCATACTCACAACAACGTTGATTTATAAGTATAAGTACTCATCGTACTTATACCATCTGCTTGATTCATAAATCACCTCAGTTTGATTTATAAAATATTTATGATACTCATAATACTTACAACTGATTCAAATCACTCAACTCATCATAGCACGCACACAACACACAACAACGTAAAGAGCATACACACAATGTTCATATGCGAATCATACTTATTTTTCATCGTCTCTACACATTGAGTTAAGGGGAGTCGAAATCAACAACGTCATAAATCTTGTTAAGTATGACTAAGGACTCAAACCAAAAATGATATACTGGTCATATACCACCATAATAAAACCAATACTGATATACGCTACCCTAGTTTGCTAGCAAAAACTGAACGAGTCACTACTAGGGCAATACTCGACAAGGTATATCACCTGGCAATGACTCCAGGTGAAATATACAATCGCTTTATTCGTAGCCTCAATATACTTCAGTAAACACTTGGGCAGCACAAAAGATCCTTTGGGTTGCAGTGCTTATGGTCTTTACATAATAATAATAATAATAATAATAATAATAATAATGACTATGACTATAGCGTAGCTCAGTAAATCATTGTTTAACCATTGCAATTCCAAAACGGGCCAAATGATTATTTGTGATCTTGTACATAAAGAAGTTAGAGATACTACAATGCCTTTGGAACGCTTGAGCACAGTAGGATAATCATTAAATACTTGTAGACCGACATCAGAGTCTTTACTGGTGGATCCCTTGGTGTACATTCAAGTGAGTTAAATCTTTTTTCTCTCTTGCATTTACGATAGCACGTGTCTTCTTACCAGCTGTAGATTCTTGGGCTGGTTCCTGTGTTTAGTCACTAATTAGACTCAGGTGAGGGGCAATCAGTCAGTGACTAGCTGGATGCACCCTGCGAGCGTGTACTCCAAACTTGTGTTTGGATGTGTTCTGTGACTCAAAAGGTGTTCCACGGCAAACGAGTTAGCACTGATGTGGCTTAAGGTACATGTCGGTATCACGCACCAGATGAACTTGTAGAACAGGAAATTACTGAACCAGAACCCAGAATCGTCCTGGCTAATGGATTGATAAAAGCTAGGATCAAACGTGGAAGTAGGCGCAAAACAACTAGCTGTAGGCATCCTGGTCTGCTGCTCATGGGATAGCGGATATTTTTAGTATCTGAAAGATGTGTTTATAATTGCGGCTTAGATCTAAATGGAAATACAGTAAATTTTTAGAAGAAAATTGGGGCAAGAAATAGTTAAGTAGTAAAGAGATTCTCACAAGGAGGGCACAATCAAGACTCACTTTTCTAATTAGTTTTCTGCTCTGGTTAGACCTCAAATAGCTTTATCTCCCAATTTTTTTTGTTAGCAGACAGAGAATGCTGAAAGGAGCTTCCTGATATATTTCTTCTCTCGAATATATAAATAAAATGGAAAAAGGCTTCAAGGCTGAAGAGGGGAAGTCTGAGATGACCTTTAAATTTTGCTCAAAGATAGCGGGCTTCAAAAGGCCATAGGAAATGTCAGTATTTTTAACAATAAGGTCACTGTTCATATTATTAATGCCTCCGGTCGGCGAAGAACGACAATCTAATTTTGCATTCGTTTCAGTCGGGTTATAACATTCCATTTCCCTTAGAAATTATCATTGCTACACCCATATAAATGGTTTTAAACGGTTATTTAGAGTATTTCTGTTCTAATATCTTGTTTCCCAGAGAATATTTAATTCGTTGGTATCCAAGCCTTTCACTCCTTTTCTGAGATGTCATTTGAAGATAATAATACTCATGACTCCCGGTCATTGTCTAAATGATATTAATATTTATTGAGATGCGTGGAAGAGAAGATGATAGCGCTGATTTCTCTGGTTTTCCTCGTGGAATCGGTAGACTTCTTCAAGGCGGATAGACTGCTAGTTAAAGTAGACATATAAATATACTTACCTTGCGGTATTCGACAAGAGTATTGCGTCTAATGTAAAGGACCGAGATTAGAAGTATCGATATTTTCGAAGAAGCAAAGGTAACCACTTTTTTGAATACGAAAGACATCCCTTAAATTAAATCGTAGCAGGGTAGAAGAACCTGTAGAAACAATCCATCGTCTTCATTTCCTGAAGACGGATTCCTTACTTCAGTTTAAGAAAAATCTAAGTATGCCATACATATATTTTGAAAAGAAAAACATAAAATATTTATCGCCAAAGAGTATTAGCTTAGAAGTTGAAACTAACTCATTTTATTGACAAAATTTACAAAAGGCGCTTATTATCACCACAGGAGTCTCTAAATTTCACTGCTAGTGTCCTTTCAATTTTAATATCAATAGTCGCTTATTTGGTATAGTGCTGTTGTAACATTGCCAGATCAATACAGTCTCCCACTTCCGTGGACTAAATCTACTCGTAGTATATAAGTACTAACATTTTGAATAAAGCTTCTTATTTAAAAGAGCTTCCCTCCATAATGTAGTATAAATCTGTTATACAATGTTAGATGTCAAAAATGGCCTAGTCCCGGTATCTTTGGCTGTAATATTCTTATCAATTTTATTTGTACTTGTTGCTGTTACACAAATTAAGCTATCAACCACAACACAGCCTAATAATAATTTATGGGTCTATAAAAATTTTGCTACCGTTCTCATTTCCAAATAAGAAATTAATTTCACTTTAAACAAAAATCTAAAAGATTAAAAGTAGCTGTTAACAAAACAAGTCGCAATCGCATTCGATTTGTGGGAAAGACAAAAAGTTTAAGTTCTCCTTAAACAATTTGTTAATGCCAATTTGTTGCAAGCAATCAAATAAGATCAAACTCTAACAGCATTTAACACACAGGGAAAAAAAGCCCACAAATTAAATTAATATAGAAAAAACGAAATGAATGAACAGTGTGTCTACTGGTGGTGGCTACTGTTGGATAGTTGGGTTGGCTGAACGTTTTTCTTTATGTATCGTTTAGTCAGCCTGAGATAGTCGTCTTGAAAATTTGTATGTTTGCTATTTTATTTGACATGTTAAACATATCTGCCGAAATATATCACAATTGACATTTAGCCAGCCACTGAGTGAGCGAGTGCGCGCTTAAGAAATACAACAAATATAGACACACTCACAAGGAAATTAGATACAGATACTTGCATTCGTATTGGCATTTGCACACTTACTAAATGCTACACTTAATGGCCAAAAATACAAAACAAAATCAACATACCAAAGAGATCTCTCTTTTTTTTTTTGGTGGTGGATTTTTTATTTTTTGGTTGCACAGAAATTTTGATCAATGCTTGTGTTTTTGTATGAGGCCAAAAGGCGTATTTGTTGAAAAGTTAAATTTAAAATTTATTTAAAAAAAATATATATTTTTTGTTGAAAATATAGACTGACTAACAACCAGCCTCCATGTTTGTTTTCTGCCTTCCTTCCTGCCAACTACTTAACCAACTAACCATCTTGCCAGCCACAAGACAGCTGGATAGTTTTAATGTAAGAAACGCAAATAACAAACTGTTAAACAGCCTAAATGCTGTCGAATTTAATGTCAATGTAATTTTCAAATTATCCGCAGTAAACAAATGTTGCAAAAAATATTGATGAAGATAATTATGTTGGAACTAAGTAGACTAGAAGGTACGCTGCCTTAATTTTCTCTTCAAAAAAGTACACACTTGTCTTATTTAGAATGGAAAACCTACACTCACAATATTATTACAGTAACGGAATGTACTTTATTCAAGAAGTATACCCAGTAGTCATTTTTAAATAAATAAACATTTAAAATTCTAAGCAATCTTATTTTTAACTGATTCTAAATTTAAATTAAAAAAAACTAAGTACACAATAATACGGATTATCGGCTGCTTTCAATGTTGTCCGTTGTTTATGTTATAAGTACAAAAAAAGTACATGAATGAAAAGAACACACACAAACACTCAAAATATTCTGTACGTACAATTACCTGAAATTGTAATTTAAAATATACGAATACACATTTAAAATCAGTAGTGTAGTGAATAGTCCGTTAGACTATTAGCCGGAAGTCACATGTTCAATTACAGGCAAGAACATGCATGTGTTTTTTTTTTAATTTTTAATGTTAAATGCATAAAAATTAGTAAGTTTATGCTAACTTCGTGCTGCTGGCTTACTTATTATGCTTTAGCCGAGTGGTTGGTGCGTTGAATTTCAAACCTAGAGGAGATTTGTTTGATTGCCACTGGAAATTAAAATAACAAACGTTGAGTAAAAATATAAAATTAATAAATTAATAATTTAAGATACGATATAACCAGCCTTTAAAAATAAAGCAAAAATCATTCTCTTTTACGGAACTTGGAGCTGATTATTTAACAGTAAAAATAGCAAAAAGGGAAACATCTTTTTTAATAGAAGCTGCAATTAGTTCTTGTGACAGTTAAATTGATTCAAACAAAGAAAGAATCATTCATTTTTTACGGTTTTAAGCCTGTTAGTTTTTTAACATTTAAAGTTTAATAAATATTTATTAAACTGAAATGAAAAATCAGTAGACCGGTTCTTAATTCAAATTTAATTTATTTAATATTACAATTTTAGTTAATTTTACGTACAGAATATTTTAAGTGTTGTTAAAAATTAAACGATTGCAGAATGATAATTTTTGCTAAAGCGCTTTTCAATAATAAACCTTGCAAAACATATGCGAATATGTAAGAATCTCTTTGAAATAGTTTCTTTTGAAAAAGTTACTTTTTAAAAATATCTTTTGAAAAAACCAAAATTTATTTTTTAAAATACAATTTAAAAATTTCCTTTTTCAAAATATAAACTTCTAAGAAACCACTTTTTAAAATTTATTTTAATTTTAATAAAATACCGTTTGAAAAATATTCATATCCAAAGACGTAACTTTAAGAAAAATTTTATTAAAAAATAGCGTTCTTACGTTATAAAAACGAGCATAAATGTGGATAAATAAAAGTTTTCAGAGTACCCAAAAATTTTATTTTTAAAATGAGTAGGGAGGGTGTCCTCATGAAAATGAAATCAAGAGTCTTAATGTTTCAACAACTTCCACCTTTGTTTTATGCACACAAATGAGGTTGTTGCAAAAAATATTCGTACACACACACAAATGTACATAAGTTTGTGTCTTTTCAATGTTTGTGTACGTCTGTCTCTTCCCTGTAGTCCCAGTTGTTACCGATGACATTTTCATCGATATTGTCTGGAAGACAATCAATGAATTGTCGCCTATAAAACACATTTAGAAATAAATATGGCGACAAGGTGGTATACGTTGTCGTGTATAAAGAATTTGTTTTGACAAGATTATGAAAATATGTGCTACAAAGCCTCATTGATGAGAAGAACAACTGCATGCAATATGACGTTTATAAAGTTTTATTGCCGACAACAAGAGTAGCAACTGCATCGAAGTTGTCTTGTGTACGATTTTATTGCCGAAAACAAGAGTGACAACCGCATCGAAGTTGTCGTATGTATAGTTTTATTGCCGACAACAAAAGTAACAACGTCATCGAAGTTGTCGTGTGTACGGTTTTATTGCCGACAACAAGAGTACCAACTGCATCGAAGTTGTCTTGCTTCCATTTATGTACATTAAAGAGTTTAAGTTGCCAACAAAACGTTTTTTTGCATAAAGTTTCTTAAGTTCCTCGGTAGGCTAGTAGGTAGCATGTTAGCCTATCAGTGAGGAGGTTGTGGGTTCGCTTCGATTATTACATTTTCAAATTTTATCATTACTCATTGACAACAATTTTAGTAGCATGTTACCAACGTTGTCATCAACGACTTTTGTTCAAATACTTGGCCTACGGGGTTGTATCCAACTATAAAATACTTTTTTCTTGAGCCACTATTAAAATCATGCCGGGCCTCCTGTTGTTGCTGAATTCCTATTAAAAAGCTGAAATGTTGCTGGACTGTCTGCCTTATTGTCGGTCGGGCTGTTTGACTTAAATGTTGCTTGCTGTTGATTGTCCATGTTTTTAGTTTTCGATTTTTTGCTGTTCAAAGAGATGCTTACGTGCTTATACTTTTGTTGTTGTTGTTTTTGTACTTTTTTTTGTTGTTATAAATTGTATTATTGTTTATTTGATTTTAAGCTAAACTGACAATTTTCACACATTTACACAGTTTTACAAGGAGTTCATTTCAGAAAATAGTTCGCTTAATTTGTTGATTGCTCAAGTTATGAATTTCTTTTGCAAATATAAATACATGCATTTGAAATGTGTACTTAAGACATTGTTATTGTTTAAGACAATATTATTTTTTTTACGTAATTGTTACATTTTAATTGTATTTCAGTTAGCTATTTGACTTAAAGGGTTGGAGCTGGATTGTTTGTTGGTTGTTTCAATACGGCCACTGTTTAAAGATAGAGCACCTATCACAAGACAAGTCATGTGACTGGTTCTCAACGACTAGCAATCGGTTCAATTTCTGGAACTTTCCCTACGGTAAATGGAACTTCAGGTTGTAGGGACCGGTCAGAGTTCTAGCACTTCGTATGAAGCGGACCAGTAAATTTTACATAGGCAAGGCCTATGTTGAAGTCAATTGATACTTCGAGTTTGGATTTAAAACCTGAATTAACTTTGTTCGCATTTCAGCTGAAATTGAAATAACAAGCAGCGAATAAAAATATAAAATTAATAATTAAAGATACGAAATGGTAAGCCTTCAAACAATTTAAAAATAAACGAAAAATCATTTGTTTTTGCGCAACTTGTGATATTTATTTGGTAGTAAAAATAGCAAAAACAAAGGAAAAATCTTTTATTTCTACGAGTTTATGTCAGTTAATTCTTTAACATTAAAAATTAAATGATATTTTCGTAAAATTTAAATAAAAAGTAAATAAATTTATCTTTCTGTTTTTTGGGCTCTAGGTCAAGGATCAATTAAATAAAAACTCTGTTGTTTTATTATTTGTGTTTATTATTCTCAATATTTCAAACACCGACGGTAAATTTAAACCATTAAGGTCGAATAAAAAAATAAAATTAATAAAAAGTAAATAGATTAGGTTTTAAGTGAATTTTCTTTTATTTTGAACTACAATTTCATTTAATTTTACGAATAGAATATTTTGAGTGTAGCCTTAAACTTTCTTAATATATTTTTTAATATGATCAACGCTTTCAAAGTTATTCACAAATTAGTATAAAAAATGATTTTTCATGCAAAATTAAAGAAAAAAATTTTAAATCATGAAAAATTTTAAACTGCAAAAACTTTATTTTTTAACTATTGATCTTGGTAGATATTGGCAGCTGTCTTGCGAATGAAATAAGCCACATATCGCTCTTTTATTGCAAGGTAGTCATATCTCAAAAAAATTAAACTTGTCAAATCGCGTTTAAAGTTTTAAAATTGTTAGGAAGTATATAGGCCGTGTTAGATTTTTAGTGATTATATCTTCGGTTTAGATTAAGATATGTTTCTGAAAATTTGTTAACATATCAAGAAGGTCTTAATGAAGACTTTTTCTTAAGTAACTTAAAAATTTTTGTTTTTTGAGATATGACTACGTTGCAATAAAGGAGCGATGCCATAAATATCTATGGGCAAATGTTGATTTTATTAGCAATTAAGTGAAAACATTCGAACACTTTAAAGTTACTTTCGTTCTAAATTTCTTTCAACCCAAAATTAAATTAAAAATACAAATATTTTGGCCAAAGCTCATATGAGTAGTTCCATTTAGCCGGGTGTGACCATTTTACACACATTATTCTTATAAATCAAGAATATAAAATTTTTACTTAAGAAAACCTTGCGGCTCGCAAGGACATTAAGCTTAAAGTCGTTGAACAACAGGTAGACAGCTAGATTTCTGCTCAGAATGGTCGTCAGATAGCTGCGGTGGGTGTGACCTTACAAATCTTGGTTTTAAAGAATTATGACTTTCAGTATACATTCTGTAAAATTTTGACTATAAGGTACACAATAATTTTGGTATAGATATATGTTCAAAGTGTTTTTAATTGTATTATGTATTTACTGTTTGACAAAAAATTATTTTTCTTATAAAACAAACTATTTTTAAAATGAGACGGGTGTGACCGTCGGGTGTGACCTAGTACGAAAATTTAAAAAAATTCGAACAAATAAAACTTTTTATTGATTTAATTAATATAAATAATATACAGATAAACTCATAAGAAAATAATAAGACATTAAATTATTTGCGATCCGCATCAAAGTGCGCAAAAGTACGATCGATATTGAAATGTTTGCTATGGCAAATAACTTCTTAATATGTATACTACTTGTATTTTTGCGACCCTTTGCGACCGTTCATAAACATTCGAGATATCGACAATCGATCGAAAAACTACCCGTAAGCTTTGGGCTTCAACAAGTGTTGACCACCATATTGGACATGCCATCTTGAATAGTAAAACTTAAATTTCATATTTGAAATCTGTGGTGCCAAAAACCCCCCAATGCAATATTTCTTAAAACCACTAAATCAATATTCTATTTATGTCCAAAATTCTGGGATCCTGACCCATCGTGCGTGCATTCAGGCGAAGTAGGTTTCCCAAAAATATAAAGTGCGTAAAAACGATTGGCAAGTTTCTAGGCAAATCGAGACTTCCTTCCAAAGCCTTAGCTCTAAAGCTACGGTTTTAGAAAATTTACTTTTCTTATGAATTTCAGTGGTTTTCCATACAAGATATACAAGCTATTAATAATTTTTTGAAATGTACACACTATATTAAGATTGCATGCAATTTTTCACTTGTAAGATTTTAATAGTGTATCTCAACTTTTTTCTGTGACCTTACTTTGCAACAGTAGCCATAAAATATCAACTCATGTTTACCAAACAATATCAAATAGAAAACTAAAAATGTGTCATAACAACTGACACATCACACTTCTTCTATATTTCCCAGTACCGTGCAACTTTTACATTAAAATTTTATTTTATCTATAGAAAGAAAAATAAGCAAACATTTAAACAAGACATAAAACACGAGTTATTTACAAACACTTTACTACATGGCAATGGTATATTATGGCCACTGTTATACTAAACGTGCAACTGGCAGCAATATAAAATATAAACATGCAATTTTTTTTTTGACTATATATTTTAAAGATACAAATTAAAGCAAAAACAAAATACATACACATTTAATGGAAAAAATGCCTCATCTGCAACTTAGTTTTTACTGCAAAAATGAAACATAGTAGATATATGAGAGTGTGGTGGCAGAAAGAGAAAAGGGGTACAGGCAGAAACTAAACTAACGCTGCAACATTATGTTTTAATTTTCTTATTTTTATAAGTAAAAGTGACAGAAATCTAAACAGCAGCAAAAGCTTCAGCAACGAACGAGTAGATGTCAAGAGGTTGCATCTTTAAGTGGAGCAATTTAAGGTGACAGTAGTAAATGTTTTGGTACAAAACACCCAGGAATCAAAACAACGTTTTTTACTGAATATATTTTTTATTCAAACGAGGATTTCGGTAAAATTAAATGATTAAAAAAAGTCAGCTTGCTTTAGAAATTATATATTTTTTTCAGTTTTAAATTTTGATTTTAGTAGGTTGATTTTAGTAGGTTGAAATAAATTATTTATTTTAGCGCAAAACAAAGTGACTTGTCTTTTTTGTGTGTATGTGTGTTTGTACTAGTTGTAACAATACTAGTAACGATACTTGTAAAAAAGGACAATTATATTACCAGTTGTAGCGAGACTAGTAAGGATACTAGTAAAAAAAGGACACAATATTCAGGTATACAATTTATACATAAAACATATATTTAGCTCTTAAAAAATAAGTATAAAGTGGCTCAGTGGGTAGAGTACTTGCCTTGAAATATGAGGAACGTGTGTTCGTACCCCGGTTGAGTCAAAGTTTTTTTAATAAATACAAAACGATAAATAAAAAAACTAGTAAGAGCACTACTTTACAACAACTGGTATTCCAACTGGGATATAGCTGTATACAAATCAACTAGTTGTGCTCCTATGACAACCTAATGTTAAAATCAATAGTTCGATATATGAAAAAAAGGACAGATAGGCAACTAGTCTGAGTTAAAAAGCAACTAGTATATTTCTAAACACATAGTAGTTATTTTGTCTGCAGGCAGTGATGTTATATACTTTTTTGAAAAGTCTTTACGCAGCCCGAAAAAAATCCCTAATTTTCCCTACGTGCCCAAAAATTATCTTTACAAAAATCCCTACAACTTTTAAATGATAATATATGAATGCAAATAAGCCCCTTTGTGTTTAATGTATATATATATATATATATATATATATACGTAAATGGCTTAATACGAAAAAATCTTGTCTCGAATTTTCGATGTTTTACAGGAGAAGGAAAAAACTGAGCTGCAACTTTCTTAGTTCTTTAAAAAGGATGTAATGACACGTTAACTACTAGAAAACGTTAAAAACGCGATTTCGAAAAAATCGAGATAAGCCTTTTTATTGATATATAAAATTTATTTAAAGTTGTTATACACATTTTTAGAATTTCGATGTAAAAATATTGCACTATTTTCAGAATTTTATCTAATTTTAGAAAATGTTGCTAAATTTCGACCTACGGAAGACAAATTCCCTTTTTATCGGGATCATCACATTTAAAAATATATACTTTTATATGAATTGCGCTGTTTTACAGACTTTTATTTTTGGAAAGTTTAAAATTTTCTAATGCATTTTTTTAAAGGTATTACTAATTAGGATGTGTAAACACGAAAAAATCCTTTCGGCCGTTGTCCAGATAACGACGGTACGTATGTGTTTTTCGATGCACACTCGTCTTTAAAGCGAATAAAATGAGTTATATATCTATTAAATTACGCGTCGATTATTGGCTAATTGGCTTTGATCGGATAAAAAATTACGGAGTTATAATGGATCAAACTCAAGATTGTATAAAATTTTTAACCAATTTTTGTCATTTCGGAAGCTGTTATGTACCACAAATAATAAAACAAAGCCATAGTTTTATAATTTTATTGAATAGTTCATGCAATTACAAAAATTGTAAGCCATAATGGACCGAAATCGGTCAAAATTTAAAAATGCTGTAATAAAATAACGAAAAAACTAGCATTTTAAAAAATCCCTACATTTTAATGATTTGAAAAAATCTGTCCTTTTTTCCCTACGGTCATTTTCTTAGACAAAAATCCCTACGAATAGGGATTTTTCCCTACATATAACATCACTGTCTGCAGGGATACTTTTATCTATCAAATTAATTATTACTCATACGCATCTTTCACTAGTTACATATTTTCTTTAATTAATATCGCTCATACGTCTGTGTTCTGGTCCACGAGCTACCGAATTATTACCAGAATAAAGTTTTTAGCTACTATGCATCGTTATATAATAGCATAGATGAAAAATTATTATTTTATTAATTAACAATTTAATATGTGCTAGTTATTTTATTTAATTGCTCGTAACGCTTTCAGCCTATTTATAATATAACATCTTCAACTGAAAAGTTGTAAAAATCAGTTACGTGTTGTCAGCGTATGACCATCAATATGTATATCCCTTTTTTCATTTCGGCGATTTTTGTTTGTTTTTGAGGACATTCAAATAATTATTCGTATTTTGCTACGAATAATTATTTGACATAACTTTTAACATTGCTGGTCGATTTTATTACAATTAGTCTTATTTGAAAGAAGAGTTAGCCTAAATTTTGCTCATGTATAAATACTTGTAAATATTCATGTTGAAAGATACAATTTTTTATTTTTCCATGTGAACCCAAGTCAGAATTGAAAAAAAACTGGTCATAACTTTTAGTTTCGTGCTGTGATTATTATAATTTTTTGTTTTTCGATAGCAGATCTTATACTGCTTTCAAACCCTAAACTAATTTTTTATAGTGTATTTTTGTCGCCAAAATCATTCCCAGAACAACCGCGAAAGCAAATGTAACGCTCAATACACAAATATGTTAAAAAATGGAAAAATATAATTTTATTTCAGGATCCATTGAATGAGGCGAAAACTATAATATGAATTCTACCTTCTCATATTTCTATTAGTTACATTGGTAAACAAAAAAAAATGTACGCTTAGAATGAGAATCACCCATACAGTACAAAGCTAATACGCAGAAATATTATTAACAGTTGCAGCTCATTATGAACCCTCCTGAGAATCACTCGCTAAGCCGACGTTGAACCAAATTTATATATTTAAGCGTACGTTAGTCCTGAAATGGTGAATGACGTGCAGCATCGTTCCAATTCTATTAGCTCACAAAAACATCGGTGCACTAAGGGCTGCCTTTTTTCGTTACTACTGTAATGGAATGTTTTGTAATAAAGCATATAACTCCGCCGATTTATTTTTAACTTTATTTTATCATTGAGCATTAATCTTTGGACTACATTGTATATAATTCTAAGCGATATTTTGCTAAGCTGCAAGATATCTCTACAGGTTAAATCTATTAATTAATCATTCACTTAATTTTAGCAAACATAAACTGAAAAAAAATAACACTCGCCTTTAACAGAAATTAATGATGCTGTTCGTAATTAGAAATTGAGTTCATTGCAACTAGAATTATTTCGTAGACTAAAATAGAAATAAATTTTTTATTATTTTTTTTTTTAACTTTTTAAGCAACATGAAAAATGTCACATACAAATTCAGTTCAACTTGTTGCAAAAAAAAGATGAAAAACAAAATAAATTAAGTAGTCAAAATAAAAACAACAAACAGCAAACATACATTTATTTAAAGATGTTGCAACAACATGGTATGAGACATCATACTAGTGGTGGCAGGCAAGCAGCATCGTCAGCAAACTCTTTTATTTACTTAAAGTCAAACAACGTGTCTTGCGTTTCTTCTATCTGTATTTATTTCCTTGGCTGCCACAAATAGAGCATGAGTTGTTGCGAGTGCAAAATAAACTTAGAAATCTACAATTGAAATGAATGCTGAATGTTTTCTTAGTATAGCTTCTAGTATTTTTTATTTTTATTTTGTGTATTTATTTTTGTGTTGCAAGATCCAGCTAAGATTTTGGCTGTTTGTGTGAGTTGTAACGAAAATAAAAAAAACCTACAAAATAATGAAGAGTCTAAAACAAAACAGAAAAAAAAATAGTTTAATGCAAATTAAGCAAATATAATTTCAACAAGTTGCACGTCACAATAGTAACAAATCGAACGTGACGCAGTTTAAAACTCATTTTCTTCGTCTAGTCAAAAACGAAGCAATTGAAAATAGTTAAACAACAAAAAAGTTTTACTAAAAAAGAAAAAAAAAACAAGCATAAAACAAATTAAACAAATAATCTTGCGAACAAAATGACTTTAAAAGCAAAAAATATATAAAAAAATTATACAAAATAGTGTGAAAAAATATTTGTAAAATCTTCTAAGACTTTAATATTAATGATCTTTTTTTTATTTTTTATTTAACACTTTGGTTTTGGGTTTCTTATACAAAGGAAGTTTCAAGTTGTAAGTTGTTGTGTTAGACATTAAAACAACTTGGTCGAAAAGTTAAACAGACAGACAGACAGACAGACGGATAGACGATAGACGGATACACAGACATATTTAAAAACGATATTTCAGTTAGTAGAGTACGAGTGGTAATACGTTGCAATTGTGTTTAACGGTTTCTGTGTTAACTGTCAACGTTTAACAAAAGTGTGACTTCTTATTGTCTGTCCTTAAGTCTGTCTTAATAATGAAAACAAAACTGTTGGTTAAGTGAAAAATTAGTTTCACTCAAGTTAATTTTACACGAAAATTTTATAAATAAAGAATGAGGCAATATTAAATACAAATTAAGAAATTTTTATACCAGTAAAAAGGTATTTTAAAGAAGTTTAAAGTGAAATCCATATCACTTATATCAGTTTTATATTCTAGGAGTTATGGCCAATTAAAAGTAAAAGTTTTGAACCTCGTAACTCCGGCGGCAAAAGAAATCAAAAAAATTATACTAAAATTATAAGGTTAAAAAGCTACTGCCTCAAGAGCTCAAGAGATGCTGGTATTCTTGAGTTAATTCAATATTATATTTTATTAAACAGGGAAAAACATAAAAAATTAAGTATTAAAAGTGCCATAACAATCAAGAGGTTTTAAAGAAATTAATTGATTTATTTTTACATTTAACGAGATGTAAGCACATTTTGAATAACCGATTTTATTTTTATACAAGTAAAACTTTTGAAAGTGGCACCACTGAAATATGTACTGGAACAACAAAATGTGAGCTGGTTTCGATGTAGCTGGCGTGTGTTCAAAAAAATTAAGTAGCTGACTACACAACAACGATTGCTGCCAACAGCATTTGTAGTCGTGTAGCCTGCTGTGCTGAATGTGTTTATAGCATCAAAGTACGGCACTTCTGTCATATAAAATTGTTTAACGCTTGCCTTTGTTTCTTTCTCATCCGATTTAAACAATATTATCGCACTTGATAAGATCTAAAAGACACATGTATGCTTGTAGGCATATCTCTTATAGTTAGTGAGGTATAAAATTTAAGTTTCTCCATTTTTCAAAACTTTGCTTCAGTATTTTCTGTATATTGAATCCAAATATCAACCGATTTTCTTTAAATTTTCTTCTGTTAGTCATTAAAATTAAAATAATATTTGAATTATCGAAAAATTTTGCCAAAAAAGCACCATTACTACTAAAGTGGTCATAAAAACATAAAATTTGAATTTCTGCAAGTCTCATACGCCAAATTTATGGGTATTTATAAAAAAACTGTCCTAAAAAATGTCAGGTCAATTCGGTGTCGCACGCCCACCGAATTTGCCACATCTTGAAAGCTTTATATTTGTGCATTAGGCTTGCCAGACGGGTTTGAATAAGCTTTATTGTAAAGATATTTTAGGTGTTATCACGTTACAAGCTTAAATACAATTTGTCAAGATGAAATGATATTTTTGATTTAATAATGCTAATACATAGTTAAAAAGAAATAGCTTAAAAAATGTATGAAAAAAATATTTACAAGTACCAAAACGGCTTACAACTTAAAACAATGTTCCTAAAATTAATATTTTGTGTGCAGTCTCTAGTTTTTCATAACCAGTTGGGAGTCTTGGGAATAGATGCGACTAAATTTTAATAATAACCATCTGGTATTTTTCCCATTCTTTTAATATGAGGTTTTTTGGTTCAGATTTGCAGGAAACCATGTGATCCTGGTTTTTTTTATTGAGATAATACCATAAATTGCTTATAGTGTTTCCATGACATGTGGTATACTATTTATATAGCAGCCATAGTCCAGCTTTGTGGGCCTTGTGTTTAGGATTATTATCCATTATTCAGATTGTTTATGAGCTTGCTTTCCTCTAAAAGCCATTTTCAACCATACAAACAAGTTTTGTAGCACTTAAGAAGAAGTTAGCTTTTAGTTTTTTTTTTTTTTTTTTTTTAAACCTTCTTCTGCTCAAAAATATTTTGGTTTGTTTTAAACATTTTAATGTGTCAAGTTCGCATTTGAAAATCAAGCTGATTTTAATCAAATGCCAAACTAGTGCATTATTTGAATCTGGCAATCCTAGTGTGCATTTATTTGCCAAAGTGCTAAATGGGCCTTGTACCAAGTATATACGTTTGGGGCGAAATTGTAAAAAGTTCCGATTTTAGTATTACTTTAAAATTTCTTAGGAATTCTGAGATTCGCCGAAGCCCATTCAAGTTATATTTTCTTGCTTGGCATATAATGTTGAACCATTTTTTTTAATACGATGGCGGCTTAGCGTTAAATTATCGGCGCAGCCTTCTTATTTTATTGCAGTGTTTTTTGCTTTGTGGTGAAAATTTTAAAATAAAATGAAAATGAATCCAAATTGATTATTAGGCTAAGGTTCGTAACGTTATATTCAGAAAGAATTGGGCATGATTAATATTCCAAGGAACAAGGGAAAAATTAACATCAACTTAATTTTTCAACGTACACAGCAGAACAGAGTAGCGCCACTTTCGGAAGCCGCTACACTTCCATCGTCAGTGCTCACGTGTATTTGCTATCACCACTTGTCAGGTGCCTCTGTTGAATGTGATTTTAATTCTTATATATACAACTTTTTCGTGAAAATTGAATACGAGAATTAAATCACTCTCAAGTTAATATTAAAGTGCACTTTCCCAGCATTGCCATCGGTTTATTTTTCTTCATTCCTATTTTTCTGATTTTTGTTCTACTCAAGACAAACTTTTTTGGTTTGATTTTATACTTAAGTATATATGAACATGTAAACATGTGAAAAGCTCAAGCCAGTAGCTAATTGTTTATTAATATGATTATTTGGAAATGGACAATTCGTATGTTGCTGATTATCGCATTGGAGATCATGTTTATAGAATATTTTATGAAAGCAAAATGCAGTCAAAACTGAGTGCTAAACTAGTTAACTAAGTTAAATCTAACTATTTCTTCTGTGCCCGTTTTTAATTGTTTACATTTATCAAGCCGTTTCTAAGATGTAACTGTTGGCCGCAACAGTTGCCAACAGTTTCACAACAGTTTAGCTCAACAGCTACGTCTTATGAACGCGACCATTCCTACGTGTATCGGTGCCATGAAAGCTTACATATGGGATTCAGTTTAGGATACAAGATAGGCTTACGTTTGAGTTATAAGATGTGTTAAACACTTTTATGCAAAACACCACGGGCAACATTTTTGTTGAGCAAATTAGCCCGCTGTAATGCCACTGAAGGGGATTCTTTTGCACCTTGTTTGTTTATAGAACAAAAAGACCCATACTTCCCCTAAAATGAATACCGGGTGTAAACTTTCAAAACGCCGATACATGTATATATTTTTTTGGTGGCCTGTACCATAATGAGTCGGTTTTTGGTATATTCTACCAGAATCAGTCGTTGGAACCTAGTTTTTTAAAAATAATAATATTGTACAGTGTAAATATTCGCAATTTTGGCAAAAATTATGTGACTTTACTTTATTATGAATAAAATCAGTAATTTAATCATCGATTTTCATGAAAGAAAGCTTATTTTATTTGTAGTATATGTGGATTTATGATAAATTAATAAAAATGGTAGCTTTATCCATTTTTGATTTCTTATACAATTTGTAAAAATAAAAATTTTCCAATTGTGCAAAAAAATATATATATAAAAAATTCCTTTTTAAACGCTTTTGTAATGAAATTGGACTACCCGTTGCCAAGTTATAATAAAATCGGTGTAGCAGTCTTTTGAAAAATCCAAAATTGTAGGAAAAAAAATAAAAGTAAAAACCTATCCATAAAATTTTAATTTTCGACTATTTTTGTAATTAAGGGACCATAACACATCAAAAAAAGAATAGTGCTGATCAAAGGTCATGACAAAGGTTTCATTTTGTTGGATAGTGTAATTAATATCTCTTGATTAAAAACAATATTTACTTATTATGGGCGCGGCACAGTCCACTTTTTTAATGAATACATTTTGGCTTCGTGGAACTCAATACGTGTGCAAAGTTTCATAACAATCGCTTACTAGAAGTAGTTGGAATAATTCTTGCAAAAAAACTGACTAAAAAAAATAGGCGTGGCACCGTCCCCATATTTTATCATCATGTACTTTTACGCGAACTTATTGTGTGTGCGAAGTCTCATAAGAATCGGATAAGTAGAAGTAGTTAAATTAATATTTACTTTTCATGGGCGTGGCACTGCCCACAATGTTGTATTGTAACGATAACTAAATGTGTATGCAAAGTTTCATAAAAATCGGCTGCGTAGAAGTAGTTAAAATGCTTATTTACTTTTCATGGGCGTGGCACTGCCCACTTTTCTAAACATAATTTTGTATTGTAACGATAACTAAAGGTGTAAGCAAAGTTTCATAAGAATTGGTTTAGTAAAAGGTGTTGAAAAAAATAATTACTTTGGATGGCCGTGGCACAACCCACTTTTTTTTATCCTGATGTAGTATTTAAACAGAACTTTAATGTGTGTGTAAATTAAATCGGTTGAGTAGAAGTAGTTGAAAACGAATGTGTATTTACTCTGTTTGGACGTGACCCCGCCCATTTTTCAACGGGACCAATCTGGAAGTAATTCCTTTTGAATAGAGAAAAAAAATCCGAAATCGGTTCATAAATGGCAGAGTTTTGAGGGAACATACATACAAAAATACATGACGAATTGATTACCTTTCTCCTTTTTTTGAAGTCGGTTAAAAAGAATACATACATATTTAGTTTTTGTGGGCGTGATAATGTCCAAATTTCTAATTACAAAATTGTAAAGTGGTTGAAAGGCCCATTTCCCTAACTGCTAAATTGTATTGCCGGAGCAGCTAAATGTATGCAAAGTTTCATAGAAAACTATAAAGTAGAAGTAGATGAAAAAGATTATTAAATTTGTGAGGGCATTATAAACTAAACCTAGTGTTTGCGTAATTTTCAAGCTGATCGAACGTCTTGAAATTGGCAAAAGCCGCCGCGAACGATTTGATTACAATCGACGGGCTGCTGCGGTCTCCTGAAAAGTATAGATTTTCACATTCGATAGTTGGACATTTATGGTCGATATAAAAAATCAGGAAAAGCCGCAATGTTAAAATATAAATTGGATATATATGTAGGCTCAGCAGTTCATTGTTTCACTAGCAAACTCTTTTGAACACATCTATGACCTTTGTTAGCTTTTTCCTCAAACCAATCCAAAGTGTTAAGTTAACTTCATTTCGATTGTAACTTCTAGAGGATGTTGTCGTCGTTATGTTGCATTTTGTTAAAACAAAATGCCAATGTTGTTTTAATACGCCAACATCAGCAGCAACAACAACAACAACATAATTATCTTCAACAGCAGCAGCATCAACAAACACACGAACATCTGCTACAACTGCTTGCAACAACAGGCAAGTGTTAACTTATAATAAACACTATTTTATTTTTATTTTATTTATTTAATTAAGTAGTTCTTTGTGGTTTGTCTACTTCGTCTTTAACTCATTTTTTTCCTATTTGTCTGCAAATATTCTTTAAAACTAGTTTCCAAGTTTTACCAAGAAGTTGTGAAATATTCGTCGTGCTGTTTTGTTTATTTATAAAAGTTGCAGTATTTATATTTTGTTGATTTTTAATTGTTTGTCAACTGATGACTGACTTCACGCTGAAATAGTTAGATTTTCCACAAAAAAAAAAATATGTTGCGAAAACTTTAGCTTTATCATCAGAGAATTCGCATTAAGTAGATTTGGCACAAGAATGTTCTACAAGGTATTTATTTTGAAAGTAATTCAACACTTTGGAAAAATGTTTCATGGCATAAACTACACAGTGGTTTTAGAAGTGGCATCGACCTCAGGATTATTATCGACAATAACCTTGATTAACTAACTATAGGTTAACTTGATTTTGCTTTAATTGTAGAAAAGTTGCTATAAGTGAATTTTTTAGATCAGGTTATTCCACATCGCTCTAACATAGACTTATTGATTGCTTCACTGTAATGCCACAGAACTTTGGTCATCCGAACATTCCCTACTGTAGAGCTGGTTATAAGCCTCGGTTAACTCGTGAAACCACATTATAATCATTAATTTTTCCGTTAAACGGGCATAGCGTCATAGCAAGTGTTTTATATACACAGGAAAAATTTTTCCACTAAACGTTGGCTTGATATAAAATATATTTTCAGTAAATGTTTTTTTACTGTCTCAGTAAATTGTTTGTTATATTTCGAACAGAATCACTCTCATAAAAACTTGCAACTTTGTATTCAAGTTGTTTAAATAAATATATGTATTTTCATACAACACACAATATTCAAATTATATTTTAATATCAAGCCAATGGGCCAATCGTCCGTATTCTAACTGTAAATAATTTTATTAGGGTTCAGAAATAAATTACCCAAATGTCATAAGAAATTTCTTAAAAAACACACATAATATATAATGCAACTATGTATAATTAGTTAAATGATATATAGTAACAACGGTAAAAAACAAAAAACAATTTATTAACTATCTTCCTATTTACTTTTATGGAGTGTCCAGAAGTGTCTGCAAAAAGTCGTAAGACGTAGATCTGAAAATTACTGTTATGTTAAGTAAATGTCTTAAAGGAAATTAAATTGCCTTCGCATAATGTGCAGACTACTCTGATATTAATCAGATAAAATTTCACAAAATGGGAAGAAATGTCGTGCCAGAAAACTGGCAAATGGCTGAAGGAATTTTATACAACTCTGACGTTCGACATGTTGGCACAAAATTTTCCTGGGAGCTAATACATGCATGCACATTTGTATCGCTATATTGCCGTTGAAGGGAAGTCTTTTTACTCTTTTTTAAGAAAGGTACCAAAATACCCATACATCGAAGAGTTAGGTTAGGTTATGTTGAACAGGCTGCCGGTTTCTAACAACCGGCCGACTTGGGTCCTTAGGTCCCTTTGTGATGCCTGGGATGGATAGTAGGGAAGTTCAGAGAGATGTCCCTCCTATCCCAGAGGTTGGGTCGGTGTTAAACCAACCCGAGTATCGTATGAATGAATTTATTCCCCTAATGTCGCATTCCCCCAGGTCTGCTACTTCGGATAGTGACGGATTTCCCAAGTATGACGCCCTATTTCTATATAGTGCTGGATATCGACAGAGGAGGTGTTTGACAGTTTCTTCCTCCTCCTCATTCTGACAACTTCTACAGAAATCGTTAAAAGGAAGATTTAATCTTCTGGCATGGACACCAATAAGACAGTGCCCTGCTATGACCGCTACGAGTATACGCAGCTGTTGACGAGGGAGCCCCAGTATGGTTGCAGATCTTGCGAGGTTATACTGGGGCCAGATGGATCTGGAAACCTCACAAGTGATTTCATTTGTCCATCTGGTTTGCGCTTCTCTAAATAGTTGGTGCTGAATTTGTATTTTACAGCTTTTTAGTGGGACACCTACTAACCAGTCGATGTCATTTCCATGTAGGCGGGCACCGGCCTTGGCTAGACCGTCCGCGATTATGTTACCGGGCACCCCCGCGTGGCCCGGTACCCAGAAGAGCCCTAGGTTCGCATGTCTCGCCATCTCATTCAGAGATGCCCGGCATTCTTTAACCAATCCCGATGTTGTGTAAACATCAGATAGAGCATGTAGTGCCGCCTTACTGTCGGTACAAATTCGGATGTCATGATCGAATATCCTGTAGTACCTTAACCAGTTGGCTTCCCTTTTGATTGCCTGAGTGATGCTACATTGGTTTGGTAGCCTAAAGTTTATCCTACGTTGCATTTGTGGGATGTAGAAACCCCCGCCCACTCCGATGCCCGACTTTGACCCATCGGTGTAGATCTCGAGCACATCCTCATATTGGTGTATGTAGTTTGCCTCAGAGGATGTGCCCGAGAAGTCCACCAGGAATCTTTTGTCGGGCATCAGAGTAGGCGAGCAGTAGTCAGTCTGGTCGGGAAGATCTGAGATTTGCCCTAATATCGTCGCATGGCCTACGTTACCCCGCTTCCACGCACCTGAGGCATCTAGTCTAACCGCCGAGTTCATGGCCAGCTGTTTGATTATGAGTTCAGCAGGAAGCCAATGCAGCATGGTGAACAGTGCTTTGGATGGAGTAGTGCGAGGTGCACCCGTGATCAGCAAAGCAGATGTTCGAAGAACCTTTTCTATTATTTTAGAGTATGTGGCTTTATTTAAGGAAGTCCACCAGACGACAGACCCATACATTAGTATGGGCTTAACCACCATTTCAAAAAGCCAATTGACGTTTTTGGGACTTACGCCCCACCTGTTGCCGATCGCCCTTTTGCAGGTGTATAGAGCAATAGCAGCCTTGGCTGCCCTAGCTTGAACGTTGGGGTACCATGAAAGCTTAGAGTCCAGTATAATACCGCGATACTTTACGCTATCTGATAACCTAAGGGTGACTCCGTTGAGAGTCGGTAACGTGAAAGTCGGTGTCTTGTATTTTCTCGTAAAGAGAACAAGATCCGTCTTTTGAGGGTTAGCATTAAGACCACTTTCAACGCTCCATCTACTTATGATGCCTAATGCCGATTGAAGACGTTGAGATAGAGTATCTAGAAATTTACCAGATATTGCTACTGCTACGTCATCCGCGTAGGCTACTGATTTAAACCTCATAGAGTCTAGTTCCACCAGTACCGAATTTATGGCGATATTCCATAGGATAGGTGACAGAACACGTCCCTGGGGAGTACCTCGCCTAACCGTTTTTTGAATAGTCGTTTGCCCCATCGTGGAGGAAATTACCCTATTTCTTAAGAGTCCTAGTATGAAGCTAATTATTGACCGGTCAATGTTCAGTCTTTCTAGTTCCATAATGATGGATTCAGGTCGTACATTGTTAAAGGCACCCTCTATATCAAGAAAGGCCACGAATGTATATTTTTTGTTTGCCAGGGATTTTTCAATGAATCCTACAAGCGAGTGAAGTGCCGTCTCAACTGATTTGCCCTTCGTATAGTCATGTTGGGAGGTTGATAGGAGGTTCGGAGAAATTGTTGATCTAAGGTGTAGATCAATTATCCGCTCCAGAGTTTTAAGGAGAAAAGATAATAGGCTGATGGGTCTAAAATCTTTCGGGTTTACGTGTGTAGTTTTACCCCCTTTGGGAATAGAGACCACGGAACATTTGGTCCATGCTATCGGAATATACGCCCAAGTTAGACAGGCCGAGTATATCCGAATGAGCCATGGAGTGATAACGTCTGCATTACGCTGCAGGTCAGCTGGAATAATGCCATCGGGACCCGGTGATTTGAACGGGTCAAAGATGTTGATGGCCCACATTATTTTTTCCCTATTTAGGGTAATCGTGGCCATGTTAGAATGTATTGATTGTATGGCTGCAATCTCTCCCGTGTAGGGAGTGCAACCGGGAAAGTGTGTGTTCATTAGTACCTCTAGGGTCTCCTGACTACTGGTGGTCCATCCGCCACCTGATTTCTTAATGAAACTGGGGACAGTTGGAAGAGTAGCCAAGATTTTGCGAAGGCGACTAGTCTCAGAGGCTCCCTCAACATTGCTGCAGAAGGACCTCCATGACGTTCGTTTCGCATCCCTGACGAGGTTCTTGAACCTGTTTACAGAGGCTTTGTAGGCTGACCAGTTACCCAGTCTTTTTGCCTCATTGAATAGCCTGCGACTCTTCTTGCTAGCGTTCGCTATTTCGAGACTCCACCATGGTGGCTTTTTCTTCCCACGCAGTATACTAGGTCTGTATGATTCGGCCGTCGCTAAGTTGAAAGCATTTGTTAAATTGTCAACCGCGATGTCAATGTCGTGCCTATCGTTTATGATTGGCGATTGTGTAAGAAAGTCAGAGAGAATAAGCTTTTGCTCTTCCCAATTTGTTTTCTTCCTATTTATTATGGGCGTAGCCCGATCAGTCAGAATCCCTATAGTGAATTCAATATAGCGATGATCAGAGAAAGAACAGTCATTTGATACCTTCCATTCCCTAATCATATCAGTATGCGTAGAACTAACTAGCGTGATATCTAGAACCTCCTTCCTATTTGATATGACGAAAGTGGGTTTTGACCCGACATTTGATATGTCTAAGTTGTTATAAAGAATAAAATCAAATAAAGACTCAGTTTGATTGCAATAAAATTTTGTTGAAATCATTTGATTTCAATCAATTTCCCTGAAATCACTACTATAGTCTAAGTCCAACAAAATAGTATAAAAAACGTACCAAACCTTAGGTTTGTTAGCAATTTCGTGCATTTTTTTTAATTATCAGAGTAAGCTTTATTTCTAGAAGAATGAGTATCATTTGAAGAGAACGATGATTTTGATTCTGATTTAATTTTGATTGCAATCACTTGATTTGATTTCAATCAATTGATTGCAATTAAATTTGATTGAAATCAATTAATATAGAAATTGATTTCAAAAAATTGATTGCAATCATTGAAATCATGAAATCAAATTTATGCTTTTGATTGCAATCAAAAACTAGCAATCATTGCAATCATGTGATTGCAATTAAATTGATTGCAATGTTTCACAGCTCTGCAAGGTGCCCCCTGCAGTAGTTCTATCAAACTGCTTTTGTTGTCAGTAACTATAATTTCGATTCTTCTGTGGCCACTTCCAAACATACCTTTATTTTACTATCTCAGAGTCCTAAAAATGGCTCCTGGTGTTAATTAAGCATCAAGCACACACGCAGATTCTATAAAGTTAAAAAGCCAACCTAGGTAGTATAGAAGTAAGAAAATGAAAGCACTTGATTGATTGCTCTTTATGCTCTAGTTTCAACTTTGAAATGAAAGTTTACCTGTAAATGAAAGTTTATTATAATATCTCTAGTTGTTCTAAAAATATATATTTGGGTAAAGGTTCCCTGATGATCTGCATTAGCAAGAGTAAAATACGTATAGGATCAATTTTAATTTGTTTTAACTCCCGATCAAAAAAAAGGTTGTTATAAGTTTGTAGTGTGTAGCTGTGTATCTGTGTATCCGTCTGTTCCTTCGTTTTTTTTTGACGCGTAACTTAATCGAAAGTTTTCTTAGCTACGAGTATGTTTGAAGGAAATTGGTCCAGCCGTTTGGGAGTTATTATCACTTTTCTAGCTGTATCATCTTGAATTTGTATACATATTGCGGCAAATGAGAGATTTTGGTTAGGGTCCAAAGATTCAGATGTGCTAACGCCGCGCCGGACCTAACCGGCCCTAATTTTTGCCGGTCCAAAAAATAAAAAAAATTGATGTTTTTACTCAATTTCTTTCAGTGCACTTTAACTAACAATCTTACGTAAATGTAATTAACCTAATACACAATTTCGTGGCTCTTGTAACACAAAATAAATGAACAAAGTTTACAACTACAAACAACATGTACTATAAATAGTCCAAAATTAGCCTCCATGCACTCAAAATAATATATTGGTAAATCTAACCAATTTCATAGGTTAGAACTGCGCCAACCCATAAAATACAGTAAAATTCATCCAATTGAATTGTAGTTTAGTTGATAGTGTGTAAAACTGCTAACCGAAAATTCGCAGATTTGACTTAAGCAGTAAGTAAGTGGTTTATTAAAAAAAAATATTATATTTTGTTTGTAATTTTTAGTCTCGAACTTAGGTTCTCACAAGTTTACTAATGTTTATAAGCTGGACGCCTTTAACATCCCACCTAAATCAACTTGTTAAATAACGAAGGCACAAAGTATACGTATGAATGTTTTTGGTAAACAACGAAAAATATTAAAAGAAGCCGAAAATCCTTATTAATGCGTACTTTTTTATTGAATGTTAGAATCAGTTAAAAATAAGATTGCTTAGAATTTTAAATGTTTACTCTTTTAAAAACGATTGCATGGAATAATTCTTAATATCACAAAGGGACCATTATTATTGGACCCAAGTGGGCTGGAACCCACCCTTTCTTTATATTTTTCACCGGCAACCTGATAACCTAATACTTCTTGAACAAAATACATTCCGTTACTGTTATAATACGAGTATTGTGAGTGTATTTTAGGTTAGGTTAGGTTATCAGGTTGCTGGTGAAAAGTATAAATAAACAGTTCCAGCCCACTTGGGTCCAATAATAATGGTCCCTTTGTGATACCTGTAAAGAAAAGGAAAGAGAAGAGGGAACAGGGCAGTGTATCAAATAGAGTGAAAGGAGAGGAGTTAATAAAGATATTAGAAGTTAGTTAGAAGAGAAGAGAGAGAGAGAGAGAGGTAAGACGTACGGAGTTCCATGCAGGAAGGGTCGTTCATGAATTAAAAACGCCATTTGGGTAGTCAGCGAGTGAACCACCCGCTGCTCCTAATGAAGGAACTTATGTTCTTGAGCTTTATTTCTGAGAACTCGGAGAGGCTACCGAAGAGTCTTTTGCCCAGGAGGCGAAGGCGGTGGTCCTCCAGAGCTGGACAAAGGCATAAAAGGTGCATTATATTCTCTTCTTCTTCTACGTCATTACAGCTTGTGCAGTAGTCATTGTAGGGGAGACCCATACGTCTACCATGGGCTCCAAAGGTGCAATGCCCCGTGACCATGGCCACGAGGTTGCGCAGGTGTGGTTTCGTGAAATCTAGAAGTTGTTTAGTTCTGTTTGAGTAAAGGCGAGGCCAGATTGTTCTCGCAGTAGAGCAAGTTGGTTCATTGTACCATCTGGTTTGAGCCAACTGCAAGAAGGCAGCGTCAATTCGTCGCCAGCAAGATGAGAGTGGGAGCCCGCAGAGATTGTCAATATCGACATCCCGAAGCGAGGTTCCCCTCTTAGCCAGATCATCCGCAATGATGTTGCCTGAAACGGACTCGTGCCCGCGTACCCATTTGAGGGTGATGCCTAAATTGCTCGCCATCGTGTTAAGTGCTGTGCGGCATTCCAGGACTAGGCTGGATGTGGTGTACACACCAGTGAGTGCTTTAATCGCCGGTTGACTGTCGGTTATGATCTGAACATCAGCATTTGATATCCGGTAAAACCTTAGCCAGTATATTGCTCGTTTGATGGCAGATATTTCTGCTTGTAGGATGCTACATTCGTCCGGGAGTCTGAAAGACATTTTGATCCGGAACTCCGCGATAAAGACACGCCCGCCAACTCTCGTTCCCCATTTGGAGCCATCGGTGTAAATGTGTATGGCCCCGTGTGGTGTTGGGGAAAAGTCCCCCGTCAAGGAGTATCGGAATTCTTTCCTGAAGGAGGGCTTCGGAGTGCAGTAGTCAATGAGATCCGGAATGGTATCAGTAGTCTCTAGAATTCTAGCATGACCCCACGGTAGATGGTTCCATGCGCCGATTGCGTTAAGCCTGATTGCTGTACGTAGTGCTTGCTTTCTGGCCAGCAGATCCACTGGTAGCCAGCACAACGCAGCGAAGAGAGCCTTTGTTGGTGTGGATCTTAGGTCACCAGTTATCATGATTGCCATTATGCGAAGAACCTTCTCTATATGAGTGTATTTTAGTTGTTATTATTTTAAATAGGCAATTTTAACCACAAAAATTTTTTTAAATTAAATTTTGTAATTTTAACCATCAAAAGTAGTTTTAATTTTCAAATATCGTTTTTTCCATATTTATATTTACTATTCAGTAAAATGTAATATATCGGTCTTGAACTTAGGTTTTCATGTTTATAAAACGGATCTCTTTACCATATTAGCTAAATCATCTTGTTAAATAACGATAGAAAAAATTACTCATAGACATGAAATTACTTGCAACTTTAAAAATTGATTTTAATCAATGAAAATTGTTATATCATAAAAATTGCAACAACAATTACATTAAAAGTAGGTTAACTATTTAAATTGGTTAGATTTTTTAGCTACCATTTTATTTAGAGTGTGCAGGTGGTATTGGAAAAATACTCAACTTTGGTCTTCTTGCCTGGTCAGCAAGGTGCATGCAACCTTCAAAATATTACATTTTCGATCTCAGTTGTTAGTTGGCAAACTGTTTAAGCCAGATATTTCATCTGGATTACAACTTCGATTTTCGGACTTTTGCCCGCTCAGTTTTCAATTCTGTCCCAACGTTCACTGTTTATTTTTTATAACGGAACTTCAAACAATATGTAAAGAACTTTAGACACTTCATAGTCATACAGTGAACGGGCAGTCACATATAATATAAAATAATTTTTATTTTTAATAAATGAAAAACCATCAAACCTGCAGTATTGAAGGCTAGTCATAGGCAAATTTTATTTAAATTGAATGTGTAGGTAACTTTAACAAATGTTTTTCTGTCCGCGACTCGAACTACGACAGTTCATATAAAGACCGCGGTCCGCCTTTTGCCGACCGCTGCTATAGATGAAACCTCTATTATGGTTTGAAAATGTCTTCAACAAACCCTGTCGTGTACAGTCTTTATATAAGAAAAGTGTCTAGTATCATGTTGTTATCACCCATACAAAACATTTGTGGTACATTTCTCTAATCTTTGATTTCAATATTTCAACTTATTGAAAAATCAATAGAAATTAAACACAACAAAACGTTTGAGGGAATTGACAAACTGACAGTTGGTTTGATTTGTGAATGTCTGGTGAATTGAAATACATGCAATTGAATGATTAACTATTTGAAAAAGAAATTTTTTTTTGTAGTAAATAAGTTAATAAATAAATAAATATCAAAACTAAGAAAGAAATCAACTTATAAAGTTGACAATTTTTCACGATACGATTAGATGACAAGTTGCAATGGGGATTTGTCTTGGCTGGTTGCTGTAAAGAAAAAAACTGTGATTTAGCTTTTTAAATTTAGTTAAATTTAAACTTAAAGTTTCTAAAAAAATGATTTATTAAATGCATCAGACAAGGTGTCTGATGTTTAAACAAAAAAGATGACGATGATGATTTGGCAGTCTGGTACACTTTTATTTTTTTTTTGAGCCCACGGATTTTATTTTACGTTGAAATATTTTCAATGACAATATTTTCAACACCTCTGTTGGCCACAGAAAAAACAATCACAAATGTAGTTCAAGTAAAAAAATATATATTAAATTAAAATTTATTTATTCACAAATAATCTGTAAATCATTTGGTGATTTAATTTTAACAAATCATTTTACAATTTAATAATAAATGATGGGTATTTTGTGTGTAATTTTTATTTTTTTCATTTTCTGAATTATTTATTGTAGAGAAATCGTGTTAATCATTATGACATTTCAGTAACTTTTACTTTCATCAATTTCAATTTCAGTTTTCATTTCTTTTTAATGAAATTTAGTTACAAAAGAAAGATCACAAGCAGCAGAAAAAGAAGTTTTTGTTTACATAAACGCCGCCCAAGAAGTTGTTTCTTGCCTGTAAACAATGTTTAACAAAAACAAACTGTTTCATTGACTTAGTTGAAACAATTTTATCGTTTTGTTAAAATCTATAATCAAGAAAAAGGCCACAAATAATTTTTCTTGTATAAAAAAATAAGTAAGAAACCTGCAATAAAATTCCTGTTTCCTAAAATATATATTTTATAAACTTTCATTTTCGTTTGCATTATATTTAACGCAATGAAAAAAAGTTTTTTTTTAGCAATATACTCTTGGTTTCATTATCATTCTGCTTACACTGGGCATCGCAAAAGCGGAATTTTTCGATGATTACTTTTAAAAAATCTAATGACGCAGTTCTATAGAAATATATTTCATTATGAAAAATCCACAATTTATTTTCTTAAAAAGTGATATTTTGTCTTAGAAAAATTTAGTGAGGTTACTTAAATAATGTACAACGAAAACTGATGAAAATTTTCATGCAACTCAGTAGGTTATGAATGTAATATATTTTCACTGCTAACATTTTAGTAACGCTTTTATTGAAATACAGTATTTTCTTTTTAATAACAAAAAAAAAATATTTAGATTACATTAATTAATATGTGGCTTAATAGATTTGAATGAATCAAAATGGCTTTATAAAATTTAACATTTTCAGTTTTCATTGAAAAAATGAGGAAGGTCCGGCTACCTCCGTTTTGTTACTGCAGCATACTGGAGGGTGACAATCTATTTTATCAATCCATTTAAAAAAAGCCTCTGACTTTCACCTATCGCCGAACAAAGTTATAAGTACAGTGGAGGCTAACAGCATCCAAACAGCTAGAGTATTTTTTTTTAATTATTAATAGAGTAATAATTCTTGATTAAGTCACCTTTCAAACAAAAAAAAAAAACTAAATAAAAATCGGTCCATCTCTTTTGGCTCTGTGATGACGCAAACAGACACAGAGGTACTCTGAGACACAGATACACAGATACACATTTATAACACCTCTCTTTTTTTGTGGGGGACAAAAAAGAAAAAATAATAATTCTTGCAAAAAAAAAACGGCTACAAAATGGGCGTGGCATTGTCCCAATATTTTATCGTCATGTACTTTTACGAGAACTAATTGTGTGTGCGAAGTTTTGTAAGAATCGCCTAAGTAGAAGTAGTTAAAACGCTAATTTACTTTTCATGGGCGTGGCACTGCCCACTTTTCTAAACATAATGTTGTATTATAACGATAACTAAAGCTGTATGCAAAGCTTCATAAGAATCGGTTTAGTAGAAGTTGGTAAAAAATAATTTTTTTTTCTGGGCTTGGCACAGCCCACTTTTTTGATCGTATTTAAACAGAAGTTTAATGTGTGTGTAAAGTTTCATAAGAATCGGTTGAGTAGAACTAGTTGAAAACGAATATGTATTTACTTTGAATGGGCATGACCATTCTGGAAGTACATCTTTTTGAATAGAGAATAGAGAAAAAAATCCGAATTCGGTTCATAAATGGCGGAGTTTTGAGGGAACATACATAAAAAAAATACATGACGAATTGATACCTTTCTCCTTTCTTTGAAGTTGGTTAAAAAGAAAAATGTTTTTATAAAAATATTTGTTTTTAAAAATTCTATAAAAAATAAAAAAAAACAACAAAAATTCACTTTAATCCAGCTTATAGGTAACTATGTTCTAAACAGAACGAGTCATATTTCATTAAAATCGACCCCTAACTTTTGATTTTGTTCATAATTAAGTGACGGACTCAATTGATAAAAATCACCATTTTCGTACAACAGTAACATTTTTGAGGAATTTAGTCCAAACATTATGGATATTATAAGTAGCATATATTAGAAGTTTCTTGAAAATATAATTATTATTTTAGTAGTTATGGCACGTTGCGAATATGATATCCTGCATACACTCACAATAATATTACAGTAACGGAATGTGATTTATTCAAAAAGCATTCCGTGCAGTCATTTTTAAATGAATAAACATTCAAAATTCTAAGCAATCTTATTTTTAACGGATTCCAACATTCAATAAAAAAACTAAGTACACATTAATACAGATTTTCGGTTGCTTTCAACATTGTCCGTTGTTTATGTTATAAGTACAAAAAAAGTACATGAATAAAAAGAACGCAGACGAACACTTAAAATATTCTGTACGTAAAATTAGCTGAAATTGTAACTTAAAATATATTTTCAATTTCAGCCAATACATTGTGTCCGATTTTTTTAATTTGTGATATTAAATACATAAAAATTAGTAAGTTTATGTTAACTTTGTGCTGTTGATTTACATACTATGCTTTAGCCTAGCTTTAGCTGCAACCAGTTCTTGTGGCAGCTAAATTGCTCCAAACAAAGAAAAAATCATTAATTTTTTACGGTTTTAAGTCTGTTAATTTTTTGCATTTGTAATGAATACTGGAAAGAAATACGTGTACTGACAATTCCGTTCTGACAAGCCGGTTTTAGGGAACATGGGGAACTTCCGGGATCTTGAAGAAATTTTTATCCGGGAAACTTCTGGGATTTTGGGGTTATTTTTGTTTAAGTTTCTGGTAATCCTTAGACCAGGTTTGTGGCTTGGCTAATGTGTAATGTCGTTGCCAAATGAATGTGTCTCGGCTAAACACCAGGTGTCTGGACTAATATCTTGAGAAGTATCGCCTAAGTATCGCTTAAATATTGCCTAAATATATTCTAGGCGATAATTGTTTTGGCCGAAGGTAGCCGACGGGAGGTGGCCTGCCAACGGCATAAGCCCGAAAGTGGCCGGCCGATGGCATAACGCCAAAAGAAAGTAGCAGGGCGAAGACGTTTAGTAGGTCCAATTTGAAAAAAGGATAATATATCTGTATCTTTGAAGCCTGTGATCCGATTACAAAGGGGCGTCTAACATAGCCACTAAACGTGGCCGGCCGAAGGTGGTCGGGCTAAGGTAGCCGACCGGAGGTGGTGTGCAAACGGCATAAGCCCGAATGTGGTAGCCCGATGACAGAACGCCAAAAGAAAGTAGCAGGCCGAAGGCGTGCAGTGGTTCCAATTTGAAAAAAGAATAATAAACCTGTATCTTTGAAACCTGTGATTCAATTACAAAACGATATATATGTGTATAAAAATTATAGAGGTGGAAGTCTTATTACGTATGAGTAATATGATGGCCTTCGCCGATAGGGGGTAGGCCGAAGGCGACAGGAATTTCGATCCAATCCGGTGTACCATAGCACCGTTCGTTTTTTAATTTAAAGATATTTGGGAAGGACACAATTCCTTGCACCGATATCAACCATATTTTGAGTTTTTATAAACCTTGCAAATGAAACAAATATGCAAAATATTATCGCTTTGCGATAACTCCTAATTTTTTCTACATTGACAAATAGCTAAAGCTACAATATGAAAATGGATAATATATACCGATTTTGCTGAGGACTACTTTGCTAATTTGTCTAAAACTCATATGGTGTAAGTTTGAGCCAAATTCGAGGAAAATTTTTTTTCGATGGCGTGAGAAATGAAAAATTGTACGTATTTTTTTATATAATGCACAATATCTCTGAAACTAGAGGTGCTAGGAAAATAATAAAGATATTTTCGTAACCAGCGAAAACGCATAAGGACCAGTTATTTTAATTTCAAAAAATTAAAATAAAAAAAGTTTTAAGGACTAAATCAAAAACACACGACTTTTGACATCCTTGCAATAACAGTAAAATATCCTGAGTTACTCATTAATGTGACTCTCTAACCAAATGAAAGAATATTTTATGTAGATTAATAATCCGGAAAGTATTTTAAAATTTGGAGGACCAATCGTGAACTATTAAGCGAATAATACAAAAAAAGTGGGGTAAATTATGCACATGCTAAATATCTCTATATCTTTCAAACTAGAGCTGCTAGGGAAAAACTAATGACGCTATCCTAATCAGCTGATGAAAATACATAAGGGTCAGCTATTTCTAATTAATATTTAAGCAACAAAACCACTGTTCCGTTGTTTAATTAATTGCTTTTACTACTAAACACATTTTTGTGTAAAACTTCAAATATATAAGAAATACCCCAAGAAACATATATGTACTTCATTGATCTTGTGGTTGCTGATGTCTTTGAAGTTTTTTGACAAAGATTTAACGTTGATTGAATTTTTAAACTAGCTTTTTAGAAATTTCCATCAAAGTTGAAAGTGAGTAGAAAAAAAATTAGCTGTCATTCCAACTAAACCTTAAAAGAAATTGAATCCCCTTGTTATTGGGTTTTATTCCATGGCTAAAGAAAACTTGTCCATTAAAGGTTCAAAATTCATTTTATTACATTAGGGAGGGATATGTTACTAAAACTACTGAAACTGTTTCCGAACACACTTCTTTATAAGATTGCGCTGTTTTTTTTAACCTAAAGTTTTTTTATGAAAAACTTAATCAATTTGTCAACCACAAAATTTGCTTTATAAACTGAAATTAATAAACACTGTTGCAATTTTCCAGACAAGTCATAATAAAGTTTATTTTATATTTATAAAATAAAGAAATATATATTAAATAAAATTCAAGAGCTGTCGCTAGTTGGCGGCTGTAGTAGTGCTATATCTCTCTGTCTCTGTCTCTGGCTCTGGCTATAGTTGCCACAATTGATAAACGTGCAGCAAGTGTAACCTTAATTAATTGAACATGTCATAAAAATTACAAATTCATGCATGAAATGCCATAATATGAATACAAATTTGAGTGCGACTACCAAACCTACACAGGAGTTTTTGCGGCTTTAAAAAAATGGAAATAAAAAATTTGTTTCGTTTTTCTTTGCAAACGAAACCGCCGAAAAAATTAATATGAAGAAATAAAAAATTGAATGAATGATGAATAAATGAGAAACTGAATGGACGACAATAAATGCGTTTAAACAAGTGACTATTCGCCATCAGTTTATTGCAGAGTGTTGGTTGATAGGCTGGCTGGTTAGTTGGCTGTTTGGTTGATTATCTGGTTAAATTTGTTGTGCTGGTGGTTTTAGGAGGATAACGAGGGCTGTTTGACAATAACTGGTTGATAACATTGCTTCCATATATGAGACAATCGAACATATTACAAAACTGGGGCAATTTAAAATAAAAAAAAGTTTTTTTCAAAATCAGTCCATAAATGGCGGTGTTATAAGATAATCAATGTCTTGGGCGAGCGTATTGCCCTTCCGTTTTTGCAACAAAAATAAAAAATAAATAAAAATAAATAAATAAAAAATATATAGAAAAAAGTGCAAGCAAACCTATCCAAACAAAACACACTTTTGCAAATCGGTTCATAAATGCAGGAGTTACGTGATAATCAATATTCCTAAATCAATGTTCCAAAAATGTGTCAAAATTTATAAAATTATCTTGTTTTTATTTACAAAAAGTTTTTATTGGATTCTACGACAAGTCAGTTCTACAAATAATTTCATAGGGACTAGGATTTAGACCAGTACTGTAGAAACTGTAACCCGCAGTATTCTTTCGATCAGTTTAGTAACCCATCACAAAATGTCTAAAAGGTATCAATGGCTCCCTCCTATGACAAAGCCATGTTAAAGTGATAGGTCCCTTCCATGCAAAGTGTTAGAACTCGAACCGTTCCCTATCCCCCAAGGACTAGTCACGGGACAGGTTCTGTGTCAGTTCCTTTCCCCCTAGAGTAATGATAGAGTTATGCCTGTACAAACATAAAAAAGTAAAAACGAACTGACAATTTCCTCTTCTGTAAAAACTATATAATATTGATCAACGCCTTTATAAACTGAAGTTCATTAATGAAAGTTCTTTGATGCTCTTCAGCTTCTTTCATTATCCCGGCAATTATTTTAAACAATAGTTCTGTTGGGGAAACTATTATGTATGTATGGACGCATCAGGACTCTAAAAGGACACAAGAAAATCTGTGGTAATATGAAACAGTTTATATAAAATTCCTTTCTCTTGTAAGGATACCCTATTGGTGACTACCGGCACCATGACATATTGCCATTTGAGGGTATTGACTCGACTTAACCATATGCTTCATACTTTGGCATCTTTCATTATGTCGTATGTTATGGATTTCATGGAAACCCCAATTGCAACCAGCCCTCTTTCCACTGCACTATAGTTCAGACGACCTCTTTCCTTATCCATAACTATTTTAGATCGAAGTTCTTTATCAATTCTTATGAAAGTTTGTAGAACCCTTCTGTTTCTTCCACTCATTCAAAATGAATATTCTTTTCCTTAACCACAAAATTTAGATTCTTTTGAAAATTTAATAATATAGGCCTCTATTATGATTCACAACTCAACTAGGTTGAGTTGTCAATGCTACGACCCAACTCAACCATTTTTTTTTTGTATTATAATTGACAACTAATTTCAGATGTCTTCGAAAAAATGTTCGAAAAAAGGTTCTTATAATGGGTGATTTTATAAGAACTATCGGAAAGTAAAAAAAAAAAAACACATAAAATTCAGAAAAATGCATGAAATATTTATTTGGATCGATAGTTGGGTCGATATAATTTAATGTTTGAAGATTATTTCATGCAAATGTTGGCCGCGGCTGCGCCTCAAATGGTCCATCCGCTTAGTCCAATTTTGGCATACTCTTTCCAACATTTCGGCCGGTATCTCACGAATAATGTTGGCAATGTTGGCTTCCAGTGCGTCAATCGAAGCGGGCTTGTCGCTATAGACATTAGCCTTAACATAGCCCCACAAAAAATAGTCTAGAGGCGTTAAATCGCACGATCTGGGCGGCCAATTGACTGGTCCCAAGCGTGAAATAAACTGTTCACCGAACTCGCCTCTCAATTGGTCCATTGTTTCGCGTGCTGTGTGGCATGTGGCACCGTCTTGTTGAAACCACATGTCATGCAAGTCAAGCTCTTCCATTTTGGGCAGAAAAAAGTTTGTTATCATCGCACGGTAGCGCTCACCATTCACAGTAACGTTGTGATTCGCATCATCTTTGAAGAAATACGGCCCAATGATGCCGCCAGCCCATAATCCGCACCAAACGGTTGTTTTTTGTGGATGCATTGGTAGCTCTTGCAATGCTTCTGGCTGCCCTTCACTCCAAATACGGCAGTTTTGCTTGTTCACGTATCCATTCAACCAGAAATGAGCCTCGTCGCTGAACACAATGAACTTTCTTTCTGAACACAATGAACTTTCTTAACAGAGCACGCATTTTGGTAATAAAATTCAATAATTTGCAAGCGTTGTTCGTTTGTAAGACGATTCATGATTAAATTATAGACCAAACTGAAGATGTTTGACAGTGACACAAGATACAAAACGTGCGTGAGCTGTCAAAACTAGTGTTGCCAAAAAGATAATAGCAAAAAAATCACTCGTTATATACTCTCTGTTTTTTGAAGCCATAGTTAGCCATCACAAAATACTTTAAATATTTTTAGTTTTGGCCTTACTATTTTTTCTTGGGACTTTATGTTTTATGGATATGGCAACAATATGGGTTGACAAATGGGATAGATTGGTGCCTAAAAGTACCATTTTAAAATTAAGGCTCCTATTATGATTCACAACTAAATTGATAGTTGAGTCGTAGTTGTCAAATTCTTATTATGGAATACAACTTCATCAAAGCAGTTTTCTCAGTTTTTTATCAGTTGTGTTTTGGTTTTTATTTCGACT
Organism: Panzeria rudis; assembly: GCA_956483635.1. Taxonomy (NCBI): domain Eukaryota; kingdom Metazoa; phylum Arthropoda; class Insecta; order Diptera; family Tachinidae; genus Panzeria; species Panzeria rudis. The sequence continues at coordinate 52,340,630 of OY101448.1, read as the reverse complement.
ATTGTGTTACTTTTAAAATAGTACTTTTACGCGCCAATCTATCCCATTTGTCAACCCATATTGTTGCCATATCCATAAAACATAAAATCTCAAGAAAAAAAAGTAGGGCCAAAACTAAAAATATTTAAAATATTTTGTGATGGCTACTACACAGAAAAAAATAGACAAGAATTATATTCAATAAAACCATGTTATTAAAAAAAATATGAATTTCAATAACATTTATGTTTAACATAGTAAAATATTTCGTTATAAGTATTTCTTTTCCATGCCGGTTATTTCTTTTCTTTTTATACATAAGTACTTAAAACAAGTTGTATCCCATAAAAAATTGAATGGGATATGGCTCAGCTATAGAGAGTATGCTTTACGTCCGGAAAGCCCGGGTTCGTATTCCAGCCATGTCAACATTTTTTAATTTATATATATTTTTTTATTTTGAAATAATTTTGTTATCAATATAGGGGAATTCTTTATCACAAGAAATTTGAAAAAAAAATTATTGAATACCGGGATTTTTGTTATCAAAAACGAAACTTATTTTTTTCTGTGTATGGTTTCAAAAAACAGAGAGTATTGATAAGAACCTTTTTTCGAACATTTTTTCGAAGACAACTAAAATTAGTTGTGAATCATAATACAAAAAAATTGTTGAGTTGGGTCGTAGCATTGACAACTCAACCTAGTTGAGTTGTGAATCATTACAGGGGCCTAGTTAAAAGTAACACAATAGTCGAAATAAAAACCAAAACACAACTGATAAAAAACTGAGACAACTGCTTTGATGAAGTTGTATTCCATAATAAGAATTTGACAACTACGACTCAACTATCAATTTAGTTGTGAATCATAATAGCGGCATTAATACACATATTAACTTCCGATCAAAATACAATATTATGCCTAAAAATGTTGGCAGTGCCAAGCCCATTCTTCAACTACTTTTTCTTAACTGAATGTCGCGAAACCTTACACACACATTGACTTCCAGTGAAAAACCAATATTTTTCAACTACTTCTACTTAAGCGGTCTTATGAAACTTAACACACACATTAATTTCCGTTAAAATTCGATATTATGACAAAGTAAAGTGTGTGGGGCCAAACATTTTTATTTTTACAATGCAATGAAAATATATAGGAGATTTTGTAGACTTTTCTTAGCGGGAAAGATCGTATTTTCCCTGCATCTGGATCCGGGCATGGCTGTTACATATAAACAAAATTCCTCCGAAATGTTCTTTTGATCGATTTTTGCCATATATTACTTGAAAAATTTTGATTCTTTCAAAAATATTTAAAAATTTTCGCAGAATGTCTATTTTTACAAAAAATATGTTCTTAAAAATCTAAGGAAACGAAAGTTTAATTAATATCCAAAATTTAATTAATAACTTTTTTATTTTATTTTTTGCTAAAAACTGGGGAAAACTTTTTTAACAGCTTATGTAAGATCAAGAATCCAACGATTTTATAGGTTATGTGAAATATTAAGACGGGATGAGAGATTAAATTAAATTGTATCTCTGTATTTACTCTTTGATTTGACTTTTTTATTTTGTTGTTAGTCTAGGATTAAACCAACAACATTGGCCGCTTAAACTAGCAAAAAAAAGAGACTATATTTAATTTAATCTCTAATCTCGTATTCAAAAAGTATCCCTAAGCATTTCGAATTATCACAAATATTTTTTGAACTTCTTATTCATTATATTTTTTAGTATTTGTGGACCTGTTTAGCTAAGATCTGCTGCTAAAAAGTAAAATAAAATTTTTTCCCAATTAAAATTATAACATATTAGAAAAAGTTAAACTTTGATGGCTTATAATGAAAAGGTTAATTAATGTTAACAAAAACAAAATGCATTTTTGGTTAGTTTGAAGTATGGCCTATTAGACTGCAATAAGAAATGCATTGAAACAGAACGTCAAAAAATAGTTTTGGCCAAAGAAAGTGGTCGTCTGAACCATAGTGGACTGGTACAATTAAAAAAAATCAAGCTAAGAACATCTTATGAAATCCGGCGTCATAAACGCTTAAGTTATAATAATTGGTTGTCTTTGTAGTGACGTGAGCTCCGAGTAATTATAACTCGATTCGAAGGACCATAAAACATTACACAGTTGTCACCTGTTTTCTCTGTTTGTCGCAAATAGGGCAGTGTTTGGCGGTCGTTAGATAACTTGCGGAATGAAAAGCATTTTCGTTGAGCCATACATTGGGCTTGAGGATGCAACCTAAAAAGTTATGGTTTGAATTTGAATCAGATTGGGACATTTTTTTCAATAATAAAAGTAAAAATCTGGAGCTTCATGTACATACATGACAAAAAAACCAAAATCGTCAACCAATCCTCGTATCTTACAGTTCAAACTCACAACATAACAAAATAATGTAAACTGTCAAATAATTATATATAAATGTCAAAATCCTAGCAGAGATGTAAACGGTAACAAAAAAAAAAATGATTCAACCTTCAGTAAGAAAAGTTCAGATTATAAACGACAGCACAAGTGTTACCTTTTCATTTGTTCATATCGGTGGTAGTTTTTTATTTTTCTTGCTTTTAATATCCTCCACATAAAAATCAAAGACTACAAGATACTCATATACATGGATTTTATTACTTTAAAATTGAAATGATGCACTCTCGATTTATCTTTTTTTTACAAAAATATGGCTGCTTAAATAAATCCAAGGACTTAATGGTGGATTTTAACTGATTAACTGTCTTTACTGTCTGTGTTTTGCATATTTAGGCTTGGAACGAATTTACAAATAAAAGTATGTTGTGCATAAATTCATTTATTAAGTGAATTATAATTAACCAAAAATAAAAAACTCGTCCGTCTGTCTGTCCATCCTCGTTGTCATTTGTTTATATTCACTTTTTGTACTTCTTCATCTTTTTTATTTATTGCTTAGGGAATTGGGTCAATATGTCATTTGGTCTTGGGTTTCTTTAAGAGATTTATTTGTTTTGCTGTTTTTTTTTTTTGGTTTCTTTTTATTCATTTGCTTACGGTTAAGCTTTTAAATTGCAATTTGCCAAAGTAGTTAAAGGTCAGGGTTGTGGAACGTAGGGAAAGTGAGCAGAATACCTCAGGTGATAATTACATGACTTTATTATATCAGTTGTCCTTAAATAATCCGACAAGCTGTGATAAGACGCAGTTTAAATAATTAAGTAAGTACAGTAAAAACTCTCCAAGCCAGAAGCTTGTTGGTCAGTACTCCGTAAGCTTTTATCTCTATGGTGGGAACATTAGTTTGTGAGCAAAGGATGGCAACAAGATTCTATTTCGTAACATATTAGTCAGAAAACATTTGACATGAGACAATATTCTAAGAAACAAGGGAAAAACTAACTAGATTATTTGCAGGACACATTGCAGAATATGAAGTTCTTGGAGGCCGCAACGGTCCCTTGTCAGTGTGCTTGTCAATTTTATGTGTTTCGCCCTTGTCTGCTCTTTTGTGTGTAAATTCAAATCTTATTTGTATAAAATTGAGTTGGCTGGAAACTGAATACGAGAATAATCATCAATATTAGTCAAACAACTTCACCACGATCTACAAATTCAAGTTTTCCATCACTAACGTCTAACAAAAGGTACAAACTTGAATTTTTACACAGTTATTTTTTTTTACCATGGCCACTATAAGTACAAATAATAAAAATGGAACTTCATTAATTTGGTTAGGATCTATTAGAAAGAGTTTCACTTTCGTAATTTTCCTCCTTTTCTCAGGCAAATTATTAGGTACGGAAATCATCATACAATTGTACTTTTCGGGTGCAGCGGTAGTACTGCGACATATTTGGTGCAAGCTTTGTTGATATTTATTTATTTATTAATTAATTATTTATTTATTTAAATTTAGTCAATGGAATATAATCCTTACAGACTAATAACAAGATACTTATAATTAGATAGAATTTACGAATTTAGAAAAATAATTATTTTTTGCTTTATAACATTAGAATTTAAAGAAATGTCAACAAATGTAGACAAATAGTTATATTGACGGTATAACCTTGTAAAAGGATCAGCCATATCATAATTAGATCTACAAAAGTTAATGACAAGAGGGTTATAATGACGAGTACTACGACATATGATAAGGCTTATCATAAAAGACACATTTAACATAGTACGACGACTTTTGAGAGTACGCAGTTTTATTAATGCTAATCTACTAGTATAGGAAGGAAAAATTGTTGAGGAATTACATCGAAGGCCACGTAAACAGAATAACATGAATTGTTTTTGCATAGATTCAATACGAATATTATGAATGTTGTAGTATGGATCTCATAAGATTTCCCTTAACCCTGTCATCCCTGGGAATAATCCCCCTCTGACTTCGATGCAACACGAATGTCCTCAGGATAGAAAGATGGTGCTGTATAGCGACCTCTAAATATGTCCTATGGTTCCTATAAGGAACAAAGGGCCAATTGTTTTTTATATATAGAATATATCAATGAATGCAATAAGAGCAGCCTTATGGACATAGAAAAACATTGTTCAATTCCGTTCGGAAACGGAATTCAATTCACCCCAAGATGTCAGGATCAGCTGGAGCATACGCCAGCATACTAGCGCCGCCAATGGGGTAGTTTGAGTTCCGTTTCCGAACGGAATTGAACTCTGTGACATGGCCGATTATGTACCAGTCTAATTGGTGCTACATCGAGGAATTCGTGATCAAAATATCTTTCGGGCTTCTCAAGTAGAAGTATTTGTCATTAAAACATTAAAATTAAGTAAATTTTCGTAGAGTGCCGTCAATAGGGATTCATGAATGTTTTACTTAAATGCCTAGACATTCATCTATAATGCTCAAGCAGGATATGGCACTACCCTTGGTAATATAATGTAACAAAATGATTCGAGCTCTGTACAATGATATTGATAGTGTTTGTGATCTTTCTTTCTCCTCCTGCTGGAAGCACATCGATGATACGGACTTAGAGACAGGTCAGATTAGGTGAAACATTGAGAGATATTGCAGAGTTAGAACACGAACCGATATGCTGAATCTCTGGGTCGGCTGCTATTCCAGCACTGGTCTTGAAGCAGTACTCTTCGACGCTATCATGTCCTTTGACAGCAATCTTAAGCACTTTGTATCGTTCTAGTGAATTCCCATCCTGTTGGAAGGTTGCCAACGTACCGCCAATCCCCAAAAAAGGAAGATGCTAATAACCCTAAAAACTATAGCCTAATATCAATATATTTTGCACTTTCTAAAGTGATGAAAAGAATGGAGAATTTCCTTCTTGTGAGGTATTTGGAGTCCAACAATTTATTCTGTGACCGCCAGTGGAAATGGTGTTACTCCATACACCATTTTGGTGAGGGTAAGGTGATGGTTCTGGATATTTCTAAAGCATTTAATAGAGTGTGACATGGTGCATTTGTGTCAAACCTTGTTGCTTTTGGTGCCACTTATTACTTTTCTCGATTTATATCGAGCTTTCTCAGGAATATGACTGTACGAGTTGTTATAGATGGGATCTTATTAGACGAATTCAAGATGAATAATATCTCCTACCCTATTTCTTATTTTTCTTAATGACCTTCTCTGGCAACCTTCACATTCTTTCTACTCCTCTGCAGATGATAGCAACGTCTGTCACTCATATTCATTCAGTAATAGGCCAAGCCTGGCAGAGATTGGGGCCTTGAGGCAAAACATGAATGACGCAATTAATTTTATAATAATCTCTGAATGGGGTCATGCGAATAAGGCCGATTTTAATCCTCGCAAGATCCAGTGCTCTATGCTCAAGCATATATTTATAACCGAACATGCTGATCCATCTGTAGTTAAGGATGGAATAAGTATTGAGGAATCAGAAGCTCTTGATCTTCTTGGCATCGTAGATCCAGTGTAACGTTCAGTGGACTGACCACATTTTTCAGGTCTCAAAAAAAAAGGATTCAAGTAGCTTGGTTCCTTAAGACGGTGTAAGAGATGATTCATTTCATCTGATCTCCTTAATATTTATACCACCTATATCAGACTGAAAATGGAATGCAACTCTTATGTATGGCCTGGTGCTTCAAAATCTCTTTAGAAGTTACTGAAACGCGTAGAGAAGAGGGCGAAGAAGCTCATCAGTAACAGTAAGCTAGCACACTCTATTGAAACGCTGGAGTATCCATGCAATTTGTGGTGTTTTTCGCTGTGTTATCGTTACTATAATGGAATCTGTTCTAAAGGAACTTGTGCCCGAAACCCGGTCGTTTAGCGGGCAACACGTACTTCATTAAGAACACTTTCATTTGTGGTCAATAAGCCTGCGAATCGCACTACGCATAACAGACAGAAATACTTTTTCGGTTGAACAATTCGTATGTGTAATAAACCTCCTACAGAGGTCTTTTCTGCGACTTTTAATGTTGGAAAATTAAAATCGAATGTATATAAACCTTCATGTCCTCTGTCCAACACTACGCACAGAAAAAATTATCATCAAAAAATTTTCAAACAAAAGTTTGTCTAAAAATAAATTTCATTTTCAGTAAATGCTCTTTACATAATCAATGAATTGTTTGTTTGACTCTTATTTAGGACGCAAATACCAAAAAAAAAAAAAAACAAAAAAATCAAACCCGATGACGACATACACACAAATAACAACAACAACAATGATAGCAAAAGCAATGCGATTGTACCAAGCTTGTTTACTTATGATTTTTTAGTGAATCAATTCGTTAATGTTGTTGCGTTAATTCTCATTAATTTTTTTAAAGTCTTTAGATAAACAGGCAGACTTAAACACATTTAACAAAGTGAAATTTCATAAATACTTAATGGATGATGATGACGCAGACAAAAATTTTGTTTGATATGTTACAAAAAATCCAGTAAAAATTTTGTTTAATTCTGAAAATTTTCATATTTCGGCTCTCTAGTTCAATATTTTTGAATTAATGTAAATTAAAATTATTTTTATTAAGACTGGAGTGTTGGAATATTCAAATCAGATTAACAGAACGGTTCAGTACTACTGATTTCGACAGGCCGCTAAACCGTCTCATCAGCGTTCTTGTTCACTTTTACCACCTATGAAGGTGGATGCTTTTTACAAGGAAACATCAGCTATTTAACTAATTTTTGCCAGCAAATAGAATACCAGAACTTTATTTAAATCTGTGCCATGCATTCTTTTTATTGTGACTCAATTTTAGTCTTTGCCGAAATTTCCCTATCTGATTAATAATCCAACACTCACAAACTTGTTTTTTGTTGTCTAGCTCTGATGGGTATTTTTTCAATACCTACAATCAAAGCTGTTTGGGTTAGTTTATTATGCATGCTAAAGTGCTTGAGTTATTTTGTCTGTATTTTTAGTTTGTTTAATATTTGTTAGTATTTTTAGACTAATTCTTTTATAAATTCATACAAAAATATGGTTGATATTTTTCAAAAAATTCAGTAAATCTTTTTGTTTGATTTAGTAAACTGTTTTGTTTACAATTTGTAAATATTTTTAGACAAATTGTTTTAACGATCTTTTTTCAATGAAATTGCTGAGATATTTTTGTCTATATTTACAAATTTGGTTAAATTTAGTTTTTTTCTGTGCAGGACTAACGACTTCAATGCAAACTAAATGCAATAAGTTCATTTCTGTGGTGCAAGAGAGAGTTTTCTTCCTCTGTTCCCATCTTTTCATCTGCCTAAACTTGCTCAGTATTCAATCAGCCCTTATCTTCTTTTATACTCCCCAGCAAAACTATCCATCTACCGGAAGCAGGCTTGTAAGGGAGAGATTTCTGTACTCTCCCTTACCAACCTGCTTCGGTATTACCTGATTTTTGTATGGGATGTCCCACTTGGTAGGTCTGGAGGTATGAGCTTCTATCTGCGCATCCTAGATGCATTAACCTCATGTCTTTTTTATATGTATATAATTAAAAAATGTTTTGCTCTTTATATCACAAGTTTACCACACTTGAATTAATTTTTCATTTGCCATTATTTTATGTTGTTTTTATATTTATTTATGTATTAAATGGTGCAAATACAATTGGAAATTATACTACACTACAATTTACTTTTATTAAATACTTTTTGTTCGCGTATTGAATCAGGAATCGATCCCACGATCTCCGCATGGTAGACTAGAACAGTAACCACTAACTACAATTCAATAGAAGAATAAAAAATCAAATTAGGAAGCAAAAATCACACTCGCATCCATATTTGTACCCACGTAAGCGAGAGAGATGCACTATAAAAAAGTTTGAGTTGAATAAAAAGCTTCGTGTTCAAAACACAAGAAAAAACATAAATAGTCGACCAAATTTATCGTGTGTGTGGTAAGTTTCTTCGCTCGCTTACGTTATTGCATCCTCGTGAGGCAGAGGGGATGTACTGTGTGCTTTTTCGCATCTCCGAAGCACTTCTAATTAATCTACCAGCTTCCTTATACCGAATTTATTTTTGCTGGGTCTTCCGCATTTAACAGCAAAATATTTTTATATCTCCACTAAAGTGAGCTCAACAATATTTCCCATAGTCACCGACTGCCTATCAACTTAAACCAACCTAACCCCAGTTTTATCCTTTTTACTACAAATCGTCCCCTTTGCACATTGGTCTGTGAGCTGTCTGTTTCGAATGTGTGATAATAATTTAAATTTTTCTGACATGTATAAATATTTTGTTATTATTGCCCTTTTATTGGATTCCTTTACAAAAATTCTTAATAATAATTCAATTGCTTTCTTTATTTATTACACTATACAACAATTTCAATTTTTTTTTTTCAAAATTACGGTGTTCTTTAAAACGATTCTGGAAGATGAGACCAAAAAAGAATATACGTGTGTCGGCGTTTTGCAAGGTCACATCGGAATTTTATTTTATGGGGGGTAAAATTTCCCCCCTTTCAGCCTGTTCGTGCAGCATATCGGTACATGAAACTATGTGTTCTTTACACCTGAGGTGTATGTAGGATATGTTCAGCAGCTTTGTAGAAAATATTAAGGTAAATATTTTTGCGGAACATATTAATCTTCTAACTCCATAACGGTAATTTTTGGCTCTTTTCTAACAAATTGTAAAAACATCCATAAAAAGGGGGAGTGCGGGGATAAAATGTTCTAATGGCCATAAAATTTTACTATAGGTTTTTAAAGAAAACCAAGCTCCAGACTTAACTTGTACGTCAGAAATCATTGAACACTTAAACTATGTTTAAGGGTTAACTTCATACTTATTCACAATTAGTTGTTTGCCTTTTTTTAATAAATGTACAAAACAACCAACAAAATAAAGAGTTACAGGGTTAAAATATTCCAAAAAATGTTTCTCGTGTTGTTTTAGAATAAAGTGCTGAGCTCATGTTATACCTTAAACGTAAAACTTACAAAATTTCCAATGCCGAGTACTAATTGTGCAGAAGTATGAAGTTAACCCTTAAACATTGTTTAAGTTTTCAATGTTTTCTGGAGTACAAGTTGAGGCAGGTGTTTGGTTGTCTTTGAAGACGTATAGTAAAACTTTATGGCCAACATATCCTATACCTCAGATGTAAAGAACACACCGTTTCATGTACCGATATGCTGCACAAACAGGTCAAAGGGGGAAACTTTGTGATCTTGCAAAACGACGACATACGTATGTGCTTTTTGGTCTCCTCTACCAGAATCGGTTTATAGAATCCCATTATTTGTTTTCGTGTTGTACAGTGTTATTATTATTATTTGTTTTCATTCTTTTATTATGTATATCGCCCCTGCTATAAGACTCTTCATCTTCACTGCTTGGCGTATTGTATTTTTATTTTTAAAGTTCATATCCACTTAAAAAAAAGTCGAATGACTGACTGCACAACGGACAAGTGCAAATGCATTTTTTAAATGAACATAAATTGCAACAAAAAAAAAACAAGGAGACATACATACGCACTTGCATAAAAATAATACCACTGTAGTTATTTTATTGAGGCATTTAAATGCCTCAAGTGCATACAATTAAATCGGCCGATGTACGCGTGTTTGTATGCTTATTTGGAGTGCGAGTAATGTGTGATAAACTAAAAGAAAATAGTTTAAGTTAGATTAATATTTTATATTTGAAGGGCTTATTGCAGTAACTCGATAAGCCAGATGAAATCAAAAATTGGTTTTAAGTGCTTATCCTCTTGCCAGGTTCCATATATTTGCATGCTATAGAAATTTTTGGATAAATTCTAGTATTTTGCACATAATTATGCTGTGTATTTAAAGTAGAAAAAACCAAAAACCATACAATTTCAAATTTTGTTTTATTTATTCCATATTTTGTTATTGTGGCTTACGGAGCTATTGCACTAAGTCTCTCATATGTATTTATGCACTTAACCAAGTTTCGCAAATCATTAGATCTCAATTAAACAATGGTACATAGTAAAATCGTAAAAGCTAATTTAACATATTTCGGTAGCGATTTTGCTTCATAGGTGCTTCATGTTAATTCAACATGATTTTACAAAGAACATTTTTCCTTTTGAAATAACTATATTTCATGTTGATTTAATATCCCAGTGCAGTTAAATCAAAATGAATTTGATACTGAAATAATACGAAGAATCATGTAGAATTAAAGTCATTTCAAGTTGCAACAGTGTGAATTTGATGTTGAAACAACACGAAGAATCGTGTCAAATCAAAGTTACATCAAGTCTAATCAACATGAAATTGATATTGAAACAACACGACGAAACATGTTAAATGAAAGTTATATCAAGTTATTTTACTTACGTGGTGTGTATTAGCTTAGCCTTCAGATAAATCAGTGTTGTAGTTGGCTGCCCCAGCCAGGATTTGAGCTCGTGTCACTTGGTTGGTAATCAACGCGCTAACCACTGCAGCCACAACAGCTTCAAACTTTACTTTAGTTATACACTCAATAAATACCATCATAAAAAACATGAATTTCACTTTAATTCAACATCATTTAGTTGATTATTTATCATAAAATTTATTTGAAATTAAAGTTCGAGTCATATTGATTTAAAATGAAATGTAACATTTACAACAAAGTTGTTTTAATAGTGAAAATTGTTGAATTAAAGATATTTAAAGTTAGATTAATAATTTTCCGTTTAAAATTAGTATGAAAAACAATGGTAACTTTAAATCAGCGGCAGGAATGCTGCGGCTGGTAATGCGATATTTGTCGGCTATTTGTCAGCTATATAAAAATAAACAACAATAAAACAACAACAAGTCACACAACCGAGCACATCAGTGAATTGTAGCAATGGACAAGGCAAATAAACACTAACAGACTCAAATAACAAATTATTTGTTGTAAATTTAATATGATTTCCAATCAAAACTGCGGCAAGTTGATATTACATTGCTTTTTTTATGTACCTTAGAAAGAAAAGAACCAGTCATAAGACAGGTCACGTGACTGGTTCCCAAGGACTAGCAACCGGTTCGAGTTCCGGAACTTTATATGAAAGGGACCGGTAACTTTTACATGGCGTTGTCATTGGAGGGGTCAATTGACATAATTAAGATGCTCAGTGATAGGTTCTAGACCCAAACTAAGGCTACTTGTCCTGTGATGGGTTCTTTAATACTACTTGAATTACTGTACTTTAAACAAATATTTCTAATTTGAAAAAAATCTGCTTGTGCAATGAGGGTTTTTCTTAACATTTTTGTTCTAGTTTTGTGATATGTTCTGTTATGATTCTTTTCACCGGTCACCACTCACGAACATTTCGTACCATTCCCATTTTAATCAGTCACAGGCCAAGTACGTTCAAGGCAATCGGTACACTTCCCGCAGGGTAGTAACATGTATTGTGATGCTTCCTCCCAAAAAACTCTTCAGATAATTGCTCAGGAGAGTTTTAAAGGAAAAGGAATATTGCGTTACTAAATCAAATTTAAAAGCCTGGCTGTCAAAAATCGTAAAAAATTTTTAATACTACAAACTTCCTTAGCGCTTAGCTTAAAGTGTGTCGGGGAATACTCCGAGCCCATTTTTTTAACGCGGTGTACAGGTCTTGCTCATGTTTTTGCTATTTTCATATACATATATTAATTTTCTTTTGCCCCCCAAGAACTAAAAGTTATAATCGCACTTTATTCCCAACCCTCGCATCACTCATATCAATGCGTCTGTCTGCTGCCTGTTCCCCTAATTGTGCAGCAGCATTTGCTTACGCATTAACTCTCCAACAAGCACACATTTCACAATTGCATCATTTGGTTTGGACTTTTTTTCGGAGGAGTGTGATCGAAAAAATGCGCCTTACTTTTCGTGGTACATACTCCAAAAACAAATTGTGAAAAAAGTCTGGCAAGATTTACACGAATTTTTTCAAGTTTAGAGACGAACAGGCTAAAAAGTCGTTGCATTGGCTGGCAGTTTCTGCAACCGTCCCACTTGGGCCATTTGGTCCCTTTGTAATGCCTTAAATGAATACCAGGAGATTTCATGAAAATTACCTGCCTATCCCAGAAGCTGGGTTGGTATTAAACCAACCGAATAAGTGCATTTATTTCCCTTATATCACATTCCCTTACGTCTGCAAGTTTCCCAAGTTTAACGACCTATTTCTCGAAAAAGCTGCACTTGGATTTGTTTTACAGTTTCTTCCTCTACACAAATAGTTGAAATTTCGTCAGAACGTTTGCCCTAACATTGTATAAGTTGTCACAAAAGTCTCATACACTCTTTTGTACACGTCACAAGATATTAGAGATCAAAGTTCACAAAAATCTGATTTTTATGTAAATATCTCACTTCCTGTCTTGAATTCCAGTTTTGATGTTATTAAAGCTAGTTTGGACAAGTTGTATTGCAGACAAAAAGAGAGATATCCAAAAAAAAAACGAGACTTTTGCGACTTCTGAAATCGATTAAAAAAGTTTTGGAAGATCCTTTAAGGAATCGTTTTTCTCAATATTACGTGAAAAAAGTTTTTCAACGAAAATTTACGTGAGCTTCGATTCTTGCGATCCCACAACTTTCTTTTAAAATATTTTTGGTTTTCTTCGCTGATTTGTTGCCGGTTTCTTATGTTTTCTTCTTTCTTTTATGTGTTTTTTTTTCTCATAATATTTTCTTCTTATTTTAATTCGTATGCAAAAGAAATTCCTGAGGCCACGAGACGCCATCATTTGTGATTTATTTTTAGGACGGTTGTGTTTTTTACGTACGCACTGTGCAAAGCGTTCCAAAAGCACAGTGCAAACGTTGCACTGGTCCTCCTTGTGATTATTTATGGTAATTATGTATTTCATTTTAATATTTTTTTTTGCCATAAATTCATTACATCTTTTTTATTGCGAGTATTTCTTACTTAATTTTTTTTCTCTTTTGTTCTTAGAATATTTTGCATGATTTGTTGCATACAAAATGCCATTTGGGTTACTTCTAATTAAATACGCCTACTTGCTGTGTTTAAGTATGTACTTAAAAAAACCCGTAAAAAATGGGTGGGAATCTAAACCTCAAAAGCAGTTAGAAATAAAAAAACTGATTAGGAAGTATTTTTCACATTCTTAAGAGTGCATTAAAGAAGACATAAATTTCGTTTAAAAAAAATTATTTTTACAAAACGTTCTGTTTCTCACGAAAGCATTACATAATTAATTTTTTTGTCTGCCTAATAGACACACTTCAAATAATCAGGCTCGTATTGTACATATTAACACCCGGCTTAAAAGAAGTTGAATATGTCCAAATGCCAAAATACCAAAAATACAAATGACATTTTATAAAGTCTATTTTAATAAAACTGAATATTTAATAAAAATCAGCTGAAACTCTCAACAACTCACAAACAAAAATGTGTCAACATTGTCTATGACGTTCATTAATAAAAATGAAATATTTTCATTTTGGAAAAATAAATCTGCAAAAACGCATTTAAATTAGCACCAGCATAAAGCAAATGGCTGTTTGTTGCTTTTTTGGCAGCAACAGCAATAACAATTGCCTTAATTCAAGTGAATATGTACATACTTAGCAAACAACCACAACAACGTTATAAACAGCTTATCAAAAAAGTTCTTAAAAAACAACAACACAAACGAAACAAATTTCTATGAATTTGATCAATTTATTTGTATAATCCTTGAAAAGTGATTCCAACACTTGAGTAGACAAATATAGCACTCGGTTATAGAGTAATTTTACTTTAAAAAAATACAAACAAAGTCACGACGCCATCGGAAACGCTCTCTAGAAAAAGAATTCCGAAATTTATTTAAAACAACATAACGCATTTTGACCCTCTAACTCTTCGTTGTATGGCTCTTTTTATCTCTTTCTTAAAAGAAGGGACGAAAAACCCCTTCCGGGGCGATATAGTAGGGTGAAATGTTAAAAAAAATAATTGCCATAAAAGAAAACAGCTCTGAAGAGATTAGCGGGAGCTATTGAAACGTCAGTTCAACCCTCCGTGCAGCAATTCGAACGCAAGAAATCTATCAAAGCGTGCTTAAGAGTGTTTTTTTATTAAACAAACACAACCCGAGAAGCGATTAGCTTGTCTGTGGAAAACACCCAGGGTCTATGGCGAGAATCAAACCCACGATCTCTGGACTGACAGGCTAGTATCGCTACCACTCAGCCACTGAGGCCCTTTATTGACAATTAGTACTCGGCATACAAAGATGTACTTAGTAGTTTTATGTAAAACACCACAATAAAAATGTTTGTGAAACATTTTAGCCATCTAACTCTTCGTTGTATGCGTCTTTTTCCCCCAAAATATTGATTATCGCATAACTCCTCCGTTTATGCACCGATTTTCAGAATTCTTGCTTGCAGGTTGATTATCGCATAACTCCTCCATTTATGGACTGATTTTCTACCCCTCGGAAATATTAATTATCGTATAACTTCTCCATTTATGGACCGATTTTCAAAATTGTTTTTATGTTTGAAATGCTTTGCTTGCAGTTTAATGCCATATTTTTGTCGGAAATCGGATGGGCCATTGCCCTGCCTCCCCCCTTTTCACACAAATATTGATTATCGCATAACTCCTGCATTAATGAACCGCTTTTTAAAATTATTCTTTTGTTTCAAAAGGTTTGCTTGTAGTTTGGTCCCATAATTTGTTTTTGATTATCGCATAACTCTGCGATTTATGGACCAATTTTGAAAAATTTTTTATATTAAATGGCGTACAAGATTTGGCTTTTTGTATTGAAGTCGGTTTTTTGCCAGAATTATTTTGTTTTCTTATTAATAAAAATTAATAAAACCACGAAAAATGCTTAGCTTTATTTATGCCGATTTTTCGACTTGAAGTGCCGAAAATGCGGATTTTTTCCACGATAAATGCAGATTTATGATCAAAATCATTTGGCAGCCCTGGCCCCAGGCAACAAATCGTCAGCTTAATATTGGTTTGCTGCTGTCTAATGCTTTTTCCTATGTTTATGAGTCATACCAATAATAAGGTGACGAGCTGCTGCTGGTAAAATTGCTTCATGTAAACAGCTTTCTGTTATAGCTTAACCTCTGTTCATAACAAAAATCAGCAGAAATTAAATTTTTGTTTGCATTGACCTTTATTAAAAAACCAGGACAATTTAAGAGTGTAGCAGGACACCAGGACAATTTGTTTAAAACCAGGACAATGCTGGAAAACCAGGACGTGTGACAGCCCTACTCTAGTGGCAATAAACGAGCTGAAATGTTTCATAGAAATATTTGCCATAAATCACTCAACTTGAATGCCAGAAATTATTCAAAACTCAAAACGTGTTTAAGGGTTAATTTCGTACATATCCACAATAAGCACTCAACATAGCAAATCTCTTAAGCCTTACGTCTAGGGTATAAGATATGCTCCAACACATTATCTAAAACACCACGAAAAACATTTTGGTAGAACATTTCAACCTCTAACTCTCTGATGTATGGGTCTTTTTATCCCTTTTTTAAAATAGAGGCAAAAAACTTCCCTTTAGCGGCGATATAGCGGGCTAAAATGTTCTACAAAAGTATTTGCCATAAAATTCTACAATGGGTGTTCCAGTAAACACAAGCAGCTGACTTCGCTTAAACGCCAGAAATCGTTCAAAACTTCAAATAATGTGTGTTTAAGGGTTAATTTCGTACTAATTCACAATTAGCACTCGGCATAGGAAATCTTGTAAGCCTTACGTTTAAGGTATAAGATGCGCTTAGCAGTCTTATGTAAAACACCACGATAAACATTTTTGTGAAACATTTTAACCATCTAAGGCTGAGTACACATTTGGCATTTCTTTTGTTGTAATTTTGTGGTGTCATATGGCCACCCACAGAAAAGTATCGGAAATGGCAAACATTGCCACTAGTAGAGACTGTTGTGTTTGCTTGTGATGTCACGAAATGACATAATGTGTACTCAGCATAACTCTTAGTTGTATAGGCGTTTTTTGAGCCCTTCTTGAAGTAGGAAAAAATGCCCCTTTAGTAGCGATACAACGAGCTGAAATGTTCTACAAAAATACTTGCCACTCTTCAAAGATACCTAAGCTTCACACTCAACTTGAACGCCAGAAATGATTCAAAACCCAAAACGTGTTTAATTTCGTACTTATTTATTTACAATTAGTACTCGTGATAGGAAATCTTTTAACCGTTTCATTTTGGAGAAACATTTTAACCTGCTCTTATTTTTGCTCTTATTTAAGAAAGTTACGAAAAGCCCCATTATACGAAAAGTCAAAAGGCTGAAATTTTTTACAAACATGTTCCTCATGGTGAATCTAAATTGATTATTAGGCTAAGGTTCGTAGCGTTATATTCAGAAAGAATCTGGCTGATTAATATTCCAAGGAAGAAGGGAAAAACTAACATCAACTTAATTTTTCAACGTACACAGCACAACAGAGTAGCGCCACTTTCGGCAGCCGCTACACTTCCATCGTCAGTGCTCACGTGTATTTTGCTTATCACCACTTGGTCAGGTGGCTCTGTTGAATGTGATTTTAATTCTTATATATACAACTTTTTCGTGAAAATTGAATACGAGAATTAAATCACTCTCAAGCTGATATTAAAGTGCACTTTCCCAGCGTTGCCATCGGTTTATTTTTCTTCATTCTCATTTTGCTGATTTTTGTTCTACTCAAGACAAACTTTTTTGGTTTGATGTTCCTCATGATGTTTTACAAAAAAGTACGGAGGTGGTTACTCTGTAATGCGATGGGAAAGAAAACTGTTCGCATTTGCATGTAATTTACATTGCAATGCGAAAGCATTTTTTTCGTTTCGAATTACAGAGTAACCCCCTGAAGTATTCATATCTTAAACGTAAAGCTTAAAAGATTTCCTATGCCGAGTCAATATAACTATTTGAAAAAACGCAGGAAGGAGTCTAACTCCGCCGACGACATTAGTCCGAAACAAAAACTTTGATGTTCTAATTACCATTTGCTCGTGCCATGGACACGAAATTTCTCCGCAGACTAGGTTCACTAAGGCGGCAAGAATTTACGGCCCAAATAATGAAAGGGCCCTTCCCATAGCTAAATGTCATACGTTATAAGTTTGTTCAATTTAATTTTTCAATTCAATTATTTTTTATTGATATAAATTTAATCGTATTTTGCCATAATTTTCATCCCTACTGCCCTACATTCTTACATCGTAATGGGGGAGACATTCACGTCTCTAATAAATTTAACTTAACAATATTTTGGTTGCTGGTGTGTTTTATGATTGTTGTTGCGTTTGTTGTGCCTGGTTTTTTTTGTTTTTTTTTTTTTGTTTTCATTGTCGCTACAAAATGTCGTAATAGAATTGTCTAAGAGTCTTGGTAAATGTCAAGATTTTTGGTATGTGACATAATTTTTGTTGTATTTTGCAGTTGTCAAATTCAGCAACAACAATTGCTCTCTAATGGTGTCATAAAAAAGCGGGTGTTTGAATATATTTATTTGTAATAGAATTTAGACAAAATACACACACACTGGTATGACAGGGGACTGAGTAGAGCGCTGTCACTGTATTATTGTATAGCATTTTATAGGGCCGCGGTGGTACACGTTTATAGCGTCAGTGCTTAAAGTATTGTACAAGTTATACTAGTGCATTTTGTTATTTGTGTGTTTTGTAGGTGATCGTTTTGTTATGTTGCTGACATATATTTGATGTTGCTACGTATTTATTTCAATACAAATTTATGTTTCTAGTTTCATTTATTTATTTATTTATTTTTTTTTTTTGTGAATTGTTCGCTATTTTATGTGAAACGACAACTATTTTGTTTGTAAACATTTATTTAATGTGAAGGAAAAAATAAAAAAAATTTACATGTTTGATTTATTTGTTAATTTTTTGTGTTTTTGTTAACAGACAGTTTTTATGAGTGTAATTGAGGCACAAGTCTTGCCAGATTCTGTCTGTGGATTTATTTTTTTGCAATATGTCGATTTTAAATGTGTTTATTTTTAATGAAATGTATTAACAAGAATATAAATTCATTTGATAACCTGTAATAAAACACAAGTGTAGTTTTACATACTTTAAGGTGCAGCTGGTGGGAATTGTTGAAGTTGCTTGAAACATGTATGATTTGCTTTTACGTATCAAATATTTTTATCTTTTTTATATATATATATATATATATATATATATATATATATATATATATATATATATGTATATATATATAAAAAGATAAAAATATATATATATATATATATATATATATATATATATATATATATATATATATATATATATATATATATATATATATATATATATATATATATATATATATATATATATATATATATATATATATATATATATATATATATATATATATATATATATATATATATATATATACATATTTCAAAAATCTTTTAGGATAGATATACACGTGTATTTCCAGATTGCTCCCGTTGTTTCATAACTTTTTAGCTTGAACTACATTTGGATTTTTTTTATATTTTAACTTTTCACTCTCCCATCCCCGCTCAGTAATAGTAACTAAACAGAAAACATTATTGAACACAAAACCTCTTTTCTCCCCTTAAAGTCAACGAATCTGTAAATTATTATGTATAAAATAACTGTTCATTCATTTAATTTTTTTTTTTACTTTTTCTTCGCATTTTGATGGCACCTTGCACTCAAAATGTCAACTTAAAAGAAAATATTTTTCACTGAATGCGAGCGAACATCATAAAACATAAAATACTAATGAACCAATTCATAAATCGCCTTAAAGCTCATTGTAAATTTAGGTTTATTTTGTTCAATTTGTTTTTTCAGTTTCTTGGAGATGCTTTATTTTCACCGCTTAAATCAAGTCAATTTGTAATTTTATGCAAATCTGGTTAAAATTGGTTGGTGGTCTCTGTTTCTCTCCGTCAGCCAATAACTGGTTAATAACTGTCTTAAAGCGGCAATCAAATGAAAATTGAAATTAAATTAAAAAAAATGGAAAAGAAAAAATTATGGTAAATTTATTGTAACAAAGACAAAAATAATGCAGGTTAAAAGTAAAAAAGTTAAGAGAAGTCTTGTGTAAAAAAAATTTAAGATTTTTAAAATTTTTAATGTAGAAATTAATATATAGGGTTATTAAAACAGGGCTTTAAAGCACTATACATCTACTCTCTAAAAAAGAAAACTTATAATCGCAGGACGAAATTAAAATTTATCACCACTTTTTCAATTTTAACATCGGTTCATATGGAAAAATAAAAAAACTTTTATGTTTCAAAATAATACTTTACAAACATTTATACATGAACAAAAAGTAGGCTAACTCTGCTTTCAAATAAGACTTATTTTAATTAAAGCGACCAACAATGTCAAAAGTTATGTCAATTTGAATTCTTCGAAAATATAACAACCCACAGTGAGAAAAAAGCAAAACATTTTCAAAGAAAACCAGAAATATGTAAACAGAAAATGTTCGTTACATCGTTTCTACCCTTCAGCTGCTGTTAACTTTTTCTTAACGTTCTAAACTTTAGAGATAAATTAAATTAAAAAAAAAACTTACGTAACGCTCAATACACTTCTATACAAATTCAATGTTTTTTTCAAAACACATACACATACACTCTATTTCGAATTCAATACAATTCAGATGTAAAACCAGCGATATATTTTAGCATAGCCTTCTTAGGTATGCACAAAAAAAAATTTCAATAATATTAAAAAAATATGGATAACACGCAATAAATTTTTTTTTTGGATACAAACGATGAATGATTGATGAAACATTTTGCAAATACTACTCGTATTTAACTAAGTTTACAAAAGATTTACATATTTCGAAGTACAAGCCTACGCTGTTATTTTAGTGTAAGTTGTTAATGCAATTTTAATAATTAAACTGAGTAATGAAGCGTACTAAAAACTCGCAACGCTCAATACACATGACTGTGGACACCAACAATTTTTTAACAAAAAACTATAATTTCTAATATTTCTTAAAAATTTTATGTATGAAATAAGAGAACCAAATGCAAATATTCTAAAGTCGTTATAAATTTAATCTCGTTTTTGAAAAAATTTACAGTTTCTCAATGTGAAAAATCTTCACGATGCATGACGAGATTTTATAGTCTACATCCTTGCCTATAACTCATCTATACACTTTGCAGATCAGACTATTATTTTGGAAGATAAGGATTTTCCGAAAACTTAAGAATTTGATTGTGTTATACAACAAACTGTATTAAAAATAGCTGCCTAATTTTTAGCAGACCTTAAAGCCTTCATCCTTTGCTATAATTCATCCATAGATTTTTTGCGGACATACTATTAATTTAGAAGATATAAGCTGTCCGACGACTAAATAATTATTGGTAAAATTGGTCTTATATAATAACATATAGTTCCCACTGTGTTCAAAATAGCTGCCTACAGCCTTCTCTATAATTCATCCATACATTTATTGTGGATCAGACTACTAGTTCTTTGGAAGATATGATTTTTCTGCCTGTAGATTGTCCTTTTTCCCCAGTGTGCGGTATCGCCATTGAAGAGAAGTTTTTTCGCCTCTTTTTAAGAAAGGTACAAAAAGACCAATAGAGGGAAGAGTTAGAGGGTTAAAATGTTCCACAAAATATATTGTGATATTTGTGATATTTTACATAAAATATTATTGTGATATTTTACATAAAAGTGCTAAACACATCTTTTACCTTCAACGTAAGGATTGCAATGTTTCCTATGGCGAGTCACTACAGACAGAAAAAACCACCAATGTAAAATCAACATGTCGCAATTTTTATATGTAATCATATTAAATTTATGAGAAACAATTTGTTGTTTGAGTGTGTTGGTGTTTATTTGCTTTGTTCATAGCTACACAGAAAAAACTAAAATATGATTTCAATTACGAAAACTGCAGATTCATTTAATTGTGTTCTTGAAGTTCAACCAACGACTAAAATTGTATCTTGAATCATTGAAATTAAAATTTTCAATTACTCAAAGTTTGTAAAATTGTTTAGAAAATTTTTGTTTTTGATCACATTCAATTACGAAATTAATTGAAACTAATTTTAATTTCTGATCAAGTGTATTAATTGAAAATTTTTAAGGAATAATTTTTTCTGTGTACAATGCACTGTTGTACTCAGTTTTGTGACTTGTGGTTGTTTATTTGGATGTTCCTGTTGTGTTCATGTAAATAGCAGACAAATAGCCGACAAACTTTGCATTACCAGCGAAAATTTCCTGGTGCTGATTCAAAATTACCATTATTTCGTATTGATTTTAAACGAAAAATTATTAATCTAGCCTTAAATTTCTTTTATTTAAAATTTTCCACTGCTAAAATAGCATTGTTATCAATGTTGCATTTCATTTTGAATCAACTTGACTATAACTTTAATTTCATATACATTTTATGTCATATTATCAATTAAATCATGTTGAATTAAAATGAAATTAATATTACTTATATATTTTGCGTTTATTTTTATTTATTGTATTTTCAATAAAATTTAACTAAAAATAAGTAATCAAATCTTAACTCTAAAATTTTAATTGTTAAGTCCAGCCAATGCCAGACATAAATATTTGTCCCTGAAAGCAATAGTGTCCCTTCTTCTCAGCCAAGTGTGGCCTCTAAAGTTAAGGATGTTGTGGGCTAGAGGATTTGGGTGCAACTCAATATTTTCTATGTATCTTGTCACATGTTTTGAAAACACAGTCTTAACCCATCAGGGCATCTAGATCTTTATGAATTCGCTAGTTTCTGGCATACCAGGCACTGCTGCAATCGTACGGATTATTTTATTTTGTCGTCTTTGAATTTTCTCTATATTTGATGCCGAGGCAGTGTCCCATAAAGGCATATCGTAAGACCATATTTGTTTTAGAATAGAGTTGTATAAAAGAAGTTTACAATCCATCCTTGTGTAGAATTGCTGCCAATGAGCCAATTCCTTTGGGCCACTTTTAATTTCATTTGGGTCACCTTTGCATATACATATGTGGGATTTCCACTTTAGACTACGATCAAGGTGAACACCAAAATATTTAACTTCAGTGTGTTGGGGTATAGCTTGGTTATGGATTTGTATAGGCGGGCATGTTTCTCTGCGCTATGTAAAAGTAATATGTAGATATTGTTGCTTGTTAATTTTTACCCGCCATTGTTTTAGCCATTTTCCCAACTGAGGTATATACTCTTGCGGTTTGCGGGAAGTTTCGTGATGGCTTTTGTAAACACTTAGAAAAGCTGTTGATATGTGTATGTTACTGCTTATCGGCAAGTCAGAAGCATATATAAGATATAATAGCGGACCTAGGATGCTGCCTTGAGGAACGCCGGCTTCAATTGGCTGCAGAGTGTTTAGAAAATTATCTTCGTTAATAACAAATTTTCGCTCAGTTAAGTAGGTTTCTTAAAGCTTAAGGGTGTTTGCGGGTAGGTTTTGCTTTAGTTTATGTATTAAACCTTCGTGCTTTCGTAACTTTGACTCATCATGATTCTTTGTGTTATTTCAGTATAAAATTCACATTGCTTGAACTTGAAATAACTTTGATTCAATATGATCCTCCGTATTATTTCAGTATCAATTTCATTTTGACTTAGCTGTACTGGAATATTAAATCAACATGAAAGATAGTTATTTCAAAAAGAAAAATGCCTTTTGAAGGTTGTTATGAAATAATGTTAAATTAACATGAAACACATATAAAGCAACATCATGTGTATAATTAATTGCAAAATTGGGGAACTTTAACTCCTTCTACCAGGAATCCCAGATGTAAACTTTTAAAACACCGGTAAATTTTTCGATGCCCTCTGCCAGATTCAGTTGGTAGAACCATGCTGTTTTTTTGTGTTTTACAGTGTTAACAACGTCACGTTATTAAAAGTGCTTTCTATATCGAAAAAGCATGCCATAACATATTTTTGTCAAGCGTATCTTCTATGGTGCCTGCGATATTATGCCGAGCAATTTCCACAGACCTACCCTTTCGGTGGCCATGGTCAAATTTAATTTAATTGTAGGTTTGATAAAATCAAATTCTATTACTATTTTCCATGGCGTTATAAAAATAACATTGCTAGAATTATTAATCTTTTATACTAATTATTACAATTATCCTGAGATTGTTCGTTTTTCATACTTAATTTTGGTAATTCATAACGTTTTTTTTTTTCAAAATGCCAACCAAATAAAAATTTATTTTGTTGTTACAAACCCCCGAGGATATTTTTGCGTGAATTTAAAATTCACATGTAATTTTTCTTTTCCACTCAAATAATTTAAAGTTGATTGTTATGGGTTTTTAACAAATTACATGGCTGCAATACAGTTGTTGGATTTTATAATAAAATGTTCAAAAAAAAGTGGGAAAATAATTCTTTTTTTACTTGTTTCCAAACCATAATTTGTACATGTGGTTGTCCGTGGGGCATATTTTCTGGTTTCTGGAATGCATTTTTGATCTTTTCCCCATTTTTTTTACACTTTACCTTTTAACTAAATTATCACTAGTGCACTTTTTTTCTTTTTTACTTCATGATTCTCTTTGTATATTTTATTATGAAATTTTATTTTAGTAATATTGAATTATGAAAACGCTTCTAGTTATAGGAAATTTTTGTTGAAAATTTCAAATATCTAGTATTTTAAAATAATAATTTTGTTTTGTTTTTCTAACTCGGTTTAATTTGATATTAATTTTTTACTTCTCTTTGTTTCTATTTTCAGGTAAGTGCTTTTGATGTTATTTCAACACCTTTGACAAGATACTTTAAAGTTTTATTGGGAGAGGGGATTTTGGTAAATGAATGATTGGTATTTGAGAAAAACAAAATGTTTTGCGCTTTGTAAGTGCATTGATGCTATAAAATTAACTTTAACTATCAACGGTTTTAGTTATCAACTTTGCTAAAAAGATTTAAATTATTTTTCACTATACGTCGAGCTTATTTTCTTTTTTTTTTATCAAAACCACTATAAAACAAACTTAAACTACCACAAAACTACAATTTTAATACGAGTAGCAAGATTAATTGATTTACATTGAAAAAAATTTATGATTTTTCCATTTTATTAACCACAGGAACACTTCATTTAACCGCATATATAACGAAAATTTGCCATAAAACATAAAAAAAAGGGTTACATTAAAATAAACCAAAATTTCATTAAGGTATGAATTTCGTATTGCGTAATTAACAGCAGGATACCCTTGTTGTATTTATATTATCCTTTTTTTCATTTTGCAACTATTTATACTTGAAAATACCGAAGTCAAATTAAAAGCCAAATCAAACAGAAGAAAAAATAATTGACAGCACACTTTTAGGAAATTAAATAAATCAAGGACGATTTCAAGAGCAAATAATAAAGATGAGGGTTTATTTTCATTTTCAAATATTTTTTTGGGGTTTTAAAAAAGTACCTAATTGCAAGGGTAGAGCAAATTGTGGTTGGTTTTTAAGGATTTTACGAGGGTAGTTATTTATATTTTTTTACTGAATAGTAAAAAAATTTCTTTATAGTAGTGAAACATTTTTCATTGAAAATCTTTTCAAAACATTACCCTTTATGGCCTGTATACTTTGTCATGCGATCAAACCTTTTTCAGCTGCATGAAACATCTCAAATGAATGCTTCAATGCCTTCTCTTGCTGGCGTAAAATGAGACCTAAATCGGCGGAATTGAAATAGTAGATATTTTTACAATTTATACATTATATGGGCGCTGATCCATTTACGAATGATTAAATAAAAAAATTCAAGGAAATTTATTTAGTTTATATGTGATGATTCTGATGAAAAGGGGCCTTATCTTCCCGGCAAGAATTTTCAGTAGAGCCAAAAATAGTTGTTTGTGTGATTTTTCGATTTTGAGATTATTGATGGTTGATATCACTGTTCAGACATGTTCCTCCCTCTTTACAAATGGAATTATTATTCACCTCCAAAATGACTTAAAAAAATATTTATCCTAACCTCTGCTTTACTCTTCCACACTAGTATAAAACTTTAACTGCCTGTTTTTTGTAAATAAAATAAAATTTTTCGTTAGGGAATTCATATTGAAACAACAATAAAAAACTCAAATTTGTTTTTGTTTTCAATTCAAAGTTCCTAACGAAAATGTTTATTCTATTTACAAAAACAGGCAGCAAAGCTCATTTACTCAAAACTATATTTTTATATATATAATTGGGGTATTCACAAGGTGTCATATCATGTCATATTGTCACAATGTCCTAAAATTCTAAACTAGTTTAAAAGTATTTTTATTTTCTTTCATACAAAAGATGTACTATATTAATACAATTCTCATCCCATGTTTATATTACTATCATAACTAATTATTTTGCTTTTTACTTTTCTTTTTCGGCAAAATATCTAATTATGTTTAAATGTTTGGCGGTTTTTTTTAGCAAATTTTTACAAGAAAAGTTATATATCGCAAAAATGATACAAATTTGAAAGGGATTAATAAAATAGATAAAATTCCCTAAAGCTGATTACTCGTACATACACTCACAATATTATGACAGTAACGGAATGTATTTTGTTCACACTGTAATAGAAGGTGTTGATCACATATTCATATTCTTTTAGTTTTTTAACTTATGACTTATGACTCACAAGGCATCATAATTAAAGTCATATTATGATGCCTTGTGAATCCCCCAAATATTTAAAAATTCATATATTGGTAAACTTTTGGAGCTTCGCGGTAAATAAAAAGGGCATTCTTTTCAGAATTTTATCTAGTTTTTAGAAATCTATCCAATCCAATTTCGACCTCTGCAAGATAAGGTCCCTTTTCATCAGAATCATCACATATCGTCATATAAAACGTAAAATCATGTAACTGCAACTCTTTAAATTTTACAGGAAAAGGAAAACAGGGGTGTTATTATGTGTTTCGATTCGATAGAACACATTTTCGAAACACAATGTATAAGGTACACAAATACGAATGATTTTCTTTTCGAATCGAAATACATAATAACTCCCCAGCTTATAAAATAGTACAAGCTGTAGTGGCTACGTCGTTTTCTTTTCGACTAGTCGCACTTTTAGAAAAATTATTTTATAGATTCAGACAAAAATATTGTTTTATATATATTACAGAAAATGCAGTAAGTATTTTTGTTTGATTCAGTATAAAATTTTCTTTAGAATTTGTAAATATTTTTAGACAAATTGTTGTATAGGTTCGGACAATTTGTTTACTGAAAAAAACGGCTTTTTAATGAATTTGTTAAGACATTTTTGTCGGTATTTACAAATTTGTTTGTAGGTCCGTTCCTAGGTAAAATGTTTACTAATTCATTAAAATTCTTTACTGAAAATTAAATATAGTTTTATCTGTGTAGTTACATAAAAATATATTACGTGATCATTATATAATCATGCGATTCGCAGTGTTCATCGTATTGTGTTTTTTTCTAGAGCAACTAAAAAATAAACTAAAATTTATGATTTCAAAAAGTATTGCAATAAATAAAATTTTTAAAAAACGCACATACACTACAAACAACATCAGTAAATTTTCTCTCATGCGTAAGATGTCCCTGTTTAAATAAAAACTGAATTTGGCAAATTCTATTAAAAGAACACAATTAACTGCCAGCTACAGATATTTTTTTTATTAACTTTAGAAACGAATCTATCGTATTAGAGCACTGATATACGTTTCTGAGCATAGTGCTAAATTTCTAACTCTGACAAGTTGTTGCTCTTGTTATGGTGGCTCTGTTGAAAAAAAAACAACTTAAAAAAATGTGTGAATAAACATGATTTGACAAAGGATTAAACTTAATTTTTATAGTTTCCATAAATATGTACATAGAAACCACCCCTACTCCATCAACAGCTGTTTAACTAAATATTCGTAATAGTTTAACGAAACTCTTCTTGCTTATTTCATATAACCCTAATATATTTTTGACAATACCTTCACAAAAATTCCCTCCTCCTTTTTGGTCCTGCTATTACATGTTGTTATTGATCTTAGGGTTTTATTATTTGCGTGTTTTGAAAATCATTTTTACGTTGTGTTTTCTATATATTTTTCTTTTTTCTCTTATTAACATATGGCAACACCCCTGTAATAATATCCCTTTTGTTTTTGTTATTGTTATCCTCTCATTAGGGTTTATGGTTACCCAGCAAACGTTATGACTTGAAAATAAGACCCATTTTTTCCACATATTATTACATCTTCATTTCAAGTCTGATCGAAACATATCGGGTACCGTTGTTAAGGCTTTGTGTACACACACAGAAAAAATTGTCACCAAAAATTTCTCATACAAAATTTTGTCTAAAAATAAATTTCATTTTCAGAAAATGTTCTTTACATAATGAATGAATTGTTTGTTCGACTCTTATGCAGGACGCAAACACTAAAAACAACAAGAAAAACAGCCCCGATGACGACGCACACACAAATAACAACAACAACAATGATAGCAAAAGGAATGCGATTATACCAAGTTTGTTTACTGAAGATTTTTGAGTATATAAATTCGTTAATGTCGTTGCATTAATTCTCATTCAGTTTTTTAGAGTCTTTAAGTAAACATTCAGACTTGAACACATTTAACAAAGTGAAATTTCATAAATGCCCAATCAATTGTGATGATGATGAACAAGACAAAATTTTTTGGGATATATTAGAAAAAATCCAGTAAATATTTTTATTTGATGAATTAAACTAAATTGTTTTATAAATTCAAACAAAAATATTGTTTGATATTTTTCAGAAAATCCAGTAAATCTTTTTGTTTGATTTAGTAAATTGTTTTGTTTACAATTTTTAAATATTTGTAGACAAATTGTGTTATAGATTTAAATAATTTGGTCACTGAAAAAACACGTTTTATATCAAGTTCAAATAACATGAATATAATGTAGCTATTTTATTAATTATTTTACTTACGTGATGTGCATTGCCATAGGCATCAGAAAAATTTGTATTGCAGTTGGCTGCCCTAGCCAAGATTTGACCTTCGGCCACTGCTTTGGTAGTCAACGCGCTTACCACTGCATCCGCAACAGCTTCAAACTTTACACTAAATAAATACCGTTGTATGTTACATGAATTGCTCTAATTCAATATGATTTAATTTATTATTTAACATGAAATTTATTTGAAATTAAAGTTATAGTCATGTTGATTTAAAATGATATATAACGTTAATAACAAAGTTGTTTTATCAGTGAAAATATTAAATCAGAAATTTTAGGTTAGATTCATAATTTTCCATTTGTGTGCGTATAAGTATTCACACCACTTGAACCGCTTAACCAATGGAAACAAAATTTAGTCCATTCTTAAGATTTCGGCTAAACTTAGATATCGTGCGAACCGAACTAAATTTTTTCGAAAATATGTTTTCTTTTAAAAATGTCATTAAAAGCGATTGATACTTTCGAGAGATATCGTTGTCGAAAAATTTCGAAAAAAGCCCATTATTTTAATAACTCCAAATCAATTTTGTAGATTCATTTACTTTTTAGGCTTAAGGAAGTTGAGACGTTCGAAAGTTATCGTTGTTGAAATTAAAAAATATATAGTAAAAAAACTTTTAGGCAGTATTATTCGAATGTTTTCTTGTATAAATTGAAAAAACGTTCGAATAATGACAAAAAAATGTTTTTCTTAAAAATAATAGATAGATTTGTTGGAAAAAAATATTTTTTTCGTAGTTTGAAAAACAAATCGGCGAAGTATTATACCATTATACCAAACACTCCAACTTTTGATGTCACTTGCCAAAAGTACCTAGTACATGTTTTTTTCAACACAGCCGGTGAAAGTTGGGAGTAGAAATAATTTTAAGGACATCATTTGGAAAAACGTAAGAATTTCTTTAAAAATGCGGCCACTATAGTATGAATTTTGAAGTGTCATTTACAGAAGGATATCTCACAATAAGGTAAGAGACAAAAAAAATAAGAAAAGTGAAAATGTGTAGTCAGAGCAATAGAAAGATCATCACAGGTTGATTTCTTCTTAAAATGGAAACACTTTTGAAATAAATGACATAGATTTTTTTTCTAATTTTTTTCAGAGCAGTCACTACTTGCCCTTTTATCTGCTTTCGGCTTGACGTTGATTAATGGGACACCCTGTATATGAATTTTCCAGCGCTTTAAGCTTGAAATTAGCAGAAAGTTGCAGGGTATTAGTTTAAGGGTTGATAGAAATTTAAAAAAAAAATACTTGATATCAAATAGAGAAATTGTCATTTGTTAAACATTTACTCTTAATTGAATTCAAATTTTAATATCACGCCTATGCACTGGGTTTGAAAAAGTGTTAAGAACAATGTTTAAGATCTAATAACAAAACCATAATAAATCAAACGTTTGACTTTGTGTTTGTTGGGCTGTCTATTGGGTAAGAACAACCGTCCCTTTTTTTCGTACGAGTGTGTTTCGAGACATTCAAACCCGTTTCGACTATTTTTGCTTGAAATTATGTAAATCTTTATGCGCCCTTAAATCATTCAATTGACATGTTTATTGATCTCTTGTATAAACAATTATGAAAATTTATGACCATTTATTATTTTTAAATACGAGTAGTATCACAAGGCGATCTCCTCATCCACTCTTTGGGAACAATCAGACCTTTTTTTCCTTATTGTTTTAGTAAGATTATAAATAACTAAGGGTTTTAGTTCAAATAGTTTGCGATTTAATGTTTCTAACTGTTGTATTTTTTCGGCCGTTTAACTGAATTATAATTACCAGGTTATGCTAAAAAGGGATTAGTTAATTGCCTTTAATCATGATATTGGTCAGTAACAAGGGGAGGGATTTATTTTTTTAATATTTTTAACAGATGTTTTTATGTGGGAGCTTAGGAAGTTGAGAAAGTTCAGCAATCTCAGGCAAATAGTAATATAAAGATTTATTCTTAATATGCAAAATTTTAGCTTAAACATGTATGTATTAATATATTAAGCACAAATTAATTGCATGACGTCGTGCTATACGAGTGTAGCATTTTACATTCAGTAGCTTAGTTTCGTTACTATGGCTGTAACTGTTTGTACATAGAATATGAAATGCAATGCAAAGCCTCCCTGCGTCATAAATAATTGATTTCGGACAGTCAGTCTGCTTTCCATATGCAGAAATATCAAAGCCAGAGAGGTTTTTCATTATTCTTACTAACGGAGATCTTCATTTGATTCTCCGTTTATTAGAGTCTTTCACTAAACTACTTTTCATCAAAGTTTTAGTAAATTAAGACACAAATTTTATTTTATTTGACATTAATATATAAAACGCACCCAACAAAAAGTCCCATTTTTTTCTTATCTTAAATATAATTAGAACTAATGAAAATCAATGATTTCAAAAAAGAAATTCTTTAGACAATTTCTTTAAAAAGCTTTTAAATCTTTTTATCTCGAAACAAAATCCCGCTAGTTGTTTCTAACAACTTTCCACTGAATCGTTACTTTATTTAATTTATAGCGGTTTATTTTGTTTCTATAAATTAGTTATTTAATGGATAGAAGATAAAAATGTTCGATGATCTGACTGCCTGCTCCAAAAATAACGTGACAATATTTACACCCAAACATTTGAATTCTTAACAACAAAGTTCTTTTAGAAATTTACATAAGTTTCAGTTTTCTTTTTTATGTGAACCGACGTTTTTGATAACAATTTTCTTGTGAAATTTAAACGAAACCAATGTAACAACAAATGAACTAACTCAACAAATCTAAAAGAAAAACCCACACTGATCTTGACCCGTCGCTCTGACACCCAATGAAGCTGTCAAATCAATAAAAGAAGACAACAACAAGATAAATAATTTTATTGATAGAGAAAATGGCGGGGAGATACATTCAATGAAAATTAAGACAAATTTGGGAATTATGAAAACAGAAAAACGTTCAGGATTGGGTGAAGGTTAATTTGATATTGTTAAGAGGAAACTCAATAGATATTTAAAATAAGGTCATGAATATATTATTACGAAAGATGCAGGTTTCAACTGTGAAGTAAAAAGAAAAAAAAATCAAATATTAAAATTAATTTTTTTAGAATATTTTGTGAAACAACAAAGACGAAAAGAGTAAAACTTCGTTTGAGCTCCAAGTGCACTAAATAGTCAGGGCTAAACCAGAATGTAATCTAGATCTTGTATATATATTTAAAAAAAAACTTCTTTTTCAACGCCATGCCGATCTTCGATGTGAGAATCGTTCTTTTCAATGCATTAAAATTGCTTATGATATGCTCTTTCTCAATTACACTGTGCTACAAAAAATAAATAAATAAAGAGCTTTAAAAAACAATGAAAGAAAAGCTTATATTTAAAAAAAATTAATGAAAATAAAAAAGAACGCACGGGTTATGGGACACCGGGTTAGAACGAAGTTCCTGTCGCATGCGGCCTATCACCTATCGTCGCAAGTCATCATATTACTCATACGTAATAAACTTTTGCCCTAAAAATAATGGATATCTGCATTTTCGTCAATATTTTTTTATTTTTATTAAAAATTCATTAAAAATGTCCGTTTAATATATCGTTAAAATTTATTAAACATAAGAGTATTGCTATGCTTTTTAATAAAGAGTCAAGAAATAGAAATAAGAAAAATACGTTTAGTGCAGTTTTCATTCAGGTAAATGAAATACTTCTGAAAACTTGACTATTTTTAGAAACTCTTCTCTTCTGACCATATTTTAGATATATATGATATAACAATAATCTTAGTTGAAATAATTTTGAAATGTACAAAAAAAAAATTTTATATAATTTTCTTTGTCAATAACTTCTTTGTTGATATATTTAATTAAAAATATTTTTCTGCTTTTATTTTAACCTTCAATTTCGTAATTGTATTTACAATAATCCTTGTAGGTTGAAAATCAATTATTTATTTAATTGATGTAACAAAAAAATTAATTGTATTTAGAAATAGCTTGTTTTCTGTGTATGCGATGAAAATCGATCGATTTCAAATCGCTCGATTTCACAAAACTAAACGTAGGCAAATATGTGTCCTGTAAATCGCGCGATGCAGTGAAATCCAATTTTATTTCGAATAAAATATTCTAAGCCTCGAAAACAAAATAAAAAGCATCAGTAAGTTATCTTTGAGTATAATTTGTTTTTTGAAATCGTCACGATTTGAAATCCATCGATTTCCATCACATACCAAAATAATTTCAACCTCTAGATTAAAAAAAGATAAATCGTCAATAAA
The DNA here is from genome assembly GCA_956483635.1 of Panzeria rudis. Taxonomy (NCBI): domain Eukaryota; kingdom Metazoa; phylum Arthropoda; class Insecta; order Diptera; family Tachinidae; genus Panzeria; species Panzeria rudis. The sequence goes on along the minus strand of OY101448.1, from coordinate 52,307,934 downwards.
AAACAACTATCGCACCTTAGTTGTTTTTTATTGACGACTTATCTTTTGTTTTCATCTAGAGGTTGAAATTACTTTGGTATCTGATGGAAATCGATAGATTTCAAATCGTGACGATTTCAAAAAAAATTATACTCAAAGATAACTTACTGATGCTTTTTATTTTGTTTTCGAGGCTTAGATTTCGAGATTTCTTGTGTTAAGCCGAAACACCTTCATTTAGCAAGGGCACCAACCATTAGCCATGACACAAACCTGGTCCAAGGATTACCAAAAACTTTGACAAAAGTCTTCCCAAAATCTTAGAAGTTTCCTGGATTCCCAAAAACTAGGAAAAAATTCCTTAAAAATCCCAGAACTTCCCTGAAAAACAACGGCAACACCGAAAATCGTGATAAGTGGCAAACACAAAGTTTTTAAGGAATTTAACCTTCGTGCCGGCCAGTTGCCTTCGTTTGGAATTGTCGTTACACATGTTTGTTACCAGTATTCGTTACACGTATTTGTTACACGTATTTTTTCATGAATTTTTTTTTATCATGATGTGTTCAATAACTTTTATGTAAAACACCACGAGAAAAATGTTTGTGAAATATTTTAACCCTCTAAGTCCTTGTTGAATGGGGCTTTTTCATGAATTTTTTTTTATCATGATGTGTTCAATAACTTTTATGTAAAACACCACGAGAAAAATGTTTGTGAAATATTTTAACCCTCTAAGTCCTTGTTGAATGGGGCTTTTTGCCCCTTACTTAAAAAATTACCAAAAAAACTTCCATTCACCGGCGATATAGCGGTCTGAACTATTCTATAAAAATATTTACCATAAAATTCTATTATAGGTCAACCAAGCTCCAGACTTGTCAAGAACGCCCAAAATCACTCAAAACTTAAAATGTGTTTATGGTTTACTTTCGGACTTATTTATAATTCGTACTCGGCATAGGAAATCTTGTTAGCCTTACGTCTAAGGTATAAGAAGTGTTCAGCTTTTTATCTGAAACACCACGAGGAACATATATGTAGAACATTTTAGCGTGCTATATAGCCGCTGAAGGGGAGTTTTTTCCCCTTTACCTAAAAAAGGGACAAAAAGAACAATGCCGCGAAGAGTTAAAAGGGAAAATGTTCCACCAAAATATTGCTCGTGGTGTTTTACATAAAAGTTCTGATCACATCTCGTACCTTAAACGCAAGGAATACAAGATTTCCTATGCCGAGTCACTATGACTATATGCAAAAAGAGGAGAAATTTAACTTCCCCTTCTATGAATCGCAGATATAACCTTTCAAAGCGCCGATACAAGTATGTGCGAGTATATATTTTTTTTTGCTACCCTCTACCAGAATTAGTCATTAGAGCCTTGTTATTTTTGATTTTGTTGTACAGTGTAATTAGCTAAGTTTAAATCAGAATGTAATCTTGATCTTGTATTTAGATAAAAAAAACTTATTTGTGCACTGCTTTTCGATGTGGGAATTGTTCTTTTCAATGCATTAAATCTGTACATGTTACGTTCTTTCAATTCTTGCAGTCCTCTCAAAATTATTTGAAATCATTTGATGATCCGTCCGTAACTGCAAAATTATTTGTACTTAAACCAAAAAGTAAAAACTTTCAGACAATTAGTCGAACTCCAATAAAGCAGGTTTCTACTATTATGGAATAAAAGTAGCGCTGATAAACCTGCTGATATCGCTGTTGATTTTTGTATGGCGAGTTCCGGGATTGGAGTACTACATTTTTGCTCACAAAAGCGCTTTTGAAGCGCTGAAAATCATCAACATTTTCAGCACTAGAACTGAAAATATATGAAAAAAATGGTTCGATGTGGATTGGCGTCGTTAACGCCATTTTGAATTTTTGTTATTTCGTTTCTTTATTTATTTTTATCCATTTCATATTTTTACTCAATGTTTGTTATTTTAACTTCAACTAGTATCGAACTAAGAACCTTCAGGTTTGAAGTCCAATGTACCAATCAGTCGACCAAAAACACTGTTGCAAAATCGCACCAAGAAACTCAAATAAACTTACTCTTCATTCTCGCTTAAAAACCTGCTTTTCTCGTTTCAAAACCTGCATTGTTGTGACGCTATGAAATCAGCTTCTGAACAAGCTCATATTTTAAAACGAATTATGAAGCGCTTTATTTCTGTAGTGCTTCAAAAACATGAAAATTTTTTACTGGCGTATTGTTGTTTTAATACAAACTAAATCGGTTTTATATGTTTATGCTTAAAATCTAAGTACGCAACTAAAAAGTTGCATAGATTAATTTTTCTCGTTTATACACACGATAACATATTAAGTTCATTTATATCTTTAATACAAAAACAAACAAATAATTTGTTGCTTTAATACTTCCTTCTCACAATGTCGAATACTTCCTAGTTTCCAGATACGAAAAGCAAATAAAATCGCTATCATAAATTTATGACAAGTTCTATAAAAAGAACATTAAAGCCATACACATAACAGCATTTGCAGTTATTTAATATTCTTGCATTATTTCTGGTATGTTATTATATTCTGACCTCCAACGTATGTTAGATCAATTCAATGTCCATTGATTCTAATCTAAATGCTCTAAACGCAGCAAAGAGAACACCAACATTATAATGCCAACAACAACACGTCAACAACTAAACAGACCTCTATACTCAAGAAATCATTGACATAAAGCGCTTTGACCAAGTCTTACTTTTAAATATTGAAAGAGCAAAAATAAACAAAACAAAAAAAGACACGCTCGCGCCATAATGACCACCAACTATGCAAATGAAGCTGCGACAGAATATCAAACGAATGAACGAATAAAAAATAAAACTTTATGGCATGAAATTGAAAAGGAACCTTTAGTTTTGTGTCATGTTCCTCGGGCCACTTAAATCGACAGTCATAGAGAGAAGGAGGTTTTGAAAAAAAATTAACCGTCTAATATGATCGCATTGAACAAAAGGTGCGAACGATCGCTACGTGTGTGGCATGAGGCATATGAAAATGTTATTGTTGTATTAATTTATTTTAACTTTTTTTTTTTGCTTCAAGTTAACATCGTTGAAAAAAATGGAACAATACAATTCAATCGATATTAATGCAACTTCTATTTTCACTCATGCATATCAATAACTACAAAAACTGTACACAGATAGACAAAAAAAAACTAACTCCAAATTTACCAAATGTGGTTAAAGGGCCACCTAAATAGATACATGAGTATCGATTTTCTTGACTTTTTTTACAAAAATCATTAAACAAATATTATGGTTATTGAATATTGAAAATATTTAGATAGAAGTAAATAAAAGAAATCATCTTTCTTCATTTTACAACACACAACAAATAAGTTCTAAGTCATGGTTATTTTCCTTTTTTAATATTATTTTCTTATATTATTAACAAGATGGATACGAGTACAAATATTATTGACCAAAATGACAAACATTTTTTAAAAACACCTCTAAAATATTTTTCTTATTGCGTTTTAAAAACGATATGTCCATAAACATTTTAAATATGGATTTAAAAATACTTCATTGATTTTCAATTTTCTTACAAATTACGTATACTTCATCTTTCGACAGCATAAGGAAAATGATATTAGCAAAAAGATTTCAAACAAAAATTTTTTTAAATAAAACTTCATTTTCAGATAATGTTTTTTATTTAATGTAAGAGTTAAGTTTTTGCTTGATTTTTATATATAACACAAACACTGTTGATAACACTATGCACCAAGAAAAATGCCAAGGAGTACCACTATATTTTATTGATGTGTTATGGACCCCTAACTACAAAAACAGTCGACACTTTAAATTTTATGGATAATTTAAAACTTTTTTTTTTAATTTGAGATTTTTGTTTTTATTGTAACTTAAAAAGGGCTTTTATTACAAAAACCACAAAAAGAAACTTTAAATAAAATTACCTTTAAGCCGTGTAATATTATTATTTTTTATTTACTTAATAGCTTCGGAAGGCTCATTAAATTGTTAATATTGAATAACATTTAAAAAGTTCAAACTTAATAGTTTTTTTTTTTGAGTTCCAGGTAGTCAATTTTGGCCCACTGTAACTCCTTTTGTCCTTAAACCAGACGGCTACTGAGACAGGCGTTTTAAAGCCTGACTACTCCTCTAAAGATTTTCGAAGTTTCAGATAAAACCAACCAGCAATTTAGAAGTTCCAGATTTATTACCATTTATTTTGCAAAAGTCCACACTCAGGCGTCTAAGGTCATTAAATTTTATTTCAAACGCAAATAAAATACATTGGGCCTTATCGTGGTTGGCGTTTTTCGACTTCAAATTCGACAATTTGTAGTAGATTAAAGAAGATAAGAAACATTTTTCTTTAATCTAGTACCGTATGTAATCTAGTACCATACGCCTAATTTTCGCCACAAAAACGCCAACCACGATAAGGGAGAATTTTATATCTAGAGTTTGGGATTTCCCGGACTTTTGCACTTCCCGGGAAACGCGAATATGAAAATCGCGTTCCCGGGAATCTTGGGAAAAGTTGATTTTCTAAATTAGGTGGAAAAATTAAATGAAAATTGGCGAAGTTTTCATTGTTTTATTAATGTTAAAAATTTTTTTAAATAAAAATTAACATAATAACAATTCAGGAAAATAAGAGTTTATAGTTATTACTAGGGATGTAACGATACGCCGTTTTGCCGATCCGATACCGATTCCGATACTTAAAAATAAATATCGCCGATACCGATTCCGATACCGATACGAATATTGAAATTGAGTTCAAGTTTAGATTAACAAATCTCAAGAAGAGCAATTTTTTTATTATGCAACATTACAGTGTAAGAGATTATTAATATTTAAAATAGATATTAATACAGTATATAAAATTGGAAGTAATTTTTAAGGAACTACATTTTCATTGCTTTCAAAGAATCTATATTAAAAATATGCAGATAATTAGTAGAAAAGCCAGTACAAATTTGTAATTACTTTATAATTTTAAAAAATACTCGCCATGCTTTTTAAAAAATCGATTTTTTAAAGGACATTTATCAACTAATATTCTTCTAAATAACTTATTAGCTTAATTATTAAAAGTCTGCTAAAAGTTTATATTTATTCACTTAAATTTACATGAAAACACAGTTTTGTGTTTAAATTCGCATAAAAAGAAACAAGTTCTGAAAATGGGTAATTTTTCATCCTTTTTTAACCGACTTCCAAAAAGAAGAAGGTTATCAATTCGTGTGTGTTTTTTTTTTACTTTTTTATGTTTGTACACGCATAACTCTGTCATTTGTGAAGCGATTTTAAAAATTATTTTTTTGCTGGAAAGGGTTTGGTCCCATAATTTTTTTTTTTTTTTTTTGAAAATCGGAGGGGGAAATTCGCTTTCCCCATGCTGTCATTTCTGAACCGATTTTCAAAATTCTTGTTTTGTTTGAAAGGGTTTGACAAAAACTGGTCCCAATTTTTTTTTTGTCGAAAATCGGAGAAGCAAGTTTGCTCCCCCTCCCCACCAATCCATAACTATATAATTTGTGAACAGCTTTTCAAAATTCTTGTGTTGTTTGCAAGGGTTCGCTAGTAGTTTGGCCCCATAATTCTTTTCGAAAATGGGAGGGGGAACCATGTATAACTTTGTCATTAGGAACCGATTATCAAAATTGTTTTTTTATTTGAAAGGGTTTGACTACAGTTTTTTTTTTCGAAAATCAGTTGTGAAATTTGCTGCAAACCCCCCTTCAGGTTGGTACCATAATTGTTCTCCAAAATCTGTGCGGGATTTCCCCTTTTCCCACAAATATTGATTATCGCATAGCTCCTCCATTTATGGGCCGAATTCCAAAATTTATTTTTTGTTTGGAATGGTTTGCCTAGAGTTTGGTCGCATAATTTTTCTACGAAAATCTGTGGGGCAAGTCTTCCACGCCTCCACCCAAAATATTTATTAGAGCACAATTCCTCCATTGGCTTACCGATTTTCAAAATTGTTTATATGGAAGGCCATCAAGTATATACTCTTTATACTGAAGTCGGCTTTTTTCCAGAATTATTTGAGGAATCATTATAGAATACCGAAAAAGAAATTTGTCCTAACATCACTTCAAATTCGGTGATTGGTAATGGAAAAAGAGAACTTCTTGCAATGACAAGCAAATGTGCAACTAATTAGAAATTATCCAAATTCGCAATATTTCCGGATCGCGACTGCTACATTTTCATGATTTCTTTATAATGTCTTTTTTTGCTGGGAATAAGATTTAAAAAACAACGAATTGAATTTGAGTTCATGGTAAAATTAACAATAAATAAATTATTGTTTTTGCAAAATAACAGCGTAAAATATTATTAATTTTTAAAGTTGATATTAATAAGATTTAAAAAATAACAAAATGCATTTAGTTCTTGGTAAAATTAACAAAAAATAAATAATTTGTTTAAAAAAAACTAAAAAATTTTTTTTAAGTATCGTCGTATCGACAGTAAAATATCGCCGATACCGATGTATCGGAAAATCTGAAGTATCGCCGATATATCGGTATCGGTATCGGTATTCGTTACATCCCTAGTTATTACACAGTAAGAGCTCGTATAAATACTAATTGACGATATTACCGTAATTATTTAGTTAAAAATTTTATTTTTAAACATTGAAATAAAAAATAAATAAACATTGAAAATTTTAATGATATTAAAGGAAAACGGGACTATTATACAATTTTCTTATATAAATAAAAATAAATTTTACTATCACTTACTAATTTTTATAAATATGGCATATAAAGTCCATATATATATGAAATAATGTGTACTTTCAATTTCCCGTTTTCCCGGGAAAATCTCAAAAATTTCCCGGGAATATTAGCTAGTCTTTTCTCGGGAATTCCCGATTCCTAAACTCTATTTACATCCGACATTTCGTTTGGATTATTACAAAAAATTATTTTATGGCCAATAGCTAAATTTAAAAATCAAAATTAACAGAAGGAATTGTACTTTGCCAATAATAATAATAATAATAACTACAAAAAATTATTTTGTAGAACAGTGTAAATATTCGCTATTTTTACAAAAATTATGTGACTTCACTTCATAATGAATAAAATCAATATTTTTCCATAGATTTTCATAAAATAAAACTTATTACCCGACTGCGCGACGCAAAGAAGGGTATTGTGTTTATCAGCCTATGTATGTATGTATGTATGTATGTATGTATGTATGTATGTATGTATGTATGTATGTATGTATGTATGTATGTATGTATGTATGTATGTATGTATGTATGTATGTATGTATGTATGTATGTATGTATGTATGTATGTATGTATGTATGTATGTATGTATGTATGTATGTATGTATGTATGTATGTATGTATGTATGTATGTATGTATGTATGTATGTATGTATGTATGTATGTATGTATGTATGTATGTATGTATGTATGTATGTATGTATGTATGTGTGTTCCTTTGCGGCACTATATAAACTAGGGATGTAACGATACGCCGTTTTGCCGATCCGATACCGATACCGATATTTAAAAATAAATATCGCCGATACCGATTCCGATACCGATACGAATATTGAAATTGAGTTAAATATTCGATCAACATATTTAGATCAACAAAACTCAAGTGCAATTTTTTTATTATACAAAATTACATTGTAAGAGAGAATATTTAAAATCGATTTTAACCCAGTATAAAAAATTGGAAGTAATTTTTTCCAAAAAATCTATATTAAAAATATGCAGATAATTAGTAGAAAAGCAAGAAAAAATTTTTCATTCCTTTATAATTTTAAAAAATACTCGCCATGCTTTTTAAAAAATCTATTTTTTAAAGGACATTTATCAACTAATATTCTTCTAAATAACTTAATAGCTTAATTATTAAAAATCTTCTAAGTTTATATTTGTTCACCTAAATTTACATGAAAATAAAGTTTTGACTTTAAATTCGCATAAAAAAAATTGTGAAAATGTGTAATTTTTATCCTTTTTCCTTGAGGAAAAATCATTACAGAACACCGAAAAAAATGTGTTCTAAAATCGCTTCCAATTCGGTGATTGGCAATCGAAAAACAGAACTTCTTGCAATGGCAAGGATATGTAAAACTAATTAGAAATTATCCAAATTTGCAATACTTCCAGATCGCGAATTCTACATTTTCATGACTTCTTTGGAGTGTCTTTTTTTGCTGAAATAAGATTTAAAAAACAACGACTTGAATTTGAATCCATGGTAAAATAAATAATTTTTTTTTTGACAAAATAACAGCATAAAATATTAATAGTTTTTAAAATTGATATTAATAAGATTTAAAAAATAACAAAGTGAATTTAATTCATGGTAAAATTGAATAAAAATAAATTATTTGTTAAAAAAAACTCTGAAAAAAATTTTAAAAGTATCGTCGTATCGCCAGTAAAATATCGCCGATACCGATGTATCGGAAAATCTGAAGTATCGCCGATATATCGGTATCGGTATCGGTATTCGTTACATCCCTAATATAAACCGAACGCGTAGACCGATTTTCACGATTCTTACGTCAATCGATTCGTCTTAATCCGGAGAGTGTCACTAGTGACAGTATTAAAAATTCAATATGGCGACCAACAGACGCCATTTTGTTTATACGAAACAAATAAAAAGTGTGCGAACTATATCAAAATTGGTATCAATGGACAGGTATTTAAAAATCATTTTTAGGTTTCTCTTATGATTTTTTATTTCGAATGACCATTTAGTGTCTGTGACTGTTTAAAGTTTTTATTTTTTTACGCAGTCGGGTTTTTTTGATTTTTTAAATTTATGTCTTGTTTTATTTGTAGTATATGTGGCTTTATGATTAGTTTATAAAAATGGTAAGCTTCAGCCATTTTCTATTTTTATAAATTTTTAAAAAATTAGAATTTTTCAATTTAGATTAAATGATATTTTTCATCATTGTGGTCGGAATAATTCCGAAACCATTAAGTAAATAAAAAATAATATTCGAACAGCTTAAAGGTAATTTTATTCCAAGTTTTTTTTAGTATTTTTTGTAATAAAATTTGACTACTCCTTCCCCAGTTATGATGAAATCGGTATAACAGCCTCTTGAAAAATTACAAATTTTAGAGAGAAAATTTAAAAAAACGTACCAAAAGAACTTTAAATTACGAGGACCATAGCACATCAAAAAACTATAGTGGTGATGATAAGGCCTTGGCAAAAGTTTCATTTTGTTGCATAGTGTAACTTAATGTTTATATTCCTCATTGAAAAAATTTTAAAAGTCCCCTTCGAAAGGAAATTTCTCTATAGAATTGTTATTTTTAGAGCAAAAAGAAACAATTCCTTAACAAGGAAACAAAAGAGTTAGAAGAGGTAAGAACCAACTTTTAAATACAAGTACACAAATGTTCTATTGTTAATAACCACCTTCGTTTCCTACATCCATAAATAACTTGAAAAATTCACTCAACTTGAAAATATGTCCATAATTCAGTGTAATATACACTACACGTGGAACAGATGAATATAAAAACAGTAATTTACATAATTTGATCAAATTCTATAGAAAAATTATGAGTAGTTAGCACACCACGTGTAACTAAAATGTCAATGTACGAGTATGTATTTGACAAATAGAAAACATTTACTTATGTAAGAAATATAAAATGTAAAGTATACTACTACGGGCTATTGACCGGTAGGCCAGTTTATATGGAATCCGCTGTGTTAATTAAAGGATAAATACACAACAATTTTACAAGTCATACCATAGATGTGATAAGATGTGATAATTTCAATGTCTCTACTTCACTTGTAATATGAATGTTAAAAAATGTTGCAACAATTAATTCCTGGTAACAATTTTCACGCCTAAATTGTACAGGAAACACGCAGGCATAAGAAAGAATTACACCATCTGTTTTTTGTTTATAAATGTGTTTGCACCCTGACGCAATCATCGTTTTTTTTTTGTTGCTATTTGTAATACATTTGTAAGTCATTCATTCTCGTAATATTTTCATTTGGGAAAATATGCGGCATATTTGTTTAGCATCCACATCAAACGATTGCTGTATTTTAGTTGTGACTGAAAATTTGTCATACTTTTTAACCGACTTCAAAAAAATTATCAATTCGTTTGTATATTTTTTTATGTGTGTTTCCTCAGAAACCAATTTCAATTTTTCTTTTCTTTATTTGAATTTCAGATTGGCCCCATTGAAAAGTGGGCAGCATCACGCTTATAAAAACATCTACTTTTCTTGTGAAACTTTAAACACACATTAAGTTCCCGTTGCAATACTACGTTACTATTAAAAAAGTAGGCATTGCCACGACCATTCCAAGTAAATATTCTTTTTCGACTACTTCTACTTAAACGATTCTTGTGAAGCTTTGCTCACATATTAAGCCCTTAATTTAACTAACCGGGGGTTGTCTATTAACCCGGAAAAGAGAATAATTTTACTTTTTACCAGACGAAGAAAACTTAGACTCGTAGAACCCACCTTAAATGGTTCAATTATCAGGTTTTCCTGCGAAGTTAAATACCTTTGGGTAATTTTTGACAAGTCCTATACTGCCAAGAAAGCCATCAGGATGCTTCATTCCTACCAACGGCTACTTCAATTATTTTTTATTTCTGGTGCAATTTTTTTAATTTCAAAAGATTTTAAGGATATATGGCAGGTGGGAAGAGCTTGCTCCGCATTAGACAAGAAGTAAAATGTGAATAGTTACACACTTATGAGCTAATGAGACAAGTGACTAGTGTGCCAAATTTAATAAGGAAAACAATTTTTTTTGCTCCTTTTTGTATTTTTTTAAAAAAGGAAATTTTCGAGGTAGGCGTATCCTTGATCAGAAAAGAATTTTGGCGGGATCATTAAACATATAATAACTAATATCTGTACAAAATTCCATTAAGCTATCATGTTTTTTCTATCCGTTATGACAATTTCTGTTTTAAGGATATTTGGGAAGGACGCGAATCCTTCGAGTTTAAATTACCAAACTTTTGGTCTGATTATATTTTATCATTTAAAGCATGTGTGCCAAATTTCATCAATTTATGGTAACTCCTTCTATTTTTGGCCACTCGTTGTATGAAAACACTACACTGTGCGTCTGTCGGTCTGTCTGTCACAAGCTGTTTTCTCGGGAACCGTAAGAGCTACGGACCTGCAATTTTTACAGAATATGTATGACAATTAAAGCGAGCAACGAAACATGTGGAAATACTAACCTAATATACAAACACTTATATATAGACACTTTAAATTTTCAAAGTTAGTGCTAATTAGTGTTTTATTTACGTGGGTGCCTGTTACGCACAACCATTCAAGTAGAATCAATAAGATTCCGTTTAGACTAATTAGTGTTGTCTTTAGAATAGACCTACGCTATGCCCTTATTTCCCTCGATATTTTGGACAACAGGGTTTTTCACACAAAGTACCCTTTGAATGGAATATAACGACAAAATTTTTTACAGTTACTCCTATTTTTACAAAATCTATTCCACTTTGTAGGCGTACAAATGTCACTTACGCTGACATGGAAATGCCCATATGTATATATTGTAGAAAATAGTATTTTCACAAGGTGAATGTGAATTCATACCAGGTGCGGCTAGACAGCTCTGGTGTTATAATGCCCTTTTGCCACATATTTTTCTTTTTGAATTTTGTGACATTCCAAGACGAATTGTGGCGAGAATACCTGGTAAAAATATGCCTTGGCCTCTGGCCTTACGTTGTTTAATTTGCCAGAAATCTTTCTTTTTATTAATTCTTTTTTCTAAGTTTTCGAATGATATTTTAAAGAATTTTTCCATTAATTTTTTTTATGACATTTCATTAATTTTTTTGTCAAGGGAAACTTTTCTTCTAATAAGTTGGCTTTAAGAATGATTGTCTATTAAAACTTTTAAAGAATAATTTTTCAATGTCAGCTGCCGCCGCTTAGGTTGGCTTGTCGTAATAGGAAAACAGACTGTATTTGCTTGGAATTTCATTGGATTAAAAATATTTATTGGTCATTTACAAAAGAATGTGTCTGAAATTAGGGGAGATTTTTTGTTGTTGTTAACATATCGTTCGTTCAGCACCGCGGCAACAACGAACAAGTTTAAATATGACAATAAATTTAATGTTGTGTTCGTTTGTTTTAATATTTACTTTTAAAAGTTTATTGTACTAAATAGCTGATGTTTAATTTTTAGAAATTTCATTTGATGCATACACTTTTATGAAGACTTTTAGTCTATTACTGTTTAATGTTTACTAAGAAAACATGACTAAAAAACATCTGCATAAAGTTGAATCAGAAATTTAAAATTTTTTTCTATTAACCAAGTCGATTAGACATTAGAAGGTCAATGAAATTGTTAATATGTGGAAATACATATGTTCTGTTCATATAGAAATTTCAATATTAAAAAAGAGGGTGGTATACCATGTGCTTTATGTTCTTAAAAATCCCTTACATATTTTACTATTTACAAATTTTTATTTCATATATATATTTTTTGTGTGGAATGAAATAATTAAAACATTTATTGGAATATATATGCATGTTCTTTTTGTTTTAATATCTAATAATAGAATACAAAAGAACATCTAATAAAAAAAGAAAAATATTTATTTACAAAACTATCAAAAAAAAACTCTTCTTCAAAAAACATCCTTGAATCTTTTTTATTTCATCTCAAATTATTTCAACAATTGGAAAAAGTCCTGCTTCAGGCTGCATAATTTGACGATTGAAATACATGCTTATGTTTAATATTATTGTTAAAATAACTAGTGTATAGTAAAAAAAAATTGTATTGAAAATTAAGAAAAAAATCAATAAATATACATACATACCTTCCCTCCAACAGCTAAAAAGCAACCAACAGCAGCAACATTAAACCAACAAAAAATATAATCCAGTCAAGTAGATTTTTCTAAGAAATGCAATCGTTACAGTGAGTTTTAAGCAATGTGTGGGATAGAATTTCAATTTTAAAAGGAATAAACTAAGCAAAAAAATCTCAAGCATAAACAGACGATACGGAGAGTTAAATTTATTAGCATCAACAAAGCCAACAACAATGACATCAATAACAGCAAATAGGATATACTGACTGACAGTCACACAGTCCGTCGTCGAAACACTGGATTTGTAATTTCGTCTTGTTGCTTCTTTTACGTTTTAATTGCACAGACATGTTTCTTAAAATTTAGCTTATTTCTGAAAAACGATACTCTTTTTTTTATTGCCTCTATATAATTTTATTTATCTTTATTAAAAGCAAAATGCTGCAAATTTAGCAAACAAGTTGATGAACGTTTTCTTTCACAACAATTAAAACTACAAATATATACTTTTAATTTATAAGTTTTTCGTTAAAGTTTTTCACTGGAGTTACAAGTCTGCTGACAGGTGCTACGAAAAATGTCGAACATTTAAAGCACGATATCTTTTTAATAAACTTATTGCATTTTCATCACCAAAAATGATGTCAAAGTAAAATTTTTCAGCTTATATTTCAGTGGGATACGAAAGCATGTTACTACTGCGCTGGCTCTATTTTGTACTCCTTTCGTTTTTGAGTGATTTTCGTCCCAACCGACTACTCTGTACAAGGACAAAATAAAAAATAACATGGGTCTACAGACAGAAAATATCATCCCTAACATCGTTGAAAGCAATATTAATTTTACATTTTGCGGTAGTGATTTTACATCATACACGCAAAGAAAAAATATAGTGGAGGCAACCATAATCGAAGATCAACATCCTAAAAAAATCTATTTACACATAATATGGTTAAAAACAACCATATATATGGCTCAAAACAACCATGTATATGGTTAAAAATTTCAATATATGGTTTGAATATGGTTCAAAACAACAATATGTATAGTTCAAAATTACAACATATGGTTTGAAATAACCATATATGTCTATAGTTCGAGACAATCATATATATGGTTCAAAATTACAATATATGGTTTGAAATAATCATATATATGGTTCAGGACAACTATATATATGGTTAAAATTTTATTTTTTTAACTGGTCAGTGTGTGGAATCTGAAATAAAAAGTATTGTCTGTTTTCATATAGATATATAAATAAATATTTGCTGTCACCATTTCGTTTTGAAATATTGCAGCTTTTCAGATAATTGTTATGTTTCAGATGTTTTTTATATTTTATCCGAACTAAGCTACGAATGCACTAAATTGTCATATTAAAAGAACACTGTTTTTCGCTTTTAAATGATTTTCACAACATGGCCGAATATTAATTGCTAGCATTTATCAGTTTTTGTTATTTGAAATTTATTTTTTTATTAATATTTTATTTTTTCAAACAAAAACAAACCAACAGCTCTCAAGTAAAACAAAAAACGCCAAAAAAAAACATTCAACCAAAACTTTTTTGGAAGCATAGAGTCATGTCTCTTTTGTAACCAAAGCTTGATTGCAAGTAAATGTTTTAAAATAGTATGGACAATAACCATATTTTATTGCTATAGAACCATACTGTTGTTGAATTTTTAAATATACCAGGACTGCAGGTCGAATTTTTTTAATAGTACTATTGTTAAATTCAACCATATTGCTATTAATATGAATGATATTAATGTCATTATTAAATGTAAGCATGAATTTTTTGTCGTAAATTAATTAAGCTTCACAATTATTTAAAACAATAATAGCTTATTTGCTACAATCATAAGCTTTATCGGGAAACATGACTTTGTTGACGCAACCATGCCACAACCATATCTTTGCTTTGCGTGTAGGTACTTCATATTAAAACAAAATGATTTTACAGCAACCTTTAAAGAACTTTTTTCCTTGTGAAATAACTATATTTCATGTCGATTTAATTATATTCCAGTACAGGTAAAGCAAAATTAAGTTCACGACAAATTATTCATGTTGAAACAAACTTACTTCAAGTTGAAACAATGTGAATTTGATACCGAAATAACACGAAAAATCAAACTTATTTCAAGTAGAAACAACATGAATTTAGTACAGCTATTTTATTAATTAGTTTACTTACGTGTTATGTATTAGCATAGGCATCAGAACCAATATTTCAACTCGGGCTCATCTATTGTCACCTGCTTGGGAGTGCACGCCCAAACCACTGCATCCACAACAACCTCAAATATACTTTAAATGTACACTAATATAAATACCATCATAAATAACATGAATTTCGTTTTAATTCAACATGAATTCATTGATGATTTAGTATAAAATTTATTTGAAATGAAAGTTATAGACATGTTGATTTAAAATGAAATATAATGTTGATTTTTCATTGATTCACTACACTCATAAAATTTCAATTACGGAAACTGCAGGTTCAATTAATTATGTTATAGAAGTTCAACCTACGAAGAAAATTGTACACTCAATCCCTGAAATTCATATATTGAATTACTCAACATTTTTAACATTTTTTAGAAAATGTTGTTTTTGATCAATATATTAAGAAATTAATTGAAACTACTTTAAGTTTTTGATTAAGTGTATTAATTGAAAACTTTTTATGAATAATTTTTTACGTGTATAGTAGATCCAACTTTAATTTAACATGATAAAAATTGATTTTACTATAAAACAGCTTTTTATGGATTCAATATTAAACAAATTTGTTTTAACAGTGAAAAATGTTAAATCGACTGCTTCTGTCAGAGGGCATAACAAAATTATATAAGTGTGTCGCCGTTTAGAAAGTTTATATCTGGGATTAATTTTAGGGGGAGTTAAATTTTCCCCGTATGTACATAGTTATAGTGACTCGGCATAGGAAATCTTGTAATTCTTACGTTTAATGTATTAGATGTGTTCAGGACTTTTACGTAAAACACCACGAGAAACATTTTTCTGGAATATTCTAATCCTCTAAATCTTCGTTCCAAGGGTCTTTTTGTTCCATTTTTGGAAAAGTTGCAAAAAACTCACCTTCATTGGCTATATAGCGGGCAGAAATGTTCTAAACTTGATTTTGTTGCACAGTGCTATAAGTCACCTATTCCGTCAAACACTGACAGTCTTCCACGTTAGCTATATCAATTTATTTTAAGCGCTGGCATTTGCTTTAGACTAAGCGAGCTCCTAATTAGTGTACAATTCTACAACATGACTGCCTGTAGCTCTCAATCTATTGCCAGCCAGTTCCAAATAGGTACATATAATATTTATTGCCATCTCAGATTTTTTTAGGCTTCGGCTGCAAACATCAACTCCCTTAATAATCCATTCAAACATATGTATATCATGTTGTACAGCTCTGGCAAGAAACATAGAAACATCCACCATTCACTTTAATTCGGTCCAAGTACGTTTTATGATCCAAGTAAAGGCAGGTATTTCAACAC
Source organism: Panzeria rudis (assembly GCA_956483635.1). Lineage (NCBI taxonomy): Eukaryota > Metazoa > Arthropoda > Insecta > Diptera > Tachinidae > Panzeria > Panzeria rudis. The sequence continues at coordinate 52,291,548 of OY101448.1, read as the reverse complement.
GCCGCTAGCTTTTAGATTTCCAGTCAATACCACCATTTTGCTAGTCAAGGCAGATGTCTAACCGAGTTGTTGTATTTACGAATAATTTTCTCTTTTGGAGTGGTTATTTGGTGAATACTCATAGAAAAATTCATCTTCTGATTAATGACGCCCTGTCATCAGAATTGTGACTTACATCAATCTGAACAAACGTTATCATACAATTTTGTAATTTTTAACTGTCATCTATCTTCAACGACATTAATTTGATGACAGATTTAGAACATTATAAATAGGCTAAATATCTATAAAAGACAAAAAAATATTGTTCTAATGTTGGCAAGTTATATTTAAAAAAAATAAATTTATGTATTTTATTTATAATTATTGTTTTAAAATAATTTTCAATAATTCTAAAAAAATTGAATCCATTATCATTTCTGTGAAAAAAACTGTGAATAAAATCCACAAGCCTGCATGAAAGCGAACGAGAATATGACATCTCGTCTTCATATTGATGACACTTAGTCATCATATGCACGTCGCATCAACATAAAAAAAATTATGCCTATGTTAACTTTTTGCTGCCGATATTTTAAATGGTGATATCGACTAGGTAGGTGGTAGAGACTTTGACTTAAAAACATGCTATGAATTGAGGATCATCAGATTATGACCAATATTAGCAAAACTAAAATGTAAATGAAATGTAAAATTGAAATGGAAATGTAAACAAGTAAAAGTAAAAGCAAGAAAACTTAAATTTAATTTCTAAATCATTCTATTGATGACAGAATTTTCATCATTGGTAATAATGACAAGATGACAAATCGATGTAAAGGTTGACATCGCGGTGATGGCATGTGCCCTGGGGTAAAAAAGTAGACATTTGTCATATAATTAATGTCAGCTTTATGACGGAACGAACAATTTGAAACTATTAAACTAGGAGAACTACTTTGGAGTAGTCCTTGACTCCAAATTTTTCTGAAAGCGGAACACGGGGAAAAGATGGCACTATGTGCCTTCTATAACTATAGTAGGACGTCCCGAAAGAAACGTAAGACAAAACCAAAAATGACATATTGGATGTGCACAGCAATCATAATGCCAATTTTGGTATGATGGATGCTTTCAACAAGAAGATATAACTATGCCGACTGTATAGAAATTAGTAGATTACTGAGGTCGAAAATTGCGATACTGAACTAGCTACCCATAGATGCCTGTCTCAGAATAGAATGATTAGAAGAAACATAAAATTTAAATTAACATTACCTCTACGATTTAGACGCATTAAATGAAATATTTTTAAGAACTTTTCCTCGTATACAAACAAATATTTAATTTTCCTTAACTTTCTATTTATGGTCAATATAACTGTTGTTTAGATCAATGAACCTTTTCTTAGATCAAGTTGATCTTTAACGCATTCGATATATTTTTCTATTTTTTTTTGCTTTATTTTTTATTTAATTTTCTACAGCTGATGAAGATGCTGTGATGACTGCGAACGATGTCTGTGTGGCTTCTCAATTTTAAAAAGCTCATTTTACTTTCTAAACAAACTGGTGGCATACGATTGTTGTTTCTATTTGTACATATTTTTTTATAATATTTCTTTTATTATACGAGTATCTTTACGTTTTTCTTTTGATTAATATGCCAGGCAGCACTACAATAGAGAACGTATCTAAGTATGGTCATTTGAGGAAGAATAGTTTTCTTATTATTTGTTTTATTTATTTGTTTGTTTGGTGCCACATAGAGACGCATCATAGTTTTGTTTCGAGTTTTATGCACATAATTTAACATAAACAAGCAGCAGAAGATGAGCAACCAACCAGGCAGTTGTCGTATGTATGTATGAGGCAAAGCAGCGGCAGTAGTAGCAAAAACTGAACCGAGGTAGCCAAACTTGTGAAAATGGAAAATTGACAAAATTTATTTCACAAACAAAGAAAATTTTAAAATTTGTCCAAAAATCTGGAAAAACGAAGAAAAAATATAATGAAAAGCAAACTAGTTTTTTTAATCCAATCTCATCTTAAACAAAAAAAGATTACGCAACATTTGCCCCAAACGCTTAAAGGCAACATCATCAATGCAAATTTTGAACATACTTGTAGGCCAGCAACAAACTCCTATTTTTATTATTTTATTATTGTTGCTGTTGTTGTTGTTGTTGTAGATGAGGCATGAAACGAACAACTTTAAATCTCCATCACCTAAAGCGTCAACATATCAACACTACTAAATGAAAAGGCAACTACAACAAAGAAAACTCACTGAATAGGCAACTTCCTAAAGGAGGAAAATTCCCCAAAAAATTTTTTTTTTAAATTAACATGATCTACACTAACAAAGGAAAAAAAACTATTGTGTGGCAGGCACATCATGATGTTATTGAAGAAGGAAACATTAAAGAGGAAGAAATACTGAAAAATAAAATTCGTTGAACACGCAGCAGCAAAATTACAATTTGTTGCAAATATGCAGCAGCAATAATAAACCTCAGTGAAAAAGCTTCATACATAAATCTTAGATACGACTATACCTGTACAATAATGTTGTACAACGTTCTACCGTTTTATTTCCACTAACTGCCACAAAGAATCTAAAAAAAAAGAAACACACACGAAACAGTATCATATGGAGTCATCATTGACAGCAGAAGTGTATTATGCTGGGATATATTGTTGTAAAATGTTATAAACATGCCACAACATTGTGCAACAAATATTAATACTCTCTCAAATGCACACTGGCGCACACACATAGAATGCAATTTGTTATGGCTGCAAAATCGCACATATTCATCTTTTACTTTCATGCAATGATACCTGTACAGATGAAGACTAGAGGGTTGCACAAGATACCTTGAAAGTTTGTTTAAGACATTTGTTTTGTTTCAAACACTTGCACAACAGTGATGTTGTGACGAGCATGTATTGCAAAGGACTTTCTAAAACACAGTTTTAATGAACTTTTAGGTTGCGAGCACGGTTTCCACTAGGGATGTAACGATACGCCGTTTTGCCGATCTGATACCGTAAAAGAAATATCGCCGATACCGATTCCGATACCGATACGCTTATTAAAATTGCGTGCAAGTCTAGATTAACAAAACTCAAGCATGGCAATTTTTTTATTATACAAAATTACAGCGTAAGAGATTATTAATATTTAAAATTGAATTAACCCAGTTTAAAAAATTGGAAATAATTTTTAAGGAACTACATTATCATTGCTTCAAAAGAATTTATATTAAAAGTATGTATGCAGATAATTAGTAGAAAAGCAAGTAAAAGTTTATCTAAGTTATATAAAAATTTTTAATTCCTTTATAGTTTTAAAAAATACTAGAAATGCTTTTTAAAAAATCGATTTTTTAAAGGACATTTATCAACTAATATTCATCTAAATAACTTAATAGCTTAATTATTAAAATTCTTCTAAAAGTTTCACTTAAATTTACATGAAAACACAACTTTGCATTTAAATTCGCATAAAAAGAAACAAGTTGCAAAAATAGGTAATTTTTCATCTTTTTTCCTTTAGGAAAAGTTATTATAGAACACCGAAAAAGCAATTTCTCCTAACATCGCTTCCAATTCGGTGATTGGTAATCGAAAAAAAGAACTTCTTGCAATGGCAAGGATATGTAAAACTAATTAGAAATGATCCAAATTGGCAATTCTTCCGGATCGCGAGTTCTACATTTTCATGACTTCTTTGCAGTGTCTTTTTTTTTGTGGGAATAAGGTGCAAAACCAGCGAATTGAATTCGAATTCATGATAAAATTAACAAGAAATAAAGTATGTTTTGTACAAAATAACAACGTAAAATATTATTAATATTTAAAATTGATATTAATAGGATTTAAAAAACAACGAATTGAATTTAATTCATGGTAAAATTAACAAAAATAAATTATGTTAAAAAATAAACTCTGTAAAAAATTTTAAAAGTATCGTCGTTCGACAGTAAAATATTGCCGAATTCGATGTATCGGAAAATCTGTAGTATCGCCGATATATTGGTATCGGTTACATTCCTAGTTTCGACATATTGTACAAGTGCAACAAATTAAATTCCAATTGCGCTTTCTAGTACATGTTATCGAAACATTATTGTTGCGAAAGAGTTTGAATCAAACCAAATATGTATCTTAAAAACAGCTTCAAGACATCTTGTGCAACCCTCTAATGAAAACGATGACGATGATCATCTTTCTTAATGTTTCCTATTCCTCGTAATCATTCCAACCGTATCACCACGAATCTATCAGACCCAGAGTGTGGCGTTAAATCACCGTATTTGTGCGTTTGTGTAACTACGTGCATCAGTAATCATTATAGCGAATAGAATTATTATGAAAAATGTATGAAGGAACAACAACAACAACAAGCAAGAAATCAATGCATCTTTACAACTACAACATGATTTGCTGGTAACAGTGCGGAATGTGGCATAGAGATATTGCAAGTTGATGTTTTAGAATAGATAATAAGGGGGCCCAGAATAGAATAAATAAAAATATGTACAACGTGAATAGAGCTATGTATTAAAAAATACAATAATATTTTCCTACAACCATAGTATGGTTGTTGTAACCATGCCTTTTCTCGGCGTAGACACACCTACTGAAATCGTAGTTAGAGCAAAAACTAAACAAATACAGTGAACAACACAAAAAACTACATGGTTCCAACGACTAATTCTGGAAGAGGGCACACAGGAAACCTTTTTTGTGGGAGTTGAAGCTCTGCTCCTTTTACGCATGGTTATATTGACTCTGCATAGGCAATATTTTAAGCCTTAATATTAATGTATAACATTTTGAGACACATTTTTGTGGAACATTTTAACCCTCTTGCTCTTCGCTGTATAGGTCTTTTAGTCCCTTTCCTAAACACGGCGCAAACAAACCACACCCCCCTCCCCCCCTTCAGCCACAATTAGGGTATTCTTTTAATCCGGTTTCTGCTTTGATCGGTTAATCGCTCGATTAATTAATCTAGGTTTTGCTTTAATCGGTTAATGTCGCTATTAATCAGTTAACCGATTAATAAATTTTTTTATATATTAAGTAATTTCAACGAAACTACATAAACTATTTATTATTTTGACTTCATTAGTAAAAGAAAAACAGTAACATAACAAACATAACAATTCTTGAACTAAATCAAGCAAAAAAACCGAAAAGAATTATAAATATGTATTTATTCAAAAATAAACAAGTCTATGGGATAATTTTATAAGTTAATTCAATAGCTTAAGGAGATCTTCTAAAATAATCTTTTAGAAAAATTGTTTGGTTTAATGTTTGGGCTTTAAGCGATTCTTTTTTTAGTTTTGATAAAACTTGACTTGGAAAAATTCTTTCAGTTATTGTAGATGTTGGAGAAATCGAAAGCAATCCATAATATAGAATATATAATATATAATTTCTCAGTCCTTTTCCTAGACTTCTCGAAACATCTTCCATTATGGCATTAGAGTCCTGTTTTAATTTAAAAGATTGTTTGTATTATCGATAGTTTATTCTCAAGTTCAATTATAGTGGCAGAGTCTTTACTAAGATTTTTTATAGCCAAGTCCAAAGGTTTGAAAGTTTTATTTAAGTTAAGATCACTGAACACGCTTCTTTCTTTGTATGAAAAATAATTTCTAAACACATACCTGTTATATATGAGACGAAACAAATAAACATACAAAAAATATGTTATAATAGTACAAAAAATTAAAAATTTTGTTACATCGATTAATCGGTTACTCGACTGAAATTAACCGTTTTCGCCGTTAATCGAAAATAGCCAATTTTAAATTAAGTGATCAGGTAATCGGGTAGTAATTAACCGTTTAACGGTTAACCGAATGAATACCCTAGTGACAATATAGCGCGCAGCAATGTTCTACAAAAATTTTTGTAGTGGTGGCTTACATAGAAGTGCTAAACTCACATATTATGCCTTAAACGTAAAACGTAAAGAAGAACGAAATTAACCCATAAACATATGTTGATTTTTGAATGATATCTGGCGTTCAAGTTAAATCTGGAGCTTGGGCATCTTTAAAGACCTATAGTAGAATTTTATGGCAAATTTTTTTGTAGAACATTTCAGCCCGCTATATAGGTGGGGGAGAGGATTTTGTTGTCACTTTTTGAAGAAAGGGACATAAAGACTCATACAACGAAGACTTAGAGGGTTCAAATGTCCCAAAAAATGTGTCTTGTTGTATTTTACATAAAAGTGCTGAAAACATTATACCTTAGAGGGTTATTTAACTCGCCATAAAATTAATCCCATACGTAAACTTTGAAAACGTCGATGCAAGTGAATTTTTTTTGTGACTTACAAGAATCAGACGTTAGAATCACGTAATTTTCAATAACATTCGATATAAGATGAGGAAAATAATAATGGGCCAAACTCTCTTACAATTCCACGTTCTAGCTTTCCAATTGTACTTGGGGGCTGTTCATTCCCGCTTTCGTAACGCTTTAAAAGAAAAGTTCAGTAGACATTTTCTCATTCGTAACAAATCTGCAACACTGCGCCGCAGAGTGTTCCGTAATATGTGAAAGTCCCTTTACTTTCTATTTATTCGTAATTTTTTAACCGACTTCAAAAAAAGGAGAAACGTTATAAATTCGTAAGTGTTTTTTTATGTATGTTCCCTCAAAAATCCGCCATTTATAAACCGATTTCGAATTTTTTTTCTTTATTTGAAGAGATGTACTTCCAGATTGGGCCCGTTCAAAAATGGACAGGATCACGCCCATGCGAAGTAAATTCACACACCTTTTCAACTACTTCTACTCAACGGATTTCTATGAAACTTTGCACACACTTTAAGCTTCTGTTTGGATACTATATAATGATTAAAAAAGTGGGCGGTGCCACGCCCATGCAAAGGAAATATTGCGCCTGATTGTGTAAGGAGCTGGCGTAAACGCCTATGTCGTTTTTTGTAATAGATTAAAGCAACACACAACCCGTATTATTTAATCTACTACAAAAAACGAGTTAGGCGTTTACGCCAACGCCTTACACAATCAGGCCCATTATTTTTCAACAACTTCTACTAACATTATAATCAATATTATGAGCAAGTGAGTGCCACCCACGCCAATTTTGTAGTCGGTTTTTTTTAATAATTATTTATTTTTTTAATGTGAAAGAAAAAAATTTATTGATTAGTTTCAAAAATTTTACATCACTCCAGTTGTATAAATATAAAAAGAAGCAAATGCGTCACTTATTCATCTATTTAAGTTTTCGTTTTATTACAAATCATTTAGTAAATGAAACCACTATTGACGCATTTTCTAGTTCGTTGTTTTTAATTTCTCCAATGGGACACACAATTGTCATATCTTACTGCTACAACAGGTAATATAAAATCGAATAGCATCATATTAAGGGCGTTCAAGGAACATTGAATAACATATAAACAGAGATTATCCAGCTTTACTAATAAGCAAATATGAAAAAACGTGATAATTATACAACAACTTAAATATGTATAATTTTCTGCTAGCATTTTAAATATCTTTAATTTCTCACCTTGAATAGCCCTACCAGGGTTGGAAACTTTGAAATCTTTCAGAGTGGGCTGCTGCCCGCCTGGTTTAATTATAAAACATTTTTACGAAAAATGAATGGCCAAACTCACAATCTATAGTTAACTAACGCCAGTGGTTTAACTAACGATTAAACAATGCTGCCCATTATTTCTCTTACATTTTTACTTTAGCTATTTTTACTAAGTTTGCCATTTTCCTTGAAATCGTTTACACTGCGGGGCAATTTTTCTCACATCGCAGCGCATTTTTGAAACAAACCGTATTTCATCGGAATTAATGTAGCCATCCCTGACCTCCACTAAAAGTAAATACTACATCTTCAGCTTATTGCTCATCAAATTGAGGTTATTGCTTGATTGCCTAACTGACTGTCTGATTTTAGGGTTGATTGATTTTAAAAAATGCCACGACACGTGGATAATTGAGGACTTTGTAGAAGAACAAACATTTTTATATGTTTAATTTCTTTAAACGTCTCTATAAATACAAACAGAACAAACACGTGTAATGGTGTAGAGTAAAAACACGCTTTGCAAATGTAAACAATGATTTGCTACAAAATACATAAAAAAATAAATGTATTAATATTATAATGGTTAAGGGGAAAATATAATAAAAAGGTCAATTTATGCCAACAATACATAATCTATTCAATATAAGATGTTATACATTTTGTATCAACACCACTAACGTCACCTTCTGTTGACATTTTGCAAAACATGAGCGTGAAAAAGGATGAAAATAAAAACCATGACAATAACAAAAACATATTTATTTCTTTGTAGGATGTTTTATCTGATTTCAATAAATAATGAAGAACAAAGAAAATTTCAATATTGTTACTCGATTGTAATTGTCACGTTTTGGATTAAATTTTTATAGAAAAGTTTTTAAAAAATAATATTCATTGCCTTAATGCGATTATCGAGGGAATGAAATGTTCTTCTATGAAGCGTCATAAGGTCGATTATAAATCAAAATGTAGCAGTAGATCAACTTGGCTAAAGCGATCCTTAAAAGTCTATATATGGCAAAGTGTTTCCTTTACCATAAAAAGGATCGGCTCTTAAATATTATTATTAAAAATAAATTTCGAATAATAATGTTCCAATGAAAATAGTTTCCTTAAAGTCAATAAGATCCTGAGCTTGTAATTTGGAAGTTGTAAAAACCCTGATAATTTGTAATGACTTTTACATTATTGAAATTTATGAATAAGTTTTACCTTAAAGATGACCCGTCTTTTCAAATCATCAGTCATTATACTCACTAAAAAACTGCTTCAAAAAATTTTTATTTTTACTATTATGGAGTAAAATTAGCGCTTCCAAGCCTGCTGATATGAGTGCTGATTTTTATATGGCAAGCTAACATTTTAGAGGACAACATTTTTGATATAAAAAGCGCTTAGCAAAGCGCTGAAAATCATTAAGATTTTCAGCACTAAAACTGAAAATGTATTGAAAAAGTGGTTCGATGTGGATTGGAGGGGATGATGGGTGGATGTATTCCAAATGGGAGAACGTAAAATTGAAGGCTTATATATCGTATATTTAATTAATAATTTTATATTTTCTCATTATATGTTATTTTAATTTCAAGTGGGAACCGAAAGTGGCGTTGTTCTGTTCTGCTGTGTACGTTAAAAAATTAAGTTGATGTTAATTTTTCTCTTGTTCCTTGGAATATTAATCATGTCCAATTCTTTCTGAATATAACGTTACGAACCTTAGCCTAATAATCGATTCATTCATTCACTTCATTAAACAAAATAGTTTACTTAATCAATCAAAAAAATTTGTCCGGGTCATCATCATCATCCATTAAGCATTTATGAAATTTCACATTGTTAAATGTGTTCAAGTCTGCATGTTTATCTCAAGACTCTAAAAAAATGAATGAGAATTAATGCAACGACATTAGCGACATTAACGAAATGATTTACTCAAAAATCTTCAGTAAACAAACTTGGTACAATCGCGTTCCATTTACTATCGCTGTTGTTGTTGTTATTTATGTGAATGTCGTCATCGGGGTTGTTTTTTTACGACACAGTTTTTCTTGTTCTTTTTGGTGTTTGCGTCCCAAATAACAGTCAAACAAACAATTCATTGATTATGTAAAGAACATTTACTGAAAATGAAATTTATTTTTAGACAAACTTTTGTTTGAAAATTTTTTGGTGATAATATTTTTTGTGTCGAAAAAAAAACACAAAAACACAAAAATAGGTTCGAATCATTTTATAAAACACAACACGTTAAAAATAGTTCAGTTTTCTTTTCAAACAATAAATTAATACAATCAACATAAACAACAAAATTGCATTATTCCTAAGAAGATTTTGATTCAAAAGTTTTTGAAGTGATAAACATTGATACATATGCAATTGTGTTATTCTTGTGAGTTTTACATATGTATGTTTGTACATATTTACCCCATATTCACAAAAAAATAAAATGTATTTGAAATCTATTTCAAGAAAATTTTTTATGAAAAATTTCAAATAAAATATATTTCAAACTTATTTTAAATTTTATGAATATGTTAAAGTTATTGTTGTTGCACACATTCGCTGTAATTACCGAGAGCATCTCATTAAAATTTGTGTTGCTATCGTACGAAAGACGTCTTTCGTTGTTAGGAGTATGTATCTAAAAGGGTGTTCAATCGGCTAACCTTTAATCGGCCGGTTAATTACTACTCGATTAACTGATCGGTTAATTTAAAATTGGTTATTTTCGATTAACGATTAAACCGGTTAAATTTAACCGATTAACCGATGTAACAAAATTTTTAATTTTTTGTAGCATTATAACATACTTTCTTGTGTCTTTAACGGCCCTTTTCACAATGTACGATTAAAAGTTAACGTGGACTTTAACGTCAAGTTCGGCATTCAAAAGTTGCCGTTAAAATTAGCGTTAACCGTTAATCATACATTGTGGAAAGGGTATACGAATTTATTTCGTCTCATATTCAAAAGATATATTTTTAGAAATAATTTTTTCATACAAAGAAATGTGTTTAACTTCTCATTTTTTGATTGCGGGAAGTTAAAAATTAAACAACAAAAATGGCAGAAATCTTTTAGCGCAAAATATTTTTCTCTTAAAATTTTTAATTCTATTGAAATGAAATTGACTTTTGGACACTTTTTAACATAATTTCCGATTGCGGTTTACACCTTTTTCAAAATAAGACTTATTTCTTGAAAAAAAAACACTCAAATCGATTCTTATAAATTGTTTTTGTTGCCCATTGACCCTTTTAAATATCAATTTTATTGACCGAGAGCATTCACTTGAAACATAATCCAAATATGACATAATTATGTAACATTTATATTTGTTTTTCGATCATTGTTGGCACTTTACTCATGTGTTACAAAATAATGGAATTTCTTATGAGTTCATACAGACGCCAACCATATAAAAGCACCATATTCAACTTCAATTCAAAATGAAAGAAGAAAAAAATTATTAAAAATTCGATTACATAACCCATCATAAAAAGTGGTGGGTGCTACGATTATGACGCCCCTAAAGCCACTTTTTTTTGTTTTTGTTTGAGGAAAACATGTTGTTCGTATATTCCATTCCCTCCCTCAACTAATCTAATACCAATTTGAACTGACAGACATTTTTATACCAAAAAAAAAAAAAAAGAACTGAAACAAAACATGCAACTGAGTTTGCAACAAAATTGTTGCTGCTATTGTTGCTTCTGCTACAGATTTTAAAGCCTGTCAAAAGATATGGACTTAAAACAGATGCCCTTATTTCGAGTACATGTGTACAAGGTTTTTATTTTTTGTAAAGTGGAGACTGTGTGAACCCTTTTTCTTACGGACATACATATACGAGGGTTTTATTATTTATTTAGTTGTAAAAAACTAATCCGTTTTTTTTGAGATTCAGAATACAGAAAAAACTAATTTTAATTTTCAGTAAAGAACTAGTAAATATTTTCAATAAATTAGTAAATATTTTGTCTAGAAACGAACCTACAAACAAATTTGTGCATACAGACAAAAATATTTCAACCCGGTTTTTTCAGTAAACAAATTGTCCAAATCTATAAAACAATTTGTCTAAAAATAGTTACAAATTCTAAACAAAATAATTTACTGCACCAAAAAAATGTTTACTGGATTTTCTGTAATACATCAAACAATATTTTTTTTCTGAATTTATAAAATAATTTGTCTAAAAATAGTTACGAATTCGAGACAAAATAGTTAACTGAATCAAACAAATATAGTTACTTCATTTTTTGTAATATATTAATCAACTTTTTTCGTAAATGGATGATGATGATATTATTTAAAACTTAAAACTATTAAAAAAAACTGTTTTTACTGAATAACTTTTTTTTATATATATTTTTAAGTTTTAAATAATACCATCATAATCCATTAAGCATTTATGAAATCGCACTTTGCTCAATGTGTTTAACTCTGTATGTTTGTCTAAAGACTCTAAAAAATGACTGCGAATTAACGCAACAATATTAACGAACTGATTCAGACAGAAATCTTCAGTTAACAAACTTGTTACATTCGCATTCCTTTTGTTATCCTTATTGTTGGTTTTGTGTGTATATCGTTTTTTTGTTGTTGTTTACGACACAGAAAACTGGTTTTTGTTTTTTCCGTTTGCACCCTAAATTAAAGTCAAACAAAAAATTCACTGATTCAGTAAAAACCATTTACTGAAAATAAAATTTTATTTTAGACAAAAGTTTGTCTGAAAATTTTTGGGTGATAATTATTTCTGTGTAAGCCTCAACGCTTTTCGTATAAAAGTTTTAACACTTTTTTGGAAATTACAGTATCTACTAGCAGCAGCCTGTAAGTCGACGCGAGTAAAACATTTCTCCGAATTTATGTAATATTTTTATAAGAAAAAAACACAATCTGCTGAAATACCCAGCTCTTTGGCGGGAATCGAACCCACAACATTGTGTCTAATAGGTGAACAAAACTACTATTCTAAATAATTTTCTTTGGATTCAAATTACAGCGACAATTTTTAATTTTTTTATTTGGGGAGCTTAAATTTGAGATATCTGGCTACAATAATGCTTTTTTTATTATTTCAATAAATCTTAACCAACCCTCGCATATATTTTCTATCAGTATTGTGTATCGAAATCTTGACAGTTTTGGCAGCTTAAAGATTAAGTAAAATGTTTATTCTTTTGGGACAAAATAAAAAATAAATTCATTCAATATTTTCAACTAAAATATTTATTTTGATTTTTTGCTTCATTTTTAAAATAAACAAGAGAAAAAATCAATAAAAAATTATTGATATTGAAATGTCATAAATATAGCTGGTAATCGTAATATTTCTTTAAAATAATCGTTTGTGTCTGGAAGAGTATGTCTTAATGACTAAAGTTACTTAATGGTGCTTAAATGCACAAAATTTGTAAGGAATAATTTTTTTCATTGTGTCCAAGCACACATCTATCTTAAATCCAGATACTTGTTATAGAAAAATACTTAAAATATAGAGTTTAATGTATTCAGTGAACATTAGGATGTCCGTTTTTTTTTTGGTATTTTTGGTCTCACCCCGCAAAAAGTTGAAGCTTGAACAAGAATGATAGAATACAGATTGCGCATTGCGCGTGCCCGTCAACTTTTGTGTGCTGATGTGACGTCAAAATGACGTTGAAATTGAAATGTAAACAAAATCGCCTTATATCAAATACACGTGTTTGTGCGATGGTGTTTGTGCTTATCTGCTGATGTGACGTAGATGCGCAGAAATAAAATGTTTTCAAAAGCTGAATGCTTAATCTATATTATATCATTGTTGAGGCTTGACGCAAAAATGGCTCTCCAAAAAGTTCAAGTCCCCTGCGACCACGCCTTTCTGTGCCGACTTACGGTTGAAATTATATTCGATTACACTTATACGGCATATTGTAAAAGTGTAAGTCGAATATGACAACATGTAAATTTTTGTTTTAAAAAGCTGTTGTCTGTTAAGTTCCCAACATCTTTTTTCCTACCGACTTTTATCTAAATCGCATATTTAACAAAATAAACTGCAAAGCTCATAACAATTAAGGGTGCTGTCAGCTGAATGGTTAGCGCGTTTGGCTTCAAATATTGAGGTCTTGAGTTCAAGACTAGTCTCAGGCAAGCCAACAACATCATGCATTTTTTCTTATGTGCATTTGTGTGTTATTGTGTTGGTTGTTGTTGGACTGTTAAAATGATGAAGGCATATGAAAATGATTACTTTGGCAGTACCGGCAGTGATTAGTACCAACATATTCTAATGCACTTCACAGCACCCTCCTTCGTTGGTAACGTAGCAGAACCTTCGGCAAAGTAAAAGACCTAATAAATGGCTACACAGCTTAAATAAATCAATGACTCTACTTGACACCAGAAAGGCCGCAACACTGCTCCACAAAAACGCGTAATAGCAGAGTTGTAAATGAATTAAGCTTTCTATCTCTCTTCCACTTCACCACCTGTTCTCTCTACACTATCCCTTTCGCAAAGAAAGTAGCACATTAATTAATTAACTGGTAGGCATTAATTGCCTGATTGTGTTACTTCTCTTTACAAGAAAAAAAATTACAAATTTCGGTAAAACTTTTCGTTAGCTAAAACTTAAAGTTGTTTCCTTAGTCATTTTGGGCCCCTGAACACGTATCTGCACTTAATTTTTTTATCAGCTCTAGTGTGCAAACTGACAACTGATTGGAAGCGAGTTTTTGATACTTTAAGCAGCTCTCCCGAAAAATGTTGAACACGACTTAAGCGGTTGAGGCTTGTGACCACATATATATGTATGTCGTGCAAGTGCCTTTATTTTTGGCATAACGGTATATCTCGAAAACTAGAGCTGATTTAAAAAATTGGAGTGCATATTAGCTTTCACCGACCCAAATAACCAAAGAAACAACTTCAAGTTCTAGGGATCGACAAAGTTTACGGAAATTTTTAAATAAATGGTTTTTTCTTTTTTTGTTATTTTAATAGTTATGGGCGTTTTCGATATTTTGCTGTTTATTTTGTTAAATGTGCGATTTAGATACAAGTTGATAAGGCAAAAGCTGTTGCAAACTCAAGTGGCTGCTAGACAAGTCAATATTCAGCGTCAATATATGTGTTTGTGTGCGTTTTAGAAAAAATTTATACACATATACGGAGGAGAAATAATGAAGAATAGCAAAATGCTTTTAACTTTCATAACAAACGCACACAAATACATGTATTGAAGCCTAAATATTGACTTGTCTAGCAGCCACTTTAACAGAGATCAACTTTTTTGAAAACATTTTTTTTTTGTAAACACATATTAAGCAGAAAAAGACCATTTGCTGAAACTGTGGTAAGCGTGCGACACGTCTTAGTATCAACTGATCAACCTGAAATTATTTTAGAGTAGTTTTTTATAAATACCCATCGATTTTGGGCATGAGACTTGAGGAAATCCAAATTTGAATTTTTTACGATCACTCTAGTGTACATATTAAGTTTTCTAGTACAATTTAACTTTAAAATTCACATTGCACTGCTTTTAGTTAGAATCTATGCTTTCTTTTGAAACATTTACCATTTATCATTTTTAAATAACATCATTTTTCAGCTTTGTAGTTTTAAATATTATCCTCAGAAGAAGGCATACATAGATATTTTCTTCTTCAGCGTCGGTGTCGTTTTAATTTGCAACAAAAACGCTTTCGACAAAACTGATGATGTTGCCTACCAAAAATGTTCTTTATAAGGAGAATATTACAAATTCTGCTTGACATGCTTGAATATGTATAAAGGGTAATTTTCTGCGAGGTGTTAATAAATATTAAAATTTGGGTGCCTCTGTGGTTGAGTGGTAGCAATGCTAGCCTATCAGTCATGAGGTCGTGGGTTCGATTCCCGCCATAGATACTGGGTGTTTTCCGCAGACAAGCTAATCGTTTCGCGGGCTGTGTTTGTTAAAAAAAAACAATTTTGAGGTAAAGAAGGTAGAGTGACTTCCAATGGGCTTACTTAAGCAATAGTTCCATAGATAACAAGGAACTCTACTGATGCGGAGAGACCATCGTAAAATTAACTTCGGCTCCTTATAACACTGTACCAATAGACAATTGCAGATTCAAATTTAACGAACAAAAATACAGCACTAACTAGGGCAGCTTTTGTTCTCAGAAGAGCGTCTTTTTGTTATCTTCGCCAGTATTTTAGTACATTTTTTGGTCCGATGGTATTCCAGCACTGGTCTTGAAGCAGTGCTCTTCGACGCTAACACGTCCGTTGGCAACCCTCTTTTATACTTTGTATTATGCTGGTGAGTTCCCCTCGTGTTGGAAGGTTGCCAGTGTAACGCCAATCCCCAAAAAGGGAGAGGGTAGTAACCCTCAAACATACTATTTTTCCACACTTCTTTTAGAAACTCTATAGAAATTTACTCGTTTTGGGGAGGAGGGGGAAATAACCCCTCCCCCCTTGTATCCGCGCCTGCCCATGGGTGTCGGTATGGTAGCCTGCTCTATTGACTCGCTTGAGCAATGTGGGGTGCGTTTATCGTTACTACAATGGAATGTGCTCTGATGAAATCAGGGAACTGGTTCCCGAAACCCGCTCTTTTGTGAACAACACGTTCTTCATTAAGGGCATTTGTGGTCGATACGCCAGTGAACATACTACGCATTATAGAGAGAACTCGTTCTTTGGCCGAACTGCTCGTATGTGAAATAAACTCCCTGCAGAGGTCTTTCCTGTCAGTTTCAATGTTGGAAGATTCATATCAAACGTCCACAAGCAATACTCCCTTTATGCACCTTCCCACAACCAATTTTCCTGGTTCCAGCACGTCAAAAAAAAATAATAAAAATGGCATCAGCAATCAAAGTTAATCGAGGAGCTAGTTTTATTCAGGATGAAAGATTGTAAAATAAATGTTTCATAAGTCTAGTGACACAGAAAAATTAGCACCGTGAACAATTTTGGTAATTTAAAGATACACACACCTCTTGGAAAAAACACCTTTTACATAACACCCTTTATATTCCTAATCTCACATATATAAATTCTAATATACTTAAACTTATTTATTTGTTGTACTCGTATTTATTCATCATCATTCCAAACGCCATCAAGGCGCCATATTGCGGCTTTTAATTGAATTATACATTTTTTTAACTTTTTTGCTCTTTCAGCAAAAAAATACCATGAAGCGTAACTGATACGATTCGATTGCGTTTTTTTTTTCTTTTTGGTGAACATGGCCACCTTCCCAACTCCCGCCTTTCCCTCAATTTAAGATCCATTCTATAGACAATATTGGGCTTTTCTCTATAAAATGTTAATCAAATGTATTTATTTTGTATGGTTTTCAATGTATGGTTTTAAATACAAAATATGGGCAAGTCTTCTCTAGCAGTGTCTGTGTTCTAACGCCGATGCTCATGTGTGTTTTATTTTCTGATGCTTTGGAACAGTTACGCGGCTTATTTCTATCTAGCAGCCCAGACTTTGGCTGCTAATGAAACCAAAAGTTCATTTGGTTCATTTTGTTGTTGGTTTTTTAAAGCTCTCATTATAATCAAATTCACATGCTGTACGGATTTGTAAACTTTTGATTTTTAAATCCTCCAAGCATATTTGAAGTTTGAAAAGAAGAAAGCATGTTTGATTGGTTAATGGATTTGTAAAAGATACGTATTTTGACGTGTAAAAGAAAATAAAAAAGTGTTTTCCTCCTATATTTCCCCAGTAAAAACTTTTCTTACTGGTAGGGAAAAAAAGTATATGAGGATTTAAGTCGTAACTACTTACAATTTGACTCGTTAACCACTTATTTTTGTTTGAGATGTCCAAAAAATAAGGGATTCCCCTTATAAATATATTTACATTGTTACAGCAATTAACTAGTTATTATTTGGCTTACTTGCAGCTACAAAATAAGTAGTCAGATAAACAAATTAAAATTTAAAAAATAAATAATACACATTATATTTCATTCATATTTTTTTATTATTTTCTTTTACCCAGCTGGGATACGAACCTGTGCTCGTTCAGATTTGAAGGCAAGAATTTTACCCACTCAACTATTGTTGACTTATAAGTTTAAGCGACAGAAATTAGTTTTCATATACAAACACATGTTGACTTAAAAAGTGGTTGTCTATTTTATTAATACATATCAACAAATTGTAGGTACTCTAGAGGGGAAAAAACCAGTCACAAGACAACTAAACAAACTGAATTACTGTACTTTAAACAAATATTTCTAATGTGGAAAAAATTTGCTTGTGCAATGAGGATTTTTTCCTAACATTTTTGCTCTAGTTTTGTGATATGTTGTGATATGAATCTTTTCATTGGTCACCACTCCAATTTTCGTACCATTCCAATTTTCACCAGTCATAGGACAAGTACGTTCAGATAATGAGAAAAATACGTACTAATTTTATTAAGAACCAGTTAGTACTTCTAACTTAAAGCATAGTAATAATATAAATAAGTACCACTCATTACTTTGCAAACCATTAATAAAGTACTACCGATTACAAAAATGACAAATGCTTTTGCTGGGTTCCTATTACATATAGGTGATCCTCATTCACAACGTTTTGTTCGTATCCGTTAAAAGTTTACTCAGAGAAAAATCATTATTTTTTAGCTAATAAAGCGGCTTTATTGATACACTGAAAATAAAATTGTAGATAAATCTAACCATTATAAATTGTTAACTTACTGTTAATGTAAATTGTTGTTGGAATTTTCATGAATATTCAATTTTTATTGGTTAATATAACTTTTTAAAAATGTAAGTAATTTCATGTCCATGTTCACCTTGTGATGTTGTTATTTAACAAGATGACTTGGCTGAGATTGTAAACGTGTCGGTTTGTAACTATGCGAAGAAATTTGAGAACATAAGTTCAAGATCAAAAACTATATTTTACTGAATTGTAAAATATAAATTTGAAAAAGTCATGTTTCAAAAAAAAAATTATTTTTGATGGTTAAAACAAAAAATTTAATTTTGAACAATTTTGTTGGTTCAAATTAAAAATGCTTATGGTTCAAATTACCAATTTAAAATAATAACGATAATAGTTATTCTATAAAAATTACTGTATTTTTAATCAAGCAAGTCACTGCATGTCTATGTTAACTTTGTGCTGTCGCTAACGCTGAATTCGCTGATTCAGTAAAGAGCATTTACTGAAAATTAAGTTTTATTTTAGACAAACTTTTGTTTGAAAATTTGTTGCTTGTAATATTTTCTGTATATTAAATCACTTTATAGCGAGTCTAAAATTCGTTTATGCCTTTAACTTTTGTACTATATGAACAACTGCATTATGTAGTTATTGTTTTAATAAAATTTTAATCAATGAATGAACAAATTTATGAATATTGAGTGTGTTGAAATTTTGTATTTGGAGTAGCATTAGAAGCAACAAGATAATATTTAGTGCAAAATGTGTTTAAAAATTTTAGTTGATGAGATTCGACAATGTGTGTTGGCGGTGGGAACAGAATGTACTCTAGTGAATGAGTTTCGTGGGTACTTTTCGGTGGGCAAACTAATCAAAATGTTATTAAGCAAATTAAGTATTTTTATTTAGAAAGATTATTTCATTAAGTTTCATAGAGGCTATCGAGTGAAAAACACTAACACAAAATATGGTGTGTGAACTAAAATTTTGTTTTGCTTAGAGGAAAAACTTTCAGTGCATAATAATATTAACTTTAATGAAGTGAAAATAAGATTTCAATTAAATAAATATGTTTTTTAATATTTTCCAATTAAATTCTAGAATGTTTTTAATTTAGAGAATCTTTGATTAATTTCTTTAGCTTTTTTGAACATCTTATTGGATTTGATTTTAAAAAATCTATTTGAGGTCATTGGAGTATTTGAAATTCATTTGATACATTTGAAAGATCCTCCTCTTATAATCATTTTTAATTTCAATGATGAAAAGCTAATAACTGTTTGTTTTTCAAACGCAATTGCGAACTCCGTAAGTGTATAGATAAAAACATTTTCCTATAAAAAAATCAGTGCATTATATCTTTCTCACTACAATCAATCAAAAATCATGCTGACCCACCCACTTCAACTCTTTAATTAAAAAAAAATTAACTTCTCTGGCATGTCTCTGAAAATAGAACAAAGAACACAACGACTCGCCCAAAACGAACATAATTTTTTGTTTCATTTCAAAGTTCACTATTTAATTTAAAAGCCATTTAAGGCAACACCATGAATTATTCACAATTTTCTCCACCATCACCACCACCATCATCATCATCGTCATCATCAACATCATCGCCGCTGATGCTTTAACCAGTATAAATTAACAACTAATGACAATTTTTAACGCAAAATTTCCTGTTTAAATTCAATGTCTTAATGGACAAATGTGAAAAAGAAAACATTTACAATCACCCAACTCAATCGTAACAAACTGAAATGACAATAATCAACATTGTCAATTGTCTTGTCGAAAGAAAAAGGCATTCACTGTCAAATTGACCTCTAACCATGAGATTGAAATTGAAGAGCAGCATATATGACACGCAGCCATAAACATAAGGCTATAATATGAGTAACTTGTAGTATGTACTCTAAATAGATGCCTGTCGAAATGCACTAGGGGGAGAAAGATAATGGTCAAGCCAACGCATTAAAACAACAACAGACAACAAAATTGTGTTGCTTTGATAGCAAACGCAACTCAAATTATACTTATTGACTATTAGAGTTTGCAAAAAGAAATTGATCGAACATCATGGCCCAATCATACAAACAAGTCTGCCCTTCAAATAAACCAAAAATAATAATAATGCTTAAAAAAAGTGTTATTCAAGTGTGTCGCAGAATTTGTACGAAAGTGAAAGTATTCATATTTTGGCGATTTACGTTTCACATTTTTTTTCATAACAAAATTCGAACACAAGAACATGGCATACCTTGAGGCACCACTTTCACCTTTTTTAACATTCAAAACTAGTGCAGCTAATATTTATTTTTCACTCCTAAAAGTATGCCAAATATGCTTTTAATAGTTCTTTATTTTAATATTTTCAAAATATCATTTCCACTCTTTTATTAACCGACTTCAAAAAAAGACAAGGCTATCAGTTCGTCAGGTACATAATTTTATATGTGTGTTCCCTCAGAACTCTGCCATTTATGAACCGATTTCGGATTTTGTCTTTTTTTGAAAGGATGTACTTCCGGATTGGTCCCGTTGAAAAGAAGGCAGCGACACATTATTTTTCCTGGCATCCAAGTTATCACAATTTGCACAATGGAGATTCGGACCAAACGTCGTGAGTTAGTGATTCTACAACTCAATTCTTTTAAAGGAAGGAAGCTTATAAAAATAATAATTTGTAAAATTTAATTTTAACAACGTAATATAATTATATTTTGTTCAATGGATGGGTGAGCGGTTTGGAATATTATTTTTCCCCTCCCCTAAACTAGCGCCTGATGATTGTTTATATATGAAAGAAATGGGTTGGTTCATGGTTGGCCTTCATTTTTTTTTCTATTTTTCATTGTTATATTTTTTTCATTGTGTATCTATCTATCTCTGTGTAGGTCCTTCATTAGTAATGCATTAAAATTAATATTTTGCAATTCAAACAACAACGGCACAAAAAGCAATAACAAAATTCAAAACTCAAACGAAAATATAAATGGACAAGTCGTCAAGCATTCGTTCATTTATTCATTATTGATGTGATACAACTAAAACTGAAACCCCCAAACAAGTCCTTACTTCAGTTAGTTATGTATGTTTGTTGCTATTGTTTTAACCGAAAGACCCACTATCCTTAAGCATGTGTGACGATCTAATAACAATGAAAACAAGCAACAACAATAACAAACAACTTAAAAAACCCCCCCAAGTAAACAGACCTCACACAATGCAACAAAAACAAAAGCGAAACCTAAGAAAATGCAATCAGGGTTTCATTTCACATGCCCGTACGTACCATTAAGCGAGTGAGTGAGTTAGTGACGACTTGCTGTGGAAGTGATAGCAATGCTAGTCACTTGTACAAACAACAGAAACATGTATTATGATTAGTTAAGTTTTTGACGATGTTGTCTTTGTTTTTATAGCCTTAGTTTAGAGTTTTTATTATTTTTGGTGGTGACGGTGATAGACATGTATGAGACACATACGCGAATTTTTTGACATTGATGATGATCGGCTTTGAAATGCGGGTGTATTAAGATCAAACATATGAGAGTGAGTGCACGCTGAGTATTGAACAAAAAAAACGAGGCCAGTTGAAAATGTTATTTCAAAGAAACTATTCCAAGTAAATGGTTTGAAAATGATTAGGAAACTAGAAATAGTATGTATGTATTTCTACGAAGTTGGATTTCAAATAAGGATTTAAAATAAACTGGCCTTAACATTGAATTAATAACCGTGTTGCTAATACATATGTATGTTGATTTCTCAAAGTATGTAGATACATTTTATATTGTCGCTCATACTTACTTTAGAGCCACTTAATGTTTACATTAACTTGCCATCGCGAGTTTGCTTGCCCAACAATTGCCTAAATTCCAGTTCTACATACTACAAACATTGACAAGATGTTACCAGATTGTTTGAAAACAATGTCGAGTGTAAAAGATGCAACGGCAATCCTAAAATTCCACAAGGAACATTTTAGTAGAACAATTTTTCGCAGTAAGGGCCTTTTTGTCCTTTCTTAAAAAAGGAAAAAAAACCCTTCAGCGGCTATATACGAGGAACAAGTTAACACCATGTTAACGCATCATTAAAAAATCCAAATTATTTGTAATTATATTTATTTTTCTGGAATCTCCAATTAGAAATAAGGGTTTTGTAAAAGAGTAAAATGGATAATAAAGTCAGTCACATATGACATTGAAACACGTCGTTTTATTGCAAGACAAAATATTCGGTTATAACCCGTGGAATGTTGCTCAACTTCTAATAACTGGCGCCCAACGTAGGGCTCCATACAATTGACATTTTGGCTCCAATAATATCGATCTTCGGCTCGATGCTTGACATTGTTCCACTTCATACGTAATCTCGGAAGTTCTGTTGTCAGATGCCGCTTCCAGGTATGCTCCGGTCTCTCGACTCGTCTGCTTCCCTGCGGGCTCAAATCTAGGCATTTCTAAGCAATATCATCGTCTGGTTTACGAAGGGTGTGACCTATCCAACTCCATTTCTGCTTGCTTATTTCCGTTCTAATAGACTGCTGGTTTGCCTCCATCCAGAGTTGGTTGTTGGATATTGTTACAGGCCAGAAAATCCGTAAGATCTTGTGGAGGCATTTGTTGAGAAAAACCTGAAGGCATCTATATAACAGGGTGGATTTTATGTTGGAGTTAAATAATTTGATTTTGATTTGTTTCCAAAAATTAGAAGATTTCCAAACCAGGTTTAACTTTCACACTTGGCAAATATTTGGCCAAAAAAAGTAACCAGTACTTTTGTTAAGGGTTAGTGTGATTTAACATGGTTTTTATATCACAAAATAAAGTTAATTATTCTGCAAAAAACTATTTTAAAAATATTTTTAATAATTGCGAACCCAATTTTAGCTTGTCTGTTGGTCACGTTTTTTTCGGCAAATATGTATTTACAAAGTGTGAACCTACCTTTAGTTGTTAATCATAATACAAAAAAATGGTTGAGTTGGGTCGTAACACTGACAACTCAACCTAGTTGAGTTGTGAATCATAATAGGGGCCTTAATGATATTTTAAGAGCGTATATAATTGCTACCACCTTGATAGTTTTTGCAGCAATAGGTCACACTATTGTCGAGAACTATTTTCAAAGAATTTGTTTATACATTTTCCACATTCTTTTATAGTTGTCTTAACACTTATAAACAGATTAAGACCTATATGCATGGTACAGACATGAAGTTCGCCATAAGTGTTCTAAAGAACTTTAAAAACTTATCCCGTATAAACACGGCTTTTCTCCAGTTTCAGTAAGATAAAATTATAAGTATGTACACATGAACATGACATTTTAATAAAATGAAAAAAACTAAAGAGAAAAAAAAATTAAGTAAAAACAAAAGTTATGGTAATTTGTTTTTTGTTTTTTTTTGGTATTTTGTAAGTTTCATTTTATGAAAGAAACCAAAACCGTCAACTGCATGCAATCAACTACAAACAAATATAAGGCACTTGTACTTTTTTCATTTCATTTTCTTTTATAAGGAAACGTCAATCAAAATCAGTAAGATATACGTTTTGCTATGTTTTCCTTGTTTTGTCTTTCATATTTGTTTAGAAATAAACTAAACTTTGATCTTAGTCACTTGGGCATTCAATAAATTAATAATTTAGATGGTTATAACTTTATTTTGTGGAGTTACTTTGTATTTCAGATGATGGCAGGAAGAAATGGGAAATTTTCACTTTGAATGGTTTAGTATTAATTAGAGAGTTTGACCCTGATGTTATAATGAAAGTAATCTATAAATCTAAGGCTAAAGATATATTTATACACATCAGTGTCGTATCAGTATCATATCAGTGACGTATCAATGCCGTAAAAGTTTAGTATCAATTCAAATCAGCATCGATCAGTGATACTAACTCACTCACACATCCGTATTATGTCCGGTACGCGTATTAGTGAAAACTATCATTGCCGACTTATTTAAAAATCACAGAACAGACACGGAACGGATACTGAAAGAACACGATGGAAAAAAAATTATATTGTTCACTGAACTGACACGGCACTGAGTGTGTAAATATACCTTAATGGAGCACTTTGGTGTATGTATCAGATGATAATTGCAGCACAATTGTGCTATTTTTTGGCACTATTGTATGTTATATGTCACTGTGGCAAAATATCGCTCGTATTTTTGAAATTTTTTTTATATTAATACAATCAAATAAAACAACTTTATAGCTTAAAAGGTTCAAGACATATGGTTTCAGAGTTCAAGATAGCTTCACTCGAGACCAGAGATGGGCGCGTGTTGAAATTTTCCAACACGACCCGAACGCGGATACCGGGATGTCAAACACGTACGAAACATGCACGGCAAAAATTTTCAAAACACGACAAAAACATTTTTTTATATTCAAAAACATATTTTTTTTATTTTAACGTTTCATGTTCTATTTGTATTTTTATTTGCATATTTTTGTTGAGAAACCGTAACTTATCAAGATTTTCGCTCAATAATCTTGTGCGGCAAGCTTCTGCATTCATACATATTTTAAATCCTCTAAAATTAATCCCAGATGTAAACTTTCAAAACGCCGATAGACGTACATATTTTGTTGGTGCCCTTTACCAGAATCAATCCTTAGAACTTTGTAATTGACAAAAAAAAAAGACCGTACGGTCTCATAGGGCACCGGATGGGAACGAAGGTCCTGTCGCCTTCGGCTTACAGCCTAGCGACAGGCCACCTTCGGTCAGCCACCTTTGGCCGGCAACCTTCGTTCGGTTACATTCGGCCGGCCACGTAGGAAGGACACCAACCCTTAGCCAAGACAAAAACCTGGTCCAAGGATTCCAAAAACCTGGTACAAAAATCTCTCCCAAATCTTCGAAGTTCTCCGGAAAACAGCAACACTGAAAACCACTGTTACACTGTTACACGTATTTTTTATTAAACATTTTTGTCACCCCCCAGCATAGAAAACATTTACATGCTGCATATCATATGCACAACGTGCCATAGGGAACTTCGTTCCAAAAATATTATTTTGTTGTAAAGTGTAATGCGAGGCATCACTCAATGAATATCTCAATCGCAAGAAAAGCTTTTTGTGACTGGAAGTAATGCAACAAGAAATTCCCGAGTAATTGAAATCCATGGATATCAGTTGCAACCAATACAAGCGGGTGCCTCATAAACTAAAAGATAGAAACCTTGAAAGAATGTTTTTTATTTGCCACTGGAAGAATTAAGGTGAGCAAAGAATGGGTCGTTTTTACATTACATTCAGGATGGCAAATGTTTATCCTATGACAAGTCAATCGTTTCCTTCCTTTCATTTGGGGCCTAAAATGCCACACTCAGGTACAAACGCTAGCCTTAAAATATAGTTTTGGCACTATTTGAGTCGTATTGGCACTTTTTCGCCACGAAAAAAAGGCAGAAATAAACTTTTTGAAATATCATCACTAGAATGTATATTTTACCAAATTTAATGTATCACGCGGTGCTTTTTAACTAATTTTTTTTCTTCACTCTGACATCTTTCGATCGATCAGATCAGTGAAAGATTTGATCTACATTTTTTTTAAAGAGGAGTAAAACAGTCAGGTAATTAATGCCTAGTAGTTAATTAATTAATGTCTTACCTTCTTTGGGAAAGGAAGAGTGTAGAGAGAACACGTGGTGAAGTGACAGATAGAAAGTTTAATTCATTTTCAACTGTGCTATTGCACGTTTTTTTATTTTTAAAGTTTGTAGAGCAGTGTTGTAGCGCCTCTGCTGTCAAGTAGAGACATTAATTTATTTAAGCAGTGTAGCCATTTTATTAGTTATTTTACTTTTAAAATTTTATTTCTACTCCTGTGCAAACTGTATTATATTATAATCGTAGTGTAAAAAATACTCCTTTGAATCTAACTAAAGGTCAAATTTTCAATCCATTAATCTAACTTACTTCCTCATCGCGCTCATTGTTGCATTTTTGTCTTGTGCTTGCAACCAAAAGTTGTTGGTGGATGTCATAAATAAACAACAAGCAGACAAAATAAGCAAACGAACAACAACAAAAAACTCCTTTTTCGTATAAAAACCTGATGATATATTGTAAGGCGTTAACCCATGATCACACATTCAGTATTTCACTTTAAATAGAAAAAATCTAAAGAAACAATTTTTATTAATAATGATTTTGTTGTTTGTTTATCTATTTATAATTCATTCATTTACATTTACCCAGGGCTAAATAAACCGGGAGATAAAACTAAAAATCTGGAGAAAAAAAATGAAATCATAAAACTTTCGTTGCATGACGTCGTGGTATACATATTTTTATTGCGATTCCTTTGATAATGAAAAAATTTTCGAAGTTTTTTAAGCTAGAAAGAAAATTTCATAAATGCGGTGCATGCGGTAGGTCGTTTATTTATTGCTTTGGTTTTTTTTAATTGCCTGGTGCTTCCTTCACTGCTTTGCTGGTATTTCTTTGACAATTGTGTGAACAGCTAAATATTTTTTTGTAGCCTCTCTCACATCATGCTTCAATCGAAATGCAGATTTATTTGTATTCCTAATCTCATTCATTTGGCCCTTCATCAACATTCTTCCTGTCAAGTGAGTGAAACATTTTAATGAAAAAGTGCAAAAATTTCGTTCTTCCGTTTTTTTTATGATGAACATAAATATGTCATGCATGCTTTGATATAAATTTTTAAAACAATTTTAAGAAAATTTTTAAATATGTGCTTCATTACTGATGGAATGCGTGTAATATATAAGTTTGCCACTCCATGCGATTGATAAATTCAACTCCGAATCCTTATAAGTAGGGAAGCCGATTAAAATATGTATGTGTATATATATGTATGCCATAACTTGAAATGTCGCTTCTAAAGAAAACTAAATTTTTGGATCACGTATCTATTCATTTGATTGATTGAAAACTAAATTAACACGCTTTCGCTCATCTTATCTTTAACAAAGTTGAATTGAGCACAAATAGTAAGGCAATGTCGCTCATTTTGTTCTCCACAACTTTACTGAATGCAAATATTACTCATATTGTCCACAACAAAGTTGGATTGAGGACAAAATATAAGACATTATTGTTCATCTTGTCCTCCTCAGTCCCAGCAAAAATAAATTTGGTACAAGGAAGCAGCAAGATTAATTAGAAGGGCTTTGGAGATGCGCAAAAGCACATATTACATCCCCTCTGCCTTACGAGGAAGCAATACCGTAAGAGAGTGAAGAAATTTACCACACATACGACGAAGTTGCACCATGGTTGGCTATTTATAGTTTTTTTTTATGTCTTATTCAATGCACACTTTGTTATAGTGCATCCTCTCTCGCTTACGTGAATACAAATATGGATGCGAGTATTATTTTTACTTCGAATTTTATTTTTATTCTTCCATTGAATTGTGTATGAAAATAAATGTGCCTCGGTAGCTTAGTGGTTAGTGTTCTGACCACTAATCATGTAATCCCGAAGCAGGTTGGTAAGGGAGAGTACCGATATCTCTCCCTTACAAACTTGCTTCCGGTAGACGGATATTTTTGCTGGGGTGTTACTGAAGACAAAACGGAGGACACTGTCGCTCATATTGTCCTCAACAAAGTTGGATTGAGGACAAAAATTAAAACATTATCGCTCATCTTGTGCCTTCAATGTTACTGAAGACAAAATGTAAGACATTTTCGCTCATATTGTCCTCAACGAATTTGGATTGAAGACAAAAATTAAAACATTGTCTCTCATATTGCCTTCCACAATGTTACTGAAGACAAAATGTAAGACATTGTCGCTCACTTTGTCCCCAACAAAATATAAGACATTGTATGTCATATTGTCCTCAACAAAAGTTAGGTAAAAAATTAAGACATTGTCGCTCATCGTGTCCTTCACAATGTCACTGAAGACAAAAAGTGAGACATTGTCGCTCATATTGTCCTCAAATAAGCTGGATTGAGAACAAAGATTAAGACATTGTTGCTCATCGTGCCCTCTACAATGTTACTGAACATAAAATGTAAGACATTGTCGCTCATATTGTCCTCCTTAATGTTACTGAAGACAAAACGTAGGACACTGTCGCTAATATTGTCCTGAAGAAAGTTGGAATGAGGACAAAACTTTAGACATTGTCATGCTCATACTGTCCTCAGCAAAATTGGATTGAGGACAAAATATAAGAAATTGTCGCTTATATTGTCCTCCTTAATGTTACTGAAGACAAAACGTAGGACACTGTTGCTCATATTGTCCTGAACAAAGTTGGATTGAAGACAAAATTTAAGACATTGTCGCTTATATTGTCCTCAACAAAATTGGATTGAGGACAAAATGTAAGGCATTGTCGCTCATCTTGTCCTCCTCAATGTTACTGAAGACAAAATTTAGGACACTGTCGCTCATGATGTCCTGAAGAAACATGGAATGAGGACAAAATTCAAGACATTGTCGCTCATATTGTTCTTAGCAAAATTGGATTGAGGACAATATATACATTGTCGCTCATATTGTCCTTCACAATGTTACTGAAGACAGAATGTAAGACAAGACATACGACATTGTCCCTCATCTTGTCGTCAAAAGTGTTTAGTAGAGGACAACAATGCAACAATTGTCGATTAGAAAACTTAATCGACAGAGGACACTTCGTACAAGAATCGTCGTCGACAATGCCGTTGCACGCAATTTGTCCAACTGGGCTCTTCAGCATAAATTAATGTGTGTATTTTGAATTTATTTATGTATTTTATGGCCTTTAGGAAATAACCTTTTTATTTAATCCATAAAAGTGTATTTTTCGAAATTTTTCCTATAGCTTTTTATATTCTTATTAATTGAACCAGCTAATGGCCATTTGAAGCAACAGTAACATAATCTGCAACTTCGTCTTAACTTTTCAACACTTCTCCTATGTATAATGTTGCTGATTTTTTATGTTCATGTTGTTTATACATATCTGTGATGGGATCGAGAATATCTTTTCATGAATGGTCACGGTCACATGTAAACCAACTTACTCTAGGCAATAATACACCGTTTTCATTTGTACTCTAGAATTTATGAATTATTTTGCAAAAATGTCCAATTATCAGGCATATCACGCATTCCAATCGGAATGGTTTTAATTCCGTACATGCATTCTTCAGATTTCGTTTATTTAGATTTCACAGCCATAAAGATTTCATACCTTAAAGCGTTGCACCCAGTTCTGCCTGAATTTCAGGCTGCCAGAAGATGTATGTGTAAAAAAAAAAACAAACTAAAATTCAGGTGTGAAAAATTTGCAGGCAACTCTCCGTTTGGTAGTACGCAGCTGAAAAGAAAAGTCATCACAGTTTTTGTTTAATACAGGAATGGCATATCAATTACTGGAGACTCTTTTCCGTCAAGTAAAACAAAAATGAATGTTCAGTCATTTGTTTGCTCAAGGAATTTTTACATTTTGTGTTTTTGTCGTCTTTCAAATAACTTTACATGTTTTGTACATTATAATTTATAAAAATAAGCGAATTTTTATGAATAACACAAATGTTACTACTGTAGTGAACGCTTCAACTATGCATATTTTCAAGCCACACTCACGCTAAAATTTGTTGCTCACGGTCATTCACAATCACGCCCGGTTCCTATCTCTACTTCATACATAATTTTATTGCCATTTGTTTTTCATTATATTTTATTTATTCCACAACTTTTCTTAATAAAAAATTAAAATAAAATAAACAACTCTGTGTCTCTAGTTCATGGTTTTGAATTTCTAGCGCGATTTTAACGCTTTAGGCTGGTCCTGGCATGTCACATTGTCATTAGTATGAAAATGTCTTAAAATTATGAAAATCTCAAGAGTAACAAGAAAATCTTCAACAAACTTTACAATATTTTCTGCTGTTGAAATGAAAATGAAATTTTCCTGCAACGCTTTAAGCAAATTAACAGCAAATGAAAATATTTATGAATGTGAAAGAAATTGAAATGATGATAAATGGTGTACGGAGTTCCGTGGAGGAATGTTTGTTTAAGGCAGAATTTCTAATGTGATTAAGCGTGAATGAGAGACAGTGAAAATAAAAGAGAAATTACTTTTTAATATGGTGACATTTAATGAAAACATGAGTGATTTCTTAAGGGGTCTCTTAAATGTCGTCAAGAAGAAATTTTTGTGAATTTCAAAATGTTGTTTTTATTAGTTCGTTAAATTAACTAACACGCAATTTACACTATGACTTTTCTGCTTGCCTTTGAAGGCATGCCTTTTTAGTATGACGGAATTTACATTATGAAACTTTTTCATGAATTTTTTTTCAATTCGATTGTAAAGTTGCTACGTATTTCACCATCTGTTTAAACGTTGAGATTTTCAAGCAATTGTCTTGAAAATTTTTGATACATAGTTCTCTTTTGAAATAAAGTTTGTGAGTTCGTTACAAAAACAGATACACGTATATCTTTAATTAAATATTGAAAAAAGTGACAGGTAATAAAATGTATATAAAACACTATTTAAGAAAATAAAATTTAAACAATTTTAAAATATAACAGTCAACGAAAGAAATGAAGACGAAGCAAGTGTCAAAAAATCTCCCGAAAATTTAAGTCATGCCATTTTTCCTACACCGTTTGTTTCTCTAAACCTCTTGACTATAAAACAAAATTTCATACAACTACATAATATCATGAAAGATTTCATAATCTAGTATGTGATGGAAATCGATCGATTTCAAATCACGTCGATTTCAAAAAGCAAAATCTCCTGAAAGATTACTTATTGATGTTTTTATTGTTTTCGAGGCTTAGGATATTTTATTCGATCTTAAATTCGATTTCAGTGTATCGTGCGATTTACATAACACATATTTGGCTATTATTAATTTGATGAAATCGAGCGATTTAAAATCGATCGATTTCTATCACATATCAGAATGTAAATTCAGTCTATTTTGGTTTTTTTTAATCTTCAAAAAATTTTCAATAAACTAAAAATCCCGTAAGGTTTCATGACATTTTTTTATGTTTTCGAGGTCGCTGAATCCGAATCTGAAGTTATTTTTGTCGGGTCACGTCTGGTTTTTGGGCTACAGAGGGGCAAGTCCTAACCCACCACTGTCGGAGACGGTTAATATATATGACCAACCCCCATTATTTTTTCGAGAGGAAAATTTTTTTTCTTTGGGACCTATCCCCCGGAAGGTCCGGGGATAGCTCCCAAATTTTATGATTTTTGTGTAACTTTATAATAAGAAAAAGAACTAGTTTAGTTAAATAGAATATTTTTTATATTTTTATCATATTTCTATTTAGAAAACTTTAACAAAAATCATAAATTTTGTATGGGAGACCCCCTCAGGAGGGTCTGAGGGATAGGTCCCAAAGGAAAAAATGTTCCACATAAATAAATAATGGGGTTGGTCATGTATATTAACCATATCCGACAGTGGTGGGCTAGAACTTGGCGCTCTATAGCACAAAAACCTGACGTGACCCGAAAAAATAAAACAAAAAAAGTACCTTTCTTATAAATAATTAAGATGGAAAGAGTTAATTTCCAAGATCCTTACTGTACCTTCAATATTTCATGGAACATACATCCACAAAATTACACTCAAAGAATGATAATTTTTCGATTAGACAAAATATTATAAATAAAACAAAAGATTTTGTTGGTAATATTCTATTTGATGAAGACTGAGCCGGAAATGTTTTTAAAAATTGCACGCAAAATAAAACCAGAGTTAAAAAATATCGAATTTGTTACTGTCGATATATTTGGAAAAAAATATCGATATATCGAGATTAGAAATATCGACGATATATATCGATATATTTTTCAGAAAATATCGATATATCGATATTTTGGCAATCCCTAAATGGAATTGTAGCTCAGTTCATAGTGTGCTAAACTATTAACCGGGAGGTCGCAGGTTCGAGGCTTAACTAACGGTAAGTGTGTCTGTTGAAAATTTTTATTTTTTTTAATTTCTTGGTCTTGAACTTAGGCTCTCACAATTTTACTCATGTTTATAAACCGAACGCCTTTGCCATCTCAGCTAGTGGGATGCGCCACGCCAATAAAAAATAATATTTAGTTATAAACCCTTCCTGTTAACCGATTGATCTAATATTTGGTAGACACCTTTACGAGCGATGGCTTTACAATTTCTCATTTAAAAAAGTTTCGGCGCCACGCCTTTAAAAAGTAATACTTAGTTTTATCCCCTTCCTGTTAACCGATTTATCTGAGATTTGGTGGACACCTTTACTTACGATGACTATAAAATTTCGTAACAAAACAAATGGGTGGAGCCACGCCCATAAGAAGTAATATTTAGTTTTAGCCCCTTTCTGTTAACCGATTGATCTGAGATTTGATAGACACCTTTACTTGCAATGAGTATACAATTTTGTAATTACAGAAGTGCGTGGCGCCACGCCTATAAAAAGTTATGCTGAAGTTTAGCCCATTCCTGTTAACCGATTGATACGAGATTTAATGGACACCTTTACGTACGATGACTTTACAACTTTGTAATTACAAAAGTGGGCGGCGCCGGAACACCCCTAAAAAGTAGTACTAAGTTTTAACCCCTTGCTGTTAATCAATTAATTTAAAATTTACTTTTGGTTACTATAGAATTTTGAGATTAAAAAAGTGGATTTTGCCACGCCCATAAAAAGTAATATTGACTTTTACCCGTGTCCTCTTGACCGATTGATCTGAAATTTTGTTAGCACATTTAATTTTTATGACTGATTGGTCTGATTACGTTACGATTATGTGTATTCAGCATTATTGTAAATCACAGATGGCCGCGGCCACAAAATGGAGAATAAGTAAACAAACTTCTCAACATGGATATCAAATAAAACAGTTTGGCGCATCGAGTTTCCGTTATCTGACTATAGAATGCCCTATGTGGTATGAGGAGAGTGGTGTACCTGGTACCTGGTCTAAGCAATTATTTTTTAGCTTTTAGTGTATTATCTGCATCATTATTATGTTTCATTGCTATAAAACCATTTAACTTGAATTTTTTTTATACTTATTTTTTAATAATCTAAACTTAAATAAAAAGTAAGAAAGGCCATCACACGTGCAGCCATTGCACAGATCTTCTGTTATGAATCTATTTATGTATGTATGTTTGTTTCAACTCCATACAATTTTTTTTTACTATTCATGCAATAACTACTCTTAATAAAAATGCTCCTTTACAAGTAACCCTTCTGCAAGAATTTTATTGTGTAATTGGAGAGGATTTATTGAATTTATATTTTAATATTTTATAATAATCTTTTTCATGGCTCATTTCAATAATAATATTTGTATGCATTTGTCAGTTAAACTTTTATTCTCAATTATTCAATTTCAATACATTTTATTATATTATTATGAATGCGTCATTTGCAGTCGTTGCATCTTCTTTCAAAGATTCATTCAAAAGCATTGCTATTGTTCTTTTAGAAGTGGCAAAATGTTTGTTACTTATAATTGCCCAGTAGTTTCTTTTTTTTCATATTTTTACTTACACATAAAAAAATTATTCCTAAAAAATTTTCAGTTAATACTACACTTCATCAAAAATTTAAACAAGTTTCAATTAATTTCATAATTGAATCAATTACTCTTGTGATCATAATAATTTTTAAGTAATTTTTAAAAATTTTGAGTAATTTAAAATTTGAATTTTAGTTA
Source organism: Panzeria rudis (assembly GCA_956483635.1). Lineage (NCBI taxonomy): Eukaryota > Metazoa > Arthropoda > Insecta > Diptera > Tachinidae > Panzeria > Panzeria rudis. The sequence continues at coordinate 52,257,568 of OY101448.1, read as the reverse complement.
TTGAATATACAATTTTCGTTGTAGTTTGAACTTCAACAAGAGTTTAATAAAAAAAAATATTAGTTTAATAAAAAATATGTTTAATACATTGTGCGAAGGTCTCCATCTTCCAGTTTCACGTTCAAAAGCACTTCTGGAATATCACATATTTATATCAATATGTCCAGCTAGCGGTAATCATTCAAAATATATGCCTCCGTAGGAGTTCATATAATTAAGTTTGTTTAACATAAATTAAATAGGAATTTGTAAAAAAAGCCACAAAATTTATATCATTGGGCTGAGAGAGACTTTTTCTTAAAACTCGATCCTATTTGCTAAACTCTTCTCAGAAATGCAGGGTAGTAGTAAGGCAATGTGTGTTTCGTTTTTTTTTACAAAAAAACCAAGAACAAAAAAATTGTTTAAGCCATTACAAGCAATTACATTTATGGCCCTGTTATTAGAATTTTTAAAGTGTTTTTCTTTTTTGTTTTCTGGTTTTACTTGAAAAACAATATTAAATATTAGAAAACATTATAAATGAAACTACATTAAAAGAATTAGAATATTAAGTTGTAGCTCTTTTTTTAATGGCTTTTATGTTAATGGGCCATTAATTGAAGTGTTTTCCTTTATTACAAGATTATTTTTGGTTATATTTTTTATATCTTCAAATTTGAAATGTTTGAATATTATTACAATATTAAAAATGCATTTTGTTAGAAAACATCTTTAGTTTTGAGTACAAAATGTTACATAACAAAAAAGAACAGAAAAATATGAAAACGGCAAACTGCATAAGATGTGGTTAAAATTGCAGATGAGTACAAATACATACATATATATGTAAATGTATGATGATGTTAAAGATCTTGAGAAATAAAACATAATGAGAAACTATCTTTATTGATTTTTTCGATTTTTTAAGGCAATATTGTTTAATATACATCAAGAGATGGATTTAGTTGTTTTAAGGAGCCTTTATTTTTAAGCTTTCGTTAACTATTCATTTTCTGCACTCATAGGAAATGTATCTTCGCATTGATGACACCCTGTCATCAGAATTCTGACATCAATGCTATGACAAATGTCTTCAAACAGACATCAATCTAATGACAAAGGTCATCATAGAATTTTGTCAGAGCTTAAGTGTCATCAACGCTATGAATGGAATGGCATCAATACGATGTCACTTATTATATATTATTAAAGTATAAAATATGTATAACAGAAATAAGTAAATAATATAATATTTGTAATTTGTATTTTAATACAAATGCTATTGTTTTATTTTTCTATTTTAACGCATTTTCAAAAAGTTAAAAAAACATGACATTGCATTATCATCATTAGTATGACAGACATAATAATAAAACGTACGTAAGGGAGTACAGCATACATTCACAGATAAAAAATTGAAGAAAACGATAGTATGAAGCCTTGTCATCGTATTGATGACATTTAGTTGACTTTGTGCTGTCAATGTCTTGGATGCTGACATTGCTGAAATGGTAGACGCGTTTGTTTTTTAAATGTGCGGTGAATTGAGGAGGCTGGGATCAATCAAGACCAACATTAGAAAAAAAAAATAACAAAAAGTAAAACTAAAATAGAGACAAGTAAAAGTAAGAAAATATATATTCATTATTGTTTCAATCATTCCATTGATGACAGCTGAAGTAAAGGTTGGCATCCGAATGTTATAAAGTGACATTGGGTCAAAGACGAAAACACTTGATGTCAAATTACATCAGAGTTATGACGGTTTTTCTATCAGCGACATCATATTGATGACATCTTGTCATTAAATTGAACTCAGTAAGACATTTCCCTGATGCCAATGTGTCATTACATTTATGATAGATTTGTCATCATTGGCATGGGTAACCAGCTGATATAAAGCTTGACATCACAGTGTAAGTGTCATGGGGGTGAAAAACGAAAACATTGGAAATATCATTGATGTCAAATTATACCAGCTTTATGACGGGTTTTCTATCAGTCTACACTACAGAGTTAGGTAAAACTAGACAACAACATAATGTGTACAACATTCATATTTTGATTATAATATGAAATGAATACAACCATTTAAAACAATCAGAATATTTTGCACTTATATTATGATTGCCGCAACAATGTTTTTTTCTTTGCTGGTACTCACTTAAAATCCACATACATTTACAACATATTAGAGATGAGCGATCCCGGGATTTTTAAAGAACATCGTGAACAGTGAACCTGATTTTAAAATCACTGTTACTTAAAACTGTGATTGTGATCACTGTTTTCAGTTCTCTTATATCAATGTAATTATCAAAACACACATGTATGTCTACAAGAAAAACGTTATTCTTTAATATACCAAGAGAGATTTAAATACGCCTTGAAATATACTTTGAATTTTAAAAAGAAATACTAATAAGGAAGAAGAGAACACAAGAAATAGCAACACTATTCCTTTGTTGTTATTTATTGTACGTAAATAGAAAACGTTATTACCCACATAAGCAGTGAAATATCTAGAGAGTTCACAACAGCGTTCTAAAATGTGTCTTAATATAACGACGTTTCAATTTTAGTATTTTACTATGGGTTGGCAAGTTTGTTGTTTTTGTTTTGCATGTAAATGAAATTTACTACCAGATGACAATTTTAAACGTCCAAGAAGCATGTTTTTTCAATGCGGCAATATTTTAAAGAATTTGTGTGTGGTTTAAGTGTATTAGTGTTTCTTTGGCATGTTGATAGGTACCAAGCACTATCGTGCCTGTGTTGTTGTTTTGTTTGTTGTGTATTTTGAGCTCGTGTTCTATACATATAAATAGTGACAAATAATCGGCAAACTTCGTCGTTACTTTTAGTACTTTAATATGCTATGCTTTGTATCGTTGCTCACAATGAAATTTTAAGGCGTAACGATATTGCTATTTCCAAATTTTAAGATACACATTGTGAATTCCCTAATCATAATTTTCTGTATGTAACAAATAGAAAAGAACAACTTTGCAAGTAGCAGTTGCTTGATAAATTTTGTCCCAACTGTGATCGTGATTTTTCAGTAACAGTGATTAAATCACAGGTACTGAAATATCGCTCATCTCTAATACATATTATATTATGCCCATAAACTTTATAGTATAAAGCCACCAACAAGGACATATGTGGCAAAGTCTTTCTCGTAAAACGTAGAAACTTAATTAAACCAAACATTGTCTACTGGTCTTTCATCACAGTTATAAGATTAATACCGACTTCTATTGTCCTGGTGTGGCGGTGGAAGCCAGAACAGGCACTAGCGAGAGCATTATCCTTCAATCACATTAGAGCAGCAAGTGTAATTCAAGAAAAATCTATACGCCTTACAACGGCATAGCAACAATTTCACAAAGAATAAATTTAGAAAATTACAACTGTCATCACCCAGTGTTAAATAAATTCCAAATAACTACGACCTATTTAAATAACAATATAACTAAATTACAGTTCAACATTCTTTTATTAAATAAACAGAAACAAATAATATTCACTTTAAAATTTCTCATCATTTTAAAATACTCCTAAAATATGAAAGAATGAATAAAACACAATAGAATTTTAAATTATAATAATTTAAAAAACCACAAAAGAATATCGCCTGTCTCAGACATTTCCAAAAAGAAAAATCTAAACAATTCCACACAATCACACAAAGAAAGAGAAAGCTGAAAACATAAAAAGATAATTTGAAATATGTATTCTTGCCGATAAAAAAAAGAAAGCAAATTCTAAATGCCTAAACAGTTTTAATTAACATGACAGGAAAAAGGACACAAACAGAACAAATGTAAATGTAATCTTTGCGTGCCCTAAAATATCTTACGTGCATCAAAAAGGTTGCAGTGCATTAAGAAGCAAATAAAAATGTCCTGTTAGGCCCTAAAAATGATTAATTCTGTTTAGTTTGTAACACGCAATTACACGTTTATCTTTTAAAATGGAAAACTTGTGTTTTCTTTTGTTTGTTGGATTAAATTACAGGATTATTTTTACGGGACTTTGATAAGATTTTCATTTTTCGTTAAGTTAAAGTATAGCAAATGGTATTTAATTTAGTAACTTGTTGACTGTAAATATTGAAAGCTGTATTTAAGATAAGATAATTGCACATTGGTGGAAACTGGAATAAGAAAGAAAAATAAGTTGGAGTTCAACTTAGGCCGTTTCTACAAGAAAAGTTTTCAGGGTTTCTAAAATTGGAGGAATTTTTTGACGCATAAACTAGTGGCCGCAAAACCTTTTTCATCGTCTGCACCGATTTTGCACAGATCGGTAAAAAAAAATTAATTATCCGCAATAAAAAACGGAGAGTTACTGATTTCACTCCGATTTTCGAAAATCGAGTTTTCATCAGATCTCGACGTTTTGAGTATGCGAGAAAACACTTTTCACCGATTTCTGTCCGAAGTTTGTTTAATACCTGCAATACAAATTCAGTGAAATTTTTAAAAGTATTTTAATATTATTTTTTATTTGAATCTTAAAAAAACTTCAATCAATTTTTTAATTGAATATTTACAAATTTATCACTTAATTTTTAATTGAATCTTTAAAGATATTTCAAGTATGTTTTCAGTTAATGTTTGTTTAATTGAAAACATTTTTACTTCAAACTTTTTCTTAATTTTGTTAAAAACTATTGTTTTTGATCACACGAGTAATTGATTCAATTACCAAATTAATTGAAAGCAATTTTAATTTTTAAAAAACTGATTTTATTGAAATATTTAGAGGAATATTTTTTTGTGCAACTTTAAAAATATTTCAATTAACATTTTAATTCATTGAAATTTTCAAAACTATTTCAATGTAATTTTTTTAGTGAATCTTAAAAAAGTTTCAGTTAATTTTTAATTGAATATTTAGAAATATTTTAATTAATTTTTTAATTGAATCTTTAAAAATATTTCAATTAAGTATTTCAGCTAATAGTTTTTTAATTGAAAAAAACGTAGATTTTTTAATTGTGTATATGGGTATTTCCACAGGAAAGTCCACTTTCTGTCACGCTCGACGCCAAGCAATTATGTTGATTTTTTTAAAGCAGCGCAAGTTTTTTTATTACTTCTTCATATATTTGTATAGCACATAAGTAGCTCTACAGTTAGTAAAAGTTTAGCAAAAATTGAACAACTTGATTCTGAAAAACAAGCTTACTTTCTTGGTGACGAACGTGACAGGAAGTATACTTTCCTGTGGAAATGCCCATATATGAAACTAATCGCACAAATGTCCTCGTGCTATGCTAATAAAAGTCGTGTAAGATGCTTAAGACACAGAGTCAGTTCTAAGAAAATAATTTATAGGCTATGAACTACATTAATATACATGCCTATATGAATACCATTCATTTAAAGGAAACAAATTTATCACTTTATTCTTCTTAATCTTTTAATGAAATAATTACGCTTTAACAAAATTTTCCTTTTCCCAGCTACATAAAATATTCGATGTACTCGTATTTTATTTTACTCGTTGAGTATAATCTTCAAATCAATTTTATTTTTCTTCTTAAAATCAATTAAATTCATTTACGTAAATTTTTCTACACGCAAAAACTATCCGATTTCTATAATGTAATGCCAAATAAAGTTAATAGCAAATTGAGTCGAAGTTGCTTCTATTAAACGGAAATTTTTGGCTGCTTCTTAAAGTACAACTTTCTTAATTATGCCTGGCTATTATTTTACATACACACATATCTATCTTATTTTCCCCCATCACCTTTCATTTCAAGAATCTTTTGGAGATTTTCATCTCTATTTAACAAAAAGGAACACAACAGGATTTATCGTTATCACTATAATTACTGTCTTTATTATCCTCATCATTAGTAACTTGTGATAATTTAGAGATTTTTCTTGTGTTTTACTTTTTTAATTCATCCATTATTCATTTTCTTTTTCAATTGAGAGAGCAGAGTGAGCTTCTTAACTTATTTTGTTGATGGATAAATGTTGAATTTTTATCTTCAGGCTTTCTTGTGTTTGACTACTTTGCGTCTGTGTGTCGAGTTATTGGGATGAGCTATACCTATAACCGCGTTTTATTTCGTAATAAGAAATGTTCTTTATTGTTGAACTACACTATGTGACAAAATCGCAAAAATGGGAGATACTTTTAGAAAGACCTAGTGTAGCTTGTAGGCATACTTGAGCAGATAATTTTGAGTTCACGCACAAAAAAATGTTCACTGTGTTATTTCTGCACCGATTTTTTTATTTTTAAACCGTGTTAAATAGAGGAGAGCTTAAGCTTTCCGTGTGTATTTAACATATTTTATTTTCTCTAGTTAATACTTCGTGGAAATATTAACAGGAGAAAATATTTTTTTTCAGATTTTTTTAAGTTGGAGTATTTTTTGCAACACCTTTTTCGAAAACATGCTAACTTTTTTTTTATTGTATTAAGAAGTGTATATTATATCAATTAAAACAAGCCTGAAATTATAAAAATCGGTTTGGAATTGGCAAAGTTACAATTTATTTAAACAAAATTTCAATATAAAATATTACATAAGAAACATTCCCATTGCACTATGGACCTGCTCACAAAATAAATGGTATATAACATATAACTTCTAAACTACTAATCAGATTTATTTTAAACTTGACATTCATGCACAATATCGCTTGCAAGCATATGCAGGTTGCGAACTAACGACGCTACAGTGGGCAAAAATGAAACACATCGCATGTGAAAAACTTTAGAAGTCTTATAACTTTCACAAATCTGAGCCGATTTGGAAAGTTTTGGGCAAAAAAGTTAGTGTACTAAAAAAAAAGTTTAGCTAAATAAGCGAAATAAATTTTTGCACTTCAATATCTTTAAAATTATAATAACTAATAGGCTATAACTGTCAGGAGTTTTCTTCGTGCTTTTAAGCCAAATTAAAGCGTACAAAAATTTTCAAAATCGGTCGCGATTTGCGAAAGTTATAAGACTTCTAAAATTTTCCTCATGCGATGTGCTTAAGTTTTGCCAACTGTTGTGTCGTTAATTCGTAACCAGTACATCGTTTCAGTAAATATTGCGTAAGTATAGCTCCTTATCTATTGATATGTCAAGTTTCAAATACTTCTGATTAGTAATTACCTTAAAAGTTATATATTATTTACCATTTATATTGTGAGCAGCTCCACGATACACTGGGTATGTTTCGCATCCACTGTTTTATATTGAAAATTTGTTTAAAAAATTTGTAACTTGGACAATTTCCAAGCGATGTAATTTTGGGCTTCTTTAATCGGTACACAGAAAAAATGATCAAAAACAAATTTTCAAACAAAAGTTTGTCTAAAAATAAATTTCATTTTCAGTAAATGCTCTTTACATAATTAGTGAAATGTTTCACACCAAAAGCAACAAGAAAAACTGTGTCTTAAAAAACAACCCCGATGACGACATACACACAAATAACCACAACAACAAGTCTATTTCAATCAATTCGTTAATGTCGTTGCGTTAATTCTCATTCATTTTTTTAGAGTCTTTAGATAAACATTCAGACTTGAACACATTTAACAAAGTGAAATTTCATAAATACTTAATGGATGATGATGATGATGACCCAGACAAAAATTTTGTTTGATATATTACAAGAAATCCAGTAAATATTTTTGTTTGATTAAGCAAACTATTTTGTTTAATATTTGTTAATATTTTTAGACTAATTGTTTTATAAATTCAGGAAAAATATTATTTGATAATTTTCAGAAAGTCGAGTAAATCTTTTTGTTTGATTTAGTAAATTGTTTTGCTTACAATTTTTAAATATTTTTAGACAAATTGTTTTACAGATTTAAACAAATGGATCATTGAAAAAACACGTTTTTTTCAATGGAATTGTTGAGATATTTCCAAACTTACTTAAGCTCTTTTGGTTGTTTAGAAATTTTCAATATTTGCTTCTTGTCTTAGCCAGTGACTACTGTGTGAGTGAGTCTTGCTGGAGCATTCGATTCTTCGTTGTTGTCCAGCAAGCTGCACAACGCCTAAACGACAACTCTTTCATTTTCGCAGATGTTGCCACCTTTAAACTCTTGTCCGGTCCTTTCAACTCACGCTTCCACAGCAAGATGTCAAGGAAACTTTTTTGATTTCAGAACTTTTTTTGTGATGTCTTTTAATCTGAGAAAAAAAAATTTCTAAACAGTCAATGATTTTGATTGGAATTGATCATTTCTGAAATATGTATCCTCACACAGCTATGGGATGACGAACATCGATTTTGAGAAGAAAACGAATAAAATCGAAAAAAAAATTTGTGATGTGCTCATTATTTCTTTTTTGTGTTTATTTTAAAGTTGATTTTATTTTATTTATTGTTTGAATTTTATGTTCTGATGCGCTTTTGAAAGGCAATAATTATGGATTAATTTAAAATTTTTTTTCAATCGAAATTTCTTGTCCTTCCGTGAATATCCTTAATATATTTTCTTCCTGCATTGAAAGTTTATGGCGATAAAAATGTTTATTCGTATTTTTTCTTATATTCGAGTTCAATAAAACATGACCATTATTCGTTCGAATTCGGTATCACCAATAATCGACTGAACAATAAATTTCAAGTGATATGTGTGTGTGTATGTATGTATGTGTTTAGGCTTGTGAGCCCGTTTGAATGAATGTCTTTAATTACTCTTTATGTCCTTTTCATGGATGCAAATAAGTATATTTGTTTCTTTTACTTATTTTAACCTTCCTGTAATATAAATTAATTTTCTTTTCTTTTTTTTATATTTTTAGGTAAGTGATTCTGGTTTCCTTCTTTATGTTTTTTGGAGTATTTTTTACGTCTGAAAGCAAATGTACGAGTATCAGGATGTAAGTCATTTGTTAATTTGCCATAGACATTTAAGAATCTATGTGGTATTTTACTTGAATATCTACAATATCGCTTGTATTTCCCAAATATATTTATGATACCTTTTTCAATGGTCTTATTTAAACTGTGAAGATTTTATCAAAAAATAGTGAATATTGTGAGAAAACAACTTAAAGTGTTAGAAACAATTTAATGTAAAAAAGTGTGTCTTTAATTACACTGTACAACACAAAAAAAATTACATGGTTCTAATGACTGATTCTGGCAAGGATCACCAATAAAATATATGCATATATCGTCGTTTGGAAGTTTACATATGGGACTCATTTTAAGGGGAATTAAAGTTCGCCCGTTTTACACATAGTTGAAGTGACTTGGAATAGGTATTCTTCTAAGCCTTACGTTTAAGGTACAATATGTGCTCAGAACTTTTATGTAAAACGCCACGAGAAACGTATTTATGCCTTACGTTTAAGGTATAAGATGTGCTCAGAACTTTTATGTAAAATAATGCGAGGAACATTTTTGTGGAACATTTTAGCCTGCTGTATATATCACCGCTGAAGGAGAGTTTCTTGTCCCTTATTTAAGACAGCGAAAAAATACAACGAAGAGTTAGAGGGTTAAAACGCTCCACAAAAATGCCCGATGTAGTGTTTTACATAAAAGTGCTGAACGCATCTTACACTTTAAACGTAAGGCTTACAAGTAGGGATGTAACGATACGCCGTTTTGCCGATCCGATACCGATACCGATACCGATACTTAAAAATAAATATCGCCGATACCCATTCCGATACCGATACGAATATTGAAATTGAGTTAAAGTTTAGATTACCAAAACTCAAGTGCAATTTTTTTATTATACAAAATTACAGTGTAAGAGATTATTAATATTTAAAATTGATATTAACCCTGTATAAAAAATTGGAAGTATTTTTTAAGGAGCTACATTTTCTTTGCTTCCAAAAATTTTTTATTAAAAATATGCAGATAACACAGTGCAACAGTCCAAAAAACACACGGACTTGACAGTATAGATTCGATTGTACTACCACGGGGTAGTAAAACCCTATACTTAGCTTGGCGAATTTGGTGACCAATTTCGTTTTATGGACCTCCAAAGTTTTGGAAAATCAGCGGGCCCTCGAAAAAAAGGTGGCATCAACTTTTGGCCAACAGAAAATTCAAACTCGGTGATACCGCCTAACTATATATGGCAATAATGTAGCTAAGAGTTCGCTAAACAGATTTTATTACCATTTTATGCCAAAAAATAATTTTTTCGTGTACCTTTTTTGAAAAATTAAGGAAAAAAAATTAAAATTGATATTAATAAGATTTAAAAAATAACGAAATGAGATTAGTTCATGGTAAAATTAACAAAAAATTAATAATTTGTCAGAAAAAAACTCTGAAAAAATGTTTAAAAGTATCGTCGTATCGACAGTAAAATATCGCCGATACCGATGTATCAGAAAATCTGAAATATCGCCGATATATCGGTATCGGTATCGGTATTCGTTACATTCCTACTTACAAGATTTACTATGCCGACTCCTTATATCTATCTATTGGCATAACTTGCCCTAAAATGAATCCCAAATATAAACTTTCAAAACGCCGATAAATATATATATATATATATATATATATATATATATATATATATATATATATATATATATATATATATATATATATATATATATATATATATATATATATATATATATATATATATATATATATATATATATATATATTTTTTTTTTTTTTTTTTTTGCTGTCCTCTACCAGAATCAGTCGCTAGAGCCATGCTATTTTGCAAAAAAAAAATTGTTTTGCTGTACAGTGTTATTTTATTCATAAATAAGATCTTGAAAAACATGGAATGCTTCTCTCAAGGGCTATTCACAGATGACGTAATGCACCAAGTGTTTCAGAATGTGTCATATAATTAATTTTAACGCGGCGTAACAATAATTTAAGTTGAGAAGGCTAACCAAAATTTTAATTTTAATCCCTTAATAATAAAACAAATAGAAAATCTTGCTGATATACGAAAAAGTTGAAGGCATTTAAAAACAGTTCTAGGATTCTCATATATTTTTCTTTTGCGGAAATCTTTGCTATCAAATACATCAAACAATTTTAGAAAAAAATATATGTACATATATAAACATTTAGAATAATGCCTTTTAATTAATTACAGCATTAGTTTTTACTCAAAAATTCCATGTTTAATTACAAAAAAATCCTCTTAAGCACACAACTGTTAACCCCTCTTTATTCTTTTTGATCTTCCCCCTCGATTTGTTAAAAGTCTTACGAAAACATTGTTCTTCTTTATCTGGAAAAAAAAAACAACAGGAGCTCAGTGTGAACTCTAATAAAAAGTGAACAAAACGTGTATCGTAAGTGTTCATCTCGTGGTCGATCATAAATTTACAAGCATTTTATATGTTTTCACCATTTTCAAAATTCTATTGAATTTTTATAGACATTGTGTTTATAAATTTTTATATCGATTTAATCTTAAGAACAAAAAAAAATTAAACAATGTGTGTATGAGAGTGAATGGATGGATGATGATTGCATGCATCATGGATGGCATCAAGCGTTTTTATTCCCTACGACAATAAACAACAATAAACTATAATAAACCCATCCACCGATATGTACATATTACAATACATACATCACAATATATGTATGTATATATATACTTTTTTTTCAATATCCATTTCCTGTAGTCCAACTCTTCGAGACATCATCGATGCAATTTCGAAACAAGTATCTATCACCGACGCCGAATTGACGCCACTCCAAGGCAAATATTGACGAAATTTTCGAACAACGGACACAAAAGTCGTTGATGACAACGTTGGTAACATGCTACTAAAGCTGTCGTAGATGACAACGTTGGTAACATACTACTAAAGTTGTCGTCAATGAATAATAATAAAATTTAAAAATGTAATAATCGAATCGAACCCACAACCTCCACACTGGTAGGCAGTGTTGCCAGGAGTTGGAGAAAAAAGAAACTAAATCGGCTTTTAAAAAAGACTAGAAAAAGCTAGATCGCCAAAAATAAGAAGCTAAAAAAGGCCAACAATTTTTTATATTAAATTTTAGTCTTTAATAATGATAACTTCAAGTTATTGCCATTATTGTAATGCAATTTTTTTTACCAAATTTGAAAAGGAATTATTATTCTTACTAATCTCACATACAAACACATGTATATTTCAATTTATCTTCTTAAATCAGAATGGCTTCTCTCAAAGAATTTTAATCAAGATTTGCAGATTCGCTCAAAGGGATATTATGAAGTAGCTGAGCAAAGGCTTCTTTTCTTAATCCGCTCTGCATTACACTGTAGGAAATTTGCCCATTTTGTGGCCAACATTAATTTATTTTTATTATTTATTATTACTATTTTTTGGATTCGGCAGATAGAAAGCTTCCTCTTAAGGTCCTTAAATTTTTCATCACACACTCTTACGAATATAACACTTCTGAGCACTAACACGCACGTTCTGTTGTGAAAATTTTCAACCATTACCCTGGAAACCCTAAAAATTTTTGTTTTTCATACTGATTGTAATAAATATTTTATTTTCAAGCTCCTCGCTTTAATTATATTGATTAATTCTGAGTTTTGCACGCTCTAGCTACTCAAAAAAATTTTGCTTCTTGAAGAGATTTGAAAGCATTTACAGCTGAAATAAATTACGTTCAGCTGATGATTGACCTAGAGAGTTTTTTTTTTATAGCTCTCAGTTGCGTAAATTTTTAATTAAAATCAAACTCTAATCCATAATTCTATTAGTCCATCTTAGGGTCACTTAAAATTGTCCGATCTAATTGATCTTGTTAAAATACTACTCAAGCTCGACAGTATTTACCATTTATTAAATATTAGAATATGTTATTATAAAATGTTGATAAATAAGAAAATGAGAAATGTAAAAATTAAATTTAGCCTTTTTGAGACTAAATAAGACATTAAAAAAGGCCCAAAAAAAAGCCACGAAGCTAAAAAGGTAAATTTCGAGGCTAAAAGACGAAAAAAGAGGCTAAATCTAGCCTCGAAAATACTAAACTGGCAACGCTGCTGGAAGGCTAGCGCGCTACCTACTAGCCTACCGACTTTGTACAAAAACACGTCTTGTGGGCAACTTAAGCTCTTTAATATTCAAAAATTGGAAGAACGACAACCTCAATGCAGCTGTTACTCTTGTTGTCGGCAATAAAATCGTATAGAAGACAACTTTGATGGAGTTGTTACTCATGTTGTCTTCAACAAGACCATACACACGGCATCTTCGATGCAGCTGTTACTGTTGTTGTCGTCAATAAGGCTAGCCTGTCAGTCCAGAGGTCGTGGGTTCGATTCCCGACAAGCTGATCGCTTCGCGGGTTGTGTTTGTTCTTAAAAAAAAACAGATTCTTTATAAACGACAACGTATACCACCACCATGTCGCCAGACTTATTTCTAAATGTGTTTTATGCGCAACAAATTATAGATTGTCTTGCAGACAACATCGATGATAATGTCGTCGGTAACAACTGGGACGACAGGGTGATGTAAATGTGCATGTGTGTAATATAAATGTGCATTAATATCAGTATATACAGAGTAAGTAAATAGTGATATTAATGTGTGTATGTATTGGGTGTTTTTTATTGAGGTATAGAACTTTAAGTTGGCATCACTTTTTTAACTGGCGGCCATTTTGTCAGCTGTCAAGTGATTAATATTTAGTTTGGTTTGCCATTTCATCATGAACAGGTTGACAAAAGAACAACGCTTGCAAATCGTGCAAATTTATTTCGAAAATAATGGTTCAGTTCGCGAAGTTTACCGCAAGCTCCGTCCATTTTATGGTCGACATAATCGTCCATCAGAGCAATTAATTCGGTTAACCATGGATCGTTTTCGCACTACGTTTACTCTATGTGATAATACGCATCCGCAGAGACGTCGAACAGTGCGCACCGAAGAAACAATTGCCGCTGTAGAGCAAAGTGTTGAAGAGGACCCGAATGAATCGATTCGCCACCGTGCACAACAATTGGAGCTTTGTCTATCAACTTTATGGAAGATTTTGGACTATTTGGTTCCCGAATTGGATGGCATGAATGTGGATGAGTTGTGGTTCCAACAAGACGGCGCTACATGCCACACAGCGCACGTCACAATCGATTTATTGAAGGAAACATTCGATGAGCGCATAATTTCGCGGAATGGACCTGTCAATTTGCCACCAAGATCGTGTGATTTGACACCATTGGATTATTTTCTTTGGGGATATGTGAAGTCGCTCGTCTACGCCAACAAACCAGAAACGTTAGGGGACTTGGAAGCCAACATTCGTGGCGTTATTGCCAACATACGGCCCCATATGCTCGAAAAAGTGGTTGAAAATTGGACCTGTAGAATTGGCTTTATTCGAACCAGCCGCGGCGGCCACATGCCCGAAATCATATTTAAACATTAATGGCATAAAATTATCCTTCCAATAAAGCCAAATTGATGGACATTAAAACGATTTTCTTGTGTTTTATTTCAATTCGAAGTTCTATACCTCTAAAAAAAACACCCTGTACGTTTGTTTGCCACTGTACTGCATTAAACCAACTTCAATTGTAGTTGTAACATCAACCGGAAATAACCTCTTTCTTATTCTCATTTAAATTTTGCTGTGGTGGTATTTAAGTTTAAAAATAAAAAGCAGAGATCATGATTATTATTTTATAAAGTTTAATTTTTGTTCAGTAGTTGAATGAGAAGTTCTCTAAAAATAAATTTATATAGGAATTTCGTATAAAATTCGAACTTTGAAAAGAAGTGTTTTTGTATTTAAAAAGTTTCATGTTAGAAAATTATTTGGTATTTAAAAAGTTCTGTTTTAGAAGAGTAGTTTTCAATAAAATCCATCCCCCTTATTCTGTAACTATTTGTCGACGTCAGCTCAAATCGACAGCAAAAAATTATCACTTTTCTACACGTTGTCGGTAACAATTGACTATCTTTTACAGCCCCTTACTATTCTTTAAGCCATAGAAAATTGCAAGAGGTTTTTAAAAGTTGTCAATTGCTGTCGAAAAGAGCAATATTTTGGTGTCGTGACGTTGACAAATAGTTACTGAATAAAGGGGATTATTAATTGTTTGTAGAAAAAGTACCTTTTAGTGGAAAAAGTACATTTTTGTACTTTCGGACCTTTTTGTAGATAATGTCAATTTTTGTAGAGGAGTAACTTTTTGTAGAAAAAGTATATTTTATTTTAAAAAGTACCTTTTTATAGAAAAGGTACCTCTTTATAGAAAAGGTAACTTTTTGTAGAAAAATTACTTGTGTAATGAGTATGTATTTTTTTATAGAAAAAGTATATTTTTTAGAAAAGAAGTGCCTTTTTACCCGAGTGCGCGACGCAAAGAAGGGTATTGTGTTTATCAGTCTATGTATGTATCTTTGTATGTATGTGTGTTCCTTTGCGGCACTATGTAAACCGAACGCGTAAACCGATTTTGACGATTCTTGCATTAATCGATTCCTCTTAATTCGGGGAGTGTCAATAAAGATATGACAGTAGTCAAAATTCAATATGCCGGCCAAGAAACGCCATTTTGTTTATATGAAAAAAATAAAAAGTCGGCGAACTATATCAAAATGGGTATCAATCGACAGGTATTTAAAAATCATCTTTAGGTTTCTCTTATGATTTTTAATTTCGAATGACCATTTAGGATCTGTGATGGCTTAAAGTTGTTTTCTTTTATTTTTTACACAGTCGGGTTTTTTGATTTTTTAATTTTATGTCTTGTTGTAGAAAAAGCCCCATTTTATGGAAAAGACGTCTATTTTTAGAACAAGTTACTTTAGAAAAACTATTTTTTTAGAAAAAGTTTAATATTTAGAAAAAATTTTTAAAAACAACTGTTGCGTTAAAAACACCTTTTGTGGATAAAGAAGTTTTTAGAAAAATAATCTTTTAAGAAAAAATATCGTGCGAAAGGAAAGGTACCACCCATGCAAACAAATTACTAATTATCTCATATCTGGAGAACTATATCAGTGAAAGTCTTCAATTTTGCTAAAAATTCGAGCGATAGGATTGAAAGAAAAAGCACTTCGAATACAATTTTTCTATATTTCAATATTACCTTGTGTGGGAGGTATCCTTCCCCTCGCTCATATCCCGTCAATTTTTATTGCGACACGGGCTTTCAACTATCTCACACTAAAATTGAAGATTTTTTTCTGGTACAGTTCTCTAGATATAAAATAACTAATAATTGGTTTGTATGAGAGATACCTTTCGCACGACCTTTTTTTTCTAAACTCGTTTTTATCCAAAGAATTTGGTTTTTTTAAAATGGTTAATTTTCTACAAAAGTACATTTTGTAACAGGTTATTCTTTTTACAAAAGTAATCTTTTTCAGTTCAATTATAAAAAAAACTATAAATCTGATGGCCAGGAAAAATCAAGGAGCCAAAACAGTCCTAATCAGGTCACTAACTTTACATCATTTATGGCAGAAATTTACAGTCGGATCTTAAAGAATGATACATATATCGACGTGTTTGTCTGTTGAAATAGAAAAAATTGGTATCCTCGAGACAAAATCATCAACATTTAAAAAGGGGAAAACTCCTTGCAAAAATATTTTATATTCGAAGGTGTACAGCGTACTTTTTTATCTTTAAGGTGGTACGGCCTGGTCTAGTTCACGCGTATGTGCATCCCAAGAATGTTGATACGGACCTCCATTTGAAAACCGATGATGAAGAATTCATTTCACTACCAGCATGTGTATGTTTATTCTTTACGTTCTAAAGAAAATTTATATTGATTCAATAAATACTATCTACGAATTTAAGTAGTCCAAACATTGTTTTTTTTTATGTATTTATTCACTCATTCATTTATGTGTAATTGAAGGCAAATCATCTTGTAAACAATTTCCATGTTCCGTATTGACTTTTGAACAAATTCTTACAAAGAATTAAGAATATTAGCAACGAACAGTTCGACTCAAACTTCATGCTAATAAAGAACTTGTTTTGATATCTTGGTGAACTTTTTTAGACTTCAATGTAAGTACGTACTCCTACATAAAATTTCATTGAATTTTTTCTAAAAACTTAAAATTTTACCAAACATTCAATAATATTTTGCTTGCTATTTTCCTCAACTTTCCCTTTCCTTTCTGCTTTTAAGACGAAATTTTTTCTTTATATAAATTTGCTTCGAATTTCTTCATGTTTATTCCATCTTTTTCTGACTGAAAACAGAAAATATTTTTTTCTCATATTCCAGCATTTTATAAAAATGTTGCAGCATTAATTAAATTGTTGTTAAAACAAGAAATAGAATTCATTCATATTGTGCATATACGAGTATTTTTAAACATACATATTTATTTGATGGTTCTCATACGATAATGGGTGGGCATTAATTTATTTTTCAACAAGCAAATATAAAAATGTTAATGTCAGTCAGGAATTTCTGTATTTATGAGTTCATGTAAATGGAGAAGAAATTTTTCTTTTTGTTGCAAATTTAAAAGAAATGGGCTTAAAGGATAAAGAGAAAAGAACTCGTATTTATTTTTAAACAAAAAGAAAGGTTTCAATCGAGATTATTTGAATGCAAAGGTTTCTTAGAAATAATTTTGGTAATTTTTATTTTTGTTTCAAAATTATAATTTTGATGTTTTTAAAACTTTTTTTATATGCATTTATAGCCTAGGCAATTTAGAGATTTTAAGGCCAATCGAAGGAAATAATTCCCGGGGTTTTAATAATTGGTACAGTTGGCCATTGTAGTATGAACCAGGGATGTAACGAATACCGATACCGATATATCGGCGATACTTCAGATTTTCCGATACATCGGTATCGGCGATATTTTACTGTCGATACGACGATACTTTTAAAATTTTTTTCAGTTTTTTTTTTAACAAATAATTTATTTTTGTTCAATTTGACCATAAATTAAATTCACTTCGTTATATTTTAAATCGTATTAATATCAATTTTAAAAATTAATAATATTTTATGCTGTTATTTTGTAAAAAAAATTATTTATTTTTTGTTAATTTTACCATGAATTCAAATCCAAGTCGTTGTTTTTTAAATCTTATTCCAGCAAAAAAGAGATACTCCAAAGAAGCCATGAAAATGTAGAATTCGCGATCCGGAAGTATTGCAAATTTGGATAATTTCTAATTAGTTTTACATATCCTTGCCATTGCAAGAAATTCTGTTTTTCGATTACCAATCACCGAATTGGAAGCGATGCTAGGACAAATTTCTTTTTCGGTGTTCTATAATGGTTTTTCCTCAAGGAAAAAGGATAACCCATTTTCACAATTTTTTTTATGCGAATTTAAACTCAAAACTTAATTTTCATGTAAATTTAAGTGAATAAATATACACTTTTAGAAGACTTTTAATAATTAAGCTATTAAGTTATTTAGAAGAATATTAGTTGATAAATGTTCTTTTAAAAATCGATTTTTTAAAAAACATGGCGAGTATTTTTTTGAATTACAAAGGAATTAAAAATTTTGTCTTGCTTTTCTACTAATTATCTGCATATTTTTAATATAGATTTTTTTGAAGCAAAGAAAATGTAGCTCCTTAAAAATTACTTCCAATTTTTTATACTGGCTTAAAATCAATTTTAAATATTCTCTCTGCACTTGAGTTTTGTTGATCTAAACTTGAACTCAATTTCAATATTCGTATCGGTATCGGAATCAGTATCGGCGATATTTATTTTTAAGTATCGGTATCGGATCGGCAAAACGGCGTATCGTTACATCCCTAGTATGAATATTTAAAGAAACTAATGAGTCCTGTTGTTTGGCGGGCGAAGTGTGAGATGGGCCCCTTAAGGTGACATTTTTTAGTTTTTTATTCATAGATCTGAAAGTATAACTTTTAGCACAAATTTATGTATAAAAGACTTAAAACCGACAAAATTTCCTACAAAAAACTATGTAATTATATCTTACATAACCCTGGCATTTTGGAGTTATAAAACCAAGAAAATTGAATAAAATAATAATTTTAAATCATCCATAGCACTGCTTTACAAATTTTAATTTTTGGAAATTTTAAATTTTCTAATGCATTTTTTATGGCCCACTGTGCTGGTAGGTCTTATTTAGGCCATCCTGTATAAACTTGCCTGCTTCAAGTGTACTGTCTAGTGATGAAAAACTATCGATAGTGAACACAATCGATATTTATCGATAGTCCATAATTAAATATCGATACTATCGATAGTACTATCAGTTTAATATTATTCTCTACACCAAAAAGAAATTGACTGAGTTTGTATGCAGAGGCTTTCCCTGCAGACAAAGTAACTAGTATGTAGTTAGAACTATACTTGTTGCTTCAGACCAGTTGCCCATCTGTCCTTTTTTCATACATCGAACTATCGATTTTAACATTAGGTTGTCATAGGAGCCCAACTAGTTCATTTGAATACAGTTATATCCCAGTTGGAATCCTAGTTATTGTAAACTAGTGCTCTTACTAGTTTGTTTATTTAGATTTTGTAACTCTTAAAAAAACTTTGGCTTAACCGGGGTACGAACACACATTCCTCATATTTCAAGGCAAGTACTCTACCCACTGATCCACTTTCTACTTATTTTTTTAAGAGCTAAAAAATGTTTTACATGCAAGTCGTATACCTGAAAAAATTTTCCTTTTTTGACTAGTATGGTTATTGTCTCGATGCAACTACATAGTAATATGATTATTAATTTTTTACTAGTATCGTTATTAGTTTTGCTACAACTAGGAATTGACTGTCTTTTTTTGACCAGTAACATTACAACTAGTAATATGACTGTCCCAAAGCGTATCTAGTTGTAAATTTAGCTGCTGGGTTATTAGTTAAATGTTTCTGCGCATTATTGTCATTTTTCGTTGTTCTAAAAACGCTTTTTTTAACGCGAAGCGACAAGAGTAGTCACCATTGCAGTTTATATTATCGTTATCGATAGTTTGCTTTGCTATCGTTATTTTCGATATTTCTATGCTATCGATATCAGTATATATAATATTACATCACTAGTACTGCCCCATATGCAAGTATGTATGTCCTTAATCAAAAGCGCTTTATATACTCACTAAATTCAACTCCTTCAAAATTGTTTCTTTGTCAACTATCGTGCTGTTAAAGCTCCTGCTACCCCATAACCATTGTGTTGTTATTACAAAAACAAATTTGAACAAACGTGAAGTTAGAGGAAGCAGCAAGTAAAAAAGATTTTTATAAATCAACAGCAAAATCCAGAATATATACAAACAACAAGTACCAGCAACAACTACAATGAATTATGTTGGCAATAAAAAAAAGCACGTACTTTAGCAGAAAAACAATCTTATTTGTGTGAGTGCAAGTGTATGACGCTTAAAGAGATTTTCAGCTGGTTGTATTTATTTTATTACTGCGCTTAATACAAGTATGGACTTTAACACGATTCTGTGATATTTTCCCAATGTTGTTTTCATTTTATTATTTTTTGTTGGTTTCAAATCCAAAAAAAAATATTGAACAACAACCCCTACTTACTGAACTTGTAACACAGTGGCATGACACACATACAAACATAGTCTGGCCCCACTCACTCACTTACCCTACAGACAATATTGGACCACGTGGTTCATTTTAGTTCAAATGGACTAGTTACAATATGGGCCATTGTAATGCAGCCATGAACCAAGTCATTTACAAACAAGAGCTTGTAGTTAACCGACAAGTGCTCGGCTTTTAACGACTGTATTAACTGATCCATCATATAATGACATGGAGGAGTTTTAAGACCGCTCCAATATAATGCAGTCATGAACCATGTAATTTGCTAACAAGAGCTTGTAGCTAAGCAACAAGTGTTGCTGTTTTAAGAATTACACCGATGTAATTCAAAGCTGGGTTATATGGTTCAGCCCTAGGACATTTGTAATCTTAAATCGACTATGTTTTCTCCATACATTTGGGGTACCTATGGATTAGTCCTAGCCCTCTATGGAGTATACTTTACATCAGAGTGTGCAAACAAACAAAACTTTTCGCAAACGTTTCATGCGAAGACACAAACTTTTAAAATATTTTTAATTATTTCTTACATGAGTAAAACCAAAACAAATACTTTTACAATGCCAAAAAAATGAAAAAACAATTGGCTTTTCAATCTGCATGCTTTAATATCCCGTTTCAATCGTACAATTGTATTTAGCATAGATACACTAACACATTCTCTACTATGATGAACAAATCAATCGGGAAACGTTTGCAAAAGTATTTTCTTAAAACTTTTCAATTTTGTTCTTGTTCTTTTCTAGCTGCGTTCATTTAAGTTAATATACATTTAGAGTACACAAGCTCAGACAATACAAAACGAAATGGGACTATCATTCTCGTTGTTTTTGTTTTGTTTTTTGTTTTACACATTGAAAAACACAAAACAAAACGAACGCAAACGTTTCGTTTAGTTTATTTTCCTGCTTTGCTTTACATACGTGTACGGACTATTCGCTTTATCTGCGCGGTATCCATATATACCCTGCGGAAAATTTGGTGACAATTGATCCAAAAGTACTCGCCCCATGACTTGAGAAAGTGAGACTGGTACCATAAATAAGGGGTAGTGAATGGTGAAAAAAGACACATTGTGTAAATGGTCACATATTAACCATTTTCAGTCAATTTAGTTGGTACTCCGCCTAGTATATTAGTAAACGGCACTGAACTAATTCGATGCACCTGGATCAAAGACCTATTACATAGTATCTATATAATATTAATTGTCTCCCTTCAATGAGACTGCAATTCCACTCAGGAACCTGTTCCGTAACTATATTGAGATATTAATTCCAGTTTAACTGGTATTTACAACATTGAAATATAAGTTCCCCTGTGGTCGAGTGGGTAGTGTACTAGCCTGTCATGCCGGAGGTTGTCTGTTCGAATCCTATCAAAGACACCGCTTAAAAATAAAATAAAATTTCTACTTGGATTTGTAACAATAAAAAAATAAATTAGTCGATAATTACAGCTGAATTTGGGAATAATATTTATATATAATCTATATTATTCTACACCGATTAGGACTCCATAAGATAGTTCAGAGACAAGTTACAAGGTGCATACAAAGTATCAATTAATCCCATCCTAGGCCATACCCATGTAAAAGTGGCTGGTCCGTTTCATAGGAAGTGTTAGAACTCGGACTGGTCCCTACCACCTGGGGACCGGTCACGTGACTTTCTTTGTGCCAGTTCCATTTACCGCAGGGTACATACATATATGTTCATGTTAATAAAAATAATATCACTATTGCCAGATTTAATGACTTCTTGTCTTTTCAAAGATTTTTGACGTCAAAAATTACTTTTGCCAGCACTAGATATAATCATCGAATCGACCATTTCTAGTGCATACGTAGACTTCGCTCTATTCGGGTGTCCCCATGACATTTCTAGTGCTTTATTATTTTTTTTAATTTGTAGCCCAATGTCCAATTTCATCTGGTAACTCTGACCATATGGTGGTTAAAAATGAGAAACAGCTGTTTTTTATATCTTTTTTATAATAAGAGTAAAAAACCGCATACACAACAAACACATTATCTTCATTTTCTTTTATAATTTCCTAAATTGTTGTTATTATGCTTTTTGTTTTCCTTTTTAGTTTTGTTGTTTCTTTTTAATGGTAGGCGTAGTAGAACTTTTTTTATATTCTTCTTGTTTACACAAGAAGTATTTTTTTTATTCACTTTTGTGCCCATTTTCATTTGTACTGGTTCTTTCAGTTTTTATATCTTGAATTATAAAACAACCAAGAGTTTTTATAAAATATCCTTATTGTTGTTTTGAAAGCTGAACTCCTGGTAATTGAATGTGTTGTTGTAGTCTTGTATATGTCAGTCAGGCAGTTAGTTAGGAAGAAAGAAGTATAATAATGTTGTTGTTGTCCAGACAGACCTCTTTTCTCAAGTTTTTAAAAGCGAGTTTTTACAAACGTAACATTAGTAGATACATACATAAATATTTAATGTACTATGTACCTACATACATATATAGATATCTACATATGTATGTATCTATGTAAGTACATATGCTACCATCGGGAAATAGACGGAGTACGGATGCCTTCTTAAAGGCCTCTGTACTCCTTCTTTTGGATACTCATATAGTTTTTACACACGTTGTCATTACGGGGAGTGCCTTCCGTTTTCTAGTTCTGGAACGTCTGACAAAAGGCCTTCTAAAAATGTAATTTTGAAGTGTTTCTAAGGAAGGTCCGTCTAAAAGCAATTGAAGGTAGGTACATATTTTAATCTAGGTATTTTTATAGCGCCTTCTTTGTTTTTTTTTTTTTTTTGATTAATGTGATTTTTAGTTTCGAATTATGTCCTTTCATCTAAAGTAATTGTTTATACAATTGAATATGAATAGTTTCGCCAGAATGAGTATGTATAAGTTAATCAGCTGCAACATAAACGCCATAATAGCACCATGTATGATGTCTCTTGTACGTAAATTTCACCTTATATACAAATTACTTGCGAAAAAAGAATACGAGAATGTTTGTTATTTCAAAAGTACCATTTTTTGTTGAACAAAACGATTTTATTTTGCTTTGGCAAAAAAAAAAAAACAGAACAAAAAATGCTACTCCTCTTCTCCCTTCTCATAGAAACGAATGTGGAATGTATATCATATCTTTTTTACGTAAGAACCGAGGCCTTCTATAAGGCATTATTTAGCAGTTAGATAAAAATTGTAATTGGATCAAAAAAATATCTCACCAGGCCTTTAATAAGGCCTGAAGAAGGTCTTCTGAGTTTTCCTGTTGCGTTTGAATATGTACATTAGGGGGGAGCGTGAGAATTTTTTTTTTGCGAATTTCAACTTCGAATATCACTAAAACGTTGCACTTTATTTTTATATACATGGGAGAAATAATGAACAAAATATTGGGACCTACTTTTAGCCCTCTACCGCAGCATCAAGATTTTGAATATGAGATCAAATCGATAAATTTGTGAAACATCATATGATGCAACATTATAGATTCTTTATAGCTATTATAACTCATTACACTCAAAATATTCACTATTTTTATACATAAAAGGTCAGTTTTCAGACAAACTTAAGATGAAATAATGGAGCAAATATTTTAAGTTCTAAGTCTTTGTCCTTTCTTGCAAAAAAAAAAACGGTCAGATGAGCCGTTCTCGGAATAAATTGTACACTGTTGTATATATATATATATATATATATATATATATATATATATATATATATATATATATATATATATATATATATATATATATATATATATATATATATATATATATATATATATATATATATATATATATATATATATATATATATATATATATATATATATATATATATATATATATATATATATATATATATATATATATATATATATATATATATATATATATATATATATATATATATATATATATATATATATATATATATATATATATATATATATATATATATATATATATATATGTATATATCTATTCTTTCATTCAATACACTGATTGTGCTGATCGTATAAAAAAGTATAGAGTTACAGGTTTTAAAATTAAAAAAAGTATATTTTTAGACCTTTTCCCAAAAACTATCATTTAAATTTTTTTTTATCTTTAAGAGAATGCCTACCAGTTCATTAATTAATGTGTTACCTTCTTTGGGAAAGGATAGTGCAGAGAGAACAGGTGGTAAAGTGGGAGAGAGATAGAAAGCTTAATTCATTTACAACCCTACTATTGCGCGTTTTTTTTTTGTAGAGCAGTGTTGCAAGACCCTCTGGCGTCAAGTAGAGGCATTGAGTTGTTTAAGCTGTGTAGCCATTTTTATTAGTTCTTTACTTCGCCGACGGTTCTGCTACAATACCGATGTAATAGGGTGCTGTGAAGTACATTAGGATATGTTAGCATTAATCGCTGCCGGTACTGACAAAGCGATCAGTGATATGCCTTCATCACTTTGACAGTCCAACAACAACCAACACAATAACACCAATCCACATGAGAAAACTGGATGATGTTGCTGGCTTGCCTGGAACTAGTCTTGAACTCAAGACCTCATGGTTTGTAGTCAAAGACGCTAATTACGAAGCCAAAAGCACCCTCCATTAAGATGAAAAAAATATACTGAGTATATATTTTTCGGGCTGTATTTCAAAGATAATTTTATGACGTTTACATGATGGATGCAATCGCTGAATTGTGATAAAAATAAGAAAGTTATTAGCCCTTAAGCGAAAACAGCTATATTATTTTTTAATTATTTTCCATACAAAATTAATTTAAATCAGCTTGTATTCAAAAAATTTTTTTTTATTGAAAATAATTTTGTATGGGAAATAAAATCGGCTTTTTCACTTACTGGCTTATAACTTTCTTATATTTTGTCAGATCTCCTCAAGCCTAAACTGTTTTCATTCGGAACAAAATCGTGTTTAAAAAAAAAAATTATTAAACATTTTTTTCTATAATAATGAAGCAAATTAAAATAAAATTCATATAACTTCTTCAGCTTCCAGCCGTAGTAGAGGGTTAAAAGATATGTCGAAACAAATTTTTTAAAAATTTGTTTATATACAATTTAATTTTTATTATATGCAACATTTTGGAGTTATTCGAAATCGATTGGATGACTTTTTTTCCTTCATACACCAGCGACCCACTCTAATGTAAATAGGTATGTATTTACGTACATATTTATTTTATTCACTTTTTGAGGCACACGTGTTTTGCTTATAAAAATTCTACTTAAATTTAATATAAAGAGAGAGAAGCACATTATAAAAGCAACAAAACTTTTGAAATGAATAAATAAAATCTACTCATGTCATTCAAAAAATTTCATATATTTGTCAGGGCTATCAGATATGCCGATTTCTCGCCAAACGTGGCGATTTTTCAACTTGTTTAGCGTCTAAATTTTTGATTTGGCGACATGGCGATAAATAAATTTGCTGGCGATTTTATGGCTATTTTTTAACAAAATTTAACTTCAAAATTTTTGTAATTCAGGAAAATTTGTTTCTTGAAGGAGTATTTTCAAAAATAAATCCCACCAAAACTCGTCTGCAAGAAATTAAAACATTGTGCTTCTGATGATTTTTTTATATTAATTTAATTCATTAATGCGTTTTGAATTTAAAAGAAATAATTTTTTCCGAATTTATTTCTAGTTTTGCCGATTTTGTGCTAAATTTTTATACGATTATTTTAAAAAAATTTATATTAAAAAAAGTATTACATAAAAACAAATTTATTATTATCAAATATAGATGTATCTATTAAGAAAATTTACATTAAATTGATTTTGGCTACTTTTGGCGATTTTTAAAATCAATTTGGCGAAATAGGTCGGGAAAAATCGGAACACCCTGATAGCTTTTGAAATACAGGCTATAAAATTTTATCGTAAGCGACAGTTTATGAATATTGATCATGTTTAAATTAGGGATGTAACGAATACCGATACCGATACCGATATATCGGCGATATTTCAGATTTTCCGATACATCGGTATCGGCGATATTTTACTGCCGATACGACGATACTTTTAAACATTTTTTCAGAGTTTTTTTTTAACAAATAATTTATGTTTGTTCGATTTTACCATGAATTAAATACACTTCGCTATTTTTTAAATCTTATTAATACCAATTTTAAAAATTAATTATATTTTATGCTGTTATTTTGTAAAAAAAATTATTTATTTTTTGTTAATTTTACCATGAATTCAAATTCAAGCCGTTGTTTTTTAAATCTTATTCCAGCAAAAAAGAGATAATCCAAAGAAGTCATGAAAATGTAGAATTCGCGATCTGGAAGTATTGCAAATTTGGATAACTTCTAATTAGTTTTACATATCCTTGCCCTTGCAAGAAGTTCTGTTTTTCGATTACCAATCACCGAATTGGAAGCAATGCTAGGACAAATTTCTTTTTCGGTATTCTATAATGATTTTTCCGTAAGGAAAAAGGATAAAAAAGCACCCATTTTCACAATTTTTTATGCAAATTTAAGTGAATAAATATAAACTTAGAAGTCTTTTAATAATTAAGCTATTAAGTTATTTAGATGAATATTAGTTGATAAATGTCCTTTAAAAAAAATCGATTTTTTAAAAAGCATGGCGAGTATTTTTTAAATTATAAAGGAATTAAACAATTTTTCTTGCTTTTCTACTAATTATCTGCATATTTTTAATATAGATTTGTTGGAAGCAAAGAAAATGTAGCTCCTTAAAAATTACTTCCAATGTTTTATCAATTTTAAATATTCTCTCTTATAATGTAATTTGGTATAATAAAAAATTGCACTTGAGTTTTGTTAATCTAAACTTGAACTCAATTTCAATATTCGTATCGGTATCGGAATCGGTATCGGCGATATTTATTTTTAAATATCGGTATCGGATCGGCAAAACGGCGTATCGTTACATCCCTAGTTTAAATACAATAAAAAACCTTCCTCCTAAAAAACAAAATTTTTTTCGCTTACGATCATTTGGCGCTAAGGGGTCGATATGTTAAACGTTAAAAACTGATTTAAAATTTTTTTCAAAATGTATCTTTTTGGGAAAAAATGTATCTTTTTGGAAACTAAAATGATCTTTCTCGAAATTTCATTGGCAACACTGATAAGGGGCTATTCATAAATTACGTAACGTCAAACAAACCCTTTCTACTCCCTAGTAAAAAATAAACTTAGTTACATACCTACTTGTGCAGATATACAAATATGTACAAATGTATGTATATCAAGCGCGGCTTTAGGAAGGTGTAAAACTGGATATTTCTGTCAGATTCCATCCGCTTTAGCCAGCCGCGGATTCAGCATCAGCTTGTGGGGGGAACTTCTAAATGAAACATACTATTTTGCAATTTTTTTTTTAGAATCTCAATAGCAATTGTGTAAGGGCGAAATATCACGTTTTCCTCTCCCTGAGAAACAATACCGACTCTATCTTATTATTGTACTGCTCAAGAGCTTTCTATGAGTGTGGAGCAGTACCGCACTTGTCTTCTAGAAGCAGCGATGCCATTTTTAGCCTTTTTTTACGATAGGGCAAAAAACGATATGACATACCGTGTTGTCATATCGTAAGTTGTTTACGATATGACAACACTAAGATAGCCATACACGGTGTTGTCATATCTTAGTGTTGTCACATCGTAAAAATCTTACGATATGACAACACAGCATGTCATATTGTAACGGGTGTCCCAAAATTGTCGCATGACGCTGTTTTGCTATATAACATGGGATTTCACCAATGATTTTTATACTTTCTTATTTCTTTCATTAAGCATACATATCTACTCTGATCATTTTCTGATCATAGTATTTAAGCTACCAAAACCGGAAATTAATACTTTAGATTTAATTTTATGGATACAGTGCCATACATATTGACATCCTATACATTCTTAAGTAGCTTTGAAAATTCCGGCACATTGGAATCATCAAGAACTTTTCCCAGAACCTAACAGATCAGTTAGTCTCGTAGTTTGTAGCTTTATCATTTCTTTGTAATCGTGAACTACTTGGTTTATGTCTTCTTCATCGTACCCTCCTGAAAGATATTCGATAATTCAATCTAACGTCGATTTATAATTTTTGGCTACGAACGTGAATTGCTTAATTAGGCAATGTCTTAAAAATTTAATCCGTCGAAATTTTAGTGTTTTATGTCATCGCCAAAAATGTTTAATTTTGTATATATTCAGCATTTTAGCGATCGAGATTTAGCTTTAGCTTTAGCAAATTACGGAATAAGGCGGCAGGCCAGACTGCGATCACAGAAACTTTGAACCAAGTACATACCTTGATTGTGGCAACACTGTTCTGATAATTGTCGATAGTTGTGGCCCTGAGGTTAGCCCGAAATAGTTTTCGCCGACAAAATCAGACAAGATCTTAAGAAACTGAACTATCGTTAATTGCGGATTTTTCTCAAAGTCTTTCTTGTATGGAATCCTGACTAAGATGATAGCCATTGTGAATTTTCTAGCCACACAAGAGCTTCACCACTTATTTCCCGACTCGCTAGCTTTTATGGTTTGTCTAGAGTAGAGAAAAATGTTTGTCCTCTTATCTTTTAATTCCTGCACTGAGCATAATGTTTATATTAGAGCCAGGATTACACAAAGATACCTGCTTATTTCATGAGTACCAGAGTACGGCCCACCGGACATAAAGAGTTGAACTCTTTTTTTAAAATGCATGAGCTCGGTCTTACTTTATTTAACTGTTAGACTGTATTTTTTGGCTCTTCAGAGTAGTTTGCTAAGAGCCGACTATATGATCTTATCGCTAGTAGAAATTTACCTTTGGAAATACATTTTCTTTGAGCCTGAAACTAATTTTATTTAAAATAGGATTCCATATTAGTAGATATTAGCAACTGGCTTACTGGTTCTTAATAAAAGTTTTGATGGTTTGGAAAATAATGAAACATTTTGTTTATCTTTAGTTCTTTATTTGATATATTCGTGCTCAAATCAAATATCAAATGCAATCTATTACTTCTATGTCATAAAAGCGTCTTATTGCGTTAATTTACCTTACTGTAGCTCTGTAATCCAAAACTATTGCAAGCATGGTTACCCTCGTATACCTCGTACAAGTTCTGATAAGTCTAGTAGAAGTGGGATTTGAAGCGTTCAGGAGGAAAAAAGTTCATTCTCTTTCAGCGAACACGTGTACTCTCGAATAAAATTGCAGTCGGCCAACAAATCCACTTTTCATGTCATCTAGAGTCTTCCTTAGTGGCGAGCATAAGCTTTTAAGCTCCCTTTGGGAAGACAGTTCATCCATGGGGATAACGGAACCCATGATACCAGTGTAATAAGTTACTCGTAACGATGCGAAAGGTTATTCTTCCTTCAGCTATAGGTCAGGACAAGATCTCAAGTGCCGCCTCACCTAGAACAACATGGACAGGCTGCTTCCTTTTTTTACATCTCTGCATGCTCGTTCATCTACTATATTAGCTTACGTTATTTAGCGGATAGTTCGAATTACCGTTTATCCAGAAAGAACACAATCGAACCAGGTCCCCTGGGATGTAGTTTTTGGGCATAAATAATAAACTCTCCCTCACAGAGTACTTCATAGCCTGCTTGACTATCAGGCTGGGGCTTATCGGTGTGATCCCTACGAAAGATTGGTTGTTTCCACAGATAGGCCAGAAGGCTTCACTGTCAGCGTTTGTTGGAAGGATATAGTGGTTGCGACTATTTATTGGCTAGCTGTATTATTTCAGTCTTGTGGATTATTAACTATTACAATATCTACCAACTCTGGAAGTAATATTGATGGCAACCGAACTTCAGTTGCGTTGCCAGCCGGCAATTGAAATTTTGTGACTGCCAGAAAAGCACTAAAAAGCAACTGAAATGTACAGCTCTCATTTGCCAGTTGCCATCCGTAATATGATTTTTTGCAACTGGCAACCGGTTGCCATCCATTAGAAAGAAAGAAGTTTATAATTGACGTCAAAACGACCAGACACAACTTTGAAGCTCTCCTAGGATTTTAAATCTACTTAAAAGTTAGAGACCGTCTAAAATTCTCACCGAACTATTGACAGCTTAGCAACTGTACCCAAGAAGCGTTTTTGTTTTCCGTGATTTACTTTTAAACATATATATCACTCACCTCTCCGAACGTCTTCAGCATTTATCCGTCCCCTTTAGAATTTCTGGAAAAATTCATGGCAATATTTGCAAACTAAATTCATAACTTTAAAAACAACTACTTTTCATTAAAACCTGGTTGACTTATTCTACAATTCAATGCTCGCATGTTTCTTTTCTTAACTTTTGAAGAATAATGCATTTATATTTTTCGTGGAATTGCATTAAAGAACTTCCAGAAATATTTTGTTACTTTAAAACTAAGTCTGCTAATGGATACAAAAAAATAAATTTTATCTGTTGTATCACTAGCAACAAACCAGACTGTTGGTCGAACTGTCAAGTTGGTATCTTATGCTTCATTTGAATTCTATTTTTTTTCGCGTTCTCGTCTTGATTGTTTCGTGTCATTTTTATTTTGGTCTTTTTTTCCGCCACAATTTTGGTAAGTTTTAGCTTTAATAACTTTTTGTTTTATTTGAATTGACAAGGGTTCGTTTGATATTCATAACAGACAGCTAAACTCAGTAGTGCACCAAAAAAAAAGGGATAGACTTAAGAGTTCTAAGGAAAAATGATAATTTAACTGTTGAAAATTTTTTTTTAGCTTTCCTGTTTTCGTTCTTTTTTTTATTTTGATTAGTTTTTTGCATGTCTTATATGTATATTAGCATTTGCTTAGCCTTTAAAAAAAAGTTGAAGTTTTTTATGTACAACTGATCAGTGACTGAAAATTTGCTGGAAGTTTCCGTAAATGATTAGTAGCTGTATGAATATGTATATATATATATATTTTTTTTGCTGGTAGTAGCTTCCTTAGAGGTTATAAACTGTGGTTATTTTCGAAAGATCTAGGTTGGAATATGTCGACATATCATTTGTTCTCTCGGTATACTCATTTAACCTTTTACTTCCCATTCTCTTTATATCGAATTATAAAGAAACCCTAAGTCTGACAGCCAGTGTATCGAAGAATATATTCTTATGTTCTTTTACAGTTTTCCGTAGCGCATGCCAGCATACTGACGCTCTGTACATTAATATGGGATTTATCACCGGTTTTTCCCGTGACTTCCCTATGGCCTTCCTTG
This sequence comes from Panzeria rudis, assembly GCA_956483635.1. Classification (NCBI taxonomy): domain Eukaryota; kingdom Metazoa; phylum Arthropoda; class Insecta; order Diptera; family Tachinidae; genus Panzeria; species Panzeria rudis. The sequence continues at coordinate 52,225,869 of OY101448.1, read as the reverse complement.
GTTAGTTGGTTGGTTTATGTGGCTGCCTACGCGCAAGCATTCAAGTTGAATCAAGAAGATTCCGTTTTGATAGACCACTCCACTCGTCAGTGTCAACCTATATATGTCCGATTCCAGTCCTCAAATCCTGAAATCGGTACTAGATCCATCTCGTTACATTGAGATATCTAATCAGCTCACGCCAACCAATCTCTGATAGATCATCTAATATGTGATTGCCCAAGAATTTGTGTCTCAAGAGATGCAAGGACAGGCACTAGAAAGGAATGTGGGAAACTGACTCTTCCTTACTTTATGCACGACAACTACGATAGAACGCATTGTAGAAGAGGCCTACCCTGCTAGCATGTCTACCGATCACCAAGTGTCCCGTTACTATTGCGATGAGCCTCGAGATATCTCTACGGTTTCTGTTTGTTAATTGTGTTGTGCGTTTATCGTTTATCGCTTATCAGTTTTTTAAAGATAGTGTTTGAAAATATAGTTTATAATAGTGACAAACGGTGACAAACGATTCAACAATGGAGGCATTCGTAGCAGAGCCAGCCTTGACCAGCTCATCCGTCTGTTCGTTGCCAATCGTTGTCAATCGGACCACCCAATCTGGATATCACAACCTATACTGGCTAAATAAAGTATAAAAAGTGGTGTATGACCTTAGAGGCAGAAGTGACGCCTGGCTATCGACAAAGATGCCGACTCTCCCTAGGATACCCCTGTCAACTAGCACCCTGTCCGCCTCCATTATATTCAATATTTCTGTCTAAAACACTCGTTGCATCAGGAAGTCGGAAGGAGAGTCTTACCCCAAGGTCATGCATCAAACTGCAGAGCCAGCACCGCAGATCATTCTTGATCCATCAGCATACACTTGGAAGTCGTAGTCTCTTTCTATATTACCTTCCTTTCACTCCAGTCTGCAGGGAATTAGGACTTTTAAAGCGCTATCAAAGTCCAGATGAGGTATCATGTAATCGGAAGGTTTCCTCAGTGTTGGCGATAATTTATCTAAGATCCTGGCAGGGCCATAACTCCTTAATCTCCACTTCCCAGATGTCATTAGTCTTGGCGCACTACTTGAGGACACAGTCACTACATGTAGGTCAATCAGAATTAAGTTTAGTATGGCCTCCGGAGGACTAGTACGTAAAAAACTGTAATCCCAATGCAAGCAGATGCCTGTGTTGTATATAATTGATCTACCATGGTATTTCTTACTTGTGGTGTACCACCATTCTAGTGATAAGCAAGTCAATATGGGATGTACAACTGCTGTATGCATTCACTTAAGCATATTAGGGTTAAGGCCTCATTTGGAACCAAACATCCTACGACAGGAGTAGTAGGCAACCGTGGCCTTTTTAGTCCTCTATAACACATTTAGTTTCAACGGTAGTTTAGGGTCCAAGATAACTCCAAGATATTTTGAGCTGTCCGATAAGGGCAGCTACTGATTCTGCAGCTGAGGGGCTTTGGTCTTTGTAGTAAATATTACTAGTTCCGTTTTATTTTGATTCATTTCTAGACCACAGACCTGAGTATGCACAAAGCCATGATATAAATTATAACGTTCGTAAACATCCCTGATACCATTCATAGTACATCGTTCGCACAAGCCACAACGTTGACTCCCCCACCGTCTAATCTAAAAAGAATGGAGTTAAGAACGAGAAGCCAAAGCAGAGATGAGATCATCCCACGCTGTGCTGTTCCTCTGTAGTAGTAATAAGTAGTCAATTTATGTCGACAGCGAGTATACCAGGGCCAATTTGTTGGTATTGTCTTGACATGACGTCGACAAATAGTTACGGAAGAAGGGGGAATGTAAGATAGCATTCAGATGATTACTAAATACTGCTAGAGCGAATTATCTGCATACGCCACGATTCTAATCATCTTGCCAGATTTGAGTCAATTGCAATTTTTTTCAATAGATATTAAAAATGTTAATATTTTTGTATCAAAAGCCACCATAATGTGCAATACCTACAAAAACTTCCACAAATTCTTAATAATCAATTAATTAAAAAAGTCCTGCAGTCCTTGCAGTCCTGAAAATCAATTTAAAGAACTTTCAAATCATTTATGTTTTACTTTATTTTAACCTGAATACATGAAGCACATTTTTACTTCCACATCCTCACTGTACGCAACCATTTGTTTATTATTTCTTTTAGTTCTCATATTCCTAACCTCACGAACAGAATATGTTTCACATGATTCACCATTTATTTCTATTAATAGTCTCTCTTTCCAAAAACTAACTGACTGGCCATTAATAGTTCGCCAAATCATGAAACCGATTTGTAACCATATTAGAACATTGAAATTGTTTTTCTACCTTTAACTGTTAAAAGGAAAGAAAAGAAGACAGAAAAACATCTGAATAAATAAACAATAATCTTTTAAAGTATAAGTACACTGCACTTTGCACTTCGAAAACAATCACTACAACCACAAAAACATTAAACAATGAGGAAGAGTTGCGCAAGCGCACTGAAGACTACAAAAGAAAACACGACTTGTCTTAATGATATCTGTCTGTCGCTCTCTCCGTCTGTCTGGTTTTAAGAATACGGAAAAAACGGCTGATTGTGCAATATTTAAGACAAAGGAACTAAAAGCAACAACAACAAACGATTTTGAAATTATGTAAGAAAAATTAAGAATTTTCAAGACTAGATTTGTTGTTTGTTCTTGTCATTGTCCAAGAATAAGAAGTTTTGCTTTTTTTAAGTTACATCAATTTGTATTGCTATATTGATGTTTTTCTTATTTTAAAACGAAATGAAAAAGATGTAAATTTATAAAATCTTAGAATACATTTACAAATTACTCATGTACACCCAGGAAACTATTTTGGCCGACATAATATCTGAAAAAATCTAAAACTTTACCAGACAATCAGCCGAGTTGTCTAAAATTCCCTCAGACATTGGGCGGAGCAGTAGGCAGTTTTCTGGTACGACGTTTCTGCACATTGTTTGAAATATTATCCTATTAATATCAGAATAGTCTGCACATTATCCGAAGGCAATTTAATTTCCTTTAAGGCATTTAACAAAGTAGTCTGCACATTTTCTGATCTACGTCTTACGACTTTTAGCAGTCACTTCTGCACATTGTCTGATTTTAGTTTTCCTTACAATTCTCATTTATCTCTTGAGTTTATACGCACAAATATTGAGTTCTTAAACTTATAAAATATGGGTCAATGTTTTCTGATGAGCTGCCATAAGCAGCACAACAATGCATGGAGAATTTTAAACGACATTTCTGATAAATTTCTAATTTTAGCTCCGACTTTTCTCTGATATTGATACGCCAGGACGTAAAACGAATCAGATAAATCGGAAAATTGTCTGATGCTTTGTCAGAAATTTTTCCGACATTTATAAGACATGTCGAAAACTCCTTTAGAATTTCCCTAGCAAATTCGTCGGAATTCGTACAGAATTCTGTTAGACCTTTCAGTATAGTTTTTAGAATTTCCTCAGACAAAGAGATCCGGTTTCCTGTCAACCACTCATATGATTTTCGGTACGTTTTCTGACCGACATCGGATACTAATTCGGCATCTTGTGCAGACTTTCTGACCGACTTCGGACCGAAATCGGCAAAAATTGTTTGCTGGGCATATATTCTAGCTGAACGAGCCATTTACTCGTTGTTGTGGAACAGACCAGAGCCTTCTTCGCTATAGCTTTTTTTTATATAAAATAACTACTAATTCAATTCGTTCTTTTCCGATTTGTTGGTCTATTTTGCAATTTAGGCACATTTTATAGCTGAACTACCAATTGTGACCTTAGCGCTATTTCTACATTTTCAGCTCCCAGCAATCAACAAATGTTATGCTACTTAGTTCAACCCGTGTGTGTGATCTATAACTTTTAAATGGCTGAACTAGTGCTAAACTTAGTAGATAAGCTTCGATTTATAAGAATATGTGAATATTGACGTATTCGGCTTGTTAGATTTCGAGAATTTTCGCAAATATGTTTTCAACCTAAGCTTAAGTCTGTTTTCAATTTAATCTTTCGATTAAATTATTTTTATATTAGAAAGAAATTCTAAAGCATGTAAATATTGAACATTCAAAGAAAAATTTGGCTGTACGGAAGGTTGAACTGACATCAGATGTTTTGAGACCACTATAGTCTTCTCATCAGATCTCTTTTCCCCTAGACCACACTGCCAGCGAAGGCAGTAACAACCGACGAGCGAAAATCGTACTAACTTTATTCAACCAATTAACAGATGAGCTGCCATCTCATGACAAATCGCAGCTATTATACTGCCTTCGCTGTCAGTTCAACCTTCCGTACAGCAAAATTTTTTTTTGAATGTTCAATATTTGCATGCTTTAGAATTTCTTTCTAAAATTAAAATAATTTAGTAGAAAGATTAAATTGAAAAGGAGCTTAAACCGAACTAATTAAATAACTTTGTTTGTTAAATAACAAAATCGTTGATGTCGTTGTCGATAAATTAAAAAAAAAATTTCTATTTGATAATTATTCTGTAATTGTTGATAAATCGATTTTTTAAGAATTTTAATTTAAAAAAAGGATTTCGGGACTGCCAGAGATTAATTTAGACGTGTCCCTGCGATTCGGGATTTATTAATCCCGAGAAATACTACCATTTCGGAATTGATATCCTTAATTACTGTACAATCAAGGCAGATTTATGTGTTGTTTCCACAATGCAAACAAGCACTGCTTGTCTAAAATTTATATGAAAAGCACTCAGTTTTTTTTAGTGATTTCCATACAAATTTTAGACAAGCAGTGCTTGTTTGCATTGTGGAAACAGCACATTAGATAAGATAAATTTTTAACACAAACGCTGATATAACTGAAGCAACATGGCACTTTTCGCATATCACCGTATCTCCTCATATGAGTTCATGTTCATATTAGTTCAGTTGTACCCGTGTTGATGTGGAAAATGTATATTTTCCTTGAAGAATTTATTATTTATTTATTATTGAATGGGCCTTATCATGGTTGCCGTTTTTCGGCTTCAAATCCGACAATTTGGAGTAGATTAAAGAAAACAAGCAACATTTTTATTTAATCTATTACAAAACGCATGGTCTTAACCTCAAAATCGCCAACCACGATAAGGGGGATTATTTCATTTCATTAAAATCAGTGATGCCAACTTTTGGAACCCAAAACGCGCAAAAATTTTTCAAAAAGGGGCTAAAAAGGGCTAAATTGAAAAAAGACAAGTAAAAAGCAATATCCAGCAAAATATTTTGAAAAATCACAAAAAAGGGCTAACTTTAAAGCACGTTTAAATTTTTGAACCAACTTAAAATCACATCCAATTTTTAAAAATATAGAACATTGTTCTAGACTCTTCTTCTTATTATTACTGGTACAGCGAACTAACAAAAGAAAATGAGTAAAAACGATGTTAGCATCTTAATTCACAAGTCGATATGCTAGAATAAAAGAGGAAAAAGTTCGCAAAAACGAAAAATGTACCCATATTGACCAAAAAGTAAATAGGGGCTAAAAAGTGCCAAAACATAATTGTAAAAAGTGCTGAATTTGCGAGTTATTTTGTTTGGGGCTAGAAATTTTTTTTGCGTTTTGAGTAACTAAAAACGGGCTAAGTTGGCATCCCTGATTAAAATATTATTTATTCCCCACTGATTTATTTAGATCTAAATAACTTATCGTTTGTAACTGATTATGAATTGCTTACATGTTGCTTTAAGCATGTATATAAACATGTTTTTTTAGTTTTATATTCTCCCCCATCAACATGGCTGCCAGATTTGACGGTTTATCGTCATGTTGACGATTTTATGCTTCAAAAATAGCAAAGTGACGATTTGACGATTTTTTCATGAAAAGTGGCGATTTTAAGCAGTGCTCAAAATATAGCAATTTTCTTTTAATAAATTTTATGCAACACACAAAAAAATATTTTGTAAACGAGACAGTTGGATTTTCCTCGGGTTATATGTGTATGAAGAGGACATACATATACGAGGACGCGTCAATAAGTCCGTGTTTTTTTTAATTTCCCGCCTTTTTAACTGAAAAGCAATACTGCTACTATCAAAAGGTATGTCAGTTGACGCCTGTCAAAATTTAAGCAAGCTGCGTCATTTTTCTTTGACAGCTATTGATAGTGCAGACTAAAAAAAGTGGGATGTACATTCAACCAGACGCATATATCTTCAAGTATTTCGATGCGCTGAATCCGCATCTGAGGCTCGTTTGACTCGCCGCTTCTCAAATTTCGAGTAAAGGGCGAAAACCAGAAGTTCTTCGAGATTTTTAAGAGTTTTTCGGAATTCGCGGGATAGCGAGCTGCGAGCAGGTATTGCCATTTTTTTGGTTTGTTTGTTTGTTTTTTTTTTGCAAAAACTCAATAAATGAATTAGGTTTTTAGTGTCCGATTTTTTGACGATTTTAAATATTTGAAATGACGACATTATTCTTTTTTATCGTCAAATTTACGACTTTTCCGCAAATTTATCTGGCAGCCCTGCCTATCAACAAATTTGTACTTAAAAGTGCTGTTACCGTTAAAAAAATTACACATAATACATTGATGATATTTTGGTGCTTTTCGGGGTTTTTTTTTGGGGGCTTTTGCTTCTTCATAAGCGCGATTTTTTTTAAACACCTGTTTTTAAAAAGCCTCTCATAATTTCTTTTTTGTAAAACTTATTGGACGTGGTCTATTGTAGCGACTACAAACATAGATCAAGTTAATGCGAAAATGTCAATTGTTAAACACCAAAATCACATAGAATTAAAGATTTTAAAATGATTACAAAAATAGACCACATCTAATATCGATAACCAAACGCTTTCAACTAATTTGAGATAAGGAAAAATCATGTAATTGGCTAAGACAAAACCCAAATCTTGAAATCTTCCTAATAGGTTTAATTTTAGTTGTTTATCCACTGAACTTCACAAACCTCAACGGTGCAAAGGTATAACAAAACCTTTGAGATGAGATCGTGGTTGAGAATTTGATATTGTTTTTCCAGTTATTATGCTTTGAAAATTCCTTTTTCAATAAAAATAATTTGGAGCCAGGAGGCAAATTACGGTGCCCGATATCGATCGAAATTTCCATACAATTTAAACACAAATTTCGATCGATATCGGATACCGTTATTTGCACTCAGGTTTATTTTCAATTAAGATGTTTTTTCGTGTGAAATTTCTATGGAATTTTTTTTAAACGAATTTTCGTTATTATTCAAACAAAAATTAAACATTAGAAATAATTTTTTTTTACAAAATCTGCCTATTGGTCCTGAATTATTAAATATGATGGATTAAATTTTGCATTTGTTGTATATACATATAAAGAAAATTTGCCTTGCACATTAAAAAATGGAAATATTAAAATTTGCTGAAAAAATTGTTAAGATCCGCGAAAGATGTATAAAAGGCATTTGCGTTTGTGTTGATTGTGACATATCTAAGTAAAATTTTTAAAAAAGTTGTTGGTGTGCTTTGCACTTAATTTTTGTAATTTTTGCGCTTTTTACCCTTTTTGGAAAAGGCTTACGGTGCTTTTGTTCTTTCGAGAGATACAAACACTGCCAAAAATTTATTGATCTACATACATAGATATGTATTTGATACAATCGAAAGTTAAGTTATACGCTACTACACTCAACAGATTGTTGGTACAATTTTCAAATAAAAAATATTGGTAAACTTTTTGTTCATTCAAACAATATCTTCTACATATCCACGCATTTGATAACCACACAACTCCTATAAAAATGTTAATGAACTTAAATGGCTCGCCATTGGAATGTTGACGTACAAAGGTCGTACTTATGTATATTTCTGTGCAAATATGGAACAACTGCTAAAGTCGACTTAATCGAGTTTTAGAGTTTAAGCTGTTTTATGCCTTAAATATTATACCATTCAATTGAAGCTGTCAGTAAATAAAAAGCTACCTAAAAAAGAAAAGTATCACTCAAAAGTAGAATAAAATAGTAGTATGTATAGACCTTTTGGCAATAGCATCAAAATTTTGAAAAAATAACATTTTCTTAAGTCAACTTAGCGGTTAATCCATATTGCCACAGATTTGTGCGCAAAGTGAAACACTTAAGTAAATTCCATTACTGATGCTCTGTAGGTAATGTGAGAACTTTTTAATGCTAGTAAATTGTTATCATCCTGTAAAACACAGGGTAAGTAACAAATAACTTAAATTTTCTTTGTTTGTTTTAATGTATCCAGTGCCTCGTTTCTGTAACTAATGTGAGAGTTTCTCGCATCGAGAAATTTATTATCATCCTGTGAAAAACTGGATGAGTGAGAAAGAGATATTAGTACTTCTGCATTTTTATTAGGTTTGCAGGGTGATTCATATAATATTCTATGGATCGTCCTACAAAAAATCGAATGACAAGTATAATTATTAATTTTTTCTCGATGTGAGAACTTCCCACAAGTTACAGAAACGAGGCACAGTTTAATTATTTCATACATTAGCCAGAAGAAAACGGGATGACTGATATAATTGAGGGGCTTAAAAGCAAAGGGACACATGTGTCAAAAACAAAATTCTGAATAATTAAGCTTCAAAGTTTTTTGTTCCTATGCATTTCATGCCTAATATTATTGGTTTCTAACACATAAAGTTCTTTGAGGTCATCCTACAGGTCTGAACTTTTTTATAGCATTATCTACTAATTTTTGCATATAACTCAATTTCCTTAGTTTTGGTACTTGTACGCCTTTGCTTTTAACCCCCTCAATTATTAAATGCGATGCGAAAACTTCTCACAAGTTACAGAACATAGGCACAGGTTAGAAAAAAGTCATTTACGCAGATGTTTTACACAAATTCTCAGCTGTTAATAGGGTTATATGTTAGTCATAATCGAGTGATTATTGGGTTCGACTACGAGTAAGCTTAAATGGTGCTATTAATCACGTTTATATTTTCTCGTTGTCAACACTTGACCATCGACTTAAAAAATTTTGGAGAGGATATTCAACACCTGCTGTTAAATATGCACATTTTGACTAGTTGAGCCCAATTTTGTTTTGACTTCTAATTAATGTATTTTTACTAAATTATGAAATTTTGGTGCAATTGACGCTAATTTGGTACAATTTTACCATTGCGATGGTATAATTTTAAAATTGTCATAGCCCAATAGCGATGCATACGTAGATATGTATTTTTAAGATCTGACAAAACAAAATCACCCATGTTACGAGCTTTAAGTATTTTAAATGAAGTAAATGATGTTGTTAATTTACATTTTTCTTTGTTTCAGGATGAATTGAAATTGTGTCTAGAAAATAAGGATTTATTAGATTATTATTAGGAAGATTAAAATTAAAATAAATAAAATGTAAAGGCAAACATACGTCATCTTTTTTGGATAAAATTTGTATCCTCTTTGTGTCATATATTTTACATTCAGTCAACTTTTGCTATCTTTAATTTAAACAGCATGATCAATATATGTTGTTATTGAGCTTACAGAGCTTTTGCTTTTAAACAAATGGTAGCACTTTTTTTCTTTTCGTAAGCTATATAAAAATACAGGGTTGTGACATTGCAAACATATTTTTGTTGAGATTTTTTCTTGGATAATTTAGTGCAATGAATTTTCAAGTTCCGTTCTTTTTTTAAAGATAGTTTTACAGTAATGTATATATACATATGGCATATATATTTATATGTGAATGTAAATTTTTCTGTAAAATATGAAAAAAAAATTTAATTCAAATAATTTTTTTACAATTTTTCTTAACGTCATTTCTTCTCTTTTCCAAAATCTGGTCGTCGTAATAATGTGTGATAGTTTACCGTTTGTATCTATATGTGTCATATTAGCTACTAATCGAGTGAAAATTTTTGAAGTAACTTCTTTGAATTTTTTAGGCAGCTTGATCTGAATTGCTATTCATAAGCTATTTATAATAAAATAATGTAAAAAAACTAAAACTATACAAAAATATTGGCATTGAACAACTATCCCAAAACGTTGTGACATTCCCATTTTTTGTGAAAGGTGGCAAGGCTTGTGTCTGCTCAAGCAGAACTTTAACATTATTTCTCCTGCTCTTCTGTTATTGTTTTTTTCAGTTTGTTGTTTAGTTTTACAATTTTAATGGCTTTTGTGTTTTGTTGTTGCATTCCTTTAGCAAACCTTTTATGATCTTTTTTTTGAATCTAAGTATTTTTCATTTTTCTTTTATTCTTTTATACTTTTCTTAAAAATTCATTCATAATTTTAAAGTGGATGCCAGACGAATCAGTATTTACCTTCAATGTTGTGTTTTTGTGCGTTTGTCTGCTTTTGCACACATCAGTTTTTCTTGAAGCAACTTTTATTTTCTTGTGAGAAAGAGCGAGAGAGGAACATATATTTTGTTTTCCTCTCCCGCTCTTTCTCCTTAGAAAATAAAAGTTGCTTCAAGAAAAACTGATGTGTGTAAAAGCAGACTTTGTTACAAAAAAATGGTCTCTCATTCACGTACGGGAAATATTGAAGAATATCAAAATGCTTTTGGTTTCATAACAAACGCACACAAACACATACATATATACAGTGGCTCAATAAAGAAGTCGGACAAACCATACATATTATTTAATAGCGTTTTACTTCTAAGAAAAAAATTATTTTTACTTGAAAATCAGCCGCAAATTAAGCTTTAATAGTCAATTAAAGTATACAATGAAGAAAGAACTAAATTTGTAGTACGTCTCGTAGCATTTTACAATAAACTGAAAGTAGACCAAAAATTACACCAAAAAAGAATTTGGTCAAGAACTAAGAGTATTATGATTTTTTTCTTATTTTTTAAATATTAGGACTTATTCGGCAATCGCTTAGTTTTATAACATCGGCCAGTATTCAGAGCATTGACTCCACCCATTTCGGTGTGCAGATATTAATTTTTGATCCTTCAACCTTTAAAACATTTTCAAAGATATTCCTCTAGCAATACCACATTGCAGTAAAGGAAAAACTGCCCATCACATTTGAGAATCCGCGAGAAGATCAAAATCTATAGTTAACGTTGTAATATGTACATACAAAAGTATTGTTAATTTATTTTATACATTAGGAATCCAAATTTCTCGAAAATAAGCCAAATATAGGGAGTTCTTAGTTGTTTCCTTTGTCAGATGAGTGCTTGACTGTTAGAAAAGTACAGAATTGTCCGACAATAAGTGCCCCAATGCTGACAACAGTCTTTGAACAATAATTTAATATGCACTGCTGTCCTCAATATACCTATAAGAAAAATCTTGTTTTCATGGAAAAGTTGCGCGCACGTGTACCCTCGTAAATATGATTAACGGAACAAGAAAATTAAATTTCCGAAAAAGCTATAAAAACAAAAGTTTTTTATTTTAGCTTCAACGTTATTTATTGATTATTAGTATATTCCGTTCAGATAGCTAAAGTTGTGCCTGGAGCCAGAAGAACAAAATGTACGACCAACTGTAATTCATGGTGGCAGCTCTACTCTTGTTTGGAGCTGCATGTCTACCGCAAGACCAGAAAAACCAATTGTAATTGGTGATATTATGGACCACGGAAAATACTTCACCATTTAAAAGAAAAAATGGTGGAAGTTGTTGAAAAAGCTTTACTAGAAATTTCATTCTACTTCTACCAAGATAATGATCTGATAGATAAAGCTTTAAATTTTTATTTGCTCTCCAAATATTAGCGTCACGGAGGATTTATGATCACATTTGAAAAATAAGCATAGCAGAATGGTCAAAAACTTGTATCTTGGCATGTAAGAAATCGTTCGAAGCGTTGCTCTGAATACTGGCAGGGATTCGAAAAAATAAGTTATTATATAATAAGTACTAAAATATAAGAAATAAGAAAAAAAATTATAATACTTTTAGCTCTTTTCCGAATATATTTTTAATATACATAAGTTTTTGTCTACTTTCAGTTTATTGTAAAATATTACGAGATTAATTAAAAATTTAGTTCCTTTTTCATTGTATTGTTATCCACTGTATATTAATGCTGAATATTGACGCGTCTGGCACCCGCTTAATAAAAGATATTGAGTGTTTGTGTATACGGCGGACAGTGATGATTTTATCGGTATTTTGGATAGTCAGATCTCATTTTTCATATAACCATGTAGATTAAAACAAAATACATGTGTTTTTAATACTAATTTGAATTTACACCCTATTTACAGAACCTAATATTTTTATACACGTTAATCATGTTTGCAGTAGCATATCATAACATATTACGTCGAGTTAAGTCAAAATTGCGCTAAGGTCATATTCTGGTTCCAATCCGTTTTCAAATACATATTCCAATTTTCAAAAAAGATATTATGGTTTTTAGCTTTTTAGAATATGTACCAATAAATTGGATTTTACATTAAACCGTTAATATCCCGTATCACGATTTTTAGACTTGAGATGTAATGATAAAACGACACAGATATATAAAATCCCCTTAAACAAAAACATTTTGTTGCGTTATGATGTTAACATTTGTATATTATGGTTATTGTTAATTAGACACGCTACCAAGTGCTCACAAATGTTGCGGAGCACTTCGAACAGTAACGAAATTCACCACCAACTAAATGCACATAATATAAAAACACTCAGGCATAGTTGCCAGATGAAATTGATATTAAATCGTTAAATCTAGCGGATAAAATCGTTAAGGTCTAAAAGCGTCCTTTTAGCATGTCAAAAATATTATCAAAATAACGTCAACAGAAATTCAATATAATGTAACTACACTTTTTTAATTTTTATAGGAGAGAGAAAAAGCTAAATTAACTTCAAGTGACAAATAAAGTATTTTTAAAAACTTAATATCTGAAAAAAAATTTATTTTCGTTTTTGGTTGGCTGATTTTTGTGATAAAGGTTCTTAAATTTGTAAGGACACGAGCTTCGATGTAATACGCAAAAATGCGAATACAAATTTTTTTGCTAATCATGTGGTTTTGCATTTCATATAACGATAAATAAATCTTCCCTTAAAGTCTGGAATATTTTTAATATTAAAATTTAGTATATACATATGTATGTACACAAATTCATATCTATATGATTCTGACTAGTATTCATTAAAATCGAGTTTTTAATTGTTCGATTCACAAAATAATATAATGCTAATGATGATAACAACAATCTTTCGATAATTGAAAACGATGGGGTAATATGTGAAAAATTGGAAATAAAAAGTATTTCCAATTAATTGGACCAATTCTATGTTTTTCATATGTATATATCATTTGTTACCTGTATAAAAGTATTTCATCTAATTTTGCCATAAGTATAATAAACATATCCGTTATGTTATATATTTTTATTTATTTGTATGTAATTATTATTCGAAGTGAAATAGGCATAAGTCGTAAGTTTTTATTATGCAGCTTAAGTTCAATAGCTAAATTAATGTAAATTCAAACTATTTTAAGAGTGGAATATTAGAATATCTAATCAGACTAGCAGAACGGATTAGTACTACTAATTTCGACAGCCGCTACACTATCATCATCAATCAGCGTCCTTTGTTCACTTTTAAAACGTTTGATCGTGGATACTAGTATTTATTACTGCTGTGTAATGAGTTTATTGTTGTGGAGCCGATAGTTTCTTTTCTCTGATGAGAATAAGCTTATATATGTTGAGTGTTGTGTTTTTCTTCCGACGGGGTTTTTTTTGTGAATTTAGATCGATTTTCCGTCATCCCACGTCAAATTTGGTTTGTAAACAGACCGGTTTCGGCTATGTGTCATCTTCAGTGTTCTATTGAATAGTATTTTAAATATAATGCTTTTAGCAAATTCATCGAAATAATTTTTAGTCAGGTAAAGTTGAATAAAACAAAAGTTCAAAGTCGTTTGGAACCTGACTCTTACGTAGGTGTTTTGTTTACATTAGATTGCCTAAAACTTAAAAATTCCCACTTTTTTGACATATTGATATATCCAGATATGCTTAAAAGGACGTATTGGATATTTATACAATAAATTAAAATCCTTTATACTTAATGAGCCTTTAAATAATTTTCTCAACATGGCGAAATTTACACGATAAAATATTTCTTAAAGTTTGTGGCATTAAACTTGTCTAATTTGCAAATAGAATGGGTGGGGAAGGAGGTATAGTGGGAGCAAAAAATGGTCTAAAATAAAATTCCGGGTAGTTGTTCTCAATTTGCGTACGTACTACTATCTTATACGCAATTGAATTTACTTTATTTTATTGTCGCTGTTTGTTTTTTTTATGAAAAAATTATTATATTTACACCTGTATGTGTTGAAGTTTCTTAAATAAATTATTAATATATTTAAATAATACATAAAAAAGTGGTATTTAAAATTGTTCTTAAAGATCTTTTGATGATTTTAAAAATAAAATGCAGATCTTGCAGATTTTTTCCTAAAAAATTGTTAAAGTTTTCAGCGAATTTTCCTAGCTCAAAGGAAAGATGTATATGTTTCGTTTAATCCATAACAAATTGTCGCAGTCGAAAATTCGACAAATATATATTCAGGCAACAATCGCCAAATCTTTCGTATTACATTCTTTACTTTAAAATCATCTAGTCTGGCAGCTGTGCGCACAATATGAAATGCAATAACGAAATAACAACAGAAAGCACACACACTAGTACATTTGTTAACAGCTGAATCAGGCACAAGTGTTACATTTTAATTTTTCGAACAGTTTTTAACAGACGTCTTGTGAAAACGGTGGTGAACGCGGATGAATTGAACAGTGAAAATAGATAGAATATTGAAAAACAAAAAACTACAGTAAATAAAAAACACATACTATAGTGAATATGTATTTAAAAGAAAATAGCTAATTTATACAACTATTACAATATAAAAGGTGCAAAATTATTGAAATTTAAAGAATTTGTAGTAAATAAAAAGGTGTGATTGTGAATTTTTTCTTTGCACGAGAATTTTAATAGCCTTCTTTTTTTTTTGTTTGCGGCCTGTTGCTGTTTGATTAGAATTTTTTTTTATATTTTCTTTGCTTTCATGGCCGCCAATACAGAGTGCATTTGTTTTGTATGAGTGTGTGTGTGTTGATTGTGTGATAATAGACGGAAGAAGAATTTGTAAAAGAAGCCGATAGATAGTGACAAAAATTAAAGGCATGAATAATTAAAATTAAATACAATATGCAAATGAAAAGTTTTGAATAAAATGCGTAGTTTTAAAAAGAATTTTAATGTTATGTGATTAAACAATCAAGCAAATAAAATAAAAGGAAAATGAAACTAAAATAAATTTGATGTAAAATAAAAAAAATTTAACGAAAATTTATTTAATTAAAAAAAGGGTTGATGTGAAATTTTGCCTTCGCCGAAGAAATTATTGTTAAGAACAATTAAAATTATGTAGGTAAAAAGAAACTGAAAAGTTTATTAAGTCAATAAAAGTATTGCCTTAAAAATGAATTTTTTCATTAATAAAAAAGGAAAAATTTAATACTTTTTTTACAATATTATTTTATTACATATACCTTCGAAATTTCCGATTATCGGATATTTAAAAAGAAACTAAAACATAATCGGTGTTCAGTGTTTGATGCAAGTGGTCTTGCAAAAATGTAGATAAATGCAAATATCTTAGCTTCTTTTATGATATATGTGCAACAAAATGCACAATACATTATAGCAAATCTACGATACGATAGTATTATGTTTTGCATTTGCACTTTCGCAACAAACACTGAACTACATCAAAGTTTACAAGATTTTCTAAAATCCTAAACATATGTTAATCATTCATAATTTTAGAAAAATATGACACTTAAAAGCTAACTGAGTGTGGAAACGCCCTAACTCAATATATTTTTCAAATCGAGTTTTTTTGCAAAAGATCTTGGTTTAAAAAGAGTTACGAATTTTATTTATTAATGTAACTATATGTTTTTAACTATATTTTACATATCTCAATTTTTTATTTTATTCCATTTTTCGTTCAGGAAAGTCTTAAAACTAGTTGAAAAATATCGCTTTTTATTAATAAAAAGGAACCCATGTGCGTCGATTTTGAGTTTTTACTCTCAAATTGCTTAATTTTAAATGCTGTTTCCACGAGTGCAAAATTTTTCGAAATATGTACCTATAGGAATTACATTTTGAACGATTTTCCGTCATACCACGTCAAATTTGGTTGATAAACACACCGGTTTCGGCTATGTGCCATCTTCAGTGTTCTATTGCATACTCATAGGAATTGATTTTAAGACTGGTGTATTTAAGCCGTTACTCATGAAAATCATAGAATTTGTTTCAAAATTTTGAAAAAATCTTTTAAGTTATACCCATAAAAACTTGATTAGCAACTCGAATGGATGCTCCAAAACAGTACATCTTCTTAACTTTAGGTTCCTCATTTTTCAAATCAAATTCAGGTCCTTAAAAAACAAATTCACTTTTTTCAAAATCAAATTGAGTACATATTTTTCAAATCAAATTCACCATTTTTAAACAAAATTCTGATTTTTAAAAACCAAAACTTGGAAAGTGGAAAATTTTCAGCTAAAACCCGTATTAAAGGCTTAACTGGTGTATTCATAAATTAGAATCAAAATGTAACAAAAATATTTGTAAAAGTAAGCACAAAAACAAAAATATTGAGAGTAAAAAATTTTTAAAACAACCAGAAATAATTAAAAAAAATATAGGTACCTATGTAGAATAGTTACATACCTACCTATCTTTACAGAAACCTTCCCACCCTCTTATTTACGAGAATTTCGGAATAAGTGCTGATTTTAACAATTGTATTTTTTACCTTATATTGTTGTTAAATTTTAGAAGAAAAAAAGAACTATCTAAAAAACTTTAATTGAAATAAATAACTTACTTATAAGAAGAAAGAAACTAAAATACGAGAATTACTTAGGTACCTACCAATAAGAAAAATTTGACATAATAAACACCTAGCTACCTAGGTATCGAAAATAGAAAAAGAACTACTCACGAATACACAAAAAAAAATGTATAACAACTAACTACATACATATTTAAACTACAAGAAATTAAAAAACAGAAAGTGGAACAAAAATAAAATTTTCAATAAAATAAAACGAAAAAGAAAATAAAAATTTGGAATAAATCAGCATAAGTAGGTAGATACAACAGAATCTCAACACTTCTTCGAGCCAAACCCCAAAATAATTCTTTGACTTTTTTCATACGTTTTTGTAATCATAAAACACAAAATTATCTTTATTTGATCGATTTACATACATGTGTTTGTGTATTCAATGAAACATACAAAAGAAACAGTTAAACAACAAAAGCAACAGCTAACAACAATTTAAGGACGTGCCGAGCATAATTTAATGCTTAAACAAATTTTTTTGTACTAACGAAAAGCCACAGACTAAATTGTTTCTATTATAAATATATATTTTCTACAGTGTAAAAAGTGCAGTGACACCAAAAACAAGAACTATTAAGTCTAACAAGAAAATAAAATAAGACTTAAAACAAAACTGCCAAAAAGTAACAAATAAAAATTCTCTATAAAAAACCTAAAGGCAGACATTAAAAAAGAATCGATTAAAAAAAATAACATTAAGTCACCACATATTCAAAACTAAAACAAACAAAGAACAACCAAAAAAGAAAAAACAAGCTACGCAAAGCAACTAAATCCAAGAACAACAAAAAATCATAATTCCAGGAAATCAAATACAAAACAACCAAAAACAATAAAATCAAATGCACAGAAATAAAAAAGTAAAGACAAAATACCAAAAGCAAAACCAACTTATAAAACTAAAACAACTACTACACAAACAGAGTAAATTTTCATACAGAAACCAAAAATTGTTTCAGTGTTTTTAACATAAGCAACAAAACGAACTCAACAACAACATCAATAAAACTCACCAAATTCAACTTCTTTTTTTGGAGACTGTAATTGTGTTTGTGTGTTCTTGCACTCACTAAATTATCATTGAGACAAAAAAGAAAAACAAAACTGCCTACTAATAAAAAAAAATTTTCTACTTGCATTTTGCCGCCAACTGTATAGGTATGTACATTTTTAACTTCTGCAAGAGAAACATCTTTCAAAGAAATAAGAAGATACATACATACTAAAAAAAGCAACAACAATAACTAAAAACATATAAAAACTAAAAGTTTTTGCAAAAATAAAATAAAAGAAAAAACAAAAAAAAAAACAACAAAACTTCTTTGTATAATATTTTGGGTTCTTGTTAAGAAAAAGCAGCTTTAATTTTTCTTGCTTGACAGTGCAATTTTTTGTTTCTCATCTCAAGTGTGAGTGTGTGTATGGATATTTTATATCAACACATCATGTCATCTCTAACTTTACGGAGGCCAGTGTAGATATTTCTGTTTCTACTTCTGGCTGAACTTTTGGGGATATAAAATTTTATTACTGCTGGTATGTTTTTAAGAATTAAATTCTTTATTTTATTATTATGTCACCTATTTTTTTAAAGTTTAGTAACAACAAACAATGCAAAAAGGTTAAATAAAATTTACATGAATTTTAATGGGGAAAATGAGTTGAACAAATAGCTAGTATTTAACGTTTTATGACCAAAAAATTTATTTCTTAAAAAGTTTTTAATGCACAAGATAAATAAAATAGTAAATACCTATGTACTAGGGCAGGGTTTCCCAGAGCTTGTTGGATCGCGGACCACTTAGAACTTTTCTGCTTGGACACCCTATTATTTTGACTTTTTAATACTTTTTAATTTATTTCATAGATACATAGATATTTCATTTTTATTTATTCAAATTTTATCCATACAACAATATTTAAATCTTTTAGGTACCTAGTAGTGTTGTGATTCGAATAAGAATTAGTCGAATATTCGAAAAACTTTTTTTTTATATTTTTGTTCGAACGAACAAAAATTTTCAATTTAGAATAAAAAGTGTAAAGTACACAGAAAAAATTATCACCAACTAACTTTCAAACAGTTTGTCTAAAAATAAATTTAATTTTCAGTAAATATTCTGTGCATAATCTATGAATTGTTTGTTTGACTTTTATTTAGAACGCAAACACAAAAAACAACAATAAAAACTGAGCCGTAAAAAACCACCCCGATGACGACATACACACAAATAACTACAACAACAATCATAGCAAGAGGAATGCAATTGTACCAAGTTTGTTTACAAAAAATGTTTAAGTGAATCGATTAGTTAATGTCTTTGCATTAATTCTCATTCATTTTTTAAAGTATTTAGATAAACATTCGGACTTGAACACATTTAACAAAGTGAAATCTCATAAATGCTTATGGATGATGATTATGACCAGGGATGATAAAGTTGGTACAATTGTACATTTTTTGGTACTATTGAAAGCAAAAAAATACGATGGTACCCCCGTTAATCATTTGGTACTATTTATACGGTTTCCCAACTTGTTGGGTGGTATCCATTGATTATTCAATAATTACCTCTACTTTGGCCCTTAACTAAATTCTCTCTTAAGTCTACTTAGGCAGTTATTTCCTGAGTGGATTTGTGTACTTATATAAGGAGAATATTATAAGTGGTCTTGAGAGAGCAGCTTATAATATTTGCTTGTTAGTGCTCATGTCAAATATCAACAGTAGCTTAATGTCAAACTCCATATTCTATAAGTAAATCATTTGTTTTCTTGAATAAAGGCGTATGTCTTAAAACTGATCTTTTCCGTAAAGCAAAAACAAAATATTTCTGAAATTGTATCCACGGTGTAAACATCTTTAACTTTTTTAACACTCGGCATATATTTTCCAAAATAACTTTGTGTAAAAATTTCAGACAAAAAGAACGTAAGAACGAGATCCTAGCAAGGTTGCATAAAACCGTATATGTCGACATAAATAACATTTACTTATCAAAATTGAACAAAATATTTAAAAAGATTTCAAAATGTGGTTTAGATAGTAACATCGTATCTTGTGTGTTTAAATAATACATCACACAGGAATACTTAAGTCGTTATTGCTGAAAATTTATGAAATAAATATAGAAGTCAGGATGTTCTGCATGCAAAATATCGAGACTAATCCATGATATACCAAAAATTTTTACTCTCATAGAAAGAGCGCTAAAAATAGAGATATTTCGCATTAATAACTTAAAATCTACGTAAGTCGACTTAAGCATTCATTCAAGAAAACCACAGAAATGTCGGATTTCAAATTTTATTCATTGTGAACGAGTTAAATTTTTTTTAGCAAACTGCAAGTTTATAAGAATAAAAAAATTAGTAAGTAGGTTCCTTGTCATATGGCAGAAGTGAAGTTTCATTGAGAATTCACATTTAAATTATTTGATTTTTGACACCATTATTTGAAAAAGAATTTATCAAAAATATTTGTAGAAAATAAAGTCATATTTGGATCTTTAACGCAATGAGCACATAAAACCAATCAAAATCGAGTGGTGTACTTGGTTACAACAATTCAAAAAGATTTTAGTACTATGTGAGCAGAAAAAGTACTATTTTAGAGGCTCATTGGTACTAAATGAATTTTTTCATTTATCATCCCTGATTATGACACTGACAAAAATTTTGTTTGTATTTTTGTTTGATTAAGTAAATTATTTTGCTTAATAATTGTTAGCATTTTTCGACTAATTGTTTATTAAATTCACACAGAAATATTGTTTGATATTTTTCAGAAAATCCAGTAAATATTTTTGTTTGATTTAGTAAATTGTTTTGTCTACAATTTGTGAATATTTTTTGACAAATTGTTTTATAGATTTAAACAATTCGTTCACTGAAAAAAAACACGTTTTTGTCAATGAAATTGTTGAAGTATTTTTGTATATATTTACAAATTCGTTTGTAGGTCCGTTCATAGACAAAATATTTACTATTTCATTGAATTCCTTTACAGAAAATGAAATGTATTTTTTTCTGTGAAATAAGCCAAAAAGTCATTAAAATCGAAGGGCAAATGTATATTTTATTCACAATTAAGTAAAGGTACTCAATTCATAAAATAACAGTTTCTATGCAGCAGAAAATTTTTAAATTATTGTGAATAAAATCGACATTTGTCCGCCGATTTTGATGATTTATGACTTATTTTATTCTTAATATGTTTACCTAACTTTCTGATAAATGATAAAAATGTAAAATCTTTGTGCGGTTGAAAACGTAGAAAGTTTAATTTTGCATGAATTTTTTTTCGCCGCTAATTTCTGACTAACTCCGAAACTGTTGGAAATATAAAAGACTTAAAGACAATTTAGTACCGCATCCTTTTGTCTTTGATTTATCTAAATCGGTATAACCGTTCTTCAGTTATGATGAAACATAGCGTGACCGCCCTATTTCTAAATGAGAAACAAGGAAGTCAAAAGACAAAAAATAGCATAACTCATTTACTTTTTTGGTATCTCATAAGCACTTAGAGCCTTGAAAAATAAAATAGCGGTATTCAGTGTTTGGTGCGAATGGTCTTGCAAAGGTACAAGTGCAAAATATTGTAGCTTTTTGCTTGCAATCTAACAACAAAATAAATTAGCAGAGTTCAGTATTTGATGCAAATGCACTCATAGAAAAATGTATCATCGCATTGATGACGCCCTATCATCAGAATTCTGACATCAATGCTATGACAAATGTCATCAATACAACGAAAACTGACATCAATCTAATGACAAACGTCATTATAGAATTTTGTCATAGTTTAAGTGTCATCAATGCTATGATTGGAATGACATCAATACGATGTCACTTATTATATATTATTAAATTGTAAAATATGTATTAGAGACCATGGTCTTGCGAAATATCGTAGCTTTCGTCTGAAATCCAACAACAAAATACCCAAAATTTCATAAAAAAAGCTAAGATATTTTGCATTTGCAAGACCATTTGCATCAAACACTGAACTCAGCTAATGTTGTAGAAAAAATTGTTTTTTTACACTTAAACCACTATAACATAGCCATTTATTAACCGATTTCTACAAAACATGACTTGTTTTAAAGACAAGAATCAGATCTTTCAATCAAAGAAAACATGTATGTATTTCGAAACAAAGGAGTTATAACTGGTTGAAGTTGAAACTCTAAGAAAACCGGGATTATACTACATTTACAACGTCATAAAATCACTTTACGAAGTGACCTAGAAAAAATAAATGTATTTTCGTTCTGTACGGTGTCCCACAAAACTGAATATTTTTTTTTCTCATAGTGTTATTTAGCTCTAAAAATAATTTCGGTGCTCTTTGGCACTTCCTTCTTGCTACCCATCTTAGCTTTTTATTCCCTAAAATACACAAGTAATTAATTTTAATGTATAAAAATTATTGAAGAAAATCTATAAACTGTTTACGAGGAGGTACTTTCTTTTTTTCTGTTAATTATCAGATTATTTACACTTTCCTTATCTATTTCACAATATTAAATTAGATACCAAAGCAATGATAAATTAAATTTCAACAAAACCAGCGTGTTAATCTTTAAGGCAATTTTGGTTATTATATGACACATCCCCCTTTTTAAACTGTTTAACATTTAACTGCTTAAACAGCCTCTTAAAATTTCATTTTCTATTATTTTTGTTTTCTTTCAATTTTTAATTTATTTATGTTTGTTTCTAAAAGAGATTTTTAGAAACAAACATAAACAATTTAAGGTTGTCTATTTGTCGAGATACATACAAAAACAAATTAATCATTTGCTTAAAGTGCTTAAAAGAGAGATATGCGGGGACATTATTCGGCGATGTAAATGCCCCCAAAAATATATTATAACACGGCGGCAATAATGAATGATAATGATTGTTTGTATTGGTTAACAAAAATAATAATATGTATATGCCCACCACCATCAGAAAATAGATTTATTTATAACAATTTTATGATATATTTTTTTCTTTGTATTGTATTTTTGTTAGATAAATAAATAGAAAATATGTAAAAATTTATTTTTATTTCAATTTCACTTTCACTTACAACATCTTTAAGAAATAAAAGAAAAAAAATTACATGATAATTAACTCTTGCCCAAGTTGAGCTTTAAAAAGGTCTTTACGCACTTTTTCTTAATAATTTCTTTTGTCAATCAATGGACCATTAAGTTCTCGTAAGTTCAAGAAAATATTTTATTGTCACTTTGCCCGTAGACGCCAATGCCATTAAAGTTTATTAACAATGATTTGTCATTGATTTTTTTTCCTTTAGTATTTTCCTACTGGTTTTAGTTTGTCAACATGACTTTTGATTTTATTATAGTTTTTCTTTTCATTTTTTTCACTTTTTTCTTAAGACTTTTCATCTTGTCATCTCATTTCTGTGGTGTTTTTATTTTCTATCTTTCTGTCATTTCAGTTCCAACTTTTTCTATGGTTTATTGTTTATTTTATATTAATACAAACATCCGAATTGTGATAATGACAACATTGTAAATTTCTTGCTGACGTTGTGATGTAATGTTTTCTTTATTGGTTAGATGTCATTGTGTGTTGATGTAAAATACTTTCTAAAACATGCATTTCCTTTCCATTTTTTTTTCTTTCAAAAAAAGGAGCTGATTTTCGTTTCTAAACTAAAATTGTAAAGAGTTCTTTAATGTGTGGCTATGGTTAAGGGAAAACTAAAAAAACATGTCACTAGCATATGTTTGCTATGTTCACTTGCCTCAATAATGCTGCATGTTGCATGTGAGTGCTACTAATAAATATGTCACACATATTTAAACACTTGAAGCAAAAGTATCACAATAAAACCATATTATAGATTAAAGGTTACATAAGAATTTTATGTATCTCAAGTAAGTTTAATAATATCGCTCATTTACTCCAACAACGTCATAACTTTAACAAATTAGCTTTGCAGAAAACGACTTTAAAGTTTTCAATTGACATACAACTTAATGGCAAAATTAATTCTATTCTTCTCTCAAGAGGTGAATATACAAGATATTTTTACGAAGTATTTACACAATATAAAAAACGATGTGACGATTAACTCTGCATAAATAAATCAAAAATCTCGTTTTTTGAGTTATGATGTTGTTTGAGTAAATGAGCGTTATGTGTATATACATACATATCAACATTTGCGAGGGTGGTAGCAAAATAAAATGACTTAAAACGTTAACAGCTGACGGAACGGAAAGCACCAGCAGTTCACAGCCCATATGTGGGTTGTTCATCCATACAAATTTAAAGCGCTTTATAATTGTGAACGTTGAGAGAACATCGCTTATTTGACTTGGCCTTCACAGGACAGACCATAAAAAAATATATGCGGACTTGTGGGTCACTCCTCAAACGAAAACTTTTATTACATGGTAACTTCTAAAATGTTCAATACAGCTAGGATTTTCCTCTATCCACTTACATTTCAATATGATTTATGTATTCTACTCTTATCTGCTCATCTCATGTTGAAAGAACTAGTAGGGTACCATTTATGATTTCTATTTCATAATCCTCAAAATTTCTGTATCTCTGAAATTTTTACAAAAGTTTATTAATTTCATGCTTAAATAACTTTGTAGCGCATTAGCAGATTTCCATAAGGTTGGTGTCATTCGTAAGGACTAAATTCCTTTTTGGGAATATTAAACCGGTGGTTTTCTTGGCTTTAAGCCAATTTTTGTAGTAGAGCAAAAACAAAAGTTTTTTGAAATTATGACCACGGTATGTATTATGTTTTTCGAACTCCCCTTCAGCGGCGATGTAGCGTTCAGAACACATCCTATGCCTTAAAGGTCAGTCTTGCGAGCTTTTCTATGCTGAGTACAAACTGTAGATGAGTACGAAATTAACCCTTAAATACATTTTAGGGTCTTAATGTTTTCTGGCGTTCAAGTTGAATCTGTAGGTTCGGTGTCTTTGAAGATCTGTATTACAATTTTATTGCGAATATTTTTGTAGAACATTACTGCCTGCTATAAAGCCACTGAAGGGGAGTTTTTTGTCCCCTTAAAAAAAGGGACAAAAAGACCCCTACAACAAAGAGTTAGAGGATTAAAGTGTTTCACAAAAATGTTTATTGTGTTGTTTTACACAAAAGTGCTGAACACATATATGTACCTTAAACGTATGTCTTAAAAGATTTCCTATGCCGAGTATTAATTTTGAATAAGTACGAAATTAACCCTCAAACACATTTCAAGTTTTGAACGATTTCTGGTGTTCAAGTTTTGTCTGAAGTTTGGGTGTATTTGAAGACCTATAGTAGAATTTTATGGTGCATATTTTTGTAGAACATTTCTGCCCGCTATATTGCCGTTGAAGTGGAGTTTTTTTTGCCACTTTTTAAGAATGGAAGAATGGGACAAAAAGACCCATACAACGAAGAGCTAGAGGGTTCAAATGTTTCACAAAAATGTTTATCGTGGTGGTTTACATGAAAATGCTAATCACTTAGTATACCATAAACGTAAGGCTTAGAATATTTCCTATGCCGAGTACTAATTTTAAACAAGCACGAAATTAACCCTTAAACACATTTCAAGCTACGGTGTATTTAAAGACATAGAATTTTATCACCAATATTTTTGTTGAGCAAGTCAGCGCGCTATATAGCCGCTGAAGGGCAGTCTTCAACAACCTGTTTTAAGAAAGAGACAAAAAGACCCATACAACGAAGAGTTAGAGACTTAAAATATTTCACAAAAATGTTTATCGTGATGTTTTATATAAACCATGAAAAAATGGGTTCAGGTTCAGGTTCGGGTTAATCAAAATAAAAAGTTCAAGTTCGGGTTCGGTTCAGGGTTCGGGTTCGGTTCAGGGTTCGGGTTTAGTCCCAAAAATTTAAACTCGCGCAATTATTTTGTTTAATAATAAAATTTATATGTAAATCAATTTTACATTCACGTTTATACGTTTAAACAATATATTATTTTTTTAATTTAATTAAATTTAACTTATTTAGCTTTCAAAAAAACTTTTTTTCAACTTTGTAACGTACGTACCGCATTGACATAAGAAAATATACTTCAAATTAGAAATTATTAGAAATACCCAGAACAAAAAAAGCAACAATTTTGGCAACTATTCGGCACTTTTAAAAATTGCAAAAAATAGTCATCTTTCGGGGTGCTGCCACCTGGTATGAATTTGCCTTGGTCGTTATTTTATTTTGATTTTGTTTTTAATATATTTTGCATGGAAGAAATGTAATGTTTTTTTTATTATTCTTCTATTAAATATTTCTCTATTTTTTATATTTTTGAACCCGAACCTTGCTGAATTTTTGGGTTCAACGGGTTGGGGTTCAAAGTCTTTATAAACAGCGAACCTGAACCCAAACGGGTTCAGGTTCGGTTTCAGTCCCTGCCTTAAACGCAAGGTTAACAAAGTTTCCTATGCCGAGTCACTACGTGCAAAACAAAAGTAGAAGAACTTTAAATCTCCCTGAAATTAATCCCATATGTGAACTTTCAAAACGCTGATGTACGTATATATTTTTTTGTGCTCTCAGCCCGAATTAGTTGTTAGAACCACCATGCATTTTTTTGTGTTGTACAGTGTATTTAGTGCTAAGGTATTCCTCGCAACCGGATCTTATGAGGCTAGTTTGTATTAAGAATGTCCTAAAGGAAGAAAAGTATATCTTAAGTAAAATTTTGACTCTAAGTCATAACACAAAAGACACCATACAAAAGAAAATGTCCTCGTAGTATTTTACATAAAAGTGATGAACACAGCTTAGGGGCTATTCACGTATTACGTAACGCTATTTTTTGAGTTTTATACACCCCCTCCCCCGTCCCTTCGTAACGCTTTTTAAAAAATTTTCAGTATAAATTATCTAATCCGTAACAAATCTTTAACACCCCCTCTTGGGCGTTACGTAATATGTGAATAGTCCCTCCCAGTAAAAAGATTTCATGTTTTTTGAAGCACTAAAGAAATAAAGCGCTTCATAAATCGCTTTAAAATATGAGCTTGTTCAGAAGCTGATTTCATAGCGTCACAACAATGCAAGCTTTGAAGAGAGAAAAGTATTTGCTTTTTACTTATACAAAAGCTTCGTACACAAAAGATGATTTTATAGTGCTGATCCAAAGCAGGTTTATAAAAGAGAATGAAGAGTAAGTTTATTTGAGTTTCTTGGTTCCGTTTTGTAATAGTCGAGTAGATTTGGTCGAGTGATTGGTACGTTGGACTTCAAACCTGAAGGTTCTTAGTTCGATACTAGTTGAAGTTAAAATAACAAATATTGAGTAAAAATATGAAATTAATAAAAATAAATAAAGTAATGAAATAACAAAAATTGGAAATGGCGTTAACGACGCCAATCCACATCGAACCATTTTTTCATATATTTTCACTTCTAGTGCTAAAAATGTTGTACTGTAGTACTCCAATCCGGGAACTCGCCATACAAAAATCAGCAGCGATATCAGTAGGTTTGTCAGCGCTATTTTTATTCCATAATAGTAGAAACCTGCTTTATTGGAATCAAGTTTTTTACTGGGCTTATACCAAAAATATAAGTACTGCAAGGTTTCCTATACCGATTCACTATAACAATTCATATTCTTTTTTGCATTACACAGTGTTATTGAAGCTCGCAAAAAATAACAGCGGCTGAGCGCAATAGCTGACACTTCTGAAACCGCCTCCGTATAACTAGTCTAAAATAAATAATAATTATAAAG
This sequence comes from Panzeria rudis, assembly GCA_956483635.1. Lineage (NCBI taxonomy): Eukaryota > Metazoa > Arthropoda > Insecta > Diptera > Tachinidae > Panzeria > Panzeria rudis. Next base: position 52,198,224 of record OY101448.1, on the reverse strand, counting down.
ATGTTTACCCTTTAGTTTTCTCTACAAAACACATGTGTTGGGTGATTTGTTTTCATGAAAATTCTTTTCTACGAACTCTCAAACAAACAGGAAGTTTATAAAATTAGTTTTTTTTAAACAAGTTTTTTTTTTGGGTTCTTGCTTTTTTCAACATCCGAGGCGTAGTAAAAACATTATTTGCCTTAAGAATCAATTAAAACTTATTTCATGTCCATGTTTATGTTTTCTTTAATGGTTGTGTTGTTCTTAGAGATTTTCATTTCACATCATGTGCGCGGCTAAAGAGCTTTAATAAACACTTAAATAATTCTTTTGGTTGAAATTCTTTCTAAATATATACTTAATTTAAGATTTTTTTGCGCAAAAATAATTATTTTAATGTTTATTATTTACCTTTAAAAGATTTTTATGTGATGTTTAAATTTTATAGCAAATACTTACTATTGTGTGTATGATTTGAAGCACCAGGTTAGACAGATATATGGATAAATGTATGGACGGACAGACGAAATATCTTAAAGTTTGATATATAAATTTGCTTATTTTATGGAAAAATAATTGCGCTATATGAAAATAGATTTTTGTTTTCAATGTAAATTTATTTCTTAAAATTTAGCAAAAAAGTTTTATATTTGTTTTAATTAATTAATTCATGACCATTTTACTTTTTGGTTTAAGTTTAAATTTATGAATATTTATTTTCATAAATTTATTGCTTATTTTTATAATTTTAAGCATGAACATTTTGCTAATAAATTTTTTTAAATCTCCTGATATGTGTGAAATTAATCTTGTCTATAGAAAAAGTTAAATTTTTAACCCTTAATGGTCCAACATTTCGAAATACCAGATAAGAAAATGATACAACAATGTACATATTGTAACAAAGTTATTTTCCATTAATTCCATTACGTTCATAGAATATGTATTAAGTTTGCTCTGTAGATGAACAATGATAAAAAATAAGCAGGTTGTACGATCTTTATTAGTGCGTCCGATAGGGTTAAAGAAATATTGACAGAAAACTATTGCTGTAGGACCGGGGGTAGAGCCATCTCCCATACCATTAATGATCTCATATTTTGAATACAATATCAGTGAGAGTCTACAAACTTGGTACGGATTCCTTCATAGTCAATGCGCATATTACAGCAGAAAAATTTTGGTGTGGTATCAGGGGAATGTGTACCTCCTAGGGTATTCACTCGAATAATGTTTGCTCGATTAATCGAATAATTAAAGTCAAATAATGTTCGATCAAACAAAAAATTTAAGTTTCGAGTAAAAATTTATTCGAGTAATTTCGGTCGATTAATCAAATAACTCGATTAAAAAGTTTTATGTAAATTTTCTTTTTTTTAATGAGTTTTTGCAGATTTCTTAATAAAAAGTGGAAAAATTTTTTAATTTATATGAAATTTGCCATTCAATTCGAACATTATTTCATACTAATGTCTGCATGATCAAAAAATTACGTACATTTTAGGGAGAAAGAGAGAGGCCAACTTCAAATGTCTTTTAAAAAAATTCGGAAATATAAACATCAAACAAAAATTATTTGAAATAAAGAAGATATTTCGAGAGCAACTAATTAACTAGGTGTTTCGTAAAATATCGAATGTAATGTTCGGAATTATAAAAGCCTTAAGGTACGGTCGCACTTGGCAAAAATTTGCCGAAAAAAAACGTAACCCACAGACAAGTTAAAATTGTATTTCCTTTAATTACAATATTTTGTTTTATATGGGTTCGCATTGATTAAAAATAGTATAAAATTAGTTTTTGAGCATAACTTATTTTGTGATATAAAAAACAAGTTAAATAAATCAAACTAACTCTGAGCAAATGTAGTGGTTACGTTTTTTTGGGTAAATATTTCCAAAGTGTAACCGTATTTATATTTATAACAACAATAATGTTATGCAAATTCCGATTATTTTTATTCTGCCTTGAATACAGGATAGGTCGGAATGGTATTAAATATTTCCTGGCGCAAAATTTTCTCAAAGCGCGACATTTGAATAGTGAAAAAAATTTTTTTTAAAGGATCAGTTTATGATCTAATTTATGTAGAAATGTTGTGTTTTTGTTTGTTTCTATTATTAAAATATGTAAAAACGCGAAAAAACTTGTTTTGTTTTATTTTTGTCCACAAAAATGTAAAAAAACCGATTAAATTCAAACATTTTCCGATTACCTCGAATAATTTTAAGCAGTAAAGCTTACTCGAATAACTCGAACGAAATAAAAGTTTTACTCGATTGCTCGAGTAATTTAAATACATAATTTCGATTAATTGATTAATCGAACAATTGAAAAGTCGATTAAAATGAATACCCTAGTACCTCCCATACAAATTAGCTAATAATTATCGCATATTTGGAATACAATATCAGTTAGATAGAGTCTTCACAGAAAAAATTATCACTAAAAAATTTTCGAACAAAAGTTTGTCTAAAAATAAATTTCATTTCCAGTAAATGTTCTTTACACAAATAATGAATTGTTTTTTTTACTCTTATTTAGGACGCAAACACCAAAAATAAAAAGAAAACTGCGTCGTAAAAAAGCAACACCGAATAACAACAACAATGATAGCAAAAAGAATACGTTTGTACCACGTTTCTTTACTGAAGATTTTAATTCTCATTCATTGTTTTAGAGTCTAGATAAACATTCAGACTTGAACACATTTAACAAAGTGAAATTTCATAAATGCTTAATGGATGATGATGATGACCTAGCCAAAAAGTTTGTTTCGTATATTACAAAAAATCCAGTAAATAGTTTTGTTTAATTAAGCAAACTGTTTTGTTTAATATTTGTTAGTATTTTTAGATTTATTGTTTTAAAATTCAGACAAAAATATTGTTTGATATTTTTTTTTAGAAAATCCCGTTAATCTTTTTGTTTGATTTAGTAAATTGTTTTGTTTACAATTTGTAAATAATTTTAAACAAATTGTTTCATAGACAATTGAAACAGAAACACGTTTTTTTCAATGAAATTGTTGAGATATATTTGTATATATTTACAAATTTGTTTGTAAGTCCGTTCCTAGATAAAATATTTACTATTTCACTGAACTCCTTTACAGAAAATGAAATTTAGTTTTTTCTGTGTTGGTGTAAATTACTTTACGGTCAATGCGCGTAATCCGACTGAAAATTGGAACTGCTAGAGCGGAGGGAGGGGTAACTCAGAAGCAAAGCAGTATTTAAAAATATAGACTAACTGATGAAAAATTACCACTTTTAAGGTACAAAGTAATTTTTATAGGCTATTTAGGGTAACTAGATACCTTCAGATTGTATTGATATGTTAAAAAAGTTGCCTAACTTTACCGTAGCTACAACTTTGCCAAATATTATTAGCAAACAATTAGCTTGAAAAATTAAGGACACCTTTTGATTTTCAACAACTTTGGAGGCCCATAAAAAAATTGGTCACCAAATTCGCCAAACTAAGTATAGGGTTTTACTACCCTGTGATAGTATAATCGAACCTATTCTGTCAAGTCCGTGTGTTTTCTTGCACTGTATAATTTAAAGAAGTATAATAATTTTTGGATGAAAAATACTTTTTTATGTATATAAATTAGGGATGTGCGATTAAGCGATTAATAAAATTTTTTGATTAATCAAAATTCTGACTAATCAAAATGCTGATTAATCAATTTTCATTTTGATTATCAATTTTCATTTTGAATATTCAAATTTGAATAATTTTATTCAAAATAATAAAAAACTAAATTTCAAACAAAATGAATTTAACACATACAAATATAAAATGAAAGAAATACAAAAAACTAAAAAAGAAAAGCATAAAAAAACAAATTATTCAATTGTTCAAATTATAAATTATTCAAAATCAAACAATCCTCATTTTGAATAATCAAATTTAAAATTATTTGATTAATCAGAATTTTGATTAATCCGAATTCTCGATTAATCGATTAATCACAATTTTAATTCATAAAAAATTTGATAAATAATATAAATATATTTTTAATTCCGGCAATTCCTGCATAAAATTCTCGGAAAAGCGGGAAACGAAAATAAGCGATATTCCCGGGAATTCCCGGGATGGGAAAACCCCTAGTTGTGAATCATAATAGAGGCCGTAATAAAGAGCTAACTATTGGCATTATAAAAAAATTTTTTTTGAAAAAACTGTTTCTGTGATCACAATAGTTTTCTTTTTATTAAGTTTTTTATCTCCTGAAAATTGTATTTTATATGATGACACAAAATTAAAAAAAAGTACCGTCAGATAAAATTTACCAAAACTAAATTGTCATTAAAGAAGTACCCAAATTACAAAAGAAAGAAAAACCAAATATATAAAAACTTTAAAAAGAAATTAAACCCACTTTAAAATATATGGACTAAAATGTTTCTAGTCGGTCCCAAGAAGGTTGATAGCCAGGGCACGGACATTCATGCAAATGCATGTTTTTTTGTGGTGATAGATAAAGAGGTATTGACTAATTATCTATGCGAATAATCTAATTTGAAGTAGTTTGGCATCGATTTGTAGTTGCATATTTTGGTGGTAAGTGCATATTTTTGCATTTTTTTTGCAATAAATTCATATTTTTGGAGTAATGAAAACTTTTGATACTTTGTTCGTAAATACATATTTTTGAGCATATTTTTAATTTTTAGATGTATTTGTTAAGCGCTTTAAATCAATTTTTAGTTACATGAAAGTCCAAGCCCTGTTGATAACTAAACGTAGTAATAAATTTATAGATTACTTACCAACAAATTAACTAATTTCTGCCTTCTTGGCACCGACTGCAAACAGTGAAGTAGTTAATGCATATAATAATATTTAAATTATTTTTTACTTTTTAGTCCATATACATAGGGTTAAACTTTTTTATAAAGTTTAAGTATATTTGGTTTTTCTTTTTTTTTTTGTAATTTTGGTACTTCTTTAATGACAATTTAATTTTGGTGAATTTTATCTCACGGCACATTTTTTAATTTTGTAATACTTTTGACACTCATAATAAAATCCATCATACAATTACTAGTTTTTATGATCTCCTTAGAACTAAATAATAAAATTCATTAACATTTTACAAACTGTAGACAACACTTCTCCAATTACAGTATTTGTCCAACGAACGAACAAACAAACGAACATAAAACACAGTGTTGCATAACATTTGACATTTACTCAAAAGTGCTAACACCGTTAAATGGTGTCAACAAAGATTTATAAAAATTGACAGCTTTCAAAAATCTTAAAAACAATTAGACAATTATGTCGTCTCCTAAAGTGACTGATGATTATATTTCATTGTTATGAGTTTTCACAAATTGTTTCAACAAAAAAAAAAAAAAAAAGGAGATTTGACATCAGAATAAATTAATGGGCTATGGAAATTGTCTTAATGTCAAGTTTTGTGATGTAACACGGCGGTGATTATATTTTAATTACTAACCTTGAATTTAACATTCAAATTCAATCAATCGATCGGTCAATACATAAAAATTTCTTGCCTTTACGCAGTTTCACCCAAAATCTTCTTTTAATGCAACACCTTTTTTCTCTTGTACAACAAATAGGCCAACAAAATGTTAACAACTGTAAAAATTTCTATCTTATACTGAAATCTGTTTGCTGCACTTCCACTTCAAAGGCGTCACTTTTTTTTACAACATTTATGTCATAATCACTCTTCATCAATATAATCATTATAATATATTTTTACAAACTCGAAAATAAATATTTTAGGTGGTTTTATTATGGATCCTAAAGCAAAATATTTTGATTTCAAAAACTGTTGCACAAGTATTTCTTGTCTCATCTTTGTTTTAATTATGTTGAATAATCATGAGTTTTTATCAAATAGAGGGACAGGCATACATAATACTTCAATGCATTTCAGTGCATCTTTTGGTTTTTTTCTTCAACATATTTTCAAGTAATCATTGTTGACTTTTTTTTGTCGACCCTTGTCAAAAATTTTGGAAAAAATTATAACATTTATTCTCCTTAATGAAATTTTTATTTCTGCCTTTTGTTTGTAATTAAAAGAAAAACACTTATAATAATTTTGATATGAATTTGTTTATTGAAATAATTAAATATTGTTTTAAGGGGAGAGCCCAAACATCTTAAACATTGGCATCGTAATTGCTATAGAGAATTTGACACCTTTAATGACAGTTACAGCAGTATTTCATAATTCATATAAAAGTACATGTACCTTTTTTAATGGGAACCTCAAACTCAATCAACTAATGTGTGGCGTAATAATAAATATGAAATCAACTTAGGCTGATCAAGGTCAGTGTGGCGTTATTGTTGTATCCCCGAAAAGATTACAAATAAAGAAAATTAGGTTCTCAGTTGCAATTTTGTTTAGGTATGTGTAATATGGCATCTACACGAGCCATTGATTTGTATTGACAAAAGTCAAAGTCGATATGAAAAAAAATGGATTAACATTTGGCAAATGTTAGAACAAAACTATGGCTCGTGAAGACGCTATGTAAAATCATGAATTTTTTCAATTTAAGCCTTAAGATATATTAAAAACACTTTCTGATTTCCCGGGAAAAAATTCCCGGGATCCCGCACATTTTCCGGGAAAAAAATCGCGGGAAATTTGTGCGGGAACTCCCGGGATTTTTTTGTAATATTGTTATGTCAACTTTACTTTGTAAGCACACATTTTTAGTGCTGCTCTTAGAAAAATATGAAAAATAAAATAAAAAATATACACATAATTGAAATTCTTTGGATCAAAACCCATACAGTTCGACTTAATACATAATTTCAATTCTTAACACTACAGCACGAAGTATTAAAATATGTTTGATTATATCCAATATATCAGGAAAATAAACACGTATGAACCATAGACTTCGAAACCAAAAGGCTTTTAAGCTAGGTATGAGAAAAAGAAAAAGCACAAATAGTGTTTGGCTAAGACAAATATGGTGAAATTTTTAATATACCAAAAAAAAAACTTATCTAAGTTTGCAAAATATCTCCTCACTTGTAAAGAGCTTTATGCAAATTGGTCTAAAGCTGGATATTTATCTGCTTGAGTTTGAGGGCTTAAATTATAAGAAGAACTCTGATGATGGGATCGTGGTTGATCCCGAAAATATGATGGTGTTAAGTTCGACCCTTATACAAAGTCAAGAATTTGTCTTTGTCTTTTTCAATTATTACATGCTTTGAAAAATCATTTCTCAATAAAACTAATTAAATTTTTGGACCAATCATTATTTCAGTTAAATTTTGCTTAGCAATATGAATTGCTCATTATTGGCCTATAAAATAAAGCATAAATCATATTTCGCATAAATCTTTTCTGGTTATAAAGCTAGAGCAATTATAAAAAGTCTCAAATTGGTAAAATGTTTACTTTAGATGGCTACTAGTCAGAAGTTATACAATAAAAAAATTCAATTTTCTTATTAAAATTAAAAAGCATGCGACACGGCACACCTTCATACATATTTGTTGGAATTACTCTATAAAGAACTGAAATTATATTTTTAAACTTACTTTTAATGCATTAATAAATTTATTTAATAGATCTCATTAATTTCTATTTTTTTTTTGTTCAAATAAATTCAGTTAAATGATATATTGTATCGTTTTGTATTGGGCGGGAATTCCCGGGAATTTCCGGGAAATTGAAAAATCAATCCCGCTTTCCCGGCAAATGAAAAAGTCCGGGAAAAGAAAAACTCTACTTGTGATCCATAAGTTGTGCCAATTCCAATCATATCTAATGATTTTTACATGAATTTGTCATTGCAAGAATTTCTCTTTTTTCATTCCTAATCTGAAGCAATGTTAAGATAAAACGATGCTACAAATATTATTTGTTCCAGTGTATGTATATAACACTAGGGTGACAATTAGCTATATGGCGATTTTTTTTACAAGTTTTTTCCTACAAAAACATTTGCCATAAAATTCTACTATAGGTCTTTGAAGACGACCAAACTATAAACTCTTGATTCGACTTGAAGGCCAGAGATCGTTTCAAACTTAACATGTGTTTATGCGTTATTTTCGTACTTATTCATAATTAGTACTCGGCATCAGGGCTATCAGATGTGGCGATTTCTCGTCAAACGTGGTGATTTTTTTTCTTAAAGAGAAGTAAAACGATCAGGCCATTAATGCCTACAAGTTAATTAATTAATATGTTAACTTCTTTGGGAAAGGGATAGTGTAGAGAGAACAGGTGGTGAAGTGGGAGAGTGATAGAAAGCTTAAATAATTTACAACTCTGCTATTGCGCGTTTTTTGTAGAGTAGTATTGCACCTCTGGTGTCAACTGGAGGCATTAAGTTGTTTAAGCTGTGTAGCCATTTTATTAGTTCTTTTACTTCGCCGACGCTTCTGCTACAATACCGACGAAACTTGTTTGGCGTCTTAATTTTCGATTTAGCGACATGGCGATATTTTGGCGATTTATAAAGTAGTTGGAGATTTTGTTGGCTGTTTTTGATGAGCCATAAACTTTTTTTGAGAAACTTAAAATCAATATGAAAAAATAACATTATATTTACTCTGGTAGTTTTATGTATGAATTTTTATATATTAATATGTATAAAAATTTATACATACAAAATGTATTGAAAGAATATTTTCAACACATCAAAACTCATCTGCAAAATAGAATGCAATTTGAACTTCTGGAAGTTTTATTACGAGCTGTAAAATAAATGAATGTAAATAACACTTTGTTGCACTTCTTCTGCACGTTCTCAAGAAATTCTGAACCAATTTAATTACACTACTCTTGAGGATGAAGTGTATATTGTTCTTGATAATTAATAAAACTGTAATTATATACAAGTTTTTTCGAGTAAAATCATGAATCATAAAATTAAAAATGTAATCCAAATTCGAAGGTACTTCTTTCATAAAGCTCTATTAAACTCAAATTTACTACATAAGCTAGGAATAAGTATATAAACCAAGGAAACATTAAGAAAGCGGAAACTTTCCTCCTAGCGGACTAAAATTTGGTTTATAGTCTACAAGTTGCATATTTGAGAGGTAAAAAGGATGAATATCTGTAAAACTTTTATATAAAAACCGTACTTCCTAGTCTTACATGACTGAAATTCAGTATGTAGGATAGAAATTGAACACTAAATACGTAAAAATGAAGAAATCGGACCGCTTCAATACTCCTATACACTCAAAATAAAATATTGGTAAATCTAAACAATTTCATAGGTTAGAATTGAGCCAACCCATAAAATACACTAAAAATCAACCAATGTAAATGTAGTTTAGTTGATAGAGTGTAAAACTACTAACCGGAAGGTCGCATGTTCGATGCCTGCCTAGTCTTAAGCAGTAAGTGTGTTTGTTTAAAAAAAATAAATTTTTTGTTTGTTTGTAATTTTTGGCCTTGAACTTAGGTTCTCATGTTTATAAACCGGACGCCTTTATTATCTCAGCTAAGTCACCTTGTTAAGTAAAGATAGCACAAAGTATACATAGCATGAAGTATACATGAAGTGACTTTCTTGACTTAAATACAGTAATTTTTGTGAAATAACTATTTTCGCTGTTGTTATTTTAAATTGGTAATTTTAACCATTAAAATTGGTAATTTTAACAACAAAAATTTTTAAAAATTAAATAACTAAATTTAACCATCAAAAATAATTTTATTTCTAAAACGTCGTTTTTTCCAAATTTATATTTTACAATTCAGTGATCTTGTTAAATAACGATAGCACAAAGTAACCATAGACATGAAATGACTTACAACTTTAAACAGCTATTTTAACCAATGAAAATTGTTATTTCATAAAAATTGCAACAACAATTTACATAAACACTAGGTTAACTATTTACATATATTGGTTACATTTACCTATCATTTTATTTTGAGTGTAGTAGAATCTTATGGCAAATATTTTCGTAGAACATTTGAGCCCGCGATATAGCCGTTGAAGGGAAGTTTTTTTCTCCCTTTTTTAAGAAAGGGCCAAAAAGAAATGTTTGTCGTGGTGTTTTACATAAAATTGCTGAACACATCTTATACCTTAAACGTGTAACTCTTACAAGATTTCCTATGACGAGTAACTATAACTATGTGAAAAGGCGGTAACTTTAATAAAATAAATCCCAGATGTAAACTTTCAAAACCCCGATACATGTATATTTTTTTGTTGCCCCCTGTCAGAATCACTCGCTAAAACAAGGTTTTTTTTTGTTGTACAGTGTTATCTGGAGCATATTAATAATAACAACTTCCTGAGATGTTGGAAAACACACTTATTGATACTTCGGAAGCAGTAGTTCCCTAAAAAATAAATTCCAATATTTTTCATAAAATCCTTTCCAACATAAATAAAATGCTGCGTGTAGATGGCGCCACCAAAAATTGTTTAGCCTAAAAGAATCTTTTTGCTTTCTAACACGATTTGTTCTATGCTTTTTATAACATTTTTTAATTGCATGTTTAAAGACCTTTTGTCATGTGAATGAAATGAAATGTTTGCTAACTCCTTCAATATATTTTAATGTTTTACTCAACTTTTAGTACTTTCTCTATTTTGCTATCTTTGCTATTCCAGGTACATAATTAAAAAATCTAGAGAAAATTCCTTTAACTCACAAAAACCTGCTGCCACAATTCCAACAACTTGCTTAGCTATTTTTATTTTCTAGTAAAGTTTCAAAATAACTTAATAAAGCTACAAAGAAAAAAACACTTTTAAAATAAATATTTATCACTTCAATGTGGGCGGTCGGTTTTTAAAGAGAAAAATAAAAATGAAAAAAATTCAACAATTAAACATTTTTACATGTTTCACACATAAAATATGTACTCTATACATTTCTTTTATGTTAACCACGTTTTTATTTATTTTTTGTTTGTTTTTTTTTTGCAAATGCTAGTGGTTCGTTACTTTTTTTCCCATTTAAGCCATTGCAGATGAAAAAATCGGTTTTGTTTTTAAAGGTATTTTTGGTTTGTTTGTTTTCATTGCATTGTTTTCATTTGAAACAACTTTATTATTATTAAAAAATAAAACAAATAAAAAAGGTAGAAATAAATAAATAAATAAGCAAACTAATCGCGGAAATGTTGTGTTATTTGTCGTGTTTTACTACACAACTGTGCTAAAGCAGATTTAAAAGTTTGAAATTTAAACTGAGCGCGTACACATACTCGCTCACATACGCAGGTGGTCATCGAAATTAGCGAACTGGCAAAATTTAATAATATTTACTACATATTACATAAAATGTATTTATGCTTCATTTCAACTGATTTATATTCAAGACACATTTATATGTTAACACATGTGGTCACTTCCAGGAAAAAGTCCACTTTTTGTAACGTCACGCCAACAACCAATTAATCTTGTCTTTCAGAACCTATAGTCCGATTTATCATAAACTTTTACTAAATGAAGGAAGCTACTTACGTCCTACACACATATTTAGAGAAGTAAAAAAAATTGCGTTTTCTTCGAAATACAAGCTTAATTGCTTGTTGGCGTGACGTAACGAAAATGGTGACTTTCTGAGGAAATATCCATATGCAAAGGACTGACCCATTACCACCTTCTTCTTTTGATAGTGTTCTGCCACATTAGTTCAATGTCTTTAGGTTTTAACGAAACATCGAAATTGCTAGTATGATATACCAGACAATGTCAAAAGTAGCAATTTGTGCTTGTATTGTAATTTATGGTCCTAGGAACCGATACGCAAAATCCGCTTTAAAGCAGACCCCGACGAAGTAAAACCCAAATAAATGCGAAATAATTTGTGTTTCAAGTGTGTTGGTGTTTATTTGCTTTGTTGATAGCTACAACGCTTTGTTGTGCTCTTGGTGTTGTTTATTTTGATGTTCGTGTTGTGTAAATGTAAATAGCCGACAAATAGCCGACATACTTCGTGTTACATGCGAAAAATGCCTGCTTTTGCTTTAAAAGAATACAAAACAACAATTGCAAGCTACAATTTTCTGTCTTCTTGAGTTTTTGTACCGTGTTAACCACAGAGAAAATACGTAGGTGTCCCATAGTTACAAGAATTATATTATGGTTGTGACATACTATTTGTATCAAACAAACTATTTTGTAAACACTACATTTTGCACGACAAATACGCTTTTGCTGCTTACAATTGGCTATTAAGTTAACACCAGCCATTGCAATATGATTGAAGTACACTTAGAAAAACCATTCATGTAGCTAATGAAAGGGCTTCCTTCCTTGATATAATAACACAAGTTTACAAATTTATGCACAACTGTTTTTATTTATTTTTTCCTATTTTTTTAAGAGAACTAACACAATCAGGGAATTAATGCCTAAAGTTAATTAATTAATGTGTTACATCCTTTGTGAAAGGGATAGTGTAGAGAGAACAGGTGTTGAAGTGGGAGAGCGATAGAAAGCTTAATTCATTTACAACTCTGCTATTGCGCGGTTTTTGTTAAATTGCTGTAGAGCAGTGTTGCAGCCTCTCTGGTGTCAAGTAGAGGCATTTGTTTGTTTAAGCAGTGTAGTCATTTTATTAGTTCTTTTACTTCGCCGACGATTCTGCTACAATAACCACGAAGGAGGATGCTGTGTTGTGCATTAGGATATGTCAGTATTAATAGTTGCCAGTATTGCCAAAGTGATCAGTGCTATGTCTTCATCATTTTAACATTCGGAAAATTTCTTATGCTATTTGGGAGCTGATTTCGAATATACACTAGGTTTCTGCAAATCGATTATGTCAAAAAGGAAGCCATTCTACGACAAATATTAACATAACTAGAGAACTGTTTGTCCTATTCAGTTAAATAAATTCGAAATTCAACAACAATATTATCTTTAAGGCGTGCCAACAATGTTTTTTAATATGCTCAGTAATTTCAGATATATTCTCGAACTTGTGCCAATGTTTTTTTTGTATTTAAAATAATTTGTATTAAAATAATTGTATTTAAAATAATTATAAACATTAAGAAAAACAACAAAGAGTCAATTCTCGTTCCATAAGCATATAGATAAATATGTTCCAATCAAAACAAGCCATCTTTCTTTAAAACCGATCCGCAATTTTTGATTTTATTCACAATTAAGTTAATGAACTCATTTGATAAAATTCACGATTACACCGCGCGAAAAATTTTAATTTTCTTTTTCTAGCAGAAACGCCACTATATATTCATTAAACTAGGGGTAAAACATAGTCAAACTGCGTACTTCGGTTTTCATTTTCTTACCTTTAGTCCTTTTTAAAGGATAAAATTTTTTAAGAATATATATTAAAAATTTATTTTTCTGTATATTAGTATATAATATTTTTTAATTTTTTTTGGCAAAATCGGTACCAAATAAACGAGAAGGCTGTGTAGAATTTTATAAAAATATTTCCTTCAATTCCCTTGAACAAAAAAAAAAACAAAAAATTTTCTTTTAAAAATGTATATCCTTCCATATCCTTGAAAGTTTTGACAAACATTATTTTAAACATTATATGCTTTAGCTTTAAGTTAATTCTATAAGACCTCGAAATGTTTTTATGATTTTATCTCTCTTAGTTCAAAAGCTGTGATTGTTTCTATTTCTCGACATAAAATTAATATTTCTGTAGAAAGTCCTTTAAAAATGACAAAAGGTGAGAAAATGAAAACCCCAGTACGCAGTTTGACTATGTTTTATCTGTAGTTTAATGAATATGTAGTGGCGTTTCTGCAAGAAAATTGCTGTCACGCGGTGTTATCATACAACAGTATGCAATATGCCTCGTTTTGTTTGGAACATGTTTACTTATATGCTAATAGAAATAGAACTAAGGTTTTGTTGTCTATTATTTTATATTTTTAAAAAACAGAAATTTTTGCAAAACATTTTTTTTTGCATATTTTCACAATATCTCAATTTATTGTGGAATTTCGGATTTAATATTTAACTGTATAAAACAAACCAGCAAGTAGTGCTGGCAAAATATTGAGTACTGGGTACCGAGTATCGAGTATTTGCTCTTATTATAGGGTACTCAATACCAAAAAGTAACTACTCGATACTTCCGCTGCTGTGTTTTTATAGTCAAATAGACTTTAAAATTGCTGGGGGGAAAATACAACTCTGTTTAAAAGTATAACTTTTTCTAAGCGTTAAAAGTATCGAGCAATTATTGAGTACCCAAATGAAAAGTATTGAGTAGTATTGAATAATTAAAAGTAATAGAAATTGCCAGCACTACTAGCAAGCAGCTTTTCCCTTGAGTGTATATCAAACTTTTTTTTCCAAAATGAGTACCATGGGTTTTTCTGCTAACGCCCACGTAGATCATGTGAAATCTACTATATACTCTGGCATATAAATAATGATAAATGTGCGTTTTTTTTCAAAATTGCAGCTACTTTTTTTCACAGATTTGATTCTTAATTAGAGATTAAATAATAAATAATGCTAAAAATTTAAAAACTAATTGCAAAATTTTTAATTAAAAATATTCTTCGAAACAATGCTTTCTTTAAACAATTCCATTCCATTGAAATAAATTTAATTTTTCACTTCTATTGTATTTATTCAAGTTTTATGCATTAAATCATTTATCATTTATTAAAAAAAAAAAACTAATAAATAAATTTTATGTGAATATTTAAATCCATTGAAATTCACATTGCCTGGACAAATCGCTATTCTTATTTTGTTTGCTTATTTAACCTTTTATGTATTTTGCTTTAATATTGAAATATTAATAAATAGCAAGTTTTTTTTATGATGTTTGGCTTAAATTTATTAATATATTATTTAAAGCGTTTTGAATCGTACAATGTTGCAAATAATCTGCTGAACATCATAAATAACTAAAATACCGATTTTAAATGGAAATTATTGAAAATATTAAATTAACAATGTGTCAAAATGTCCATGTTAAAAACGCCCCATCCAATGGCCATGTTTTTTTAACATGACAAACGAAATTTTGAAGTTTATGTCAGGTAGAAAAACTAAAACCATATAAATATTATAATTAAACTGCTAAACAAAAACAAAATGAAACTTATGTTTGCTGTCAAAATGAATTACAGCATATCTAATATCATAATGAATGGCAAATGTGTATTTGAAAATATATTTTTTGAACTGTTGGTCCTATCTTCTATTAAAACATCCTTTTAAGTGCGACACAATAAAAGTATTTACTTGAAAACATCAAAAAGGTTTCTGCGTACTGAAGAACTCAAATATAATATTTAATAGTTTTGCACACTCTCCTACATCCTTACGAGGGTTATTTTTTAATATTGTGCTTGGGGTAGCAAAATGATATACCATCCAGACATTTTTTTAAATTTTGTTCCAAGCTTACTAACATTTTGTGCAATTTCAGTATTAATTGAAGAGATTAGTGCAGTAACCATGTAAGCCACATTGTATAAAATATTGAAGAAAGCAATTTTCAAGTTTGAAAAAATTTTAACTATTTTGGTTTTGGCAGTTTTTACTTAAAAAAATCGCTACACAGAAGAAACTAAATTTAATTTTTTGTAAAGGAATTCAATAAAATAGTAAATATTTTTTGTAGGAATGGGCCTAAAAATAAATTTGTAAATATAGACAAAAATATCTCAACAATTTCATTGAAAAAAACTTGTTTTTTCAGTGAACAAATTGCTTAAATCTAATAAACATTTTGTCTAAAAATATTTACAAATTGTAAACAAAACAATTTACTAAATCAAATAAAAAGATTTACTAGATTTTCTGAAAAATATTAAATAATATTTTTGTCTGAATTTATAAAATAATTAGTCTAAAATTACTAACAAATATTAAACAAAATATTTACTTAATTAAACAAACATATTTACTGGATTTTTTGTAATATATCAAACAAAATTTTCGTCTGGGTCATCATCATCACCATCCATTAAGCATTTATGAAATTTCACTTTGTTAAATGTTTTCAGGTCTGAATGTTTATTTAAAGACTCTAAAAAAATGAATGAAAATTAATGCAACGATGTACTCAAAAATCTTCAGTAAACAAACTTGTTACAATCGCATTCCTTTTGCTATCATTGTTGTTGATATTATTTGTGTATATGTCGTCATCGGGATTGTTTTTTTACGACACAGTTTTTCTTGTTGTTTTTGGTGTTTGCGTCGTAAATAAGAGTCAAACAAACAATTCATTGATTATGTAAAGAACATTTACTGAAAATGTAATATATCGTTAGACAAACTTTTGTTTGAAATTATTTGCTGATAATTTTTTCTGTGTATATGAATAAGATGTGTTCAAGGTATAAGATGTAAAACACCACGATACACATTTTTTAAGACATTTTAACCATTTAACTCTTCGTTGTTTGGGTCTTTATAGACCCTTTGTAAAAAAGTTGCAAAAAACTCCCCTTCAGACAGGGTTGGCTGCCCACTGGGCAACCCAAAAAAAAAAATCCATCCGGGTTTTTATGGGTATTTTGTTTAAAAAATCCCAAGCGGGTTTTTTACGTTATATCCATTTAAACAAAGATGCTATAGCTTTGAAGCTTCATTTACAGAAAAATAAAATAAAATCATATCAACGAATAACCCAAGTACATACACATGTATTTATATGCCCATTTGTGTGTATGTACATTTAACCCTAGTGGGTTTTCCAGTACTTACACAGAAAAAACTATAATTCGTACTCTATTACTAAATTCATAAATTCAAATATTTATTTTAAGGAACTGTGACCTATCACAAAATTCGTAAAATTAAACACTAAAATTCGTAAATATTTAATAAAAAAAACCGCATTTTTTTCTATCAAAATTTTTTATTGGAATATTTAAAAACCAAAGAAAAAAATAATAAAATTTAAAAACAAATTCAAACACATGTGTGTTAAAATAAAAACCTATGATAATTTTTTCTGTGTATAAATTTAAATATAAAAAAATTATAAGAGAATAATTAAAAAATTAAAAAAACACATACATAAAAAGTTATCTTAAATCAGTTAGCACTCTGGTGGCTTGGATTTTAAATGCTTTTAACGGCCCTTTTCATAAACTATTAAAAGTTAACGCAAACTTTAACGGCAAGTTTTCTATGCTGAACTATCCATTAAAGTCCACGTTAACTTTTAATCGTACATTGTCATATGGGCCGTAAGAGAGCTAATGCTTTTTCCAATCTAAGCCGATTTCAAAGGTTACTTCATATTAAACCATAAGATGAGAACATTCTTTTGATGGTGAACTGGCTGGGCAATTAATTACTGAAGTGAAATAATCGCAAAAGTTTGTAGATAAACATTATTAATTTTTGTCTTGTAATATCTTCAACCATTGTTTTTCATTTAAAAAAATGTTAATATTTTCCTTAAATAAAGATTGTGGAAAGTGTTCTGCATCTTTAATTTTAAATGCCAAACAGGGTGCTATAAATTTGGTGCTTTTTACTTACGCATTCTTCCGCTATCTTTTCGCTTTCTTATTAACTACTTTACCCATATATTTGAAATGCACGCTTTTTAACAATATGCTGTTTTGACAGTAGTATAGGGCACCCTAAATAGCCCAAAAAACTAATTTGTACCTTGAACATTTTTGTTTTTTACCGGATAGGCTATATTTTTATTGCATTTTTTTTACTTTCTTTGTTATTTATTGTTCCACTTCTTAAGTTGCTGGTTTAAGTATTTACTATTTTTTTGTTTGTTGCTGTTTTGCCAAATATTGTTAGTGAAAAATGTGGAGTCGCAATAAGTTATGCTGAAAAATGTGAATAAAATATGGAATTGTTTCCCATATTTCTCAAAAAAAAAGCGGAAAAAATTACTTTTTTTGGCACAAAATGTTGATTAAACACAATATCGGTATTCAGTGTTTGGTGCGAATGGTCTTGCAAAGGAACAGGTGCAAAATATTATAGCTTTTTGTTTGCAATCTAACAACAAAATACATTACTTTGCACTTACAACGCTTTTGCAACTACACTATACCAAATCGGTATAGCTTTTTTGTATTGCAATCCCGCAACTCACATTTTGACAACTGAAATAACATTAAATACAAAATATCTACAAAAATTAAAGAATTTATTAAAGAAAATATTAATGAAAATTAAAAGTAACATATATATTGGATATACGAGACAGTAAAATTCCTTGGAATCTGGATGTAGCCACAGAAGTGCATGTGTATGTGTAGGTATTTATGTGTATGTGTAAATTTTTAATTAGTGTTTCAAAGTGAGTAAAAGAAGCGCTCACGAATAGTGACAAAAGCGTTGCAATTGCAAACAGTTGCTATACAAAACGCACGAAACATCGAATACCGCTAATATAACACAACTGAGAAGTATGTAATTGAATATGGTTGAACAGGCTGCCGGTTTCTAACAACAGGCCCACTTGGGTCCTTTGGTCCCTTTGTGATGTAATTGAATATACTATTCAAAAAAAAATTTTAGTGTAAAAAATAGTGCAAAACCAACATTTTTAAGGTAAAAATTGGTCTGTGTGAGCTATTACGGTCGGTGGCTAGTCACATTCAATTGTATTGATATGTTCACAAAACTTGCTCAGCTCTACCGTAACTACAAGTTTGCCGAATATTGTTAGTAAAAAATTACGAGTCCCAGTAAGTTATTCTGAAAAAAGTGAAAACAAATTTTTTTCTTATTTTTTTCAACAAAAAGTTCACGAAAAAAAAATTTTTTGGCATAAAATGGCAAAAAAAACTGTTAAGCGGACTCTTAACAAAATTATTACCTTATACAGTTAAGCGGTATCATTAAGTTAGAATTAGCTGTTGTCCAAATACTGATGACACCGTTTTTTAAGGTCCCACTGATTTTCAGAAACTTTGGCGCTCCATAAAAAAAATTGGTCACCAAATTCGCCAAACCGAGTACATATAGGGTTTTACTACCCCGTGGTAGTAAAATCGAAACTGTACTGTCAAGTCCTTGTGTTTTTCCAAAAGTCTTCATTTGTCGCATAGTTGTATTAATGATTTTCTTGATAAATCTATACCGAAAAGGGCTAATTTGACAACATTGCTTAGATCATTAAAAAACCAATAAAGCCCAATAAAACCTAATAAAGCCCAGTAAAACCCAAGATAAAACACGCCGGGCTAGGTTTTATTAAAAAAAACCCGTGTTTTTTTTTTAATATAAAACACCAAGAGGAACATTTATCGAAAATTGTTTTTATTTTAATTTTACTTTTTTTTATTATATTATTAATATTTTTCTAATGCCGGTTTTGTTCTGAGGCTCCTCAATTCATTCTATGTTTTTAAGTCAGAACCTTTACTTCCACCTCAGACACGTTACCATTTAAAATATTCACATAAACATCATTCTTTTTGATGTTGTTGCGACATACATATGATGACTAAGTGTCATCAATAAGAAGACGAAATGTCATATTCCCGTTCGTTTACGTGTTTTGTCTATACATGTACGCAGTGCTGTAGGATTGTAGACTTTTCTATTAGTTTTGTAATGATGAATATAAATTTATTTTAAAATACAAATTACAAATATTAAAACAATATTTAGCGAGTTTTCTTTATACACATTTTATCTGTTGATAATATACAAAATGCAGCATCAAACTGATGCTGCATTCATAGCTTAGATGATTAAATATGAAAAAAATTCTGTGATAACGTTTGTCATCAGATTGAGGAAAAATTTCCCTTTGTTGATGACATTTGTCATAGAATTAATGTCACAATTCTGATGACAGGGCGTCCTACGGATACCGGGTGTTTTTAAAATATGTTATTTACTTACAAAACAGAATTGTTGAAAGATTTTTTTAATATTTTTCTGTGTATCTTTTAGATT
Organism: Panzeria rudis; assembly: GCA_956483635.1. NCBI lineage: Eukaryota > Metazoa > Arthropoda > Insecta > Diptera > Tachinidae > Panzeria > Panzeria rudis. The sequence goes on along the minus strand of OY101448.1, from coordinate 52,178,392 downwards.
TTTAATGAAACTAACATTTTGTATTTTTTTTCCTCTTTCCAGGTACGTAATCACTTTTTACTAAAACACCTGATATTGGTAAATATATTATTTTTAAATTTAATTATTTGTATGGTAAGAAAGAAAACAAAATATTGCAACTTTTAATCAACTACGCTTTTTACAAAAATTTCAGTATAAAGTATCTAATCCGTAATCCGTAATCTTTAACCCCCTCCCCACTCCCTGGAGCGTTACGTAATATGTGAATGGTCCCTTAACATTAAGAAAATAACATTTTACACAAATAATTGTTTAATTGTAAGCTGCCTGTTTGACATGTAAAATCCATAAGAACCTCCATCAAAAGTTTTCTTAACAAGTTCATCATTTATGAAAATTTTCTAAAAAGAAAGATAAACGCTACCATCTGCATTTTTATTTGACAGACCAATTAGGCAGGAAGTGTTACAATAAAATGTATAAAGCAAATCTTCTAAAAAAACCATAGCAAGCACTTGGCATTATTGCAAGAACAAACGCACATAAAATCCGTGCAACAAAATAAAATGAAATAATTTTGAAATCAAGCTCTCGGAAATGTCAAATGTATGAAAATTATACGCAAACATCTTGAGAAAAGTAGATTTTCCAACAAAAAGGAACATCATTCCGAACAAATTTCTCGTTTTCAGTAGAATCAGTTGCGGAATTCAAAGCACCTTCGATCGTCAAGGAATTCTTTGACAGGGCTTCTAAATTCTGTTTTTCTTTTAAGATAATTATGTCTCTAGTTTTAGATAAACGGCATAGTTGTAAAGTTAATTGAATGTCTTGTTTTGAAAATCATTAAAAAATAAATAAATTTATATCACTCTTTATTACTGTGTATTAAATTTGTTAAAAAGTCTTGTTAAATCTAAATTTAAACAAAAGGAAAACGCCTCTAGGCGAAACACGTTTCCGTCCGTTTTATCTCATTATGTTTAATTTAACTCGTTTTTAAATTTTCGTTTTATTTTTGATTTGTTAAATGTTTTGTAGAGATCCATTAAAAATATAAAGAATATAAAAATGTTCTACTAGACTTGTTTTAATTTAATGGCCTACAAGTTGTTTAGTCATTCAACATTCTTTCGGTTTTTATGTAACAACTAGTTATAATTTCATATTGTTAAAGTGCTTACTTTCATATGGAAAAAATACAACTTAAAAAACATTCATTTTTCAAATTGCCAACCTTTTTACACACCCCCCTCTTACGCCTCTTTTAACTCTTCTTTAAGTTGTGGCTGAGATTTAGTTCGAAGTTATATGTTTTTTTTTCTTATTAAGAAAGCTGCCAGCCGGCCATGCAGAAAGACAGACAGACAGACAGAGGTACAGGTAGACATGAAAAATCAATTGATCATTGCTAATTTATCATTCATGTTTTTCGCTTTGCTTTTATTCTTTGTTGTTCTATTCACTTCTGGCTGTCTGCCATTCAATACTCAATTTTAAAGTTACACAAGATGAATGAGTAAACGGATGGATGGTTGTGTGTGTTTTTTTTTATTTTTACAGCATCATTATATTTTTTAAAAACCATTAAGTAACACCAATTGTTAAATGACAAGATAATTATTTAGATTTTTTTAAGCTTTCCTTTGAAAAAGGAACTTGTCTGCAAGTAAATTTGCTAACATACGCCTGGTTTGTAAATCATCTATGGTTGTCGTTAAGTATTTTATAAATTTTATTTATGTACAAAGTTTTCTTGTATGATTCATGATAAAATTATGAAAAAATTTTCATTTAAATTGTGTAAAGAATTTTTATAAAGTCGTTGGCCAAAGATAAAGAGTTGTCAGAATTTAGAAGAAAACAGGGTTAACAAAATTTAAAGAATTTATTTAAAAGTTAAATAAATTGCTGGAAAAAACTTGTTTTTAAAATTTTATATTATTCCAAAAAAATTTTTCAATTAAACTATATTTTTATTTAGAGATAAATGTGAAGCAAATACAAAGAAAAAAGAATTTTTTTTGAAACGTCAGTTCAACCCTCCGCGCAGTCAAAATTTTCTTTGTCTACATATATCTCTAAACAAAAATATAATTTAATTGAAAAATTAAATACAAACCGAACTCAAGCCAAAATAATTAAAAATTTCTTTGGATATTAACCCATACAGTTCGACTAAACTTATAACTCAATTGTTAAACTCTAAAGGCACCTAGCAAAAGGATGTACATACATGTTCAAATAAAACTGAACAAATAAACATTTACACACACACACACTAGTACTTGCAATTATCAACGACCCAGTTGGCTATATTGCCTTGCACGACATTGTCATCTACGATTCTTGCACGAACTGTCCTCTGTGGATTGGTTTTCTACTCGACATTGTGAAGGAAATCGTCGTTCACGACAAATTCCTGCAAGTTGTCCTCAATCCAACTTTGTTGAGGACAATGTGAGCGACAATGTCTTACAGTTTGTCCCCATTAACATTGTGGAGGACAAGATGAGTGACAATGTCTTAATTGTTGTCCTCAATCAAACTTTGTTGAGGACAATATGAGCGACAATGTCTTACATATTGTCTTCAATCAAGCAAATGAATATGTTGGCCTTTTGTTGTCTATGTTTTAAGTGGTGCAGCAGCAGGGTGGTAAGCGCGAAAACTTATAAACATGCAGCCTCAGTTCGAATCTCAGCTAGTTCAGTCAATAATTTAAATGAAACGGAAAAACAGATAAGCAAAAATATTCAATAATTAAGTAGGTGACATTGTCGCCATGTAATAGTTGACGACATGGTAAACGACATTGTAGCCTATGTAATCATTGACGACATAATAGGCGACTTTTTTGGTTATATAATCATTAACGACAACATAGGCGACAATGTCGCCTACGGAATCATCTTGTGTTATGTGAACGACAATCTGAGCGACATTGTCGCTCATTAAATCCTGCACGATTTTCGCGACACTTGTTCGAAAAGTTCATCGATGATTTGTTCCGGCTGTCCGACATTTGCCGTTGAGGATTTAACATTGTCGTTCACCCGTCATGGAAGATGTCTTAAAGACATCGCCAACTGGGGATAGTTCATACTAGAATAGAGAAATAATAAAATGTAGCTTAACACAAGACAAAGAAAAAACTGAATATCAATAACTATCAAATGAAATACAGCTCTAAGAGTGACAGTATGAATTGATTAAAAGTAGATTATATTCAGCTCTTGACTGCAAGCACCCGACTTTGGTCGAGTGGTCTAAGCGGTAAAGAACTCTGATGAGATTAGCCGGAGCTATCGAAACGACAATTCAACCCTCCGCGCAGTCAAAATTTTCTTTGTCTACATGCTTCACATTTATCTCTAAATAAAAATAAATTTAATTGAAAAATTAAATTAAAACCGAACTCAAGCCAAAATAATTAAAAATTTCCTTGGATATTAGACTATTTTCATTAGTTAACTAAAGACTCTAAATTTGAGCCTTATTAATTAAGCCTGGCTTACTTAACTGCCATTTTAAAGATTAAAAATAACGTAAAAAACTTTCGTTTTTTTATTATATTTCCTCTGTTTATTCATAAAAATAAACCTGTCTTGTTAAGAATCTTTCTGACTGATGGTCGCGTCATGTTAACCCAAATTTAAGGCTGGTTTTTGTTGTGATTTCTTTTTTTTTATTAATTAAAACTTTTGTAGAGGTATTCTTAACCAGCCAGTCCATCAATGTCTACTAAAAATTACACCCGCTTTAGTTTAAAATAAAAGCACAGGAATATCACGACCACAAAGATGCCATAAAGACAAATATGTATTTTGAACATTAATTTTTTCCCTAAACCGTTTTTTTCCATAAATTATCATTTCAGCTTTTATTTTGAATAGAACTTTAAGAAAAACAAAAAGAAAATTAAAGAAAGTTTAAAAAAACGTGTAGGAATGAAAATAAATTAAAGATTTAATAATAAAGATAAATCCCTTTTCATATAAATAAAAGAGATTTGAAACCATTTTTTAAATAATTCTGTAAATTGTTTGTTATTAACAACCAATTGTAACGAAAATCTACTTTGTTATTGATTTTGCTGGCTACAAAAATTTCAAACTTAAATGAAAATCAACAAAAATAACTGATTCACTGTTTCATTATTATTAAATACAAAGTTATGTTTCCTTTGCTTCAACAAAAAATAATTTACCTATTTTTGTAAAAGTTTATTCAACTTTGATTTCCATGACGTCTTTAAAGAGAATCTTTGTTACGTTGTTTTTTAATTATAATAATTGATTGAATATTGTGTTCTTACGTACGAGTATTTTTATATCAAATAATATAATTTGAATTTAATCATAGATTCCATAACCGCTGTTCAATGTACAATTGTCTATTGACTCACAGTTATTATATTTTTCCAAATTGATTTATGGCCCTTCAGGGGGATTTAAAGTCAATTGTAGACTTATTTTGTCTTTGTCATTTCTACTTGCTTGCATAATTTTTGCTCTTTTTTTATCTTAAACGTTAAAAAGTATTTAATAATTTATTTTGCGTTTTCTTTTCTGCGGATTATGTTTCAGTAAAACAGCCTTGAACTTTATAAAGACAATAGAAATGATTTAAATAATCCGAGACATAATAATTCTGTTCGTTCAAAAACTTGTTAAAAAATTATTCGTTATTCACTAATACTATAAGTACTTCTTAACCGCTTTTAATAGGCAACATAATATTAGACAAAATCAAAACTCACTATGGGACTAATAGAGAATATGGTTATAAACAAGTTTGTGCTAAGCCATTATCTACTAAAATTATAAAATAGTCTTAAAACTTTTAAAACTTTGTTTAACTTTTATACAATTTTTTGTTAGTTTTCAAAGAAACCGAAAATGCGAGACAGACAATTTTGATTATTTTCTCTGCGGAGCTTAACAATAAAATGGGTCGGGGTCATTTGAGTGTTAAAGTTCATAGAAAAAACTTTAAATTTTCTTCCTCATTCTTTAGAAAGAACAAAATTTCATTAAAATTCAGTTTTCCCATAAAGAATCAAATAACTTTAACAAAGAAAAAACTTCCCAAAAGAAATTAATTACACTATAAAACATAAAAAATTACATGGTTCTAACGACTGATTTTGGAAGAGGCATTTTGAAAGTTTACATCTGGGATTCATTTTAGGGGTAGTTAAAGTCCCCTTAAAATTTAAAGGCGACAAAATAAAATACTCCGTACGATTACAGCAGCCCCATGATATGTCAGAAGCAAGCGAATTCATAAAGATTTAGATGTGCCGCTGGTTAAGACAGTGTTTTCTAAACACATGACAAGATACATAAAAAAGCTTGAGTTGCACCCAAATCCGCTAGCCCGAAACATCATTAACTTTAGAGGCCACACTCGGCTGAGAAGGAGGGACACTCTTGCTCTCATCCGAACACGAGAGACGTAGACAACCAAAGAACCAACAGCTGAAACAAATATTTTTGTCTGGCATTGGCTGGACTAAAAAATTAAAATTTTAGAGTTAAGATTTGATTACTTATTGTTAGTTCAATTTTATCCCAGAAAAAACTTGGCTTACTGGTAGGCAAAAAAGTATATGAGGCTTTAATTCGTAACTACTTACAATTTGACTCGATAACTACTTATTTATGTTTGAGAAGTCCAAAAAATAAGGGGCACCCTTTACAAATGTATTTACATTCTCACATCAATTAATTAGTTATTATTTGGCTTACTTGAAGCTAAAAAATAAGTGGTCAAATAAACAAATTAAAATTTAAAAAATTTTTATACACATTATATTTTATTTATATGTATTTATTAATTTTTTTAAATATATTTTACCCATCTGGGATACGAACCTGTGATCGTTCAAATTTGAAGACAAGAACTTTACCCACTCAGCTATTGTTGACTTACAAGTCTAAGCGACAAAAATTAGTTTTCATATACATACAAATACATGTTGACTTAAAAAGTGGTTGTCTACTTATTTTATTAATACATATCACCAAATCGGAACTACTTTCTAATAATGAGAAAAATACATAATAATTTTATTAAGAACTAAGTAGTAGTTCTAATTTGAAGCATAGTGTTAAGATAAATAAGTACCACTCATTACATTGTAACCCATTAATAAAGTACTACCGATTACAATAATCACAAAAGTTTTTGCTGGGATTGCAGATAAAATAAATAAATATAACCGGAAAAAAAAACTCTGGTGACTCGGCATAGGAAATCTTATTATCCTTACATTTCAAGCATAAGGTGTGTTTAGTCAGCACTTGTACGTAAAACACTACGAGGATAATTTTTGTGAAGTCTATTAACCCTCTAACACTCCGCTGTATGGGTCTTTTTTGTGCCTATCTTAACAGCGATAAAGTGGGCTAAAATGTCCTAGAAGAATATTCGTCATTAAATTTTAATACAAGTCTTGAAAGACATCAAAGCTGAAAAACCTTAACATGAAAGAAATGATGTCAATATTTTAATAAAGAAATTTTTTTCATTTTAAACTTGTGTTTACTAGCAAAAGTATCAAAGTCGGAACAATATAAAAATACAACCTTTCAAAAAAAGGAGAATCCTATCAATTCGTTTCTAATTTTTTTTACACCGATTTACGAATTTCTTTTTGTATTTTACAAAATGTTCTTCCAGATTGGCTTTGGTGCTTATTTTTGTAATTTTATTTCAGATGTGCGTCTGTGTTTTGTAATCGCGTTTTCATGGATTATTTTATTTTATAGCAGTTTCTTATTCTTATTTAATTTTTATTTAATTAAAGTTTTTTTATATAAATACATAATACATATTAACGATTGTGTTTTTAAAAATTTCCACTACATTTGCTTTAGTGACATTGACAGTGTTACAATGTTAATGCTATAAATTCCAAATAACTTTTTGTAATAAATTAACATGTTTTATAAACATATTCACCCCTTACATATTAATAATTGAAAAAAAAAGACGTAACAAACACAAAATTCTCATTAATTATGTAAATTATATATTGTTTTAAAAATGTACGTCCTAAACTCTTTCAAGGAAGTTTATAAAAATATGTACAATATGGTCTTTAACTTAACATATTAATTAGCATTGAAATTCATAATGTATGAAAAAAAAGGTTTGATAACACAATCTATTCAAACAGTGGGGTATTAAAAGAACTATTTTTATGACTGAAGATAGAAATAGAATAGATATGAATAGAAAATATTTGTTTATAAAAACAAATATAAATTATATTATAACTTGACATCACTCAGCTCAGTTCAAGGTTTATCATTTAAACAAATTTTGTAACAATTAGTTACAAAACATTAAATGACGACACTAAAATTTGATTATAGAATATTATCTCTAAGAAGTAAACTTCTTATTAAAATTAATGATAGAAAATTATTTCTTTATTCGGTAAGAACGTGATGCAATCAACATATGTATTGTAAAAGCGTGTGATTGCCTATATATTTTCTTTTATTAGATTTCTGAAGAAAGCTTAGTGCATTTTAAAACTTTACTCATCCTATCATTATTATTCATAAATTGTCACATTAACATAGTAAATTACTTTTCATGTTTCCTGTAATCATAATAACTTAAAAAATCAAATAAAAAAACTATCATTCTTCGATGGGTGAAAGGATTCGAACTCGTGTCCAACTAAAAATGTTCATTGAATTTAAAATCTCTCAGAAAATTAATGAGAATTACTACAACAAAATTGAAAAGCCGCCTGTTGTGTGTAGTGTGCAGCAATTGTATTCGTTCCGTACATTTTATAATGATTATACGAATCTGTCATATTTTTTACATGAGCATAAGTAAGTGCTATATAATATAAAATATAATATTAAAATAAAAAGCTTTTAAACTATGCACTGTATGAATACATAAAAATCAAATACACTGTTTGAATTTCTTACAACGTTGTCAACACTGTTTGTGTCAAGACTAGAATTTAAACATGATACTAAATTAATTGGGACACTAAAAACATTTATATTGAAAATAAATTTTATTTCAAAGAAATATTTGCTTAAAAACTTTTTGGTAATAATTTTTTCTGTGTATAACAACGTGCATTCCTTAGAAAATGTTTTCAGAAATATTTAAATTTAATTTCTTCTTAAATTTAGTGAACTTTTTGAATACATACTGGTGTACTCTGCCTCTTTTCCTTCTTTAATACTCAATTAAACCTGTTTCATCCTTTTAAAAATTCCTCCTGTTATAATTTCTAAACAATAAAAGTTGAGAAATTCCCAAAATGTGCTCTGAAAACTTTTAAAATTCTTCTAAACTTGTTTCTGAATCAATAACGAAATAGTACATGCAACGAAAATTCTTAATTCTTTACACAAATATTTTCCTCTAAATAACTTCCCATCAAAAAAAATTTTTTTTAAAAGAAATTAAGCAAACACAATAACAAATACATTGAGTCAATGAAGTAGAACACCATACTCAACCACACCCTCTCTAAAAACCTACAGTCAGCACTAAAAGTAGAATTACTCTATTAAATTCATAATAGAAAAGTAAAATATGTAACAATAAAAATCAACTTGTAATACAAAATGATTACAATTTGTAAACAATAGCAACTCAGTGAACATTTCTTGACTAATTTGATTAGAGACTGCACCGAAAAATTTATATTTTTCGGTTTTAGTAGGTGCTAAATGGCGAGGTTAATCTACCCATAAAGCTTTAATGAAATATATTACGTTTTATTGCCTTCGGATTGCTTCGGAAGATTGAGACCACTGCTTGAAAACATAGAAAAATAGGTTTAAAAAATCCAAAAACACGATTGCGTAAAAAAACAAAGAAAAAATATTTTAATTTAAATGTATTTAATTTTAAATTAGATTTGAAGATTCGATTTTTGATGATTTCCTGACTGCAAAAGTCGCACTACTGGACTCGGTTTTTTCTTTTTAGTTTTCAAGGCAGTCGTAGACTATTTTTTAAGGTAGTTCAGATTATTTCTGATCTCACATATCTGCAAAAAGATTGTTCACTGGGAATATACATTCGAAATAACAAATACGCACTCTCTGTACTCTTATGCACTGTTACTTCCACATATGCACACCTATCCAGCGATGCCAACTTGTTGCTTTTGGCACTAGTTTTAGTACTTTTTAAAGCCTCAAAACGCCATATTTGTAGCTTTAGTGCTTTACTAAGAAACATCACTAACTCTTGATGCTTTTTAAATTTTTTGTGTTAGTGCCTTTAGTGCTTTTTACAAATTTTCTTATTTTTAACCCACTTAGAAAAGAGAAGGTTATTAATTCGTCACTTGTTGTAAGTCGTGTCTAGTTTTGAGTCAGGGTTTTTCCAGAACTATTTATAATTATTTTTTTTTAATAATAAAAACATCCAAGTGAAAAGTATGCACTATTGATTATAAATTTTTACTGCGATTTCCCATAAATTCTATTTGAGAGAAGTGAAAGGTTGAGAATCTGGCATTCGAAATTTAAACCAAAGAGTGTTGATCACGCTTTAATAATTTTTTTCTGTCTCAAAAATATTTGGCATGCAAAATAATCACAGTGATAGGAAAATTTCAAAAAAAGTATCGATGATATTTGTTATCTGGAATACAACTTTAGAAGAACCTGTGAAAAATTATAATTTTGGATGAGCAAAAATAATATACAAAGTTTTTGTATGATGTTGAAAGGAGGACTGAGCAACATACAGATTTTTTTTATAGAACCAATACCATTTTTGCAAAATTTTTAAGCTAACGATATTCAAAGAAAGTAGTGGAAGGAATATTTCAGTGAACTCTGTTATACAGACTTCATCGTCATACCTCGTGCTGTTACGCTTCTTAACATAATTTATATCTGGGGTGTATTTAGTGTTGTCAATTGTTCGGGTTTTATAATCGTTCGAATAAAATTTCATAATTTTTTTCTTGTTCGAACAGCCGAATAATTTAAAAATTTTATTCGAATATTCAAACGAATAACGAATACAAATTTTCATTCGAATAACTACTTTAAAACCACGATTTGTAGTATATTCTATAACTACCCTGCGGTAAATGTTGTACCAATTGTCTTGAACGTACTTGGTTTAAAGTACAGTAATTTAACTAGTATTAAAGAGACCAAAATAAGGACAAGTTAATTATGTCAATTGACTCCTAATGACAATGTCATGTAATAGTTGTGGAACTCGGACCGGTTGCTAGTCCTTGGGAACCAGTTACGTCACTTGTTTTGTGGCAGTTTCTCTTCCCTCTAGGTACTTTGAACTTTTTAAAGGCGTTAACAGACATTCCATCTTCAGGCAAACTCCTTCCTACATATTATTTCTTCAATTGGGTTAAGATAACTTTTCTTTATATATTTTGTCATTGGCCCCATATTATTCTTGTCAGATATGTTTAGATCTTTCCTGAAACTTTCAATTTGTATATTGTGTGATTTACGAAAATGGTACAAGAGTGGAGAAGTTGTTGATCCGTGAAATTTGTAAGCCTTCGAACACTTTTTGAAAACAATTTGGTTTTTTCAATTGTCTTCCTCAAAATACTTTCAAGCTAAGATCATGCTGTAATTTAAAACGCAATCTTTAACGGAGTTACGTAATATCTCAACAACAATTGCTTACTTAACACATCCTATTGTTAACAACTTAAAAATTTTTATTCGAACGGCAACACTAGGTATATTTCGTTCTGTCCAACAATTTTAACTCATTTTAGTTTGTCCCAGTTCGGTGTGGATATCATGCTAGTAGCCCATCAGTATTGCGATCGTGAGAACAACGATCGAATATATTCGTTATTATGATCGGCTAATTTAAGTTCAATATAGTTTCAAATTGTATTTGTAACATATAATAAAAATAATCTTCATTTGGTCCATGTAACAGTTAAATTGAAAACAAAAAAATCTGTTGGTGCTTTAAGTGCTTCTTTAATTTTGAAATTACGCTTTTTAGTGTTTTTTTCTAAATTTCACTGTGCTCCAAAAATGTTGGCATCACTGCACCTATCTATCAGACATACATATGCAAATGTATGTGCATGCACTCAATTGTTATTGTATGAGTACACACAATTGATCCGTTACTTTAGCAAGTACAACAAAATGCATTGAACTTTACCTTTGGGTGGGGGGTGGGCCAACTGAAAATGCAACAAAAAATATTGAAAAATAACAACAATTACATATGAGAAATCATTGAAGTTTAAGAAGAAACATTAATGCAAGTGTGGGGAGAATGTTAAGGGGACAATGATAGAATTATTTTCATGTTTACTTATTTGTTGTATGCATTGCTACGCATGATTTAATTTACAAAATACTTACATGAACGAAAACGAATAAAATTTTTTAACTTTAAAAATAAACTTTCCGGCTGCAATTTAAAATGTGATAAAAAAAATTAAACAAAAAGGATATAAGAGACAAAGATATATCAAATGAAATTTTTTCTTCATACAAACTAGTCTTTGACGATTTTCCTTTTTTAACTAAATATCGCATAACCGCTTAAAAATAGGCGGTATAGGGACATAAGGCGTGAAAATATGTATTTTGAAGCGATAGTTAGTTAAATAATGTGGTATGTGATGGAAATTGTTCGATTTGAAATCGGCGCCGATAATTCGTAAAAATTTATCGGTCCCTCGAAAAATCACTTCAGATCGTAGGACTTCAATACATTTCGCTCCCCTCGATAATTCGTATTTTCAATACATTGTAAGCTTATAGTTCCAAATACAAAGAAATAAAAATCAAGAATTATAAAGACTTAAGCTGGGATCACACGATTGCCGCAATGCACTAATTATTGCCCTGTTTTATGCCCCAATAGTGTGATTTCACAATCAATTGGCTCATGCGACAATCGAAGCCAATATTTTTCTTATTGTGGCCAATAAAATGCAACTCTGGTGCTCCAATCGTGTGACTGATTGACAAGCAACCATGCGGCAATAAAAAGATCAAAAAGGCACCAATATTTTTTGTGTTCTTGTGCGGCAATCGAAGTGGACAATACGCGCCAATATTCACATTTTTTATGTGCCAAAACCATTGCGTAGAACATCATTTGTTGTTGTCAGTACCATAAATTTTGATTTATTTCATATTATAAATAAAGCACATACTATTTTTTTAGCTTTTAGTACATAATCTGCATCATTATTATGTTTCATTACAATAAAACCGTTTTAATTAAAAAAAATTTTTTTTTTAACTTTATTATTTGTACTATGAAATGTGCTGCAAATAAAAAATTTCACTTAACAAATTTCATTTTCTTAAAAAAAACAACCTATATACGCACAACCAAGACGAATATAACAAGGTGATGTCAGTAGCGAATTCAATTCGTCGTAGTCATTTCGCTTGGACCACATACATGTTAAGCTTCATATAAAAAAAGTTTAAACAAAAATTCTTTACAACTTCTTATATGGATTTTAACTTGTACGCGTTGCAAGCAATATAAGCAAAAAATAGTCAGCTACAGTAGTAACGCCACCTGGTTGTCAATTTTCCTTGCGCGCCCCAAAAAAACTAAACAGAATTTATAAGCTAGCACCAAGGCAAATTTATAACAAGTAGACTTCTCGACTCGCTTTGGAAAATACCCACTTTGGTTATCAAAATATGTACTGAAAAATAGGCCAACAAAGCATTCGAATTCCGAACTAGATCAAAAATACAAACGGCGAAAATAAGCAAAAACAAATGACCTAATCTGTCGAGGTCACCTGTAAGAATTCGCCTTGGCTAGCACAACACCTTATTCTCAGAGTGCCGTAAGCTGGAACAATCGTGTGACTGGGCTGCGGCAATTATTGTTACTATATCGTTTTGCGGCAACTAGCGGCAATCAAATTTGTAGAAAATGGGGCAATCATGTGACTGCAGATTATTTGATTGCGACCATTTCTTTATTGTGCTCCAAGTCAGCACAATAAAAATTGAGTCAGATTGGTGCATTTGCGTCAATCGTGTGATCCCAGCTTTATTCCTTTACGTTCAAAAATAAAAATAAATAAAAAACAAAAATTAGCTTCTATAAATTTCGTGCATTTGCTTTCTTTGCCAATTTCGAGGTTTTTCTAAATAAATTGAAAACTCCCATTAATTGGTATTTTTTTTTATTCAAACCCCATTAAACCTAAAGCTCGCCAAATCGAAAGCCCCCATAAGTCATAAAAATTACTTGGCCATTGCGATTACTAATTATCAAGACTACTGTACAAAGCATGCCATGTGTATTTGAATGAAATCGAACATAAAAAATTTTAATGCATGCAAGTGTTTCGTTAACTGTTCACTCGACTGCGATTGAATAAATGACTTTCAGTGTAATAACTGAGTAAGTGAGTGAGTTGTTGTGATACAATTACATTTGTTTGCTTACCCTGGAAACACAGCACGCAAACGACTGTGTGTACTGAGACATGTAGGAAAAAATTTATCATGAATAAATTCGTCAATTCTCCGTAATGATGATTTGGCTGGGGATTTTATTTATTTAGTTTCTTGGTTTTTTTTTGCAAAAATTCGTTACTGCTGGTTAAAGCAGACATTTAAAAGGGTGTAATCTATAAATCTATGTATTTGTCTCAGGTATGCAAACGAACATATTGTAAGGTAATATAGGGACTTAGTTGATCATTAATAAGCTTAATCTAGATTCTACAGAGTAAGGATTTAATATCCTAAACTTTGGTTGAATCCGAACCATTTTCTTTTGATAAGAGATAAAATTAAAAAATTTGCTAAATTTTAGGAGCGGCAAATAAACATTTGACCATAAAGAGCTTAGTACCCTGTTCAGACATACGCCTGAATTGCGCAATTTAGGAAATTTACGGAATTAAGGCCTTAATTGAGCACAATTTACCATACAAGACTTCAATTGATAAACTGAGCAATTAGTACTTAATTGTTTCATAAATTGAGTAAATTTCGAAATGCAACCCTTTGTGTCAAGTATGTTTACTGTAAAGTATGTTCAATGAGAAGCAAAAATTGTATACAGTGGCAAATCCATGGTGTAATACGTATACAGATGGCAGTCATATGATTATTTTTTGCTTTGGTAGTTTTGTGCAAACACGTATTTTTTTACAACCATTATCTAGTTTTTGTTTTATTCGTTGCCATTCTGCGGCTACCTGTATACTTATTACACCATTGGCAAGTCAAATGATAATTGAGTAAGCTTAATTTACTATGTGTGAACACTAAATTTATTTGCTAAATTAAAATTAAATTGTCTCAATTAAAAATCCATGTCTGAACAGGGTATAATGTGCTTAAAAAGGCTAAAATTGGCGCCTTGAAGCATCAAAACTCGATAAACTGAATCTGAAGAAAAAAAAACGATCGCAATGCAATTACGAATTAAAACCCTTCTGATCGGATTGTGGGACATGCCTGCATTTGTTAGATATCTTCTTTTACTTGACGCTATGTCTCGAATTTTAAATTATTTTCCGAATCAGAAAATTTTATTATTCCATCCATCTCATTCTTAAAAAACGTTTTTATTCATTTTTTTCTCACATGAAAAATTCTTTAAATCAGAAAGGAAACTGAAAACATTTTCATGGCTATGTCTTCTACAGAAAATAAACAACTTTATTTTTGTGACAACGGAAGTATGCTTTTTTCGCTTTTTTGTCGTTGTGGTATGCTGATTTTATTTAAATTAATTCAAACATCCTACACTCACGCTTTTTCATTAAGAATTTTTTTACTAAAGTATTTATTTTTAATACTATTTTTCCCCTTTTCTTCCTTTTGCTGTGTGTTTGAAATGTATTCGGGTTTTTATGTTTTTCAGCTTTTAAGTATGTAAAAGGTTTCGTTTTTACATTCTTTTTATTATATAAATACATTCGTTCATATAGTATATATATAATCTCTTTTGTGCGTTTTAAATAAAGTATATTTTTAATTAAGTAAGACCATATTTTTTAATATTATTTTATTTTGTACAGCCTAAAATTAGATATCATTTCCTGTCTAATTTTGTGTTGCCAACAATTTTTGCTGTTGAGTTTTGCGGATCCTTAAAGTATGTCACAGACTCAATTTATTTGTCATCCAAAAAGTATGTTATCTTTATTTATTTATGTGTTTAATTTTTTTTGTTTGATTCTGCTCTTTCAGGAAATATGTATCAATTTATTTGTCTTGCCAAAATATTTGGGTTATATTCAATAACTTTTATACTATGGTTTTCAAAATATGCCAATTGTTTTTATATATTATGTAAGCGCCAATTGAAAATCCTGTTTTTAAAAATTACAAATAAACCGTTTGCTTAATATTATGCTCCATTTCCTGCTGAGTTTGTTGAGCCTTAACATTATGCTGCACTTTCTGTCTTGATAATATTGATCCAAAAAGTAGACTTCAGTCTTAGTAGAGTTTTCTAATGCCTTAAACTATGTTATGTTTTCTTCAAATAGATAAATTGCATGCAGGTTCGTTCCACTAGTTTATGAAAGTAAAATAAATATTGTTAAAGTGGACTGAAATTGTTGGTTACAACCTATGCTACAAAGTGGTTGCGGGTTATTTGCTGTTATTCCCTGCTTTCATTTGCCTGGAAGCAAGCTTTATAAAAAGTTCTTTTGAAATTGAACATTAAAATTGGTTGTTTGAAATTCCTTCTGGTTTTTTTCATCTATTTCTGCAATACTCAACATATAATCTTTATTGATTTGTGATTTAAACTTAACTATTTGTTTTTCTCAGATAATACAACATGCGAATCATACTCATGAGAATACAGCCATCAACATTTTCATATCAACTATTTGATTTATATGTATTAAATTTAACCAAAGAAATAAGATTTTTAAAATAAAAAGTGGTTTATATATCATCGTCACTAAAATTTACATACGTTCGAAAAAAGCCATCCACATTGATGACAAGCAACTAGATGTAATTTTAAAGGATTTAAAATGAGAAGCATAAGATTAATGTTAAAAATGGAAATAATATTACGAATTGTACTTTAAAAGTAAATTCCAGATTTAAGCTTCAGTGGCTTTGATGTGAATAGAATAAAGTAAATTAAAAATAATATGTAATGGCAAAAAACGGAATTGAAAAGAGAGAGAGAGAGATATACAAAAAGACAAACAGACGGACAGAATGATAACATGTAAAAAAAAATTTGTATATAGGGCAAATCCCCGAAAGCGCAGAATTTTAGAGTTGCTAAAACTGTATATATGTATATTTTGATGGAATAATTTGCTACATATTCAACCTTAAAAATATATAAAGGAATTTTTTTTGGGTAGTCGCTTTACATAGCGTCTTGACGCGCTATAATTTTGTTCTAACATTTGTCAAACTTTATACATAAAAACATCAGAAAAATGTTTGTGATATTTTTTCTTATCGTCTACTTTTGTCAAGACAAATCAATGACACGTGAAGACGCTAGGTTATGAATGGCAGGGATATACCTACATCGAAAAAAATTCCTAACCTTGCATTTCATATAGGATGCTATTTTTATGTGTTTAGTTACACATGTGACGGTAATCTTCAGTTTGAGTTTTTGAGGTCGGAGGTGGTCGGGAACGCCCCATATCTTGAAAATAAGGGAGTGACTATTTTTTAGATTATCTCGTAAACTATTTTCTTTCTTTTAGATAATAACATTATCTACAACTTCACTAAACGCATTTTTGTTGTAAATTGTACAATGAAAGCGTTATAGCTATTAAAAAAATGTAGCGTGCATCACGAAGCGTGCGTCACAAAGGGTTAAGGGCTTTTGATAAAAAACACCAAAATTTTTTTCTACAAATAAGTTATTTTAGAATTGTTTTATATTCCTCTTTCTTTTATGAATTAGATTTCAAAGTTACTTCTACTTTTTGTAGCGTGCGTAGCAAAACTTTGTGATCAGTTATTTCGCAACAAATAGCTGTTAAATTATGATTTATGCCATTCGAAAGTACAATATGCATAAGTTGAAGGTTTATGTTTATATTTTAATCTGAAAACGCATACGAATGTAGCGTTCGTCACGCAGGATTTGCCCATATT
Organism: Panzeria rudis; assembly: GCA_956483635.1. Classification (NCBI taxonomy): domain Eukaryota; kingdom Metazoa; phylum Arthropoda; class Insecta; order Diptera; family Tachinidae; genus Panzeria; species Panzeria rudis. The sequence goes on along the minus strand of OY101448.1, from coordinate 52,161,296 downwards.
TATAAAATGACGACCAACCTAGACTAGAACCTTTCATAGGCAAAAAAAAATTTTTCCAAATCGGTCCATAAATGGCAGAGTTCTGAGTAAACAATCATAAAGAAATACAAACGAAACCTCCTCCTTTATTTGAAGTCTATTAAAAATATTACATAACGCCATTTACTACTTTTCTAACCCCCATCCTCTACTTACTTCATAACGCTTTTCAAAAGATTTGTTGTATAAATTCTCTGCTCCGTAACAAATGCCCTTCACACCAAAGTACGTTACGTAATATGTGAACAGCCCCAAAATTAAAACTAAAAAAACCGCTAGTAATACTAAAACTAAAAAAAATTTAAATAAAATCTAAAAGATAAAATGTATAACACTGTAACACAAAATTATAATTTTTTAAATACCTACGTTCTAAGGACTGATTCTAGTAAAGGGCTCCAAAAAACATACACGTGTATCGGCGTTTTGAAAGTATATATTGCGACTCATTTTAGGGAGCGCAAAATTCCCCCCCCCCCCCTTTTTGTACATAGTTTTAGAGACTTGGCAATGGAAATCTTGTAAGTCTTACGTTTAAGATATAATATGTGCTCAGCACTTTTATGTAAAACACCACAGGAACAGTTTGGTGGAATATTTTAACCTTTTAACTCTTCGATGTATGGATCTTTTTGTCCATTTTTTTTAAATAAAGAAAAAAACCCTTCAGCTGCGATATGTGGACTGAAATGTTCTACAAAAAATTTCCTGATGGTGATTTACATAAAATAGCTGAACTCATTTCATACCTCAAACTTAAGGGTTACACGATTTCCAATGCCGAATACTAATGAATAACTGCGATATTGACTCTTAAATGCATTTTAAGTTTTGAATGATTTCCGTCGTTTAAGTTGAGTCTTGATCTTGGGTATCTGTGAAGCCATGTAGCAGAAATTCTACTTAAAAATTTTTTTGTGGAACATTTCAGGCTGCTGTATTGCCGCTGAAGGGGAGTTTTTTTCCCCTTTTTTAAAAAAGAACCAAAAAGACCCATACAACGAAGAGTTTGAGGGTTAAAATGTTACACAAAAATGTTTCTCGTGGTGTTTCACATAAAGGCTCTGAACATATATTTAGTTTGTTGGATATACGTGAAAATAAGGTGATAAAACTTGCATTCATATATGACACAAAAATAAAAAATTCTCCTGTACACTTGACCAGACCCTACCTATCTATATATATTTCGACGCGCTGAATCCGAATCTGAGGTCCGTTTGGTTCGTACACCTTCCAAATTTCGAGTAAAATGCGAAAAACTAAAGTTTTTCTCTATTTTTAACGGTTTTTCGCAATTTACTTTAAACTTTGAGGGTGTATTAGCCATACGGACATCAGATTCGAATTCAGAGCGTCAAAATACATATAGGAAGATGGGCCTGGTCAAATACACAGACCAATTTTTTTTACCATGCATGGGGACTACCAATAAAAGTGGGCGGACCACGCCCATTTTTTCTATAACAGATCACTTATGCATAGACATTGTATGTACTCAATTTCATTTCGATATCTGCTCCGGAACGACAGTTCGTAATTTTGGCCACCTAAAATTGCGAAAAGTCACACTGTGATACAGTATGCAGATCGATGGACTTCACAAATTTACACCAGGTTGAGATCTTATCTCATTTTGTTTGCGACATACATGAAGATAACTGTGGCACAACGAAATAATTTTTGTTCACATACGTGTGGATAACGCCAGATTATATTGCATACGGTATTATAACGCATTAAATTTTACTCAAAAGTGGATATACAATAAAATGGCTTCGTAATATCGCAAAACCCATAAGAGATAGACACTTGGGGATTGGGCAGATCGATAGATCTGTTAAATTTACCATAGAAAACGATCTTATCTCATATTTTTTAAGTTTGTGATATACGTGAAGATAACTTCGGCTCGACGATATGTACTATCGGCCATGTCACAGAGTTCAATTCCGTCCGGAAACGGAATTCAACCTACCCCATTTTTATATATATGGTGTATAAAAAAGAAAACTAAAATACGCGAATTTGTCAGGTATGTCCAGACTGTTGGCGGCGCTATTATGGTGCGGTATGCTACAGCTAGTGCTTGACATATTATATATCCCTTTTCGTTTTTGCCCTCTTTTCATTCTGGACAATTTTTTCGCTCTGCTTTTTCGTTTAATTTTAGTTTTTTATTGTTTAAGTTTAGTTTCTTTTTTGGCGTTTTTTTAGTTTTGGTGATTTTTCGGTTTATTTTTTTTTTTGCTATTTTTTTTGGCGATTGTTTTTGCCGATTTTTTTTAGTTTCGGCTTTTTTTTTTGTTTTAACGATTTTTTCGTTTTTTACGATATTTTTAGTTTTAACGATTTATTTCAATATTGGTGCTTATTTTCACTTTTGGCGCTTTTTTCGTTATGCTGATTTTTTTCGGGTTTTGGTGATTTTTTAGTTCTAGCGATTTTTTTACTTTGAAATTTTTTCGTTTTTTTGGTTTTTGGCGATTTTTTTTATAGTTTTGGTGCATTTTTTTTTAGTTTTGGCGCTTTTTTCATTTTGATGATTTATTTCGGTTTTTGGCTATTTTTTCCTTTTTTGACGATATTTTTAGTTAGCGATTTTACTTTTACTGTCGATAGCATTAGAAATCAAATCTTCAAATTTTCTTAATAATGGTAGTAAAAGTCGCTATGTTCCGCAGTACTGTACTTGCTAGTTTCTTTTTAGTTTTTATGCTGTGGGAATTTTTGATTTTTAAATTTAAGGCCAGATTTTGTAAATACAAACGCTTTTTACGTTTGGAAATTTGTATGGAAAAAAATTTGTTTGAAACTTATTTGCGTTATTTTTCATACAAATTTGAAACGTTTAGAAACGAAATGTTTTACAAAATCTGCCTATTAATTTTTATTTCAGTTTAATGTGCTGTTTATAGAACCCAAACAATCGAATTGAGTGAACAATTTGTAAGAAAAACACTCAGTTTTTCCATACAAATTTGCTAGTCAAGTCGATTGGTTGGGTTTTAAAAATAATACATAAGAGCTGATTCGATTTTGGATTCGATTGGTTTAATAATTTAAAATTTATTTGAAAAAAAAAATTCTAAAATTTTATTTTTAAACATTCTCAAAAACTCGCACCGAATCGGAATATTATTTCAAAGAATCTAAGTGAGGCTAATGTCTTTAGAATGACTTAAAATTAATTCCGATCGGTTAAGCCATTATTAAGATATGACAATAATGCCTTTTTCCTACGCTGGCGCACACTTTGTTAGCATTCTTTGGCCATCTCTTTGGACAAACTATTGAACCTCACTGTTTTTTATTCAAGATGGTAATTTTTTATATATTCTCTTTCGTAAGCCATTTTTACTACCTGGCTTTACAAAAGTTAACTAACTGGCTATCTATCAGGAATAATGATTTTGTATTTCCTTTCAACTTGAAGTCTTTACTTTTGGTTTACTGATTTTAGCATGAGTCAGAGAGTCAGGAAGATTTAAAATAAGGAAAAATTCCTTATAAAAAAGTTAAACAACATCATTAATATACGCGCCGCAAACAAATCGAAACTACGACTGGAAAAGAAAGAATGTCTATTTAAAATTCAAACCATCAAATATCAAAAGTTCATATCAATTTGCTTATGAAATTTGCTCCCCTCTTAAAAATCTACTTTTGAATATTATATCTACAGTCATATACTTACTTACAAGCATATTCAATTTAATTGTGTAGTAGTTTTCCGCAGAAATCTATATTTTAATTACCCAAATTAAACTTTGTTTTCTTAACTTATCTCACCTTAATACAAATTACTGAATGAAACTACACGTGATGCTCTGATTTTTCTTTTTAATAACAAAGCAAGAACTTACTTAACTACACCATGTTACAAAATAAAATTTTTCTTATGATACCTGATAAACATATACACATATGAAAAAAATGAAATTTTAAATTCTTAATTTTTTTATATTTTTAAATAAAATTATAAATTTTTCAAGACGCTGTTCCAACGATTTTATCATAAGTTGAGAACGTCTTGTCCCAGTTTGTTTAAGTAATTCGAATATTTAGCCCGTTCATAGAATCCGATACGGAATTGGATTGGAAACGGAATTCCAATCCAATTCCAATTATGATTGCGTTTATGAAAACGTAACGAAATTGCTTTGTTCAAAACCGAATTATTTTCGTTCAAAATTCAAATTATCGTTTACAAAGTTGTGTATTTAGTAATTAGAGGCTAGGAAAAATTTGTTCTATCTGTTAAATGCATAAATTAAAAGCAATTAATTCCATTTCTCAACGGAAATTTCGCTAATTCAAGTACAAACGGATTGCATAAACGCAATCAACCGGTTTTGTAGCGGAAATGATATTAAAACAATCTGTATTGAATTCTGTGAACATTCTGATTATTTTTTATATATGTATCTAGGCGCACAGTAGTGCGCCAGGCCAAGTTCCGGCCGCACAGTGTGTATTTACACGAAACTATTCGAGCTGTTTGTACACCCCTAATAACTTTGCTCCACTTGAGTATAAAATAATGAAACTTGAAACATAAGATCTCCCTACTGAGGTAACCTCAGAGGTGAAATTTTAAAAGTTATGCCGTAAAAGCTTCCCGAGATATTAAGGTGTAAAAAGTGAATATTTTACTGACTCACTGACTCATCAATATTATTCGGCACTTCCACTATAGCTAGAAAGCTGAAATTTGGTATACAGGTAAATCTTGGTCAGCAATTAACCAGAAAAATCTGTAAACGGGCTCTTTTCCCCTTGGGGGGGGGGGTGGCTAGGGTGCCCCTTCTTTGCAAGGGGGCACTTCCACTATAGCTAGAAAGCTGAAATTTGGTATACAGGTAGGTCTTGGTCAGCAATTAACCAGAAAATCTGTAAACGGGCAATTTTCACCTGGGGGGGCTAGGGTGCCCCTTCTTTGCATGGGGCACTTCCAGTATAGCTAGAAAGCTGGTACACAGCAATTAATAAAAAAATAAAATAAAATAAAATAAAATTGAAAACGGGCACTTTTCATCTGGGGGACCAGCGTGTCCCTTCTTTGTATCGGGCATTTCCAGTATAGATAGAAATGTCAAATTTTGTATACAGGTAGGTCATGATGAACAATTAACGAAAACAAATTTAAAACTAGTACTTTTCATCTGTGGCGAATAGGGTGCCCTTTCTTTGTAAGGGGGACTTCCAGTATAGCTGTAATGCTGAAATGTGGTATACAAGTGGTTCCCGATGAGAAAATAGGTAGACAAATCTGAAAACGGGTAGTTTTCAACCGGGGGGGGGGGGGGGACTATGATGTCCCTTCTGTGTGTTCTAGTACAACTAGGAGGCTGTAATTTGGTACAGAGGTTGTTGATCAAATAACCAAGAAAATCTGAAAACGGGCACTTTATACGGGGGGACTAGGGCGCCCCTTATTTATATGGGACACTTCCACTTTAGCTAGAAAGCTGCAATTTGGTACAAAGGTAGGTCCTGATGGGAAAGTACTAAGAAAAATGGAAAAACGGAAATTTTTTTATCTAGGGCTTATTGTATCAAATAAAAGCTTAGAAAAAAGAACTGAGATCTGCACAAAAACATAAATGTGAAAATACGGCCAACTTCCAAAAATTTCGGGAGTAAAAAGTACTGAGATCAAAATAAGGACCAAGTTCTTGATAGGTACAATACCATCTCATTTCTAGGCAACCTGTTAGCTTGGCAATATTTTTTTTTTGCTTTTCTAATATGGGAAAAATGTTGCAAAGCTTACAGATTGCCTAAAAATGAGATGGTATTGTACCTATCAAGAGCTTGGTCCTTATTTTGATCTCAGTAGTTTTCACGGCCGAAATTTTCAGATTTATTTTCACATTTATATCTATATGCGGACTAGCATTTACCGAGTTATTCAGACCCATGCAATGAGAAATGTTTCCGAATGCCAAATTTAATTAATATCTTTTTATTACATTTAACAATGTTTGATATATATATCGATATCCCAAGAAAAATGTTGATGGCAAAGTAATGAGTTAAAATGCTAATAATCATACCCTTCACTGCTGCTACTTTGGCACTTTAACCAATTACTTTAACACGGCGATGTCATTAGAGGCAAGTAATTACCACATTTGATTACAAATAACAAGTTATCAATTTCAATATTTAGAAGGCAATGAATACACAATACACAAAAAAAAATTAAATGTCTCTGCTAAGCATTGAACTCATGTCATTTTCAGTTATTATGTTATTTTATGCCAAGTGTTTTACCCGCTAGGCTACTGCACAACTATTTTAGTACGGACTTAATACTTGTTTTCACAAATATAAACGCAATTAAAAATAATCCATTTTGCTTCCTCAGGGGTTGAACAGTTTATCGTCTATATGATAAGCAGATACACTAGTACTCTGCCAATAAGAGAATAAATGGTTTATTTAATTACTAGTAAGTAATTGTTCTACTACTGTAAAATAATTCCGACGGTTTGTTGCTTGTGGTTAAAAAGTATATTGTTCTGTAATGACAACTGGGATTGTGTAAAATAAGAAACTTATTACTAGAATTTAAAATGTCGACCTTAAAACATCTAAAAATATATGTAGACATTTTCTGTGCTATTTTTCTTGTTGCATAGTGTTACTTATTGAAAAGGTTATATGATTTTCTTTATTAATTATAGTATTTGTATAGCAAAGTTGTTACTACTTCTATTGTGCAACTGTGTAATTTATAAATGAAACTAAAACCATTTATATAGAATTTCAACAAAATGTACAAAATAAGTTATTTAGAAGCAAAACTTTTAAACAATCAATTGTTATGTTGTTGAACTTTGTATTTTATAATTTTAAAATTACACTATAAATGAAACAAAATCTTTTTATTATCTATTGTAGACTTTTAAAATTAATGTAGACAATTTAGCTTGTTTTAAAAGAAATCTTAACAGAAAATTAAAAAGGCTAAATTATATTATTTTGCAAGCTTAAGAGGAGGAACTTTATAGTTACTAAATAACTTTTCTGGGATTGACTCCGGTTATCGATATTAACCGTTATAATTAAGAAGTTTTGGGAAAAAGTTTAGCTTATTGAAATATGTACAACACAAGTTTGCTTTCTACAACCATGTATTGTTTGCCACTACTATATAATGTTTATTAAAGCTATACACAGACGAACTTCATAGTTATTAAATAAATTTTCTGGGATTGACTCTGGTTATCGATATTAACCGTTATAATTAAGAAGTTGTGGGAAAAGTTTAGTTTATTGAAGTATGTACAACATAAGTTTGCTTCCTACAACCATGTATTGTTTGCCACTACCACATAATGTTTATCAAAGCTATACATTGCTTGTCACCATCGTAATAGCAGTCATAACCATTACGCATTCATCATAATATTATATTTTAGCCTGGCCAATAGTTTCTGAGATCTAAACGAAGTTTAGAAGAGAAAAAACCAGGGGGCAAATTACGGCATTCGATATCGATCGAAATTTAAATTTAAATGGTACATATTGAAATTTCCATAGATATCGAATGCCGTAATTTGCCCCCAGGTCTGGAAGATCTAAAAACTTTTTGTTTTTCAAAATGAAAAATTAAAACGTCAAACACCTTAACTATGTTGAAATTGATACAAATAAAACAACAACAGTTTGGTTTCTATAACCATGTATTGTCTGCCATAACCATATATTGGCTACCACAACCATATTTTGCATGTCGCTATCATAATAGTAGTCATAACCATTTCCGTCTCATAATAGCAATGTAATTGAAAGAAAAGTTCTAAATTAAAATATTTAATAAAATTTACAACCATTTTTGTTAATACAACAATAATTTTAATTGAGAAATTCAATATAGTTTAGAAAAAAATATTTTAAAAATATGTACTTTCGCTCTTTTCTTTTTTTTCTTACTTTCGTTAACACAACTAGAAACTATCCTAGTAGTTACTTCCCTTCATATGGCCACCTTCTCCAAAATCCCTCAGAGATCAAAGGTTTGACCAAAAACGATTTTATTTGAGCTATAAAAGATTTTACAAACTCAATTCAAGGATTCTAATCATTACGTTTAATAGTGACTGCCCTAGTTATTACTCCCCATAAGGAGAGGTCATTTGGCCAGTTTTTCCAAATCCCTCAGAGATGCGAATGACCAAAGACGAGTTTTCGTAAAACTTTTCAGAAAATAATTTTCATAATTGTAATTATATTAAGTGGCTTTTCACACTATGCCCTTTTAGGCTGCCTTTTTTTTGACAATTTTCTTTTAAACCCCCTACAAAAAGTCACGCACATTTACATTACAGACTTTTTCTTCATGCCTTTTTTGACGATAATACATATAATGATTGCTGAGAGTACGAAAATGACAAAGAGAAATATGAAAAACCCCTCAAATTTCAATTCTTGCCCTTTTTCTTACACCGCTAGCTTCTCACCACCTCTCTCTCTCAAACTGAAAAAGCCTGCCTTTAAGACCAGACGAGAAAGGCATAATGTAAATTGCGTGTAAATATAATTGAGAGGCTTAGTGCAATAACTCGATAAGTCACAAAAGCAAAATATCGAATAAATCGACTTTTAAGTTTTAAAAAATTTTAATTTGTATGGTTTTAGAGTTTTCTACTGTAAATACGCAGCACAATTATTTGCAAAATACTAGAATTATTCCAAAAATTTCTCTGGGACGCAAAGCTATGCTACTTAGTCCATAAAACCAATTTTTGATTTCATGTGGCTTACATAGTTATTGCACTAAGCCCTTCAGTTATATTCCAATAGAAAAGAATAACAAAATTTTCAAACAAGTCTTAAATATGTTTTTTCCATATGCGTAATTAGCTTAACTCCCATTTCGTTACGTCATAACATATTTATCTTCACACCTAAATATATTGTAACGTAAGTCTTTACGTAAAAAGATATTTAACTCGGCATATTTATCTTTACACATATCTATTACTTTAATATACTAAAAAGAATTATACATAAAGTTTTATCAAAATCGAAGATGCTGAGGTCCAACCGTTGGTTGATTTGCGGTGGCTTAACTCATGTGTTTTGTTTTTGTAATTTACATTGTTTCCATAATTTAGCAACGCTAAGTGTTGTGTATTACAATATAAGGCCCTAAATTAATTAGCGGAGGTTCATTGAAGGTGCAATTTCAATTAAAGTTTTAATTGTCCATATATACGCAATTCTTTTTTCTGTGTACTTATACATACATATAAATATTTTTCAACAATGTGCAAAACTATGATTGCTACTGTGCGCAATTACTCGCATAAACACTCATGTTGTATAAAAAAGAGTAATCAAGCTCAAGCTTAATGACTTGTCATAATATTTAATAAAAGTTTATTATTTTTTTTAACAACATTATTTTTATGGCAACAAATAAATATAATAATCTTGTTCATGGACATGTATATACATTTGTTGACATATATTTTGTTTTATTTAGTTTCAATGTGATCCAAGGAAAATGATTGAAGTAAACTTTAAAGCCAATATTAACACTAACGGAAGGGCTATGTGCTTGCTTTTTGTACGCATGATCCACCATAGTGCCTAAACTATTTTTCAGATTTTGATGAATGAGGTATCAATCGATTCGTCACTATGGTCTAAACGTTATGGGTTGTTTCTCTGAAATTCAAAATGGCATAAAGTCAGGAAACAGAAATAAAAAGTCATTAAAACCTATCGTGATGGGTATTATATTATTATTAATATTATACCCATAATAAAACTAGTGAACATATCTGTCGTAGTCCAACTAATCGACGTGTTACCGCTTAATTTGTATGCAAGTGAAATGGGATTTGATAACAGTGTATAACAAAACTGAAACTGAGATCTGAAACTCATGTTAGGAGGAGTTAAAGTTCCCCCGTAGTGAGTCGGCATAGGAAATCTTGTAAGCCTTATGTTTAAGGTAAAACGTGTGTTGACCTTTTTCATCTAAAACACCACGAGAAACATTTTTGTGGAACATTTCAACTGTCTAGCCCTTCGTTGTATATGTCTTTCTGTCCCTTTCTTAAAAAGGGGTGAACAACTTCATTTCAGCGGCGATATAGCGGACCGAAATGTTCTGCACATAATTTCGCCATAGAATTCTACTATAATAGGCGGATTTTGTAAAAAATTTAGTTTCTAAACGTTTAAAATGTGTATGAAAAATAACGCAAATGCGTTACAAAACAAAATTTTTCCATACAAATTTCAAAACCTGAAAAGCGTTTTATTTACAAAATTTGGCCCTTAATCTTAAAAGACACCCAAGCTCCAGATGCAACTTGAACCGAAACAAATAATAGTATCGGCATTGGTAATAAAATTTTAGTTCTGCATTGGTATTTGCGTTGTACCGGTTTCGTTATCGGTATTACCAATAACCGATACCGATAAAACTCAAATTCCGATTGTGAAATAAAAATTTGGTATCAATACCGATATGTTATTCGTTTCAGTTGCCAACTTGAGAAAAACTTATTGAAGGATTAACTTCGTCCTTATTCACAATGGTACTCGCCAAGGAAATTTTGTAAGCCTTACGTTTGATGTAAACGATGTCTTGAACACTTTTATGTAAAACATTGCGATAAAAATTTTTGTAGAACATTTTAACTCTTTAACTCTTCATTGTATGGGTCCTTTTATTAAAAATGTTCTACAAAAATATTTGCCGTAACATTTTACCCAAAGTTATTTAATTAGTTTGGCTTAAGTTCATTTTCAATTTAATCTTTCGATCAAATTAGTCAAATTAAGACCGAAATTGAAAAAAGCTTAAAATGGTTGAGCATGCTAAGAGAAGACAGTTAGTGAAGTTCCGAACATTTAGAAAAAGTTCATTAATAGGTGCGACTCGCCAGAAGATGGCTACAGTCTGTTAATTGAGCTTACTAAAATTAGTAGGATTTTCTCTACAACAGTGTTGTTGCCACTGTCAGTGGTAGTGTGGGTAAAGGACTCTGATGAGTAGACTTGGTAGTCACGAAACAGCTGTCAGTTCAACCTTCCGTATATCCAAATTTTTCTTTGTATGTTCAATATTTACATGCTTTAGAATTTCTTTCTTAAATAAAAAATAGTTTGATCGAAAGATTAAATTAAAAATGAACTTAAGCCAAACTAATTAAATAACTTAAATGGTAGAAAGCATTCAAATTTTAAAATGTGTTTAAGGGCTAATTTTGTACTTAATCGCAGTTAGTAGTCGGCATAGCAAATCTTATAAGCCTTACGTTTAAGGTATAAGATGTGTTCAGCATTTTTACGTAAAATGCCACCAGGAACAATTTTGTAAAAGATTTTAACCCTCTATATTGCCACTGAAGGTGAGTTTTTCGGCCCTTCGTTAAGAAAGGTACAAAAAGACCCATACAACGAAGAACCAGAGGGTAAAACTTTTGTACAAAAATGTTTCTCGTGGTGTTTTACACAAAACGGCAGATCACATCTTATACCTTAAACGTAAGGCTTACAACATTTATTATGCTGACACTTCACACCACTGTGCAAGAAGAGGGAAATTTAACTCCTTCTAAAATGAATCCCAGCTGTAAAGTTTCAAAACGCCAATATACATATGTATACATCTATCTTTTGGCGCGCTCGATCAGACTCAGTCGTTAGAACTTTTTTCATTTTATTTTGTTGCAAAGTGTGATATAATATAGATTTTCAAAATTGCAATTAATAATAGCAGTATTGTTGTATGAAAACAACTAAATTGGCATCACTGCCTGTAATATCATCTCTGCAAACCAACAAACAAACAAACAAACCTGATAGAGAGAAAGAGAAATATCACAAGAATTGCGAATTTATTTGATATATTAATAAAATTTTTCGCATGTAAATAATAAATAACAACAACTACGTATAAAATTACAGTAGTCGTTTTACAACAAAATTAGCAAGTAATATTTGCCAATAAGTACAAGCCACCAAACAAAGCTTACAATAAATTATTGGTAAGAATAGTATTTGCTTAATTGTAATAATGACTTTGTAGTTTAATTTTTTTGTGCCGTCCGTCGTTAACCAAAACACAACTGCGACAACGTTAACAACTTATGCCGCGAATTTTAAAGGTCGTAAATGATAATGAACTTTTGTAGTTATTGCGATTTAAATGCTTTTTTTTATCGTTCAATTGTTTTAATTTTTTTCTTTTCAATTTGTTTCTTTATGGCTGAAAAATCAAATGAACTAAACGAATTAATAGAAAAATAAAAATAGATTTTACCGTGTTCATAGTTGTTTTAATTGTTGCTTTTGTTGTTATTTGGCTTCTCGTACTTTTTAAGTCTTGTTTCGGAAAGCGATTATTTGGCGATTATTTTGTTTTTATCGGCATATTGTTTTTGTTATTATTGCTGTACTTGAATGAATGTTGACAGTGTTTTGGGGAAAGAGTAACAGAGAACTGAAAGAATTTATTTATCTAATTTTCAAAAAGTTCTCAAGCGGGGAGCATTTAAAAAAACAATATTACTTTCAATAATTTGTTATAGAAGTAATAACACTTGTTTTTGAATCCAAAGTATATAACACTACATTCAGATAGAATTAGACATGATCCAAAATTCCAAAGAACAAGTGAAAAATTAACATAAATTTCATTTTCAACCTACATGGTGCAACAGAGCAACGTTGTTTTCGGAAGTTGCCACATTCCTATCATCAGGGAGGAAACCGCAAATATGCAATTGCATGTTTCTTCCTGTGCGATCTATGTAGGCACAAATAAGATATTTATACGTTTCAGAACTTTTTATGAATTTTGGCATCTATTTGTTAGTGCATATTTTGGCATATTTTACCATTTCTGGCATGTTTTTGCATATTTTACAGTTAGTCGCATGTTTTGGGCATTTTTTTTAAATTTTTTGTGGCATATTTGGCTGTTTCCCTGCATATTTTGGGTTTCTAAATCCTAATATGCATATTTGCAAAAAAAGTCAGTATTGGCATCGAAAATTTTGAAAATTTTTAAATATTTCAATTATGTAGTTTTGAGGATTTTTGGAGCAATTTAAATTTTTTCGAGATTGTTGGCTTATTTGCACTTCATAGAAAAATAACAGGACGAGAATAGTCGCGTTTGCGAATATTTAAGCTATTTATGCGATTTTGCTGATTTATTCGTAATAGGAACTACAAAATATGTCTTGGTGCCCAACATTTTATATTCGGATAGATGAAAAGGCCAGGCTGGCATTGCTAAATCGACTCCCGTGCCCATAAGAAACCAGAATATATAGGTGGAGTGCAATTAAAATGAAAAATAGTGGCAATGGACGTTATTTCCACGTTGAAAAGGAAATAATGCACATAAAAAAATTCACATAAAGTCCATGCAAATGCTACTACAGAGTAAAGATGGATTGTATAGCCGGCCTTTGGCCGGGCTAAATTGTTTTCTTCTCTAGGTGTGTCGAATAGTGGCTTCGGAGAGTTTAGATTTTTGACTAGGCAGAAAACATTTACTCTGCGAAGCCACTATTCGACATATCGATGGACATTATTTTCTTTTTTAATAGGAAATAATGTCCGCCGACGTTATTTTCTTGGACATTGTTGCATTCCGAAATGAATATTATATAAATTATAAACGAAATGATGAAGTTTTAAGAGCATACTTTTTTAATTTTGTGAGTATATTTTTAAGTTTTTAGTACATATTTCATGCGCATAAAACACATTTTTATGGCATATTTCCGGTTTCAATATATGGGCGACTAACAACATGTTGGTATTCCGTAAGAAAGCTTCGAATTTTGTGAGAAAAGACGAAAAATGTCTATATAATAAAGAATTCATTAAAAATATATGAACTAAAACTTAATAACCACGCCACGCCCACTTCCTTTTGCTAAACATAATAAGCATTCTTTTTTGAATTTGGAACGATTTTCCATCATCCCACGTCAATTTGGTTTGTAAACAGACCGGTTTCGGCTATGTGCCATCTTCAGTGTTCTATGTGCCATCTTCAGTGTTCTATTGAATAGAATAGAACACTGAAGATGACACATAGCCGAAACCGGTCTGTTTACAAACTAAATTTGACGTGGGATAACGGAAAATCGTTCCAAATTCAAAAAACCCCGTCGGAAGAAAAACACAACACTCAATAAGCACTCCTTTACATACTGCTTTTAGTATATTGTAATAGAATGTTGTCAGTTGTTTTTGTTGTTAATTGTTAATGTTTTTTATTGTTGTCGCAGTTTTTGTACGTTAAGTTTCTATAGTTGTAGTTATTGTTGTAGGTTTCTTTTATATTTTTCATAAGGTGGAAAACATTATTAAAACAAATTCAGGTCAATGTTTTCTACGGTATTGATTTTTAAGAGCAATTGCTTTTTTTGTTTTGTTTATGGTGCCTGCCGTTTGTTGCTTATTTCTTTTTTCGGTATGTCGGTATATGCTACGAAAAAAAGAAATATTTGTTTGATAATTATATATTGGAATAATCACTAAAGATTTTCAATACAAGATTTTCAATATTTGTAAACACATGACGCGAAACTCGTATGATATAAATTTTTAAACATTCTTTTGTTAATTGAGTTTTGTGCATAAAACCTTTAAACAAAAAAAATAAACGATTTTGTTGTTTTGGGAATTAGGGGTGAGTTGCACCTCAAATTTTGTCAAAACAATGCTAAAATAAAAAGAGGTGTGTGTTTAAACGAGCAGTTTCTAAAACGGAAATTGAACTATTTGATTAATTTTGTTAATACATTTTGGGTTGATATTGGTATTTTCGTATTGTTTATTTTGGGCCAGGCTGAATGAACATGACCATGTAAATTGCGTCTTTTATAAATTTTAATTTTAAATTAAATTTATATGTTAAAATTCAAAGTCAATTAATTTTTTTCCATTACATTTACTGTTTCTTTACAGGTAAGTTTCATTTGATGATAAATGTTTCTTTTTTTGCATGCATCAGCAAATTAATCTCCTGTTTTGGGGACAAAAAACTCCTGCTTCATTCAATTGGGTGTGTGCTAAGAAGTCGTGCGTGCTACCGCTAATAATTTAACAGCTCTCACGGTCTGTATTTCTATTTTTTTTTATTTATATAATTCTAGTGATTTATAATACCCTTTTATATAAGTACGAAAATCCTTTTAACGCGTTTTTTTACGAGATCTTTTATAATGTTGTTTTAAAGTAAAATGTTTCATTTCTTTATTTAAAAGAAATAAAAAAATTTCTTAAATTTTTTTCACAAATGTGATTGTTTATTCTTTTTTCTTGGTATTTCATTTAGCTTTTTTCCACGTTCTTGATTTCTTTTCGAAATTCTAAAGAATTTAATTCAATGCAACTTTTGCACAATATTTTTTTTTTGTAATACCTACTGTCAGTTGACAACGAATTAAAAAAATATAAAGAGTTATATAAAAAATTGTGCATAAGTTTGTCTATCCTATAGTAAAGTTTTAAAATTTTCACTAAAAATATGTAAAAATTTTTAGACAGTTTTGTTTTTGGATATTATTTGGTTTTATTCCAAATATTCAGGCTTTCAAGTTCATTTAAAATATGTAATTAAATAAATAAAAGTTACTTATTTATTTGTTCATCCTACATTTCGTTGGTATTTTCCCAACTTCTTCAGGGATGTTTGTTTATTATAATCTGGCAGCCATATTAATATAGAAGCAAAATAAAAGTTTTGTATTACAGAATAATAATAGTTAGTAGTGAGATTCTGTAACTTTTAACAATAACAACAGTCGTTGTATTGTCAACTTATTAAGTTGTTTACAATAACGATTATACGATTCTGTGACTTCTTGGTACCAACTTTGTTTAAATCTAACATCATGTGGCATCTCTGTTAAAATAAACGACAATCGCAAGGAGGAATGTAAGAAAAATAAATGAATTTGTGATTTCCAAACAGTGTACAGATTTTTTTTTCATTAATTGTATTATTTTTGCGAAAAAATTGTTAAATTTAGTTTTTAAATAATAGCAATATTGTTATTTATACGTAAAAGTTTTATATGTTTGTATATTGTTATAAAACAATAAGTTAAATTTTTGTCATAAAGTACTTGCTACGGCTGCAGAGCTGACTCTTGTCTATTCGGCAACAACAGAAAAATTATTGTTGCTATTTAAGCAACAGCAAATGTTGTTAAAAATCTTACGGGATGGCAAAATCGTTAATTTGCTTGTTAAATCTTTCAACAATGAGAATTATTGTTAAAATTGAACAGAGAATCGCACTACAGTGATGCCAACTTTTGAGACACAAAACGCGTGAAATTCTTTGAAAAATAGGCTAAAAAGGGCTAAATTGAAATAAGATACGTTTAAAGCAATATCGAGTACAATTTTTCGGAAAAGCGCTAAATGTTGCTAACTTATAAACAATGACTAAATTGTGGGATCATCTTCCAAAGCACAACCAATTTTGATACAAATAGAAAATTATTGTTTATTTAAAGCAAACTAACGGAAGAGTGTGAGTAAAAACAATCTTTTCACGTTAATTAATATGTTTGCTATTGCTAGAATATGGAAGGAACAAGTTTGCAAAAATAAAAATATAGCCATATTGAGCAAAATGTGAAAAGGGGCTAAAAGGGCTGAATGATAGATGACTCTTTATATCTATCATTCAGCCCTTTTAGATTTGCTAGATTTGCGCGCTCTTTAGTTTCGTGGTAAAAATTTTTTTTTCGACTTTTGAGTGACTAAAAACGGGCTTAATCTAGCCCGAAAAGGGCTGAGTTGGCATCCCTGATAATAACACTGTACAGCAGTCCGAAAATCCCGTAGGGTTTCATGACGTTTTTGATGTTTTCGAGGTCGCTGAATCCGAATCTGAAGTTATTGATTTTCAGGTCACGTCAGGGTTTTGTGCAACAGAGGGGGCAAGTCCTAATCCACCACTGTCGGATAGGGTTAATAAACATGACCAACCCGTACAAATTGTTTTCGTACAACTTGTTTTCTTCCATAACAGAATTTGTACAAATTTGTCTCTTCTATAACAATGTTTGTTTCTTTTATAACAGAATTTGAATAAATTTGTCTATTCTATAACCAATTTTATAGTTTGTCTAATCTATAGAAATATTTATACAGATTTGTTATTCTGTAGACAATAAACAAATTGCATCGACAAATTTGTATCTTCTATAATACAGTTTGTATGAATTTGACTAAAACTTGTACAATTTTTTCAAACGTTTACAAATTTGTTTATTCAATAGAAATTTTTATTTTACAAATTTTTCTAGTCTATAGAAAATTTTGTACAAAATTAGCCTGGTCAACTTTAGAAATTTGTTTATACCTACTATTAATTATTTTTTTTTCTACATTCTATATTCTATAGAAATTTTCTTTTTCCCACAAATATCTTAAGTCTATAAATAAGTTAGTTGACTTAACAAAATACTGTTCCATTAGCAAGTTAATCTTAACTTTCTGAAAGTTAAACTTCGCACTTTTTCCTCTAGATTATTTCTTTAAAAATTCTGGCAAATTGACATGCTTGAATTTGATGTTTCACAGATACTAAACATGAATCATCCTGGTAATTTGCACAAGAAGATGCGTAAAGATAAACGAACTCACATTAATCTTGCTGAAATACACTGCACACCGGACAGAACACACACCCTGTGAGTACATATAACAGCCAGCCAGTCTTGGTCTCACACTCAACGCCAATGAAACGCTTGTTCTAATTGTATGAAATAAATAAGGAATATTTATTTTTATTTTTATATCTTTCATTATGATGTTTTATTATTGCAATTTGCAACATTTCTCTGTGCCGTATGTGTTGCACTGTGACGACGACGATGATGATGATGCCCATGTGAAAAACAAGAACAAATTAAGCAAAATAAAAATAAAAAAAGCGATATGAGCAAAAAAAATCGAAAAAAGCAAAAATGCATGTATACTGCAAGCCAAATAATAAACAACCACATAGTGAGGCCAATACCAAAAAAAGAAAAATGTTTTTAAAATCATGATTCATACAAGAAAATTTTAAATAAATAAAGCAACATATTCAACAAGAAAATAAAAATAATAAAAACGACGGTGAAAAGCTTTTGAAGTGTTCGTTCCTCTTGTATTTTCTGTTATTTTTTCGTTGTAGTTGCTTTTGTAAGATTTATTTAAGGATAATAAAACTAAAAGAACGCATTTTTTCTATTTCATAGTCATACACTCACTTTAAAATTGTATGATAAACCCAACAAACAGAGATGTCATTTAAATGTAAATATTTATTTAATTTTTCAGGATAATTAACCATCCTCCAAGAAACTAGTTTTTATATCCTTTGGCCAAATCCTCGATATATTGAGGTCACTTGCCAATTATTGGGTTGCTTTTTGGCTAATGGATAGTTGAGAAAAAAATCCACTTTAGAACATATTTTACATATTTGAAGTTCCTTACTGTAGGAAAGAATTTCGCCTCATAAATCCAATGACCAGATTTCGTTAGATTTTTTTTTACAATTCTAATGAAATTTTTCACAACATGCGAGTATATGTGAAATTTTCCAAAAAATTGGGAAATAATTTCATTGGAATTTCTTCTTTAGCTTTCATAGTTTCGTTAAAAAATGTCATTCGATTTATGATAATAATACTTTGTAATATTATGGAAACACCTGTAAGTTTAGCATAATGTTTTAATGGATTTTCAAAAAGCTTGAATTGTGTACTCTTAAATAAAAAAATTCAACAATTTTAAGTTTTTAAGTCTCATAATTGCAATGAAATATATTTCATAGTTTTGATGAACAATTTCTTTGAATTTATGAAAGATCGATCAAATAAATCACACACATATTTCCATTCATAAAAAACACACTCTTACTTATTTCAACAATTTTCAACCGAAAGCGAGGAAAATAAATATTTTTTATGATTGTTGTTGTTTTACTCTTTGCTATATATTATTATATAGGTATTCATAGAGCATATCGTTACTTTAATTTACAAAAAGCGTATCTAACATACAAAAAATTTTAAGTTTGAAACATAAAACTTAATAAAATAAGTTAAAAACAGTATATTTTATTAACTATGAAATATGTACGATGGATCCTTATCTACATTTCTTATAGTTCTTAAACTATACATAAACTTTTTTTAATATTTTTTATTAAGTTTTTTGTATCAAACTTGCAAATTTTTATAGGCTAGATACGCCTTTTATAAATTAAAGTAACGATATTGTAGTTAAGAGAGCATATTTAAACAAATGATGAAAATCAAGAATCTGAATTCGAGAGTGTTCGTCAGCATTACAAAATTTTTCCGATGTTCGCTACTGTCTATCGTAGGTATTCGTAATATAGAATTGTCAATAGATTAAATTAATCAATAAAACAGTTGAAGCTAATAATATAATGATTTCATTAAAACAATGAAATAATTTCATTAAATTTATGAATTAATTACGTCAAAATAATTAATTGTTTTTATTAGCCTATCAAAATTATTACATTGGAGCAATGAAATTATATCAAATATTTCACTAATATTCAACTTTTTGTCATCACATCAAAAATGAGATATTCTCTGAGCTAATTTTGGGTCGCTGAACACGAATATGACATTCACTTATTTTTCTCAAGAGGCGTTTTCGAGATATTCGTGAAAAACGTGTTTTTTGCTTTTTATAAAGCTGTTTTCAAACATCTTGGAACTGCTTATGTGAATTGCGAAAATTTTGCACTGCTGCATAGATATCTTTTTCCTTTTTCAGCCGATATTCAACATGTGTTGATCGGATCAAAATTCACTGAGTTACAGGTCTTTAGATTTCAAAAAAAAATTTTTTTTACGTGTTCTACGTGATTTTCACTGACGGGTCAAAATCGGGCGGGGTCATCTACATGCCACACATACAACGTAGGATAAAGTTTAGGCTACCAAATTAATGTAGCATCACTCAGGCTGAAATATCGGCAATCAAAAGGGCGGCCAACTGGTTAAGGTACTACAGGGTACTCGATCCGGACATCCGAATTTGTACCGACAGTAAGGCTGCACTACATGCTCTATCTGGTGTTAACACAACATCGGAATTGGTTAAAGAATGCTGCGCATTTCTGAATGAGATGGCGATACATACAAACCTAGTGCTCTTCTGGGTACCGGGCCTCGCTGGGGTGCCTGGTAACACTATCGCGGATGATGTTGCTAAGGCTGGCGCCCGCCTACATGAAAATGACATCGACTGGTTAGTAGGTGCCCCACTAAAAAGCTGCAAAATACAAATTCAGCACCAACTATTAAGAGAAGCGCAAACCAGATGGAAAAATGAAATCACTTGTGAGGTTTCTAGATCTATCTGGCCCCAGGATAACTTTGCAAGATCTGCAACCATACTGGGGCTTCCTCGTCAACAGCTGCGTATACTCGTAGCGGTCATAACGGGGCACTGTCTCGTTGGTGCCCATGCAATAGATTAAATCTTCCTTTCAACGATTTCTGCAGAAGTTGTCAAAACGAGGAGGAGGAAGAGACTGTCAAGCACCTCTTCTGTCGATGTCCAGCACTATTTAGAAATAGGGTGTCATATTTGGGAAATCCGTCAATACCCGAACTAGCAGACCTGGGGGAATGCGATATTAGGGGAATAAATTCATTCATATGGTACTCGGGTTGGTTTAACACCGACCCAACCTCTGGGATAGGCAGGGCATCTTCTTAAATTTCCTACTATCCATCCCAGGCATCACAAAGGGACCAAAGGACCCAAGTGGGTCGGCAGCCTGTTCCACCTAACCTAACATAACCTACATGTCTTAAAAATTTACCATTTTAAGTCGCTCAAGTAAGGTAAAATAAAGCTTTTAAAATTTATTTTAGACCCACATCTTAAAGAAAATTTTGCTCCAAATATAGCAAGCGTAAATGTGGTAACATTAGACAAAATATGAAAAAGTTACAACATATTTGATGAACACATCCAAAATTTAAATTTTCATTCGTTGTTCCGTAAATCAGTGCGCGTTTTTACTTATAAATAAATTACTTTTACACATTGAAAAGATAAAGGTCGATATATCGCATATCAAAACCTACAAAATTATGTGTCGTTTTCAACATTGTATTCAGATTTTATCAATTTAAATTTTTATGAAAGATTTATGTGTAAAACAAGAGGAAAAATGGTGCTATGATGTGGTGTTTTGTGCATATTAAATTTTTTCTTAATGCTATAAAATCGTTCATTATTGATATTTTCCAATGAAATTTTGCAGTTACATAGGAACTAACGTAATTAATACTCAGCAAGTATAGAAAACTATAATTTGCTTCTCAAAATCATCAGAATGCCTAAGAAGTTCCAAAAAATCTCAAATATGCTAGATTTCGAAAGGGTGCACGCCCACCGAAAGTTCTTAATTCGATTGATTTTTTATTCTAATATCATGTCTGTGAAGATACCTTTGAGACATGTAATTTTATGATCCTCAAGAAAAAAAAAATTGATAGAGAAATTAATGATGGTAGTTTTTTTTTGTTAGCAAAAATTGTCATAAATTCAACATTTTTAAATTTTTATTAAATTGTATTTTCCAACTCTAAAAGAATATTTTCATAGACTTCTTTTTTAAACTAGATTTTATCGTGTAACTAATAAAGAAACAATTGTGACAATCTGATATTATTTGGATTTTATACCTTAAAAATACTGGACCAAGCAATTGAAAAACTGAGAAATTTTAATATTAAAATGAGTATACGTCACTAACTATACAAGATCATGGTTTAACCAAAGAAATTTTTTTAGAATTTTATAAGGTCTATAAGGACACAAGAAATTTTTGGAATCAAGTGAGAAACAGAGAAATTACAAGCGTTAAAAAATTTTACATGAATGACCTAATTGCACTACTTTGCACTTAATACCTCCTGAGCTCCTGAGCAATATGGGAAGCTCTGAGCAATATGGGAAGCTCTGATATCTTTTTGTGAAATTTTATAGTGATCGGATTATAGAGTTAGAAATGCTTGATATATCTCCAAAATATTTGATTTTGCTCCACTGCCATTTTTCTTATTTCATACTCCATACAAAATTTTTTTTATTAAAATTCAAATTCGGATGTTTTCACTAAATCTATTGTAACTTTCTAACTTTTTGTCCGGTCCTAAAAATTTTACTTTTTTTTACATTGTAAACAAAATTTTATTTAAGATATGGATCAAAACAAAAATGTATAATTTTTTTGCTTTAATTCAGCATTTCAAAATAGTGAAATATTGAAAAAACGCAAAAAAGACTTTTTTTCCAATATAAACGCTAGTGAATTTTTATCCGATCAACACAGTGTAAATATGAACAGAAAGAGGAAAAAAAGATATCTATGCAACAGTGCAAAATTTGCTTAATTCAAGTAAACGGTACTCAAGATATTTGGAAATAGCTCTATAATTGCAAAAAACAGGTGTTTCACCAATATCTCGAAAACGCTTCTTAAGAAAAATAAATGAATGTCATATTCGTGTTCAGCAGGCCCATTTCAGCTTAAAAACATTTCATGTTTGAGGTGAATTTTTTTGTGGCAACGAAGCACGACGTTATTTAAATTTTAATGTTGTTTTTCATTGGATTAATGTCAAAACTCACAGAATTT
The DNA here is from genome assembly GCA_956483635.1 of Panzeria rudis. NCBI lineage: Eukaryota > Metazoa > Arthropoda > Insecta > Diptera > Tachinidae > Panzeria > Panzeria rudis. The sequence goes on along the minus strand of OY101448.1, from coordinate 52,138,552 downwards.
ATGAAGAACATTATTTCAGTGTATATAGCGAAGTCCTTAGGGGAGATCCAGTATCGTGAATTCGGGCAACTATAATCCAGATCGGATTGTTATAAAGAAATTGCAATAAGTAACCACCATTTTGATCTCTGTATTGTTGTTATTTGCTGAAAGCTTTATCATATATTATTGTTTGCTGGTTTATATGAAATATTATGTTTAATATTAGTGAATTTGAATTTCAAAAATTTATGTTAAACTAACATGGCCTAGTGCTTGAATATCTAGCTACCGGTTAATGTTTGCAATAATTTTTTTCAAAGAATTTTTCATCATTACCAACAATGTCAAGTAGCTGTTACGACAAGAGGTGGAATGGGATGACGTGTCTTTGCTAAATTCTTCTTTAAACATTTATCATCATTTGAATGTTAGAAATTCTAACTCAGAACAAGGAAGGGGTTTCCTGACACAAAAGTTTTACAAGAAAAGAAAAAAATTGGAAAGTTTTAAGTTACAATTCAAACAAGCATAAAGCTTGTTTTTCCGTACATGCACAAAATTGTATAAAACCCAATTGGTCTTTACGCAAAATTTTGTATTGACAAAAGCTTTCTGATAAATATGCATAAGTAAATACGTTTTTACAAATTATCGCATGCGATACTTGTTAATGTGTATTTTAAATATTAAAGAAAATACAACATTTAGTTTAATAAAAGTCCTTAGAATACAGAAAAATAATATATCTGGACAGGACCATGAATAAAAATAAACCAACGGTAAAACTGAGAATTGTGTGCAGTTAACATCAATCTAGTGCTGATACAATTCTCGTATGCAAATATCTTATAAGATATGATGTGTCTGAGGATAAATATGTCTAGCTAAATACGTTTTTAAAAAATATCGCATGTGATATTTTTTCCATATCTACAACTCTCGTATGGAAATTTATTATCCGATTTGATGTGTGTGACTATAAATATGTCTAGTTAAATACGTTTTTAAAAATTGTTACATACCAGATTTTTTCCCGTGTCTATTTATATTGTAATCATTTCGTACTGAATTTCCGGTATTTTCTACAAATACCCTTACAGTAACCAAACCCTTCCTCCTTTGCGAATCAAATCTGGTTGACAACAAATACAATGGGTGGACCTACTAAATTGCGTTTTGAGTTTAGTTGAATTGTATTTGTAAAATTTGTATAAACTATAAACGCAGTCTTTATTTTCTACTTTATTGTGTTTATTGTCCACAAGGTTTGATTTGCTGAGGAAGAAAGGTTGGATTACTGTGAGCGTATTTGTAGAAAAAGTCTGAAATTCAGGGACCCCTTTCTCGAAACAACAACTTACAAATCTACAAGTGAAATACACTCAAAACTACAATATATTTCGAAAAAGTGTTGTTGTTTTGTTGGCATTCTACGTGTAGGTTTGTAACTCGGAGTTTTGAGAAATGTGGCCTAGTAGGAAATGCTTGCAGTACACATAGAAAAAATCTCGCATGCGATAATTTTTAAAAACTTATTTAACTAGACCCATTTATCGTCACACGCATCAACTCTTATGAGAAATTCACTTACGAGAATTGTACACATTGGAAAAACTTGCATGCGATACTTTTTAAAAACGTATTTAATTAGACATATTTATCTTCCACACATAAAATCTGATGAGAAATTTGCATGCGTCAATTGTATCAGTACTAAACTGATGTTAACTGCACACAATTCGCAGTTTTAGCGTGGTTTAGTTTGCTTCATGCCTATGTTCATGTTTATTATTTTTCGTCATTCTATGAACTTTTTTTAAACTAAATTTTGTATATCCTTTAATATTTAACGTTAACCTGTTAGGTTATTATTTCATGCAGTTTAGATGTTATTCATTTTTGCATTTTTAGTCTTGAAAACCCTGTAAAATAAATCATGTCTCTTCTTTTTTGTTCAGGTTGTTTGCGTAGAAAAAATTCTTTCATTCTCGAAACACGTTGTTTACTCAAGTAGTCGTATTACATCTCTAAAACATTATTTCAGGCAAATAAACAAAATATTTCAAAGACCAATTTTTCTAAGTTTATGTGCAATAAATTTGAAAAAAAACCTATTTAAAAACACGATCTTTAACTAAATACAAACTTAAATAAAAATTTCTTAATTTCACTGGGAAATAGATTTTTTTTAAACCTTGTCAATTTTAAATAGTTTGTCACGTTCATTCAACTTGTTTTACTTTGAAGATAAAATTTCTACAGAAACTTAATTAAATTATTTTACCTAATGTGTCATCTCTTTAACCTCAAATAACCAACGAAACAATAAACTTCCCACTAAAATTGCACTCACTACCTTTTTTTTTGTCTACAGTGAGAAAAAAAAGAAATCATTTAAATTTATTACGAAATAATTTACTTTAGTTCACGAACGTTCAAAAAAAGATAAAGTAAAAAGAAATCAATTTGGGAAAAAATACAGTGGCAAAATCATAAAATTAAATTATAACACAACCGTAAAGTTGTTTAATAATTATGTATTGTACTTATTGAATAACGACAAAAAAGAAATATAAATTAAAGTAGACATTTTAATTTGTGGTTAAAAATAAAGAAAAACTAATACAAAATTTAACAATGACTAGATGACATCTCTCTGCTCTACAGTTGATTGAATTTGTTTATATTTTTTCCAATAGTCTCAGACATGTTAATGTTGTAGAGAGAAGTATGAGGGGTATTCACAACTTTAATATTTTTAAGGCCACTTTCCAAACGGTCTTTATTAGATTTAAAAAAATATATATTCGGTTGGTTTTAAAATAAAAGATATTTATTCTAAAATAATTTATGTGTTATAATTTGCTACACAAAATTTGTTCTCTAAATCAGAGCTCGGCGAGGAGAAAACTTAATAAATGAGAAATAATATGTTGTTTTAGTGTGTTGGTGTTTATTAACTCTGGTGATTAACACAACTCACTGCTATTCCCTTGTTGTTGTTTATTTTGATTGTTCGTGTTGTATAAATGCAAATAGTAGCCGACAAACATCGTGGCGCATGACCAAAAATCGCCTGCTTTAGCTCTAAATAGAGAAGATTTATAAAAGTTTTCTCTTTCAATTACACTCCACAACAATAAAAAAGTTTCGGGGATCAAAAATAGATAATTTTTATGTATTTCCATCTACTGAATTCAGAAATCAACATAAAAAAATTCTGTTGCTCTAGTTCTAAAGATATAGTATAGTGTCTTTAATATTTTTATAAATTACAGCATCTTTTTTATTATTCGCATCATATTTTCGGACGGGTTCTCAAAATCATAAAACAATTAATGGATTATGAATCTACACAAAAATATCTTTCTTTTGAGAGTAATTTTGCTGATGTTAGCTTAAGGATATTTTACTGGTATTGTCAGGATGTAGGAAATTGTGTATTTTTACTTTAGCCCTTAAAATTTTGCATACTTAAAAAAAACATATCAACTCAATGGACCATTTTTTTGTGTGAAATCCAGAAATATTTCTAACGTGTTGTTATTGCTTTTTTAAAACCTTCCATGAACTGATTACATCAGGATTGCATATTCGACAGTTGTGTTATATTATATTCTAAATAGCCATTTTTCTATTCTAAATAGTCCAAACTTTTACTAATCTTCTTTGCTATAGAAAAAAACCAGAAAAAATTATTTTTTTAAAAGCTTTTTAAAGAGTTTTCGCAAAAGAAAATTGCATATAGCCGTAGGGATATGACCTCGAGTCGGAAAAATCGATTACTCAATAATCGATTTTTTTATGTAGAAGATAAATCGATTTGTGAAAAATTGATTTTAAAAAAATCGATTTTTAGAGCTTTTTTGAGAGTAAATTCTTTATTTTGCTCAGTACTGCTTTTTACTGTAAAAGTAAACACACGGACCTATTGTAGAGACATTTTGTGAGCTAGCCTTATTTGAACACTTATAAGCCGAACTTTGTTTTCAATACTTCGCAAAATTTAAATTTAATTCAGATAAAAGTAGCATATGTACGAGCGGACGAAAAGGATAAAATATTTTATCACAATAAAAGAACTGCAATAATGAGGTTTTCTAAAAAAAAAATAGAAATATTATTAATTGTACTAAGTAATCCATTGGTGTACCATTGTACTTTTAAAATCCGAAGTGTACCAAAAATGGTCAATTGTACCAACTTTCCCATCCCTGTTTTGGTCTGCTGTTTTTGACAGATTTGGTTTGTTCAAAATGGCCGAACTGCATATTGTTTTTGTATTGTTGTACTTGTGTTAATGACGGGCTTACCTAGTACTGAATTCGCCTTGACAACTAATTATATATTAGTCCGTACATATGGCGCTGATTTTTTTTATCGAATTGTTCAGTAAACTTACCCATTTTTTATCCATCGCACAGATGGCACTATTTACAAAAATCTATTAAAAATGGGTAATTCTTATAATCGATTTATTAAAAATCGATGTTTACCTTTAATAAAATCGATTACAAAAAATCGACAATGAAAAAAAATAGTCGATTAAAATAAAAATCGATTATTTATTCACTTCCCTATATAGCCATCGACATATTTTATTTTATTTTTTTTTTTTCAAATTAGACATCTTTGGCAATGCTGTAAAACTATTTTTTTTATCTTATTTACCAATACATCCATTCTTCTTTTATAATTTAAAACGACATCTGAATGACGTCTAAAGAAAAAAGGGAAAAATGTCAAGATTAAAAAGAGCATGTTTATTTTTATTGATTTGAAATTTAAATGATATTCGATAACATCTCTCTACTACTGACGATAATAATGAGCTATGTAATAATGATGGATATAACAACGAAAAAGACGAAAAAAAAAATACACCTGCTGGGTCTTGAATTGTCGCAACATGATGTCGTTTTTTCGTTCTTCATGTGATTTAAACTCTTTCGAAAGAATTTTATTTTTGGGAACATAAAAATTAAGTTTGTTATAGATATTTTATTTCTTGTTTGATTATTTTTATATGTATGTATAATCTACATAATTGCAATTTTAGCAATTCCCTTAGAGCAGTGGTGTTCAAACTCTCAATTCCCGTAGCACGCGTATACAGGCTGTGTTGTCAACAACACAATATGCCTAAAACTCTCAGCCTATATATTTAGACGCTAAGCACGCAAAGGAATACAGAATGTGCTAGGACGGGTTCCACTGCCTTAGAGCTATAAATTACACTGTAGAAAAAAATAAAAAAAGTTGGCTCTAACGACTGATTCTGGCAGAGTGCGCAAAAAATATATACGTTTGTCGGCGTTTTGAAAGTTTATATCTGGGATCTATTTTAGGGGGAGCTAAAGTCCCCCATTTTTTCGCACAAAGCAATATTGATTTGGCATATGCAATCTTGTAAGCCTTACACACCGAAAAAATAGGAATGCAAAATCTACATGAAGCAATTTTGATTGGAAATCATATTGAATTTAAAAGAAATAATTTGTCGTTTAAGTGTGTTTGGGCTTATTTGCTTTGTTCATTGCTACAATTCACTGTTGTGCTCAGTTGTGAGACTTGTTGTTGTTTATTTGTGATTTATTTTTATTTAGTCGACTAATAGCCGACGAAAATCGAATTACCAGCGAAAATTTACTGCTGCTGGTTTAAAATTACCATTGCTTCGTATTAATTTTAAACGAAAAATTATTGTTCTAACCGTAAATCTCTTTGATCTAAAAATTTTCACTGTAAAAACAACTTTGTTATAAACGTTACATTTCATTTAAATCAACATGACTATAACTTTAATTTCAAATAAGCTTTACGTTAAATAATCATTTAAATCATGTTGAATTAAAATTAAATTCATTTTACATACACTGGCATTTTTTAGTGTATATCTAAAGAAAATTTTTAAGCTATTGTAGCTGCAGTGGACTATCTTGCAAGTTTCACGAGTTCAAATCTTGGCTGGGGCAGCTAACTACAACACAAAGTTTTCTGCTGTCTATGTTAATACACATCACGTAAGTAAAATAATTAATACAATAACTACATTAAAGTAATGTTGTTGAACTTGATATAACTTTAATTTAATATGATTCTTCGTGTTGCTTCAATACCAAATTAACGTTGCTTTAACTTGAAATAACTTTGATTCAACATGATTCTTCCTGTTGCTCCAATATCAAATTCACGTTGTTTCAACTCGAAATTACTTTGATTCAACATGATTCTTCGTATTATGTCAGTATCAACTTCATTTTGATTTAACTGTACTGGAATACTAAATCAACATTAAATATATTTATTTTAAAAGGAAAAATATTCAGTCAAGATTATTGTAAATCATGCATAATTAACATGAAACACCTATGAAGCAAAATCAGTACCGAAAATTTTAAATTAACCTGGTTTTTCGAAGATTTTACATTGACATTTTTCTGTGTGTACGGTTAAGGTATACGATCTGTTCATCACTTTTATGTAAAACACCACGTGAAACATTTTTGTTGCACACTTTAAAGCTCTAACTCTTTGTTGTATGGGTCTTTTTCTTCCTTTCTTTAAAAAGCAGCCAAACCGCAACCTTCAGCGACGATATAGCGGGCTAAAATATCCTACAAAATATTTGACATCAAATTTGAGAATAAATCTTCAAAAACATTCAAGACCCAGACAACTTGAACGCCAGAAATCATTCGAAACTTAAAATGTGTTTAAGGGGTAAGTTTGTACTTATTTACAATTATTATAGTATTTGCCGTAGGAAATCTTGGAAGCTTTACGTTTAAGGTATAAGATGTGTTCAGCGTTTTTATGTAAAACACCACGAGGAACATTTTTCGGGAACATTTCAGGCCGCTATATTACCCCTGTAACGGCACAACCTAAATCAGAGCGTTGAGCGTCGCGCAAGCAACAGGGTACATATTTACAGTACATTCAGAGCAAATATTTTGTAATAAAACGTACTGTAATTACGTACCCTGTTACGACGCTCAACGCTCTGATTTAGGTTAGGCAGTAAGGGATTTTTGCCGCTATTTTAGAAAGGTACAAAAATACTCATACAATGAAGAGTTAGAGTGTTAAAATATTCTACAAAAAATTTCTCGTGTTGATTTACACAAAAGTGCCGAACACATCTTATACACATAGAAAGAAATACAAGTATAAAATCAACATGTAGCGATGTTGATTGGTAATCATATAAAAATTTTTATAAAAGTACTGACTTTATTTAATTGTTTCACGGGATAGGGTAGAGAGAACAGGTGGTGAAGTGGGAGAGAGATGGAAAGCTGAATTCCTTTACAACTCTGCTATTGCGCGTTTTTTTGTAGATCCGTGTTGCATTGAGTTGTTTAACCTGTGCAGCCATTTTGTTAGTTACTTTACTTCGCCTACGGTTCTGCTACAATACCGGCGAAGAAAAGAAAAATTATTAATCTAACCTTAAATCTTATTGATTTAACAATTTTTTACTATTAAAACAAAGTTGTTCATCGTGTTATTTCAGTATCAAATTCATGTTGTTTCAACATCAAATATCTTTGATTTAACATGATTCATTATATTATTTCAGTATCAAATTGATTTTGCTTTAACTGTACTAGAATATTAAATCAACATGAAATATAGTTATTTCAAAAGGATAAATTATCTCCGAAGTTTATTGTAAAATCGTGTTAAATTAACATGAATCACATATAAAGCAAAACCACTAGCGAAAATTTTTAAATCATCCTTATTTATTTTCGGCGATTTTAGCATGACATTTTTCTGTGAGTACCTTAAACGTAAGGATTACAAAATTTCCTATGACGATTAACAATTGTGAATAAGTAAGAAATTAACCCTTAAACACATTTTAAGTTTTGACTGACATTCAAGTAGAGTCTGGAGCTTGGGTGTATTTAAAGCAGTACTGGCCATCTAGAGAAATGAGTTTTTAATTTAGTATTAGTGCTTATGAGTATGTGTTAGTAGTATTCCACTGTGTGCCTATTAAAAAGAAAAACAACAACGTAAAAAAACAACTGTATGAAGTTGTTATTTATTTTTTACTCTTTAGTGAGAACATTGTTTTTCATTCGGCTGTATACATATACGAGCCGAACAATGTTCGGAACTCTGCTGCCAGTATGAGCGAGGCTGATTTAAAGACTTCTATTAGATTTTTATGGCACATAATTTTTTAGAACATTTTATTTTGTTGTACAGTTTTCTTGCAAAAATCTAAATAATGTTTTTTAACTTTTTATAAACCATATCAAAGCAAATAACTCAATGTAAGTATTATTTATAGCTGTTTTACACTATCTCACAAGCCGTTCGACTTCTGTTAAAAATGCAACCCTGATCTAATGAGTTTATGGAAAGTTTTAAAAAAGCAATAACAACACATTATATCAGGGTAGCATTTTGTGGAGAAGTCGAACAGCTTGTATAATAGTCTAAAAACAGTTTTAATTATATTGAGCCTTTTGCTGCAATAGAGTTGTAACTTCCCTAGGGGGAAGCGAACTGACACAGAAGCTGTCACGTGACTAGTTCTAGTTGACTAGTTGATCACTTTGCATGGAGGGGACCCATCACTTTAACATTGTTTTGTCATAGGAGGGAGCAATTGATACCTTTTATACATTTTGTGATGGCCACTAGACTAATCTAAAGAATCATACCAGTAATAGTTTCTATAAAACTTAGTCTCGGATATAGTTCCAAGGAAAGTAGGAGTTCATTTAGTTAACATAAACCCCTCCCACTTATTCTAACTCATCTGGATTTAATTATGTTTTAATTAAATGTTTATAGCTTTTTTATTTTATTTATTTTCAATGACGTATGTATGAAATTTATTTATATTTTTATTTGATTTTTTCTTTTGACAACCAAACCAATCGTCATCTGATTTCGTTCTACCAAAACCAATAAAAGGAACTGCAAGTAATGTAGTGTGAAGAAAATTAGCGGAGGTGAGTGTTTGATGCAAATAGTTTTGCGAAAGTAAAAATGTAAATTACCGTAGCCTTAAACCCTAGCATATTTTGTTGATATATTTTATAAAAAAAAGCTACTATAGTTTGTATTTACACTTTCGCAATACTATTTGCATCAAACACTGAATTCCACTATTTTGATTTTAATAAATGCAATTAAATTGACATTTACACCTGACAATGTAATTTTTTTAAATTCACGATTCCATTACAATATTTAATTAAAACTTTCGCAGATATGGATATAAATATTTGGAAATGCAAAAAAAACGAAGACAATACTTTTTAATTTTTACACAGTTTTGGAACATTTATATATGTTAAGAGATGGGGTCTAGTTTGACCGGTCACAGTACATTCCTATTTTCACAAGTCATAGGACAGGTACTTTTGGAACGATTGACACAATTTATGACTCTATTGCAGCAAAGGCTTGTTATGATGAGAGAATTCTTATATATTGACCTTCTTCCGAAGTATAAGAAATGCCAATGTAAAGCAAAACACTTGTTGTCACCTTTTTAACCCCCCAAACTTTGAAAAACCAAACAACCATTTTTTAATCAAACAAATGAATGAAACGTTTCAGTCGTTTATTGCAATTCATTTGTATAAAAACAATTCATTTGTAGGCACCTTTTAACGTTGAAAAAATCTTTATTATTGTTGAAGCTGCTATTAAAAACAATAATTTTCTATAATCATTATTAAGTTTAAGATACATTTTTCTTTGATCATGCTGTTATCGATCGTTTCGTGGTTGGTGGTGCTGGTGGGTCATGCTGCTTGCCTGTTGCTGTATGTTGGCTGTACGATGTTGTGCCACCATTTAGCGGTAGATGCTGAGTTGCCATCATGTTTCTTGGAAAATTTATTAATGCGACTTTGTATTTAAAAAGTTTTTGCCGCTTTATTCTGTTTTTTTTTGCTTCGTTTGTTAAAGATCATTGAACTTTTTTTTATATGTATATACATCTATTTGTTTCTTTTCTATTTTGCTAATAGAGTTGTTATTTGTTCATAATTGCAAACATGGCAAATATTCACACACAGCCTTGTGAAAAATTTGAACATAAATATATACTACTTAACTTTTCTTTTTCGTTTGTTGCTATTGCCTTTCATCACTTGCAAGAGCAAAGTTGCGTAATTTCTGACATTTCAATAACATTCATTTAGCCTCCCGCAACAAGGCTCAAGTGATAAAATGGGAAAGGGAAACTTAAGCACGTTAAATGATTATTGGAATATGTATTTAAATTTCCGATCGTCCTTAGGGGATATTCCTATATTGCGTAACGCTCCATGGAGGCTGGGGTTAAAGACTTGTTACGGATTAGATAACTTGTATTGAAAATTTTGTAAAATGTGTTACGAAGGGGGTGGGATATATAAAAACTCCGAAACTAGCGTTAGGGCCCATTCACATATTACGTAACGCTATTTTCAGAGGTTGTGTTTTTTTAGCTTTTCAATTAAGCTTTTAATAAAAATACTTATCTGATTTAAGAATCTCTCATTTATTTGAAAGTAAGCTATTGAAAATCTTGCCAAAATTTTGGCCTTTCGAAAAGATTTAGCAAAGTTTTCCGCAAAACTTAAAAAAGCTTTCTTTTAAGAGTTTCCAGCAGAAAGAATTTTATTTGAAAAAAGTATTTTAGAATTTACCTCTAAAACCTTGCTAAGAAATATCAAAGAAAATATATCGGATAAAGCTTTCTTTTAAATAGTTTTTTTTAAACATTTTCCGTAACAAATTTTTTTTTTGTTTTTCAGAGCTCTAATTTTTTCCATGCTCGAGCTCTCAAATATTTACATATGTCTGTCAAGTTAATTAAAATTATTGCTAATATGTCGGCCCTCTTCTAATGCTAACGTTGGCCTAACCTGTTTTTTAAAGTGCTGTTGCTTTCATCAAAAGTTAAAAGTTCAAGTGCGTTCAATGGCGTGGTGTTGGTGGTGGCATATTGAACTTAAATGAAGATTTCGATCACAAGTGAAAAAAAATATTCACAAAGTATTTATAAACAAACTCTTTTAAAGAATATTGACCGCAAATTGAAGGTTTTTGTACGGTTAATTATGATAAACACTTTTTTATGAAAACAAAAATTAGTAACGTTAAGTTGTTAACATTTTTTCAACAAAAAAGTGAAAGGATTTAATAAAAGAAACGCAGAAAAAAGGGTTAATTTGTTTAGAAATATATAGCAGCAAAGGTTACGGGCCAAATTGCCTTGCCACAATAAAAATCTGGGAATTGAATGAAGTAGAAAACAAATAATAAACTTCTTTTAAAAGAAATTTTTAAACAATAAAGTTATAACAAAAATACAATACGATTCATAATTAATTTACATATTTTATGTTAGATTAGAAATGGAAATTAATTTTAATTTCATATAAATCACCAAATTTATGAGACACTTACATTATCAAAAGCCATAAACTATTGAATATCTTAACTATTTTCAGGCGGCGCTTGAAACTTTGTTCCATTTTTAAAGAGAAGTTTAAAATTAACTTTCATCAGATAATTTTCTCAAATAAAAAATTGCTGCTTAACATCGTAAAAATTTGTTTGTGGACACAAAATTATAAATATTATTTATATTTATTACAATTTTTTTACAGTTTGATGTTTATTGTACAAAAACTCGTCTATTTTTCAAATTATGAAATGCAATTAAAAATGTCATAAACAAGTAATAAGCAACTAATAAATTAATTTATCAAAAATTATTCGTTTTGTTTTTGGGGAGACCATTTTTTTGGTTTCTGTCATTAAAAAATATACTAAAAATTTCAAATTTTACCAAATCATTTAAAATCAATGTTAATAATAATAATAATGATGGACAACGTTTGAAGTTTTCAATCAACACTTTGATATTGGACTATTTTTATATAAATTTTTAATGGTAATAATTTTATTATGGTAAAATTATTTGTTTATTTTATTTGCAGCCTATGAATTTTTGGTATTTTTTTTCAAAGTGGAAGTGTGAACAAATAGCTTGAATATCGATATCTCAAGGATGTAGTGACATTTCTATAAGCCGCAAAGTTTTTTATAGAAATACAGTTGCAAAATTTTTTTAAAATTTTTGTTAGCCAGCCAGCTGCATTCAAAGCACCAAGAAAAAAATGTATACATCTATATATCTTTTTCCTAGGGTTAATCTGATATTTACGGTTTGTTTACGGCTGGTCTAGGACTAAATTTTAAGAAAAAATATGTTTCACGAAAACAGAGTATAGGGTTTGAAAGCACTATCTATAAAGATCCATACATATGTACTCTCTAATTTTTTTTTAAATAATCGTAGAGGAAATTAAAAGTAATCAGCATTTTTCCCCATGGAAAATTCTAAATTTCGTATCTTAAAATAAAATATTGTTTTACAAAGATTTATAAATGATTAAAAAGCTCGCTAATTCTTCTTTTAAATAAAACAAAATTCGACTGATAATGTTACACAGAAAAAATATAACAAAAAAATTTTTCAAATAAAAGTTTATTTAAAATAATTTTTAATTTTCAGTAAATGTTCTTTACTGAATCAGTGAATTATTTTGTTTGACTTTTGTTAAGGGCGCAAACACCAAAAACTACAACAAAAACCCGTTTCCTGTGTTGAAAAAAAACAACCCCGATGACGACGGCATACACATAAATAACAACAACAACGATAGCAAAAGGAATGCGATTGTACCAAATTTGTTTACTGAAGATCTTTGATTGAATCAACTTGTTAATGTTGTTGTGTTAATTCCCATTCATTTTTTATAGTCTTTATATAAACATACAGACCGGGGGTGGGAATACCCCACAGATATTCGAACTAAATTTATGGAACCAAACTGCAGGCAAATAATTTCAAACAAAAAAAAACTGTTTTGAAAATCGGTTCACAAATAACAGAGAATTTCCCTACCTTTCAAACAAAAAATAATTTTCAAAATCGGCTTACAAATAACAGGGGCCGAATCGTCGCATTCGATATCGAGCAGAATTGATCGAAATTTTTTCTTATGGGATTACGGCATGCGATAATCGAGTAGCTGCTGTTTATGTTCCACTCGATAGCACTAGAGCGATCGAATACAATATTTTCTTTTATTGTGTTTGTTTTGCAAAAAAGCATGGAACATTACCTATAAACCTTATTACACTTGGCCATTCGACTTGGTTGTTGCACTAGCTGCTAGAAACAAAAAATGTTTCTTTAATGTATTACAAATTTGTAGTCGATTCATCAACCGGTATAAAATAAACTTGGTACACTTTATAAACATTTCGATTCGATAGGTATCGAATGCGGTAATCCATCCATTCGATACGTGTCGAAATTTTATTCGATACGATAGTGTACTCGATATCGAAAGCGACGATTAGGCCCCAGAGTTATGCGTGGCGGGGAGCTAAAATCCCCACCGATTTTCGAAAAAAATTGTGAGGCCAAAATGAAAGCAAAACCTTTCAAACAAAAAAGAATTTTGAAAATCGGTTGACAAATGATAGAGTTATACTTGGGGGAGCGAATTTCCACACCGATTCTCGAAAAAAAAATTATGGGATCAAACTGCAGGGAAACCCTTTGAAACTGAAAAAGAATTTCAAAAATCGGTTCACAAATAACAGAGTTAAACGCCTTCTTTTTTGAAGTCGGTTAAAAAAGCGTAATTCGAATTTTCTTTATTTTTCTTTAGGAGAAGGAAAAACTATAGAAAAACTAGAATACTTATGTACAAAAAATATTTTTTCAGTAGCCATAAGTCCGTGACTTTCACTCGTAATCTGTTAGTTTTTTAAGGTCGGTGTATTTAGAGGTTAACTATTTAGAGGTTAACGCCAAAAACACGATTTCGGAAAAAATCGAGATACCCCTTTTTTATATTAAGCCATCAATACGCAGTGTTGCCTATTTAAAATGCCTACTTGATTTTTTTTATTGCGTCTTGCAAAGGGTTAACAAAATCGTGCGTATTATCACACGAATTTATTTTCAAAGCTGGAAAAGAAAAAAGCGGTATATTATTCAACAAATAAATGTATACTCTCTTGGCAGCTGCAGTCTAAAGACACCGTGCCAAGGCTGTAATAAAATCTCAAACCAAGAAATATTTTTCAAACTAAGCGGTATAATACGATAACTTATTGATTTATTTAATTAAACAGTCGATAAGAGCAGACTAGACTAAAAACTAACAAAAGTAAGTAAAACAGTTTTTTAAAAAAATTTTTAACTTTAGCTTAATTAATTAATTAAGTGATTAAAACAAATTAACTTAAAAAATTATCTCCATAAGAAATCAATATTAATAAATTTCCGGTTTTTTTGTGTGAATAAAATGAAACCATTAAACAAATAAAAAATTTAAATTTTTATTTATACAATTCACCAACAAAAAAAACAACAGTAAAATCATTTTTAAAACAAGGTTGTCATTAATTGTATGCAACAGTTTAAATACCTCAAATGTCAAAAGTATCTCGCAACAGAATCTCAAGTGTCAAGTAAGTAATAACAATTGCAATATTCATTTCTTATAATTTATGTTTTGCTACATTTTCCCGCCATTATTTTATACGAAAATGTATTCGATGTCAAAAACCTTTTTGCCATTTTCACTTTATTTCAGATTTCAAATGTCTGTTTACTTGTTTTTCTTTAGAATCATGTTGTGATTTCATTGTTCTGTTAAATTTTTGTCTATTTTTTTATTTTTGCTCTTCATTTAATTTGCTGTCAATTTTGTACATTTAACACCTTTTTTAATGTTTCTAAAAGCATTTCAAATTTCATTAGGTATGATTCAAAGTAAATATGGAAATAGTAACAAAAATTAAAAAAGGAAATAAAATTAACGAAAATTATTCAAGGAACACAAAAAGGCAAACAATTGTCTATACAGAAAAAAATGTTTAAGAGCGAAAATAATCAATCCACAAGTGTTTACAATACTGTAGAGCTAGCAGTTAATGTCCTGGGTGTACCAGTAGGTAGTGCATTAAATAGAGTACGGGCTAAGTTCAGGCCGAACACGGTGGCTCTTTCTATAAACGACAAAAAAAAAACGGTAGTTAATTTTTCTGTAAAATTATAGAAAGAAAAAAATAAATTTGAATAATTTTTATCCGAATATTTTTGTTCGAATAATTTTATTCCAATATTTTTATTCGAATAATTTTTTAAAATAATTTTTATTCAAATAATTATATACGAATAATTTTATTTCACTAAACTTGAGTAACAGTTTATATTCGAATAATATTCGAATTACTCATCTTAATATTATAATTCGAATAATTTTTAATCCAATTAATATGAATTATTAAAAGAATTCTTCGAAAAGAATTATTCGTATAAACGCAAACTAATAATTACTATTCAAACAATTTTTATTCCCATAAAGTCGACGTAAAACAATCAATAATTATTAAAAAAAATTTAATAAGAATAAATTTTTACTCGACTTATTTAATCCGAATAGTTTTTATTAGAATAATTTTCATAAGAATATATTTTTCCTTTGCATATGGTATTATAGAAGCGGCAATAAATTATAATAATATATATTCGAACAATTTTTATTAAAACATATATATTCGAATAATCTACGAATAGATTATCTTCAGGTACCTCGAAACGAATAGTTTGTTTTGTTCGAATAATTATATATATGAATAAATTATTGTTCGAATATTTTGTATTGAATAATATATATTCGAATAACTTTAATTTCAATAATTATATATGAATAATTTTTTTAAAATAATTTTTCCTGACCATTTTCAATCCAACAATATTGATTCAAATAACTATTGGAATAGTTTTCACTCGAAAAGGGATAACGAATAATTTTATTCGATTACTTTGGATTTGAATACTTTTGATTCGAATACTTCTAATTCGTATACTTTTGATTCGAATACTTTTGATTCGAATACTTTTAATTCGTATACTTTTGATTCGAAAACTTGTGTTTAATAATTTTTATTTGATGAAATTAGTTCAATGAAAAATTTTCAAATAAATATTATTCGAATAAGCAAATGCGCTGGCCGTGTAGGCCAGCGCATTTGCTTATTCGTGTAACGTGTTATTAAAAACTTTCCACTAAAGCCAAAAGCACGACTCCTCCTTTCTTGATGTTAGTAGTTATAAATTTATTATCACTTATGTTGCGATCGGTTCCATTGTGCAATGCCACTATTGTTATGTTAAATAACAGCTTTAGTTTCATAATTATTAAAATCTTTAATATGTAGTAAGTCGTCATCATTTAAAAATAAACAATCTCACAAATTTGCAAAATTATCTTTTCACATAAACATCTCGGCTTTGCTGGTTTGTTTAAACTTTAAATTTATAATTTGAATTCAATGTCAAACAACCTTTTGATATTCAATTTGTTATTTTTGTCTTTTGCCACGAAGTATTAATAAGTATTGAAACAAAAGGAATTTTATAAGCTATTAAAAATTTTACGAGTCCAATAAAAGCCAGTA
Organism: Panzeria rudis; assembly: GCA_956483635.1. Lineage (NCBI taxonomy): Eukaryota > Metazoa > Arthropoda > Insecta > Diptera > Tachinidae > Panzeria > Panzeria rudis. Next base: position 52,122,052 of record OY101448.1, on the reverse strand, counting down.
GTGTTGAACGCTGAAGACGTAATAGGCGCAGATCTAACATAAGCAATGTTTGGTATGGATATATTAAATGAAATATAAAATGTTTAAAATTAGATTTTAGCAGCATAATATAATAAGAAACATTTTAATGGAGGCTGTGGAATATCCTTTTCGCGTTTCTTTGATCTCGGCATGAACTGAGCCAATTTTGTATTTGTTTGAATATAAAAATTGGGGATAGTCTGGCAGTAACTTCAACTTTTTTCAAAAATTTTATTACAAAAATTTGCAACTTACATTTTGGGGAATTCGTTGCTAAAAAAATTCATCATGTTTGATAATTATGTAAGCTAGAGTAACCCAACATAATCTTGATATCTAACGACTTGCCGTTACTTCTAAACGTACTGTTTACAGGCTGCTACATACTTTGGGCATTACTTGGTAGTAGCTACATAACTAGTAATACTGCACATTAAAGTCAAAACTTGAAAATAAAAAGGTTCACAGAAAAAACTAAATTTAATTTTCAATAAAGAAATTCAATGAATTACGTAACAATTTGTGTAGAAGCGGACTTAAGAACAAATTTGTAAATACAGAAAAAAATGTCTTTCTAGTTTCATTGGAAAACCCGTTTTTTTAAACAAATTTTCCAAATCTATAAAACAATTTCTCTAAAAATATTTACCAATTCTGAACAATATAATTTACTGAATCAAACAAAAATATTTGGTGGATTTTGGGTAATATTTATATCAGACAAACTTTTTGTCTGAGTAAGTAAAAACTTTTTTTAATATTTTTAAGTTTTAAATAATAACATCATCATCCATTAACCATTTATGAAATTTAAATAGGTTCCACTCTTTATGTTTATCTTAAGACTAACAAAATTAATGAGAATTAGTGCAACAGCACTAATGAATTGATCCACTCAGAAATCTTCAGTAAACAAACAAACTTGTTACAATTTAGGCTGTTCTTTTACGATACAGAAAACTGGTTCTTATTGTTGTTTTTGGTGTTTGCGTCCTAAATAAAAGTTAAACAAAAAATTCACTGATTCTGTGAGTAACACTCACTGAAAATGAAATTTTATTTTAGAAAAAATTTTTGGTGATAATTTTGTCTGTGTTTTAACTACTGATTTTGGCAGAGGGCATCAAAGAAATATATACGCGTATCGGCGTAGGAAATAGTATAAGCCTTACTTTTAAGGTATAAGATGTGTTCATCGCTTTTATGTTATACACCACGGGAAACATTTTTGTGGAACATTTTAACCCTTTAACTCTTCGTTGTATGGATCTTATTGTTTCTTTCTAAATAAAAGTGGCAAAAAACTCACCTACTGCGGCGATATAGCGAGGCGAAATCTTCTACAAACGTGTTCTTCGTGGTTCTGAACACATCTTATACATTAAACTTAAGGCTTACAAGATTTCTTATGTTGAGTACTAATTATGAATAAGTACGAAATTAACCCTCAAACACATTTTAAGTTTTGAATGATTTCTGGCTTTTAAGTTTGGGTGGTGTGAAGAACTATTGTAGAATTTCATGGCAAATATTTTTGTACAAAATTGCAGTCCGTACGTTCATCGTCGTTGAAATGGAGTGTTTGCCCTTTTTTAAGAAAAGGAAAAAAAACTCCTTACAACGTCGAGTTAGAAGGTTCAAATGTTCTACAAAAATGTTTCTCGTGGTGTTTTAGATAAAAGTGCTGAACGTATCTTATACCTTAAAGTAAAGGCTTACAAGATTTCCTATGCCAAGTCACTACAAATACGTGAAACAGGCGGTGAAATTTAACTTCCCCTACCCTGGGCGTTTCTGCAAAAAGCCGAAAAAGGCTTAAGCAGTGCTCGTTTAAAAAAAATGTATGTGAACTTGTCTGCAATTTGTGAAAAATAATAAAACACAGTTACGTGTTGTCAACGTATGACCGTCGATATATTTCTTAAAGTTCTTATTTATAAACGTGGCTGATGGCAAACCTAATAGTCAGTCGAACATAAAAATAATAATAAAATATAGAAAATTCGCAGCCAGCTTTTGATTTAGACAAAGAAAAAGATTATGGTTTATGTGAGTGATTAAACAATTTTTATAATTTCTTTAAAAACTAAATTTTATTATATTTCGGGCGCCTTCAAAATGTTTATCTGTCTAGCTTTGTCTTTTAAGATGGTGTTAAAGTTAGTTGTATTTTCTGTGGAGTAATTCACACTCATTAAAAGCTGTTCTTGTTATTAAAAATGCCTTAAATATAATTCGGCGCAAATCCCTTTCATTAAATAGCTGGGGAAAAATTATTATGTTTTTTCATTTTCAAGTCTTTTAGTTTTTAAAATTCAAAGTACATTCTTATTTACAACTTGTCAAGATTTTTATTGTTAACATTTTATAGCAGGAAATAAAATTAATTTTAAAGCTCAATTTTTTAATATCTCAATATGTATGTGTTTTTAACTAGAAATAAATACTTTCAAATTCAAAGTTTTGCCCAATTGAATTATTATTTTTATATAAAATGCCAACAATTTTTCTAAATGTTTACATAATAGTGCTGTAATCAAATCAACATAGTTTGTCCACTAACCGATGTTGACTGCTTCAAGACACCACCCCATTTTTTTAGCCATAATTGTTTCTTGTTAAATACCGAAAAAATATAATAACAATTAAATTTCTTTAGCCAATGTGTCATAAATGAATTTAACTTGTCACAAAATAATTTTATATATGTAATATACTTTATCTAATAGCCACTCTATATAAATTATTGGCTTAACAAAATGTCGTATAAACAAACGTATGTAAATTGTGTTTGAAATGCATAACTTGCATAAGAAATGACACTTTTAATAAAGAAGTCATATAGAAAAACAAAATACCAATAGTGCAGTCAGTCAGTATGTTCAGCGCCTCGAGCGCTGTTAAGCGGTGGTTTCCATTGCTTCACAGTTTTCTCTGACGTCCTGTCATATTGTATTTAATCAAACAAATACCAAAAGCTATAAAATACTAACATACATACATATGAATATGTGTTATTGGTGATATTTTAATTGTTGAAAAACATTTTTTCTATTTAATTATTGTTTTATTGTTGTTTTCTTATTTGAACATAACAATATAACATTACATAACTTTCGAAGCAAAAAATATTTCAGTAAAGACAAACGTTTAATGATTTGGACACTTTGCTTCATATATATTTGCCTTTATGGGAACAAAAATCAGCAATAAAAAATTTACAATAGCTGCATTAATAGTAGGTGTATTGAATTGAAAACATTCAAATAGTAAACTCTCTTTAGCTGCAGATACTTGAGAAACTATTGAGAAGTAGTTAGGTAAGGTGTACGAACTGAACATCGAAGTTTTCGAGTTCAACCAGGATCGACACTTACAATTGTCGAGAAATTGATATTTTTGTTTTTTTTTTTCAATTATTACCATGCCTTGAAAAATACTTTCTAAATAAAAATGATTTAATTGTAGAATTACATTTAACGAACTTAAGCCTAAATAAGAAAAAAATTCCTTCGATAAAACCCATATAGTTCGATTAAAAACATATAGTTTCATATATTACAATATATATATATATATATATATATATATATATTATGAGAAATGGTTTACAGATTCATCTTATCCTAAAAGTTATTGCGAAGTATTTCAATTAATTCCATAAACTTTTGCAAACGCTTTGTATACTGTTGTTCTAAATTTTCGTTAATAAGCATCTCTAACAAACGTTTCTAGAGTGAATGTGAGTAACAATGAATATCCAGACTTCCTTATTTAAAACTATGTATTTACATTTGCAATTATATAAACAATGCACAGTGGCTAGAACAAATAAAAATAGATAAAACAATACACATGACAAAAATTTGTCAACCAAAATCAATTCATGCAATAATTCACTTTTAAAAACTATTTTGATGTTTAAAATAATTAGGGAATTCACAATGTGTATCTTAAAATTTGGAAATAGCAATAGTGTTACACCTTAAAATTTCATTGTGAGCAACGATACAAAGCACAGCATATTAAAGTAATAAAAGTAACGACGAAGTTTGCCGAATATTTCTCACTATTTACATGTATAGAACACGAACTCAAAAAACACATACAAAACAACAACACAAGCACGATAGAGCTTGGTACCTATTACACTTAAAACTTAAACACCAATACATTTAAAATATTCCCGCATTGGACGTTTAAACTTGCCATATGGTAGTAAATTTCATATACATGCAAAACAAAAGCAACAAACTTGCCAACCCATAATAAAAGACTAAAGTTGAAACGTCGTTATATTAAGACACATTTTAGAACGCTGTTGTGAACTCCCTAAATATTTATTTCAAACTACTATATGCTGTTTTAATTCAAAGTAACATTTTGTTTAGAAAGAATAGGATGTGAAACGAAATTCCAACGAACAAGGAGAAATTTAGTATTAATTAATTCCAATCTACACGGCAGAACACAACAACGTTATTTTCGGAGGTTATAAATGTATATAAATTTAAGTCGTACTTATACAAAATATATCTGAAAGAAGAATACAAATTGCAGATGGGCGCCTGTCGAAATTTTGCAACACCATACGACCTGAACACGAATACCGGTATGTTCAACACGTACGAAACACACATGCCAAAAATTTTCAAAACAAGACACGACACAACACGCACGAAATCAAATCCAAAAACAAGAATTTTTTTAAATATTCAAAGACATATTTATCTTTTATTTTAACGTCTCCTGTTCTATTTGTATTTTTATTTACATATTTTTGTTGAGAAACAGTAACTTATCAAGATTTTCGCTCAATAATTTTGAGCGGCAAGCTTCGGCATTCATACATACATATATTAATCTTGAAATCGTTTTGTGTTTTTTCGTGTCAAGTTTGCTTAACACGACACGACCCGAATACGAACGAAATCAGATTTTCTGTCACGAACACTTTGTGTTGAGTCGTTCGTGTTCGTGTCACGAAAAAAACACGCCATGCGCCCATCTCTAATACAAATTCTCATATGATTTAAAATTGTTGATGAGGGGCTGTTGCGACCGCCGAAAACAACGTTGTTATGTTCTACCACGTTGGATGGAGTTAATTGACATTAAATTTTCCCTTCTTCCTTGGAATATTGTCTCATCTCAATTTCTTTCTTAATAAAATGTTACAAACTTTAACCACAAAAAAATAAATAAATAAAAAATTACTCTGAAGTAATTTATTTTTGTTCCCAATATCCCACTGTCACTGCTTTTCACAAAACGTGTTGTGCAATTTAAATTAAAAGCTTTCTCAATTGTGTTTAGCAAAAACACAAAGCAATATTCCAATTAAATTAATAATTACAATTAGAATTTATTAAGTGTGTTTTGCAATTAACGTGGCAATAAATAATTGTTTAATGCACTTTTAACACATTCTCTAATGGATTTATCTAAAAATTTAAAAGGCTTTTTAGTTACAGTAAATTTCAGTCAGGAATTTATTTAAGAAATATTTATCATGCCTTTAATATTTTTCTCTACAAATTTTTAGCGATGACAGATATAAGCAGCTAAAACTTCGCCCGATTTAATTATTAAGACATTGCAAAATTTAGCAATGCAGGTTGCTAATTTAGATTCGTTGCCGAAAATCGCTAAATCGACTTTATAGATCTTTAGCAACGGAGATTTAGCTTTAGTGAATTGCAAAATAAAGTTGCAGATAAGAGTTTCAGGCGGTCTTAATCTCCCCAGAGAAAAGGTTGTTCGCATTCCTTAATTGCGAAACAACTGTTGAAACAATTCTTAATGATAAACCCGTCTAACATATGAACTAAAGTTAAAGTTGAACAGAACTACTGCCTACTGACATACTAAAACACTGACTACCTTACATGCTAATCGGTGCATGCTAAATAAAACAGTTCAAAACAACACCTTACAGCACAAAAAAAAAAACAACATGATTCTGGCAGTGGGCACCAAAAAAATATATACGTGTATCGACATTTTGAAAGAAAAATTTTACATCTAAAACTCATTTTAGGGGAAGTTAAAGTCAATCACCCATTTGCACATAATTATAGGAACTCGGCATAGGAAATTTTGGAAGCTTTACGTTTAAGTTATAAGATGTGCTTTAAGCTTTTATGTAAAACGAGAAAAAATTTTGTGGAATATTTTAATACTCCATCTCTTCATTACATGGGACTTTTTTATCCCTTTCTTACAAAGCGGCAAAAAACTTCGCTTCAGCCGGTTGAAATTTTCTACAAAAACATTTGCCATAAAATTCTACCATAGGTCTTCAAAGACAGCCAAGCTCTAGGCTCAACTGAAAGGCCACAAAACATTCAAAACTTAAAATATGTTTGAGGATTAATGTCATACTTATTCACAATTAGTACCCGGCATAGGAAATCTTGTAGGCTTATGTTTAAGACAGTTTTTTTTTATGTAAAACACCAAAAGGTTTTGTGGAACATTTTTACCCTCTAAAAACTCTTCGTTGTATGGGTCTTTTGGTCCCTTTCTTAAAAAAGGGGTGAACAACTCCTCTTCAGCTGCGATATATCGGGCTGAAATGTTGTACAAAAATATTTGCCATAAAATTCTACTGTAGATCTTTATTAAAGATAGTCCAGTAGTGAGATTCTGTAACTTTTAACAATAACAACAGTTGTTATATTGATAACTTCTAAAGTTGTTTGCACTAACAATTTTACGATTCTGTGAATTTTTGTTAACAACATTGTTTAAATCTTACATCATGTGGCATCTCTGTTAAAATAAACGAAAAGCGCAAAGAGCAATATAACAAAAAACAAATGAATTTGTAATTGCCAAACAGTAAACAGAAATGTTTTTAAATTAATTTCGCTATATGTGTGAAATAATTGTTAAATTAAATGATTAAGTAATACAAATATTGTTATTTACACGTAAATGTTTTATATATTTGTATATTTTTGTAGAAAATAAACTTTAATTGTTGGCATAAAGTACGTGCTACGGCTGAACAGCTGACTCGTTGTATATTCTGTAACAACAGAAACATTATTGTTGTTAGTTAAACACCAGCAAATATTGTTAAAAATGTTACAGAGTAGCAAAAGCGACAATTTGCTTGTTAAATTTTTTAACAATGACTACTATTGTTAAAATTGAATAGAGAATCGCACCCAGCATAGATTTCCTATGCTGGGTCCAGACAAAATTTAAACGGAATAAATCATCCAAAACTTAAAATGTGTTTAAGGGTTAATAATGTGATTATGCACTATTAGTGCCCAGCATAGGAAATCTCTTAAACCTCACGTTTAAGTTATACGATATGTTCAGCACTATTATATAAAAGACCGGAGGGAACATCTTTCTAGAATATATCAACTCTCTATGTCCCCGTTGAAGGGTAGTTTGTTTGTCCTTTTTTTATGAAATGTACAAAAATACCCTTACAACGAAGAGACCACAAAATTTTCCTTGTGGTGTTTTACATAAAATGAATCCCAGATGTAAATTTTAAAAACGCCGATAACCGTATGTATTTTTTTGGTTCGATTTGCCAGAATCAGTCATTAGAACCGTGCACAGTGGGGACTTTTGCAAAATAAATGGTAATAAATCTGGAACTTCTAAACTGCTGATTGGATTTATCTGAAACTTCGAACATCTCTAAAGGAGGAGTAAGGCTTTACAATGCCTGCCTAGGTGGCATTCCTGTTTAAGTACGAGAGGAGTTACAGTGGGCCAAAGCTACCTGCCTGGTACTTAAAACAATTTTGAGGTTTGTAACTTTTTTAAATATTATCCGATTTTAAAAATTTGAAGCGCTTTAAGTTAAGCCATTTGACGATTTTCGATTATTGCTGAATGTAGGGTACATGTCCAAAATACAAAATTAATGGCGCTAAATTAATGCCTTTTCCGATATGTGATAAAATTGTGAATGTGTTAAAAAAAGTTTTTTACAAAATTTGAAAAAAATTAAGATACTTAAAATTTTGTTCTTCAATATTTTGCCTCCGTATATGTGTATCTATTTTTTGTAAACAAACGCACACAAACATATATATTGAAGCTGAATATTGGCCTGTCTGGCATTCACTTCAACTAAAAAGTTATAGGTGAAATACTACAAAAAGTCAAGACAAAAAAAAATGTTTTTTTTTCTTTAAAGTCAAATATCTTTCAAGCTATGAGAGATACAGAAACACATGTAAGGACATTATTTCATATATTATTTTATATCTTAACTTAAAATTTTTTAAATTGAATAATATTTAAAAAAGTAAAGTCTCAGGAGTTTTTTTGAGTCCAGGTAGTCCACTTTGGCCCACTGTAACTCCTCTCGTGCTTGAACTAGAAAGCCACCGAGGCACACGTTGTCAAGCCTGTCTCCTCCTCTAAAGATGTTCGAAGTTTAAAAAAATTCAATCGGCAGTTTAGAAGTTCCAGATTTATTAGCATATATTTTGCAACAGCCCCCACTTTGCCTTGTTGTTTTGAACAAAATTTGTTTTGTTGTACAGTGTAATTTATCATAAAAAATAAAGCTTTCAAAAATTTTTTTCTCACATGCTTTTTTTTTAATCATGTGAGTAAATATTTAAACGTCATTATCGTTGCACTCATATTTTTATTGCGTTTTATATGATTTTCTAATTAAAATTCTCAATAATTGCAATAAATTCCATATTTATTTCTTTCGAAAAGGAACATTTTAACTTGTAGACACCAGCATATGCAATAATAAAAATATTGACCAGCTCGTGCAGTTGAGAAAATAAACAAATTGTTCTTATTAGTGTACAAATATTTTTACAAAACAAATTTATAAGCATTTTTCAAAATCTATTTACGAGTATTAAACTTGTTTTGAAATTAAAATGAAGATTTTCAGTAATTGCTTTGAACAGTTTTTTGTTGCACTTTAGATTTATATTTTTAATAAATAGAATATGATTTATTAGAGGAAATAAACAAATTCAAAGTATTGAAATAATTAGAAATGATTGAACTGGGACCTTGAACAAAAAAGTCTCCGCTGTTGGGCAAAAAAATGGACGTCTTGCAACACCATAATTTTCAAAATTATATTAAATGTTTTGCATCAGCTTCATATAACTTTTTTTTGTGGAAAAATGTTGAGCAGTCATTTGCTCCAAGTTTTTATTTATTACTTTCTCGAATACGAAAGTTGAAACAACAACACAACGATGCTGAGTTGCAACTTGCTTTAAACAGAAATACTAATATATAAATCATAAATTATTGGTTTATATGATTGGTAAATTATGTTATTTCTCTCAGTGTCCTTACACAAAAACAAACTGAACTTAATGCTGTACTATATGTGTCTGCCTGCCGCTGGTATTGAGAGAGTCCCAATAAAATTTAATACTATACTCTCCTTCCTATATTTATGACTAATATTTAAATAAAATTCCTTATACTGGCAAGTATATAATATTCGTCAGATTAAAATGTTCTTTTAAAATTTACTTTTAATAAAAGTGAAATAAATGTTTAAAATTATTCATTTGAATAAAGTTGTTATGACATTTTACTATTAAAATACGAAATAAATATATATATAAATATAAAATGAAAAGTGTAACACAAAAAGCGTTGCCAATGAATCGTTAATAAAGGAGTGACAAAATACATATCGGGAATCTATAGAAACAGTCGCTGAATAAATTAAATATTTATATTATATACGGAATGAGTGTGAATTGACGGAAAGTTTAACTGACAGACTGGCTGACTACAATATGGTCGACTATTAATGCACTATTTTATATGTATTCTATATTTTTTTATTAGAAGAAATTGATTATCATTATGATAAAATTAAAGTTAAAGCAAACACAACACAATTTTTATATAAGTTCTAGTTAAGAAGGGGACGGACATTCGCATGCAAGTTGATGACATAAACATTCTGTAGAATTTAACGAGAAAAATTTTATTGCTTATAAAGGAGAAATGAATTATTTTCATAGGAAGCAAAATAGGGGGAAAAAGGAAATTTTAAAGCATAAATGTACGGCGCAAACTGTAATCCGGTGCGAAGGAGCATAAACAAACATACAGACAGAAAAATTCATATTAACATTTTTCGGTAGTGATTTTGCTTCTTAGGTGTTTTTTGTTAATTCAACATGTTTTAACAATAACCTACAAGGAAAATTTTTCCTTTTGAAATAAGTATATTTCATGTTGATTTAATATTCGTACAACTAAATCAAAATGAAATTGATACTGAAATAATACGAAGAATAATGTTGAATCAAAGCTATTTAAAGTTGAAACAACGTTAATTTTATCTTGAAACAACACGCAGAATCACGTTTAATCAAAGTTATTTCAAGTTGAAACTACATGTATTTAATGTGGTAATATTATGAATTACTAGAATCCCGCCCACTTGATCCGTAACCGGGTATGTTTGTAACCGGTTTTGTAACCAGTTTTTTTAGACAAAAAAATATATTCTGCATATGTAAAGAAAAAAAAAATCCTTTCAAACGATATACGGTTGATCAATAGTAGTGGACAATAAGATATTTAAAAGTGTACGACAAAAAATTTTGTGGCCTATTTATATATAAGATTATACTTACGCATAGCTATCAGAAAAATATATGTTGTGTACTTGGCTGCCCCAACCAAGATTTGAACTGGGACCAGTTGCTTGGTAGTCAAACCGCTAACCACTGCAGCCACAACAGTTTGAAATTTTATTTTACATATACACTAATATAAGTACTATCATAAGTAAAATGAATTTCATATTAATTCTACATGATTTAATTGATGATTTAGAAAAAAAAAATTTTGAAATTAAAGTTATTGTCATACTGATTTAAAATGAAATGTAATGTTAATAACAATGTTATTGTAACACTGAAAAATATTAAATTAAAGAAATTTAAAGTTCGTTTAAAATTAATGTAAAACAAGGCTGATTTTAAATCAGCACCGAAAAATATTCGCTGGTAATGCGCAGTTTGTCGACTATTGGCATTTACACAACACGAACATTGAAATAAACAACACCAAGAGTCACACAACTAAGCACAACAGTGCATTGTAGCTATGAACAAAGCAATTAAACACTAACACACTTAAACAACAAGTTTTTTCTTATAAATTTAATATGACTTCTAATCAAAGTTGCGACATGTTGATTTTACATTGTTTTTTTTCGGTTTGTTTTTATGTAAAACACCATGAGGAATATTTTTGTAGAACATTTTAAACTTGCAACTCTTTTCGGTATGGGTCTTTTTGTCCCTTGCTTAATACTAACATATCTTAATGCACTTCACGGTGGTTGTTTGCCCCTTTTTTGAGAAAGTGCGAAAAGACCCGTACAATGATGAGGTAGAGGGTTAAAATTAGGGATGTAACGAATACCGATACCGATACCGATATATCGGCGATACTTCAGATTTTCCGATACATCGGTATCGGCGATATTTTACTGTCGATACGACGATACTTTTAAACATTTTTTCAGAGTTTTTTTTAACAAATAATTTATTTTTGTTCGATTTTAACATGAATTAAATTCACTTCGTTATTTTGTAAATCTTATTAATACCAATTTTAAAAATGAATAATATATTATGCTGTTATATTGTAAAAAAAATATTTATTTTTGGTTAATTTTACCATGAATTCAAATTCAAGTCGTTTTTTAAATCTTATTCCAGCAAAAAAAGATACTCCAAAGAAGTCATGAAAATGTAGAATTCGCGATCTGGAAGTATTGCAAATTTGGATAATTTCTAATTAGTTTTACATATCCTTGCCATTGCAAGAAGTTCTGTTTTTCGATTACCAATCACCGAATTGGAAGCGATGCTAGGACAAATTTCTTTTTCGGTATTCTATAATGATTTTTCCTCAAGGCAAAAGGATAAAAAATTAGCCATTTTCTCAATTTTTTTTATGCGAATTTAAACTCAGAACTGTATTTTCATGTAAATTTAAGTGAATATATATAAACTTAGAAGTCTTTTAATAATTAAGCTATTAAGTTATTTAGAAGAATATTAGTTGATAAATGTCCTTTTAAAAAAATCGATTTTTTAAAGGAATTAAACATTTTTTCTTGCTTTTCTACTAATTATCTGCATATTTTTAATATAGATTTTTTGGAAGCAAAGAAAATGTAGCTCCTTAAAAATTACTTCCAATGTTTTATCAATTTTAAATATTCTCTCTTATAATGTAATTTTGTATAATAAAAAAATTGCAATTGAGTTTTGTTAATCTAAACTTGAACTCAATTTCAATATTCGTATCGGTATCGGAATCGGTATCGGCGATATTTATTTTTAAATATCGGTATCGGTATCGGATCGGCAAAACGGCCTATCGTTACATCCCTAGTTAAAATATTTACAAAAGTGCTCCTGGTGGTTTATTACATAAAACTACTGAATCCATTTTATATCTTAAACGTAAGGCTTACAAGATTTCCTATGCCAAATAGTAATTGTGAATAAGTACGTAATTAACCCTTAAACATATTTTAGTTTTTGATGTCTTCTGGCGTTCAAGTTGAGTCTGGAGCTTGGGTGTCTTAGAAGAACCATAATAGAATTTTATGGCAAATATTTTTGCTAGTGCATTCAGCTCCGCTATATTGGGTGTGAAGGGGAGTTTTTGTCCCTTTTTTAAGAAAGGGTCAAAAAGACCCATACAACGAAGAGTTACAGGGTTAAAATGCTTACAAAAGTGTTCCTCGTGGTGTTTTACATAAAACTGCTGAACACGTCTTATACCTTAAACGTAAGGCTTACAAGATTTCCTATGCCGAGTCACTTACAGTAACTATGTGCACAAGGGGAGAACTTTAACTCCCCCTAAAATGAGTCCCAAGATGTAAATTTTCAACATGGTGCCCTCTGCCAGAATCAGTCGTTGGAGTTATTTACTTTTTGTTTGTGTTGTACAGCGATATTTGTTGCGGAATTTAAAATGGTCCATACAAGCTGTATCACAACCAATATTGAACTCCACAAGAAATTGCGAAGAAGTAAATGGCCGCTGAATTAAAGAGCGTAAGGAAGCAAATATAGTTCTACTAGACTAGTCATCGTTTTGTGACTAAAAACTTTGACATGAAAACCCACACCCAAGATAGATAACCAACTGGGCTCTTTTTTATTTAAATTATTATTTTTTCTTTCCATAACATGACTAAATCTTGTCGTCAGTCTAATTGTATTTAATGATTAAATGCGATTTGATTAATTTAACCTAATTTCTGTCTGTGCTTTTCTTTAAAAAAAAAATTAAAAAAGTTTGATATGCCCGTATCAAAATACAACAAACATGCTTTTGACCGAGACTTTGATAATAAAAAAGTAACTATTACTATGTATTATTTTATTGCACTGTGTGACACACATCATAAATTACTTGGCAAAAAATTAATTTTACGTGCGACTTAACTGTAAAAGTTTAATTTTGTTTAACACTGTATTGAACCTTGAAAATTTTTGTTTTGTTAAAAAAACCAAACAACTTTTAAAAACAGATATACTTTTTGTTTTAGTATTCTAAACGAGAAAAAGGGCAAAATTGCAATCATTTGTAACCTTGATGGAGGAGGGAACTGTTAAATTTAGTGTATATATTTCTAATTAAAATTTTTGAATTTAAAAATAGACCGTAGCTGATTAAAACATCAAACGGCTTAAAACAAAATAATTACTTTAAATAGAAAAGTTAAACACGTTTGGTTTAGATTAAAATTATCAGTTAAATTCAAAGTTGTTATGTTACATGCTTGTTTTAAAATTAGATACATATGAACAAACATGCATATATGTATGTATAAATGCACTTTGTCTCTAGCTTCTTTTTCCTTATTTTTGTATGTTATATTTTATTATGTACTTTATTTTCATATAAAATGCTAACTTTCGTAGGTAACCTTAAAAACGCATTACTTTAAAGTTACACTGATAGAAAAACCGTCATAACGCTGATGTAATTTGACATCAATGCTGTGTCAAGTGTCTTCGTTTTTCACCTCATGACACTTTTTTTATCATTGTGATGCCAATTTTTACATCAGCTGGTCATCTTGCCATTAATGGAATGATTAACACAATTATACATATTCAAATTTTATTACTTTTACTTGTTTGATGCGGCATACATATGATGACTAAGTGTCATCAATATGATGAAAGCCATAGTAATGATGAGGGTACATTAAAGAGGTTCAGTTCCCATACAAAAAAAAAAATTTGTTGGGTCAGTCATCCTCTAGGAGTAAAGATTAGTTGAAGACGATTAAATATTTTTAATGGTGTTTTCAGCGCCCCTGGATACTGCCCTTTTAGTTTTTTGTACACTGCGTCGCAATTTATAGTCCAATTATAGCAAAATGCATATCCGTTGTTCATGTCTTGACTATGGCTAAATTTTTGTATGAAAATTGGAAATCCATTGAGAGGGTGCTCAATTATTTAGAAAACAACTTCAAATTTCAACTGAACTTTTTCATGCTTAAGTAGTAGAAAAATAATTTTCTTTTTAAACATTTTTTCTTTTTATGTATTTCAAGATTTGAAAGATGTTCTTTGGAAAAATAATACATACATAAAATATAAATTATCATCTGTATAATTATAATGAATAAGTTTTAAAGCTTTTATTAAATTTTCTATAAACTGTTCCAACATGTTGCCCCTATTAATCAAAAGTTAGTTTTTATCACTGTGTCCCCCATTAATTTATATATTAATTTTCATTAAATGCAATGAATGTTCTTTATACTAGAAGAATTAAAAAAAAAATACGGGCGGCGGCGGCGATGGTGGTCAGGTTTCGTTTTTCAAAAGCATATAGTGCGTATTTTTTCAAAAAGGCCTAACGGAGACGAACGAACACTCCTTCACAATGACAGACAAAACAGACAGAACAACGACAGCAAACATAAAGAACATGAACAGAATAATATTTCAATGGATATATAAGTTAATCATTATTTCTAAATTTTATATGAATTATTGAAACTTGCACGCTACAAAATGCGAAAAAAGAATAATGAAAAATTGGTTAAATAAATGTTTGTATGTACAGTGCCGGTCAAAATAATAGTAGTAATTATATATATTTTATTCCATCGGCCAAAGCTAATAAAACTTAAACAAGTCTGGTATTGTGTTCAACATTTTACGTGAATTGCTGTTAAAATACATATTAAACAAAAATTGGTAAGGATTGTTTATGAAAAAATGTTGCATACACAGAAAAAAATATCATCAAACTGCAACTAACAATTTCAATTGTTAATATGTAATTTAATTTCAAACATATATTTTGTTAATACAACAAATTTAGTTGTTGATACGACAAACACAGAAATTTTTTTCAACAAACTGAACTAACCAAATTTTTTGTTATGTAGTGTGAAAAAATGAACAATCATCATTGTTGATATAACAAATGAATGCACACATATACATGAAATAAAGCAAATCAAAAAATTTTTTTCAACAAACTGAACTAACCAAATTTTTTGTTAAGTATTGTGAAAAAACTTAACAATCACCATTGTTGATAACACAAATGAACACACACACGTAGATGAACAAAGAAAATCACGTTTTGTGTGTATTCATTATTTGCGTATTTGATAACGAATTGCTATGTAGCTGAGAGGTAAGAACGTCAGTCTATTAGTCCAGAGGTCGCCGGTTCGTTTCCGCCCAAAGATATTTAGTGTTTTTCGCAGACAAGCACAAAGTCGCTTCGAGGATTGTGTATTAAAAAATATTGTTAATACAACAACTATGATAGTTAAAATTTGTTCGGAAAATCAACAATTCATATTGTTGATATAACAATAATCTTAATTGAAATAAATTTGAAATCAACAAAAAAATTGTTAAAAATTTTTTTCTGAGTTTCCTTTAACTTACAATTTCGTAATTGTATTTACAAAAATCGTTGTAGGTTCAAAATCAATTAATTATTTAATTGATATAAAAAAAAAATTAATTGTATTTACAAAATTTTTTTTTCTGTGTAAGTAGTACTCCGTTTTTGTTGAGGAAAACGTGAAATGTAACTGCAACATTTTAAGTTTTCATGCGAAACAATATGAACAGAGTTGCCAATTTAGCTCCTTTAGCGCTAGTTTTAGCGCTTTTTGATGTAGCAAAAGTCGCATTTTTTTCCGTAGCGCTTTCTGTAAATAAAGCGCCAAAATATAATTCCAGAAAAGGCGGACATCCAATATTTTTAGGGCAAAAGCTTACTACGTATAAGTAATATGATGGCCTACGCCGAAGTCGACAGGAACTTCGTTCGAACCTGGTATCCCATGACCAGTAATGCCGTTTGGTTACATTTGTTACATTTTTCGTAACTTTTGAAGGCCCAATGTAACGTGTATAATTTTTTATATATGACCAAATTTTCGTAACTTTTGGTACATGGCAAAGAACGAAGTAATGTGTTTGAAAAAGTACTTGATTCATTAATTTAGACAAGAACTTCCCGTTGGGTATATGTCATTAAATGAACTTTGTTGTCACTTTCATAAGAAAAACTAGTTAACTATGAAAAAGAAAACGAAAACTAAAATCATTTATTAAATTTATTATTTGAGATATTCTCCCAATTCTATTTAAAATATAGATTTATTTGTTAAGCAATTTCTATATAGATTCATATCGAATATAAATTGTTTGTTGGGTTTTGTATAGGTTTCTAAACCTACTAGGCTTATTCTCTTGTGATTAAAAAAAAATAATTTCTAAATTCTCAAATGGTTTTTGAAAGTCTTTGCATAAGATAAAGAGGTTTGAAGCTTTTCAAAAGTATGGTTGAAGTCTACTGATGATTGGTAAAGCACTAATGAAATGCATATAGACATCACTTAACTCTCAACAAATAAATCTTTATTTGAAAACTTAAAAATTCATATATTTTTATTCTAAGTTATGTTTTTGTTAAGTAAATGAATTTGTTGTATTGTTATTCTGGTATGTGATGGAAATCGATAGATTTCAAATCGCGTGGCTTAAAAAACAAATTATACTGAAGAATAATTTATTGACGCTTTTTTTATTGTTTTCGAGACTTAAGCGGCCCACCCACTTGCAATACATTTGTAAAATTTTTGGTATTTTACAATAATATCGCCAATGTGTATGTCATATTCGAAGGTGGCACAATATATTGGTAAAAATCAAAAAGCTTTTGATTTCAGACATAGTATAGATCAAAACTACAATAATATGTACAATAATATATGCAATAATATTGTATAATGGATGGGCCGTCTTATAATACTTTATTCGAACTTAGATTCGATTTCACTGTATAGTGCGATTTACAGAACACCTGTTTGATGAAATCGCGCGATTTGCAATTTTATATAAATCACAAATTTATTCAAGGAATATTTCAAAGTGTAACTTTTGACGAAAAACGTAACTTTATTCAATGAAAAGGGTAACTTTTTTATCCTTCCCGTGGCAACACTGCCATGACACCGTGCATTCTTTTTTTCTTGGTGCTATTATTTCGACCGCAGCTGTATGTATCTATAGAGAGGGAATGTTTTATTAACATTACAATAACTATTAAAAAAACAATAGCAAACATTGATATGGTACATAGCTAATGTACTGACTGTGAACTAGCATTCTGCTTGATTGTGTGCATTGCATTGCAAGTGTTGGACGTTGTATCAATAAAGTCGTGCCAAAATGAGGCCAACCAAATAAAATATAAAGAAAATCGTATAAAAAACTAAACGAACTGAATTGATATTTATTTATTTAACGGGGTTTTATAAACAAACTATAAACATTTCATTTAAACGCAACAACAGCAACAACGAAGTCAATAAAGAACCCTTTTTATCGAGCCACACATACGAGAACATATTTCGCAGCTACAGACCCATAAACTCATTTTATCAAACAACTATTACAATTAAAACAAAAAAAAAAGGTGCAAATACTTGAGTTTAGTTGCTACGAAATAAAAAAAAACACATAATTAATTTATAGTTGATACATAAACCTAAAAAGAACAGAATAAACAGAACATATCAAATCCAAGAGAAGCGTTAACACTAAAAAATTTCATTTAACAAATTGTTTTAATATATTTTTATGTGTGTGCAATTCACAAAAACCTACAATTAAATGTTCTGCTGGTTTATTTATTTTATTTTCATTCTTTCCCATAAACATTTGCAATTTAACATCATGTTCTTTTTGTTTTTTTTTGCACAAATATTTTTTCAAACTGGTGGGTGTGATAAATGCTACAAATGCCTGCTGCTGCAACATGTTGGCTAAAAAGAAAAAAAGTACAAAAATTGAAAATATTTGTATGCATATTTCTTTATTCAATGCAGTTATTTTTATTTTAAGCAAAGGAAGTTGAATGAAAAGAAAAAAATTTAATACCGTTGGTATTGTTTAATAAAATTTATTTATTTTCAAAACCCAACCAACAAAAAAAGACGAAAAAAAGTTTCAAGCATAAATTATCGATCATGGCTAATTTATTGTTTTTGCCCAACAATGACAAGTCGATAAAGGTTTTTTTAAGTGG
This sequence comes from Panzeria rudis, assembly GCA_956483635.1. Classification (NCBI taxonomy): domain Eukaryota; kingdom Metazoa; phylum Arthropoda; class Insecta; order Diptera; family Tachinidae; genus Panzeria; species Panzeria rudis. The sequence goes on along the minus strand of OY101448.1, from coordinate 52,103,425 downwards.
ATATTGTGAATTATCAATTCTAATTGATCTAGAATTTTGTTTTTCTCTACATGATGACAAAGTGATATTGACAGGCAATATAAAGGAAAACAGACCATGCAAAAGGGGAGGAGGGCTACTCTATTTATTTAAAATTAAATGACAAGCAGCAAATATTTTGAACTTAGGGGAAATATGAAGTCATTCTTTTAAAGATATATACGGCTGTTTACGCCCAAATTATAAATATAGAATTTTCCAATAGTTATTGGTCATTACATGACATATACATTTAATGTTCTATCTTTTGTTCTACTATTCAATATGGAAAATGACAAAAACTATTCATATTTTCAAATTCGAAACTTTTTCGTTCGGATTTCGCTTTCACATTTTTTCAACAAAATTTCTGATGCTAACGCTCTACAAGCAGTAAGCAGGGCTGCCAAATGGTTTTGATAAAAAATCTGCACTTTTTGTGGATTTTCGGGACTTCAATTCGAAAAATCTGCATAAATAAAACTAAGCGTTTTTCGTATTTTTTTTATTAATAAGAAAACAAAAAAATAGCAATTGCGAGTAATTTTATGTTGTTTATAAACTTAAATGAATAACATAAAAATGATTTTATAAGCTTAATACATACCATGGAATTTAAATGCTTTACAGAATGAATACATATCTGAACTTATCACTTTTTAACCGACTTCAAAAAAAGGAGAAAGGTTTATCAATTCGTCATGTATATTTTTTTCATTTTTTATGTATGTATGTTCCCTCAAAGCTCCGCCATTTATGAACCGATTTCCGATTTTTTTTTCTATTCAAAAGGATGTACTTCCAGATTGGTCCCGTTGAAAAGTAGGCGGGGTCACGCCCGTACAAAGTAAATACACATTCGTTTTCAACTACTTCTACTTAACCGATTCTTATGAAACTGTACACACACATCAAGCATCTGTTTAAATACTAGATCAAGATTAAAAAAAATGGGACTTACCACGATCATGCAAAGTAAATATTCTTTTTCAACAGCTTCTACTAAACCGATTTTTATGAAACTTTGCATACACTCTTAGTTATCGTTACAATACAACATTATGTTTAAACAAGTGGGCAGTGCCACGCCCATGAAAAGTAAATATTCATTTTAACTACTTGTACTTATCCGATTCTTATGAAACTTCGCATACACAATTAGTTCTCGTAAGAGTACATGATGATAGAATATGGGGACGGTGCCTCGCCTATTTTGTAGTCGGTTTTTTTGCAAGAATTATTCTAAATCCCTTTTAATATGAGTGTCAAAATATTTTGGTTTATGAGTTTCAAATAATCTTTAGAATAAAAAATTCCTTTTAAAGTTTCATTTTCGAAGGAGCATCGAAATTTAGATTAGTTACCCCTGTATGTTAATGAAGAGTGTCCTAGAATATTAGCCGCGAGGACGCAGGTTGGATTCCTGCCAAGACCCTGGGAGTTTCTGCAGAAAATATCGACAAAGGCTTAATCTGTATGTGGGGTTGTTAAATTGATGGCGTTAAATATCTGTCCGGCAGACGAATGGATCAGAACTATAATTTGTTCACAAATTCTGCTAAAACTGGATAAGCCTTTGTGAAACCGCCTCGCTTTATTTCAGATTTTGTTTGCCAAAAATTATATAACTTAATTTCAGTCTTTTTGAATATTTCTTCTAATGCAAGAAATTGCAATTTAAAAAATTCTAAAATTCCTAAGAATATCAAAAATAGTGCTGTTTTTTTTCTTCATTATGATATTTGGCTATTAAACTTAGTGATTTGAAGTTACCTTCAATATCAAACAGTTTTCGTATGAGGGTGAGCTTTTCTATATAAAAATTTACACAATAGCCCAATTCACAATCTTGTTCAAATGGTCTTGCATCGTAGCGTTTGCAAATTGGTATAGAATACTGATACTTATCAGTTAACAATTGTTAGTGGTGAGTATCGATATACTATACCATTTTGCACAAGATTGTGAATAGGGCTAATTATTAATTATATTGTGAATTTCAGATTTGATTAATTTAGATTTCAATATAATAGGCTAAAATAACTTTTTGCCTCTGATATTTATTAAATGAATTTCACTATTATTTTATATGTATATCCTTTTTTTAAAATTATAAAATATTGTTATTCCCAAATCACAAAAATGTGGTTTGAAGTCGGAGTTAGCGTGAAAATCGGCATTTTTCACTTAAAATCCGCAAGTCGGCATTTGGTAATTTTTTTTGGAAAAATCGGAAAAATTACGAAAAATTGACACTTGGTAGCCCTGGCAGTAAGGCGCAACTATAAACGTTTTTAACTAAAGTAGCAAATGTTTAATTGTCGCTCCTGAAAGTATGCACAAACAAAATATGGGATACGGTTGTCCTTTCAGGCCATCCCTAAACATCCCGCTAATTTCAAGCTCAAAGCGCCGACAAATCCATAGATTTGTGGGGTAATTAACATGTTTTTTTTCTCAAACAAATTTCTACAAAAATATATCTCCAGCCACTTAACCGATCCGGATAAAATTTCATTCATTCGATGCAGTTTCTTAAGTCCAAAAAACTTGTACATCCATCCTGAAAATATTCACAAGAACTTTTGAATTTATTAAAATAAAGCGCTATTTTTTCATGTTTTTCTCTTTTATGAAAATCCCGTTTCAAATTTCCACTTTTAAATTACACATTAATTTATATATACATATTTTTTTTACAAAATTCACCGGAAACAGTTATGTATTATTATTTAAAAGTTGTTGTACCCTTTTAAAAACTTACCACTGTTCTCTTTGAAAACCCATCGTAATGTACCTCATTCATATATGTATTTAAATACAACCAACAATAATTTACTATATTTAGAGAAATAAATACAATAAACAATAGCTAAAGATCGTTTGACATTAATTTGACGTTTTATGTTGCCGCTGACAGCTTTAAGTAAAAAAAACTGTCAAAGTTAAAAAGATACAGACAGCAGGCATGGACAATTGAGATTTCGAAATGGTATAATTTTTACATGAATTAATTTTTTTTTATTATTTCTTGTATAGAGTACAGGGATTTTCAAGATTTTAAAGAGATTTTAATTGTTTTAAAAGTACCGAAAAAGAGTTACACAATTATACTGTATTTTTCAAACCTATTATTTTACCTCGCTCTGTATACCAGAGCTGCCAGGTAGGGCGATTTTTCGTAAAATTTTGAGACCAAAATGTCGTTGGGATTGCATTTTTAATGTGACGGCATGGCGATTTTCGATATATCGAACTAATTTTTATTTGTCTAAGAATTTTGATAAATTTTTCGCTCACGAATATGATTGCTTACGAACTAAAATAGTTAGTCATGCAAAACATGACTAGGGGTTTTTAGTGGATAATAAAAAGAAATTCCCCGGATCCCAGGAATTCCCGCGAATTGAAGAACGTAAAAAAATATCTACCAAAAATTTTAATTTCCAGAATCCATTGATTTTCATATGAGCGAAATGAAGCATTGATTGAATCGTTCTTTATTTTAAACTGAGCTTTTATTATAAAAGTATTTCACAAACAAAACAGTTTCTAAAGAAATGAGTTAAAAAAGAAAAAAAAACAAAAAAGACACAGAGTAAATTAAGTCATTGAGAAAAGCCTTTCGCCTTCGACAGAAGTTGCCCGGATACTTAAGACGGCGTTGTATAAATTATCAATATTTTTGGTAGCAGCGTTTAAAGTTTCCTCGAAAGTATTCTCTTTCAAAATATCACTATCATATGAAGTAATATCTATTCCCTTATGTCCTTCGTCATTAAATGCATCAAAAAGACGTGCTGCATATTGAAAAACTTTGCAGTTTCTTTTAATACAAAAATTTTGTTCTGTTAAATAATCAATTACAAAAGAGACAACTTTTTTCTCTTCGTTCTTTAATCCAAAACATGTAATTTAATATACACTTGAGCCTTCATTGGTTTCTTTTCCCCTACAACGATATTCACCCCTATTGCGAATAGCAAGTGAAATTTATGTTCCCATGAAATTTTCATTTCTCTTCGAGGGAAAATTGCTATCGTGAAGTTTCCGTGAATATTTTTAACCGCTATCAGTTCTCAGTGAATGTAGAAAAGCAAAGAAGCATTCGAACTAAAAATAACAATTATATGATGTATTTATCTCGTTCGCCTGCTAAAATAAAGTGAACAAAAACAGGGGAAAGGGCAAAAAATCCACATGGAAATAATCATTCATGATGAGGGGAATTGTTAGATATTTTTATTCACGATTGCAAAAGAAGGAAAAGGGAAAACATTTCGAGGGAAAAAGTATTCACGATAGGGCTGATTATTTCACCATGAACGACAACAATTTAAACGACACAAAACAATTTACTCAGAATCGCAACAGGATGTATAAAATTGACCAACGTAGACCATCTACATGAGTATACATTAATGCTAACCGCGAGGCAGCATAATGCACTGCTAACAAAGCAGTTCATGATGGCTTGTCACGTGCCAACCCACCCTAATCATCAAATGCTAATGCAGGATCATCTCCAAAGACACATTCGATCAGATTTTCGGCGATATCGCTAGGATATCACAAACTTCATTCCACCCGATGGCAACAGCGTTCTCAATACCCGACCCCCCGCGATTTGAGACAGTGAGTGCCAGTTAGAAAATCTTGCTCAATCCTGGCACAGTTAAGGAGCAGATGGAGCAGTATCCTCAAGTGCTACCAGGAACGAATAGTTCCAGGTGGCCAGATTGCCTACAAAGCCCCCACAACACTGCACATTTCTTTTATTGTCCAAATAGGTCCACAACTCCAACCTATTGACTTATAGCTAAGGCCTACTGAGGTTTCTTCAACTCCAACCTCCAGCCAATGACTCACCCCCATAATACTAATCCCATAAAACTTTAATAAATTCAGGAAGGAACTCCCGGCAACAGCACAAATATTTTAAATATTTTTAGTTTTGGCCTTACTATTTTTTCTTGAGATTTTATGTTTTATGCATATGGCAACAATATTGGTTCACAAATGGCATAGATTGGCGCCTAAAATCATGACAACAATTTAAAGAAAAATAAGAATTTTCGGGTGCCAAAATCAGTCCTTTTTTGTGGATATAAATAGATTTTTAATCCCGGAAATTTCCGCGACGGAAATTCTCGAGACGGAAAACCAAGGGAAAAAACCCTAAACATCACCAAATATACCGCTTTTTAAAGGTCGATCGATCACGTTCAAAAACTTTATCCTGAATTCTAAATTTAAAAATTTCATAAAAGCGGCTTTTATAGTAAAAACGGGATACAAATTTTAATCGGCATCGACCATTAAAAAGAGCGGCAATCCCGCCAGAAGCACAATGGCTACGAGTACGAAAATTCAATTTCTCAAGTAAAAAGAAGTCTAAATAAATAACTCTTATTTTGCGGATGAGGTAATTTCAGTTTGGCGATCTCTGATTGATAGTTTGTCGGTGGATGTAAAAGAAATATGGCAAGGCTCAACAATGACAATTTATCTACATATTTCCCATTTCTTCTTGTTTCTTACAAAAATCGTTAAAAAAAACATTTCCATTTGGCAAAAAGTTAGAGAAAACATGGCATCATGAATGACTGCAGAATAGATGAATGAATGACATTTGTCATTTGTTTTTATCTGGTTTTATTATTCGTAAAATTTATTTATTTTTTTGCTTTAACAAAGAAAAGTAAGAAATTTAAAAAAGTTTAGTGTGATTTATATAACTTTATATAAATGTATGCAACTCATGTAACAACAACTATTGTACCCACAAAAATCTTTTGTTAAATAAAGAAATTTGATATACTACGACTATTAACACTTTTTGTTTTTGAAATGTCGAAAAGCTTTTTTTCACATGATCGATTACCTTCATTTTTGTCGGTCATTCATTCATTGCTTTGAATAAATATTTCCTCATGTCATTATTGAAATATGATTTAAAATTACAAAATTCAACTCTTTTTATTATTGTGTAAGTTCTAAGAATATTGCTTTACAATATGTTTGGACAATTGACAATTACCAACAAATATTGGGCGACTGACTGTATCGAAATAATTATAAATATGCGTTTTAATTTAAATTTTAAAATAGTTCTTTTGTTTGTTTTGTTCTAAAGTATTATATTTGTTTGTTTAAAAGCTATTTACTTTTTTAAGATGAAGTGTTAATTATTTTCAACTTGAATAATATTGTTTTGAATTGTTATTTCAAGATGACATGGTAATAAGAAAAAAGTACTTAAAAACAAAGTTTTCAGTGAATATTAAATACTCTGCCTATTAAAAGTTTTCTGAAGTGTTTTGAGGTTTTAATAGAAATTTAATTATTTATACATTGTATTTAATGTTTATATAAAGATGTTTATAATACTAAACTATCAAACTATTAAAATGTTATTTAAATGTTGTAGGGTTAAGAAAATGATTTCTAAAAATATGGCTAACTTTACTTTTAATAAGCTGAGAGCTGATTAGATTTTGGATTCTATCGGAGCGGACGCTTTAAATTTTTTTAAAAGAACTATTTTCAAAAAATTAATTTTCGAAAATCTAAAGACTGGAGCAAAGCTAAGCCGACCAAAAGTTATAATTGGTTTACATACTTACATGCACGCACAGATACATGCACCCATACGGATATCCTCTTGAAAATAGTCAGATTATCTTCCTATGACTCCAAAACGTTGAGTTCTAATGAAAACTCTATTTTCGATAATACTGTACAACAAAATCAATTTTATTTTTCTTCCAAAATAACAAGGTGCTAACGATAATTTTCGCTAAAGGGCAACAAAAAATCCTGGGAGTCATTTAAGGGTGAGTTAAATTTTAATGTAATTTGACATCAATGCTAAGTCAAGTTTCTTCGTTTCTGACCTCTATGACACTTTTCATCACTGTAATGCCAGCCTTTACATCAGCTGTTTATCAATGCCAATGATGACAAATTTGTAATCAATGCAATGACACATTGACATCAGGCAAATGACTGATTGACATAAATTTAATGACAATATGTTATCAATATGATGTCGCTGATAGAAAAAACGTCATAACGCCAATGTAGGCCCCTGTTATGATTCACAACTCAACTAGGTTGAGTTGTCAATGCTACGACCAAACTCAACCATTTTTTTGTATTATGATTGACAACTAATTTTTGTTGTCTTCGAAAAAATGTTCGAAAAAAGGTTCTTATCTATACTCTCTGTTTTATGAGACCATAGTAGCCATCACAAAATATTTAAAATATTTTTAGTTTTGGCCTTACTATTTTTACTGGAGATTTTATGTTTTATGGATATGGCAACAATATGGGTTGACAAATGGGATAGATTGGCGCCTAAAAGTATCATTTTAAAAGTAATTAAAAGTAACACAATAGTCGAAATAAAAACCAAAACACAACTGATAAAAAACTGAGACAACTGCTTTGATGAAGTTGTATTCCATAATAAGAATTTGACAACTACAACTCAACTATGAATTTAGTTGTGAATCATAATAGGGGCCATAGTTCGACATCAATGCTATGTCAAGTGTCTTCGTTTTTAAACCAATGACACTTTACATCATTGTGATGTCAACCCTTACATCAGCTGTCATCGATGGAATAATTGAAACAATTATACATGTTTATATTTTCGTACTTTAACTTGTTTCTAGTTTAGTTTTACTTTTTTTTATTTTATTTTTTGCGTCTAATATTGGTCTTGATCCCAGGCTCCTTAATTCATCGTACATTTATCAACAAACGCCTGTACCATTTCAGCTATGCCACCATCCAAAACATCGCCAGCACAAAGTCAAAATAAACATTATTGATGCGACATACATATGATGACTAAGTTTCATCAATATGATGGAAAAAATGGCATACTATCGCTCTCTTCAATGTTTTGTCTGTGTATGACAGCATACTTAGTTTTTTTAGCTGGCTTAGTTTTTAAAAAGACTTGAATTTTTTTGTTATTAGATCTGTCATATATCTAGTTTATTCGCAGATCTTTTTTGCAAATAAAAACGTAAAATGCTGCCAAATACTTTTTTATTGTAACTTATTAAATCGCTGATTATTCATCTAATTGTGAATATATTTATCTATTTATTATTTTTTATTAACAAATATATGTAAAGGTGGCAACTCAAACTTCTTATTCGCAAATAGCACCTTAATCAGTAATTGGTTGCGTGAGTTAGTAAGTTACAATAAAAATATGTACATACTTGGCAGCACGACGTTTTTATTTGCAAATAACACGTGCGTATAAATGAAGTAATAGTAATGATGATAAGTGTACATCAATGCAATGACATGTATTTTAACTTTAATTACAAACATTATAACATTGTTTACTTATTTCTTGTATACATATTTTACACTTTAATTAATAATCACCCGTATTATGTATGTCGAAGTCGATTTTGTGACTAGGACAAATTGTCATAGAATAAATAAAAGTTTTAATAATATTATTTATTCTAGGACAATTTGTCGTAGTCACAAATTCGACTTCGACATACATAATACGGGTGAATATATAATAAGTGACATTGTATTGATGTCATTCCAGTCATAGCATTGATGAAACTTAAACTATGATAAAATTCAGTGATGACGTTTGTCATCATATTGATGTCTTTTTTGTTTGTTTTATTGATGACATTTGTCATAGCATTGATGTCAAAATTTTGATGACGACAATGCTGATACATTTTCCCATGACTGTAGTTATGGTGACTCGGCATTGAAAATATTGTAAAGGTACGGTCACACTTGTCAAATATTTGCCGAAAAAAAACGCGACCAACAGACAAGCTAAAATTGCATTTTCTTTAATTCCAGTATTTTTTTTTAAATATGGGTTCGCATTTATTAAAAATAATATAAAAATACCATTTTTCGGCATAATTGACTGTATTTTGTGAAAACCCAAGTTATATCACACTAACCCTGGGCAAATGTAGTGGTTTCGTCTTTTTGGGCAAATATTTGCCATGTATGACCGTACTTTAAGCCCTATGTCAGCACTTTTATGCAAAACACTACGCGAAACATTTTCGTTGAACATTTTAACTCTCTAACTTCTCGTTGCATGGGGTCTTTTTGTTCCTTTCTTAACAAGGGGGCAAAAAATTCCCCTTCAGCGACATCTTCAGAGACATATAATAAAATTTTATGTCGAATATTTTTGTAGAACATTTCAGCCCGCTATATCACCACTGAAGGGGATGTTTTTGCCCCTTTTTTTAGAAAGGGACCAAAATGCTTATACAATGAAGAGTTAGAGGGCTAAAATGTTCCACAAAAATGTTTTTCGTGGTGTTTTACATAACACTGAACACATGTTATGCCTTGAAACGTAGTGCTTAAGATTTTCTATGCCGATCACTATTGTGCATAAGTACATAATTAACCCTTAAACACTTTTTAAGTTTTGAATGATTTTTGGCGTAGAAGTTGAGCCTGGAGCTTGGGTGTCTTTGAAGACTTATGGTAGAAATTTATGGTAAATGTTTTTGTAGAACATTTCAGCCCGCTATATAGCCGCTGAAGGGGACGTTTTTGACCCCTTTTTAAAGGGACGACGAAGAAGTTTTTTTACAAAAATGTTGAGCACATGTTATACCCTAAACGTAAGGCTTACAAGATTTGCATCGACGAATAATACTTGCAAATAAGTACGAATTTAACCCTTGAACACATTTCAAGTTTTGAATGATTTCTGGCGTTTAAGTTGAGCCTGGAGCTTGGGCATCTAGGAAGACATACTTTTTTTTGGCTTTTTCTAAAAGAGATTATTAGAAATCTAAAGCTTTATTTTAGCTTTTGTCTGTATTTTAAAAATTATTTAATATGAAATTCTTTAGTCTTTTAAATCTGGCCTTAATAGTTTTTGCAAAATTTTGCTGTTTGTTGTGCTATTCTTGATAAGAACTTGATTTTGCGCTAGCTGGCTTTCAACTCTAATTACTTTTTTTTCTATCAAGTATAAACACTTTTAAACTGGTTATTTTAAATTTAGATTTTTTTGTAAAGTAATTGCCAGCATTTGTTATTGTTATAATTAACAGTTTTGTTAAATTTAGTTAAAATTAAAAAAAAAAAATGGTGGTTGTAGGTGACTGCTGCTAATGGCGTCTCAAACAAATTTCTGAAAACAAAAAAATCTTATTATTTATAGAAGTAATTAAAAACAATTGACTGATGTCATTGTTTAAAGTTTTTTTTTTTATAGAAAATGACTCAGAGTTTAAGAAAAGATAACGTTTTAATCTGTTATGAAAGAAATCACCAAATAATATTTAAATGAAATTCAATATTAAACTTCTTAGGCAACCGGATTATAGAGTGGCAAGGAAGAAGAATGGCTTTATAATTATATAAACATGCAGCCATTTAAGTTAAAACAAAAATCGAAAATATGTTTTTAATTTGTTTCAAAGATATGGCCAATAAAGTGAGAATTAATTTGTTTGTTCCTTCTGTTTTAATCTGCGAATAATTTTTCATTAAATCCATCTTTATACTCTTTGCTGCTGAAATAAGTAATTATGTGCATGTTAATTGTGCCTGGTTTGTTAACTGCCTTCAAACACCAGTTAGTATCCACCCACCTACACGTACAGCTCATTAATTTCTTTCCTCTTCAATTATGCATAAAATCAAACAAATTACTTATATTCATAATGATGTTATAATAATCTGCACCATGAAGCTCTCTAGCTAACAACTCATTAAGCAAAATCATCAGCCATATAATGTATTCAAGTTAAGTTCTTCTGTATTATATAGACAGACTTTCTGCCTTCTCTTCGTAAAAGTTTAATAAGCAGGGCTCGGACTTTCATGCAAACTAAAAATTGATTTTAAGCGCTTAACAAATGCACCTAAAAATGAAAAATATGCGCAAAAATATAAATTTACCTACGAACAAAGTACCAAAACTAAAATTTGAAAATATATTTTTTAATTTTTTATTATTATTAGAGAACTAAACATAAAACAAACATAATTTAGTCTTTTATTGCGTTGCCAGTCGGCAACTGAAAATTAATGGTTGCCAGAAAGGCTCTAAATAGCAACTGAAATTTATAGCTCTCAGTAGTTGCCAGTTGCCCTCAGCTCTCAGTTGCCAGTTGCCATCCATAATCGGCCTATTTATATATTTTTCAAACATTTAGAAATATGGATTAAAAAAAATTTAATTACTCCAAAAATAAGCATTTGTTGCCAAAATATACAAAAATATGCACTTGCAACCAAAATATGCAAACATATTCAACTACAAATCGACGCCAAACTACTTAAAATTTAATGATTCGCATAGATAATTAGTCAATACCTTTTTATCTATCACCACAAATAACATGCATTTGCATGAAAGTCCGAGCCCTGTGAATAACTAATTAACTTCAGAAAATGCCAGCAAGAATTTAATTTTTCAATGACATATTGAAATCATTTCACTTGAACACTTCTTTGAGTTTTAACTGTTTTTTTGTTTGTTTATAATTAGTTGATTTTTTTTAATTTTAGCTTTAAGGGGCTTTTGTCGTCTCGACATATGTAAGAGCTTTTGCGAGTCTGAAGAAAAAAAGAACATGGGAAATTATTGTATTGCCCCAGATGTTTTTTTAGTGACATTCATCCTGTTTCTGAGATTTGATTTGAAAGAATCTTGTAGGAAAATTGTGTTTTACTATTGATAAAAATATTAAAATATTGAATGTTTTTAAAAGCTGCTTTAGACTATTCTACAAACTGTTCGACTTCTGCACAAAATGCAACCCTGATATGTGTTGTTATTGCTTTTTTAAAACTTTCCATAAACTCATTAGATCAGGGTTGCATTTTCAACAGAAGTCGAACGGCTTGTGAGATAGTGTCAAACAGCTATAAAAAACATCATCTATGTAGAACATGAATGAAAGAAGAAATGTTAAAAACAAGTCATTACCTGTTAATAGCTTTTTTTTCACTATCTTACTTCTGTAGAAAATGCCACCCTGATGTAATGAGTTTATGGAAATTAAAAAAAAAAACAATAACACATATATCAGGGTTGCATTTTCTACAGAATTCAAATCACTTGTGGGATAGTCTAAAATTACCTTAAATGATATAACATGAAAGCCTTTCGAACAGAGATGTAGTTGGAGTTGCGAAAAATCATATTGTAGCATTTACTGTCATATATGTGAAAATATGTTAGAAGACTTGTGACCAGTTTTTGGTCATTAATTTTATAATTTTAACACTAGAAATGATAGCACATTCTCAAAAAATAAAAATGAAATGAAATATAAATATAAATAAAATAAACAAATATAAATACATACATGTGTACATACTTGTAAAAATAAAATTGTAATCGCCTTAACTATGAAATGTTAAAAAACACTCAAATGCTCACACTATAACAAATTAATCTTATTAACTTTATTTTTTATTTTTAAATATATTTTATGTGTCAAAAATTATGGACATGACAGCTCAACAAGCAACAATGCACTTTTGAGACACGCCCCCATATGCTTTGTAACATAATATACATACTAATGTATTTATTAACTTCATATAAAAAATCGTACCCAAACAGATCAAAAAGAAATTTATTTTCAAATAAATATAAAATACTGAAATAAAGCTGCAGTAGTAATTCATTTAAAACAAAAGGATTTAAATAAATGTTGCCAGAGTCGCTGTTCAAGTTTTCACAGGCAGAGCTTCAAAATTATCCAAAAAATTTACAAGTTTTAAAAAAAATTAAATATAAACTTTTAAGAAAAAAAAATTCTGAGGACCACTTTCTGTGACCAAAACTATTTTAGGACGAAGTTCTTTATCGATTCTTATGAAACTTTGTAGAAACATTCCCTTCCTGTGACAGCACAATATATTGACGAAGAAAGTGGACAGTGCCACGCCCATTCAAAGTAAATATTCTTTTTAAACTAATTCTACTTAACCGAATCTTAGGAAACTTGGCACACACAAATTAAGCTCCGCTATAAATGCAATGTTGTGACTAGAAAAGTGGGCAGTGTCACGCCCATTCAAAGTAAATATATTTTTCAACTACTTCTGCTTAACCGAATCTAAGGAAACTCTACACACACATTAAGCTCCAGCATAAATACAATATTATGACTACAAAAGTGGGCGGTGTCACGCCCATTCAAAGAATTATAATTTTTCAGCTGCTTCATACTAAATCGAATCTCATGAAACTTGACAAAAACATTAAGATCCGCTGAAAGTCCAATTTTATGGCTAGAAAAGTGGACAGTGCGACGCCCATTCAAAGGAATCCTTCCATTCTTACCATTACTTTTTTCTTACGTAATAAATTATACTGATTTTCTTCAACAAGAACAATATATGGGGCACTCCATGCAATTTTTTAAAATTTTTTTTTAAATTTATATATTTGATAAAACTTTTTTAATATCTCCGAAACTAACAACTATCGATCCAAATAAATATTTCATGCATTTTTTTGAATTTTATGTGTTTTTTTTTTTTACTTTCCGATAGTTCTTATAAAATCACCCATTATAAGACTGTTAAAATATTAATGAGAAAGTAATTTAAAGATTATTTTGTTTCCGATCCTACTGTGTTTTTTTTAATTTAATCAAATAACTAGTTCTCCAGCAAATGCAAATAATATAATGCAGCATCTTCTTTTTTCTATATAACGGAAAATCTCGAGATACAGAGTCAATTGAAAAAAAGTATGCAAATTGACTACGAAACCTTAGACCTTACAGGAAAAAATTCAATTTTGTTGGCCTGTGCTATTTAACATTAAACTTATTTCAAATTAAAGTTAGTCATGTTGATTAAAAATGAAATGTAACTTTGTTATAAAAAAGTTGTTTTAACAGTGAACAATTTTAAATCAAAGAGATTAAAGGTTAGATTAATAATTTTTAATTTAAAATGAATTTTGCTTAAAATGATAATTTCATGGTAATTTTTAACCAGCAGCAGTAAATGTTCGCTGATAATTCGTTTTTGGGCCTCTACATAGCCGACACTTGCAAGAATAAACAACAAAAAGTCACACAACTAAGCACAACAGTGAGTTGTCGCAATGAACAAAGCAAATAAACACCAACATACTTAAACAAAAAATTATTTCCTTGCAGCCAAAATGACTAGTATGTGTTTCGAATATACTAGTTGCCTTTTAACTCAGACTAGTTGCCTATCTGTCCTTTTTTCATATATCGAACTATCGATTTTAACATCAGGTTGTCATAGGAGCACAACCAGTTGATTTATAGACATTTATATCCCAGTTGGAATACCAGTTGTTGTAAAGTAGTGCTCTTACTAGGTTTTTATTTATCGTTTTGTATTTCTTAAAAAAACTGGCTCAACCGGAGTACGCATACACATTCCTCATAATTCAAGGCAAGTACTCTACCCACTAAGCCACTTTCTACTCATTTTTTAAGAGATAAAAATATGTTTTATGTATAAGTCGTATTCCTGAAAATTGTGTCCTTTTTTGACTAGTATCGTTACTAGTCTCGATACAACTAGTAATATAATTGTCCTTTTTTACTAGTATCGTTACTAGTCTTGTTACAACTAGTAATATGACTGTCGTTTTTTGACTAGTATCATTACAAATAGTATATGACTATCCCAAAGCGTATCTAGTTGTAAATTTAGCTGCTGGGTTCTTGTGCACTTAATATGATTTCCAATCAAAATTGCGTCATGTTGATTTTAAATTGTTTTTTTTTCTGTGTGCAAAAAAAAGTGGCGTTATAACTTTGTAGTCTGTATGTGTGTGTCTGTCTATTCCCTCGTATTGACTTAACGGCTGGACCAATTTCGATTTTCTCTGTTTGAAAGATATTTTGATCGAGAGTGTTCTTAGCTATGTTTCAAAATCGGTGCAGCCTCTTTTCTACCTGCATCCTCTTGAATCGGTTTGTCTTTAGCACCGTAGCGTTCAAACGACTGGATCGATTTTAATTTTTGTTTGAAATGTTTTGAAGTTCTCATCTATTTTATACGGGAGTCTTAACATTTTTAGTTTAATTAAAATTTTGTTTCATATTGAAGATTTAACTAATTTAATTTTTTCTTCTATTTCTAGGTAAGTTTGCTTGCTAATCATAAATAAACGCATTTCTTCTTATACATTCTGAAAGCTTCAAGTAAGTTCAAATATTTCTGTTTATTATAAGTTAAAATAAAAATTAATACAACAAAAACAGTTTGATATATATGTATGTATGTATGTATATAAAAATTCTTAATTTCATAGCGGAAAGCACGTATAACTGTAATGCGTAAACGATACCGGTATACTTTACACACCAGGGATGGAAAATGAATTTGTACCAATTAATTTTGTACCAATTAAGTTTTTAAAATTTTCTTATTGAGTTCTCTATCCTCTATAAAAAATTCAATATTTTACAACTAATTATGTAATAATACCCAATGAAGGATCGTGGCAACGAATCTAAGAACGAATTTTTCACATTTGATTGTTGGACATTGTAGGGACGATATGTTTTCTGGTCCTGTTAAATGTTTACTATTTCTTGTCCTTTTTCTTATTAACTACAATATGTAACACAACAAATAAGGTTCTAATGACTGATTTTGGTAGAGAAAACCAAAAATATACGTGTTTCGGCGTTTTGAAAGTTTTGACATGGGACTCTTTTTTTTAGGGGGAGTTATTTTAACTTTCTCTCTAGTCGTCCCTTGAGCTTAAAGTTATCGAGACTAAAATATATAGCAATTTAGTTAAGTTCTGTTTTAACTGCTGCTTGTGGTTAAAAAAAATTTAATTTTAAATATAAAATTTTTTTATAATGATCCTTTCAATTCCCTAATTGTTTACTTCTATATACCACAATTACTATTACATATACATATATATATATATACATATATATATATATCGTACACATTAGCCTCATTGTAGTACACACATCTTTACTTATGAGCTTTTTGGGGATTAACTGAGCTTTCATGTTTTTATGAGACAGGTGCCATTTTTTTACTTTACTTTATTATTTTTATTCCTATTGTATTGTAGTCGCATGTTAAAGTAAAAAGAACATAAACAGACATATGTTGTTGTTTTTTTTTGGGTTGAGTGATGAAGCTTTTGACATAGTTCCTTTTTTCCAATTACTTTAATTTCGTTGTGATCCCTTTGGAAATAGAAACAAATTATACGCTGCACTATAAATAAGTGCTGGATAGAAGTAATAAGTAGTCAATTGACAAATAAGTGCGATTATGTGAGCTTACAATTTCTCGATTATATTAAAATAGTTCATTTTGTATAGTATACAATGTATACGCTGTATTGCCACGCACCTTGAGGAATTTGATGTAATTTAAAAATAACAATGTACAACAGAAACAATTTTTTTTTTTAAATTACAAATTTCTATAATTCTGGTAGAGGCCAGCAAAAAAAATATATGTACGTTAGCGTTTTGAAAGCTTACATGTGGGATGTTATAGTGGGTCGGCATAGAAAATCTTGTAAGGCTTATGTTTAAGGTATACTATGTGCTCAGCTTTTTTTATGTAAAACACCACGAGGAAAATTTTTGTAGAATATTTATCCTCCTTACTTTTCGCTGTATAGGTCTTTTTACCCCTTTCTTAAATAAGCAGCAAAAACTCCCCTTCAGCTAAGTTTTAGCGGGGTAAAAAGGTTACATGAATGTTCCTTGAAGTGTTTTACATAAAAGTGTTGAACACATCTTATAACCTGTTCAGACATGCGCCTTAATTGCGCAATTAGTAAATTTACTTTTTACATCTTAGTTGAGCTCAATTTACAATACAAGAACTCCATCAATAAACTCAGAAATTAGTACTTGTTTCATAAATTGAGTAGCTTTTACTGAACATACTCCATAACTCTGTTCAGTAGAGGCACCTCTACTGCTGCTGACTAGATATTCGTTAGTCACTTTCACCGCAAACTTAAATGAAATTTAAATAAATAAAAGTAAAACTTCCAAAAATACCTAAAAACAAATAAAATCTGTTACTCGTATCGTGAAAATTCGCCTGTTGCGAAAATAAGGCAACAACAGTAGTAGTCTGTTGTGCTAGTGATACCACCTGTTAGATAAGCCTTCAAAGGCTAATTGAGGAAGTTTAATTGCATATGTGTGACCACCAAAATCGATAACTCAATTTAAAACTTAATTGCCTCAATTAAGGTGCATGTCTGTATATAGTCTTATTCCTTAAACATAAGGGTAAAAAGATTATCACCAAAAAATTTTCAAACAAAAGTTTGTCTAAAAATAAATTTAATTTTCACTAAATGTTCTGTCCATAATCTATGAATTGTTTGTTTGACTTTTATTTAGAACGCGAACACCAAAAACAACAATAAAAACTGTGTCGTAAAAAACCACCCCGATGATGACATATACACAAATAACAATAACAACTATCATAGCAAGAGGAATGCAATTGTACCAAGTTTGTTTACAAAAGATTTTCGACTAAATCAATTATTTAATGGCGTTACGTTAATTCTCATTCGTTTTTTTTTAGAGTATTTAGATAAACATTCAGACTTGAACACATTTAACAAAGTGAAATCTCATAAATGCTTAATGGATGATGATGATGACACAGACAAAAATTTTGTTAGTATTTTTGTTTGATTAAGTAAATTATTTTGCTTAATAATTGTTAGCATTTTTAGACTATATTTTTCAGAAAATCCAGTAAATATTTTTGTTTGATTTGGTAAATTGTTTTGTCTAAATTTGTAAATATTTTTAGACAAATTGTTTTATAGACTTAAACAATTTTTTTACTGAAAAAAAAAACACTTTTTTTCAATGAAATTATTGTCGTATTTTTGTCTATATTTACAAATTCGTTTGTAGGTCCGTTCATAGACAAAATATTTACTATTTCATTGAATTCTTTTACAGAAAATGAAATTTAGTTTTTTCTGTGTGGAGTTGGGGCGTCTTTGCATATATACAGTAGAATTTTTTTGGGAAATATTTTCGTAGAACATTTCAGACCGCTGTATTGCTAATTGCTTATTAAATTCAGACAGAAATATTGCTTGATATTTTTCAGAAAATCTAGTTAGTATTTTTGTTTGATTTAGTAAATTGTTTTGTCTACAATTTGTAAATATTTTTAGACAAATTGTTTTATAGATTTAAACAATTTGTTCACTGAAAAAAACACTTTTTTCAATAAAAGTATTGTCGTATTTTTGTCTATATTTACAAATTTGCTTGTAGGTCCGTTCATAGACAAAATATTTACTATTTCATTGAATTCTTTTACAGAATATGAAATTTAGTTTTTTCTGTGTGGAGCTTGGGCGTCTTTGCATATCTACAGTAGAATTTTTTTGGGAAATATTTTCGTAGAACATTGCAGCCCGCTGTATTGCCGCTGAAGGGGAGTTTTTTGTCCCTCTTTTAAGAAAGAGTCAAAAAGCCCCATACAACGAAGAGCTAGAGGGTTAAAATGTTCTACAAAAATGCTAATTGTGATGTTTTCGATATGAATGAACACATCTTATACTTTAACGCAAGTTTTATAAGATTTCCTACGCCGAGCCACTATAAAACTAAGTCCTAAGGGAGGGGAATTTTAACTCCTCCTAAAATCAATCCCAGATGTAAACTTTCAAAACGACTATATACGTATATATATTTTTGGCGCACTCTTCCAGTATCTGCCGTTACAACCATGTAATTTTCTTTTGTGTTGTATAGTGTTATTATCTGAATTAAATATGAAGTCATGAAAATAACCCATTTCTTAAACTAACGCTAAACTTTTTTATATTAATAATTCTGAATCAGTTTTTATTCTTTTAATTTTATTAAGTTTATCAATTCGAAACGAAACTTTTTCCCATAAACGGAAATCTCTTTTTTGTTTGACACAATTGTTGGCGGTGAACACTTTTTCCTTTTGCATTATTTATTTCTGCAAAATTTTATTAATCATTCATATTATTTTGTATAATATTTTATAAACTTTAGTCTCTCTTTGTTTATTTAATAAAAGGGAAAAAATAAATAAATGAAAAATTAAAATGAAAAACTGAGACAGATTATCAGCAACAAAATAACAAACAATAAATATTGTTTATTAAACATTGATATCAACCATAACCTACAACCATAAAATATGTTTCTACATGAAAAAGAGAAAAAATTAAATAAAAAACGATAAATTAAAAAAATAATGAACACAATGGTTTATGGTAGGAAATAAATGTATTATAATGAGATATAAGCAGATGTTAAAAGAATGTGGACTTTGTAAAGCAATTTAAAATGTGCAACAACTTTTGTTGTTTAAGAAATTTTTTTATTTTCTTGAATGACTGAATTTTTCATCAATTTTTTTTTTGTTAAGCCTGACAGGTCAAATATTAAATTAACTTTTATTTTCTCAATATTTCGCTACATCAAGGGGACAATGTTGCAACTATTGTCGTTTATAAAGAATACATTTTTCCGGTCGCAAATTTATCCGGTTCACTGTAATCAGTTTTGGTTTATCAAAGTTTTAAAAAGCAAATTTTCATGGAAATTTGTTTTATAATTTATCATTAATTATGTTATTACGAATATAGCAGTAAATATGTATGAATATCATTTTTCTTTACCCTTTGCGCACTTTTTCACACATTTTGGGCTCTTCCTACAAGTTTTCTTTGTTTTCAAAGTGATAAGAACATTTTCCATCATGTTCATGTCACAAAAACTTCACAACACATTTGTTGCAGTACAGCAATAAAATTAATAATGATAAGAAATTCTTTTAAAACAATAGCAGCAACAATGACAGAAATGGAAAGCGGAAAAAGAACTCATATGTCGTCGCACTTTAGATATGCTTGCATTCAACAATTACATATTAAAAAAAGAAATAAGATAACAATTTTAATGAAAATTTTAACATGTTAAATTAATACATATAGAAAACTTCACATAATTATATTGTACTTTATCTAATTTCAAATAACTCGAACTTTTCGTATCTCAA
This sequence comes from Panzeria rudis, assembly GCA_956483635.1. Taxonomy (NCBI): domain Eukaryota; kingdom Metazoa; phylum Arthropoda; class Insecta; order Diptera; family Tachinidae; genus Panzeria; species Panzeria rudis. The sequence continues at coordinate 52,083,334 of OY101448.1, read as the reverse complement.
TATGACAGATGTTTTCTTTGTAATTTTTTTAGGCGTAAGAAAAATCTCTTAAGAAGAGAATTTTTTTTTTCAAAGAATTTGTGAATTGAAAAGGAGTTTTTCTTTGAAAACTTCCCTTCTTAGTGTGAAAAACAACAAACCAAATTTCAGGCTTGTTGTTCACACTAAAAGCATGGTGGGTGGGTGTACTATTAATTAATGAAAAGAATATACTTTTTTTGAAATAATTATTGATGGAATGTTTGAACAAATTAAAAAATGAAAACAGCAGTAACAAAGTTCATGACTACAATTTTATTTAAAAACCTGTCAATTTTAATCTTTAAAAAATTTAGAAAATTTCCTCTTAAAAATCATTTTGTCGACAAAATTTAACGATTTTTTTTTCAAATTTCCAATAAAATGCATTACAATTCGATTTGTGTATAAAATGCAGTTTTTGTTCATAAGCAAAATATATTTAACTTCATTTGATAAATACGGATCAATGAAAAAATATGTAAATTCGAAAATAAAAAAATTTACTAAATTTACAAATTATTTTTCTGTACTTTTTTTAATTTAATTTGTTGTTGTAGTGACAAAAACAATTTATGTAAAATTGTATTATGAAAATGAATAAAAGAATTTATAAATAAAATCTTTTTACTGAAAATGGTCCAATGAAAGATTTTTGTTAAATCAAACAATTCGTTTATTGAAAATAAAATTGCTTTTTGTTCTTGTGTTTCATGTAAATGAAACATTTACTTATCAGAAAAATTAAACTATGCAATAAAATGAATCAATCGTTTGTCATGACCTTTGATGACCACCATATTTTATTTTGATGTGTTATGGTCCCTGGGGGTATTGTTGGCTGAAGTGGTTGGCGCGCTGAAGTCTTGAGTTCGAGACGAGTTTCAGGCAAGCCATCAACGTCATGCAGTTTTCTGATGTGCATTGGTGTGTCACTGTGTTGATTGTTGAAGTGATGAAGGCATAGCACTGATCACTTAGCAGTACTTGTAGCGATTAATACTGACATAATAATGCACACTAAAGCAGCTTCCTTCGTCGGCATTATAGCGGAATCGCTGGCCAAGTAAAATAAATAATAAAATGGATTAAACAAGTTAATTCCTCTACTTGACACCAGAGGCGCTGCAATACTGCTCTATAAATTTTATTAAAAAAATGCGCAATAACAGACATAGTTGAAAATTAATTGAGCTTTCTATCTCTCACTTCAATATTTGTTCACCAAGAAGGTGACACATTAATTAATTAACTGGTAGGCATTAATTGCCTGAGTGTGTTACGTTTCTTAACAAAAAAAAAAAAATAGCAGTCGAAATTCTATACGTACATTTTACCCAAAGTTATTAAGTTAGTTTGGCTTCAGTTCATTTTCAATTTAATCTTTCGATCAAATTATTTTTTATTTAAGAAAGAATTTGTAAAGCATGTAAATATTGAACATTCAAAGAAAAATTTGGATGTACGGAAAGTTGAACTGACGGCTGTTTCGAGACTACCACAGTTTACTCATCAGAGCCCTTTACCTATACTACCAGCGACAGTAGCAACAACACTGTAGCGAAAATCCTACTAATTTTAGTAAGCTCAATTAACAGACTGTCGCCACCTCGCGGCGAGTCGCACCTATTAATGAACTCTTTCTAAATGTTCGGAACTCCACTAACTGTCTTTTCTTAGCATGTTCAACTATTTTAAGCTTTTTTCATTTAATTTTTTTAATTTCATTTTAAAAAAAAATTATTTTTTCTAAAATTTGGGATTTCTTAGGAGGCTGCTCCACCAATTTCATCATAACTTGGGAAAGGGTTGTCCAATTTTATTACGAACAAAACTAAACTCTACTCAACGGCTTCGGAATTATTCAGCCCGCACTGATAAAAAATATTTTTGATGCAAAATTAGAAAACTTTTATTTATTAAAAATGTATAGAAAATCGAAAATGGCAGCAAAACATTACCATTTTTATTAACTGATCATAAAGCCTTACGTTTAAGGTACAAGATGCGTTCAGCACTTTTATGCGAAACATCACGCGGAAAAATTTTGTGGAAAAGTTTAACCCTCTAGCTCTTTGTATGGATCTTTTTGCCATTTTCTTAAAAAAAGGGGCAAAAACTTCCTATCGCAAGGCTTACAAAACCTCCTATGCCGAGTACTAATTATGGCTAAGTGCACAATTAACCCATAAACACATTTTAAGTTTTTCTGGTGTTCAAGTTGAGTCTGCAGCTTGAAGACTTAAAGTATAATTTTATGCCAATTATTTTTGTAGAACATTTCAGAACGCTATATCGTCGTTGAAGAGAGTTTTTTTTTGCCGGATATAACAAAGAGTTATAGGGTTAAAATGTTCTACAAAATTTTTCACCGTGATTTTTTTACATAAAGTGCTGAACACATCTTATACCTTAAACGCAACGTTTACAAAATTTCCTCTGCGGAGTCAGTATAACTATGTACGAAATAGGGGGAAATTTAATACCCCCTAAAATGAGTACCAGATGTAAACTTTCAAAACGCCGATACACTTTTTTTGTGCTCTCTACCAGAATCAGTCGTTAGAACCTTGTAAAATTTGATTTTGTTGTACAGTGGTATATTAGTGTGGCTGTAATTTAATTCTAAATTGCAGATATAGGGATCTTGCGTTGGTTTAACTGATGATGTTTGTGTTAGTAGCAGGGATGGAATTCATGGTAAAATTGTACTTTTTCGGACCTCTTTAGTAAAGTGGTACTACTATGACTTATTCGGTATAGTTTAAGGTTTGTCGAAACTTTCTGTTTAAACTTTCAGCATGAAAAGTAAATAGAAAATGAATGTCCATGGTTGGTTGTGAATTTTTTGTAACATTTCAATAACGCGTGTTTCTGCCCATATCGAAAGTCAAGTTTTTGGGAAACACTTGAAAATAATCCAAGAAATAATGAAAATACATGAAAGTTTCCTAACTATAATCACTATTCAATATCTGGATAATTTTGAATGTATGATGCAGCTTAAGGACTCCAATACTATGAATTATTGAAATAGAGTGCGAGTTCCTACTAAACGTGTGCGCAATTCCTACAAAAAGTACATATTGCATTTTTTTCAAGCGCAAATATTGTTTGTAGTTGCAATTCAAATTGAGCGTAAAGCAAATATAGAGAACATTGAAAAATAAAAAATACCTGGCTTTATTTGTTTCTTCTTTCACGAATGCACATGTCACAATTGTTACAATTGAAATTAGCTTCGACACAACAATAAAAAATGCTACAGAATACACCTGGGCACATATTCAACTAGAGTAAAATATGTGCTTCGTGAAATGGTCCGTTATGTCTGAAAAATTTTAATTTTTATAAATGGTACAAAATCAAAAACTCTTCGCATCCCTGATTAGTAGTAAACTTCGAGTATGCAGGAGTGACATTCCCTACATACTTCTATTTTTTTCAGACTTAGACCCCTTACTTAGCATAAACAATTCTCAAATATGCATGTTACAGGCGAAATTTCATCACTGATAATCGCTAATTCAACCTGCCCAGTCCGCATGGGGTGTTTTATTTATATTTTTTTTTATGAACGAACGACATGCAATCTTTTCTGTATCACTGGCTTTATGGCCCCCTTTCAAGCCACATTAGTCACTTAAGCTTAAATCTAATAATAATTTGTAATGCAATTTTTCTTAGTTTGTCATCATTATCGTCATCTTTGTTATTTTATAGTTTTTATTTCTTTGAAATAAACTTCTTTTTTATGGTTTTCCTTAAAACAAAATGTTTAAAAAATATGATAAATTTGTATTTTATGTCTTGTTTTTATTTTTATTTTATTCACGAAAAATGAATGCATATTCAGCCATCCACACATGTTTTATTGTATTGAGTATGTACCTCAAAAATATTTATGTCTGGCGTCTGTATATTTAACAAGTTTTTGAACATGTTTATTTAAGCTTGATCTTTATGTGTCGTGTTAAATTTTGTAATATTGACATTAAAACAATATTAATATAGATTTTATGACGACGAAGGAAAAAGTTACAGCCGAAAAAAGACAAACACTGAGAAAGAAAGTTTAGGGGGAAGCGTGTAGAAGAGTGATGATCATGTGATCCATATAATGTTTATTTATTACAAAAAAGTTTTTTAAAATTAATTTACAGGCAGTGGAAGTGTTGGACTCTGTTTTAGCCGCCGTAGTGTGGGGGTGGTAGTATTAAACATTTTTAATTACAATAATTTGTAAGAAAAACATGTCTGCAGGGAAAATTGAATAGCTTTGTTTTTCTTTTTCCAAACACATGTTTGTACATATGTGGAAATACTTGTTTTTCTTCTTAGGCCAAAATATCTTATCGCGCTTTAAATTAAATTCTTTGAGATTGGAAGACCCACACGGTCAGGCGACTAGAAGGAGTTATAGTAACTGCCACTGAAAGATGTAAGCTTGCAAAATACCAATACATGTATGTATATTCACTCCTATCGTGAATATTTTTTCCCTCGAAATGTTTTTCCTTTTCCTTCTTTTGCGATCGTGAATAAAAAATCGAAAAATTCACCTTGTCATGAATGATTTTTTTCTCGTGAATTTTTTCCCTTTTCCCCTGTTTTTGTTCACTTTATTTTATCTGTCGAAATGGATAAATACATCATGTAATTTCTATTTTATCTTTCCAATTAATTATTAAAGCTTCTAAATATTTATTTTCAGGACAAATTCAGTAAATAGTGTTTATTTATCTTAATACTAATTCATTTATCTTAACACTACCACCATCAACACCTTCCCGGCACAAATGAACGAAGATTTGCGATGATTCAATAGCAAATGATTTTCCCGCGCCCGTATAGAATCATTCATCGCGTCCAAAATATATAAAAACCAAGCTTTACATACTCGTGAGAAAATTTAATTTAACACCAAAAGACTATTTCATTGAACTATGCTGTTTGCAATGGCCCGGGTACTCCAAGGCATTGGATGCATCTAGCAATCCTGGACGAACAATTCGATTTTGTTTAGATTCCTCATGAAATAATAAGATAATTCCAATTCTCAGGACTGAATTTTTGTATTTTTTAACAAAAATTTCTTTGATATTTAATTTATTTTATTAAGCTTCTTCCTTATTTACATTCACTAAGAACTGATAGCGGGAAAAAATGTTCACGGGAACTTCACGATAGCAAATTTTTCCTCAATGGGAACTGAAAATTTCGTGGGAACATAAATTTCACTTATGATTGCTTATTTTCTTGAATGAATTTAAAGTTTTCCAATAAGTTTTTTTTGTTGTTAAGCCTGACAGGTAAAATTTTAGCCTCTGCCAAAATCAGTCGTTAGAAGCTTGTTATTTTGAAAAAAATATTGATTTTGTTGTACAGTGTAAATATTCGCAATTTTTCAAAAATTATGTTACTTCACTTTATTATGAATAAAATGAATATATATCCATCGATTTTCATGAAATAAAGCTTATATGACGAAAGTTTCATATTGTTACGTAGTGCTATGTACGGTTCGGCAAAATACTTCAGACGATATAAATTCTTCGGATATCTTCGGCAAACCACTTCGATCGGATTCGTTCGACTAACTATGGCTCAGTAAAATACATCGGACGATATAGATTACTCGATTATCGGTCGGCTAGCTATGAAGCACTACGGACTTTCGATATAAACTCGTTGGATATCGTTCGACTAACTATGGTTCGGCAAAATACTTTGGACGATACAAATTCTTCTAATATCGTTTGGCTTAGTGACATGCACTACCATTGGATGATATAAATTTTTCGGAAATCCTTCGTTTATCCATAGTTCGGTAAAATACAACAATACTTTAATAATTTCGAACATTTTGAATCCGCATGGAATACAAAACAGGCCTCATAAACGCTTCAGAAATCGTTCGACTAAATAGGGTTCGGTAAGAAACACTATACATGCAACTACTAAAGAAAAGTGTCATATTCCAATTCGTTGTACCATCTTGTGACCAAAACTAGCTTACTTATGCTACTCAAAAGATAAACTACCTGAGAGTTGTTAGCTTCTTGCGTATACATTATTACCACGTATGCTTACAAAGTGTGTGTGAATTTTTTTTCATGTTTGCATGCTGGTTGTTTCATTACTATTGGGTGGAGGTATTTGTAACATTACAAGGCGAGTATTATTTGGATGAATCTATTTGTCATATCTATTTTAAATTAATGTTTTTTTCCCTCTACTAATTGCAAACTTATTCAGTTTAGGGTAATTAACGTTATTTTTTTTCGAAAGCACTTGCTTATCAATGATTGCAATCTTAAGTTGTAAAGAAGTATGTCCTAACAAAAAATCCACTGACATACTTTAACTTTAAGGTTGCACTTTAATAAAAGTGAGGCAAAATTCATTTAAGGCGGTTTACAAAAAATGCTTTTGTATAATTAAAGATTTTTTTGAAAGAAACGTCAAGATTGCATAAAAAGTAGTTTGCTTTTCTGTTAAAAGTCATTATATAAATATGAGTGACATACTGCTAAAAAAATATATTATAAAGCCAAACTATTTGCTAGTAAAATACACCTACATTCACTTTGAAATCATAGAGATTTTTTAATGTCAGCAACAAAATAAAACGCCAAAATAACACCTGTTGACCAGCCTCCTTCTAATGAACAAAATAAATTTTGTTTATTAGAAGGAGGCTGGAGCTTTTTTCTTCTTTCAAAATATTTATGAACAGCTTGTTTACTATTGCAAACTATAAATAAAATATTTACTGCAATACTTAATTCTTAAAAAGAATTTATTTATGTCAAAACGAGAAAAAAATTCACAAATATTTGCACAATTTCTGTCACACATTTATTAAAATGAAATATTTATGAGTTCGGCAGAAAAGCTATAATAAACAATGATTGGAATTCTGGCTGTAAAATTAAATAATGATTATGCTGTTTCAATTGAATACGTTCATTATTACATAAATTAATATCTACGCACATTGACAACAAATTAATGAATAGATGGCAATCCGTGTTTGATTAAGTATTTTTTAATATTACTTGTAATCGCCCTCCTTAAATAAGGGCAGAATAAACCAGTGTCGAATTGATCATTAGCAAATTGTAAAAGCTTTCAAACCAGCATCTTATTTTTACACAAATTAGAAGATTTTAATAAATTACACACTGTACAATAAAATCAATTTTAATCGGTCAATTTAATGTCAAAAAGGAATATTTACTTTTTACGGGCGTGGCACTGCCCACTTTTCTAGTCATAATGCCATAAGAGTCAGTATAGTACCAGTATCTGCAGAAGCTGGCGCAAAATTTAATTGCAAGCACACAGGCAAACAAAATTCAAATTAAATAAAAGCTTCTAAAAAAGCTTTTTAAATTTGTTATTGATATTTTTAATAGTTTATTCTATTTTCTAATTCTAGACATTACTCAAACTTACTCAAAAGCTTTATAAGTACAAGTTTTGTATTGAAAATAGCTACTGAAAATACATACTGAAAGTTTAAATTTATATGAAACTATGATTATTTGTTTAAATAATGAAGCGTAATTATTATTTTTAAAATCGTAATTAATACAAATTCTTTTAAAGTAAATATGAGACATTTCGTCTGCGAATTATAAAGAGAAACATGTTTTAAGGTTGCCCAACTACTTCAACTGTTATCCTTTGGCTATATATAACTTAATCGTAATTAATTCCAAAATTACTCTATTTGCATTCATTTAAAGCTCAAATGTTGCAGCAGTTTCTTTAATATTGCACCTTTGCCTCCCTAAGAGTTTTATCAAAAACCATAAATTTTGTTTAACTACACAGTAAAATCCTTCTCAATTATGTCTGTTTTACTAACCAATATCTGTAACAGCTTGCATTTCTAATACATTTACGCAAATTAAAAGCATTTTCTGGTTACGAGAGTAGCTGCTTACTGTTGTGATAAATAAATAGTTGCCTTTAATCATCTTAATTAAGAACACACCCTTCATTCATCTGTTTGTTATATGCATTAAGTGCAAGTATAGATTACATTCCAACACCCTCAGTGTTTTCCACCCGCCAGCATTATTTGGCATTTCAAATTTACCGAAATTTGAAATATATCTTTGAGATCTGTATATTTGTGATGTTTTATCTGAAGGAATTAGAGAACCCAGTAGTTGTAACGTTAGTACATAAATAGAGGCTTTAGTATCCATCAAGGGCTTTTACAGCTTCGGAGGGTGGAAGTTAAAATTTTATTCGAAGTCCTCGCTATATTGCAAAGGTTATCCCTGAAATATAATAATTCTTACAAAAAACCGACAAAAAATAGGCGTGACACTGCCCATAATTTTTGTCATAATGATGTACTTTAACGAGAACTAATAAGAATCTAAGTTTCATAAGAATCGGTTAAGTAGAAGTAGTTTAAATGAACATTTACTTTTCATGGGCGTGGCACTGCACACTTTTCTGACCATACTGTTGTATTGCAACAATAACTAAATTTGTATGCAAAGTTTCATACGAATAGTTTAAGCAGAAGTTGTTGATAAAGAATTTCGATGGGTGTGGTACTGCCTACTTTTTTATGATGATGTAGTATTCCAAGAGAAGCTTAATGTGTGTGCAAAGTTTGATAGGAATCGGTTGAGTAGAAGTAGATGAAAAGGCATGTGTATTTACTAATCCGGACCAATCCGGAAGTGCATCCTTTTAAATAAAGAAAAACATCCGAAATCGGTATATAAATGGCGGAGTTATGGGAGAACATCCTTAAAAAGAACACACGACGAATTGGTAATCTTCCTCCTTTTTTTAAAGTCGGTTAAAAATGTTTAAATAATGCACTACTACTACTACTACCCTATGAAGAGAACCAGCCATTTTTACATGGGGATGACCCCTTGTGATTTGTCACTAAACTATTTCATATAGATCTATTCGGCGTAGAATAATATAAATTATATATAAATGTATGTTAAGTTTTGTATAAGTTTCTAGCCTACTGCGCTTATTCTATTGTGATTTAAAAAAATTATTTATAAATTCTCAAATGGTTTTTGAAAGTCTGTGTATAAGATGAGGGGGCTACTTTGTAATTCGAATCTAAAGAAAATGCTTTCGAATTGCAATGTAAATAGCATACAAAATCGAACAGTTTTCTTTTCGAATCGTATTACAGAGTAACCCAAGAGGTTTGGAATTTTTCAAAACTATAGTATTTATGTTTCAGAATACCTTACTGGTATTCAGCCGCGGATCCAGCTTGAGCTTTTGGTAGTGGGGGGGGGGGGGAACTTCTAAGTAAAACATACTATTTTTCCAAACTTCTTTTAGAAATTCTATAGAAATTTACTCGTTTGGTGGAGGGGGGAGAATATCCCGCATCCCCCCTTGTATCCGCGCCTGCTTGTATTGCCAGGATATTGAAAATTGTGTGTTTTTACTTTTTCAATGGTAAGCACTAAATAGATATTCCAAAGAACAATTTTTTATGTTAAAATAAGAAATCCATTGAGAGGATCAGTAATATGTCTTTAGAAAACAACTTAAAATCATGAAATATTTTTTACATGCTAAAGTATCGATATGTTCACAAAAACTCGTTTTTAGCGGCTTTTGAGATCTGATATCTTGTGACGCTTCCAAGAGATTACCCAGCAAAAACTTTGCTTACCGGCAGGCAAAAAAGTATATGAAGATTTAAGTCGGAACTACTTACAATTTCACTCGATAACTACTTATTTTTGTTTGAGAAGCCCAAAAAATAAGGGGTACCCCTTACAAATGCATTTACATTGTCACAGCAATTAACTATCTATTATTTGGCTTAATTGAAGCTGAAAAATAAGTAGTAAAATAAACAAATTGAAATAAAAATGAAAAAATATAAAAATTTGTATACATTAGGTTATATTTATATATTTTTTTCAATTTTATTTCATTTTTTATTTTAATTTTTTTGACCCACCTGCGATACGAACCTGTGCTCGTTCAGATATGAAGACAAGAACTTTACCCACTCAGCTATTGTTGACTTATAATTTTAAGTGTCAAAAATTAGTTTTCATATACAAACATGTTGACTCAAAAAGTGGTTGTCTACTTATTTTATTAATACATATCAACAAATTGTAACTACCTTCAGATAATGATAAAAATACGTTTTTAATTTTATTAAAAACTAAATAGTTGTTCTAATTTGAAGCATAGTAATACGATAAATAAGTACCACTCACTACTTTGTAACCCATTAATAAAGTACTACCGATTACAAAAATAAAAGTTTTTCCTAAGTATAGAGCGGCTTGACAAACGTGTACAGATTTAGTGATTAGAGATTTAGTACGTTTTTCATTTTATTTGACTGGGTTATAAATCTTATTAGAGATAGTCAAACAGCAAGCCATAAGTAGTGATTTTTGACCAAAAGTTGTACAATGCAGCCGTCAGAACTGCTGGGAGTTTGATTTAGTTCTATTTGTGTGTGTTCATTTTAGACTTATCCATATGCACATACATACGTAGTATGTACGAGTACATATGTTCAACTATTTATTGCAGCTTTGTTCAATCTATTGTTGAGAAAAACAAACTTCATAATTGCTTAAATTATGATCCATACTATGAGGTCTTTGGTTATCAAATACAAAGTTCTTTTATGTACCCAGCAAAAACTTTGCTTACTGGTAGACAAAAAAGTATATGACGATGTACGAGAAATTAATTAATTACAAATGTACTTACATTGTCACAGCAATTAAGTAGCTACTATTTGACTTCGTTGAAGCAAAAAAATATGTATATTTTATTCATATTTTTTACACATTGCTGTTTTTGTAACCCAGCTGCGATACGAACCGTGCTCTCTCAGATTTGAAGACAAGTTCTTTAATCACTCAGGTATTGTTGACTTATAAGTTTAAGCACAAAAAATTAGTTTTCATATAGTGTTCGTGTACATATTTTATTAAAACATTACAGCAAATTAATGCTATTTCAAACAATGCTACTTTCAACAAATTATGTAATTCTACTTTAATAGGTAGTAGTTCTAATTTGGAGCATAGTAATAAGATAAATAAGACATAAATTTATGAAATAAAAAAACTCTACTGCGTAATAAAACTATTAAAAAAAACAAGTCCAGTGTGCGGAACTTAGCGACTTTAACATCCATTATTGCGAAGATTTGAAGATTCGATTTTTAATGCTTCCCGTCTGTAAAAGTCGCTGTGTTCCGCACACTGGATTTGTTTTTGTTTTCTTTTAGTTTCTTACGCAGTCGGGTGTTTTGATTTTTTAAATTTATGTCTTGTTAGTTTTCGTACCCAGTTTGATTTTAGATTTTCTGTTAAAACTTCACTCTTACGTAATTGGGTTTTTTGGTTGTTAACCAACTTTAATCCTTCACAGATCATAAATGGTCATTCGAAATGAAAAAAAACGTTAAGAGAAACCTAAAGATTATTTTCAAATACCTGTCGAATGATACCCATTTTAATATAGTTCGCTGATTTTATTTTTTTCCTATTCACAAAATGGTGTCTGTTGGCCGCCATATTGAAATTTGATTACTGCCGACGACCTCCTGACTGATAGTCAGACGTATCTACCATTCAGCCATAGCCGGCCGTATTATACTTTATGTTACATTTTTTCCACTTGGACTAAATATGTTTAATTTGAAAAGTTTTTTTCTTTAATAAAATAACTACAAAATCGATGTAATTTTAGACAAGGCGAAATTTTCAACACAAATTTAGACAATATATGATCGTAAATTTGAAGTAATGTTTTAGAGTGTACATAGACTGATAAATACAATACCCTTCTTTGCGTCGCGTAGTGGGGTAATAAGTACCACTCATTAATTTGTACCCATTTAAAGAGTACTACCGATGACAGAAAATGCCAAAGATTTTTGCTGGGTATGCATTTTTTACTAGAAAAATAAGAGCCTTCTTTAAAATGTAATAAATTTCAAAAAGAATTTTATATGTTGAGTGTTGTGTTTTTCTTCCGACGGGGTTTTTTTCTAATTTGGAACGATTTTCCGTCATCCCACGTAAAATTTGGTTTGTAAACAGAATAGAACACTGAAGATGACACATAGCCGAAACCGGTCTGTTTACAAACCAAATTTGACGTGGGATGACGGAAAATTGTTCTAAATTTTATATGTCTATTGTTCTGCCTTATAATTAGAGTTTTTCACTTCCCGGACTTTTTCATTTCCCGGGAAAGCGGGATGCCAATTTCACGGCAATTCCCGGGAAATCCCGAATGCATTATTTGATAATCAAAGTGTGACTAGTTGTATAAAGGTTGTAAAACAAATAAATACATTTAAACTGATTATAAGTTGTTTGTATTTGTTTTTTTTTTTATAAATTATGTTAACTTATTATGTTTTCGGTTCAATAATTCTCATTTGTTCTTTGATAAGTTTTATATAAGCACACGAATTGGAAAACTTTTCAAAAATATAGTTGAAGGTATGTTGCTTGCAAAATGATATGAAATCCAAAGCCAGAAAAACTCTGTTCTTACTCCGGACAAATAAAGCTGGGTATGTTAAAAAAAAGCCGTATTTCAATCAAAAGATTTGGGCTCTGCCCCACAATGTCGACAAGTCGATGTCATTCTCTGATTTATATTAAAAACAAAAACAAATTAAAAATTTTTATTATTGTTTTCAATATAAATAAGAGAACGATATCGACTTGTCGGCATCGTGGGACAGGCCCTTGTTGGTTTTTATTCAAAATTAAGTGAAAGTACTTTATTTGCAAAAATTACGACATGCATGCGCATTCTCACAAATACTAATTTTGTCCAAATAAAAAAATATTTATAGATGTACGCTAATGCTATTCTTCAGTTCCTTAATTATGAATTATGACGGCAGAAGTTGTAAAACCCTTGTTTCCTTCCTCTTAAATTGTAACAAAGTTGCTTTGATATTAAATTAAAATTTTATTGTTTCGCTTTTTTATTGTTTAATAGTGTAAAGATCTTTAAACATCTTTTAATAATGTTTGCAATTTAGGAAGAAGACATTAAAAACAATGACAAGTTTATTTAACCTACTGCACAGCACACTCTACTCTCGTTCCACATCTCAAACAATATCGGATATAAATAAATATAAAACCCATGGTGTTAATAATAATGACACTTATTAACATAGTAATTGTTACCTAATTAAAAACTTATTTTATTCAAGTGCATACTTCCGTACCATCAGCACACCACAATTTTCAATAAAATAAAAAGAAATTACCCAATAAAAAATATTAATTTATGAACTACAACACATTTGGTAATTTTAGATGCAACATTTATTGATGCAGCAAGCAGCAAGTCGACACTACAACATTTGAAAATTTGAAATTTAATACGAATTTATTTGAGTTTTCTTTATTAAGGTTTTTATTATTATTGTTATTATTTTGTGTTAATTCAATAAATTATGACAAAGAGACTTTAACAACTAATAAATTAAAAGGAAAGGAAGTAAAACTAAGGCACTGATGAGTTTTTTTTTTCTTTTCTTTATTTGCTGTGTAAATGGGAAATTAGGGTTAAGGAAATGGTGGTTAATATACAACTATATGCCACGACTTCCTAGATAAAAAGGTAACATCATCAGTTATAATAACAATAAATACAAGAAACAAGACAAAAATCAACGCAAATAAATAAACAGCAACACGCTTGTTATTGAAATAAATCAAACAGACTAGAGGCACAATGGCACGGCATGTGAAAAATATTGTACAATTTTCATTTTCATACATAATACGCAATTGGAAATACATATTAGGTATGTTTCTGTACGTGCACGAAGTTACCCAAACTTAGCTGAAAGAATTTTCTTTATACGAACTTTTTATTGAAAAAAAGCTTTCGAGCAAGTTTGGATACATTGCGCGAGTAAATTAACAAATCATTTAGATCATAACTTTTTTAATTTTAAAATCAGTTCAAAATAAAATCTTGCAATCGAATTTAACAAAGCTGTGTGAAGCAGCTGTGAGTTGAAAAACTGTGATGGATATCATGGGACAATAATAATATTTTTTGGCACTTTTGGACCTTGCTGGAATCGTTGATTGAAATAAGCATTACAATAGCACTAAATACAATTTAAAACGAACTATTTTGCAGTGTTTTCCACCAGCACTAAAACAATTTCTTTACTAGCACTAAAAAGTGCTAATTTTTCCACTGACACTAAACGGAGATTTAGTGTAAAAAAACCGCGTTACACTAAATTAGTTAAAAAATCTGCATATGAATATTATTATTGCATACTAAACTTTCAAAAATCTTATCTTAAATTTAATGCTAAATTTCTAAGTTGTTCTCAAATTAGTGAAGAAAAACGTTGCAATAAACTTAAGATTGTTTTTTCTTAACTCAAATAATTGAATTTTAGTGCAAAATTGTTTTCTATCGTACGTATTTGTAGCATGGGATTGTCAATAGATTAATATAGTTAAGTAAATGAGCCTACTTAATAATATAATAATTTCATTAGAACAATGAAATAATTTCATTAAAACTATGAAATAATTTCATTAAAATAATTGAATAACTTCATTAAAATAATCAAATAATTTCTTATTTAATAAATTTATTATATGAGATATTCTCCCAAATTTTTTTAAGAAAAGATTTTATTTGTTGTGGGCTAAGCATGTCTATATGCCTGCATTTCATTGGAGCTTTACCAAATCATCAGCAGACTTCAACCATATTTTTGTGGGCTAAGCATATAGATAGGTTTAACCCACAACAAAAAACAATTTTTTTATTAAATAATTTAATTAACTGAAATAATTCATTTCATTACAATTATGAAATAATTTCCTCAAAATAATAAAATATTTACATTATTCTAGCGAATTGGATCAATAAAACTGTGGTGAAACTTTCATTAAAACAATTTTAACGAAACTTATTTCATTAACCAATCGAAGCGGGACTTTGTTTGGTTGACTTTTAATGAACTTTTTAATTGGATTAACGTCGAAAATCACAGAATTTATAAAGAAAATTATTTCAGTCTAAAGATTGCTTGAAAACAATAAATTTATTTCATTACATACATTATACATACATACATAGTTCCACCTCTGTTTGAAAATTTATTTCACCCTGACCCATTGTAATAATAGTCATAGTTGTTTTAATATTTATTAAAAGTGCTCAACTCTTTATTGTAATGATGATTAAGTATAATGTAAATATTTTGCAAAACCAAAAAAAATACAATCAAGATGAAGAGGACTACAACTTTGATGATGGACTACAATTTCGTAAAAGTATTTAAACGCACACAAAGATATATGAACTTTGGCTTTAATCCACACTTTATTAAAATACGAATATAAGGAATTACTTCTTTGTAATTCATAATGAAAAATATTACCATCATTTAAAACAAATTTTTCTTGTGGTCTTGCATTTTTTCTGTTATGAAATACAAAAGTAAACGACAAGAAATAAATAAAAAAAATTTTAAATTACAGGGCTAAAATGTTTATACCTTGTTTTATTTATTTGCATTTTTTAAAGAAAAAACTTCCGTCTTCAAAACCGCACGCAATAGGAGACTAAACTCTACTCAACTAGATACAACTACTAACCTCCTCATTGGTTTTTTGTACACTCTTAAACTCTTAAAGACCACAAATGAAAGGAAGTGTTTCGTACTTGATTTCTTTCCATCAATTTTCTTCATCCTTTATTCCGTTTTGCATTTCGTTTGAATTTTGAATTGCTGGAGAGTGTGTGTAGGGCAATAAATAATCTGTGATCATTTAAATACGTTTAAGATGGATAAATAAATGTTGGTTGGTGGTGTTTGATGATGTTAATGTCGTTTGTTTGTTGTTGATGTTAAACCGCATGTTTGACATCGGAAACTTTAAATTGTTTATTTACATAATCTCCTGACATAATAATAATAACCAGTGCTCGGACTTTCGTGCAGCTAAAAATTAATTTTAAGCGCTTAACAAATGCACATAAAAAAGAAAAATATGCTTTTATCTACGAACAAAGTAAAAAAACTAGAAGAATATGAAAATATTTTATTTTTATTTTTTACTATTATTACCGAAAAAAAAACATAAAACAAACTTAATTGGGTCTATTATTTAATGCAACCGAACTTTAGTTGTGTTGCCAGTTGTCAACTGAAAATTATTGGTTGGCAGAAATGCAACTGGCAACCCAACTGAGGCTCGGTTGCCATATATAATCGGTCTATTAATATTTTTTTTTCAAAAATTGAGAAATATGCATTAAACAATTTTTATAACTCGAAAAATATGCATTTATTGCCAAAATATGCAAAAATATGCAATTACAAATCGATGCCAAAGTACTTAAAATTTTATGATTCTCATAGATAATTAGCCAATACTTCTTTATCTATTACCACAACAAACATGCATTTGCATGAAAGTCCGAACCCTAATAATAACGAAATGAAATTGTGAAAAAGAAGAGAAAATCTACTTTCATGATCATATTAATTTCCTTGACGTTGTTCTATAAAGTTTGAGCATTTCTTTTGCAAATAACGAAAATTAATCAATATTTAATTTTAAAGGTATTGAAACAATTAACAAAACTTAATTAAATTCTAAAATATGTCACAATGTTTCTATTTAGGCTACAACGTCATAACTTATCTACTTTTCTCGCGTTGTTATTAGAAGCCTATTTCTTTTTCATTTCAACGTTTCTTTGGCTTAAAAAGATCAAGTATAAAAAACATTTTTCTTGCTTGAAATTTTCTGTAGTTGAAGGGTTAATTTAAAGCTTGTCATAACATTTCAACTGGTCACTTCCTGTTTGAATTTTTTTGTTGTTAGATAATACTCGTATTTGCCTCTTAGATTTTCTATATTTTTTATATACTCATAGGATATATTATGAAACATCAATTAAGTAATTGCCAATCATTTGTAATTTATGTAAAATATTCTAAAAACGTATGAGCATTTATTTAATTTTATTTAAAATCTATTGTAATCCCATATAAACTGTATTTAAAGCCGCTTTATTCAATCGGCATTATTAGCTTTGAATGTAAAAAAATACTAATAAAAATACAAAATGAAATGCAAAATAACAAAACTATTTAACAGAAAAAAACAAAAAACAAACAAACGCATGCCGACATATATTATAATAAAAAAAAACACTAAAAGCATTTTAAACTTTGATTTAAATGAAAAGTAATCAACGAATAATATTCAATTAACAGCTGCAGCTACAATTACTCGTATAATGAGAAATTAGGTCCATAAAACGTTAATATGTATTTAGTTTTAAGCACAAGTTTGGGAGCTAAAAAAAAAACGTATTCGGGAACGAGGACGACCGACCATTTTATTTAGACTAGGGTCGAATTCGTTCAGTAGCTCGTTTTAGATACAAACCTACAAGTATAATCAATCCCAAGTACATAATTTAAATGAGTTTGTGTCTAAAATGAGCTACTGAATGAGTTCGACCCTAGTCTATACAAAATGGTCGGTTGTTCTCATTCCCGAATATTTAAATTATATTAAACATTGAGAAGATTTAGTTAAATAACTAATTTAAAGAATCAGCATTCGATTTTCCTTCAAGTCGTATTAATCGCATTTTTAAGCAGATCAAAGGTTTCGTAGATAAACTGTGTTTTTTACAGGTTCTCAACTTTAAATTAAAGTAAAACACAGAAAAATAAGTACTAATCAAACTAAAAATGTTTGACTTAAGTAAAAAACAGAAAGATGGCAGATAAATTATACATTAGGCAAAACCAATGAGTAGCAATGAGTTAATTTAACACTAATCTAGTGAGGATTGCTCCGCCTAGACCAAAGTCGATAGAAAGATAACCTCTAAGTGGTTTTTAGGGTTCCGTACACCAAAACTGTAAAGGAACCCTACTGCTTTCGCTACGCTGTCTGTCGGCGTCTGTCTGCCTGTCTGTCACAGGCTGTTTTCTCGGGGACCGTAAGAGCTACGGACCTGAACAAATATCTGCCAGTTAAAAATTAAAGGGTGCTTTAAAGCGAGCAACGAAAAATATTGAAATACTAATGTAATATACAGACACTTATATATAGACACTTGAAATTTGCAAAGTTAGTGTTAATTGGTGTAGCTGTAAAATAGACTACACCAATGAACACTGATATTTAAATCAATAAAACTTAAAGGGTGTTCTATAAGTTAAAGTAATTTTGGCTATGTAATTTAGACAGTCTGCTGTATCTTGGAAACCGTAAAAGGCAAACTCTTCAAATTAAAAAAACGCTAAAACTAAAAAATTTCAAAATTAAAAAAAATGTAAAAAAGGATAAATCGCCAAAAATGGAAAAAGCGCTTAAAAAAGCACCTAAATTAAAAAATCGATGAAACGCAAAAAATTACCAAAACTAAAAAGATAGCCAAAAAACTAAAAAAAAAAACGTAAAAAACGAAAAAATTCGTCAAAACGCAAAAAGCAATAAAACCTAAAAAATCGCTAAAACTAAAAATATCGTCAAAAAACGAAAAAAAAAAATGCCAAAAATAGAAAAAGTCACCAAAACGAAAAATGAGCTATAACAAAAAAAAGTGGCAAAACTAAAAAAATCGCCAAAAACCGAAAAAATCGGCAAAACGAAAAAAAGTGTCAAAACAAAAAAAAAAATTAAAAAAAAAAATCGGCACAACTAAAAAAAATCGCCAAAAACCGAAAAAGCGCCAAAACTGACAAAAAGCGTTAAAATTAAAATAAATCTTTAAGCAAAAAACGTTAAAATAGAAAAATACGCCAAAAACGAAAAAATTACCAAAACTAAAGAAAAACACCAAAAAGCGCCAAAACAAAAAATCGCAAAAAACACCAAAATGTAAAAAGCGCCAAAACAAAACAAAAAATCGCTAAATCAACGAAAAAACTTTAAAAAACATTTTACGAAAAAGCAAAATGAAAAAATTGCCAAAATGAAATAAGGGCAAAACGAAAAGGGATGTATGTGTATTTGTACGGAACCCTTTGTGTGCGAGCTAAAGTCGCACTTTACTTAATTTATTTTTATCTTACCAGGGACCATAAACTGGTACTGCGGTAGCCCTACAGCTGACCTGCCCTCACAAAACGGATGCTAGTCACAAACGTATACTCTATTCCTATACGGAATCTATATGCTGGAGGACTTCGTATAACCTTCAAGGTGAGGAATGATCCTTTCAACAAAATAACACTTATTAAAATTGCAAGGTTCTGGTAGAGGACAAAAAAAATGTATGCGCGTATCGGCGTTTTGAAAGTTTACAACGTTTTATACTTTATCTTACACTTAAACGTGAGGCTTACAAGATTTTCAATGCCAAGTCTCTGTGACTATGTACAAAAAATTGGGAGGTCGGGGGAGTTTAACTCCCCATAAAATGAGTACCAGATGTAAACTTTCAAAACGCCGGTACACTTATATATATTTTTTGTTGGCCTCTGCCAGAATCAGTCGAAGCTTAATATTTTCGCGATTAAAGTGATTTTGAAACTTTATGTAAGTACATAATTTTTACAGCTTTTATCCTCTTCTAGAACTAGCGATTTTCAGTTAACTTCTCGATGTCGTTCTCTATAATGATTGTTAAATGTAATAAATAACGTTTTAAATTTTTAATAAAATACATTTACAGTAGTTTATATTTTTAAAATAATTACTGCCTCATTATGGGAAATTACAATTACATGTAATTGTCGTTGATAATCTTCAATTACAATTAAAATAATTGGTAATTGCTAGTATATCAACTACCCATTACATATAACTGTAATTGTTCATGTCTCAATTACAATTACAATACAATTACCTTGGCCATTAGAAGTAATTGTAATTATAGTATACCAATTACAATTACATATAATATGTAGTTGATTGCATTTACTGATACTACATTTCTTCTCTTCTATTTATAAAGCAGTTGAATGTCTTTTAAGGAAAATGTTTAACATGTGCGAAAAATAATAAACATAATATGAGCGCAAACTATAAATTAAACCTTGTTGCATTTTATTAAACTGTTTTTATTGTTTTTGTAAATGATGCCGATGATACTACTCTAGAGGTTTCACAAAAATTTTTTTTAATGAAAAAATAAGAAATAACAAAAATCATGTGCATGATCTCTCGAAATTACTACAAGTATGTCTGTCCTTTCTTTGGTTTGTCTTAAAACTGTTGACCGTCTAAACTTTTTTCTTTTTCTTGCTTTTTTTGTGGCATCTTCTTTTTATTAATGCAACATAAGTGTTCATTACAAAGTTACAAAGCCGCGCTTGCTGCTTTTGTTGTGTCTTTAATTTATAAATATCTAATAATAAAAAGTAACGCAAGTTTAATCAAACTGCAATTTAATGTAAAATAATGTAATGCAATACAGCCATTTGAAAACATGGTCAAATGATGATCATTTTCATGTTGATGCATGCATGCAGCATGTTTAATAACAAAATATATTAAATAAAAATAAAAACATATATAGCAACAAGTTAAGATGAGCTTAAAACCTTTTCATATTATTTAGACGATTGCATTACAAATTATTTTATAATGCCAAGACAACTGTGGTTTTAAATAAAATGCTGTAGTAAGACGTAAGTTTTGATTTGCAGATGCTAAAGAGCTATTATGTTTTACATCTGTAGTTTGGAGGCCGCGAAATATATATGCCGATACTCTATACTATTCAATGTGTTTTTCAAAATAGCAAGTGAAAGTTTGTGTGTTTTTACAAGCTGACCGAGCATATGATATCAGCATGCAACTATTGGTTGCACACATAATAAGCTCAAAAGCTGATTTTTGTGTGTTTAGCTAAAAGACTTTAAAAAAATCTACTGATATTTCAAGTTCAATGTTTCATTTAACATTTTAGTTACACTGTACAATAAAAGAAAAATATATATGTACGTGTATCGGTGCTTTGAAAGTTTACATCTGGGATCCATTTTAAGGGGAGTTTAATCCCCAAAGATTTTTTTTGCACATAGTAATTTATACTGACTGGTATGGGAAATCTTGTAAGTCTTACGCTTAAGGTATAATATGAGCTCAGCACATTCATATAAAATACCACGAGGAGCATTTTTGTAATATATTTTGACCCTCTAAATCTTCACGATGTGGGTTTTTTGACCCATTCTTAAATAAGGGGCGAAAAACCCCTTCAGCGGCGATATAGCGGGCTGTTATGTTCCTCATGCTGAACGCATCTTATACCTTAAACTCAAGAATTAAAAGATTTTCTCTACCTAGTACTAATTATCAATAATTACAAAATTAACCCTTAAACACATTTTTAGTTTTGAACGATTTCTGGTGTTCAAGTTGAGTCTGGAACTTGGGTGGTTTTGAAGACCCAGCACACAATTTTATGCCGAATATTTCTTTAGAACATTTCAGCACGCTTTATCGCCGCTGAAGGGAAATTTTTTGCGCTTTTTAAATAAATAGACAAAAAGACCCATACAGTGACAAGTTAGGAGGCTAAAATGTTCCACAAAAATGGTTTCGTGGTGTTTTACATAAACGTGCTAAGCACATCTTTACCTTAAACATAAAGCTGAAAAGATTTCGTATGCCTAGTTACTATAACTACACAGAAAAAAACTAAATTTCATTTTCTGTGAAGGAATTCAATGACATAGTAAATATTTTGTCTATGAATGGACCTACAAACGAATTTGTAAATATAGACAAAAATACCTCAAAAATTTCATTGAAAAAAACGTATTTTTTATCAGTGAACAAATTGTTTAAATCTATAAAATAATTTGTCTAAAAATTGTCACAAATTTTAGACAAAACAATTTACTAAATCAAACAAAAATATTTACTGCATTTTCTGAAAAATATTAAACAATATTTCTGTCTGAATGTAATAAACAATTAGTCTAAAAATGTTAACAATTATTAAGCAAAATAATTTACATAATCAAACAAAAATACACAAAAAATGTTTGTCTGTGTCATCATCATCATCCATTAAGCATTTATGAGAATTTACTTTGTTAAATGTGTTCAAGTATGAATGTTTATCTAAATACTCTAAAAAAAATTAATGAGAATTAATGCAACGACATTAACTAATCGATTCACTCAAAAATCTCTTGTAAACAAACTTGGTACAATTGCATTCCTCTTGCTATGATGTTATTGTTGTTATTTGTGTGTATGTCTTCATCGGGGTGGTTTTTCGACACAGTTTTTATTGTTGTTTTTGGTGTTTGCGAACTAAATAAAAGTCAAACAAACAATTCATAGATTATGGACAGAACATTTACTAAAAATTTAATTTATTTTTAGACAAACTTTTGTTTGAAAATTTGTTGGTGATAATATTTTCTGTGTATGTGCAAAAGGGGAAGAACTTTAACTCGCTCAAAAATGAATCCCGAATGCAGAGTTCGGAAACTCCGTTATACACATATATTTGTTTGCTGCGCCCTATCAGAAGCAGTCGTTAGAACCATATACGTTTTTTGTGGTGTACAGTGTTATTTATTTAAACAGTTTAGAACCGACATTAACATCTAATAGTTTTTTAAGGCACTCTCTTAAAGAAAATTTTTACTAAAGCTTACAACCTGAAGTTAAACAACTATATATTTCTCGTATTGTATACTCCTTGCAAACAGTGTTGCATTATTAATGTGATTAACGCTTAGGTTAAGGTCATCTAATTTATATAAATTTTATTTTAAGCTCTTCTTTTTGTAGTTATTCCTTTAACTTAAGTAGCTTTTAAAGTCATTTAAAGCCATTAAAAGAAAATCACATACAACTTGTGAGTGCCTCATCTGCGAAAAAAGAGACTTACTTAATTTAGTTAATATTTTTTTGTCTGGTTGCTTTTAAGGCTACAAAGGGCACCATATACACACATTTATAATAACTACATGCTTGTAATCTTGTATTTCAACTTAAATTTGGTAATATTTTCTGTTTTATTGCTGTTGTAATTTGTGTGCAAATATTCGTGTAATAAAATAATGTTGCAACACGTTTCAATTCGTGGGTTATCATGGAAGTTTTATCTTAATTATGAGAAATAGCTTAAGTATGTTTTTAACTTTAAATATTTAATTCTTAAATAAAGATACAATATAAATATGATATGATATGTAAATGAATTTTTAAGATGTGGCCCATTGATAGTTTTACTCATATTTTTCTAGACACAGACAAAGCAAAGGTTAACCAATTAAGTAAAGATACTATAGAATAACAAATCTCATGGCTGCGAAGTAGTCGCATATTCTACAGAGGCAAATTCTTGTGTTCGTCCGTTTACTTTTTAAACTTGCCTGAAGAATGCGGGCTTGCCATTATTATATTTAAACGGAACTTGTCCTTTTCACGAGCAAGTATATGATACCTGATTTCTGAAAGATGCGAACTATTTTTTATCGTCCCACGAACAAAACTTCCCAAAATTTTCCGTTTTTAAACCGAACTCATAAAAATATCAATGGGCATATAATCAATCTTTTATGAAAGAACTTTTACTACGTGGCAGCATTTTCAATGCAGAAATGATATACATAATTAATAACCAGGGCTCGAACTTTCATGCAAATGCATGTTTTTTGTAGTGATAAACCAAGAGGTATTGACTAATTATCTATGCGAAAAATCAAATTTTAAGTAGCTTGGCATCGATTTGTAGTTCCATATTTTTGCATATTTTGGCATTAAATGCATATATTTGGAGTTATAAAAAATTTTTTTAATGCATATTTCTCAATTTTTTAACAAATATTAATAGGCCGGTTATGGATGGCAACCGAGCCTCAGTTGGGTTGCCAGTTGCTGATGGCTTGCATAGCGAACACATTGCCTTTACATTACGTGAATAGCCTTATTGTTAAATCAGCAGTTGTTTATCTATCTCGTCTTTGTTTTAGCGAAACTTTTTGAACTTAATACATCAGTTATTCAATAATTTGTTTAGCCATGAATTTTCAAAATTAATATTCTATCTTATTATTAAACACAATTCAGTGCAACTCTATAATTTTATAATTAAAAAATTTTTATTTATAAATTAAGCAACAGACTTTTTTGGGAATAACTTTAAATGTCACCTTTTACAAATTTTTATTCAATCAAGTTCAGTTTAAAGGTGAATCAACTGTTGTAACCTGATAGCAACTTTTTGGTAAAAACAAATCAGGCTAAAATATAAAAATATATCACTTAAGCTTACTACATAGAAAATATTTGCTATGTTCTTTTAGACTTTCTGTAAGAGTATAAAAAAGTTACTCACATTACTAATAACTACATTACCATTTATGTGTATTGTTTGAATAAATTGGTTATGCGTTTATATTAATAAAGGAAAGATTCAACCAACCAACCCACTCACACACTTTTGCTTTTTAACAATGGAACCGTTTACCGTAAATCGCAATAGCCGACAACCAAGAAATAAATGAGCATAAACATTAAAAAAGTCAAACAACTGTAAAACGATATACATACAGACGCTGAGAGAAATATATGTATTTGCTTGAATAATTTATATTCGAATAATTTTTTTGGAAAACATTTTCGTTCTATTAATTTTCATTGAAATAATTCTTGTTTGAATTGTTTTTATATGAGTTAATTTTATTCGAATATTGCTTAATCGAATAATTTGTATTCGAATAATGTTCGATGAAGCTTTATTCGAACAATTTTCTTTTTAAGTATTTATATTCTAATAATTTTTAATTTGAACCATTATTATTCGAATAACTTCATAATATGTATTTTAAATAACATTGTGAGTGTATGTGTACATAGGGCATACCGCGCCAAATCGGACGGTTTGATAAATTTTTTATTGTATATTTTTTAGTACCTCTCAAACGAGCTTTCATAGTAAATTTTGAGATTTTTGTGATTACTCGTTCAAAAGATATAAAATTAAAAAAAATAAAATGAAATTTTTATATATTTTTGCTAATAACTTCCTTAATAACGGTTGGGCCATAGCAGAATTTTATGGCAAATATTTTTGTAGCAAAATTTTGCCCGCTATATCTCCACTGAAGGGGAGTCTTTTGCTCTTTGTGCAAAGGTGCAAAATGACCCATACAGCGAAGAATTAAAGAGTTAAAATAATCCACAAAAATGTTGCTTGTAGTGTTTGACATAAAAGTGCTGATCATATCGCATACCATAGACCATAGTCGCTCATACTGTCACCAAAATTCCGTACATTATTCGGCTCGTAAATGTATACAGCAGGGTTGTCAGATCTTTTCTGGCCTATTTCGCCAAATTGATTTTAAAAATCGCCAAAAGGCGCCAAAATATATTGTATGCATTTTTTCTTAATATATATTTTATAAAATTTTTTTTTATATAACAGTTTTTCGTTATAGAAATTTTTATAAAATAATCGCATAAAAAATAGAAGAAAATCGCCAAAAGTAGAAAAAATATCGCCAAAAATTATTTCTTGTAAATTTTTTTCATCAAAATTCAAGAACCATTGATGATTACGATTAATTTATATAAGAAAAATGGAATGAGTTCTAATATGTTATATATATCCAAAATTGTCATCAGATTAGTCATCCTGTTTCAAAAACATTGTTTTGAGCGTTGCAAGTTTTCAACATAACAAGGTGCGAAAATTGCAATATATTGGCGGATTCAGTTTTTGATGCAAATAGTTTTGTATTGCTTAATTAAGCATCAAAATAACATTAGCGGTTTTCAGTTTTGGATGCAAATGGGCTTGCAAAAGTGGGAATGTAAAATATCGTAGCTTATTTATAAAATCCAACAACAATTTTGGGTTTGCTGTTGTTTTTCATAAAAAAGCTACGATATTTTGCATTTGCACTTTTGATAAATGTTTGGCCAAAATTTATTTTTTGTTCAAAAGTAGCCATAACAATAGCCAACAAATTTATTTATCGCCAGAAAAATCGCCATGTCGCCAAACCAAAAATTTGGACGCCAGACAAGATTAAAAATCGCCACATTTGGCGAGAATTGCCATATCTGACAACCCTGGTATACAGCCGAATGAAAATTAATGTGCTCACTAAAGAGTAAAATATAAAAAACAATTTCATTCAATTGTATGGAAAGCTTGTTCTTGTTTTACGTTGTTGTTTTTTCTTTTTAATAGGCACACAGCTTACAAAATTTCTTATGCTTTATAGAATTTTATTTTCAAATTTTCAAGAATCGAAAATAATAGTAGTTGTGGAAGGTCCACTACCAGACCGGGCTTAAGTTGTTCCTTAAGTTGTTGGGAAGATAGAAGTTAAACATTAAAAATTTTGATAAAAATCGAAGGATGCACTCATTTTCAAGAAAACTATTTAAAATTTCAAATCCTAAAATAATAAAAAAAAATTAATATATTTTTTATATATATTTTCTGTAAAAAACAAAAACAAAAATTTAAAAAAAATTTGCGTTTTGAACCATTATTACGAAAGTTATGAGAAAAAAAGTGTTTTTTTTCTTGAAAATTTTATATATTTTAAACCAGTATTCAAAAATCTCAAAATTTACCAGGAGGAGTCTCTCTAGGGTTACTAAAAAATTTCACAATTGAATTGAGCAAAATTAGTGAGATAAAAAAAAAATTTTTTAAACCGTCCGATTTGGCGTGGAATATTACACACATATAAACATGCGTATGTAATTCACAACTTAATAAATGTTGTTGGTAATTTCACATAAAAATGTTTCTAAACATATGATGCTATAGAAAATTTCAACAACATACAACAAACACTTGAACAACTTTAAAATCCTTCAATCATGAATTGAGCAACTATTTTCGGATTCGTAATATATACTAGAGGGTTGCACAAGATGTCTGGAAGGTGTGTATAAGAGGTTTGTTTTGTTTGAAACACTTACAACAGCGATGTTGTGACGAGCATGTATTGCAAAGGACTTTTTGAAACACATTTATAATGAAGAGTGCAAAGATGGTTTCCACAAATTTTACAACTTCAAAAAATTTTTTTCCAATTGCGCTTTCTACTACATGTTGCTCGCAACATTATTGTTGCGAAAGTGTTGTGTTCAAACGAAATGTCTCTAAACACACCTTCAAGGCACTAGCAATACGTGTGTTTGGCTCTGCGTTTTAATACGAAATACACAAACAACTTTGTCTTATTAGTTTTTTTTGTCGTTCTTCACTGTATACAGGAAAGTGCAAAGCAACAAGAAATAAATATATGAAATGTTTTTTTCTTTGTATGCATTGGTTTTTACAACAAAAAATATTTAATAAAAATTAGTTTTTCTTTAAATGGATTGGTGTTTGCTCTTCCATAAAAAACTTTTGGGCACCCTTGCTCTAATAGATACTCGCATGTTAAAACAAGTGTGAATTACAAAAATAATAATAATTAAATTACTCTCAGATTATTATAAAAAGAAAATATTTCTATAACTTGTAGCTATGTTTTTTTATAAAGATTATGTTTCTGTTACAGGCGATAAAATTATGCGATATCTAAAGATACAAAATTTTGGACCAGCATTTCATATGTACACTTAGTTAAACTCAACCATGAAAAAAAACGAACAACGTCTTTAAGTCTGGCTTAAAAGAAAAATACAAAAAGTGTATTTGAAGCACATTTTCTTTTGGAAAATAAAAAGCATTTGAAACATTTGAGTTTAAACTCACAACATACCATTGAAGATGCTGCTGATGCTGCATTAAGCTCTTTACAGCCAATTATAGATTTTTTTCTTTCACTAAATTATAAACTAACACAACAACTGCAAATATTTAAGACAATAAAAGTTGTAATATTTACTATATTTTAAACTTGGCCGTTACAACTGTGCAGTGGTTTAATTTTGTGTTTTTTTGCACACATTATTTTTTCAAAACAATCGGCATCAGTTCAACTTTAAACAACAGCAGCATCATCTATCTACAGAGTTTTTGTGCTTGCTAGCATCATCATGATCATCATTATCTCAATGATCATTGTTAATTTAATCGTTTATTAAGATCTAAAACAAGATAAATTTGTTAGCACACAACTTGAAAAAAAGACAACAATCTCTCAAATTTTTAAGTCCTGAACACAATTGTCATAACACAGTCACACACAACCGACAGACATCAGACATTATGCGACATACAACAATTACACAAATAAAATGGGGAAAACCATCACATATGGAGAGTAGAAAATACTTACTCATAGTACACTTGGAAGATACTAAAAAGAAGCTGAAAACAACTCAAAATTATGCGAATAGAGCAAGCAGCCCGGTCGCTATTATGATGATGGCATGTGAAGTTTTATGAATTTGTTTATATATTTATTTTTTGTTTTTTTGCTTTTGGTATTCATACATGACTAAATGAAAACTATTTACATGCTCATACAAATGGTCTGAGAGTCAGGGGTATAGACGGACGGACAACGGACAATTATAACAACGGATCATCAAAGTTTAATGTTATTTTTGGCCTTTTTGACTCTATTTGCCACTGTATTATAAATTCTCTTATTTGTTTGAATACAAAGTTTATAATATGTACAAGTCATAAAATGTACACTTTGAGAAAATGTATGGATAAAATAGGTATAAAAATTATAATTAGACTCTTGAAATGTAATTAAAGTACAAATAAAATTCTCGCGTTTGCCAAGAGATGGTCCCATCAACAAGTCGTGGTGAAAATCGCTAAATGTAAAACTTCGTATCGCAACACTATAACCTTAAAATATTAGCGATTTTTCATCAACATAAAACTTCTTGTGGAAATGTGGTTTATAGACAAATAAGCGTCATTTGTAGGATCTTTTAATTCCCTTCCTCGATTTGAAGAAATATGCAGCATATATTGCTTGTAAACTCTACAAACAATCCATACTGCAGATTTCTTCTAAAAAGTGTACATAGCGGAGAATTCGACTTGGGTCGAACTCGAATCAAACCATGTTTCAAGCCAAAAATGTCAACCGTACGGTAATTATCATTTTGTACGTTAATTTTTGGCCTTAAAAGTATGGAAGCATCCGATACCGATATTTCGGCTATTCTTCGAATTTGCGGATATACATATGTTGCTTAAGTCTATTTCGGCTTTTCTGCAGAAGCACCTATGGTCTTGGCAGGCGTTGAACCTGCGACCTCCCACGGGTATCCACTACGGCGGTACCCGGGGTTTTTTTATTTTACCTTCAGTAGAAATTCACTAAGCGATCAGGTTGAAATTTCAAAATACGAGTTCTACGAAGATAAGTTGACTACATATTAAACTAGAGCTAAATCTAAAACAATTCATGAGTTCTATCGACATTTAAGTGAAATTTTGCCGGATGCTTGTATGAAGGCTGGTGTAAACATGGACCGATTTCTTCAAATTTTAATTAGGTATATTTGTGTTTCATAAATAACTCATGAGCCAATTATCGTAAGAATTGCGCCTTTAATCCAATAAAAATGGTCCAAAAACTAACATTTTCAATCTTAAATATCTCTTTTTTAAGAGCTAACATTGAAAAATGTTTACCCGTTTACCCGTCGAGTTCATTTCTGTCGGAAAAAATAGTGTGAAATTCATGCACAGTGTAATTAAAGATACGAAATAATAAGCCTTAAACATTTAAAAATAAAGCAAAAATCGGTTATTTTTACGGAGCTTGGGGTTGGTTACATAGTGAAACAATGGTTTTGTTGTTTAAACACAAATTGCTAATCCTTGTGTATTTTTAACTCCTTATTACGTTGGCGTCATTAGTTTTTCCCTAGCAGCTCTAGTTTGAAAGATATAGTTTCATTTAGCATTTGCATAATTTGCACCACTTTTTGTATGATTCGCTTAATATTTCACGAATAGTCCTCAATTTTAAAGTACTTTCTGGATTATTAATCTACACAAAAGATACTTCTTTTGGCTAGAGTCACGTCGATGAGTATATCAGGATATCTTACCGTTATTGCAAGGATATTAAAAATCGTGTGTTTTTGGTTTAGTCCTAAAAACTTTATTTTATTAAAATTTTTTCAAATTAAAATAACTGATACTTATCTATTTTCGTCTGCTGATTACGTAAATAGTTTTATTATTTTCTAGCACCTCTAGTTTCAGAGATATTGTGATTTATATGAAAAACTTTGTTTTTCATATCACATTTGTCAATTTTCAAGTCATTAATGCAATGGTTACGTATAAAAGATGTTGTACGAACAGTCCAGAAAATGTTTGTGTTATTTGTGGTATATGCAGCTTTTACAAAATGAAAAAAAAAAAAAATTAAAGAAAATTAAAAATTTTTAATACAAAATTATTAGACCTCATATTATAAAACACAAGATTTTTGGTTGGCGCTAGAAAAAAATATAGCGATTTTCCAAGACAAAATTAAACATTTTTGGCGATGACATAAAACACTAAAATTTCGGCGGATTCGATTTTTAAGATATTACTTAATTTAGCAATATATGTTGCAAAATAGTATTTGTACCCAAAAATTTATAAATCGACTTTATAGATTTTTAGCGATATAGATTTAGCTTTAGCGAGGTACTGAATAAGGGGGCTGAACTTGTAAACTTTTGCGATCGTCAAGCAAAAAACTGTTATTACGAAAATTTTTTATCTGTCATGTGCAATATCAAGTGCCGTTAGAAAACGTATAGGCAATTTTAAATAACTCGCTATTGAAATAAATTAGCTGTGTTGTTTTAAAATTTCATCTCTTTCTTGCGCAAGAGATTTCGAATTTAAAGCATAAATAAATAAAAAAAAAACATAATTATAATTTCATATAAACCAAAAATGCAATCAACAAATAATTTCTATAGTTGAAATTATTGTTAATAATTTCAATTTGCATAAATTTATGGAAAAATCAAGCGAAAACTAAATAAATATAAATAAATAGTTAAAAACAAACACACTGATGAAATTATAATGATGCTGTAAATATTCACTTGCACAACTATTGTTAAAGTACTTGTGTGTAAACAATAATAAAAAACAAACAAAAAATTTTTCATTTATTTATTTCGAATTCAATAACAAGTTAATTGAATAAACTAAAAGTCATGGGGGAATCTTCACTTCATTTCATAAAAGCATACTTACGACGAATACGTTAATCATATTGAGGAACAAAATTTAATTTACTTTTTTCAAACAGTGTCACATATTGAAATCCCGACACATATTTTCCTAACTTTCTTGTTATTAGGAAAGATGGCGAAACATACTCGCGTATCACCTGAGTATGTGATGATGTTTCTTTAGTTACAAAAAAAGAAATACAAACAAAAAATTTTAAGTTTTCACTTTCGAAATACTTGCAACATCGGTTTAGTACTTTTTGTTTTATCTTGTTTGTATGTACTTTTTGTGTTATTAACATGTAGATTATTATTTACATTTAACACATTTTTTATCTCATTGTTGTTTTTATTGTACTTACATGTCAAACGTTACAATGGAGTGATAGCGCACAGTGTAACAAAAGCTGTTGTGTGGCATTTAAAAGTTTAAGCATGTAATCTTTTTGAATTTTTATTTTGAACACGTTTGTTTTTCTATTTTTTTTTCTTATTCAAAAAAATTTTATTTTGCCATTTTTTTTTTGCTAAAAGTAAAACCAAGTTATGAGTTTTATTCGACCTGTATGGGTTTATATCCAAGGAAATTTAATTACTTTGGCTTGAATTCAGTTATAATTTAATTTTTCAATTAAATTATATTTTTATTTAGAGATAAATGTGAAGCATGTAGACAAAAAAATTTTTTGACTGCACGGTAGGTTGAACTGACATGTTTCGATAGCACCCGCTAATTTTTCTTTGTCTACATGCCTCACATTTATCTCTAAATAAGAATATAATTTAATGGAAACATTAAATTGAAACCGAATTCAAGCCAAAATAATAAATTTTTTTTTTGGATAAAAGTAAATTCTTCAGATATCGCTTGTTTGTTAACGAAAAATTTTTTCATAAAAGCATCTATTTTAAAAACAATAACACCGTACAACACAAATAAATAATATGTTTCTATCAGCTGATTCTCACAGAGGGCACCAAAAATATCTGAGATTTATTTTAGGGGTAGTTAAGGTTTCCCCCTTGGTAAAGGCAATTTTTAAACTTTACGTTTAAGATATAAGATTTATTCAACACTTTTATGTAAAACACAACGAGAAATACTTTTGTAAAACATTTTAGCTCTGTAACTCCTCGATGTATTGGTTTTTCTTTGGTCCCTTCCTAAAAAAATTTTGATACTTTTGAATATTCGATACTTACTCAATACTTATTAAGTATTGACTGAATACTGCTCAATGCTTTGATAGTTTTCACGAATTGCTGAACAAAATGAAAAAAAATTTAAAAATCCAATCTTATGCCGGTCATACACTACACAAGTTCACTGCACTGTACAGTGCCAGACTTGAGCACTGAACTCAGATGTTTCGGGACCATCACGTCTTCTCATCAGAGTTATTTTCGACTTAGACAACACTGCCAGCGAAGGCAGCAACAATCAACGAGCGAAAATCCTATTACTTTGTAGCACTAAGTTTTTCTTATCATGTTCAACCTTTTTAAGCCCTTTGATTTCTATCATTACCAGCATGAAATATCATCAATATTTTCAACTGCTAGGATTTTTTGAATGTTTAGTTCTGCCCCCAACTTTTTTGAACAGTATACATTCATGTTTAGCCAAGTGCCTTTAGAGTTTTTAACAATTGAGTTATGATTTTTAGTCGAACTTTTTGGTTTTTTATCCATGGTTATTTCATTAGTTTGGCTTAAGTTCGTTTTCAATTTAATCTTTTGATAAATTTTTTTTTTCAGTTTCAATCATACTTCGCAATCTGTTTTTCTGAAAACACAACTCTGAAAGTATTTAGTAATTATTTTTGAGAATCGAGTAATCAAAGAAACGACCGGTATTGAGTTGTTAATATCCAAATACTTAATACTTTTACAACTCTAGCCATCCCCTTTAGCGGCGATAAATCGGGCTGAAATGTTATACAACAATATTTGTCATACAATTGTATTATAGATCTGCAAAGTTACCCCAGCTCCAGACTCAACTTGAACGCCAGAAACCATTGGAAGCTTAAAATGCGTTTAAGGGGTAATTTCGCACTTACTCACAATTAGTACTCGGCATAGGAAATCTTGTAAGAATTATGTTGAAGGTATAATATTTTTTTTTAGCAATTTTATACAAAACAAATCGAGAAATGTTTTTGTGGAACATTTTAATGCGCTAACTCTTCGTTGTATGAGTCTTTTTGTCCTCTTCGTAAAAAGGGGCGAAAATACCCTTTTTGAGCGGCGATATAGTGGGCTGAAATACTGTACAAATATATTTGCCTTAAAATTCTACTATAGTTATTCAAAGCTACTCAAGTTCCAGACTCAACTTGAACGCCAGAAATCAATCGAACTTTAAAATGTGTTTGAGGGTTAATTTCGTACTTATTCATAATTAGTAGTCAGCATAGGAAATATTGTAAACTTTACATTTAATGTATAACATGTGTTCAGCTGTTTTATGTAAAACATTATGAGGAACATTTTAACATTTCTGACCTTTTTATCGCCGGTGAGGGGGAGTTTTTTTGTCGCTTTTTTAAGAAAGGGACAAAAAGACCCATACAGCGAACATTTAGAAGGTTAAAATGTTCCACAAAAATGTTTTTCGTAATGTTTTACATTAAAGTGCTGAACACTCTGATACTTTAAACGTAAAGCTTAAAATATTTACGGGTCATTATAAATATGGTCACAAGGAGGAAATTTAACTCCCCATAAACGAGTCTCAGGTGTAACCTTGTAAAGGCCAATACACGTGTATGGCTGATTCTTATTCTAAACGTAATTTTTTTTGTTTATCAATGCACAGTGGTGCAGAATCAAAACATTTGGAACATAAATCAGACATTTATAAACGGATAGTTCTATCGATATTTTGCAGTTATATTCGAATTTATATACTAAATACCATACAGGAAAAAAATAAAGATTTTCTTCTGAGAATCTCAGAATTATTAAGAAAGTTGGAAGAAATCCAAAACATGCAATTTTTTTATGGCGTCCACAATTGATCCAAGGCCCATTTAACACTTTGCCAAATAACTACGACGCATAAGCCTGAACACACGCAGAAGTTTTTTTCTTTTAAGTCAAACACGTTCGTATGATTATAACGCACACCAAAAAAATTTGGTGTGTGTTGTCTCATAAGAACTAATGTTCAGTTGTCGTATTAGCCAAAAAAAAAAACAATTTTGTCTTATGTTGGTCTGGGTTCGGGCTAAGGGTTTTCAGAACTGACAATTGTTTTGGAACCTCAGCTTTGGAATTTTAGAACATGTGGATTAAATTCAAAATTTCGATTTAAAATAGGTCATATTAGGAAGTGCCCAGGTCCAACTATATTAGGGAACTCAATTATTGTTTTTTGCTGTCGATTCACGCCTGTGGAGATAAGTATACTTATACAACAAAAAATTTTCGAAATAGGACGAGAAATAAAAAAGTGACAAGCAGTAGAAAATTGTACATGACCGAAGTTCTCTACTTTGAGACTTCATAGCTCCGCTCTTCAACAAGTAAAAGAGCGGATATTTAAGACGTAAAAAGAAATAATCTTCTCCTATTTCCATGTGGTATTTTATTCCGATAGAACTATCCGTTTGGAAATGCCTGACTTATATTCCAAATATTTTTATTTTGTCCCACTGTGCAATGTAACTAAATGAAATATGAGAAGGTAGTAACGCTCAATACATTTTTATACGAATTCAAAATTTTTCCAGAACACAGACTTTATGTTGAATTCAATATAATTCAAATGTATAATCTTCGATGTATTTTAACTAGGGATGTAACGATACGCCGTTTTGCCGATCCGATACCGATACCGATATTTAAAAATAAATATCGCCGATACCGATCCCGATACGAATATTAAAATTGAGTTCAAGTTTAGATCAACAAAACTCAAGTGCAATTTTTTATTACACAAAATTACATTGTAAGAGAGAATATTTAAAATTGATTTTAACCCAGTATAAAAAATTGCAAGTAATTTTTAAGGAGCTACATTTTCTTTGCTTCCAAAAAATCTATATTAAAAATATGCAGATAATTAGTAGAAAAGCAAGAAAAAATTTTTATTTCCTTTATAATTTTAAAAAATACTCGCCATGCTTTTTAAAAATCGATTTTTTAAAGAACATTTATCAACTAATATTCTTCTAAATAACTTAATAGCTTAATTATTAAAAGTCTTCTAAGTTTATATCTATTCACTTAAATTTACATGAAAATAAAGTTTTGAGTTTAAATTCGCATAAAAAAATTGTGCAAATGGGTAATTTTTTATCTTTTTCCTTGAAAAATCATTATAGAACACCGAAAAAGAAATTTGTCCTAGCATTGCTTCCAATTCGGTGATTGGTAATCGAAAAAAAGAGTTTCTTGCAGTGGCAAGGATATTTAAAACTAATTGGAAATTATCCAAATTTGCAATACTTCCATATCGTGAATTCTACATTTTCATGACTTCTTTGGAGTGTATTTTTTTGCTGGAATAAGATTTAAAAAACTACGACTTGAATTTGAATTCATGGTAAAATTAACAAAAAATAAATAATATTTTTACAAAATAACAGCATAAAATATTATTAATTTTTAAAATTGATATTAATAAGATTTAAAAAATAACGAAGTGAATTTAATTCATGGTAAAACTGAACAAAAATAAATTATTTGTTAAAAAATACTCTGAAAAAAATTTTAAAAGTATCGTCGCATCGACAGTAAAATATCGCCGATACCGATGTATCGGAAAATCTGAAGTATCGCCGATATATCGGTATCGGTATCGGTATTCGTTACTCCCTAATTTTAACATAACCTCCTTAGCCATTCACTAAAAAATTTCAATTATATTAACGCTCAACACACAAGACTGCGGACAATAACAATTAAAAAAAAATTATAATTTGTAATATTTAAAAAAAATTGATGTGTAACATAAGAGAAGCAAATACAAATATTTTAAAACCGTTATAATTTTGATCTCGTTTTTGGAAAAAGTCATAGTTTCTTAATGTGGAAAAGCAACAGCATTCATTACGGGCACGCCATTTTGTATGAAGAGTGGTTAGGTTAGGTTAGGTTAGGTTGTGCAGGCAGCTTACGCTCACTTGGGTCCATTGTTGGTCCCTTTGTGTTACCTGTAAAATAGAGGAAAAGAGAGAGGAAAGGAAGAGGTCAAGTGAAGGTGTGAAGAAGAAGAGAAAGGAAGAGAGAGAGAGAGAAGAGTTATGGCAATCACTCGCCAGAAGGGGGTGGTTCAGGGCTGAAACCATCCACTGCGCCTTATGAAAAGGCTAAGTTTAGTAGGGTTCGTCGTTGATCGCTCAGATAGACTGACGAAGGATTGCAGACCAAGTTGTGTCAGCGGCTGGTTTTCCAGCGAGGAGCAGAGGCAAAAGAGGTGAAAGATGGTCTCCTCCTCCTCCTCATCCCGACAGCTTCTGCAGAAGTCGTGGGACGTTAGTCCCATTAGCTTTGCATGGTTGCCGAATTTGCAGTGAGCTGTGATAGTTGCGACAATGTCTTTCAGGTGTGATTTCTGAAGTCTTAATAGATTCCTAGTGCGGTCTGAATCCAGCCTTGGCCAGATCAGCCTGGAAATTCTACAAGTAGGTTCATTGAACCATCTGGTCTGTGCCAGGGTGTGGAAAACGTTTTCTATTTACTGCTTGCAGTCATGTAGGGGAATAAGAATGGAAAAACAGTAGTTTCCGGTCTTCGTTTTTAACACAATATACAGTCTTACACAAAAAAAACTTGTCTACATTTATTTATAATCTATTAAATTCATGCTAAATCAGTTTTCATTTCAAAATTTATCCGTTTGTTTTATGAAATATATGACTATACTTTCAACGGATACGGCAAATGCATTTGAAATGAGAATTAGCCATATATATTTTTAGAAATCAATATTTGGCAAATTCTCTGTTAGTCCTTTCTGCTTTTTTGAGCATTAAACTAGACGAATATAAGACGCTTGTATTCTTTAAATGTTTATTACAGTTTAGTGCGTTTCAGTTACGTGTTTTTATATATATTTTTTTTATATTATGGTTCATATTAAACGTGCCACTTTTAATTAAATGTTTAAAAGTGAAATAAAAACAAAAATTAACAACAAAACGTAAATTTCACCATAAATGGTTGTGTGTATTATAATCTTAAATAAATGAATTTGTAAGTCGTTAAATGTATGAACACAAGTATCAACAATTTATTTAAGCTGACAAGATACAAATTATGTGGCGAAAAATTTCTTTCTCACTTAAAAACAAATCTCTTTTAACATGCTTAAAAATATAATTAATTTCTATTCCTTTAATTTGTATAAACATCAAAACGTTTCGATTACAAATTAATTCATTTCTGTTTTTCTATCTTTTCCTTTCAGGTATGTACAAAATTTCCTTAAATGTGATAACAGTAAGTTAATTTATTTTAATAATCTTAATAATAACATGAAAAAAAACAACTTTCTATTAACATATATTCACCTTAAATGTATACGAATAAATCCGTACCATACTTACAGGATATAAAGAATAAAGCATACTCTAAGGAACAAGAGCATTTTTACATATTTTACATAAAAGACCTACTTTAACATAATATATCCCATAAAATCATAAAAAAAAAATTGTGTGCTGCATTGGTAATAAGCTGGCAAAACAAAATTTAATTAAATTTAAATATTGGGAAAAAGTTTTATCTCATCAACCAACCTGCTTTTAAATGTTATTTTTTCTAATTATTTGATATATTTCATTATTTAATTATTCAGTATTTTTCTGTTATTGATTAGATATTCCATTAAGAGATTAAATTTTTGTTGACAGTTTTAGACTTTTTTTTTATTAAAAATGTATTCATTTTATCGTTATAATTTTAGAAACAGAAACGAACAACAAGCTTGCTATTTAATTATTTTTTAATAATTAATCTTCATTTTTGTTGGCATATTTCAGTAATATTTCTCTGTGCGAAATATATAGAGCGCCCCATAAATCAACGCCAAAGTGTAAGCGGGTAATAGGGCAAGTAGTGACTCTGACCAGAAAAATTGGAAACAAATCTATGTCGCGAATTTGCTATTGATGTAGTGCTGGCAAATTATTGAGTAGTGGCTACCGAGTAGCGAGTATTTACTCTTAGTTTAGGGTACTCAATACCAAAAAGTAGTTACTCGATATTCGGTACCCACTGTGTTTGTATAGTCAAACTGACAGGAAAATTGATGGGGCAAAATACAACTCTGTTTAGAAATATAAATGTTAAAAGTATCCAGTAAGTACATATTGAGTACCCAAATAAAAAGTATTGAGCAGTATTGAGTAATTAAAATAGCAGAAATTTCCAGCCCTGTATTGATGTTACTACAAACCTTTGCTTTCCTTATTGTTTAGACGTTTATATTATGTACTGGTATTTTGTAAATGACAGCCAAAAACTCATACTTCAATGTCACGTTTATGAAAGTATCACCCTTTTCCAAACGGTGTCCTCCAAATTACACTGTACAAAAAAATACATAGTTCTAACGATTGATTCTGATAGAAAGTTTACATCTGTGAATCATTTAAGGGGAGTTAAAAGTTCCCCCTTTTATACATAGATATACTAGTAACTCGGCATAGGATATCTTGTAAGCCTTACGTTAAAGGTATAAGAGGCTTTCAGAAATTTTATGAACAACACCACGAGGAACATTTTTGTGGAACTTTTCAACCCTCTATCTCTTTTGTGTGGGTCTTTTTGTACCTTTCTTAAAAAAGGGAGAAAATATCCCTTCAGTGGCGATATAACGGGCTGAAATGTTTTACAAAAATATTCCTTGTGGTGTTTTGCATAAAGTTCATGAACACGTCTTTTACCTTAAACGTAAGGCTTACACAATTTCTTATGCTAAGTACTAATTGTGAGTAAGTATGAAAGTATCTTTGAAGACCTGCAATAGAATTTTATTGCAAATATTTTTGTAGAACATTTCAGCCCGTTATAATCCCCTTCAACGACCCTTTTTAAAAAAGAGACAGAAAGACTCATAGAGCGAAGAGTTAGAGCGTTAAAATGTTCCACAAAAATGTTCTTCGTGATGTTTTACATAAAAGTTTTAAACACAACGTAAGGCTTACAAGATTTCTGATGCCAAGTCATTACAACTATAGGAAATTAAAAAATTTTTTTTTGCCACAACTAAAAAATTTAGTGTTGAAAACTTTTAATTATTTTTGCTTTTTTCGTACATTCGAATATTACAAAAAAAAAATTATAACCAAAAAATTTTCAAACAAAAGTTTGTTGAAAATAAAACTTCGTTTTCAGTAAATGTTCCTTACTGAATCAGTGAATTTTTTGTTTGGACGCAAGCACCAAAAACAACAACAAAACTAGTTTTATGTGTCATAAAAAACAACCCCTATAACGACATACACATAAATAACAACAACAACAATGATGGCAGAAGTAATGCGATTGAAAGAAGCTTGTTTACTGAAGATTTCTCTATAAATCAATTCGTTAATGTTGTTGCCTTAATTCTCATTAGTTTTTTTTAGAGCCTTTAGATAAACATTCAGACTTGAACACATTTAACAAAGTGAAATTTCATAAATACTTAACGGTGATGTTATTGTTTAAAATATTAGAAAAAAGTTTTTACTGACTCAGACAAAAAGTTTGTTTGATATATTACAAAAAAATACTGTAAATATTTTTGTTTTATTCAGTAAACTATTTTATTTAGAATTTGTAAGTATTTATTTGGAAGTTGTAAGTATTTTGTTTAGAATTTGTAAGTTTGTTTTATAAATTCAGACAAAAATATTGTTTGATATATCGCAGAAAAAACTGGGGGTTTTCAATGAAATTGCTGAGAACTCTTTTTCCGTATTTACAATTTTGTTTGTAGGTCCTTTTCTAGACAAAATATTTACCAATTCATTGAATTTTTCTACTAAAAATGAAATTTATTTTTTTCTGTGTAGATAGATTAAATCGAAATAGTGGAAGTGACCTCAAATTAATATAATTGAACTATAAAGACTTTTTCATCTGGACTTACACAAAAATGAAAACAGATGATAGCCACAACACAATCACAGTCCTCTAGGACAATCAATTGTCTTTCTAAATTGAAATATTCCAGCTGCAAATATTTGCGACTTCTTAAATACGCATTTTTTTCGACAATCTAATTTTTTTTAAATACTATTTAAAACAAAAATTTCTTTAATGTGCGTTTATTCTTGACATTAAGCGATACAAATTTTTAAGACCTTAAAAGTGAGGTTACCAAAAGTCGAACCCAAAAAAATTATTTAAATCAAGGCTGCTGTTTGGCTGTAATTAATAATGGCCACAAAAAGGGGTAAAACTTTCTATAGTGCTACGTGCAAAACGGGGGGAACTTTAACTTTCCGTAAAATGAATTCCGAATTCCAAAATGGCATAAATAACACTGCCTAAATTTTTCTTTTTAACTACAAAAAAAAAAGATTCTAGTTAGTGTATGCCTCAAGTCGGGTCGGGTCGTTTTGGGGCCGGCTTCGTCCAATGCTTATACATATATTTATTTATTCATATTTCACTGTTACTTGCTAATTAAGTGTACAAGATTTCAGAAATAAATTAACAAAAATTCTGAATCAGAAAATTAAATAAAGCTTAAAAAACTTGTTTTAAAGTAAAAAACAAGATTTTTTAAAAAGCAATAATTACTCGTTTATAGTATAAACTTTATACACACTTGAATGTTTTTTTTTTCTCCAAAAGTGCCACCAATTGCTTCCAATAAAAAAATACTTATGGGCCTCTACATCGTGTGTGGGTCACTTTACTTCTTAACTTGACCCTAATTTTATTTTTAATAATTTTACAAGATCTTTTTTTACTGATATTGAACGATGGTTGCAGCGAAGATGTGAAGAAGATAAAAAACTCTCTTGAGAAACCAAAGTAAATACAACATACTTAAGGAGCCTAAAAAATAAAGCATTTTTAGCGCAAAAAATAATCAATTTGCCAAAATAAAAAAACAAAAATATATTGCTGATAATAAATTGACTTTTACTTGGGCTTGTATTGTATTTCACTCGACACAATTTTCAATGTCAATGAACGTAGAAGCCGATATGATGAAATGAAAAATTTATAAACAATTTTTTTTGCATTCTGGCAAACCAAAAAACATACTTGACAAATTTACAATGTTCATTAATTTCCTTGATAATTTAAAAAGATTATTCAAAGTTTTTATGCCAAACTAAAGCTGGTGGTGGTGGTATTGGAAAGGTAAAAAAAAAAATAAAAATAAAAAATAACAGACAACTTTCAGTGATTGCACTTGAGAACAGGGGTGTGGTTTTTGACAGCTTTTAAGTTCTCCCATAAAACCTCTTTGAATTATGTTTAAGAAGTTATTAGTAAGCTTCCTTTCAAAATGAGTCATATATAGCAAAACAATTTTTATTTAACATACATATATATGAAAGATTAACGATTTCATATATTATTACACTGAAAGAATTTCGCTTCATAAATCCAATGAAACAATTTCGTTAGATTTTTTTTCACAATTCTAATGAAATATTTCACAATTCTAATGAAATTTCATGAATATTGTGAAAGAATTTCATTGGAATTGATTCGTTAGTTTTCATAGTTTCGTTGTTGTTCTTGTACTCTTTCTTATTATACATTCATAGACACATTGTCTTGTTAGTGCTGTTGGCTGAAGTCGTTAAGACGTTGCCTACAAAGCGAATGATGACAATAGTGAGTTCGATACTGTGAGCGGTCATCAACATAACAAATTTTCCTGATGTGCATTTGCGTCTATCGTACGTAGTTGTAGCATGGGACTGTTAATAAATTAAAATAGTCAATAAAAAGAGATAAGCTAATGAGGCTTACTATGTAATGTAACAATTTCATTAAAAAAATTAATGACAGAATATCATTGAAATAATTACAGAATGTCATTAAAATTATGAAAAAGTTTCATTAAAATAATGAAACAATTTCAATAAAACGATGAAATAATTTCACCAAAATAATGAAACATGTATGTTCTTTAACTTAGCGAAATTATTACAATGGATCAATGAAATTATTTCATATATAATGAAATTTTCCTTAAAATAATTTTAACGAAATTTGTTTCATTAATCCAACGAAGCGTGACATTGGTTGAGTTTTAACAAAGTTTTTCATTGCATTAATGTCGAAATTAACTGAATTTATGAACAAAATTCTTTCGGTGTAGTTGTAAAAAAATTGTGAATAAACTCTTATTGTATATGAAATTGCTGCTAAAATCGCCGTTTTTTTAATATATTCATGCTAATGTAAAAATTCCATCATTCATAAATTATTATCAAAATTAATTTGATTTCCCCATTCATGCATACATAATGCATATAATTAACCCAACAACCTTGTAAGTGTCAATGATGGTCAGTTAAGTGGTCATTTGTGGAATTTTGGTGTAGGTAGATAGATGAATGCACTAATTAACTTATTATTGGCTACTGGTCTGCGCTCAATTAACTATGAAGTGGTGTGTTGATATACTGTTGTTATCACTATTGTTTTTAATATTAGGATATCGGTGATGTGAACTTAAAACATTTTACCCATTCAGAAATCACTTAACGTGTCTCTAGAAGCAAAAGTGTCAATATACGTGAATTGCTGAAATAGATTTTCATAATGAGAAACATTTTTAATACATATTAGGTATCGTTTTACTACACTATCCAAAAACGAAGTTTTTCTTTGCGTTGGCTGGCTGAATAACACTACACAGAAAAAATGATCACCAAAAAATTTTCAAAGATATGTTTGTCTAGGGGTAATTCCATGTCAAATCAATTAAGAGTTAGACACGACCCCTTTCAATTTTGATGAAATTTGGTCAGATGTTGTCATTCTTCCTATAACGAAATTACATTAAAGGAAAAAATTAAAAATTTTATTTCAAAAGTTATGACATATTCAAAATGTCATTATTTTGCCAAATTCACAGAATGTGTTGAGTTTAGTTTTTAATTATCTCTAAAACTATTTTATGTACAAGGATGTTTTGTATGCCATTTCAAGGAAGATATTTTGGGTAACAAAAACTACATAGAACAAAAATTTGTTTTGGAAAAATGACTTATCTGCAAAGTTTTGAAAATTTCAAAACTGACTAAATCAGAAACCTATATTTTTTTTCGTCTGAATTTTTTTTTTATTCCTCTAAATGTCCTTAATAAATCGTGAAAATTTGGAGGAGGTGTTTATTTTTCTTTTTTGAGATATGATTTTTTTCCTTCGCAACCTTCAACAATATAGTATCAAAAATAATTTAAAATTGTAATTTTGAGCAATATGCATTAAATTTAATTCAATTTAAAGTTTTTGAAGGGGAAAAAGTAATAACATTGACAAATTTGTGCATTTGTTTTTCGGTGAAATTTTATTTTGGAAATTTTGTGTTAAAAAAGTACATTTTTGTCATATCTCAAAAAAGAAAACAAACACCTCCTTAAAAATTTTGGGATTTTTTAAGGACGTTTAGAGATATATAAAAAAATTAAGCCAAATAAAAATACAGGTTTTTGATTTAATCAGTTTTGAAAATTTAAAAACTTTGCAGATAAGTCATTTTTCCAAAAAAAAAAATGTTTGCCCTATACATTTTTTGTAGCTCCAAACATTCTGCTTAAAATGACATACAGACCAATCTTGTATATGAAATAAATTTCAAGATATTTAACAACTAAACTCAACACTTGGTAAATTTTACGAAATAATGATATTTTGGATATGTCATAACTTCTGAAAAAAACATTTTTAATTTTTTCCCTTTGGCATAAGTTTGTTATAGGCTTAAAGAAAACATCTGAACAGATTTAATCAAAAACGAAAGGGGTCGTGTCTAACCATTAGTTTATTTGACATGGAATTGCCCCTAGAATAAAATTTCATATGCAGTAAATGTTTTTTACTGAATCAGATAATTTGTTGTTTGACTTTTATTTTACTATTTATTTATTTGCAATATTTAGAGCCATTATTACAACTTGACTTTAGTTATAGTTATGATTTTATCGAACGGATAAACAGTTTTTCATTATTACAACTTTACTTTAGCCTAAAAGTGTGCGATAACTTATAGGAAAATTCATTCTACCTATAACTTTTATCGGCAAGTTTTGTAATTTGAAGTTGCCATATTTTCATAGGCTGTCATACTTTCTTCTTTATGACGTTGCGACTGTGTTCTTTAACCATTCACAATAGCCGATAAATGCTCTGATATAGCCGTACTTTGTCATGACAAATGTCAAACTTTATATTGAAAAATATTTTATATTATGTCATCTGTTTTTCCTATATGGATCGTGACATTAATCACGATAGAAATGTATCAGGTATAGCCGTACGGTAATGAAAAATTTTTAAATGTCAGTTTGTCGCCCTTTTTTGCTAAAGGTGCCAGTAACTATCTTC
Organism: Panzeria rudis; assembly: GCA_956483635.1. Taxonomy (NCBI): domain Eukaryota; kingdom Metazoa; phylum Arthropoda; class Insecta; order Diptera; family Tachinidae; genus Panzeria; species Panzeria rudis. The sequence continues at coordinate 52,038,641 of OY101448.1, read as the reverse complement.
TACTTTTAATGGCAATTTACGGTTTTGGAGTTTTAATTTATTAAAATAAATAAATAAAAATTTTAGGGCTGATTAGATTTTGGATTTAGTAGTTTAAAACTTTTTTGAAAAAAGATAACACTTGCTTTCGAAATTTCTCATTATATTATGAAATCTAAAAGAGGTCAATGTCTTTAGAATGATATAAATTTGGTTACGATCAGTTAAACAATTGCTAAGTTATGCGAGGTTTACCTACATACTCGTACACACTAGGGTGTACGTTATTTTTTAAAGTGGCAATATTTTTGGTCTCATCCCAAAAAAGTTGAAGTTTGATGCAAAAATTACTTCAAACATTTCACGCCCTGGAACCACGCCTTCCCGTTCCGACTTGTGGATGAACTTTTATTCAATTACACTTATACGGACGCCATGATGGCCCACTAGTCGAAAAATATGATAACATCATGAACATTTTTTTTTGCAAAAAGTTGTTGCCTGTTGTTGCCAACGGCTTTTGCTTTCCCGACTTTTATCTAAATCGTATATTTAATGAAATAAACAGCAAAATATCGAAAAACCCCATAACTATTAAAATATCAAAAAACCCCATGCATATATTAATTTCATAAACTTTTTCGGTACCTAGAAATTAAAGTTGTTTCTTTAGTCTGAAAGCGAATCTGCATTCGAATTTTCTTTATCAGTTCTAGTTTTCGAGATATACCGTTGAGACTTGAACATTTCCATAAAAATTCCTAATCAAAATTGATTACTTAGGCTAAGGTTTGTAACGTTACCCAGCAAAAATAAATTTGGTACAAGGAAGCAGGTAGATTAATTAGAAGTGCTTCGGAGATGCGGAAAAGTACACAGTGCATCCCCTCTGCCTTACGAGGATGCAATAACGTAAGCACGCGAAGAAACTTACCTCACACACGATGAATTTGGTCGGCTATTTATGTTTTTTCATGTGTTTTAAACACGAAGTTTTTTATTCAACTCAAACTTTTTTATAGTGCATCATCTCTCGCTCACGTGGGTACAAATATGGATGCGGGTGTGATTTTTACTTCGTAATTTGATTTTTTTTATTCTTGCATTCAATTGTGTATGAAAATAAATGTGCCTCGATAGCTTAGTGGTTAGTGTTCTAGTCTACCATGCGGAGATGATGGGATCGATTCCTGATTCAATACGCGAACAAAAAGTATTTAATAAAAGTAAATTGTAGTGTATATAATTTCCAATTGTATTTGTATTATTTAACACATAAATAAATATAAAAACAACATAAAATAATGGCAAATAAAAAATCACTCCAAATGTGGCAAAATTGTGAAATAAAGAGCAAAACATTTTTTAATTATATACATATAAAAAAGACATGAGGCTAATGCATCTAAGATGCGCAGAAAGAAGCTCATGCCTCCAGACTTACCAAGTGGGACATCCCATACAAAAATCATGTAATACCGAATCAGGTTGGTAAGGGAGAGTACCGAAATCTCTCCCTTACAAACCTGCTTCGGGTAGACGGATATTTTTGCTGGGTATGCTCAGAAAGGATTAGACATGAGCAATATTTCCAAGGAACAAGGGAAAAATCAGAACATAACGCCATTTTCGGAAGCCGCTCATGTGTATCTTAGTTATTACCACATGTGAGGTGGCTCTGTTGAGTTCGATTGCAATTCTTATGTGTGGCTCATTCTCATTCCAAATGCTTTTTTCGTGTCCGTTAAAAATATATTAAAATATTTCATAAAACAAACGCGTAAATTTTAAAATGAAAACTGCCCTAGCAATTTAATAGATTGTAAATAAAGGCACATAAGTTTTTTGTATAAGACTGTCCATTGTGGATTAAAAACATAAAAAATACTGGTTTTCCCCTATTCATACAAAATGGCGTGTCCGTAATGCATGCTGTTGATTTTCCACACTAAGAAACTATGAATTTTTTCAAAAACGAGATTAAGTTTATAACGGTTTTATAATATCTACATTTGGTTCTCTTATTTCACACGTCAAACTTTTTAAAAGTAGTAGAAATTATATATTTTTTTAATTGTAGGTGCCCTCGCAGTCATTTGTATTGAGCGTTACGCTTTTTTAGTATGCTTCATTACTCAGTTTAATTTTTAAAATTGCATTAACAGCATACAATAAATAAAATAACAGCGTAAGTTTGTACTTCTCAATATTTAAACCTTTTGTGGACTTTGTTAAATAGTATTATATTGCAAAACGTTTCATGAATCAATCATCCAAAAAATGTATTTAGAGTTATCCATATTATTTTAATATACTTGAAATTTTTTTCGTGAATACCTAAGAAGATTATGTTAAAATACATCGAAGATTATACATCTGAATTATATGGAACTCAAAATAAAGTGTGTGTTGAAAAAAATATTGAATTCGTATAAAAATTGTTGAGCGTTACGTACAATTTTTTTTATAAATATTAAGACGTTAAAAAAGTTAACACATCTACAGGGTAGAACGATATAAAGAACATTATCTGTTTACAAATTTCTGGTTTTCTTTAAAAAAGTTTTGCTTCTTTCGCACTGTGGGTTGTTGTATATTCGAAGAATGTGTTAGATAGGTCCTATTTTGCTACAAAAAAATTATTTAAAATTGACATAACTTTTGACATTGTTAGTAGATTTTATTAAAATAATTCTTATTTTAAAGAAGAGTTAGCCTACTTTTTGCTTATGTATAAATGTTTGTAAAGTATTATTTTAAAACATAGAAACTTTTTATTTTTCCATGTGAACCCAAGTGAAAATTGAAAAAGTGGTATAACTTTTAATTTCGTCCTTCGACTTTTATATTTTTTTGGTTTTAGAGAGTAGATGTGTAGTGCTTTCAAACCCTATACTAATTTTTTATGGTGCATTTTTTTTCGTAAAAATCATTCCTGAAACAACCGCAAAAGCAAATGTAGCGCTCAAGACACAAAAATGCTAAAAAAAATGTAGAAATGTAATTTAGTTCAGGAACAAATTGAATGAGGCAAAAACTATAATAAAAATCAGAGGTTTGAATTATCTGAAATACTTTTGAACCTTTATGAAATTTATTTGACATGTTGTGATAATTTTATTTTAAATGAAATTTATTTGCTGGTGTTTTGGACAATGCTATGTACGCAAATCCAAAATGTATGTTTATAATGAGAATCAGCCGCATACAAATTTTTCGTGAAAATTTAATACGGGAATTAAATCAACTGTTTTTCATAGCGTGAAGTTAAAAACTATAATTTTGACTAGAAATACGATAAGTTTAATGTGAACACATTTGAGAGTATTACTTTTTTGTTATCCGCTTTCTCTGAAATGTATCATATAACAAATGATGTCTGGATGTTGCGAGTTCGATTCCAGCCAAAGTCTCGCGGTTTTTCTGCGCACAAAACAAAAGATTTGTTTCAGCTTGCGTTTGTTAAAAAGAAATAACTTTTATTGCATAATAACCAACTTAAAGCAAACAATCAGAGTATAAAAACTTATTTTACTTTCAGAGTATGAAAAGTTATTTTACTTTTAAATACTATTCGACAGCTTATAATATCCCAGTGGAAAAATTATATCTCTGCACATAAATATATAAACTCATTTGAGCATCGACGCACTGTTGTATCCTCTAAGTGGCGAATATAATCTTTTAACATGGAGAATACAAATTTTGAAAATCAGAGGAAATGGGACAAAATCAACTTTCTTTGTTTATTAATTACGAAAATTTTATTTTTAGTTTATCATTTCAATGTCATGCTACTAGAAAAGTTAAAATTTTTATTAAAGCTGAAACCATAAATTAGATTTTTTTATTCAGGGACATGACTTTATTTTACTTTATTTATTTATTTACTTTATAATTCAATACAAAGATTTAGTACTATGTAAAAGTACCAGGGTTTTTATTATCCTTATTTCCTTGAGACTGCAGTTTATTGTTCTAACTGTATTTGCCAAGTTCATTTTTCTTTTCTTTTCTATATTGTTGCAGTCTTTTGTTTTAACAACAAAACATTTTTAGCTTTTATTTACTTCAAATAAACTTAGCAAATTTTGTAATACAAATACTAGTGAAATTTATTGTTATAAAAATCCTTAGGAAATATACTTTGAAATATAATATTTATTTTCTCCCCAAAGTATGCTTGCAAAATTATTATTTAATTAAATAGAAAATTTTGTTATATATTAAATTCCATTATTTATGCTAACAATTTTTATTTCCTTGACTTGAAGGAAATAGTTATTAGAGGAAAGAAAAACTAAAACTTGCATGAAATATTTGGACACTTTTTTTAATTTTTCTAAATCATGCCAAAATTTTATCAAAGACATTTGAGCCTGCATCTTCAATCTCTTACCTTAATAATATTTTTCGTTTTTATTCCTTAAATAAGCTCCATTTAAGTTCTTTTAAATTCCAACTTTTACTTACAAACTTTGCTTACTCACTTCAAGTTTACTTACTTGATGCTTTGTTAATTTTCTTTTCAATGCCAAACAAATTTTGTTGCTTAGGAAACTTTATGTTGTCCTTAAAAATTAAATAAACGATTCTTGCGAAACCTTAAAGTATGCTGTAAAAGTTTCACCATCTCACAATATTTCTCTTTATATATATTGTGTGTCTAAGAAAATGAGTTTGTTGTTTGAGTTTATAGTGCACAAAAAATAAGTCTTTTGTAGAAAATGTTGCAATTTATTTTATACAAATACTGTACAAAATTTCTGGGAATTTTATTATTTCATAAATTAATCTAAAATAAAAGAAAAGTAAGCAATAAAACTATTAAATAAAACACCACTGGCGAAAGACGAAGGAGCAAAATATGTGGCCTGTTACCAGAAAAATTATACTAGAAGTGAATTTCTTAAGAAAGGTATCCTACAAAAACTTCCATAATAAAGATTTAATTCGCTATTCAGCATTTCGTCTCTTTCGACTTCTTTGAGAACCCTTAATAATTTCTTACCCGGTGGAAACTTTAATTCCTTAAGTACGGGACTCAACTTCCGATCGAATGGGGTTTAATTCTTTCAGATGCTTCTTCAGATAATGAAAACAGAATATTTTCTTTCGAATCAAACAACTGTGGAATTGACATACTTCTAATAGCTTCATTTGCACTAAGATGCCAACAACTAAGCCTACTTTTAGGAGTTAAAAAAATATACATTTGGCCACAAGATTTGCATGTTAATAAAAAAAGTTTAAAGTGGCGCCTTAAGGAATGAAAAGTATCACTTTAAAATCGGTGTACAAAATAAACGGAATCTAAAGAAGGTAAAACCAAAACTATAAGAATACTATTAAGGAATTAAAACCATTCCAATTCAAATGTACGATATCCCTTAGTTTAAATCTTCGAAACAGTATCCCCAGCTACTTCTATTCTAAATGTAACTGCCTATTTCACGATGTCGAAAGCATTTATTCTTTCGTACAATTACATTTAAAACAAAAGTTAAATTTTAAAATTTGTTTTTGTTCAAATGATTTGTACGAAAGAAAGAAATCCTTCGATGTTGTGAAATACGCAGTAAGCTAAATTCTGTTATATTAAACTTTTCGTAATTTAATGGCCGAAGTTATTATTTATCATATACTGCAAATGTACCCAGTAAAAAATTTTCATGTTTTTTGAAGCACTAAGATAATAAAACGCATAATACGCTTTAAAGGAAGAGCTTATTGCAGAGCAGTGAATGTATATGAATGAAACTATACAAAAAAGCAGATTTTTCACTGCTGATTCAGTGCAGGTTCTTAAGCGAGAAAGTTCCATATACTTACAGTTTTAGTGCTGAAAATGGTGATAATTTTCAGAGTTTCAAAAAGCACTTTTTGTATCAAAAATGTAGTAATCCAAACCGGGAACTCGCCATACAAAAATCAGCAGCGATATCAGCAGGTTTGTAAGCAATACATATATTCTCTCATAGTAAAAACCAGCTTTATTTGATTTTCTTACTGGGTATATAAACTGGGTATACTGCTCTTACAAGTTCTTCCAATTACCTCCTCTTTGCACTCAATTTAATTAATATTTTAAATACAAATTTTAGTTTTTGCCGTAAAATTTTAATAACAATGCCTCCTATAGTTATGCTATACATTTTGTGGGTTTCTTTACACTTAAAAGTATGCTTGATTTGTTTTGTTTAAATCTGTATTAAATTTGCATCTTAACTTTTCTACTATAAGCTCTCAAAATCCAGTAATTGGTAATAAATTGTTTGAACAAAATTTACACAAATTGTATGTAAAAAAAGAGAACAACAGGAAAATATCATAAATTATTAGAAAAAAATGTACACAACAAAATGTGTAACAAAATTTAATACACTATAATGAAGCCATGTTCGGTGAACATGAACTTTTTGCTTTATTTATTGAACACACCACACCCACTTGAATTTTTCTTACATGTTTACAGGAAAAAAGGTTTAATAATTTCATTTTTTTTGTAAACATGCTTTATGATGTAAAGTAGAGTTATTATATATATTTTTAAATTTTATTACACTGTAAGTGTGGAAGGAGGGTATAATACGTTTGTGCTGATGTTTGAAGCACATAGAAAATATTTTCCCACACACATCGTTTAGTTTCGTTATCAAATGTTTTGGATCGAATAAAATAATTAATTAAAATATTAACGGTCATATTCACAATATATGATTAAAAGTTAACGTGGACTTTAACGGCAAGTTATGTATGCCGAACTTGCGGTCAAAGTCCACGTTAACTTTTAATTTTACATTGTGAAAGGGTCGTAAGTGTATTTCAATTAATTCAAATATTTTTAAAATTTTAAATTGACAAATGAAATGAGCAGATCTATATTAGCAGAATTAGATTGATTTGAATCAATTAGAATTTTAATTATGTGTATCTGTGCAGTTTTGGCTTATGTATAATTTTCAAAATATTGATAGGAATAAAAACACTTAATTTAAAGGAAAGTGAAAATTAAAGATAAGCACAATACCTAACCGCTTCCTCATTTGTTTTGTCGTAATGTTGTGTTACTGTACTATTTTACTCGTTTTGTTCATCATTTTTTGTTCGTTGGAAATATTTCACGTGAACAAAATGTTCACCTTTTATTCCCGATAAGGGCAAATAATTGGTTAAGAAAGTTAAACCAAGGCATATCACTAACCAGCGTATGTTGTTCAAAGATTCCGAAAACTCGTGAAACGCATCCGCAGGTTACTAATATGTGTTATGTATTAGAGTTAGTTCTTGAATTTTCGTCAGTTTTAAATGAGTCTTGGGAAGCGGGTATTGGAAGTGTCATAACTTTAATCAATGAACATTGTTCCAGTTGATCAAGAGGTATGTCAGCGGAAATTATTTACAGTATTGAATATATGAAGAATGTCACTACATCACAGCTGTTAATAAAAACATGGATCCAGCGGTAAATGAGAAGAGTATATTTCCCTTAAATGGACGCATAAAAATGTTGCATATTAAATTCAATAGTGATTTTGCTTCATAATCAAAATGAAGTTGATGCTGAAATAATACGAGGAATCATGTTGAATCAAAGTTATTTCAAGTTGAAACAACGTGAATTTTATACTGAAATAACACGAAGAATCATGTTGTATCAAAGTTATTTTAAGTTGAAACAACGTGAATTTGATATTGGACCAACACGAAGAATCATGTTGAATCGGAGTTATTTTAAGTTTAGACAACATGAATTTTAATATATCTATTTTATTAATTATTTTAGTTACATGATGTGTATTTGCATAGGCCTCAGAAAAATTTGTGTTGTAGTTGGCTGCCCCATGCTAAGATTTGAAGTCTTGCAACTTGCTTGCCAGAACAGATTCAAACTTAACTTTAGATATATACTAAATAAATACATACCATCATAACAAACGTGAATCTCATTTTAATTCAACTTGATTTAATTGATGATTTAACATAAAATTTATGAGAAATTAAAGTTATACTCATGCAAATTTAAAATGAAATGTTAAGTAGATAACAATGTTGTTTTAACATTGAAAAATATGAAATCAAATAGATTTAAGGTTAGACTAATAATTTTTTCGTTTAAAATTAATATGAAACAATGGTAATTTTAAATCAGCAGGAGAAACTTTTTGCTGGCAATGCGAAGTTTGTCGGTTATTTATATGTACACAACAACCACATCCAAATAAATAACAACAAGTTACAAAACTGAGCACAACAGTGCATTGTAGCTAGAAACAAAGCAAATAAACACCAACACACTTAAACAATACATTTTTTTTAAATTCAATATCATTTCCAATCAAAACTGCTACATGTTGATTTTACAGTGGTATTTTTTTTTTTTGCTTGTACTGGCTTGAGCTTTTCACGTGTTCAATAAACATTGTTCGTTCATATACTTATACTTAAGTATAAAAGTAAAAAAGAAAAATGAACCAACGGTAATATTGGGATTTGCTGTGATAAACATTAGATTAACATCAATTTCGTTATGATTTAATCCTCGTATTCAAATTCCACAAAAATTTTGTATATCTAATTGTTGCAATCACATTCAAAACGTGGTGCTAAGCAATATATACCTGAACACTGACGATGGAAGTGTTGCGGCTTCCGAAAACAATGTTGTTATGTTGTGCTGTGTACGTAAAAAAAAAATTTTTTCCTTGGAATATTTATCATGTCTTATTCTTTCTGAGTAGAACGTTACGAATCTTAGCCTATATAATCACTTTGGATGAAATTTATTTTTATAAAAATTAGAGGAAACTATAACGCTTTCAATAGGGAATTTAAAAGATTAAAGCAACAAATAAACGTACGCTGTTTGGGCTTCTTTGACACTGAAAAGCAATTGAATTTAACTGAATTTTCCTCCAAACATGTGGTTGGAACTGCTGATACTTTAGCTTCTTGTGCTGTTGGCTGGGTAGTTAGCGCTTTTGACTACAATACCTGAGGTCTTGAGGTCAAGACTAGTTTCAGGCAAGCCAACAACATCATACATTTTTCATATTTGCATTGGTTTGTTATTGTGTTGGTTGTAGTTTGACTGTTAAAGTGATGAAGGCATAGCACTGATCACTTCGGCAGTACCGGCAGCGATTAGTACTAACATATCATAATGCAGTTCACAGCAACCTCCTTCGTCGGTATTGTAGAAGAACCGTCGACGAAGTAAAATAACTAATAAAATGGCTACACAGCTTTAACAAATCAATGCGTCTACTTGACACAAGAGGGGCTTGTAACACTGCTCTACAAAAAAACGCGCAATAGCAGGGTTGTAAATCAATTAAGCACTCTATCTCTCTCCCACTTCACCACCTGTTCTCTCTATACTATCCCTTTTCCAAGGAAAGGTAACACATTAATTATAACTGGTAGTCATTAATTGCTTGATTATGTTACTTCTCTTTATGAAAAAAATGGCTTCAACTTGCAAAAAATGCAATTACATATAATTATTTCAGTCTTTCCAAATGAAAATCATGCCAAATTCTGTATAGGTACAGGCCAATAATGTTGTAGAGTGGAACTTATGCAACCATTATTTCTAATTTTAATGTATTATTTTATTTCAAACGAAATTTGTGGCATTTCACCAAAAAAAAGCTTATGGACAGTTTATTTATTTATTTGTCACTTTATATTTGTGTAACATAAAGTTACCAATAAAAAATTAAAAAAAAGATCAATTTTAACTGCAACAACTCACGCAGAAAAAGAAATTAAAAAAAAAAAGATATACAAAACCTGACTTTAACATGCTTTAATTAAACCTTAAAATTTTTTTTTTGTTTTTTTTTCATAAAATTTTCGTTTGATTATATAAAAAATGTTAAGCTTAAAATTTTGTTAAAATAGAAACACTAATTTCACCACACGGAGTTTCATGTTGGTGCATGTTTGTGAATTTGCCGCGTTTGCTCAGGTTGGCTGGCAAGTCAATGTTGCACATTCGATACATTTGAAACGCACAGTTTCTTATTAAAATTTCGATCGGCGTAAAAAAAGTCATCATAAACTTTATTGTAATATCAGCTTGAAAAAGAAAGAAAAACAAAAAAATATTTGCGCACATAATATCGGCAGACTTCAAACATATCAATGTTTGAATATTTAACAAGACAGAAAGAAGCATATACTCACATAAATTGTCGTCTGTCTGCCAAATCATAAAAGAAATTACATTTACATAAAAATATTGTAAATATCATTTAAAATATCAAACATTCAACTTATTTAAGGTTAAAATGTAGTTTCTTAGATAAGGGATGTTTTTCTAAGCCCGCTTGGAGTCCCTTAATATGAAATTAATTAATTTAAGTGAAATAAATTTACTCATGTCGAACACAACTTGTTTGCTGTGTTGTTTGGATAACATGTTCTATCTTATTATGTTCGTATTTTTGTAATTCTCATTTATTCTTTGGGAGCTTTTATATAATCCTACGATAATGAAAACTTTTCATATGTGTGTGTATATGCTTAAAGTTCTACTGATGAGTTGTCCTGAGCACCAACGAAATGCAATCGTATAAACTAGTTTAACCCACAACAAGTAACAATTTTCTGAAAATTTTATTTATTTTTTCTTTAAAATTGTTTTCTAGATTCTTAATACCACGTACTAGCTTTAGGCAACATATAATCCCTTTAATCTGTTCTTATTTTATCTCACGAAATTACTTATTACCCTACCTTCTAACATGCAATGAATATATTTTTCTCTTAATACTCGTATCTTCATGATGATGGCTTTTTATTACTCTTATATATAAAAATATCTACAAGTGTCATCTTTATTATAAACTATTTAAGTATTAGCTGCAGATGAATCACTTATTTCGAAAAAAGTTATAATTTACATTAAGTGTGCGGGAGGGGCGCTGCTATTATATTTCGCCAAACTTTCAATATTAATTTTAACAAAACGCAATTAGTTTTTAGTCATCGATTATAATAAACGAAATTCATATATTAATTAATGAAAAACTACAAATAAAATTTTAATAAAAAATGTAACATAAAATATTATAAACAAAATCAAAGTGATGTTGTTAGCTTATAACATTCCAAATATGACGGGAAAAATTAATGGTAATTAATTCCACAACATATACGGCAGAATATAACAATGCTGTTTACGAAAACCGCAATATTTTAATCAGTGCTCAAATGTGTTTAATTTCTTTCAAGCGTATTAATTTTTGACTCGGCATAGGGAGTCAGTCTTGTAAGCCTTTCGTTAAAGGTATACGATGTGTTCAGCACTTTTATGTAAAACACCACAAGGAACATTTTTGTGGAATATTTTAACCCCCTAACTCTTTGTGGTGTGAGTCTTTTTGTCCCTTTCTTAAAAAAGGGGAAAAAGCGGTCTGAAATGTTTTACATAAATTTTCCTCGTGGCGTTTTACATAAAAGCGCTAAACACATCTTATACCTTGAACGTAAGGCTTAAAAGATTTCCTATGCCGGGTACTAATTGTGAATAAGTACGAAATTAATTCTTAAACACATCTGAAGTTGTAAATGATTTCTGGAGTTCAAGGTGAGTCTGGAGCTTCGGTGTCTTTGAAGGCGTACGTAGAATATTAAAATAAAAATGATTTTTTTTTGTTAAATGTTTCACAAAATTGTTTCTCACGGAGGGTGATGTTGGCTGAATGGTTAGCGCGTTTGACTACAAACCCTGAGATCTTGAGTTCAAGACTAGTTTCAGGCAAGCCAACATCATGATTTTTTCTTAATTGCATTGGTGTGTCATTGTGTTGGTTGTTGTAGGACTGTTAACGTGATGACGGCATAGCACTGATCACTTCGGCAGTACCGGCAGCGACTAATACTAATATATCCTAATGCATTTCACAGCACCCTCCTTCGTCGGTATTGTAGCAGAACCAGCAGCCAGGTAAAATAATGGCTACACAGCTTAAACAAATTAGTGCCTCTACTTGACACCAGGGGGATGTCAAGTTGTAAATGAATTAAGCTTTCTATCTCGCTCACTTCACGACCTGTTATCTCTACACTATCCCTTTCCCAAAAGAAGGTAACGTATTAATTAATTAACTGGTAGGCATTAATTGCCTGATTGTGTTACTTCTCTTTAAAAATATAAAAAATAAAATAAAAGTGCTGAACACATCTTATACCTTAAACGTAACGCTTACAACATTTTCTATGCCGAGTCTTTAAAGATATATGCCAAAGGGTTGGAACTTTAACTCCCCATATTTAAACTTTAAAAACTCCGATATAAATTTTTATTTGTTGGTGTTCTCTGCCAGAATCAGTCCTTAGAACCATATATTTTTTTGTGTTATACAGTGCTATTAAAGGGCCATTGTGATAGAAGCTTTGAGATTCTTATTAGATTTTGTAAGACGAAAATCAAATCAAAATCAGTCTGACTGTCAAAATATCTTAAAGAAAAATTTCTCATTACATTTTGTTTCTACACTATCACATTCCGAATAAAATGTAACACAAATAATTTGCAATAAAGCAGTAGTTATCTTTCTTCTCTTCTTTATTTATGGCGGCAAAGAATTTCACAGCTGTTTTTGGTTATTCGTATGTTTGTTTGTGCAAAAGACAACCCTGATAATATGAAAAATGCGACTGTTTAGAAATATTTCTAAAAATTAGGAAAGCCACAATACTGTCAAATTTCTTTACGTATTATTTGACAGATCATAACAATTGGTTTTCAAACTGTTGGATTTTTACTTAAGATTTGAGTTTTGAGACAAGTATTAATACTAAATGTAATAGTCTGAAGGGCGCTTAAGGAAGGGTGAAATTAGAAAAATTAGGGCTTTAGAAAAATGCAATACCTCTAATTTGTATGAGTTTTATTTAAACACAACCGCACCCACATCCGTTAGAGTGTATTTCTACTCTTACTTGTTTTTAAACGAGTCTTTGTTTTTAACAATTATTTCATTAAATTAAAAAAAATTTTATGTCACTGTAAAATCAAAAATTTAATTGCGCGGTTAATTTTTGGGAAGTGTTTTTCGAAGGAAAGCAGTCTTTAATTCGGCTTAATTGCAATTTATTTGTTAATTATTCGATGTTATGCTCTTTTAAGCAAATCAGTCGATTAAAAAAAAATTAAAATTTTTATTGACAATAAAATTGTCAAAGTTTTATTGAACTTGAAAGCACTTTGTGCTTGCTGGCGAAGTGGTTATGTTTTTTTCTTATTTTCTTTTTAACCAGTTCGTTAATTAGTGCGATAATTACCAGTAAAATAATCAATTTGTCTATAAAAATTAAAAAGTGTTTATGTTACTTGGGAAGTGCAATAAATAAACATATAAATAAATATATAAAAAAAGAAGTAAAATACACTGTTATGAAGCATTTAAACCCCATAAAAAGTTTTAAAAATTTAAATAAAATAAAATAATCGATTCTTTCCAATTCATACAAAAGCATAAACAAACGAGCGGAAATTATTTATTTTAAATAATATTTAAAATAGAGAAGTGGAAGTTATCAGCCATGTTACAGAACACCATAGCGATCCAAAATGGTTCCAAGTACGTCAGTTGTTTCTTCAGAAGACGAAATTTTTTTTTGTAAGCAAACCAATTTTATATATCATTTACACTAATAACTAAAATAAACTTGCATATTTTTTTTTAAAGAGATGTAAACAATCAGGCAACTAATGCCTACCAGTGAATTAATTAATGTGTTACCTTCTTTGGGAAAGCGGTAGTGTAGAGAGAACAGTTAGTGAAGTGGGAGAGATATAGAAAGCTTAATTCATTTACAACTCTGCTACTGCGCGTTTCTTATAGACCAGTGTTGCTGCCCCTCTGGTGTCAAGTAGAGACATTAACTTGTTTAAGCTGTGTATTAGTTCTTTTACTTCGCCGACGTTTCAGCTAAAATACCAACGAAGAAGGGTGTTGTGAATTGCATTAGGATATGTTAGTATTATTCGCTTCCGGTACTGCCAAAGTGATCAGTGCTTTGCCTCCATCACTTTAACAGTCGAACAACCACCAGCACAATAACACACCAATGTACATTAGTAAAATTCATGATGTTGTTGGCTTGCCTGAAACTAGTCTTGAAGTCAAGACCTCAGGGTTTGCAGTCAAAGGCTCTAACCATTCAGCCAACAGCACTCTCAGTAGGAGTATCAAAAATATTTAGCCATAACATATGCTAATAAAAAGCTAAATGAGAGTTTTGCTTGTAAAATAGTTTAAACAAACTCCTAAAGTTATGAAAACTTTATCAATGTAAAATCCTAATATAAAATAAAAGGAATCTAAAGAATGGAGTACAAAAACGATCGGAATGCAAGTAGAGAATTAAAACAACTCCGATTGAAATTTTGACTTGCCCGTAAATATAAATAATGGAAACATTAACAAAATTTGGTGCATACTTTTAGAAAAGAAAAAAAACTTTTGTTTCATTAGCTTTTTGTGTTTAATAAAAAAGTGTCGCCTGGAACTTTAAGTCGACATTTTTTAGTGCAGGCTTAAAACATATGAAGTTTTTGTGACAGAACTTATTGAAAATGATAAAGAAGCAAACTCCAAAACGTTACGTATTGGAACATACGATATGTTTCACGTTCGTACAAGTGCTGTTACACATTAGGACTCAGACCGCTGAATTTGTTATCAGTAATGATAAGAAAGTTACAAGCCTCAGAAGATTTTTGAGTCCCAGGTAGTCAAATTTGGCTTACTGTAACTGATCTCGTGCTTAAACCAGAAGGCCAGCGAGACACGCGTTTTAAAGTGTGACTGACTCATGCCTTAAAGATGTTCGAAGTTTCAGATAAATCCAATCAGCATTTTAAAAGTTCCAGATTTAATACCATTTTTTTGCAAAAGTCCCCACTGTGCAGTGTAATTATGACAAAGTCGGACACATAAGTAGAAGTTTCTAAATAATAATAACTAAATTAATCCTTCTGTAGTTTGTTTTATACACAAAGCTAAGATCTAAACCATTTAAATTATATGAGTTTTATAGAATAATAATCGTTGAAATAGAAGTCGTTGCTATTTTGGTAGGGCACTTTAAAAAAAAGTAAAATTTTCAATGACTTCAAAAATATATAATTGCTGTGGCTTCTTGTTTCAAATAGCTCATACACTGTGGTGTGGCCACCATACTGTTAAAAAAAATTGGAGTGCACATACATATCACCTAATATGGGTAAAAAAATCGTTATCAACGATCGATGCTTGAGATCTTGCTAGTTTATCATGATTTGAGTTATTACCCTACGGTAAATGGAACTGACACAAAATAAGTTACGTGACCGATCCCCAGGTGATAGGGACCAGTCCGAGTTCTAACACTTCCTATGAAGCGGACCAGCCACTTTTACATGGGGATGGCCTAGGATGGGGCTAATTGATGCTTTGTATGCACCTCGTAACTTGTCTCTGAACTATCTTACGGAGTCGTAGTCGGTGTAGAATAATATAGATTATATATAAATATTATTGCAAAATTCAGTTGTAAATATCGATGAATTTATATCATTTGTCACCAAATTTTCCGCAGGGTATTTCCATTCTTAAGTTGTTGCATAAATTTACAATAATACCAAATTTAAATGTCTTCACTTGTCATGAGAGTTGATCGCATCTAATTGGGAAAGGCTTTTAGAAAAGGTGTGTCTCACCTTTGTTTGAAGATGACAAACACCTCAAGCTATCAAAATATATTATTTTGTAATTTTTTACGTTCAAAATGCAACATATTAAAATTTTAGAAAAATCCATAATATTATATGGCGTATAATTTAAGCTTTCCACCTGTTTTTTTCTTCTTCTTATTTCTTCTTTACTCAATCATTGTTGTCTGTAAACAAGAGCAAAAAAGGGCTTGTATATATCAATGATTTTCATTGGAGTTTTCTTGACATGATTATAGCAATTTATTATAAATGCATATGTAGACTTTGTAGAGCATTTTTAGAAAACTATATCTGGCATACTTTAAAGAAAGTTTTAAAGCATTTTATGCATTCGTTATAAACATCTATAAAATATGTGTTGTTTTTTTAATTTTTATAAAATCATGCATCTAACAACGCATTAATTATAGTGTTTTTCTCTTTGTTTGTACACCAAAAGAGAAAATGCCAGTAAAAAGTTTGTAAATAAAAAAAAAATGTTAGTCACTTTAATCAGAAAAATGGATAAAAACTCGAGTAATGCTTAAATCGAACTAACTTATATTCGTTATTTGCTGTGGGTTAATTAAGTCTGTTTAGAAGTCTGCATTTTCATCATCATTTTCATCGTTATATGGTTCTGTTGTTCCTTTCTTAAAAAAAGGAGGAAAACTCCATTTCAGCGGCGATATAGCTTGCTGAAATGTTATGCAAAAATATTTGCTATAAACTTCTACTATAGGTATTTAAAGACGTCCAAGCTTCATATTCAACTTGAACGTCAGAAATCACCCAAAAGTTAAAATGTGTTTAAAGGCTAATTTCGTACGTATTCACCATTAGTACTCGGCATAGAAAATCTTGTAAGCCTTATACCCTGTTCAGACATACGTCTTAATTGCGCAATTTAGGAAGTTTACGCAATTAATGCTTTAATTGAGCTCAATTTACCATACAAGGCTTTAATTAATAAATTGAGCAATTAGTACTTAATTGTTTCATAAATTGAGTAAAGTTCGAACTGCAACCCTTTGTGTCAAGTATGTTTACTGCGAAGTATGTTTAGTGAGAAGCAAAAATTGTATACATTGGCAAGCCCATAGTCAGATGGTTATTTTTTGCTCTGGTAACGTTGTGCATAAGCTACGTCAAACACGTGTCTTTTTGACAAGCATTATCTAGTTTTTGTTTTATTGTTGTATTTGTTGCCCTTATGCGGCCACCTTTATACTTATTACACCATTGGCAAGCCAAATGCTAATTGAGTAAGCTTAATTTACTATGTGTGAACACTAAATTTAATTGATCAATTAAAATTAAATTTTCTCAATTAAAAATTCATGTCAACAGGGTATTTGAGGTATACGATGTGCGTAGCACTTCTATGTAAAACGCCAAGAGAAACATTTTTGTGGAACATTTTAACCCTCTAGCTCTTCGTTTTTTAAAAAAGGCCCGAAAAACTCCCTCCCATTCAGCGGTGTATGGCAGGTAGAAATGTTCTACAAAAATATTTGCTATAAAGTTCGACTGTAAGTTTCCGAAGACACTCAAGCTCCAGACTCAACTTGAACGCCAGAAATATTTTTAAAGTTTAATTTCTTTCGTATTCACAATTAGTACTCGGCATAGAAAATCTTGTAAGAATTACGATTATGGTATAAGATTTGTTCAACACTTATGTAAAACACCATGATAAACATTTTTGTGGAACATTTTAACCCTCTAGCTCTTCTTTTTATGGGACTTTTTTATCTGTTTCTTAAAAAAGGCACGAAAAACTTCCCTTTAGTAGTGATATGACAGGAAGAAATGTTCTACACAAATATTTGCCATAAAGTTATACTGTAAGATATGACCAAAGATGAGTTTTCATAAAACTTTTCAGATAATCATTGTCAGAATTGTAATTATATTAAATATAATGATATTCCAATAGAATCGAATAAAAAAATCAACAAAAACTTCCTAAATATGTTTTTTCCCATATAATTAGCTTATTAACTCCTATTTCGTTACGGCATAACATATTAATCTTCACACCTAAATATGTTGTAACGTAAGCCTTTACGTAAAAACATATTTAACTCGGCATATTTATCTTCACACACATTTTATGTAAAACACCACGAGAATCATTTTTGTGGAACATTTTTAATCCCTAACTTGATTTTTTTTGTTTCTGTCCTGATGAGCTTTACTATTTTTTCATTACGAGTGTATATTTGTTTACAATTCGAAAACCTGTGAAATAGGTCTTTAGTTTATAAATATTTAATTTATAGAGTTTCTTGTCAATGGTGTCTTTTAATATAATTCTGTACTTATTTCATTCATGTCGTTGCATGTTGTCTTTTTCTAAGCTTTTTCTTTGTATTATAATTTAATCATACCTTATTCACACGTTCCTGTCTACATTTTATTTTTAAGAAAATTTTAATTTTCACTTCTTGTCTCTAACGTCATTGTCGTTATCATAAATAGAACATCATTATTTCATGTGCGTCTTGTTTCTTTTGATATTCAAGCTGTTTTTCATTTATTTCTTCATGCTTAATAACGTAAATTTTATACCATTTATATTTTAAGAAGATAGATTTGTTTTATGCCGGTAATTTTTTATAGTATTATTAATAGAGGTTGGCACCAGCCTTGTCGGATATGGCGATTTCCCGCCAAACGTGGCGATTTTTCAACTTGTTTGGCGTCAACATTTTTGATTTGGCGACATGACGATTTTTCTGGCAAACAAAGTGATTTTTATGCTTTTTCTTATTTTAATTACACTAATTAATGAATTTTGAATTTTCGGTGAGAAAAATTGACAACAAATACTTTTTGGCGATTTTATTTGTACTTTTGGTGATTTTCTGCCAAATTTGTATGCGATTATTTTATAAAAACTTATATTAAAGAAACTATTATATAAAAACAAATTTACTACAAAATGTATATTAAGAAAAACTACATAAAACAGATTTTGGCGACTTTTGGCGATTTTTAAAATCAATTTGGCGAAATAGATAAAAGAAAATCCCGACAACCCTGGTTGACACTTGCTTAACGTTATGTTGAGGAATAATGGAAAAATTACACCTAATTTCAGTTGCTTGCTTAAAAAATTGTAATATGAGAAGTTCTCTTTGAAATAAAAATGTTTAAATACTCGTATTTTATTCAACAAGTTGTAAAAATAAGAACTTGAAAAAGAAAAAAAAACACAAACTTGTTGTAAACTTGAGAAACAATTCAAAGTTTTTTAAACTTTATTAAATTAAATATAGATGAAAAGCTAATTTGATTGAGAAGAAAAATGTCATTAAATATTTGCTTAACATTAATTTTTAAAGTTAAAGTGAATTAATGCAGTAAAGTACAAAATGTTCATTATGAATAAACGTGGCATTAGATACAATTATGTACTTACATGTATGCGGTAGCTTTTGCTAAACTTTATAAAAGAAAAAAATATATATATAACCAATGAACTCTGATTTAAATAAAATGAAATTTTTAATTTCATGTCAGCGTTAATAATATTGTAAAACACAAGAAAAAAATTTTCAAGGCTCTAATGACTTATTCTGGTAGAGGGCACCAAAAAAAAAAATACACTTAAAAAATCTACGTTTTGAACGTTTATTTCTGGTATTTTATTTTAGACTTAGTTAAAATTCTCTCCCTTTTGCACATTGTTATAGGGAATCGCCATAGGAAATATTGTAATCCTTACACATTACAATACGATGAATTTTTTTGTGGAACATTTTAACCCTCTAACTCTTTGTTGTATTGGTCATTTTGTCGCATTCTTAAAAGAAAGACAGAAAGCCCCCTTCGACGGCGATACAGCGAGCAGAAATGTTCTACAAAAATATTCGCATTAAAATTCGGCTATAGTTCTTCAAAGGAACCCAAGCTCCAGAGCGAACTTGAACGCCAGAAATCATTAAAGACTTAAAATGTGTTTAAGGGCTAATTTCGAACTTATTCACAATTATTACTCGGCATAGGAAATCTCTTAAGTCTTAGGTTTCAGGTGTAATATATGTTTAGTACTTTTATGTAAAACACCACGCGAAACATTTTTGTCGGACATTTTAACCATCTAACTCTTCGCTGTATGGGTCCTTTTGTCCCTTTCTTAAAGAGGGGGCGAAAACTCCTCTTCAGCGGCGATATGGCGGGGTAAAATGTTCTACAAAAATAATAGCTCCGGATTAATCCAGACTCATCTTGAACGCCATAAATCATTCAAACTTAAAATGTGCTTAAGGTTTAATTTCGTTTTTTTTTTTCACAATTAGTACTTGGCATAGGAAATCTCGTAAGCCTTGGGTTTCATGTACAGATAATATGTTTTCAACACTTTCATGTAAGCGAGGAAAATTTTTGTAGGACATTTCAGCACGCTATATCGCCACTGAAGGAGACCTTATGACCCTTTTTTAAGAAAGGTTATAGGGTTAAAATGTTCTGCAAATCTGTTCCTCGAAGTGTATTACAGAAAAATGCTAAACACATATTATACCTTAAATGTAAGGCTGAAAAGATTTGTTATGCCGAGTCACAATAAAAATGAAGGGGCGCGGATTAACTCGCACTAAAATGAATCTCAGATGTATACTTTCAATCTAGAAAAGTTAAAGTAAAAAAAAAATTTAGGAAAGTTCAAATAAATTGATTATGAATTAACGTCGCATTAGAAACAAGTAATGTCCGAACGCAAATTTTACAGACCGGACCCGATCTTCTGTAGAATTTTTGGAACCGAACCCGAACTTTATTTTTTATTGGAGAGACAAATTTTAACTTAATTTTTATTGGAGAGACAAATTTTGACTTAATTATATTAGCTGTGATTTATTTATTTAATAAATACAAATTTATTATTACTAATTTATTAGACTGTATTTGTGTGTATCTTTTATGATATACAAATATCGTCATATAAAAGGGCATATCTACATTTTTAAAAAATTTTCAGGAGAGGTAAAAAACTTAATAGAAAGAAAAACATTTCGATTATAAAAACGATTTTTTCTGGTAGTATCATTAATAAAGTCTGAATTAATAATACTATGGTGAAAAAAATATTTTTATAATCATAATAGTTTGCCTTTTTACTAAGGTTTTTATCTCCCCTGAAAATTTAAAGAAATGTAGATTGGCCCTTTTGCATTTTATATGACGATATGCATATAAAAATACATACATAAAAAAATTATACAACTTTCGGTGTTCGGTGAAAATTCTGTTGAGCGCCGAACATCAAGCGAACACTGCTTTTTGTCGAACTCTGAAACAAGTACTCGTATCTATAGTATGCGTAGCTTTCGATAAACTTTATAAAAGAAAAAATATGACTTAGAAAACAAGATATGGTAGAAAGACTTGTAAGTTATATCACTCCGCCGAAGTCGTTGGTGCATGGTATCTCCGGCGCAAAGGGCCTTTTGAGTGCTATTAGTTAATACAAGCATTTGAAGAAAACATTTTTTTAAAGAAATCCCTCTTTAAGTATAAAATAAAAAACACTGCAACAGAATTTTTAAAACATTACCTGTAAATAAATCACCCCTTAAAGAGAAATAAACAGCAAACGATTTAAATCAATTTCAAGGTTATACCACCATAAATAATATTTTCTTGTTTTTAAAAATTACCAAAGAAATTTTTGTAAATCATCTCTTAATTACATGCTTATTTTCTCTTTATTTATTTATTTATTTTTTCTTTTTGCTCAAAAACAAGTACAAATTGAATCACCTTGATTTTGATAAGTCTTGTGTTTGTTTTTAAATCCTCGCACTCACCTGTGCAAAAAAGAAAAAAAACAAATAATTTGAAAAAGAAAATATTTAAAAGCGAAAAGAAATGTTTGTTTATAAATGAAAACTGTAATTATTGTTATTCACACGTATTTTTATTATAGTTTTGTTTGGAGCAAATAACAAGAAAAATTATTGTGTTTTAATATGAAGAAAACTACCATAGAAAAAAATTTCGATATATTGGTAAGAGGTAAAATACCAACTGCGAACAGTGGTCTATATTGAAAGAAATAATAAATGGAAAATTTTAACCAAACTAGAAAAGTAAAGCTTCTAGAAAATCGTATTCTGCTCAAACTTAGCCAGAGAGGTTGTTTAATGTCTTAGCGTATCCAATTCTATCATATATAGGATTGCCAGACGGTGTTCATTTAGCTTAATTGCTAAGCTTTTTTACGGCTTGTCAAGATTTAAGCTAAAAATCTATTGTTCAAGCTAAAAATTAATTTCTGTTCTGCTCATCATCTTATGCACGAGCATCAATTATATATTTTACTTTTGGAATCTAATTCATGTAGCATGCTAAAATTATTCGAATATAGAATAAATGATCATTTATATTGAAACTAAGTTATGAATTATATACAAACTTAAGAGCAGAATCAGCTAAAATCGTTACCAGAAATAGCAATATACATATGTGGGAAAATAAAAATTCTTAGGAAAAAAAACGGGACCAAAAAAAGTTCCAACTCGAATCGTAAATGGCAGAGCACTGAGAGAACACACATGAAAAATACAAACGAAGTGATAACCATAGGGTACATAGAGGCCAAACAGAAACTTCAAAAACCTAAGTGTGCTGTCAAAAACCTAAGTCTAAGGATGTATTAGTCGAACATTTTGTATTAGTATTGGTTTAAAATAAAAATTTCCCCAGAGCACTAAAACCGCACTTGGTTGTAACAAAAAGTATTCTAAGCTATTTATATTTTTTACACATGAATTTTTAGAAGTTTATGCAATTATTGTTGTATTAATTAATGAAAATATGAATTTAGAATGCTTTTTAATACATTCGAGCTCAAAAATATTGATTTGCTTAACATATTTTTGCAATTTTTCTATTTGATACTAAATTTTTTTTATCGCAAATAGGAACAAAAATACAATACTGTTCAATGAAAAAAGGATTGACAACTTTGATAAATTTCAACACACAAATGTCAACAAAATTAAATAAAATATTTTAAAATTACAGCAAGAAGAAATATAAAATTTATATCAAAACAAATAAAAAAATTAAATAAAACTAAAGTGTTTGTGCGTGGAAAAAAAGTTACGATTTAGTGCATTTTTAAGTGGAAAAATGATAGTCTCTCAAGTGTGTTGAAATGCAAAAATGGTGTCCTCTCATTTTTGTTGAATTCACAATATACATATATACGTGTGAAGAGAGTTGTCATTATTTTATTGACAGTGCGAGAGCTTACTATCTATGTTTATCAATGCTGATAACATCCTTTGATTGAATATTTATTCTTTTGAAGAAGTTGAAATAAGTGTCAAGGTTTTTTTCGTAAATCAAGCTTTTTTTCGCTAAATGTCAAGATTTTTCACAATTTGGATCTGGCAAGCCTAATTATATATGAGTATAAGTATACTTATGACCAATAAGGGCCTAGACACAGTAGACATTAGAGCGGTCGTTAAAATTTTAAATTTGGATTTCTTTAAGTCTCATACATCACATCGATGGGTGTTTGAGCAAATTGTTCTGTCTTTTATGTCTCATAACTTAATAAATATCGTATTTACAAAAAAAAATCTTCTAAAATTAACAAAATAATCAGCAAAATATCGAAAAAAGCCCATAACTATTAAAGTTTCAAAAAAGCCCATAATTTTACAAATCTCGAGAAGCTTTTTCGTTTCCTAGAACTTGATGTTGTTTGTTCACTTGACCAAAAAGGTACATAAATTCAAGGAAAAAGTTCATTGTTTCAACGATCTGTTCGTTCATATTGCCCTAATTTACTAGTACATTAAATTAATGAACTAGTTCATTAAATTTGTTAAAGATAACAAAAACGAATGATTTCAATGAACCGATATACATTGAACTTCACAGAATATTTCATTGAAATATCGTATGCGTATATTGAATCAACGTATTTTTGAAAAAAAAACTAATGAATCTAATGGTATTTTCTACACAAAAATATTACACTGTTTACACTTTTTAAAGAAAATTTGCAATATAATAATTTTTCGAGCCAGTGAAGTTATTAGAAATAATTGTATCATTCCATACGAAGGTAAATGTTTGCTTTAAAGGAATGCTAAATTGCGATTTTTTCAATAAAAAGTAAAAAAATGCTAAATTTTTTCTAGAAAAGAAAACGTCATAATACCGTTTTTTCTTCTAGAAAAAAATGTAAATCTTTTTTACTTTTTATTAAAAAAATCGCAATTTAGAATTCCTTTACAGTAAAAATTTATCTCGCAAGGGATTATAGAATAATTGCTAATAAATTCACTTCATCGAAATTTTTCAGTGAAAAGTGCAAACAATGCAAAATTTTTTTGTAGAAAAGAAAACGCTATACGTCAATGAATGTCATTCATTCAATTTATGTAAAATATATTTTTTTTGTGTTTAGTTATTTGCGCGAATCTGCACCCCGTTTTTTAATAGCTTTTGTTTTCGAAATATACCGTTATGTCAAAAATTAAGGTCCTATTCAGTAAAAAGGAACAACCCTAAATTCGAGAGCAAAATCATCTTTGAGCTGATTAACTTTTTTTTCTAAATCTGCCCATTAGTTTCAGAGATATCGTAAATTTTTGAGCGTAATGTTTAAAATTTTATAAAAAAATTAAAATTTTAGTTTTTAAAAATTAAAAAAAAAATTAAAAATGCAACAACGATTCCATTTTTTGTCCAGTATCATGCTAAGTATATTCCAAAAGAAATGACCCATTTTCCCACGATTTAGAGGGAGAACTGAATTGATACAAATTAAAATTTTTAATTTTTGGACTCAAACTTTCACGATATCTCTGAAACTAATAGGCAAACTTAAAACCATGGCGCATATATAGAAATCATAACTAAAGTCGGAACTATTTTTCGAAGGATTTTTTTGTAAATACCATATTTATTATATTATGAGACATAAAAGACAGAAAAAGAGCATTTGCTTTAACATTGGTGGGCGTGCGACGCGACATGCCTTAATCTTAACTGATTGACCTGGCTTTTTTTTAGGATTTTTTTTTTTATAAATAGATACACATCGACTTGCGATATGGGACTTAAACAAATCCAACTTTTAATTTTTAACGACCCATCCATCTAGTGGACATATTCCTTAAAGAATTCATATGTGAGAATTTTTAAGAAGTTATAGGGGGGTGTGCTGTAAAACGCGCGTTTTGAAATCAAGCGATTTACCAAAACGACAAACCGTATTCTGTTAATCCGACGGCTTAGTGCATTCGAAGTTAAGTTCGTATGAAACATCTTAAAAATCTGAAAGATTAAAACCAATTAAAAAGCTGCAATAAGTCAGCTTTCGGGTTGAACTTTTTCATGGAAACTAGGCGATTTCAAAACGTGCGTTTTACGGCACACCCCCGATAGATTCAAAAATTTATAAAAAATTTCACAAAAAAATTTAGCTAAACTGTAAACGCAATTCTGTATCCCCGTTCAATGTCTTTTCGCACTAGATTTCATTCGTTATGAATGAAGGCTTTGGTTACAAAGAGCGTATTTATAGAAAAAATCTGAAATTCAGTACAAATTGCTTACAATACGTGTAGGAAAAAATCTCGCATGCGATATTTTTAAAAACGTATTAACTAGACTATATATTTAGCACATTCATTTAAATATGACGGTTTTTACATCGTAATATCAATGAAATGTAAAAGACTACTTTTAGAACACAATTTCTGATTGTATTGTTACATTTAATCAATATACAACATATAAGAAAGCACACGACTCATTATCTTTATCATCTACTAAGTGAGAAAAATTAATTACATTTTACAGTTTTTCGGGTTTCCTTTACAGCATTTGCTAACAATTTGTCGCCCCTTTGGCTCTGAAAACCTGAATGGAAACTTGAAGCTTGCTCTTATGTCAATTTATTACGAGTGTAATGGTCTTGAAAGAGACGCAAACTAATTTAAAATTATTAATTATTTTATTTTGAATATTGAGTTCAAAATAGCCATAAATTGCACAAAAGTAGCAGCAGCAGCAGTAATAAACGATTCATATTTATAATCATTATTTTATATTTTCATGCTGCTGTTCATTCGAACTGTTGCTGCCTTCAATACGAACGAAACGAGCGTTGGTGTTGGTGGCAATTTGGATTGTAAATGATGGTAGAAATGGATGTGACCTTGGTTTTGGTTTTATAAGCTCATTTTTTCTCAACTAAAACACAGTGTGTTTGATTGTGAGTCTTTTGCTGTTTCTTGGTTTTCAAAAGCAAACTTTGGACTTCCTTTTAGACCCTAACCAATCAATATCATTATAAAAGTAAAATTCACACAATCAGCAATTGAAATTATTAGTAAAAATAAGGGAAATGCAATTCAATTTTTGTTTGCTGCCACAAGCTTTTTGCCTTTTCCTATTTAAATGATAGTTTCATAACGTAGACAGTCTCAGCAGACTACTTGCACTGCAAGACATCTCTGTGACGCCTTATCTTATCTTTTCCAATTCAAAAGAAGAGTTGAGTAAAAAATTGTAATCATCTTCACTTAATTGAAAATTAAATATGTATGTCAGTAGGCTGTTTATTTGTTTGTATGCTTGTTTTTTTTTTACTTGAACAATATGTATCTTGGAAATATGGGTCATAAATTAATCTTTCATTTCCCAATTATATAGTGATCATTTTAATTAAAATAAAAAAAATATGTCAAGACAAAAACAAACAACTAGAAATAATTAATTATATCAATTAGTCTAAAACAAATTAAAACGATCATAAAACTTTTTAGCAGGCAGAGTGGTACAAAAAAATAAAGAAAAGCAAAAAAGCTTTCAATTGCTGAACAGGGTTGTCAGATGTGGCGATTTCTCGCCAAACGTGTTTATTTTAAAACTTGTTTGGCGTCTTAATTTTCGATTTGACGACATGGCGATATTTTAGCGATTTATAAAGTAGTTGGCGATTTATTTGGCTATTTTTGATGAGCCATGGTTTTTTTTGAGAAACTTAGAGTCAGTATGAAAAAATAACATTATCTTCATTCTGGTAGTTTTATGTATGAATTTTTATGCATTCATATATGTATGTTGCGAACAAAATGTATTGAAAAAATATTTTCATCAATACTTGTCTGTGAAATAGAATGTAATATGTAAAATATATGAATGTAAATAGCACATTGTTGCACTTCTTCTGTACCTTCTCAAGAAATGCTGAACCCTACTCTTGAGAATGAAGTGTATATTATTCTTGATATGTATTAAAACTGTAACTGTATCCAAATTTTTTGGCTTTTACTCCTATTATGGAATCCTATTGATTGTACTTGAATGCTTGTGCGTAACAGGCAGCCACGTAAACCAACTCCTTAAGAATCGATTTTATATCAGGAGTAAAATCATGAGTACTAAAAATAAAAATGTTATCAAAATTCTAAGGTATTTCATAAAGCCCAAGAAAACTGAAATTCGGTGGGTACATAGGCTTGGAATTGCATATAAACCACGGAAAGATTAATACTGAGGCACAACTTTCCTGCCAAAAGACTGAAATTGACTTTATATGCTACAAATTATATATTAGACAGGTGCAAAGGATGAATATCTGTAAAACTTTTATATAAAAGGAGTACTTCCTAACGTCTTAGATGACTGATTCAGTGTTTAGGATAGATATTGCACACTAAATACGTAAAAATTAAGAAATCGGACCGCTCCAATACTCCTATAAGGAGTATCCGGCTTTAAATATTTACTCATTTTATATCGAAATATCCCCCAGCAACCTACGGGAAGGGGTGTATATCATCTATCTATATATTCTTTTAGTATTACAGTTGTGCGTCCGAGCTAACACGCTAAATTTTTTATTGCTTTAAGTAAACTATAAACTATTTTATAGTAAACATTGTACATTTTATGCGTTTACTAATCATTTTTGGATTGTTTTAAATAAAAATTAAACAAAACATACAGTTTGGCGATTTTTTTTTCAATTTTTGGCGAACTTTAGGGATTCGAACTAGATTTATTTTTTATTATTAGTAAAAAATATTTTAAAAATTAAAAAAACTGATATAGTATTGGCAAAAACTAAGTAAATTTCAATTTGACGATTTTGGCGTTTTTTTGACATTGAATTTGGCGAAAAAGGTCAAAATAAATCTGACAACCCTGTTGCGGAAAGCTATTAGGGAAGCATGCATTTGGCAAAAAATTAATAAATAATAATATGAATTTCAAGTTCAGTTTTTAATGTTCTATTAGGAATAAAATTGTTCTCAAATATCGCGTTAATAACACTGTACAACATAAAAAAATAAACGAGGTGTTCTGGCAGAATACATATGCACTTGTATCTGAGTGATTCCACGTAAAACGGCCCTATGCAAGGAAAAAAATAATTTTCTTATTTTTAATAAAAATCTCTCAATTGATGTTTTTTAGAGCATGACAATTACAGAAAAAAATAAAAAATTAATAATTTAATATTTTTTAAGCAATTTGACGCACTTTTAAATGATCATTCAGGAAATATTTTGCTCTCTTTATTTCAGATTTTCTTTTCTTCCATCTCTCGTTATTAATAAAAACGCTTATATCTGAAAATAATATACTTTTTTCGCTTTTTATTGAATTAAAAAAAAAAACTCAGCTAGAGTATTCTGCTGTCTATAATAGAACGGATAGCAAATAATTTAATGTGTTATTGTTTTCTTATGATTTATTTTTATATTATTTATATTAATGAAATCAATAGAAAGTTTAATTTCTTCGAATTTTTTAAATTTTCGTATTAAGTCCAACCCGTTGGTCACACCCGTCACATTTTAAAAATAGTTTTTTGTTAAGAAAACTGATTTTTTGTCAAACAGTAAATACGTCGTAAAAATTTTACAGAATTTATGCTGAAAGTCATAATTCTTTAAAACTAAGATTTGTAAAATCACACCCGTCGCAGTTTCCGAGACGATTCTGAGCAGGAATCGTGTTCTTTCAGTGTCTACCCGTCATTCAACGACTGTAAGCTTAATGGCCTTGCGAGTCGCAACCTTTGATTACTTAAAAAATTGTGTATTCTTTATTTATAACAAAAAATATGTGTAAAGAGGTCACACCCGGCTAAATGGAATTACTCATCTATGTTGTGAAAGTTTACATCTGGGATTCATTTTAGTAGAGTTAAAGCTCTAACCCTTTCGCTCATAGTGCTATTGACTCGGCATAGAAAATCTTGTAAGCTTACGTAAGATATGCTCAACACTTTTATGTAAAACACCACGAGAAACATTGTTGGGGAACATTTTAACCTTCTATCTTTTCGTTGTATGGGCGTTTTTGTCCCTTTCTTTAAAAACGGACAAAAAAACTTCCCTTCAGGGTTGATATAACGGGTTAAAATGTTCAAAGACACCCAAGCTTCATTCTAAACTTGAACTCCAGAAATTATTCAAAACTTAAAATGTATTTAAAGGTCAATTTCACCATTAATACTCGGAATAGCAAATCTTGTAAGCCTGACTTAAGGTTTAAGATTTGTTTAGTACTTTTATGTAAAAAACACGACGAGAAAAATTTTAGTGGCATATTTTAACTAACTTTTCAATTTCTAGAGAAATGGACAAAAAACTCCTCTTCAGTGGCGATATAGCGAGCTGTAATGTTTTACGAAACTATGTGCCATGAAATTCTACTACATATATGTATTCAAACACACCCAAACTCCTTGTTCAACTTGAACAGAAATCATTAAAAACTTAAAATGTGTTTAAAAAATAATTTCGTGTTATTCAGTTTGTACTGGCATATGAAATCTTGTAAGCGTTATGCTTAAGATATAAGATGCGTTCAACATTTCTCTGTAAAACACCGTGAAGAACATTTTTGTAGAATATTTCAGTTCGCTATACAGCCGCTGAAGGGGAGTTTTTTTCCCTTTTTTAAGGAAGGGACAAAAATACACATACAGCGAAGAGTTAGAATATTTTACAAAAATGTTCCTCGTGTCGTTTTACATAAAAGTGACCCACCTAAAATTAATCATGATGTAAACTTTCAAAACGTCAATACACGTCCCCTCTTCCAAAATCAGTCGTTAAAACTTTGTTATGAGGAAAAAAATTGATTTTGTTTTACATTATATCAGCTGAGGGAGGGGATGCTCATATTTTGTAATCTTATACAAATTTCTCATGTTTATCTTCCCTTTATATTGAAGCAATTGCAGCGCCATAAAATTCCTCCAACAATATAATAAAAAACAAAGCAATTCATTTAATCACTAATTCCCAAATTTTACATAATAAATAATTTATAACTTGGTGCTTAATTTTACGCACTAAACATTTATTTGTACATTTTTGAATAAACAAATAAAATTCCTCAAAATGCAACAATTAGAAGGAAAAAAGTGTAAAATATTTGCCTTTATATACTACGTACTAGTTTTTGGTAATAAAATCTTTGCAATAGAAATTTCCTCAACCTGCGTTTGCACAAACATTTTCTGAATAATTTAAAGAAAGTCAAATGTGTTTTTATTTTTCAGTAGAAACAAGTATAAATTATGTAACCGATAAAGGGAAATTTCGAAAATATGTTACAGAAATGCTTTTCAATTAGAAGCATTATTTCTAAAAAAACAAATTTATTGTTTGTATTGCATTAAAAAGAGGAATTTCAAATAGAAATGTGAGGAAATAACTCTATTAAAATCTTTACAGCAAGTGGCTGACATGGAAAGATGTGTACAAGTTAGGCGCTATCCACATATTACGTAACGCTATTTTCGGAATTTTTCTTAAATTATTTAGGCCGCTGGATGCGAATCTGCACTCCGATTTCGAGATATACTATTATGCCAAAATTTAAGGCACTTGCACTACATAACTGGGAATGGTTCGCCCTATTCAGCAAAAAAAAAACCAAAATTCGACAACAAAATTAACTTTAAGCCGAGCGAGTGCAGATTCGCGTTCAGCGCCAAAAATAACTAAAGAAACAGCTTTCAGTTGTTGGAAACGTTAATGAAATTTATAAATTAGTGTAATCATTTTCAAATTTTAATTGTCATGGGCTCTTTTCAATATTGCTGTTTAGTTTGTTAAATATGCGATTTAGATAAAAGTCGCAAAAAGCTGTTGCAAACTTCGTAGACAACAACCTTTTAGAAGAAAATTTTTTTGTGAATGGGTAATCCCATGTCAAATCGACCAACAGTTAGACACCACCCCTTTCGATTTTGATGAAACTTTCCTTTCATCGTATAACGAAATTATGCAATAGGAAAAAAATTAAAAATGTTTATTTCAAAAGTTATGACATATTCAAAATGTCATAATTTCGCCAAATATACCGAACACAGAAAAAACTAAATTTATTTTTCAGTAAAAAAAATCAAGCAACTAGTAAATATTTTGCCTAGAAACGGAACTACAAACAAATTTGTAAATACAGACAAAAATGCCCCAACAATTTCATTGAAAAAACCAGTTTTTTCAGTAATCGAATTGTCCAAATCTATAAAACAATTTGTATAAAAATATTTACAAACTCTAAACAAAATAATTTACTGGATCAAACCAAAATATTTACTGCCTGAATTTATAATTTGTATAAAAATTTTAAATGAAATTGGTGCTTTACCAAATCACCAGTATACTTCAACCATACTTTTGAACAGTTAAAAACCTCTTATCGTATGTAGAGACTTTCAAAAACCATTTGAGAATTTACAAATAAATTATTTTCAGCCCTAGGGGGGCCCCTATGGCTGAGTGCTAGCGATGCTAGCCTGTCAGTCTAGAGGTCGTGGGTTCGTTTCCCGCCGTTGACCCTGGGTGTTTTCCGCAGACAAGCTAATCCCTTCGCGGGCTGTGTTTGTTAAAAAAAATGAGCATAATAAATTTCTTAAAAATACTTAGAAATTCCTAGCAAAATAGTTCACTGAATCAAACAAAAATTATACTCGATCTCTTGTAATATATTAAACAAAATGTTTGTCCGAATCAATAAAAACTTTTTTTTTTATATTTTTAAGTTTAAATAATAACATCATCATCCATCAAGCATTTATGAAATTTCACTTTGTTAAACTTGTGCAACTATATATGTTTATCTAAAGACTCCAAAAAAATTAATGAGAATTAACGCAACAACATTAACGAATTGATGCACTCAGAAATCTGCAGTAAATAAACTAGTTACAATCACATTCCTTTATTGTATCATGGTTGTTTTTATTTATGTGTATTTCGTCATCCTAAATAAAATTCAAACAAAAATTTCACTGATTTAGTAAAGAACATTTACTGAAAATGAAATTTTATTTTACACAAACATTTGTTTGAAAACTGTTGGGTGATAATTTTTTCTGTGAATGTGCTCGTAGAACAAAAATACTCGGCATAGGAAATCTTTTAAGACTTACGTTTAAGCTATAAGATGTTTTTAGCACTTTTATGTAAAACGCCACGAGGAATATTTTTGTGAAACAGTGTAGTCCGCTATATCCCCGCTGATAGGGAGTTTTTCGGCGTTTTCGTAGGAAATGGTCAAAAATACCCATACAACGTAGAGTTAGAGGATTAAAGTGTTCTACGAAAATGTTGCCAGTGGTGTTTTACATAAAGGTGCTGAACACATATCATATCTTAAACGTAAGGCTTACAAGATTTCCTATGCCGAGTCACTAAAACTAGTTATGTACAAAAGGCTGGAAAATTTAACACACTCTAAAATGAATCCAAAACGTAAACTTTCAAATAGCCTATGCAAGTATATATTTTTTGTGGCTTTTACCAGAAACAGTCGATAGAACCAGGCTATTTTGATAAATTTGATTTTTTGTACAGTGTAATTATTCACCGTATTACTTATATGGGATGGCATCTTTCTACATAAAATTTATTTATTACATTACGGATATTGTTCAGAGTTCAATAAAATAACTTTGAACAAATCATGCACAAAAGCTTGATTCATTTGTTTATTTCCTTAAGTGTAGGAGTCAAAAATGCTTATAAGAAATACTTGATAAAAGCTAAGTATTCATAAAGATCATAAGGAGATATAATTCTATATAAAGTAAAATCGTGTTGCACAACTCATAAACATTTGCAAAATATAAATCAAACCAATGACAAGATTGAAACAATTTAATAATTGTTTAAATGAAAAATAAAAAAATAACAATAATTTATTTTAATAAAACGTTTCAAATTAACAACTTAAACGGAAATAAATATCTTAAAGATAAATTATTGATGCAATGCTAATAAAAAAACGAGGTTAAATACTACTTTGTATTAAAATCAACTATTTTTCTTACTAAAAATTTTGCTAATATAAAAAGCAATTCATGAATATTCGTTTATACATGTTTATGTTAGTATGTTCGTATTTTATGTTTATAGAACTATGAACGCCTTCCGTTTTTTTATATTAATTCTCCGCTGTCACCCAGATGATTGTTAATCATACACCCACAAAATATGTTTTCTACTCTTGTGTTGAATGTTGACATATCAAATTAATTTTGTAACTTAGAATTAAATACGATTTGCTTGCAAAACATTTCAACAGATCTTAAAAAATCGTTTAAGTTTGCTAATTTACATGGACCCAGCAAAAACTATGCTTACTGGTAGGCAAAATAGTATATGAGGATTTAAGTCGTAAGTACTTACAATTTGACTCGATAACTAGTTATTTTTGTTTGAGAAGTTAAAAAAATAACGCGTACTCCTTACAAATGTATTCACACTGTCACAGCAATTAACTAGTTATTATTTGGCTTACTTGAAGCTAAAAAAATAAGTAGTCAAATAAACAAATTAAAATTAAAAGAAATTTTTATACACATTATACTTTATTTATATTTTCTAGCTCTTTGTTTTTTCTTTTCTTTTTTTGACCCAGCTGGGACACGAACCTGTGCTCGTTTAGATTTGAAGCCAGCAATTGCTGATTTATAAGTTTTAGCGACAAAAATTACTTTTCATATTTAAGTCAACAAAAAGTGCTTGCCTACTTATTTTATTAATACATAACAACAAATTATAACTACTTTCAGACAATGAAAAAATACGTGCTAATGTTGTTAAAAATTAAGATAAATAAGTACCACTCATTACTTTGTAACCCATTAAAAAAGTACTTCCGATTACAAAAATGACAAAAGTTTTTGCTGGGGACTTGTCAGAAGTAATAGAAGCTGTTTTTATTTTTACTTGTTTAAGAAGTTCAATATAATTAAATGTACTTTTATAATTTCCAGTGCGGTATCATAAAGCACAATTTCATATTCTCCTTTGGACATTATTGTACATATACTCGTACAAGTGAATGCTTTGATCAGTAATAAATGTCTTTGCAGGTTTGTTTGGTTGTTTGTTTTTCCATAAAATGAATTGATTACTTTGAATATTATTTTTTTTTTCATTATGGCCGGCTTATATTTCTTTATTTGATTGTTGCTTTTTGATATATTGTTTTTCTTTGGTCTTTTATTTATTATTGTTGTTACATTTAAAATATTCACCTTTTGGCATTTTGACATTCATTTTGATTTGAACAGTTTCATTACAATTTTACACCTACGAGCATTTTCCGCTTGTTATATTTGTGTTTAGCAAGAAATTTAATTAAAATATTGCGGTTATATAAATTTAAAAACAATAAGAAATTTAGTTTTTATACGATTTGTGAAAAAATTAAAACACTTTACAATATATTTGCTTTGTAGATAAACTAATTTAGAATTAGTAATTTCTTATGGGATTCTTACAAAACCACACTGTTTAACCTCATAAACCCATGAGGAGTATTCTTTGCTACACATACATCCATATATATGTCCAGTTGATCACGTCTTTAAGACATCATCAACGACTGGTGCACGACAATGTTAAATCCTCGGCGACAAATGTCGAACATCCGGAACAAATCATTATAGACATTTCGAACAATTGTTACGAAAATCGTGTACGTTTTAATGAGAGACGTTTTATTGTCGCTCAGATTGTCTCTCACATAATACTAATGTGCTACGTGGGCGACATTGTCGCCTTTTTTTTCGGCAAGTGACAATGTCGTTTGCCTTCTCGTCAATGATAACATAAGCGACAATGTCCCCAATCATGTCGCGTCGCCTATGTTGTCGTCAATAATTACATAAGCAAAAATTTGGCGTATAATGTCATCAATGACAATGGCGTTTACCTAGTCGTTAACGATTACATAGCGACAATATCGCCTACTTAATTATAGAACGGACTTTATTTAATATTTTTAACACACAAATTTAACTTTTTGCTTACTTGTTTGTTTTTGTTTCATTTGAGTTGTTGACTGACTTATATGGGATTCGAACTGAGGCTACATGTTTATAAGTTTTCGCGCTTACTATCTAGCTAGCTACGTCACCACCTAAAACATCGACAACAAGAGGCCAACATATTCTATTGTTTGATTGAGAACTAAACGTAAGACGGTGTCGCTCATCTTGTATTTAACAAAATTCTATTGAGGACAAAATGTAAGGCAAATGTAAGGCATATTGTTCTGAACAAAGTTGGATTGAGGACAAACTGTAAGACGTTGTCGCTTATCTTGTCCTACACAACGTTACTGAAGACAAAATGAAGACACTGTCGCTTATATTGTCCTCGACAAAGTTCGATTAAGGACAAAATGTAAGATATTGCCGCTCATATTGTCCTCAACAAAGTTGGATAGAGGACAAAATGTAAGACATCATTTCTGATATTGTCCTCAACAAAGTTGAATTGAGGACAAAAATTAAGACATTGTCGCTCATCTTGTCGTTCAAAGTGTTTAATAGAGGACAACATGCAAGAATTTGTCGCTCAGATTGCCATGAACAACGATTTGTTTAAAATTGTCTATTAAAAAACCTAATCAACCACGATTTGGCCAACTGGTATATGCCTGAGTTCGCAACATGTGTGCGAATTCGACTGTATGAAAGTCAATTTCTTTCTTTCCATTTCTTTTCTAAATTTCTAATGAAAAATTTAACATGCATCCTTTAAAAAAATCTAATTTTGTGTGCGTGTTTAAGTTGAACTGCAATATAACACCTTTCCAACTTTATTAAAAAGCATTTGTACCCGTATGTACGTTTACACACACACGTTCATAAATGTAAACTTTAATTGCAGCAAATTCCATTTATACGGGCATGTTCTGAAAACCATTTCGTTTTGAAATCGCAAAATTTCAAAAACGAAAAACAGTGTTCTTTTAATTGCTAAACTTAGTGCATTCGATGCTAAGTTCGGATCAAATATCTCAAACATCTTAAACATAAAAACTAATTAATAAGCAATATGTGAGGTTTCTTTCTTGAAATTTGGTGATTTCAAAACGAAATGGTTTTCAGAATATGGCCGATAGTATAGAAAACACCATCGTAGCAAATTGCACTCCACCCACATTTTATTAATGCAGCAGCATTGCCATTTGTAAAGATTTATATTATTTTTAAGTTTTTTTGAATGATCGAAAATGTTAAAAATAATAATCTAAAGCAGAAGCATGCAATTTTTGTTATGGGCCACGTCGTTCATCGATTATATATTTACATTAACACAACTTGAGAATTAAAATAAAACACTAAAACACAACAACAATAACACAACAGTGCGTTGTGGCTATGAACAAAGCAAATAAACTCCAACACACTTAAACTATTTCTCATTTATTTAGTTTTCTTTTTGCTGGGCTCTGGATCAAAACTGATTATAAAAATTAAAGTTCGTAACGTTATACTCAGAAAGAATTAGACATGATCAAGCGAAAAATCAATATCAATTTAGTTTTCAACGTACACAGCAGAACAAACAACGCTGCTTTCGGAAGCCTTTACACTTTCATCATCAGTGCTCATGCGTATCTTGCCTATCGCCACGTCTTAGATGGTTCTGTTGAATGTGGTTACAATTATATAAAAAAAAAACTTTCGTGAAATTTAATTACGAGAATTAAATAACTACCTGATGATGTTAAGCTCGTACTTATCCACAGCGAAGCCATTTTATCCATTTTTACGATATGACGAAAATCGATATGACATACTGTGTTGTCACATCGTAAGTTTTTACGATATGATAACACTGTGATATGACAACACCGTGTATGGCTACTATCTTAGTGTTGTCATATCGTAAAAAAACTTACGATATGACAACAAAGTATGACATATCGTTTTTTGTAATATCGTAAAAAAGGCTTAAATGGCATCGCTGCTTATCCAATCAAATTCCAGTGTTGCCGTTGATTTATTTTACTTCATGTCAATATTTCTAATGTTTTGTGCAACTTAGGTCAAACTTTTTTGTTTTGTTTTTAATACTTATTTTAGTACTTAGTCATGTATGTGACCAAAAACAAAATTTTCTAACAAATTTTGGATAATTGAAAATTTAAATATCAGTAATTGAATTTTTACTGCCATTAAATCGTTTATTATTGATATTTTATAAAAATAAAATTTTGCAGTTAAATAGCAATTCACGTATTAAATACCAAGCAAGAAAGTTCCAAAAAATCCCAAAAATTTAATTTTGTATGGTTTTAGTCCAAGGCCCATTTAATGCTTTGTCAAATAATGCGTACACATAAAGATTTTAAAAAGTGCTGATTGTTTTTGAATCCAAGCATTGGAATTTTTGAATACATTTACTAAAATCAATATTTTGATGCAAAATAGATCGAATTCCGAACGGCCAGGTCCAGCTAAAATGGGAAATTCATCTCTTTGAAGATACCTTTCAGATAAATATACATTTGTTATATGTTCGAAAATAATTTTTTTTTATAACTCAGACAACAGAATTTTATAAACTTTTTAACGTTTATAAATTCTGTTCTTTAACTAAAGAAAACGTTTAAAAATCTGTTGATATTTGAATCCGATATCTAGAAAATAATGTACCCAAGTCTTGAAAAATTTAGAAATTTGAATTGAGACCTTATTAAGGGATAAAATTAGGGCATTCACCCGAATAATGTTTGCTCGATTAAGCGAATAATTGAAGTCAAATAATGTTCCATGAAACTAATAATTTCAATTGCGAATAAAAATTTATTCGAGTAGTTTAGGTCGATTAATCGAATAACTCGACTAAATAATTTTATGTTAATATTCCTTTTTTGATTAGGTTTTTGTAGATTTCTTAATAAATTTTTATAAATTTTTTATAAATTTTTTATTAATAGACCGCATGTACATATTATTAAATATTTCCTGACGCAAAATTTTCCCAACACGAAACATTCGAATAGTAAAAAAAACTGTTTAAAATGATCAGTTTATGATCTAATTTATGTACAAATATTTTTCTTTTGCTTTCATTATTAAAATATATAAAACGCGAAAAAATTTTGTTTTTTAATTTTTGTTCACAAAATTATGCTAACAACCGAGTAAATTCCAAAATGTTCCGATTAACTCGAATAATTTTTAGCACTAAATCTTACTCGAATAACTCGAACGAAATAAAAGTGCTAGTCGATTTTTCGATTAATTTAAAAATCTCAATTTCGATTAATTGATTAATCGAATAATGGAAAAGTCGAGTAAAATGAATACATACTCTAGTTAAAATACAGCAAACATTTTTTAGACCGGATTAGAAATAAAAAACTGGAGAACGGTAAAAAATTTTACATTGACGAAGTGACACTTCATAGCTCCGCTCCTGAGCAATTGGGAAAATTGTTATTCCAAACATAAACGGTAATAATCCTTTGCTATATCCGTGTGAAGTTTTGTTTCGATTGGATTATCCGTTTAGAAATACTTTATCTATTTCCAAAATGCCCCACTGTGCAATAGCGGAGTTCAATATTTGGTGCATATGGGTTTGCGAAAGAGCAAATTCAAAATATCGTTGCTTTTTGCAATCCAATAACAAAATACTAAAACTTTCACTTGCTACATCATTGCGTTTATGCAATACTAAAAACGTCTAGCTATTTATTTTTGTTACTTGTGTTGTGTTTGCATATCTGTGCTCTCCATAACAAATAAAAATTATTGTGGATTATTTGAAGGAGGCAGATGAAAGTTAGTTTTATTTACAAACTTCTGTAATTTCGCAAAGTAATTTTTAGAGTATCGTTCTGTCTATTCATGACAAAACTGTCGCAAGTGCAAATAGTTGCAATTTAAAACACGCTAAATAAACACTGAATACCTTTAATTTCCTTGCTTCTGCTTTTAAAGTACTGACTCAAAAACTCGTTAAAACTTTCAATAAATTATTATAAAAGACATTTACTGTCTTCATATCATTGAGTTTTAAAACACTTACAACTGTTTACTTTCATATTTCATCTTCGTGTTAAAATATTTAACTTTATTGCCCCAAAAGTTGCATTAAAATGTCTACTTCTTTTAGTTAAAAGAAACAAAAAACGTTTCGTTCATTTTCTAAATTTCTTCTTTGCATAATTTAGTATTTTCTTTGCCATCAGGTTAACCCAATTCTTTAAAACATTTACATAAAAAGATAGTAAAATAGTAATTTTTGAAGATAAAAGTGTTTGTGGATGCAACATCATGTACATACAGCTATTTATGAAATTTTAAAATAAGCATGTAAAATGCGTGTGTGGTAAAAGAATACCCAACTAAACTTAAGCAAAGTGTAAAATCGTAATAAAAATAACAGGTTTAAATTGTCGGCGGCTTTTTCTAAATCTTCCGCTTTTTACCAGCTTTTTAGCTTTATAAACACATGTTAAGTGTGTTTTTATTAAAACGCTAATGTTGCCCGTTTCTCTAATTGAGCCGTTAAAATTAAGTGTCAAGTGCATGTTTATACTAAGTTTTACTCTTTATGGAGACTATTTACATTTTTTCTATCTCTCTTTAAATTAAGACAAATGTCTTTTAATGTTGTTAGTTAAGCTTTAAGTTTGTATTTTTAAATTACCTATTTTACACCATTAACAGCTTAGAAAGTTCTTAAAGATCATGTCACATTGCATTAAACAAATTTCTTTCTCTTTCTCTCTTCATTTGGGGCATATGTTTTCCATTATTAATCTGTTTTCTTTTTTTGTATCTTTACAGGTATGTACTCGTTAAATTGTCATCATAAATTCAGGTATTTTTTTTTTTTAATATTAAAAAATTAAAATATTGTTAACCAAAAAATTATAATAGAAATCTCTATATATTAGCAAAAAGTGAGATAGAATTCTATTTAAATAATTTGCTTATAATCAATGTTTTAATACTAAAAGAGTTAATTTGGATTTGAGGTGTACTTTAGTAAACCATTTTATGAAAATTTTGTTTTAACATACACTTCAAACCCAAATTATTATTATTAATATTTTTTTTAATACGCCAGTAAATCTTTAAACTCTTAAAAATAACTAGGATTTTAAATCTATTTTAATAAAAAATTGTCATAAAAATTTATTACTAAAAACCATTGAAAATCCAAACTTAGTTATTAAGAATGCCGCAGTTAACCTCTATAGCTTACAAAATAGCTTTTCTAAAAGCTTAAATCTGCTTAACAGCTTATAATTTTCATGAATGCTTTAAACTAATGATACACTCAAAAGAAAAATTAAGCCATTCTTACTTACTTAAATCAAGCCAAAGCGCTGTCACAAGTAAGATAAGTACGGATTTAAGTACGGACTATTCAAGTGCTTAATTCTTAATTTTAATCATTATCAAGCCCCAACAAAGCTGGGGTTATTTAAGGCGAAAAAACGCCCATCGAGTTTTTCAAATTACTCTACAAATTATATAAGATATATTTAATATAATAATCAGGCTTTTAATTGTGACCCGCCCGCTCAAAAATGTGGCCAGGAAAAAAGATTTTCTAAAAATAGTAAACTTTTCAGTACTAAACTTAATTTTTATTTATTATTAATCTTATATAACTTGTAAGAAAACTTTCAAAAACTCGATGGCCGTTTTTGTCTTAAGCGATTAATTTAGAATTTCGTAGAAAAAATCACCATTTTCGTCTAATGCTGGATGTAGCGTGCATGCTTTAATCGATTAAAATCGACTGCAGTCATTCCTGAAGTATATATATATTTTTTCAAATATTGAAAATAAAAAAATTTTGTTTTGAAAATTTTTCGAGAAAAACGTCGAACATTTAAGTTTATTTTTGCCAAAATTTAGAAACTTCACTCTCATTTCAAAATCTTGACTTTGATTCCTTTTCACGACTACTTTAATTGAGATAACTAAAAAAAATTTCTGCATGTCATCAAGGATTGTGTGAAAAACCATAAAATATATTTTTTTACATTTTGGCTATGCTATTACAAGAGATATTGACGAAAGAGAGAACAAAGGCGAGACCAAAAACTAAAATTTTAAAATTCCAAGCCAAATATCTTTGAAAATAATAATGATATCTTAATAAAGTAAATTGGACTATCTTTATCTATTTATAAAATTTACACCAAGTTTAAATTCATTAAACTCGGGTAATGTTTGTAACAGTTATGGGGCCGATAAGATTTTTCATGCCCGAGGTAGTCAACTTTGACACCCTGTAGATCAATGTGTGTTTTAACAGAGAGGTCCAAATTTCAACACTCTAAATGCTTAGGTCGTGCTCTATGATTTTTTCATATATCGTTTTGTAAGTGGATTGCAAGTTTCATAGATACAGATTTATTACCCTTTTTTCCAATTGGAACCACTGTGCCATATACAACTCAGCTACATCAACATACAAAGAACGAGGGATACGAACCAAGATACACGCATGCAAATAATCTGAGAGTAGCCGACAGAATGCTGAGAGCGAATAATGTTTGCGTAGTTGATTCAAGCTTTTTTTACTTAATTTATACTCATTTTAAGAAATTCTTGGATAGCTTTTCTGAAGTAATCCCGTTTGGGCTTATTTTAAATACGATTTATTATGGTTATTCGTATTTAAGCTCTTAAGTACGACTCGTACTTAAAATTAAAGCGAAAAACTTCATGTTTTTACATTTAAGCTTCAATTTAGTACGAGCTTCTTCCTTCTGTGCACGATTGTGAGTAACTTTTCACTCATACTCATGATAGAAAACCCGTAATAATGCTAATGTAAATGCGACGTTAACCTTTGTCATCTTTTCATCAATGGCAAAGATGACACTTCTGTCAAATTTTATTTCTTTTACTTTTTCGATCAAAATTTTACTTTTGTTATTTCGTTTTGCTGTTTTTTCAGCACAGCATTGAAAATTTCCACTACACATAGTCACCATTAGCATCCTTTATATTGATGTTGATGCGACCTACAGACTAAGTGTCATTAAAATGTAGACGAGGTGTTATATTCTTTCTCGCTTACGTGTTTTGTGTATGTGTATATACCCATCATCAATCCGAAGATATTTTTTATGATAGTGAATAAGTTGGTTTGAAACTGGCATCAATCTCATGACATACCTTATCATAGAATTTTGTCACATTTTAAGTGTCATGTCATGATTGCAACAATGACATGTAAAATATGTATAAAAAAACTCAATATTGTTTAAAGTTTGCAATTTGTATGTAGAAACTAATTTGATTGTTATATATATGATTTTTTTAAAGAATTTTCAAGATGTTTAAAAAACTACATTCATCATTATTTTGACCAAACTAATAGAAAAATCTGCGACCCTACAAAACAGCGTACAAACACAGACAAAACACGTAAAAGTATGAGAATATAACACTTTGTCTTCATATTGTTGACACTTAGTCATATGCCTCATCAATACTAAATACAGAATGATGTTTATCTTGACTTTGTGCTGTTGATATTTTAAATGAAGACGTGGCTGAAGTGGTAAACGCACTGGCTAATAAACATGCGATGAACTTAGAAGCTTGGGATCACAACCCACATTAGAAACAACAATCGTGTCATCAGAATTGTGACAACAATGTATCACAAATGTCATCAATGAACTGAAAATTTACATCAATCAGATAACAAATGTCGTCATAGATTGTTGTCAAATTTTATTTGTCATTCTTTTATGATTGCAACAACATCGTTTCAACGCTACAGTTTGTATATTAGAAAAAAATTAAGGCCATAATTGTGTAAATCGCGTCACCAAAGTGAAATTTATATGGAGAACAAAAACAAATTTTCAAATGTTTTATAAACTTGCTTATTTTTCATACAAATTTTAAAATGTTTGAAATGCAAAGCAACGCCAGAATTTCTAAGCGTTTGTTTGGTGAAAAATATGTATGAAAAACACCAAAAAATTTTTAAATTTTGCTCAAATTTGTTTTTGCTTTAATACAACTTTCACTTCGGTGATGTGATTTACACAATTAGGGCCTAAATATTGTTCTAATGTTTGAAATGGGCGCTGAATCGAGGAGCCTCTGATCAAGACCAACATTACAAAAATAAATAAATAATACAACAAAAATGATGACCCTTATCAAAAACGAATATACTTTTCATAGTATTGATGTCGAATTACATCAGCATTATAACGGTTTTTTTTATCAGTGCAGTTTAGCTGAACTCTAGACAATCTAGTTCTATTAACTTCTTAGCTATAGCATTTTTTAATAACAAAAAAGAGTTTTTAAATATTCGTGTCCAAACTTTAGCATTTTATAATTTATTCGCATTATTAGCATGTGAACTTTCCCTGTGCAATTCTTTAATACATATTAAAAAACCTAAGTTGCACGCTAATTTAAACTGACATATGCGTGACTTTTACTTAAAATATGTTATGAAAGGAAATTCCAAATAAAAAAATTTGTATTATGCATCAATTTTCATTGCATATTCGTCTAAAGCACTTGTGTGCTTGCTACCAGCCACCAGCAAGAACTGCTTTAGTCAAAATGCTAATTTACATTAGAAACATATTTAGTTTGCTTAATATTTATTTACTTTAACTCAAGATGGAAAAACTTTCAAAGAGAATGCAAAATTCTTTTAGAAAAATTATCAAACTCATTTACATTTTCTGCCAAGATGTACTTATGTACACACTATAAAGCTTAAGAAAAGAGAAGCATTACCATGTTTGCATAAATGTTAAATTAATGAGAAGAGAAACTGACTGGCTTATTTTTAAGTGGGGAAAATGAAAAGAAAAAGGCAATAAGTGCAGCAATATGCAATGCAATACCTTAACTATACACTTAATTATCGCTTTTAAGGCAATGACTTAAAATTATTAGGGACATTCTTGTCTACAAGAAAATTGTGGGGTAAAATTCAAATACACAAAGAATTTTTAAGAAGAGTTGAAATAATTTATTTACTTAAATTGATAACACTAATATTTTCGAAATTTTTATTTCATATTTTTGCACACTCAACTTAATACCCCTACTATAAGTGCACATTTAGCTATGTAGGTACTTGGAATTTTGGTTCTTGTTACTTTTCTTAAGTGCATGGTGTGAAATAAATCATTTGCAGTAAAACATTGTTGTAATTACCCTGAAAGAAATGTCGATAGTAAAACTGTACGGATTCTCTAGACATTTATCATGTGCTTGTCATTGTGATTCCACTACTGACCTCGGAACTTTTGACTTACTATAGACTAACTAAGTGGTTATTATGGGACCATACTGAAACATTGGCACCAGAGAGTAACTAGTGCATTTAAATAATTCTAATCAACACATATACAACTTTTTTCTCTAGCTAAGGCCATTAAAATTTGATTTTTTATGAAAATTTTTAATTTTGCGTGCAGCCGCAATTTATTTTCAGCACAACAAAATGAGAGAAAGGGAAAATAAAAAGTGTAGACAATTCGTTGACAATGTCACCAAAAAGTCGCCAAACTTGTCGACAACTATGGTGACTTGGAGACACATGGCCCCAGGCTTCCTTCACATACATACATCTCGCTCTTAAACTCGTGTATAATTTGTTCTTTTAAATCACTTTTTTTTTGTGGGCTAAAAATATAATAATTTATATTCGTGTTACTGCTGCGGTGGCAGTGGTAATTGTTGCAAGTATTGTTTTCATTATTGCTGCAACAAAAGTTTAAGGTCGCCAGATATTATAACTCAAGACTTCTTGAAAATGTGCACACAGTAAGAACTCAATTAACCTAGAATAACAGAATAAAATACAATGGTCATGTAATCTTTGAAAGTATTTCAGTCCCACTCTCAAGCTAACAATTGGGATACAAATAAATGTCTACAGTGAA
Organism: Panzeria rudis; assembly: GCA_956483635.1. NCBI lineage: Eukaryota > Metazoa > Arthropoda > Insecta > Diptera > Tachinidae > Panzeria > Panzeria rudis. Next base: position 51,993,721 of record OY101448.1, on the reverse strand, counting down.
AACACAATTTTTTGCTTTAAATTTTTAAGTTTAAAAGCTAAATTTAAGTTTTAAAGTGCAATAAAAAAAGTTAGAAAAGATCTTGGAACTTTGTGCGATTCATTTAATATTTTCTCTTTCTATTACAAATCATTGTTCGCTCTTAAAAGATTTTACTGTTCTACTTCTATTGTGCGAATATCTGAAGATATTACATTACAACATTGTGTTTTACTTGATAGAGGTGGTATAAAAAATGCTAGGTCAAACAAATTAAAAAATATGGTAGTTATGCAAGGACATATGATTTTAGTTGTCTTATTTTAAGTACATAGCAGAGCAATTTGTAAACACACTTGAAGTTTTCCTAAATTTCAAAGAAAACTAACACTGTAAAGAAGAACTAAATATCCCAGCAAAAACTTTTGTAATCGGTAGTACTTTCTTAATGGGCTACAAAGTAATGAGTGGCACTTATGTATCTTATTACTATGCTTCAAATTAGAACTACTACTTAATTTTAATTTTTAAAATTAGTACGTAATTTTCTCATCTGAAAAAAGTTATAATTTGTTGTTATGTATTAATAAAGTAAGTCGGCAACCACTTTTTAAGTCAGCATGTGTTTGTATATGAAAACAAATTTTTTTCGATTAAATTTATAAGTTAACAATAGCTGATTGGGTAAAAGTACTTGTCTTCAAATCTGAACGAGCACAGGTTCATACCCTAGCTGGGTAAAAAAAAAAAATTTTAAAGTATAAATAATATATAATGTGTATGATTTTTTTTATTTTTATTTTAATTTGTTTATTTGACTACTTATTTTTTAGCTCCATGTAAGCCCTTATTTATTTGGACTTCTCAAATAAAAAGAAGTATTTATTGAGTAAAATTTTAAGTAGTTACGACTTAAATCCTCATATACTTTTTTGCCTAACAGTAATCAAAGTTTTTGCTGGGATATCAGAAACGGAAACAAACTAAAGCGTAATGAGGAGCTTTTGTTTGCAGATGTTTTTCGCAAATAAATTGTACGCAGCGCAGTGTCAATCTTTTAACTACTCTGCACAATTTAAATATTTCATAATATCCAAAGATATTGATGTATTTATTTTGACTTCCACTCAAATAATTTTCTTTCATAATCCAATGACAATTTCACAAATGTCATTAATATTGTGTAAGAATTTCATTGGTTGAATTTTTATGAAAAGTTTCATTAAAATTCAGCCAACGAAATTCTTTCACAATGTTAAGGAAATTTTCATTGGATTTGTGAAATTGTCATTGGATTAATAAAAAAATTTTATAAAATTGTTTCATTGGTTTTATGAAGCAAAATTCTTTTAGTGTAAGTGCGTTCAATTTTAAACGAAATTTTAACACACGTAAGAATTTAAAAGACACAGAATTTTTTGGATGCACGGAAGGTTGAACTGACACTATGATTTTTCGAGACCAACCACGATCCCATCATCAGAATTCTTAACCGCGTATACCTCACTACCAATCATGGCAGCTGCAGCCTAGTAGTTGAATAGCCTTTAACAATTCATAACTTAATTGTTGTTTCATAATTTTTTATTTAGGGGCTATTCACATATTACGTAATGCTATTTTAGGATTTTTAGACCCCCTCTTTCTCCCCCTAAGGGTTAATTTCGTACTTATTCAATATTATTACCCAACATAGGAAATCCTTTAAACCTGACTTAAGTTATCATATGTGTTCTCAACTTTTTTTTATGTAAAACACTACAAGAAACATTTTTGTAGAATATTTAAACCCTCTATCTCTTCGTTGTGTATTTATTTTTGACCCCTTCTTAAAAAAGGAGCTAAAAACTCCCCTTCAGTGGCGATATAGCGGTCTGAAATGTTTTACAAAAATATTTGCCATAAAATTATACTATAGGTATCTAACGACACCTTAGCTCCAGACTTAACTTGAATGCTAGAAATCATTCAAAACTTAAAACGAGTTGAAGGGTTAATTTCGGCGGTTAATTTAGTCACAAATTAGCCTCTCACTTAAGATACGGGATGTTTTCAGCACTTTTATGTAAAACACAATGAGTAATCGAGTTGATAATATATTTGGCTTTCAGCAGGGAACCATCTATGAGTAGGCTTTACCCTTGATTACGAGAATATGCATGAAGATTTGTATGTAAAAGCTTAGATTTAGTAAAGCCGCACGAGTAGAATTTTTACATAATTAATTTCGTTAGTTTGTCTTGATTTGTTCGTGAAAATCTTGTGAGCATAGTTTATTGTGATCGTAAGCGTGCACGAACGTGCTTGAGAAATACTTATATTTTATTGTGAGTAAAAAGTTACTCGCTATTCCATTTCTGGTTTTAAGTATAATTTTATTGGTCAATTATCGCAATTTAAGGCCAGCTGCTTTTGTTTTTGCCACAAGTGTATTTTATTGTTCTGATTTAATTTCTAGTAATTCCTTTTAGTATTAAATTACATTAAACGTTGCCATAAGAACAACTTTGCAAACTTTTGCACAAGTTGTGTAATAAAATCTAACATTTTATAAAACTTTGCACATAATTTTTTGCACTTAGAGAAAAAAAGTACTATAAAATCCTGGTTATAAAAGGCATATTAGAATTACTTGTATAAACACAAATTTTGTCACGTTCCTAGCTTCAGACATTTTCTCGATGTGCTGCACAACTTTATAGTGAGTGACAAGATATTTTGTCTTATTTAACTTAACTACATGTACATATGTAAGTGTGTATGTCATGTGGCATTATATAAGAAAGTTTTATTATTAAAAATGCCACAAATAGTTCAGTTAAGAAATTTAAAGTTTAACAAGCAAATTTATAGGAAACCATTATGAAAGCAAATTATTTCCGTTTGCATTCCAGGAACTAATAAGATCAACATTAAAGTTGTTTAGTAAAGAATTTGCATTATTCTAATGTTTCATTATCAAAAGAAGAAAGAAGAATATTTTTAATTTAAAATTATAAAAAATTAACATTGATATTGAAATGATGTTTTAAAACTCTAAAACAAAAAAATTTTCCTTAAAGAATTTGTTTGCAACCAATTTGTTTGCAAATTATAAATAAAATTTATCCAAAATATCACGTTCGTTTGAGACTGAAGAAAAAAAATTCATTCATAAGTTTTAAATCAATATTGAATACGACTTCAGTATATCTTTTGTGGCATGGTGGCGCCTTTCCAATGTTTATGTCGTCTTCTTTTAATTCTCAACATGCTTTTTATTAAGGATTTACTCAAGAGATCTGTATGGAATAAATATTTTTTTTAATTCATTATATTATATCACCGCAATGGACGTTTTTTTTATGCTACAAACTCTGTGCCTGTGTGTGGCATTTTTGGCATGAAATGGTACCGTCTTTTTGTTTTCATGTTTTGAATAAATTAATATTATACTCGTTTTATTGACAAATAATATTGTTGTTTTTGAGCAGAATTTATTTATTTTTCCTCTTGATTTGTGTGTTCTCAAATGTGAACATAAAATACGAAACAAACTTATTTTTTTGTGTTTGCCATCAATGATTTCGCAGAATTTTATTTTATGCTTTTAGTAACATGGTTTTATATTTTATACGAAATATTTCATAAGAAATTCAAAATGAATTTATTGGATCCTTAAACAAATGACAAATTAGCAATTTGGATATTTCTTTTTTTTATTTTAGGTAAAATTTCCTTTTATATCAAGGGAAGTTATTATAAATAACAAAAATTCCGATTAACTAATAAAAATAAAATAAAATGTTGCCTAATATATTCACAAAATATACGAAAATTTGCAAAGAAATTTAAAGGAATTATAGTAAGAAAACTGTGGCTATAAAAATGGAATATTATTGATTCTACTTGAATGTTTGCGCGTAGCTGGCAGCCACATAAAACAAGCTGTGGCATAATTAGTCATAATGCCATCTCCAGCAGAATTTCAATTACTGAAAACAGTTCTCATGATGATCCCTCCACACCAGGGTTCCCAGTTTTATTTTAGATTTTTCGTCCCCAAAAATCTCCACAGTACCTTAAAAAAATCATATTTTTTCAAAGGAAATATATGCGTACATGTATTTATTATAATATATAAAATAAAATAATTTAAAATATTTTAAACTAATTTTATTTCTACATATACCCAGCGGTAAATGGAAGGAGTGAAGAGGCCTTATATAAGGCCTTACTTAGCAGGCTCTAGTGCTTCCACTCCCATTGCATATTCGTATATTTTTTACACGCGATGTCATTGCGGACCAAAGCCTTCCTCGACCCATTACTCAGCAGGCCCGATTGAAGGCATTCTTTAGCAGGCCTATTCGCAGATCATACGTGGCATGCCTGATAGGTAGGAAGTCTGTTCTAGGAAGGTCAGTTAATGCAATTTTGCTGTACATGTTTGTATTAAAAACTTTTAACGTTTGGGAAAAAAACTGCACTGTTTTAGAGTGTTTTTGTATAAAGTGATTCGGAGCTATTTTTGTGTTTTACTGATTCCCGTATGCCTCTATAACCCTCGTCAGGCGGAACAATTTTATAGCGCTAAAAGGCGGCATGGATATAATTGTAACTTCATATAATTATTTTTGGATATATAAGTTTTTATAGCAAATTATGGATGACTTTCTTTCTAAATACAAAATAAACAATGTATCAGTTGTAACAATTCTACTTTTTTTAACCCCCGACCAAAAAAAGGGGTGTTATAAGTTTGCCTGTGTATTTGTATATCTGTGATTTGTGTGTCTGTACAAGTCTACGTATAGACCAAACGGCTGGACCGATTTAGATTTAGTTTTTTCTGTTTGAAAGGTGACTTGATCGAGAGTCTATGTTTGAAGAAAATCGGTCTAGCCATTTAAAAGATATCACATATTTTCTATATGTATTCTGTCGAATCTGTGTCTTTGACGCCAAGGTGGTTGGGTTAAATAGTGCTATACCGCACATGCACTCGGAGACCCAATTGGATCCATTGTGATTCCCTTCTATTCGTACCCGTTATGAAAATCCCTTCCCGTACCCAGAAAACTATCCTGTTATCTGCCATTAAGCCACCTTATTCCCATGATAAAGCCCCTGATATCTTCAAGTTTGCATTTCCCGATATCACTTATGCTCTCATGAACACGTCTGCCGAGCCATCTAAGCCTGTGTCGTTGCAGCCTCGGGCAATGGCAGATAACATGCTCAATGACCAGTGAGTGCGCCTATTAAGACCCCTATCATCTTCCTATTCATACCCAGTAGTAGTTCGGATCTACCTAAGTCAAGTTTTGGCCACATGGCCCTCGAGGCTCTACAATCCTCCCTACTCCTGCTCGACAACCAGTCACTGACTTCCCTATAGTAATGACCGATCGGTATTTTAACCGATCTGTCACACTATTCCTCTTCTAACGCAGACCCTAATCTTGCCAGCTCATCAGCAGACTCATTTCCCTCAACATTGCAGTGGCCAGGAACCCAACATAGTCTGACACTATATTTGTCCATAAGCAAGTTGAGGGCTCTCCTGCAGTCGCTACATAGTTTCGATCTGACACTGTGTCCCTTCAATGCTTTTAGCGCCGCCTGACTATCGACGTAGAAGGTTACCTCCTCGCCCTCAACCACATCTGTGGCCACTGTCTCTGTAGCGCTGAGGATCGCAGGATCTCAGCTTGGAAAATTCACCCGTTCCATAGCCTAAAAGACCAACTATCTCCAAAATATAGACACCAGCTTTGTGCCTATTCCCATTTTGGACCCGTCCGTGAAGACGGCACAACCCTCATAAAGTCTATAAGATTCGACCCAAAAGCCCCTATCCGGAATTACCAATGAGGGTGTCCTGCCAAAATCAATTTCAGCGACCTTAGAGTCCGTAAACCCATGAGTTATGGATACACCCCCGCTAAAACTGATCTCATTTAAGATTGCTGTGTGACATGTTACTCCTGTCCTCACCAACCCTGCCTCTAATAGTCTTAGGAGACTCCTTGCTGCGTTCTCACCACAAAATCCTCTATGGGAAGCAGGTGAAGAATGACATCCAAGGCAGCTTGAGGTGTGCTCCTCTGGGCACCTGTGATGCCCAGAGCGGCGCACCTCTGCACCTTAGCAAGTAATCTCCCATGACTCTCCTTCCTCAATGCCTCCCACCACACCACTCAACCATAGGAAACAACCGGTCTGACAACAGATGTGTAAATGCAGTTTACCACCTTCAGTTCCTCAGTTCCTTCCAGTGGAGTTGCTGCATGAATAGTAGGCATTTAGTCCTTTCTTTAGCCTTTCTTGAGTATTCCTCATCCATGAAAGTTTACTGTCCAAGATAACACCCAAGTATTTTAGCTTCCTTAAGTGAATAAATAAAAACGTTTAGAAGAATTCTAACAACTAAGAGTGGGTTTAAATTACCAATCACCAATACCGATACCGATATATTGACGATACTTCAGATTTTCCGATACATCGGTATCGGCAATATTTTACTGTCGATACGACAATACTTTTAAAATTTAAAAAAAATTTTTTTTTACCAAATTATTTATTTCTTTTTAATTTTCCCATGAACTAAATTCTTTTCGTTATTTTTTAAATCTTATTAATATAAATTTTAAACATTAATTATATTTTACGCTATTATTTTGTAAAAAAATTATTTATTTTTTTTGTTAATTTTACCATGAATTTCGTTGTTTTTTAAATCTTATTCCCAGCAAAAAAAAAAACTCCAAAGAAGTCATAGAATTCGCGATCCGGAAGTATTGCAAATTTACATCATTTCTAATTAGTTTTACATATCCTTGTCATTGCAAGAAGTTCTCTTACCGAATTGGAAGCGATGTTAGTACAAATTTCTTTTTCGGTGTTCTATAATGATTTTTCTCAAGGATAAAGGATAAAAAATGAAAAATTTTCACAAATTTTTGCTTTTTATGCGAATTTAAACACAAAACTGTGTTTTCATGTAAATTTAAGTGAATAAATATAAACTTTTAGAAGACTTTTAATAATTAAGCTATTAAATTATTTAGAAGAATATTCGTTAATAAATGTCCTTTAAAAAATCAATTTTTTAAAAAGCATGGCGAGTATTTTTTGAAATTATAAAGGAACTACAAATTTTTAGTTGCTTTTCTACTAATTATCTGCATATTTGTAATATAGATTCTTTGGAAGCAATGAAAATGTAGTTCCTTAAAAATTACTTCTAATATTTTTATACTGGGTTAGTATCAATTTTAAACATTAAATTTCTTACACTGTAATTTTATATAATATTTATATAAACTTTAACTCAATTTCAAGATGCGTTCGGTATCGGAATAGTTATCGCCGATATTTCTTTTTGAGTATCGGTATCGTATCGATAAATAGGGGTATCATTACATCCCTAATTTCAACCCTCTACCTCTTCGTTGTATGGGTCTTTTTGTCTCTTTCTTAAATCAGGGGCAAAAAACTTCCCTTAAGCGGTGACATAGCGGGCTGAATGTTCTATAAAAATTTTCTTTGTGGTGTTTTACATAAAAGTGCTGGACACATCTTATACATTAAACGTAAGTTTTACAAGATTTCCTATGCCTATGATATTGTTGTACAATGTTATCAATTTTAGAGTTAAGATTTGTTGATTTATTGTTATGTTGCTCAAATAAATAATAAATTAATGTAAGAAATTACTTCTGAAACAGAAATGTTTTGTGCCGCTAAGAAAATACTGGGTCAACTAAAGAATGGTTACAAGAATGTAATACAAAAAAAAAAATCTCGTAATTAAAATACAACCTACTATATATTGTAAACTTATAAATATGTATCTTAAAAATGCAATATATTATTTAAATTTATATAATATATGTAATAAAAAAACCAACACCTATACCAACCACTCACTCTTAACTTTCAGTTTCTTTATCCAATAATTTTCAAACTTTAAAATTAGAAAACCTCTAATTAATTGTTTCCATATTCTTAAAGAAAAATGCTAATTAATATTAATCATTCGCCCACACACAAATTAAAACTGGTACAACATGAGAATAATATTCTAAATAAATAAAATCCAAACAAATAATTAAAATCACAGAAACCCCTACCAACACATGTGCTGATTAATTGAATATAAAAGAATTACACAAGTACCAGCAAAATTAAAAAAAAAATCAACAATGGCGCTTAAGATTTATGATTTTCTTCTGTAAATAGATAAAAAACATTTAAAGCTTAAATAGCGACACAACGAGAAACTCCTCCCTTAAAATACAAATTTGAATTTTTAATAATATGCTTTATTTTTATTTTCATTTGAAACTCAAATTACATTACGAGTACATGTTTATATTTTTATTATTATTCATGTGCATAAATAATAATTTTTATTGTTTTATATCATTCATTCATTCGTGTTTAACCATAATTGTTTTATTAAGCCACCTTTGTTTGTATGCAAAACTACGATACGAGTGTGTTTTTTTTCTTTCTTCTTTTGTATTTTTATAGGACATAATAATGCAATAATTTGTAAACAAAATTTGTTATTCCTCATGTGACAATAGAAATAATTGCTGCAAAATTTATCGAGTTGAGTTATTCAAGAAATAAATAATAAGAAAAAGTAATAAGTTGGCCAATAGTATTAGTATGAGATCCCACCTAACAAATAACTTCACCCATCTGCCAACCGGATAAAACCTATTTTATTGAGTTTATCTCATATCAAATAACATATCACACATGAGTTGCCTATTGAAATCAGGTCCAAACTATGCTTAATTAAAGGACAAAGTGGACAATTTTTTTTTTAGATTTCGGACGATCTGCCAACCGGATGAAACCAATGTTGTTTGGTAGTACAGAGCATATGCATCAAAAAAACATAGGGTTGCCTATCATTTTCTGGTTAGTTCTTAGGGCTGCCACGGTTTTAATGCGTAATTTTTTTTTTTAGATCGCAACCATCTGCCAACCGGATAAAACCAGTGCAGGTCGATAGCACAGAGCATAAGGAACAAGAAAACGTTGGGTTGCCTATCAATTGCTTTTCAGTTCTTAGGGTTGCCACGGTTTTAAGAATTGTTGAAGAGGCTGCTCTGTTCCACCGATTTTTGGAAGGGTTTGTCCAATTTTATTACAGAACCCACTGAAAAAATTTAATCTAACTTATCTTTTTGCCGTTTTAATATTTGGGGGATTGACAAGGTAGTCATAAAGTCATATGTTTTAAAATAATAACACGAAAAAATATGACTGCTGTGAGCAACCCCTCATAAGTTAGTGTGCTATTTCAAATTCATATCAGCTGATAAAAAAAGCAATTATAAATACTTGAAATCAGAATGCTAAGAACAAGTGAAAAATTTAAATTAGAGCCAGTTTGTTTTTAAATTATTCAACTTGTTAATAAAGTAAATAAAATATCTTTTAAACTCTTCATTTTTAATTAAAGTAAAAACAAATTTCCACGCACACCGAAAATGAAATTGTTTCAAAACATAAAAATAAACGAAACCAGCTGTTACCGGTGACTGAGCAGACTAATTTTCCACGCGCCTGCTAGTGGAAAAATGTTAGTTGGCTGCCAGCTGGCTAAAGTATACAAACAAAATTTTCTCACTTGCATATTTTTAAATGTCTAGATTTTTTTTATTTTTACTTGTTACACAGCTATAAAAATATAATCAAATGTGAAGTTATAACACTGTGAACAATTTTAGGGCATACTTTACTGCATATCACATACATTCATTTATATCAATGGCGGCGGATTGTTAATATTATCACCGGCTCGACGAAAGAGTTTCGGCCGTTCGGCTCAGATTTTTGCTGTGTAGTAATAATAAAGACAGCACAAAAAGTCTTATTATTTTAGGACTTTTTTGTTTGAAGCACAACAACAATGTTTTTAAACTATTTTAAAATATTAGCACTTTATGACATTATGACATGATAAGATACCTTGTGAATACCCCAATTATTTTCTTATATACTATCGGGTTTTAGAATTATTCATATCACATGATAAAAAATATATATTTTTTATGCAAAATTCGAAAATTTATAAAAAATCAAAAATGGCAAAAACTTGCCATTTTGATTATACATATAGTCATAAAGCCACATGATCGTATACTACACATAAAATAAGCTTTATTTTATGAAAATCGATGGATAAATACTGATTTTATTCATAATATAGTGAAGTCACTAGTTTTTGCGAAAAATTGCGAATAATTACACTGTACAACAAAATCTATCCAGCCGTTTTAAAGTTATCATCTTCTTTAAAGTTATTTAAAATTTTTAATTTAATGTTAGTATATTTTTGTAAATTACTTTAAATTTATTTGTACCCCTAAGAAATAAAACAAAGAATTACCTAAATATTCAAAGCGTCATGAAGAAATTTATTATATTTTCCTTCAACAAAAAAAAATAAATAAATAAATAAATAAAAAAAAATCAACAACATATTTGCAATTCAACACCTTTAAAGAAGCAATCGTTTATGCATGCGAATTGTTTGGTTGTTTATTTGTTTAAACAATTGAATTTAACAGCTGTTTATTTGCTGTTTCTTGCCGGCATTAGTAGATGCGGAGTGCCTGGGTACTTTTTAGTCTTTTTTTTCTCTTATTTTTGTAAACCAAGGTGTTGTCATTTATGTATTTAATTGTCATTTGTTTTGTGTGGTTTTAGCACTCGGAGTTGTTGGCTTGTTTGCATTTTAAGCTAAAGGTGTCAATTTGTTTTGTCTTGTTTTGCTATAAGCCAATCAACAAACCCGCTTGTATTTTCTATTAACCTGGCCAAGATTAATAATAATGATGACGGTAGTAGTAGCAGTGCTGTTGATGGCAGAGACGATGGTATTATGGTTGTTAATATTGTTGTAAATATAAAATGTTTGATAAAGTTGCTGAGTGATTGCTTGTGGTGTTGGCGTTGCAATTTTTACTATGCAAATTTTCGGTTTTAAGCATTTTCTTAGTCATTTGGCCAATAATATGATGTTTAAATTAAATATCTTAAGAAAGGTATTTATGCTAAGTATTTGGTATTTGAATTTGTACATTCTTAGGAATAAATAATAAATAAATTGTAAAACTTGTAAAACAATAATAAAGATATTTTCAAAGTGTTGTATCGGTTATATGTACTAAGAAAGTTCTTCAAAAGTTGTAAAATTATTCTTCAATTCTCTGGAACAAATATCGTATGATAAAAAATTTATAAATTTTATCAGACACAATTGTTGCAAAAGCAGCGAACAACACAAACAAATAAGAAGCTTCTAACGACTGATTCTGGTAGAAGGCACCAAAAAATATACATATACTTGTATTGGTGTTTTGAAAGTTTACATCTGGGAGGCATTTTAGGTGAGTTAAATTCTGCCGCCACTCGCCCCCTTTTGTAAGCTTTACGTTAAAGATATAAGATGTGTTCAGCTCCCCTTCAGCGGCAATATAGCGTGCTGAAATGTTGTACACAAATATTCCTCGTGGTGTTTTATATAAAAGTGCTGAACACATCTTATATCTTAAACGTAAGGCTTACAAAAATTTCCTATACGGAGTACTAATTTTGAATAAGTATAAAAATAACCCTTAAACTCATTTACAATTTTTACGTGTTTCTGGCTTTCAAGTTAATTTTTTAACTTTGGAGTATTCAGAGACTTATAGTAGAATCGTCTGACAAATATTTGTGTAGAACATTGTATTCACTTATAGCGTTCCTTAAGGGCAGTTTTTTTATCCTTTTCATGAAAGGGATAAAACAGACAAACATCGCGTAGAGTTCCAGTATTAAAATATTCCACAAAAGTGTTTCATGTAGTATTTTACATAAATTTACTGCATACTTTCTGTACCTAAAATGCAAGTAATGCATGGTTTCCTAGGCAAATGCAAAATATGGTATCTTTTTTATAAAATCCAACAACAAAATGCACAGACCTGACTAGAAATTTTCATGCAAACACATTTGGGATCTAACTGGGATCCAAATTCCGACGTAACGCAGAAACATATTTGGGACCCGATTGGTTTCCTGTGGTGAAATAACAAAATCTTGCAAAAATTTCCTCAAATCGGGAAAATATCAAACTCTAATATTGTATTAAAATTGCTGAAGCTATCCAAGGGACATAAGTATGTAACAATCACCTCTGCTGAAGATGAGCAAAATATACGATTAAAAATCTGTGTTAGATTTTTCCAACAAGTTCTCAATAGTTTTCCACTTAGGAAGAACTTATGTAAAGTCACTAATTTGTAGATGGGCTATCCCAACAAGTTCCCGTTCAAACCGCAAATGGGATTACCCTTTTGGGTGTGCCACATGAATTCCCAATCGGGCCCCAATAGGAGTATTGGGAAATTTTCTAGTCGGGGAGTTGCCGTTAGATTTCTTAGAAAAGCTACGATATTTTATATTTGCACTTTCGCAAGATTATTTGCATTAAACACTGAAGTCCGTCCACTACTGTAACTCCGCCTAAAAAGACCTCATCCGATCAACGTATATTTTTTTGTCCCCTCCGACAAAATCCTTTGCTAGAACCTTGTTATTTGGAAGGAAAAAAAATTGATTTTGTTGCTTAGTATAATTTTGAAACATATTGCACAAATATTTTAAAACACATTTGTTGCAAAGGGAGCCAAATTTTTTACAAGGTTTCATAGTTCTTAAAAAAAGCTATTAAAGAAAATAAATAAAAAGAAATTAACATATGAAATGTACAAAAAGAACCCATACAACGACGAGTTAGAGGGTTAAAATGTTGCAGAAAAATGTTTCTCGTGGTGATTTACATAAAAGAGCTGAATACTTATTATACCTTAAACGTAAGACTTATAAGATTTCCTATGCCGAGTACTAATTGTGAATAAGTATGAAGTTAACCCTTAAACATATTTTACGTTTTCAATGATTTCTGGCGTACAAGTTGAGTCTGGAGCTTGGTTGTAGAGTTCGTTTCGGATTCGGCCAAAATTGTGGTTTTGACTGATATTCGGTTTAGGCAAAATTTTTGACCGAATACCGAAACCGAAACTTTTTATTCTGTATAAATAAAGAAGTTAATCGAAATAGTATTTTCTAAATTTAAAATATATCACCGCCATGAGTTTGTTTTTGTCCCGTCCCATATCTTTGCAAATTGATGAATTCATGAATTTTACTTAGTTTAATAAAGCGCAACCAAAAGATATAGTACATATTATAAATTATTCAACTGTTTGTTGCTAAAATAAATAGCATAAACTAGGGAATAGTAAGCCGATTTCGATACTAATCGAAAATCGATTTTGTGTTTTAATAAATCAATATTTAAAATATAAATCGGTTATTGTTTTCGTGTTGAGTTCTTATGAGCTTTTAATAATGTCAATATTAGTTAATGCTAAAAAAGTTTCGGTAAGTTTTGGATTCGGCCGAATATTAGGTTCGGTTTGGCCTCAAAAAACTGGTTTCGGTCGGACTCTACTTGGTTGTCTTTAAAGAACTTTTTATCCGCGCACTCCCACTCTTTAGAGGTAGGTGTCTACGATTTTTTTTACAAAAGAGCCAAAAATGACCATTATGTCGGGGAGTTAGAGGGTTAATATGTTCCACAAAAATATTTGCCCTAATATTTTCTACAAAGTTGCTAAACATATCCTACACCTCAGATGTAAAGAACACATAGCTGCATGTACCGATATACTGCATGATCAGGTCAAAAAGGGGGAAAACTAGAACCCGTCCCCAACCCCCTCCCCCTTAAAATAAAATCCCGTTGGGATCTTGCAAAACGCTAACACACTTAATTTTTTTTTCTTTTCCTCTACTAGAATCGGTTTACAGAACTCCGTAATTAAAAAAAAGTTCGAAATTGTTGTATAGTGTAATTATTGTACATATTATTTTATTTTCTCTTTTATTTTATTCCTTAAATGCTTTGACTTTATTTAATGTTTTAACCAACCACATCACACATCATACTTGCAAATAGTTTCTTCGCAATTATTTATGTATGGCAACGCCTTACATCCTTATCCGCTTTTCACCATATTAATTATGTTATGCTCTTGTTAATTACTATAATAGCTAGAAAAGTGTAATTATGAAGAGTAAAGAACAGAAAGTATAAAAGTTGTACATGTCAATTTAAAAAGTTAATATGCCACTCAAGAAACGTGCAAGTCAACATGATAAAAAGCAAATGGCTTAAAAATGTCCTTTACAACCAGCCCTTACGAGTAATTATGAACTGACATAAAAATGTGACAGTTCATTTATTTCTTTATTTATAAAACATAAAACAACACCATAAGTGTAAAGTTTTAAAGATATCTTGGTAATATATTTTAACAGCTTTTTTTAAAGTATTAAATACTCGTATAAAAGTAACAATTTGATGTTGATGATGTTTTCGATAAACTGGTGGGTTCTTTTATATTTCCTTAAAACCCAACCCAAACAAATAATGAATTGTTAGAAGAAATATCAAGGAACTAATATTTTATTGTCATGTATTTATTTTTTATATTGAATAAAGCTCTTAGTTTAATTACATTTCATTAAGAAGTATTGTGTTGATTTAATCTTTAAGTAAAACACAGTAATAATCATAATCAAAATATTTGATAAAAGCTTAATACGTATGTATTGAAAAGATTAAATTGAAAACAATATGTAATACCCCTGTCGGAAACTAAGTTAACTTTATATTAACTTTAAGCTAACTATTTCGCAACTAGTGCTGACTAACACTTGGACTACTTTCCAATGGAAACAGCCAACTATTTTAACATTGCGATGTCCTAGGCTGTAGTCAATTGTCCCACTCTGCACTACTTTTCAACTAACTTACAGTTGACTTTATTTAAGTCAATTGGTAGTTAGTACATTTGCAAAAAGATGTTGCTGGAGTTCGAACTATGTATCACATGTTTTAAACTTAAGCTATGTACAGACGATTGTCAGATCTTACAATATTGTAAGTAAAATGTCCTAAAAATTTCTTACAATCGTGTGAACTGAAAATTTTTGTCTGGCACCGTTGGCAGAAAAGGCATTATCAGTCAACTTTAATACCTGCTGACAAAAAATTGTCAGACATCTCACAATCGTGTGAACACATCGTGTTGCCATTGTCAGATTATTGTCAGACATATTTTAATTGTCAGATGTGCAAGTTTCTGCATCTGACAATGGCGCCATTGTCAGAGACTTCTTTATATTGGCATTACTGCACACATCTTTGTTTTAGAAAGAAAGGAAAATAAAAGAAACTATGCAGCTAAAATAGTTAAAATTCCTTCTTTATGTTTAATACTAATTTATATTTTTACTTTTTAAAGTTAACACAAGCACAGATGTTAAATAATTGATAATTTCTGTTAAATGGTCTGAGTCTGGCAGCGCCAAACAACAGATCTGACAATTTTTAGCATCTGACAATCGTATGAACTGCCAATTTTTTACTGACAATATTGTCAGATAAATTTATTGTCTGCCAATAAGTTGTAAGCTTTTCTAACAACTTTGATACAACCGTAACAATATACCTTGTGCGGACAATTTTTTATTGTCAGTACATCGTCAGCACATTGGCAGATCTGACAATATTGTAAGATCTAACAACCGTCTGTACAGGGCTTTAGGATACTTTTGACTGCTATAAAATATCTCATACCCAAGTTAAAATAGAAAAAAAGCGAAAATACGCAATTTTACAAATATAAATGTCGCTGCAAATGAGAAATATCCCAGCAAAAACTTGGTAATGTATTGTCATTACCAACAACATACTTTTCAACCACAAACTACATATAGCCTGAATTACTTTACAGTAGTCGATCAATTACTTACTTGTATGTATTTAACAAAGCCATTTATTCTCTTATTGGCAGAGTAGTAGTGTATCTGCTTAGCATACACAGAGAAAAAAATTTGTAAATACAATTAATTTTTTTGTTATATCAATTAAATAATCTATTGATTTTAAACCTACAACGATTTTTGTAAATACAATTAAGAAATTGTAAGTTGAAGGAAAATCAGGAATTTTTTTTTAAAAATGTTCTTTTGTTGATTTCAAGTTTATTTTAATTAAGATTATTGTTATATCAACAATGTGAATTGTTAATTTTCCGAATAAATTTTAACTATCATAATTGTTGTATTAACAATACTTTTCTTATACAATCACAATCCTCGAAGCGACTTTTTGCTTGATATATTATCGCTGAATGCGAGGTTTTTCGCCCCTTTTACAAAAAGAGTTGTACAGTGAAGAGTTAGAAGGTTAAAGCGTTCAACTAAAATTTTCCCCGTGGTGTTCCATATAAGTGCTAAACTTATCTTATACCTTAAAGGTAAGGCTTACAAGATTTCCTATACCGAGTACTAATTGTAGATATATAAGCACGAAATTAACCCTTAAACACATTTTAAGTTTTGAATGATGTCTGGAGTTGAAGTTGAGTCTGAAGTTTGGGTGTATTTGAAACATTTCAGCCCGCCATATCGCCGCTGAAGGGGAGTTTTTGTCCCTATTTTAAGAAAGAGACAAACAGACCCCATATAACGAAGAGTTGAGAGTTAAAATGTTCTACAAAAATGTTTCTCATGTTTCCAATGTTTTACAGAAAAATGCTGAACACTCTTATACCTTAAACCAGGCGCAGATTCAGGGGAGGGGAAAAAGGGATATTTCCCCTCCCAAAACGATTAAAGTATCCCTCATTTCCATTGAGTTTGTAAAATAAGTTTTACAAATGGTATATTTCCTTTAAAAGTTCCCCGCCCAAAAGCTTAAGCTGAATCCGCGCCTGCCTTAAACGTTAGGCTAACAATATTTCCTATGCCAAGTCACTATAACTATGTGCCAATGGGGCAACTTTACCTCCCTCTAAAATTAATCACAGATCTATATATTTTTTGTGCCCTCAGTACAAAATAAAATTTGGCAAACTTCTTAGTGAAGGGGAGAACCTAAACAATCATCTCTAATCATGTTCAAAACAATGACATTTTAACAAGAAATACATTTTATAAAGCTTTAATTTGCTTTGAATTTTTCAAACGCCTTTCTGGCTGTCACATCAATTGTTACTTTTGCCTCCTTTCACTAAAATTTTACATTTATCTAATAGACAGTGTCACTGTGTCAATAAGTTTTTTGTTGTTATAATTTTACAACACGTTTGATTTTTCAAGATTTTGCCAGAAAAAAACATAGTGATCTATATTTTTCCTAGAATTCGGTAAAAAAAAATAAGAGCAATAATCACAAGTTTAAAAATGCTCATGAATTAAATTGAAAAAAAAGAAAAAAATAAATAAAGCAAATTAAAATAAAATAAACCAACTGTGTATAACAAACCAACACTGGAACAAACAACACAGAAAAGCCCTTTTTTACTTTAAAAACAGAAACAAATCTAATCTTAAAATCTTCATATAAAAACGCCTACAGATGGACCAACACACGCTCACTTATTTATAAAATAAGTTCGTTTGTCCATTCGTCCGTCTGCTTGTCAACGTGTCAGTCTTTTGGTCCCTTAGTTAACTAGACAACCATCCATCCATCCGTCCATACATCCACTCAACTAACTAGTCCAAATTGTTGTTGGTATTTCGTTAGATTACAAGGAAATAAAGGGAAATCATAGCAACAGGAAAAGAAAACTTAACCAAAATACGTATTATACGTACAAGTATACGAACACAGATTTGGTGTAGTTGGTTTATGTTAAAGACATACTAGTGGTTACAAGATGCTTATAGAATTTTGTTGTATGAATGTGTTAGTGTTTGTTTGCATGTGTGTGTGTCTGTTTGGGTTTATATCCTGCTGACAGTAAACAAAATTAAAATGTCATGTTATAAAAATAGAACAAACATAATAATTCTGCATAAATTACGGACACATGATTAAAATTTGTTGATTGAGGTCGGTCGGGCATTCAAGGAAATTTAGCAAAATAACTAAATATGTATGTATGGTAAAACTTATCTACAAGTCAATTATAATTTCAATTGGGGGACTCAAACGGTATGCTAACAAGTTATATTCATAATGTCCTAATAGTTTACAATAATTCAAAAACATTGTTGTTGTTCTTCAAACAAAAAGGTCCTGATACTACAAAAAAAAATCGTTTTTATAATCACAATAGTTTTCATTTAATTAAGTTTTTTATCTCTCATTAAAAATTTTTAAAAATGTTTGGTCGTTTTACATAATATATGACGATATGTTGGTTATTAAAGCAAATAATTCGATATTTAATTAAAAAATATATAACTTTTTTACAGTATTATATCAATATAGCGAAATTCTTTATCACGAGAAATGAAGTAAAATATCTTGGTGTTTATCTTGATCGTCGTCTAACATGGAAGTCACACATAAATGCAAAGGTAACCCAAATGAAATTAAAAGCAGCTCAAATCAATTGGCTCATTGGAAGGAACTCTACTCTAAGCCTAGATTGTAAACTTCTTCTATACAACTCCATTCTAAAACCAATATGGTCCTACGGAATCCAGTTATGGGGCACTGCCTCGGCATCAAATGTAGAAAAAATTCAAAGGCAACAAAATAAAATACTCCGTACGATTACAGCAGCCCCATGATATGTCAGAAACAAGCGGATTTATGAAGACCTAGATGTGGCGCCGGTTAAGACAGTGTTTTCTAAACACGTGACAAGCTACATAAAAAGACTTGAGTTGCACATAAATCTCCTAGCCCGAAACATCATTATGCAATGACAGACACATCGACATCAGTCGAATGACTAATTGACATCAATTTAATGACAAAATGTCATCAATATAATGTCGCTGAAAGGAAAACCGTCATAACTCTGATGTAATTTGACTTCAATGCTATGTCAAGTAATATTATGCTGAAATTAAGAAGAATTAATTACAATATACAGAACTTAACTCCCCCTAAAATGAAGCCCACTAACCTTTCAAAACACCGATGCTCGTGTATATTTTTAGTGCCCTCTATCAGAATCATTCGTTAGAACCTTATAATTTTAAAAGTTTTTATTTTTTTATACAGTGCCAATATTCGACATTTTTGCTAATCTCAGGTAACTTCACAATATCATGAATAACATGGGTTTTCATGGAATTTATTCAGTATTCTATTGAATTTAAGAGAACACTGAAGATGGCGCATATTCGAAGCCCATCTGTTTATCAACCAAATTTGACGTGGGATAACGGAAAATCGTTCCAAATTCAAACAAAAAACCTTTCAATCCTCCTTTGTTCTACATTTGTAGCAATTCCTTTTTGTAAATAATGAAAAATCCCACGACGAAAAATAAAAAGTAAAAATAGCTTTATATTTTTACTTTTCAAGGACATAGATATGGCATAAGAAAACCTAATCACCCAGAAAAAATACAAATGTATTATTTCATTCATGATATTTATATTGACTTAATGTTTTTTTTTTCTTTTCTATTAATAGAAGCAATAACAATGTGTTCTGATATGTTTTATTTATTTTTTTGTGCTAACTTTAAGACTTATGTGTCAAAATCGGCAAGGTCTTAAATAAACTTTATCCCTATAATTTTTTTCTTCTTTGGCAATATTGACAAATGACTTTGTCTTGTCAGCCTCCATATAAATGTGCGTAAAACGTGAATGGATTTTGGAAAGAACACAAAAAAAACTCAAATAAACTAGAATAAAAATAAAATGTAACATGTAGTAAAATAGGAATAGTGGCAGCAGTACCATAATTATTGGTTAGTAGTAACAGTGTTACTACTAGGATGTGCAACAACTTGTCAACTACTGGAGATTTTTCTTATTTTTTTTCAATTCACTTTATTCATATGAGTACTAGAGCAAGTAATATTTTATGTAGGTTTCTAAGCTAAACACAAAAAAGTGGCTTATGGATAGCAATTGTGTTAAACAAACGATGTGGAAGGACAGCCAACTGGACTGTATTACGGGCAGACAGACTTACTACTACTGCTGTTATTTAAATAGTTGAATACAGAAGAGAGCTTTTGTTGTTTGGTTTTTTTTTGCTGACTTTATTTGCTTGCTACCTTGCCTGCCTTCTTTTTTTTTGTCAATATATAGGTGGCCGGGGATAATTTTTTTTTTATTTGGCTTGCGATATTTGCTTATTGAATGCCTTTACTTAGTTAGTTACTCGTAGTTAACTATAGCCAGCCATTGAGATAAATGTTTTAAGATAAAAACAGCAACAATATCAAACAACTTTGGATTACAATAAACCAACAACAAACGATGGCTGTTATCGAGGCAGTTTATTTTCAGATGTTTGCGTTTGAGCTTGTTTTTTTTTAAATATTTATTTTATTAACTGATATGATATTCAATACATCAATGAGGAGGTTTTCATTTAGCTGTTGTTTGCCTTTGGTTCAAATAAAATTGAAAAAAAAACATTTAAGTTTTAGCAACTAAATATGGGTCGAATTTTATTTGCGTTTACTGTATTCCACTTCAGTTTTAGGAGTGTGATCAAGATAATTTTAGTGCAAATTTTTTGGTAAATGTATGTTTTTCGGCTTAAGTCTTGTTTATGTTATTTTCCACGATCATACTCAAAGTTAATTTCTATTTTTGTGGGCGACAGTGAACAAATTAGTGCTGGCAGCATTATGAAATAATTAGGAGTTTAAAAATATTCTGAAACAAGTCAAGAATACCAACTTTTATGAGATCAAATCAATATGTGAAAATTGTAAATTTTCTTCCATGAGAGCAACTAGTATTTCTAGTTGTTCTTTGGCACTCGCGACATTATATCTAAAGAAATTTTATAAAAAATAGCTTAAAATGACTTCTTCATCACACAAAAACAAACAAACAAAAAACGGCTCCAAACTACTTAAATTTCAACAATTTCTCACATACACTACACCGTCGAAAACAAAATTGTTTTCGATTGAAAATTCGTTGCACAACGAAATTTTCGATAGTGATGCTATCTCATAATACGAATTTGACATTCGATACTCAATGTTCGATAGCCAGCGAAGATCGAACATCGAATGCAACTTATAATAAGGGCCTAATATATTATTGATCATAACTCCTACAATATATAACCGATATAAAGATGTAGGTAGGTATCATTTCAAAGTGCTCTAAAATACCTTGGTACTAGTATATACATTTTTCAAATCCATTAACCCATTGCGAGCAAAATGGAATTTAAAACTGGCCGATACAATGGTACTTAGAATTGTATTTAGTTTAATAGAGAACACTCCAAGCTTTCATTTGATGTACACTTGAAAGCTATAATCGATGAAATTAATGAGTTATGGCTCTTTGAAAATGAGATTTCAAAAATAAATTAACTCATTTAACACTTAAACTAATTTTTAAAGTACCATAACTTACGTATTTAATCGGTGGCAGCTTTCAAGTATACATCAAATAACAGCATAGAAAGTTCTCTATAAAACTATATATGTACATGCTTATGTGCCGTTGTATCGACCAGTTTTTAAGATACGGAGTTTCTGCGTGAAAAGTCAGAAAAAAATTTAAATTTCATTTCACTCGCAATGGGTAAATTATTTAAAAAAAATTATATATCAGTGGAGAGGTATTTTAGGGAACCTTAAAGTGATATCCATATCGCTTATATCCGTTCTGTATTCTAGGAGTTAAATTCTAGACAATTAAAAAATAAGTTTTTAACCCTGTAACTCTGGAGCCAAAAGAGATAAAAAAAACACTAGAATTCTAAGGTTAAAAAAGGTACTAGCGTGTGAGTTTTTTTTTTAATTTTAAACGATGCTGGTATTCTTGACTTATTAAGTCAATATTCTATTTTATTAAACCGAGAAAACATAAAAAAATTTAAGTATTAAAACTGCCATAACAATCAATAAATTTTAAAGAAATAAATTGATTTGTTTTTACATTTTGCTAGATGTAAGTACATTTTGAATAAGCGATTTAATTTTTATACAAGTGAAACTTTTGAAAGTGACATCAATGAAATATGTATTGCAACAACAAAATGTCAGCTGGTTACGATGTGGCTGACGTGTTCAAAATAATTCAGTAGACTACACGATGTCGATTGCTGCCAATAGCCTTTGTTGTCAGATATGGCGATTTCTCGCCAAACGTGGCGATTTTTCAACTTGTTTGGCGCCTAAATCTTTAATTTGGCGACATGGCGATTTTTCTGGCGATAAATAAATTAAAAAAGTTCTTTTTTTGGGAATTATTAAATTACATTAATTTTAATTTTAACGTGCTTTTTCCCAAATTATTTTCAACTGCCTTTACAACTACAATTTAGAGTTGGAAAACAACTAACCTGTTGTATTACGCAAGTAAAGAAAATAAAAAACATGATTGATTATGGAGCTCATGTTTCAACTTTGATATTATAAACTTCTTATTCTTATGATTAGGAGTTTAATATAATATCTTTAGTTTTTCTATGAGATTTTTGGTTAAAGTTGCCCTGACGATTTGCATTAGCCCCAATGAAATGGCCATAGGAACTAGCTAATAACCCTCCATAATCAATTTCAATGTATTTTAATAAAAATTTAATATTTTACTTAAAAAGTAAGATATTAATTTGGGAAAAAGCACGTTAAAATTAAAATTAATGATAAATAAATTTGTTGGCGATTTTTATGGCTATTTTTTTTTTAAACAAAATTGAAGTTAAAAATGTGTATAATTCGGGAAAATTACTATGTTTGAAGAATGTTTTAAAAATAAATCCCGCCAAAACTATGTTTGAAGAATGTTTTAAAAATAAATCCCACTAAAACTAGTCTTTATTTTATTTCTACTTTTGGCGATTTTCTGCATTTTTATCCGTTCATTTTACAAAATTTATGTTGAAAAAAATTATTATATAAAAACAAATTGTTTGTCAAATATATATTAAGGCAAAGTACATAAAATTGATTTTGGCGATTTTTAAAACCAATTTGGCGAAATAGGTCGGAAAAAATCTGACAACCCTGTTTGTAGTCGTGTAGCCTGCTTAGTTTAGACAATTTTCTATGTCGAGGCCATATCGAGGCTTAGAAGATTTCCTATGCCGAGTCATTACAATGATGTGCAAAAGAGGTCTAACTTTAGTTCCACCTAAAATGAGTCCCAGATGTAGGCCCCTATTATGATTCACAACTAAATTGATAGTTGGTTGAGTCGTAGTTGTCAAATTCTTATTATGGAATACAACTTCATCAAAGCAGTTGTCTCAGTTTTTTATCAGTTGTGTGTTGGTTTTTATTTCGACTATTGTGTTACTTTTAATAACTTTTAAAATGGTACTTTTAGGCGCCAATCTATCCCATTTGTCAACCCATATTGTTGCCATATCCATAAAATATAAAATGTCAAGAAAAAATAATAAGGCCAAAACTAAAAATATTTAAAATATTGTGTGATGGCTACTATGGTTTCAAAAAAAAAACAGAGAGTATAGATAAGCACCTTTTTTGAACATTATTTCGAAGACAACTAAAATTAGTTGTGAATCATAATACAAAAAAATGGCTGAGTTGGGTCGTAGCATGGACAACTCAACCTAGTTGAGTTGTGAATCATAATAGGGGCCGTAAACTTTCATAACGCCGATACAGGTACATATTTTTTTAGTGTGTTCGCCACCAACCAAAAAAGAAAAAGACCCGATGTGTAATCGTCCATTCACATGTATGTATAAGGAAATTTAAAGTGTATGCGTGTGTGTTGAGTGCTTTTTTATAATTGTGTTTTTTTATAATTGTGTGGGTATTATTTTACTTTCATGTGGTGTCGTCGTTGTTATATCAAACAGTAGAAATGATTAATCGATTTGTTCCTGTGTATTCAATATTTTTATTGTATCAGATTTCATCTAGTTTTGTGTTTATTTTTTTATTAAGCTCTATTTTTTTTATAAATTGGTTAATATTTTCTCAATTTCATGTTGAGCAAATAAAATGCGTTTTAATGTCAACAAACGGAATATAGACCGCCGCAGAGTCAATCGCCAATCGCCAATTTATTTGTATTCAAGTCTATTGGCAATATTTAAACCAAATATTATTAAATTCATGTTTACTTTGTTTGCGTGTTTTCTTTAATTTCATATGAGTGTTTAAGTATTTATTTATTTGTATCTCTTAGATTGTTATCGATTTTTTATGTTTTCTTAAATGCTGATGTGAGGTGATTGTACAATTTCATTTCATGTTGGTAGTTGGTGCTGGTGATAATGATATGATAATATTGAACATGATTATTATAGACTTGTGATTATTTTCTTTTTATATTTCGTTATTAATGGATGGTATTGAAAAATTATGAACTGAAGAATAAATGAGCGTCCATACTTAGAAAGGGATTATTTTTGTGTAATTGTATAAATGAATGTGTTGACTTTATTAATAATATTCTAAAATTAAATCTGGATGATGTTTTATATTTGAAGCAGTATGTATGGTAACATATGTGAGCTCTTTATAAAACATATAAAAAAAATTCTTTTCTTCTGATCCTTTTGTATGAAAAAGAAAGAAAATAATAAATATAATAAATAAGAATCCTTTTAAGATATAATGATTTTGTTATTAGTAAAACGTGCCAGGAGAAAAAAAATAATGAGAATGGATGGTGGGCGAAAACATGTAGGTTATTAAGCAACTTTCTCAATAGTAAAATAAAAGCAAAAGTAATAAAACATTTTGAAGATACATAGATTGGGATTGGTTGTCTCAAGAACAAATTTTGTATGCGAAATTTTTTTAATGAAAATTTTCAAGTCTCAAAAAAGCCGATAACTATTAAAATAACAATAAAAGCCCATAAATCTACAAATTTCGGTAAATTTTTTTGTTCAAAGTACACTTAAAATGAGAAGCACCAACATATGTACACTAAACTGTACCATATTTTTTGAGTTTTAAATGCGTTCGTAATTCATTGCTTATCCCTCCGTACTTCTAGAACTATGGTTTAAGAAACAAATTTCATCGTCTTAATAACAAAGAAAGCTATACAAAAGTTACAAATAAAACATGTTTTATAATGTCGTAACGTAGTATCAGCGTAATATATACATATGAACTTGATTTAAGCACAACTCGAGACGGGTTAACGTTCCTAAAAAGGGTCAATATATTTTTCCAGGAGTATATTTCGTCGTAACGAAAGTATTTGTCAAGTATATGTCAATCGACAGTCTGGCTCTTGCGAATTTAGTCGCTGTGGAGCCTTTTCCGGGAACGGAGCGGACCGTTCATTTTGCATATGAGAGTTTTACTTTCTAATTTTGATAAAGTTCTTTTGCTAGTTCTCTTTCTTAACCCTCAATTACTTGCATGGGGTCAAAACACTTTATTGTTAAAAAAAAGCAGGTACATGCCGTGTTCCAAAATTTATCCTGCCCTTGGTAGCTTTTTAACTTTCCTTAAAGTTTAGATTTTAGTAACGATCAAGTCATCGACAAATAAAGGTACAGCGCTGCTCTCATAAGCTCCCAGCAAAAACTTTGCTTACTGGTAGGCAAAAAAGTATATGAGGATTTAAGTGGCAACTACTTACAATTTGACTCGATAACTACTTATTTTTGTTTGAGAAGTCCACAAAATAAGGGGTACCCCTTACAAATGTATTTACATTTTCACTGCAACTAACTAGTTACTATTTGGCTTACTTGAAGCTAAAAATAAGTAGCCAAATAAACAAATGAAAATTAAAAAAAAATCCTATACACATTATTTTATTATTATTTTATTTACATTTCTAATTTTTTTAATTTTTTGACCCAGGTGGGATACGAAGCGGCGCTCGTTCAGATTTTAAGACAAGTACTTTACCCACTGAGCTATTGTTGACTTATTACTTAAAGCGGAAAAAATATGTTTTCATATACAATCACATGTTAACTTAAAAAGCGGTTATCCGCTTATTTTATTAATGCATATCAACTTCAGATAATGAGAAAAATTCGTACTAATTTTATTAAAAACTAGGTAGTATATCTAATTTGAATCATAGTATAAGATAAATAAGTACCACTCATTACTTTGTAACCCATTAATAAAGTACTACCGATTACAAAAATGACAAAAGTTTTTGCTGGGCTGTGACCCCATGAGAGTAACTACCAGGGCTCGGACTTTCAGGCATCTAAAAATTGTTTTTAAGCGCTTAAAAAATGCACCTAAAAATGAAAAATATGCGCAAAAATATGCATTAACCTGCAAACAAAGTACGAAAAGTAAAATAATAATATATATATTTTTTTACTTTTTATTATTATTAGAGAAAAGAATCATAAAACAAACATAATTGAGTCTATTATTTAATGCAACCTAAATTTAGTTACATTGACAGTCGGTAATTGAAAATTAATGGTTGCCAGGAAGGCACTAAATTAAAACTGAAATTGACAGCTCTCAGTTGCCATCAGTACTATCATTTTAAGTAACTGACAACCCAATGGTCGGTTGCCATCCGCAATCGGCCTATTAATATTTTTTTTTCATAAATTGAGAAATATGCATTAACTTATTATTATGATTATTTCGAACGTATTTGCTTTGTGAATCTAAATTGATTATTAGGCTAAGGTTCGTAACGTTATATTCAGAAAGAATTGGGTATGATTAATATTCCAAGGAACAATGGAAAAATTAACATCAACTTAACACTAACATTTTTTTTCTAACTCCAAAAATATGCATTCATTGCCAAAATATGCAAAAATATGCACTTACCACCAAAATATACGAAAATATCCAACTACAAATCGATGCCAAACTTCTTAAAATTTGCTGATAATTAGTCAAAACCTCTTTATCTATCACTCCAAAAAACATGCATTTCAATGAAAGTCCGAGGCCTGGTAATTACAATAGTTTATTGAATGAAGAAAATGGATATGGAGATGGATGCAAAATGCAAAAAATCTGCAAACTTTGTGTGCAGCGGGCAGTATAATTATAATATTTTAAATGAACAAATTAAAAATAAAAAATGTTTTACTGAGTTGGTTATCCACTTCATACATGTATATTAACACAATGAGAATAGTCTGGGGTCACCTGAGACCCCATGCGATCAGTTATGCAATTTTCTTAGTGCGAGTAATTAAGGGTTAATTAAGTATGAGAAATATTTATATCATCATCGCGAAATTCCTTATCACCTATCCCTTACTTATTTATAACTTTCCGTTTTAATATAGTGTGAGATAGTTTTGTACTTCTTATATATTTTTCTTTACAAAAATTTTATTTTATGTGCGATACGCCGACAGTTTTACTTTCCTAATAGTTCATCAACACTGACCCTTTTTAACTGCAAAAAAAAAAAAGAAGAAAAAATACAACAGCTTATCGCCTTAACCGACAATAACGAATGAACAACAAATTTTCTACATTAAAAATACAACAAACCATATTGTACTTATCTGTTGCCTTTTCATCTTCTAAAAGTTTTAAAAGAAATTAAAGAATACGAAAAAATAAATAAGACGCTGTATAAATAATATAAAATACAAGATCGAGTATTTTGTTTTGCTAAAATGCAAAATGCCGCTAAAGCAAATCATATCTTTTCCTCTTAAGCTTTGACGAGTCCATTAAAATGCGATGGCGGCAGGCGGAACTTTCAAAACAAACAAAAAACAAACAAAAAAATAGCAAGTTAGTTTTCTATTTCTATTATTGTGTAGTAGTAATCCTTCTGAGTAAAAGAAAAACTTGTTTTTTTATTCTGTTGCTATTACTAGTTTTAGGCTTAAAAAAATTCTTGACAAAGGCAGTAAAATCCATCAATAACCGGAGAATAAGTGAAGTAAAACAAACACCCACGTCTTGGTAAACGTGCAGAATTTTAAGATTAACCAACATCAACATTAAAATATTTTATATTAAGCCAACCAAAAATGATGATGATTTAGTGGTTTTGTTAAGTAAAAAATGTATTGTCTAAGAATATTAAATATGTACATAAGAAAGAATTTTTTTAAATATAATTTTTTGAAGCATAGTGTAAACTTTTTGCAGAATAATGAAAAATACAAAAAAACACTTACATGGTATAATACTCTAATAAAGTTTTGAAAGTAAAAGCCAATAAAGTTAGTTTAACAAGTCAATAAACTTATGTATTTAATTGAATACCTTTAACGATCAATACTCGTGTCTATGGCTAAATTAAGAAAGTTTTATTTGCTAAGAACATTCACTCCAATTTCCAAATAATTGGCTAAAGTGTGTGGGCCATTAGAAAAAAAAACAAATATAATTTTAGATATCGAGGCTAATCATAGATTTTTCACCCAAATTTCACCTACACAGAAAAAACTAAAATTCGTATTCTATTACTGAATTCACAATTTCAAATATTTTGTTTACGAAAATATGACATACCACAAAATTCGTAACACTACCCAACATACCATACAGTAATCAAAATTCAATACAACTTGAGAATAAACTTATATAAATAGTGGACCTTAAGCTTTTTTTAACTTCGCTTATAACAATGTTTATAAAATGTGATTTCACAAGCAGTTTTTAACAATGCTTGAGAAATTATTATTATACACAACTGTTTCTAAAGTATGCTTATAAACGTCATACATATATTCAAGAGAACAATATAACGATTGAAGACTTATCTTTTCAATACATTCTACAGCGGCATTTACATCTAGTTTTAAATTGTGAATTGGGTGCACGTGTAATTTTGTAAACTACAACATAAAAAACATAAATATGTATGTAATAAATAAATGAAATCGAATGAATTTGAAGTAAATAATAATAATTTTCTTTGTCAACATTGAAAATATATTATTTGTGACTTTTATTCTTCAAAGCTTATAAAAATATTAAGACAAATTAAATTTTCTATACAAAAGTTAATATAATATTATTTTCATAAGCTTATTCTACAATTGCAAGAATAAGCTTATAGTAAGCATGCACTTATAATATTTTCAAGAGGGTTCCGTTTTGATTTTTCTACAAATGTTCCGATAACTTTTTTCAATTTATTTTCAATACTTTTTCAAGCTTAAGGCTTATGCTAGTAAGTTGGGTAAAAACTAAAAATCGTAATTATATGATAAGAAAAAAAAAATGAATTTTTTTAAAATCAAATAAAATAATTCTTGCAAAAAAAACCGACTACAAAATAGGTGTGGCACTACCCCCATATTTTATCATCATGTACTTTTACGAGACCTAATTGTGTGTGCGAAGTTTCATAAGAATCGGTTAAGTAGAAAAAGTTAAGATTAATATACTTTTCATGGGCGTAGCGTTGCCCACTTTTCTAACCACAATGTTGTATTGTAACGATAACTAAGCATGTATGCAAAGTTTCATAAGAATCTGCTAACTAGAAATAGTTAAAATGCATATTTACTTTTCATGGGCGTGGCACTGCCCACTTTTCTAAACATAACTAAAGGTGTATGCAAAGTTTCATAAGAATCGGTTTAGTAGAAGTTGTTGAAAACGACTATTTACTTTGCATGGGCGTGGCACTGCCCACTTTTTTAATCATGATGTAGTATTCAAACAGAAACTTAATGTGTGTGCAAAGTTTCATGAGAATCGGTTGGATAGAAAAAGTTGAAAATGAATGTGAATTTACTTTGTATGGGCGTAACCCCGCCCACTTTTCAACGGGACCAATCTGGAAGCACGTCCTTTTAAATAAAGAAAAAAATCAGAAATCGGTCCATAAATGGCGGAGTTTTGAGGGAACATACATAAAAAAATAAAAAATACATGACGAATTGATAACCTTTCTCCTTTTTTTTGAAGTCGGTTAAAAATAATGAAATTTGAAAACAAATTCAGACTCATGTGTGTTAAAGTAAAAACCATTATAACTTTGTCTGCGTAATGGTCAAAATGTGCAAACATTTGACAAAAACGTCAAATATTTCTTTGCCGTAGTGTAACCACGAATAGTGACCGCTCATTTTTAAATATTTTCCCGCCAAAATTGCACTTGGAAACAAGACTTATAGAAAGTTTTACTGAAAACAAATTGAAAAATGAATTGATTCAATAAATAAGCACAAAACCTGTTTCAATAAGAGTAAAAATTCTTAAATGAAGTAAGAAAATCGAATCCCGGAGAGCTAAATGAAATTAATTCCCTCAACTGATTTTAATTATTTGATAAACATTCAATTGCAAAAAAGTGTAAAATTGTTTAATCAGGGATGGAAAGTGAGATTTTTATTGTGTACCAATTGCAAAAATTAATTAATTTTTGTATATCCTGATGATACCAATTTAAAATAAAAAACTAAATTAGAACATAAAAAGAAAATACTATCAACTAAAAACTATCAACTTATTTAAAAAGTGAAGCACATGAACTCCCCTAATAGTTGACTTCATCAAGTCTTCTGTTTGTATTCTGTAGGAACTTGCAGTATATTTCATTACTGTGTAGTGATGGAGTCCTTTAGCTAAACCATATATAAAAATCTGTCACGATAAAGAATACACAACAAAATGTCTAATTCACTTTCACGTTTAAAATTTAAAAACAAGAAATAAAAAGCAATATCGAAAAATCTTAAATTATATCAAATAAGTGACACTGGCTCCAACAAAGTCGAAATGTACCATGGCAATTTTGCCATGGTTTCCATCTGTGTCTTTAATTATTATTAAATCCGGATCACGTGAAAACCAAAACCAGCGGTAATACGGAGATTTGTTGTGATAAAACATCAATTTAGTAGTGATATAATTCTCGTATTAAATGTTCACGAAAAGTTTGTATTTATATATAAGAATTGCAATTACATTCGATAGAGTCACCTCACACGTGGTGATAAGCAAGATATACATAAACGCTGATGGTTGAAGTGTAGCGGCTTCCGAAAACAGCGATGCTAAGTTCCAGCTTTGTACGTTGATAACTAAATTCATGTTGATTTTTCGAGTGTTCCTTGGAAGTACTGTTCATGTCTAATTCTTTCTAAGTATAATGTTACGAATCTTAGCCTATATGCGATGATCCTGATGAAAAGGGACCTTATCTTCCGCAGGCCGAATTTGAGTAAGCTACATTTCCTAAAGATAAATAAAATTCTAAAAATAGCAAAGTTTTTGTTACCTCGAAATTGCAAAAATTTAAACAGATATGAATTTTTTAATATTATCAGCCCAATCACAAACAAAAATTCCGTGCGAGTTTTTTCACTTTTCCCTTTTCTCCTATTATGAATAAAAACTCCCTCGCAAAAAATTCGATGGGGGAAAAAAGTAGCTATTCTCAATTCATTTGAATTTCGTTTTTCCCCCGGAATTTTTCACTTGCAAAACAGAAGGGAGTTAGCATAAAATTCGATGTAATATTTAAATAAAACTAAATTTCTATCAATAAAAAAATATTTTATTGTTCTTGTAGTTCGAAAGCACAAACACATTTTTTTTAACTTTAATGGATCCATTGCTTGTGGTTTCCATAGGGGAACATGCCTGAGCAATGATAATCTTAGGAGTGAATGTGAGTTTATTTACTTAAATCCAAATTCAATTCTGAACTTATTCGTTTTTGTTTTAATTTGAACGCAGCTCTGTTAAGAACTGAATAACAAAAAAATTGTGAAAAAAAATTAAAAGCTTCCTTACTATTTTAAACTATCCGAAAGGCAAGATACAGAGACATGCACTCACTTTTGCTCCCTACTGGTGCCCTATTTTAGATTCAGTCAATCATGTTGTTTTTTTGTGTTATGCCGTGTAATTTTTAACAAGGTTTACGAGCTATCTTACGATCAAAATGGACAAATAAAGATTTGCTATGTATTGCTTAAACAAATTTTTAAGCAAATACATGAGAACCAGAAATTTTACAAAAGCCAGAAGTATTCTTTTTAATGAAGAACTTTGTTAAAATACCTTTCCTTAAGACCCTTTTAGAAAAGTCACTTCTTTAAAGCATGTTTTAAAATATAATTCTTATTATATTCTCTTTAAAAGGGTCATTTTCAAATGTCCTCTATTGAAAGGTACGTAAAGTCCTCTTCTGAAATGTTTTGTTATAGAAGGGAACCTTTTTAATATATCCTTATATGAAAGATAATTTATAAATGGTAGACTAATCACTAAGAACTTTAGGAAACTTTAGAAATTTTAATTTTATAAATCAAAAGAACAGTAGTTTTCCAAATGTTTGTTATTAACATCCGTTCTTGGTAAGAACTTTTAAAAAGTTTTCCAACTGTGATTTTCTTAAATCAAATTTAAAGCATTTTTTTTAATGATTCCTTTTAGAATGTTAGATGTTAATTTAACTCTTTGAACTATCTTTTTTTGTAATTAAATAAAGAAATGAAATTGTTGATTTTTTCTTTAAAATTATTGTTATTAACTCGTAATTTCAATTTAATTTTTCTTTAACAGATGAATCGAAACTAAATTCTGGTTCGTGGGAAGATCCTTTACCATCTACGACAACACACCATAACAATAACACCAATCAAAGTTTATCGATATCAAGCGCTCAAAGCGCTAAAAACGGTAACATAACGACAACCACAGCACAATTGCACAATCTCACAAATTTAAGACGTCCTGATACCTTGGCAACAGCTCGTCATAATCTCCAGCCCTTGAGTATTCAAGCAGTATCAAATTTACAACATCCACACCAACAAATACAACATCACCACCAACACAGTCACAATCAACATTCAGCGTTTACAGGAGCTGGTATAGGCCGTTGTAACGAAGCGGCAATACAACAACATTCACAGCAACCTCTGCTACAGGGGGCTGCTGTAACCGGCAACACAATAGCTGGCGGGAGTTTTAACGCCAACGGCGGATCGACTGCCGTCGTTGGTGGCGCCACAGACGGGTCGAGTTCACCCAATAACGGTGCCGGTGATAATTTAACGGATACAGCACAAATTGATTTTCAAACAAAATCACCTTTACCACCTAACAGCTCTTCAGAAGACGAAGAGTTGGCCAACGAGGAGGATTTAAACGGCAGCCTGACGTCATCATTGAGTGCCACAAATCAACGCAATTCACAATTGCGTTCAACATTCAATCGCGCCAAACAGCACTTGTCTTTTGACAAATGGCGTTCATCGAATGCCAACAATTCAACTGCTGATACAAGCAGCAATTCAAGTACAACCAGTAGCACCGGTAGTGGTGGTGGAGGCAGTAGTAGTGGTACCTTAACACGTCGAGCCAGTACAACGTGTACGGCAACAATGCCTACAGCCCATCAGTCACCACGAGAAGACATAACCACACCGGGTGAAACGCCTGGTGGTAGATTATCGCGTTGGTTTTCCATACGACGCGGCTCATCAAATCAATATGATGTGGGCGGTCGTGATGGCAGACAATCGAACTCTTCGAGTATAGATTTGCCAGATGCTGTATGTGATTCAACGCAAGCATCACCACAGAAATTAACAAACTCAGCGAATTCATCAAAATCTGCCTGTAAAATGCCTGGGGTACCAGAAGTAAGTAGAATAAAAAAGTTAAATAAAATAAAATAAAATGAAAAAGTTGCCTGTTCAATATCCTGTTTTTAACAAACATGTTGATAATCTTTATTTTATTATCTTTATTAATGTTTTGTGTGTGCATTTAATACACATCCTGCGAAATTATATTTATTTCTGTTTGCTCTTTTTCTTTTACCAGAATGAAGATGATGATATTTCATCATTAACCGCATCGACTTCTAGATTCGATTTGGATTTAATGATACCACCTGGCAGTCGGGCTAACGGCACTGCCCGTTCCGCTCACAACCGTTTGCTACAACCAATGCTACCACCAGCGCCACCTGGTCTTTCACAGCAACAACTTAAACGTCGCCACATTGTGGCAGCCATTGTACACAGTGAAAATTCATATGTGGCAACATTACAACGTCTAGTCAATGTAAGTTTTAGTTAAGTTTTATTTGAATAGCTATTGTTGTTAATTTCTTAATTACACAAATATGTAGTAGTTTATTTCTTGCACACTTTTCTTTTATCTCTTTTTTATTTTCCCTCATTTGCAATTTAATTTAAAATTAATTTTTTTAGTTATAATGTAGTTGTTTTGCATGCTTATATAACATTTTCAATTTAGCCAGTTTATGTGTTAAAATAAAGTTAATAAATTTCATCTTTGTAAGATATGAAACTTTTATATTAAATTTGTAGAGTTTATTTATATTACATGCGCTTCAAACTGATAAGGTCACTTACCTTTTATTCTGTTTAGATATAATTAAAAGTACACACATACATAAATCTTAATAAATAATATGCAAACGCCATCTGACTTGACCTTAAGTGACCTTGTTGCATTGACGTAGGTTTGTTTGCTTTGATTGCTTTATGATTTTCTTATGCTTGATTCTATTAATTTAAGTTTTAAAGAAGCGTTGTTCGAGAAACCATTTTGCACTCTTTTTTTCACAATTTTCATAAATAATCTCCCCTTGATATATTCATTTATCATATTGTATTAATCCATTTTTATTGTAAATTTTATTTCTTTACATGCCATCCAATTTAAAAATTATATATACATAATTCCACCCCCCTTCTGTACTACGTCACGCTATCAAATCGAAAACCAATTAAAAAATCAATTATAATTAATAATTTCATTAACATCAATATGATCATTTACTAACCATACTATCATCCAAAAAACCAAATAGTTGCAAAATTAAAGTAAATAAATGTACAGAAAAAAAACTTTATAATTTTATAATTAAAAAAAAGAAGACGCAAAATTTAGGAGACAATTTTGAAAGAAAAATTTTTTTAATTTCGCATTTTGAAATGGTCCTTTTTCAAAAGACAATCAAACATAGATAGCTGAAAAAAGTATCTTTTAACAGAACATTTGTTTGTTTTTAAAAGTACTTTTTTCAAGGTACATGTTTTGTAAAAATATTGGTTAAAAGAAATTAATTTTTAAACGTATTTTTTTTAATTAGCATATTTTTTTTTATCAAATAAAAGACTTATTTCTCTTGTAATTTTTTTTAATAATTTCTAAAAAAAAGGCACTCCTGATGTTTTTCGAAAAAAACAAAAATTTTTAAAGCCACTTTCTGAAAAAGATACCGATTTATATATCTACTAGCAAAAAAACCAGACCCTGCAGCCACATAATTCTTTCACATTGTAAAAACGAAATTTTTTTCTCAGTATAACATCAAATTTAAAGTCTCACTATGGTAATTTTACAGATTTCGAATAATTACAAATCACTTTTTGTGAGAGATAGACGTCAAAAGTCGATTTCAATTTTTTGTTAGTAAGGGCGGTTTGAGTTTTAAGTGACGTTATATACTTAAGTATAAAATCAAAACGAAAAAGTTGTCTTGAGTAGCACAAAAATCAGAAAAATGGGAATGAAGAAAAATCAACCGATGGCAACGCTGGGAAAGTGTAGTTTAATATCAACTTGAAAGTGATTTAATTCGCGTATTCAATTTTCACGAAAAAGTTGTATATATAAGAATTATAATCACATTCAACAGGGCCACCTGACAAGTGGTGATAAGCAAAAATACACGTGAGTGCTGATGGTGGAAGTGCAGCGGATTCCGAAAGTGACGCTACTCTGTTCTACTGTGTACGTTGAAAAATTAAGTTGATGTTAATTTTTCCCTTTCTTTCCGAGTTAAACGTTACGAACCTTAGCCTAACGTTTTTTTTTTAATTTTACAGGAGAGGGAAAACAGTTTATAAAATAGTACAAACTATAGTGGCTACGTTGTTTTCTTTTTGATTGTAACGACGCGGAAGATGACAGTAGAAGCCTAAAAATTTTTAGGGACATTGGCTCCGATATAATATATAGTAGTTGATTAAAAATCCGATTTTAAAATTTTTGTCACTTACATGGTTTTACGTTTTATATGACGATATATCTGTAGCTTGGTGCTAAATGG
This sequence comes from Panzeria rudis, assembly GCA_956483635.1. Classification (NCBI taxonomy): domain Eukaryota; kingdom Metazoa; phylum Arthropoda; class Insecta; order Diptera; family Tachinidae; genus Panzeria; species Panzeria rudis. The sequence continues at coordinate 51,957,754 of OY101448.1, read as the reverse complement.
GCCAGTCTCAAAATATTCACGTTTGAGAAAAAGGCAATTTAAGTGTAAATTTTATATATGAGTTCATGGTGACATTGGCTAGCAAAACCCTTATGAAGCTCTTCTGAGTTATATTAGACATTGGCTGTTTCAGCAAAATGATAGAGAGTAAGAACAGAAACCTAATGCAATGATTAACTTAAAACACAAAAAAGATTGACATTGGCACTTTTAGCACAAAGCCACAGATATAATGAAAGATACAATGTATTATTTTAGAAAGCAAAACAAGAGCAACTCATATTAAATCTCACTATTTTAGTTGTGCAGATGTATCACCGAAATTTTACTGGAAGTTGCACTTTATTCTAAGGGCGGCTCACATTAGATGAAGAGAGCCTCATTATTGTAGTAGAGCAGACATGGGAAAATTAGTACGCAATTACTTTCGCAGGAAGTTGCCTTTTGTTCTGAGAGGAACCCAAATTAAAATTGGCGAGTCTCACTATTGTAGCTTTGCAGATATATATAAATTAGTAATAACTTTGTACTTACTACGAAAGAACCTATTAAAAAAAGTAATTAACCAAAATATTGAAACAAAATTTAATATGCTCTAAAAATCAACACTTTGATTTTATTTTGAAAGTTTTTCTAATCATACTTATAAAATTAATAACTAACTTGTGTAAATTTAAACTCAAAAGTTTCTCCTTTAAACTTTAAAAAAAATTTTGCCTCTTTATTTTTTCCTTGAATCATTAAAAAAGTTTTTTTTTTTATTTTAACTAAAGATTCTAAAACAAATATTTTCTTTTGTATTCTCTTTCTCTCTCTCTCTCTCTCTTTCTCTCTTACCATAGGATTATAAAAAACCTCTTGAAGATAGTAGTCCACCAGTGTTGAGTGCTACCAAAATAAGTACACTCTTCCATCGCCTGCCAGAAATTCTCCAATCGCATCAATTGTTTCGCATCGCTCTCGCTGAGTGTGTACGCAATTGGGATCGTGATGAAAAATTGGGTGATTGTTTTGTTAGCGCCTTCAGTAAGCCACGTATTTTGGAAATCTATTCAGGTTTCATCAATAACTTCTCAGCTGCCATGGAATTAGCGAAAATGGAAGAAAAACGCAAATCTGCTTTGGCGGATTTCTTCAAAGTTAAACAAATAAGTGCTCATGATCGTTTAAGTTTCTTTGGCTTAATGGTTAAGCCAGTTCAACGTTTTCCACAATTCATATTATTTTTGCAAGACTTACTCAAATATACACCCCAGGGACATCATGATCGCATGTCGTTACAATTGGCTTTAACACAACTAGAATTGTTAGCTGAGATGCTGAACGAACGTAAACGTGAAGCAGAACAGTATCAAGGTTTCAAAGAAATGTTGGGACACATAAGTGGAACATTTAATACACGTTCTTTAACCACAACCGAAGGCAATCGGCCACGTTATTTGTTACGTGAGGATAATGTAACACATATGGAATTCAATCATGCTGGTTTCATAGTCAAATCAAAACAACGTCGTTTGTTGTTGTTAAATGATAAAGTGATCTGTGTATCTGTGGCACCCAAGCAATCGCATGATTTTGGTGCCACCGAAAAGTTGACATTCAAATGGATGTATCCAGTGACAGATGTGGATATTGTAGATAATAGTACTTCCGCTACCTTATCGAGAATATTAACTGCTGGTAAGTTAAGAATTACTATCAATTTTCTTTATGAAAATTCCAAATAATATTATAATCTCTGTTATGTCACATCTAAAATATCAATATCCGTTAACTTTCCCTACTTTAACTAATCGTCATTTCCATTGAGTTGTCAACATTTAACTAAAAACTTAACTTTTTCTCTTAAAATATAATTATGAAAATGAAAACAATTACAATGCAAAATAAATTTATCACTATTTCCTTGCCTATTCATAAATAAAAGCATGATAAAGTAGAAAAAAAGATGCCATACCATGATCGTTTCAAAACCTTTGAAAAGTTAACTCCTCCTTAACATGTCGTTGACTTAAAACGAGAGTGAAACTTATATTTTATACTTAATAGAAAATTTCTGTTAACATGTTGGTTTCTTTAAACGAAAAGAAATCAATTTTTTTGTTTGAATAATGAATTGCGTGCTGTTAAATACCCTGAGCGCTTTTTGTTTGATGGGGGCCATCATAATATTTACGTCCTCATAACAAATAAAGCGTAAAATGGAAAATACTCACCATTATGAATAGTCAGTCAGTCAGTCATCGTTGATAGAAACAATTTAACAAAAAAAAAAAGTAGCAATAATGCTATTTTACTCCTTTCAAGCATAACAAAAGCATTTAGTATCAAAGTGGTAAAGAAATAAACAAAATATTTATGGAGAAAAAAATAATAATAAATACATATTTTGCGTATTTCGTTTTTACGATGAAAACAAAGTATGCGCGCATGTGCAGCAGTTTTTTAACTCTTTGAGTGATAGTCTTGCTCAAACGTAAATAAGTATAAATTTTAAGATAAAACAAAATAGGTAATTTCTTTTAACTAAGAAAACCGAATAGATCGATTTTGATCAAACTTGCGTCAGTTTCCAAAGTTTGGAAAAATTAAAGAATCGAGAAAATCGATTTGGCGGAAATTTTTAGAGCAAATTAAAAACAAACGCTTTTTCGAAATTTTTTGATTTTCATCACATACTCGTACCTGGATATCACTCGAATGTATTAATCGAATTTAAAGAAATTTTCAGCAATTAATTGAGGAAACAACTCAATTGATAAAAATCACGATTAATATACAACACTCATACGCGCACACACACACACAAATTGATATGTTACTTTTGTATGAAAATCGTGATTTTTATCAATTGAGTTCCCTCACCTAATTGTGAATAAAATCAAAACTTTTAAGTCGGTTTAAATGAAACGTGGCTTGTTTTATTTGGAACATATTTACTTATATGTTAAATGAAGTTAATTTACTGCTAGTTAAGCATTGTCTATATGCATTTCATTGGCGCTTTACCAAATCGTCAGTAAACTTCAACCACAACTTTGAACAGTTACAAACCTCTTATCTTATGCACAGACTTTCGATATGCATCTATTGTATTTTTCTACATCTTTATACAATTAGAAATCCATTGGATAACAATAAAAGTATTTATTAGGCAAAATGAAAAACAAAACCAAAATTAAACCTTTAAGAAATTTATTATTTGACATATTGTCATAATTTTATTTTAAATGAAGTTTAAACATTTTTTAAATGAAGTTTCTTAAAGATTTACTTATACGTCTATGGAAAAATAACGGAAGTAATATTTTATTTTTTTATTTGGTATAAGTATTGGTACAAGTTTATGGGACACCTGGTAGGAGCAAAATTTCTTACGATTTCCTTGCATAAAAAGAGTGACATAACGTGACATGGCATGACGTGACTTGACATGACATGACATGACGTGTGATATTATGTTATGTTGTGTCATGTCAAGCCATGTCATATCAGTTACAAGAATTGATATACGTATTTTCGTTTCATATTTTTGATACCACTATTTGTTACCAGTATTTGTTACACGTATTTAATTCATGTTTTTGTTATACGTATTTTGTTCATGTTGAAAAATTATTTTTTACCTTGATTTTGGTTATTCAAAGAATTGATAAATAACTAGATTCCAAAAACAAACTATTTGTCATTAAAACCAAACTCATTAATTTTTACTATTTATTATTATTATTATTTTTTTTTTTTGTTTACATAATCTTCATCAAAATGATCATTGTCGAGTCGAACGTAGCACTTCCCAGCAAAAACTTTTGTCATTTTTGTAATCGGTAGTACTTTATCAATGGGTTGCAAAGTAATGAGTGGTACTTATTTATCTTATTATTATGCTTCAAATTAGAGCTACTACTTAGTTTTTAATAAGATTAGTACGTATTTTTATCATTATCTGAAAGTAGTTAGAATTTGTTGAAATGTTTTAATAAAAATAAGTAGACAACCACTTTTTGAGTCAAAATGTGTTTGTATATGAAAACTAATTTTTTTCGCTTAAACTTATAAGTCAACAATAGCTGACTGGGTAAAGTTCTTGTCTTCATATCTGAACGAGCGCAGGTTCGTATCGCAGCTGGGTCAAAAAAATAGAAATAAAAAGTGAATATGAAATTTAAAAAATATAAATTAAACATAATGCGTAGAACTTTTTTTTTAATTTTAATTTGTTTATTTGACCACTTATTTTTTAGCTTCAAGTAAGGCAAATAATAAATAGTTAATTGCTGTGACAATGTAAATACATTTGTGAGGGGTAACCCTTATTTTTCGGACTTCTAAAACAAAAATTAGTAGTTATCGATTCAAATTGTAAGTAGTTACGATTTAAATCCTCATATACTTTCTTGCCTACCAGTAAGCAAAGTTTTTTCTGGGAGGTTGTATTTTTACCAATTATCGTGATTTTCGATTTACCGGGGTACAAATTAATGCGATTCTACTGTAGTTGTGTAGTTGTCAACCCTTTTCTTTTTGCTGTTGAAGAAAATTTTAAGAAATCGACAGTTGATGCATATAGACTAGGGTATTTGTCGATTAATCGGAATCCAAATTACAACAGTCGATATCAATAAAATTTTTCATTTAAACTGTTTTGAAAATTTTGATCAATGTCTGATGCCGTAACTCGGACCCGTGTTTCTATTATAATCAGTTTATTGTTTGAATAATTAATCGGTGTTGAAATTTAATCGTTTGGTGTTGGATTAATCGGTCAAAATGCTTAATTATTATTTGCAATAAATTAATTGGCTTATGGATATACATATTATGAATTATTTTGATAAATTGATTCTAAGAAACATTAATAAGAAAAACAAAAATTCTTGAAATAATTGAAACTGAAGAATTGGGGAGGGAGCTTAGTGCAATAAACACGTAAGCCAAACGCTTTATAAAATTGTTTTTATGAGTTCCTTGTCTTTCTAGGTTTATATCTTCGTTGACTAGAAACATTTTTAATAAATCTAGTCATTCTTAAATACTTGGGCCGCGTATTTATAATAGATAATTCCTAAAACCACAGAGACGATGGGATATACTGCCGTCCTAAGAAAGAAAGTCACATCTCCATTTTAGTAGTTTTGAGATATATAGCTTTTACGTTTTTTTTATCTTTCGCGCCTTAATATTAAATATTTTTGCAAAATTTCAAAAATTATTTAAAAATACATTATTTTATTAAATTTTATTATCGTAACAAAGAGGAAATTTTGATGATAATATAGAGAAAATGAACTTATGACTTTTTTGCCTAGTATAGACACCCAAAAAAAATCTTACGACTAATTTCAAAAATTTTCGAATCGGTTGTCGAATGCATGTCAAAGGATCTGAATAAGACTTTGTAGACCAAAATGTCACATACCCGCGTGCTATGTGTCGGTTTTAGTTTTTTTTAATATCGATAGTTCGATTTTTTTGAAAAATTTTATACAATACCTCATATTGGAATTAATATATCTTTACAACCGATAATGTGACTTGAACAAATAAAATATGAATGAAAAGCTTAAGGCTTAAGGTTTCAAAAACTTTACATAAGTATTGCAAAAATGCTAAAATAAAATAAATTTTCAAATATCTCGAAAATCTCATTTAAATTTTTTTTATAAAATTTCGGGCATAGTGTTATGCATAACGTATCCAAAATTTGGGTCGGGAACTCCATGGCTTAAACAAATAAACATACTATACTAAGAGGTTCTCATATAATTTCCTAAGAAAAATTAATTTAAAATTTAGAGTTGGTAATTTTAACATCCGTTTTGAACAAAACTAAAATTTTTCTAACCAGTGTGAAGCGCTAAAAAATACTGTGTCCCCAGTTTTTTCCTATTACTAACAGATTTGTTTATGGGCATATCTAATATTCCCACTGGGTACACCAGTATATTTCACCTTAACTCCTTAACTCAAACTATCTTAATACAATTAGGTAAAGAAATCAGTTAGAAAGTCAGAAAGTGTTACGTACAAAATAAGCCTTAAACCATGAAGATCGGTGAACAAATGTCGATTTTATTCACAATTAAGTGAAGGAACTCAATTGATAAAAATCACAATCACAGTACGAAAATGACAAAGAAAAATATAAAAAACACCTTAAATTTCAATTCGTGCCTTTTTTTCTTACCCCGTTATCTTCTCAACACCTCTCTCTCTCTCTCTCAAACTAAATAAGTGTGCCGTTAAAGCTCAGCAGAAAATGTATAGTGTAAATTACGTGTAGGTGGCAGATAGGACTTTTTTGACTAGGAAACACGCTAGAAGCGATAGATGTGACCATTTTGCTTAACGTTTTTCAGTCATTTACAGTTCAAAATTGGTCTTTTAAGCGAAATTCAAAAATTAGAGACTCATTCACGGTTCCGAATCTGCCCTTATTCCATTTTTTTACTTTTGGCGCTTGTGACTTCCTTTCTTAGGAGGGAGTTCTTTCAATTGTTTTATTTAAAAACTCTTTTATTTTATTAACCGACTTCAAGAAAAGGGAAGGCTATCAATTCGTCATATCGTCAGCTTTTTATTGATTTGGCGCATATACCACAAACTCCGAACGGATAAAAACGACGAAGAAGGTTTACATAAAGTTTTCTCAAAATATACCCGACAGGATTTTTTGTATTTTCGCCACATGTGTTTTAAAAAAATATGTAAATTTTTGTAAGCTTTGATGAATGTAGTTAAAAGTTACTATTCCTTCATTGAAAATTTTATTTTTGTGCCGCATATGCAATTGTTTTCTCAAAAGTAGCTTTTCGTGATGCATGTGTATACTTATGCCGTGTAATGAGTTTTTTTTTTGTTGTGGAGATGAAAGTTTCTTGTTACTGATGAAAATGAGCTTACATTGTTATTAGAAAACATATTCACTCCTATCGCGAATCTTATAGGAATAAGTTGTTTGGGAGCAAACCTATATTCTCATTCCTAACAAATCGGTAGGTATCGCGAATATTTTGAGAATAGACGTTTCTATTGTGAATTATTTTGGAGTAATAGTTTCTATTGTGAACTGTTTGTCAGTGGTTTATAAATAATTTGTGTACATACTTGTGTGCGTTTAGCTGTGTTTTGTGGTGCTAAAAGAGTAGAAGCAATCCATAGTGATTAAAGCAAAAATACATATTCTGAATTGGATCTGCTATCGTTAACGAAGACAAAGTAAAAATAATACAGATTTAAGTGCGTTTATTTATAAATCAAATGTTCTTTACAGATTCACATAGTATTACAGCTTGAATAAAGATGGATTCCGATATCTGCCCCCTTATTCCGTAATTCGCTAAAGCTAAATCTCGACCGCTAAAATGCAGAACAAACTCAAAATTAAAAATTTTTGGCGATGACATAAAACACTAAAATCTCGGCGAATTAAATTTTTAAGACATTGCCTAATTTAGCAATAGACGTTGTAAATTGTATTCGTACCCAAAATTTGATCAATCGACTTTATACATTTTTAGCGATAGAGATTTAGCTTTAGCGAGTTACAGAATAAGGGGGCTGTTGAGAGTGTTAGAGGAATATTTGGCTGCTAGCGGTAAGATGTTCGCGGTAACTCCCATAGTGAAAATGGCGGCACTTTGACTGGCGCACATCTCTTCCACCATACAATTGATTTGACCTTTATTAACACTTGCGATTCTTTCTTAAAATAAAAAAGTAATTCAATAGAGTCCTACCTTAAATACAAATTACAACTTACATGTTCCCTTCTCGTTCCCATTGGCAGTTGTTGTGAATTTATTTTGTAAAAATATTCGCGGAAGAAAACATTGGCGATGCCAAATGCTCATACCTAACTCAATTTTTTTTAAATGGTCGTTGCGCCAAATCAATAATAATAAGCTGACGATATATATTTCATTTGTGTATTCCCTCAGAACTCCGCCATTGGTTTTTATTATATGAATGGATGTACTTCCAGATTGTTCCCGTTGAAAAGTGGTCAGCGTCACGCCCGTACAAACTAAATGCACATTGTTTTTCAACTGCTTCTACTTTACCGATTATTATTAAACTTTCCACTTACATTAAGCTCCTATTTCAATACTACATCATGTTTAAAAATTGGTCAGTGCCACGCCTATGCAAAGTAAATATGTACTCTTTTTCAAATACTTCTACCTAACCGGTTCTTGTAAAACTTCGCACACACAAATATTTCTCATGGAAATCAACATTATGATCGGAAAAGTGGGCCGCTTCACGCCTATTCTGTAGTCAGTTTTCTTAAGAACTATTTTTGATTCAATGTACGTCTGTCTGTCTGTGTTGGAGTCGTTTTTTTCTTTTTCTTTTTTCTTGTCCAGCCGAAACCAATAATGCCTCCTCAATTTCTTTTTAATATAAAACATAACCCTGTCTGCCTTTTAAGGGTTAAACAATGGGCAAAACAAACAAACAAATAATAGCAATAACTCTTACAACTGGTGATTGAATGGTGGGAGCTCTTTTCTTTGCTCATTTAAAATAATAACACAGTCCAGCCAGTCTCTCCATATCGTCATGTTATGATGATTTTATTTAAAATAAGAAAATTATTGCGTTTTTCTGATCAAGTTTTCTTCCAACTGAAAATGGGGGAGGCGAAAAAGCAAAAGACCAGCAACAACAACAAAATATGTTACTAATAAAACACTATGATTTAGTTTAACAGGCTAAAACGATACAATTGAAAAGGCAACCAACAACAAAAAATGGTCTTGTTATTGAATGTAGACAACTGGCATCAAATATCAGTTTATGGTTTAGTTCCATTTGGCTTTAGGACTGACTTAATATTGGCGTTTTTTTTTTCTTCTTATTTTATTTCGTGCCGTTGAAAAATGCATAAATAGACAGACAGTCAGTCAGCCAAGTTTGTGAACATTTGGTCATAAGTTTCTTTGTTAAGAGCAAGACTTTTTGTTGTTGTTATGGTTGAAAAAAACAAACAAAAAAAAAGAGATAAATTAAAAGAAAATTGTAACCTTTACATTTTAAAGCGTGTTCGCATTTGAATTTCTTTTTCACTGGCTGCCATGTCAACTTCAACTTAAAGCCAACAAGAAAAAAAAGCTAATGTTTCTTTTCATGTTAATTTGTTGATTTATGCAATTTGCCAATAATCATAATTATTGTATTTCAATTCATTTTTATTATTGTTTTTGATCGGTGAATTAGGAAGAAGTCAAACAAACGAAAGAAATAAAAAATAATAATAAATAAAAATGTGAAAAACGAAACGAAATGAAATCATTGTTATTGTTTGACTGACTATTTGCCGGGTTTGAATTGTTTGGTTGGTTGGTAACTTTAGACTGTTGGGAAAAAGGGTATGGTTTCCGCTTCGGATGTAATAAATTGCTAAAGAGATAAATAAAGTGTATTTTTATGGTTTGTTTTGATTGTTTATGAAATAAACAATCCATTTCATATTGCAGGCCTATAATGATGTAGTTTTTTTTCTTTCTAGACTTTTTGTACTTTTTTGCTTTTTTCGGCTTAAAACACTAAGAAAAAGCTGCGAAACAGTTTTTTAATGAAATCATTTTTACAAACGCTTTTTTTCTTCTTTCTCTTATTTTTTTTTATTATTTCTTCTTTTTTTTTTAAAGAGATTGTATGTCAGAAAATTTATTGTTTAGAAAAATGACTACAAGAAGATGAAAATAAAAACTTCCTAAAACGATAACGATCAAAATTAAAACAAAACTCGCAACTGCAACGAAAACTTTATTAAACAAAAAAACTTTAATAGCAAATAATAAACGTTAATGCGGAAATTTTATTAAAATAAGTTTTACAGATTAATAATATGTAAAAAATGGTAAAAAAAATGAACAATAAGAAATAAATAAAATGAAAGTACGTACATACTTGCCATATAAAATTTATTCAAACTTGGTAAAATTGCATTAGAATTTCTATTAAAAGTTAATAGTTCATTAATTTACTTTGATCCGACAATTTCATACTTGACAGTAGCGAATATTATGCAAAGCCAATTACACTAGTCTGCAGAGGAAACAGCACTTTTATTGTTTTATATATAGTGCCGCCATCCATATAAAGTCTGATCGCATCATATCGCATGTCGTTCTTTATGGCTTGACTGTGGCTAAATTTTTCCCTTGGCTGGCTTCTTAATCCGACATCAAATTCTGGATGCCACTTATGCCATTTCGGGTCCTTTCCTCCTAATGTTAAATTTTTTGAACATGACAAGTAAGCCCTTCTAATAAAGCTTTGTATATCTGGCTTTTAATATACTCACTTTTATGTCACGCCTTAAAATTACGCCTCGTTTTTCTTTTTCACATACAAATTACTTTAGACTGGGTAGATCCCAATACAAAACAGAAAATTTGCACCACTCACCCCCTAGAACAAAAGGTATATCAATGACTTTTCTAAAACTGTAAAAAAAATTTTTGCCACGCCCCAAAATACAGCACCCTTATTCCGTAACTATTTGTCGACGTCACGTCAAGACAATACAAAAAAATTGGCACTTGTCTACTCGCTGTCGACAAAAATTTACTACTTTTAACAGCTTCTTCCCACTTTCTATGCCTTAGGGAATAGTAAGTGGCTGTCAGTAATAGTAAATTGTTGTCGATGACGAGTAGAAATATGCCAATTTTTTGGTATTGTCTTGACGTGACGTCGATAAGTAGTTATGGAATAAGGGTAAATATTTTATATATTGCGCCGCCATTGAAAGCCCGACCTCATTATATCACATATCGTTGTTTATGGCTTAAGAGCAGCTTAATTTTCGCTTCAGATGACTTTTGAATCCGACATCTTCCTTTCCGACGTGGAAAGAAAGTCGATTTAAAGCTTAGTATTTCTACCTTTTAATATACTCACTCTTGTGCCACGCCTCAAAATTACGCCTCTTCTTTCTTTTTCACATACAAATTACTTTAGACTGGACAAATACCAATAAAAAACAAACACTTCACCCCCTGGAATGAAAGATATATCAATGAAGTTTCTAGAACTGTAACCAAATTTTTTTTCCACGCCCCAAAATACAGCATTTTAATTTGTTATATATTGCATCGCCGTTTAAGGTCATATCTCATCATATCGCAAATCGTTGTTCATGGCTTGAATATAGCTTAATTTTTGTCTTTGTATCCTTCCCTCCTAATGCCCATTTGTTTGCACGTGGCAAAAAAGCCCTTCTAAAACTTTAGATGTCGTGCAAAAAATTGGACATTAGGAGGGAAGGATCCGAAATGGCCTAAGTGGCGTCCAAAATTTGATGTCGCATTCAAAATTCACCAAAGACAAAAATTAAGCTATATTCAATTAAAACGAAAGAGAAAATAAATATAAACCGACGGAAATATACAAAAATTCCATTTAAAAATTTGATTCTCCCTCAGGTCTCAACCGTGGCGGAAGTCTTAAATCGAATAGCAGTTCTTGCAACAACTACACCACCAACACTCTACCTGCCAACATATCCTCGCCATCGGCTGGAGCCTATCAAAATGCCGCCTTCGATAGCTCACCCGCTGCTCTACTTAGCAACGGTGCTGATAATCTCTGCAACGAAATGAGTACTCTAATGTACGACTATGAAGTTGTTTCGCGTATTAACGATCTTGTTGGTTCACTAAAGGGAACTTATAAAGAACTGAACACAAATGTTACACGCAATCTCATGAATTCGATACAAAGTTCTATACAAAGGAAAAACGAAGAGATGGCATGGGTAGATTCATGTTGTTTGCAATTGGTGGCAAAGACTAAGAATGGCAAAGAGGAGACATTTACATTCCAAACGGCAAATCCAAATGTAAAAAAGGAATGGATAACGGAATTGCGTTTGGCACAATTGGCATTGGATATAAATAATTCACCTGCTTGGGAGACAACATCGGCGGAACCATGTGCTACAAGTACGCCGGCGTATGAACAGCAACAAATGCAACTGGTACAGCGACAATCGAATAAGATGCCACTGTTTGTTAAAGCGATGCCGGTTTATAAGTCACAGCATCAAACGGAGGTGAGTAGCTATAAAAATATTTTGAAAAAAATTTAACGCAAAGAGAGGATAATATTGTGATATTCCTAAAACAAGACAATAACATTTATTTGAAAAATTGTAAAAACCCCCAAAGAAAATAGATGATAACTTCAAAGCGGCTGGAACAATTTTCTCCAAACATAGGTTAGAAGATTTTGGATCAAGTCACCTTTCAAACAATATTTGCTAAATTATAATCGATCTAGCCGTTTGGGACAAAGACACACAGATTCAACAGAATACATCTAGGAAATAGGTGATATCTTCTAAACGGCTGGATCTATTTTCTTCAAACAGAGCTAAGAACACTCTCGATCAAGTCACCTTTCAACAAGCAAAAACTAAATTAAAATCGGTCCAGCCGTTTGGGCTGTACGATGACGTGTGCAGATATACAGATACACAGATTCACAGATACACAGACACACAATACAAACATATAACACCCCTTTTTTGGTCGGGGGTTAAAAAAGGTATTTGTGAGAAGCTTTCGATATTGCCTAACAGAAACTGAAAAATGTTCACGTTTGTATTTTTGGGATTACGAAATTGTCCGACATACGTTAGAGTATAGTGGAAGTCGAAAACCAGGGAGTAAATTAGGGCATTCGATGTCTGTAAAAAATTCTAACAATTATGTTTTGAACTTAGTCGAACTGTATGGTTTTTAGGCCAGTCAAATTAGACAAATCGAATGAAATAATTCTATCCAGCCACAGGCTGGTTCGATTCAAAAGTTTTTATCTTGACACTGAATGGCAATTTAATAGGTATACATTAAAAACACAAAAGTTCCGTTATGACAATGTCCGGAATAAATTATTTTTTACCACTATTTTCGTGTTTAGCACGTCCTAATTACCCTAAAGGATATTTTAGTTATTTTGGCTTAACTTCGTTCAATTCAATCTTTCAATTAAATTATTTTTATTTAGAAGGAAATCTAATAATTGGAAAGACTAAGAAAATGTTGGCTGCATGGAAGGTTGAACTTACATCAGATGTTTCGAGACTAACCACGGTCTCCCCATCAGACTTCTTCCCGCGTAGCCCTCACTGCCAATCACGGCAGCTACAATCATCAATGAATTTTATTTGAAACTTACGTTTACTAATATATTTTATTACTCCTTAATTTCAGGTTCGCTGTGGATGCTATTACACCATCGCTAACGATTCGAAAATAAGTGGCAACGCACGACGCCGTCATAAACAACAGAATTATCTATGGGTTTGCACCACAAATGGTTCTTCATCACAATTGACAGTATATTCACAACATCATCAACAGGCTGGTAATCTGCGCGATGTTGGCACATTTGAATTGGCTGAAACTCAGGTGACGGCCATCGAATTCGTCAAGGGTTTGGATAATTGCAAGACACGCGAAGAATACAATTCTTTATTGGGCGATCTCATTTGGATGGGAACCGATGCGAAAAAGTTATTGATTTATTCTGCTAAAAATCCCGAACAAGAAGAACAATTAAGTTGCTGTAGTGTGCCTGGTATTGTGACGAGAATATTATATCATTTTGATACGATTTATGTGGCTTTAACAAATGCCAGCGTATTAATATTTCGTCGAGCATATGATGGTGTTTGGATGCTGAAAGATCCTCAGGTGGTACAGTTGGGTGAGAGTGGTTTACCAGTACCCAGTATACTGCCTATCAATATGAACATTTATGCTGCCTGTGCCAATCGTGTTTATGTTTTGAATGCTTTAAACGGTGAAATCCAACGTAGTTTCGAGGTTCATCATGGTTCCAGTCAACAGGTCAATCTTATGGCTCATTCTGGTATTGGCTTATGGATTTCCCTAAAGAACTCCACGATGTTGTGTTTGTATCATACGGAAACTTTCAAACATTTGCAAGATATAAATGTTGCTTCAAGTGTTTTGAGAAGCGATGGCAAAAAGGAACAGGCTGTCAATAATAGTGCCATTTATGTAACGGCTTTAATGGCCTGCAAAGGCTTGCTGTGGGTGGGCACCAATGTAGGCATTGCTGTAACAATACCTCTACCCCGTCTAGAGGGTGTTCCCATAATAAGCGGTGGCATAAGCATGTCTTGTCATGCTCACTTTGGTCCCATCACTTTCTTGTTACCTTTGGTGCCAAAATCCTATCCTAATTACAAACCCTCCGCCTCAAATAACTCACAAACTTTACCACCGGCTTTGAATATACCAGTGGAACCAGTGGTTCCTAGTATGGGAGATGATTTACAATTGCCGGCCATCGATGCCGATCCCAAGAAATTGCCGGAAGCTGATTTAGATGAAAGTGCTGTAGTTTTGAGAAGAGATTTACCCAAAGATGAATCGGGCTCTGGCTCAGCTTCACCCTCTGCTTTTATGTTGCGCGAATTAAGTGCAGATGGCGCTGAATCTAATGCCTCGTCACCACGTTGCTCTAAACTGGACAAACAAAATTCTTTAGATCAATCTTTCTCAGCCAAAATTAGAGCCTCTTTGGCCAACTCACCGGCTTTTCACCGAAAAAGATTTAGAGATTTGTCTTCGGAATCGGCCAGAATGTCTAAGACTTTACCTAGAGGCTTGGGATCAGCCGGGTACTTCCAATCGGGTCTTAATTCCAATACCAGTACCCTCTCCCATGGAGAGCATGGCTATTGTGATGTCTATGGTTTGTATGGCAAATTGATTTTTGTCAAAGAAGATTATGATGCCGAAGAAGGTACCCAGGGAAATCTAATGGATATGATGTACGAAGGTATGCGTAGATCTGATCCAGAATTGGCCGCAATACCAGGACGTGTCACTACCTTAGACAGACGTTTAAGAATGAAAGCCTCCAGACCCAGATCGCTAGATCTCTCTAATTGGTCGGTTGATTCAAAATCATCCAGTTTGTATACATCCTCTGGCAGTGAAGAAAGTATGGCAATACGCCTCTTTGGTGGCCGCTCAGTATCACGCAACAGTTCTAGTGCCAGTCATAAAACCTCAGGAAACGGCAGTGATTTGGGAAATATATCAGAGAATGGTCTCATGACCGAATTACATCACAATCACAGCACTCCCAAATCCGATGATGGCTTCAAACTAATGCAACAACACAAACAGGCCGGCGCCAACACCTCTTCTACACCACCTCCTGCTGCTGCTACGGCTACACTCAAACGCAAGCAAAAACAAAACGCCAAACATCAACAACAACAGCAAGCTGATGGACCGCGCACTATTATCACCCTTACCGGAGGTCGGGGCTATTGGCGCCATGTCTGGTATAACAATACAAATTCTCCCAGCCATAAGTCATCTTCCTCATCATCGTCCCTCAGTTCGGGTGCTTCCTCGCCTCTCATTGCCAATTCAAATGATGCCCACATTGTGATTTGGGAGAAAAAATTATAATCTCGGGAGTATGTGTGGCACTGCAAGGCCACACCACCACCTCTTCTAGCCAACGTACAACCTTTAACGTCCGTGTATTTACAACCTCCCTCATCAGTTCTCTCTACACCAGAAAGGCGCAGTCGTGTACGCTTCCGAGGATCATTTGTAATGCGTGAACGTGGTGGTGCCACCTCACTGACTGGTTCGCCTAATTTAAGTTTAGGTACGCCCACCACAATGGGTGGCAGTTTAAGAAGATTGGCGAAATTGAGACGTGGTGGTAGTCTAAAGGAATTTTAAAAAAGAGCAGTAAGCATACTTATTATAAGTTTTCATAATAAATTTATATACTTTTCTTTGCAAAGCCATCATCACTTTAAACAACAAACTTCAAAATTTATTCAACTAGTTGTAACATTTGTAAGTTCTTTTTCTTTCTGGTGTTATTTATACTTACATACACACATATATAGCAAGCTAAACATTAAGAAAAGTTGTAAAACGAAAAAAAGGACACTTCTCTTAAGGGGTTCAGAAAAGAAGTTTAATTTAACTTAAATATAAGTACGACAACGTATGTTTTAGTATTAATATCGCAATAAGTGAAACGACGGACGGTTATGGTTTTAAAACTTTTGTTGAACAAGTTGTTACTCAACTATAAGATGTTTAAAATATTTAACTTATTTAAGAATTCTTGTGTCTATGTGCTTTTCTAAAACAAAAATTGAAATAGAAAGTTTACGAAATTACATGTCTCTAAAAAAATAAAATTCAAACCGCTCAAAATGTAATCTTTTGAATTTTTTTGTAAATAACTTTTTGTATACAAAACATTTAATTTTTTTTTTAATTTCTCTATAGAGAATTAAAATAACAACAACAACAACTTTTTTTCTAACATAAGACTAAATAAAGCAAAGCAACCTAATTCTTTTACTTATTAAAATAGAAATCTATTGTAGAAGTGCGAATTTTTCAAAACTGGAAGCCTTAAATATAGAATATTGTTTTGTTTTAAACTTAATTTTTCTTAGTTGTATAGATTAGATATTAGAAATGGTTATTTTTGTAAAAAATTTCAATATTATTTAATAGTAAACTTACGTATATGTTTTTAAGTTAATTTAACTGGTTTTCTACTATTTCAAAAAGGATTGAAGTTGTAACAAAACTTATTGTGTTAATGAAAAATCTGTAGGCTTTTTTCGCAGAAAAAATTAAGATCTTATTTCAATTACTGATGATATTCAAACATTTAGTTACTAAAATTTTTACAAATTGTTAGATAATGTGTTTTTTTAGCACAGGAGTAATTCAATCAATTAGGAGATTAATTGGAACTAGAAAAAATCTCCTTATATATGTATATGTAAATAGGGACCACAATGTTTTATCGTACACTTTTAAGTATATTATTGTCCACCAATTTTGATGAAAAATACTCGTATATGGTTTAAAAGGTATTTTTCTCTTAGATCTGCACAATATATATTTTTGACTAAAAATCCCAAAAGTTCAACGGAAACTTCCCCGCACATCACCACGGTAACACCGAAAGTGTCATGTCGAATTTCGACCACTGGGCGATCCTACACCGAAAAAATCCATGCAACATATGCACATAAACACTCTTACATATTACGAAATATTTCGTAATTTCGCACCACGAAACTTTCGTAAATTAACGAAAATAATCAAAAAATAAAAGTAAAAAAGTTTGGCTCTACTCACTGAGCCATTTTCTACTTATTTCATAAAAGCTAAAAATTAGTTTAGCTACTTTACGTCTGAAAAAATATGCCAATTTATGAAAAATTATTTTAATTTTTTTGTTCAGGGGGAAAATTATGACGGCATCGATATCGATCGAAATTTGTATTTGAATTGTATTGCAATTTCGATCGATATTGAATGCTGCAATTTGCCCCGAGGAGGAAAAATTTTTACAAAAGGTTTACGTTACTTTCGTAAATTCAAAAAAATATTGCCTAAACTTTTTCGTAATAATATTGCGGAAAAATCCACACTTAGGTTAGGTTATCAGGTTGCTGATGAAAAAATTTAAAGATAGATCCCAGCACACTTGGGTCCCATACTGATACCTTTGTGTCTTTGTGATACCTGTAGGGAAAGAAAGAAAAGGATAGAACAGAAAAGTATATAGAGTGAAAAGAGAGAGGTTGTTTAAAGAGATTAGGTGAGAGTGAGAAGAAGAGAAGAAAGAAGCTAGGCGAACAGAATTCCGTGCAGGTTTTTATACTTATCCAGTGAACATTTTTTGCCTACATATCTGACGTCAGAAAAAAATTTTTAAATTCACCAGACAATTAAACGAGTAGAGTCTAAACTTCCCTTAGATATTTAGCGGAATAATTGGCGATTTTCTGATACAATATTTCAGACTAATCAGCACTTTATCGAATGGCAATTTAATTGGCTTTAATGCATTTAACAAAATGGTCTGCACATTTTCAGACCTACGACTTACGACTTTTATCCATAACTTCTTCACATAATCAGATTTAAGTTTTCGTAATAATTCTCATTTATCTCTTGCGAGTTTGTGTATAAATGTTTGAGTTTTTTAACTTATAAAATATGGATAAATGTTTTCTGATGAGCAGAGAAATGCATGGCACTAGAAGAGTCAAAGAAGTTTTACAACTTTTACAACATTTCTGAAAAGTTTTATAATTTAGCTCAACCTTTTCCTGTGCATTAATGCGACAAGACGTACAAAGTATCGGAAAAATTGGAACATTTTCTGATGTTTTTCAGGCCCTTTCTCCGACATTGTTCAGACCTTTAAAATTTCCCCAGAAAATTCTTTCATACATTTCGGCAAAGTTTCCAGAAGAACTTATGATACGAATATACAGCCATACGGACATCATCGAAAAAATAGTCAGAATAGCTTTCTTGGTGAAATTAGTAACTTTCCATTTTTGACCCCGACCAAAAAAGAGGGCTGTTATAAGTTAGTAGTGTGTGTCTTTGTATCTGTCAAGTCATCGTACAGCCCAAATGGATGGAGTGATTTTGATTTAGTTTTTTCTGTTTGAAAGGTGACTTGACCGAGAGTGTTCTTATTACTGTTTGAAGAAAATCGGGCCAGCCGTTTCGAAGATATCACCTATTTTCTAGATGTATTCTCTTGAACCTGTGTGGCTTTGACCCGTAGCTCCCAAACGACTGGATCGATTATAATAATGTCATCGATCCAGTCGTTTGGGAGCTACGGTGTCAAAGACAAACAGGTTCCGAGAAAAATTACCTAGTGTGTGAAAATGAAGTTTTGAGAAAAACGCATTTAAAGTTTCATACACCCTTTTAGGTACCAGAATCCACTCTTAAGTCCAAACCCGTTTTTTGACACACTAGGTCCCTTTTCTCGGAGAAGGTCACATATAGTAAATTTTGTTTGAAAGGTGACTTGATCCAAAATCTTCTAACCTATGCTTGAAGAAAATTGGTCCAGCCGCTTTGAAGTTATCATCTATTTTCTGCGGCGGTTCTTACAATTTTTAATGTAATGGATGGGCGTGTCAAAAACTCAAAAGACTCCATTTGAAAGTTCAACACATGATGTGTATCGGTCGGTGTGACAACTTTTATTTAACTCAGAGCAGATGAACGGTGAAATGTTTGCTTAAAATAAAATTTATTGAAATCATCGATTTTAAAATTGTAAAAGAATGTGAAGTACACAAATTTTTAAAAACTTGTTTTATTCCAAAGATTAGTCTGCCTGTTCCGTAAATCGAGTCGATTTCAAAACACTCGATTTAGAGAAATTAAATCCACCAATAGCAACATTTTTGTAGTTTCATGTTTTTTTAGAGCTTCAAATATCGTAACTGAAATTAATTTAATATGTAATTTAAAATACATTAATGGGAGCATTATTTATTTTTGGAAAACGAAAAATTTACTCGGATTCGGTTTACAGAACAGGGTAGGGTCGTATAACTCGAAATCTAATCAAGATACTAAAATGAATATTTTTGCTATCGTTAGATGAAGAGTTCAGCTCTTTTACCCATTGAACATTTATTTTCTTCCCACTACCACGCCTATTGTATTTAAAGTAACAGTTTGTAATTTATACCCCAATAACTTTATTGGGAGGGAGTGCGAACCATAGCAACAACAGAACTTTTCTGTAGATAGATTTTTTCGCAATCATTTTATTTAAAAGCCTATAACTCGAAAACCAACTAAGCGATATTAATAGGAAAAACTCTTTTTTTTATGTTTTATTCTCTGTGCAATTTTGTTGCAATTTCAATCCTTTTGTTGTTTTTCTCTTCAACATTAACAAAACGAACATTATGCAATTAATGTTATTAACTTTTCATTTAAATTGTTAATAATATTGACTGTGTAATACAATATTAATAATTTAATTTGGAAATATCATCTTAAAAAACGTATTTAGCTATTTATTATTTTAGCGCTTTTGATTTTAAAACAAATAGTTTTTGTAAAAAGGAAAATTAACACAACTTTTTTTTGTATATTTATAAACAAATAAATTTTTAACGTTTCAGTTTGTTATTAAGTAGAGTTAAAATTTAATTTTATATATAAATCTAAACAAATTCATTGTGTAAAAGCGAAGCTTTCGTGTTAATTTTTTCTGAATATCTTAAACACACATTTTTTATTATTATTATTAATATTTCAACTATTTTTTTTTATTTGTTATAAAGTTATTAATATTATTTTATTAGTTTAGTTTCTTTAATTTTTTTAAATACTTTTGTTTAGTTTTTACACCTTAAGCAACAATTTAAAATAGTTTTTTTTTTTAATTATAATTTAAAGTAAACAAAAATTGTATTAAATTAAACAACAACCTGAAAATTTTCAATAAAATGATTTTCTTTATAAAAACAAAAAAATAAATCGAATGTGTAATAATTAACTTGAAAAAAACGAGTGTTGAAAACAACAAAAATAATAATTAACTAGTTAAATCAAAGCATATCTTTTTTTTTCTACAGATATTAAATAAGCAAAAATAATTTTAAAAAATATATAAAAGTAAAATTTGTATCTTCATTTTGTAAAGCTTTTTTATAAAAATAAAAACAATAAATGGGTTTCGTTACGAGCACGATTTTAGCCAAACTTAATCGAAAGATTTTTTTCAATACAAAACTTTTGTTAGTTTGCTTAAGTTTGTGTACGTTCAGAAACAACCTGATATTATAAATTATATTATGCTATAGTTTCAAAAATCTTTGAAAATGCATATACTTATAATGAAAAAAATATTGTAAAAATAAAATATGTTTATGGGGAAAACAACACATTTACTACTGGACCGTCATATATGTATGCCTCGATTTTAAACGATCTGGAACGGAAAACACATACGCAAAAATTGTAGAGAAGTCACTTTTATTAACAGAATGTCCTTTAAATACGGTGCGCTTCATTTCGCATTATACACGCAGCCGCGTAAGTCTGAGTACTAAAGTAATTGCTGCAAGTAAACTTTTTTTAACCGGTTTCAAAAAAGCAGAAAGGAGAAATTTGTGAGGTATTCATTTCTTATGTGTGTTTCCTCAAAACTCCGCCATTTTTAAGCAGCTTTCAGATTTTTTTTTCTTTGTTTGAAAGTTTGTACTTCCAGATTGATCCCGTTGAAAAGTGAGCAGGGTCACACCCATACACAGTACATTGCAGTATCACGCTCATGCCAAGTAAATATTCTTTTTCACAGCCGATTCTTATGAAACTTTGCACACACATTTAGTTATCGTGACAATTAAGCTTAGTTTAGACGCTATGTTGAATCAGCAAATGTATGCTAACACTCATATGCTTTAAAATAACAACAAATGCGTCTGTCAGCATATTCAATATGCTAAGCGTCTACACGGTATGCTGAAAGTACCAAATTTTTGGAAGTCAACATATAACAGCAAATGATATGTCAACATATCAGTTAGCATAAAATTTTTGCGTCTACAAGATATGTTGAATTCCGTATGATGATATATATGCAGAGTCGTGTAAACATTTGTTTATAAACTTCAAATAAATCTTACAATACTCTTTTTTTATTACTTATTTCTATCAATTATCGCTGTTATTGCAAAATTAATATTTTTAGTACGAAATAAATTTTGAAAAATAAAATTTAATATCATCGATGTATATATCACTAGCATTGTTCTGAAGAACGCAAAAAATTAGAAAATACGCGAAAAATTGCTAAAAATGTGTTGAAGAAATGGCTTAAGTCAAGAATACCAACGCTGTTGAAGATAAAAATAATAATAATCATGAGGTAATAGTGCTTTTAAGACAAAAAATGTTTGTGAATTTTTTTCGGCCCTCTCTTTTGGTTCCAGAGTTAGGGGGTTCAAAACTTTTATTTTGAATTGGCCATAACTCCCACAATTCTTCATGAATAATAAACTTGGTCTAAAACACTTTTCTACTGGTATATAAATTTTTGAAATCCATTAACCCATTGTGAGCCCAATGCAATTTAAAAAAAAATAGCCCGACTTTACGTAAAAACACCGTTATCTCAAAAACTTACCCATATAACGCATGTTATATACCCATGTATATAAACTTATAGAGAACTTTCTTGAAAGCTATCACTAATGAAATACCGAAGATATGCACCTTCAAAAATGAGTTTTCAAAAATATATATTTTTTTCGAGGCAATCTCCATGTGTGCATTGGTATGTATGTATATGAAAAGTGGTGTTTAATTTAGGAGATGCTAAAATTTATAACAGGTTTTTTGCTAGGCAAAACATCTTTCCTCAGCGAAACCACTATTCGACATACATAGAGGAGAAAATCCTTAAGCTCGCCAAAGGCCAGTTAGTCAGACAATCTTTACTCAGCGAAACCACCATTCGACGTACATAATGAAAATAAGTATATCAAATGAAAACTTGGAAGGTTCCCTACAAAATTATATACATGCTTAAGTATCGATATATTGGTAATTTTTTCAGATAACGGTGTGTTTACGTAAAAAGTCGGGTTAAAAAATTTTAAAACAGTATTTGGTTCAGAATGGGTTAACGGATATCAAATTGGGTTGACGGATTGGTGACACCAGTAGAAAGGTATTTTATAGCGCTTTAAAATGATGTACATATCGTTTATATCCGTGCAGAATTGTAGGAGTTATGGCCAGTTCAAAATAAAATTTTTGAGCCCCATAACTCCGGAACCAAAAGAGAGCGCCGAAAAAAAATTCACAAATATTGTTTGTCTAAAAAGTGCTATTACATCATGACTTTTTTATTTTAACTTTCAACAGCGTTGGTATTCTTGACTTGTTCCGTAGAAATGACTAAACTGCAAAGAATAAGAAAATCAAATAAGTCACGAAAATAGCGAAAATACGCAATAAATTGATAACATCCCCGAAATTGCAATGCCACGTGCCGAATCAGGCAACATAGTTAACATATAATATGAGTGTTGAGCTGAAATATAAATTCTATATGCTATCAAATTTGTTATATGCTGAAAAGCTTGCGTACGCTTTTCAACAAACAACATATCTGTCAGCATATGTAGTAAATTTGTTAAAACGTAAAAATATGGTGTCTACACGATATGCTAAAATCGTGAACATACGTTTGTTGACAACGTTAAAAAATGGCCGCCATATGTGGTTAAACATACGTATGTTGAAAAAATTTTGTGTCTACACGATATGTTGGCACTGGTAACAAATTTTTTACCATAAATATGCTGATTCAACATATCGTCTAGACTAAGCTTTAGAGATGAGCGATCCCGTGATTTTTAAAGAATATTGTGAACAGTGAACGTGATTTAAAATTCACTGTTACTTAAAACTGTCACTGTGATCACTGTTTTCAGTTCTCTTATAGCAATGTAATTATCAAAACACACATGCATCTCTACAACAAAAAAGTTGTTCTTTAATATACCAAGGCAGATTAAATACGTCTTAAAATATACTTTGAATTTTAAAAAGAAATACTAGTAAGGAATAAGAGAATACAAGAAATAGCAACACTATTCGTTTGTTATTGTATGTAAATAAAAAAGGTTATTACCCACACAACAGTGAAATATCATAATTTTCTGTACGTAGCAAATAGAAAAGAACAAATTTTGCAAGTAGCAGTTACTTGACAAATTTTGTCACAACTTTGAATCGTGATTTTTCAGTAACAGTGATTAAATCACAGGTACTGAAATATCGCTCATCTCTAGTGACAATATAACATTATGGTTAGAAAAGTGGGCAGTACCAAAATTATTTTAACTACTTTATTAATATGATTATTTCGAACGTATTTGCTTTGTGAATCTAAATTGATTATTAGGCTAATGTTCGTAACGTTATATTTAGAAAGAATTGGGCGTGATTAATATTCCAAGGAACAAGGGAAAAATTAACATCAACTTAATTTTTCAACGTGCACAGCAACTACACAGTAACTACTTCTATTAAAGCGGTGAAACTTTGCACGCACACTTAGTTCTCCTGGAAATAAAACATGATTAAATACACATAATTATAAAAATTTTCAACATTTTTGTTTTTAAAGCTTCATAAAAAATTAAAGTACAAAATCGAGACAGCTTTTTTCCAATAGCATTAGCTAAATATATTCCAAAAGAAATTAGCTATTTTTTTATTGAAATTAGTGCACAACTTTTTATTTTATTCATAATATAGTGAGAGAACTGAATTGATAAAAATTTTAATTTCTAAACTAAAACTAAAGGCACTTAGCTAAAACATGAATGTGTACTGTTGCAAAAACTTGGGCAAAATAAACATTCAAAAAATCCCAGCATTGAGAATATCGATGATATTCCACGCTGGTAAGACCGAAATGAAAAAAGCTTAAAATTGTTGAGCATGCTAAGAAAAGACAGTTAGTGAAGTTCCGAACATTTATAAAAAAGTTCATTAATAGGTGCGACTCGCCGCGAGATGGCGACAGTCTGTTAATTGAGCTTGCTAAAATTAGTAGGATTTTCGCTACAGTGTTGTTGCCACTGTCAGTGGTACTGTAGGTAGTTAAAGGACTATGATGAGTAGACTTGGTAGTCACGAAACAGCTGTCAGTTCAACCTTCGGTACATCCAAATTTTTCTTTGAGTATGCAATATTTACATGCTTTAGAATTTCTTTCTTGAATAAAAAATAATAATTTGATCGAAAGATTAAATTAAAAAATGAACTTAAGCCACACTAATTAAATAACTTTGGATAAAAACCATACAGTTCGGCTAAAAAATTCATAACTCAATTATAAAAAATTTTAATTTCCATACAACAGTAAGCTTTGACTTCAGGTTTGTGTTTCCAAATGTTGTATATAAATTAAATTTTTATCCATTCAGTTCTCTCACTAAATTGTTAATAAAATCAAAAGGTGTACTCCAATTTCAATGACAAAGTGTAGGATTAAATCAGATAGTTATAGCCGTTGGCCATGTTAGCTAGTGCTTTCATTTCCTTATATTGATCTTATATTTGGCTATAAGTTTAATATTAAATAAATAAATAAAACAAATAAATAAATCAGATAGGGGGACTTGCAATAAAATGAATGCAAGATTTTACATGAAAAAAATATTGTCGTGACAAAAATTATTGAAATAGCCGATGTTTCCTTGCAAAAAGCATCCAGCTTCATAAGTGGTAAAAATGAACAAGAACGGTGATGAGACGGTGTAGCGGCCTGTCGAAATCAGTAGTACAGGAGCCGAATTACCGCATTCGTTATCGAGTAGGCCTTCGTATCGAATAAAATTTCGTCACGTATCGAATGGATGTATTACCGCATTCGATAGCTAACGTATGGAAATGTTTAAAAAGTGTATCAAGTTTATATTACTCGTATACCGGTTGTTTGTAATACATTAAAGAAAAAGTTTGTGTTTCTAGCAGCTAGTACAACAACCAAGTCGATTGGCCAACTGTAATAAGGTTTATAGGTAATGTTCCATGCTTTTTGCAAAACAAGCACAAAAAAGAAAATATTGTATTCGATCGCTCTAGTGCAAACGAGTGGAATTTAAACAGCAGCTACTCGATTATCGTATGCCGTAATCCCAAAAAGAAAATTTTCGAACAGTTTTACTCGTTCACGTATGCGGTAATTCGGCCCCTGATCCGTTCTGCTAATCAGATTGAATATTCCAACACTCCACTCTTAATAAAAATAATTTGAATTTACATTAATTCAGATATTGAACTAAAAGCCGAAATAATAAATTTCAGAAAAAGGGCTCAATTCCTTTGGAATATATTTAGCTACATGCTACTGGACAAGAAACCGGCTGGTTATCGTATGTATTTATATTTTTTATGAAGTTTTAAAAACAAATATATTATAAAAGCTTTTTATAAAATTTTAATTTTTTGAGCTGAAACTTTGACGATATCTCTAAAATTACTGTGCAGATATAGAAACAATGTTTGCAAGATAATTTTGTTGTCGAATTTAAAATTTTCTGCATTCTACTTTTTAACCCCGGACAAAAAATGAGGGGTGTTATAAGTTTGTAGTGTGTAAAGAAAACCAGTACAGCCGTTTAGAAGTTATCACCTATTTTCTGTGTGTCTGTGGCAGTTGTTTCTATTTCTAATAGGCTTGGTGATTTCAAATCAATTTTAGTGGATGTTTCCGATTTTGCAACTTTTAGCGAATTTTTGCAATGTTCGCGATTCTTGCAAGTTTTCAGCTTCTTTACATTTTTCACGATTTTTCAGCAATATTAGACATTGCTATGATGCCGCTGTTAGCAAGTTTTTGCGAATTTTCGCCGTTTTCGCGATTTTTACAAAAGTTTTTGCATTGCTTACAGTTTTAGCCATTTTTAATCAAAATTATGGTCATAAAATTTATGGGTATAAAATTTTGCAACTTTTCGCGAATTTTCGCAACAGCTGTAAAGTTTCCAAAGTTTTCGGCTTTCTTACTTTTTAGTGAATTTGTCATCTTTAAAATTTTTGCAAGTTTTGGCGAATTTTCATAATTTTCGAGATATCTCCCGACTAGATTCGAAGCACCAAAAAGTTTATCAATTGAAGAATTATCTTTGATTTTCCTATAGAAAAGTTTCACGTATAGGATGTATTAATATTGCTACACACAATTTTCTTTTTGCCTGTATCTAGTAGGGTTTTTTTTCTTATATCGTAAAATAAGTTGAAACTACTTAGCAATTGTCAAGAAATCGACTATGAATAGAAATGAGTTTTAAGTTGGTACTTAAATTTAAGTTGTACCTTAAATAGTTTCGAATTGAAAGTTTGACTATGAATATGGCCCATTACATTTGATTTTCAATATTCAATACAAATATACTTTACTTTTCCAAAACGTCAAAAATGAAACGATTACTTTTCAAATTTCAATTTCACAGATTTTCTAGAACATGCCTGATAATTAAGATACTTAGCAATAGGTTTTAGACCCAAACTTAAGCAACTTGTCCTGTGATGGGTACGTTCAAGACACTTCCCGCTGGGTTATAACTGCTCTTCGTACCTGCATAACAATATGACGAATGTATTCGGTGTTTCAAAGTTGTAAACAACATCAGCGAAATAGTTTTATAGTGGTTTTTTGTTTTGAAATACAATTTATTTATAATGGGAAGAATCTGTGAAATAGTTGAAAAATCTCATTCTTTAATCTAATAGAGTGCTTAGAAAAAACTTCAAAATCTTTCGACAAAGTGAACTCAGCGTAAAAACTGAGCTGTTGTACGCAGACTTATGCGGCGGATTGTACAACACCTTCCTTCAATTAGAAGCGCAAAGCTGCTAAAAAAAAATTCTATATTTTTAAGAAGGTAAATAGTTAGAAAAAGTGAACTAAATGTAGTCGAAAAAGATATGTAGTGTTATAAAATTTTAAGCACATATATGTTAGGTCTTAAATGATACAAAACGTTCTCTAATCTCATAATCTACGAAGAATAAAATGGCATAATAATCACCAACACAAATTTACTATTCAATATCCATAGCATTTATACATACATACGAGTATGTAGCATAAATAATTTCCACCTTGATTTCCCATAAGCATAACTCTAGACAAAAAACCTTTGTTAATTTTTTTTATTATCTAAAAAGTATAAAATAGAAATGAACAAAAAAATTTTTTTTTTGCTATTTATGTATTTTGTATAATAAATTTTTTTCAAAATTGAAAACAAAAAGAAATTTATAATTTGTGGTCCATAATAAAATTATGTGCAAAATTTTATATTTTGTGTTAACAAACAAATAAAAAGAAAAAAAACACAAATAAAACAAAACAATATTATAAAATATTAAAACAAAAATATAATATTATTTATATAGCTTATAACTATTACAATAAATTATATACAAATGTATACATTTTTATTTATACATGTGTATTAATTAAATGTGTAATTATCTCAAATCCCAACCATAATAAAAATTTAAAAAAATTATACAACAAGAAAAAAACCCAAAAAATATAAACTGCAAAAAAATATTAAATAAAAATAATAATGTATAAAAATAGAAAGAAAAATGCTTTTATTTTAAAGACGAACAGTTTTAAATAAACTGAAGATGGTAAGAAAATCAACTTTAAGGATCTAATAACACTTTTATGGCCAATCTATACAAAAAGAATTTGTTTCTTGGTTTTAAAATTGCTACAAAAAATGTCAAATACTAAGCCAACATAATTTTGCAGATTTTTGATTCTTTTCTTTAAAAGCTTATAACTCGAAAACTATTCTAGACTTCAAGATTAAATTTCTTACTATAGATTGCTTGGGAGCTGGCCTACAGTGGCTTAATTGCTTATTTAGTGTTTTCACCCTTATAATTTAGCTCAGTGTGGTCATAGCAAAAATCTAAGCACATCAGTTGAAAGCCCGTTTGCTGGTCTACGTCTACAAGCATGCCAATTTTCATTTAAATCGATAAGTGGGAAATCGATAGAATTCCTTTAATAATAAATTGAAATCTGTTCGACCGGTTTGTTAAAAAATTTTGTCAGATACCAGGGCAACAGAATTTTGAAGCAGGTGAACTTTTGAAAATTATTCTGCTTAAAAGTTTATAACTCGAAAACTACCCGCGATCTCAAGATGGAATTATTCTCTATAGATTGCTTAGAAGTCTGCCTTAATGTGAGTGAAAAGTTTTCTGCCCATTGCCACGCCTAGTGCTAATTTAGTGTTTACCCTTATTATTTATTTAGTTCAAGGTAGGCGTGACAAAAGGCTAAATAATCCATTTAAAAGCCTCTTTGCTAATCTGCAACTAAGCCAACTTAAATTTAAATCGATAGGGGAATTGATAGAAGAATTGCTGTAAAATAAATTGATTTAAGTTGTCGAACAGGTTTTTTTAAATTGTTAAAAAATATTGTCAAATTCCAGGTCAACAGAATTTTGCAGCAGGTGGATTTTTGAATGCTACTTGCTTTAAAGGCATTTAAGTCCGAAACTATTCGAGATATCAAGATGAGATTTCTTGCTATAGATTGCTTGTGAGGGTAGCTCGAAAATAAATCACAAGGTTTCCGCCCACTGCCACGCCTACTGCCGTTTGGTTGCTAATTTAGTGTTTTTACCTTATACTTTAGTTCAGGGTGGGCGTGAGAAAAATGTAATGTACACTAGTTAAAAGCCTGGGGCCGAATTACCGCATACGTGATCGAGTAAAATTGTTCGAAAATTTTCTTTTTGGGATTACGGCATACGATAATCGAGTAGCTGCTGTTTAAATTCCACTCGTTGGCACTAGAGCGATCGAATACAATTTTTTTTTTATATTTTTTTTTGTTTTGCAAAAAACCATGGAGCATTACCTATAAACCTTATTACAGTTGGCCAATCGACTTGGTTGTTGTACTAGCTACTAGAAACACAAAATTTTTCTTAAATGTATTACAAATTCTTAGTCGATTCAACAACCGGTATAATATAAACTTGGTACACTATTTAAACATTTCCATACGTTAGCTATCGAATGCTGTAATCCATCCATTCGATACGTGACGAAATTTTATTCGTACAAAAGCCTACTCGATAACGAATGCATTAATTCGGCCACTGTTTGCTGGTCTACAAGTATGTCGACTTTCATTTAAATCGATATGGGAAGAAGAAAGAATTCCTTTAAACAAATTGAATAACGTTCTTTGTTTTAAAATTGCAAAAAAAAAAGTTTATCAAATAACAGGTCAACAGAATCGTGCAGCAGGTGGAGTTTTGAAGAATATTTTCTTTAAAAGCTTATAAATCAAAAACTATGCGAGATATCAAGATATCAAGATGAAATTTCTTGCTATAGATTGCTGGGGAGCTTTAATGCCCGCTGCCACGCATACTTTTGCTTAATTCCATATTTCATGTTTTCACCACACTTAAAAGCCTCCGCTAATCTCCAACTATGCGAACTTTTATTTAAATCGGTAGGGGAAATTGATAGAACTCCATTAAAATAAATTGAACAGGTAAACAAACCTGGGACTTGTGGAGTAGCATAATATATATATCGCACTTGATCAACAAGAGGGTATTAACTCAAAATTTTTAAAATTTCACTTTTTGCAAGAAATCAACTAACAACATCAATAGCTATCTACTGTAAAAGTTTTAACGTATTCCGATTACTCTTTCATTTCGAAAACCACATTTGAGAAAATTTTCGTGATATTATGTATTATCCCGTCTATAGTGCATATATCGCACCCTAAATACAAAAGGGTCACAACTCGAAATTTTCCAAAACTGACTTTTTTCCATAAATTAATTCAGAGTACACATCTCTAACTACTGCAAAAATTTCTTTCACATCACCCCAACAAACACGCAGGCTTGATTTCAAATTAAGAATGATTTGAAATCAAACCTTTTCTCAAACGATAAACGTTTGAAAATGATTTGAAAATAACTTGAAAAACATAGCATTCTCAACAAAAAGGAGAAATTATTTTCAAATTGAGAAATAGATTTATTATCAAAGGTTTTTCAAATGTGGATTGTAATATAATATGGAACATAAATGAAATAAATTTTTTCTTTGTAAGTTCATATTTAAAATTTTTTTCTTATTCAGGTTCTTACTAATTAATTTTT
This sequence comes from Panzeria rudis, assembly GCA_956483635.1. Taxonomy (NCBI): domain Eukaryota; kingdom Metazoa; phylum Arthropoda; class Insecta; order Diptera; family Tachinidae; genus Panzeria; species Panzeria rudis. The sequence goes on along the minus strand of OY101448.1, from coordinate 51,927,174 downwards.
GATCACAAACCAGTAAACAGCATATACATATGTAATTTTTTTACAGTTGTAATAAATATGTAACTTAGTTTGATCGTCATATTGTTAAAATGTTTCCTATTTATGTTTCACTTTAAACAGGGCTTCCACGTTGATTTATAATTTGAGAATAACACCACATCAAATTGACAAAACACTGATTGTCAAATGTTTATATCAACTTGAATTCAAGTGGTAAACAGAAGCCTTTGAAAAAGATTTGAGAATTATGCTTGATATCAAATGATAGTCATCTTATTTCAAAGGTTTGACTTCGTGTTTGCTGGGACTATCTTCTTTAACTGAAAAACAACAGTTAGGTCTATTTTTATGTTAAGTGTGTTGCTTCTGCACATAAACAGTTTTTTGTCTCTCCTGAAAATTCTACTATTTTGAGTTGTGACCCGTTTGTATTTAGGGTGCGATATAATTATTTTACAGAGGTATATTAAAATTAAGGAAATATTGATATACATAATATGAATCATAAAATGTGTATTTGCTTGTGTCCCTATATTCTTTATATTAGCTCTGTTCAATAACTGAAAATTATTAATAATTGTTAATAGTTTTCACTGAAAACTGTTTACGTATCGAACACTTTTAGTAATAACTATTAACAATTGTTAACAATTTTCAGTTATTGAACAGAGCTATTATTCCTGCTAAAAATAATACGATATTATAACATTTAGTAGAGACCACAACCAACACAGAGAGTTTAGCTAAATAGATTGTGAATGGATTAAAAGGAAATTTTTAAGTACAAAACATTAGTGGTGAATAAGCTGTGTTGAAAAGCTTTAAAAATTATTATAGGTTTATATACTATGTTGGTGGGTTATGACTTAGATAAAATGAATGGTAGCACAACTGGCTTATGCTAAACCGAAGTCCCGGATTTTTCGGGATTGGTAAATTTCGAGTCCGGGGATTTGTAAAAATAACTTCCGGGATTTATCGGGATATCTTACTCAGCAATTTTTATATAAAAACAATTTATATATTTCAATTTTGCTTAATTTTATGTTTTATTTTATAATATATAAATGTCCTATATCATTTAGTACGCGTATTTTTAACGATTTAATGATTATTCGTGACAAATTACTTATAAGTTAACAAGAGCAAAATGTGCTACAATAAGTAGCTGAGAATTGTAAGAACAAAAAGAAGTATTTGAGTTTTGGAAGAAAAATAACATTAGGAAAATTAATTCCTAATTTTGAGAAATTTATTCCCTCTTATTCTATAGCATAACTAACTATATATCGACTTCCCTTAATCCCACAAACAATAAAATGTACATTTCTCTACTTGTTGTCGGTAGCAATTGAGTACTATTCACAGGTCCTTACAATTCTTTAAGGTCTGGAAAATTCAACTAATAAGAATAAGGTGGGCTATTTTGTTTATGTTGTTTACATTGCTGTTCAAAAGTATTTTCTTTTTATACAAGTTACAGAGTAGAAAGAAGGCCATTGCACTAATGAATGCTACTCCCATTAGCGAAGGTACGAGTACATATCTGTCGAATTTTTACAAAACAACTTTTATATGATGTTAAAATTTTTCAGTAGATCAAAAATACTGTTGAAGTGCCCAGCCAAACTTTGTATGTGGGGGTCTATAAAAATGTTATAATTATATGTACGTAATTAATTGAATATGATTAGAAATTTTATATATTTTTATTTTGTACAGATTTGATTTTCTTGTCGAAGAGAGGTTGAGCCTTATTATGGTTTTCGTAGTCGTTGCGAAATCAATAAAAAGTGGCAACGCTTGACATATGTATTACTATGCAGTCGTTTAAATTCGACTGCGCCTACGACTACCGTAATAAACGCCATTTGTTGGTGATCAATCGCAAAATAAAAAAAATCTTTAGCAGATAATTTTAATGAAAATGGATCTGAAAAATTTCGTAAGTCAACTTAAGTGCTGGTGTGAAAAGTCCACAAATATGTTCCGTTTGGTTTAGAATAGGGAAAAATACAATTTCAAAATTTACAAACTAGCGTTTTTTTAACTTTTATTTTTGTTCGATTTAGCCTTTCTAACCTTTTAAAATACCGATTTAGCGTATTTTTCCCCTTCAGTTGCTGGCAACACTGGTAGCCAGATACCCGTCTTAGAAAAGTTTTAATTTTAAAAACACTTGTGTAATGATATATTATCAATATAAAACCTTTTAAAATACATAAATAAGATAAAAATTTGTTATTAAAATACTATTTATCCAAAAATAATAGATTTTACCAAACAATTTTAGATCCCGAAATACCCAAAAATCTCGAAATCGTGGGTTCCCGAAAAATCCCCGAATTCTGAAAATCCCAGGATCAGGATTTTAAAAATCTTGAAAGCCGGGATATTCAAAAATCAATTCTGACTAGCATCCCTAGTTACAGTATATACAAAAGCTATGTATGCACTATTACTTAAGCCCTTATGACACTAGATTTTTTCTTCATTTTTAAAATTTTGGAGAACAGTGCAGATAGAATATAGTAGGAAATTTTACCAGGTGCAAAGAGCTCAGCTATATTAAGATAAATACCAAATTGTCAAAGCTTTTACTAATGTTATCGATAAAAATGGTGGTCTGTCAAAAAAAAAATGTAAAAATGTTCATCTTGAAATTGACATTTCAAGCTTGAAACATTAAAGTGTTGCCAAGTTAGCGGTTTATTCACGAATTCAGAGATTTAGCGCCTCTTTTTTCAAATTTTTTTTTCTTTTGTCGTTTTATTATAAATAAAAAGTAGACAGCACTTAAAGAAGCCATTACGTTTGTTTACATTTTGTATAGTTGTTTCTTTCTATCATTTGCTATTTCTTTCTTTCAATCCTATAGCAAAACCATGGTAGAATTATACTAGGTAGTAGCGAAGCTACAACAACCCAACAACAGCAAAAACAACACGGCTTTTTATTGTTGTTTAGGTTCGAGGTTGTCAAAAAGCACAAAAGAAAATTCGAAAAAAAATGTATATGTTCACATGTGTGTGTTTACCAGAGACTTGCGCCGAGACGGCTAAGCCGAGCCGCCGACTAATTTCCACAGCCGCCGCCGATTTATCTTGCGGCTAAAATCGGCTTAATGGAAGCCGCCAGCGACGATCATTTTTCGGCTCAAAAACGGCTTAAAATAATCCGCCGATTGCTTTTTTTAATTTCCACTTCTACTTTTTTATGTTTTTTTTTCATAATTTTTGTTCAAGCATTATTTTAGTAATTTGCAGTCTACACCCAACTTAACATTAACTTCAAGTTAATGTTAAGTGTAGACCGCTCAAGTTAATGCTTTTTTCAGGGTATAACATAGTTGTTAGTGCAATTGTTTTAACAGCGCAGTAATAACTCCAAGTTACAACAGCATATCAAGTTAGGAACAGCATGCTCACTTTTGACAGCTAAAAGAGGCTGTTGTCATGTGTTGTGCATTTTTACATACAAAGTGCTCTTACTAAGATAATATGAAGGACATAGTCAAATTAGAAACCACATTATAAAATAAGAATTGCGTTCCCTCTCATACAATCTTCGTAATGTTGTTGTATAGTGACGGGTCTAGTTAGTAGTCTATGGTTAGGTGGAGACGTAGAGTAAGATAACGAAAAATATATTTGTATGCATTACTCTGCGACCTAGGCTTGCCAGATCAAAATTGTGAAAAAGCTTGACATTTAGAGAAAAAAAGCTTGATTTACTAAGACGAACTGCCAAAAACTGTCAAAAACTATTCAAAAGAATAAATATTCATTATCCGACTTAAAAAAGGAGAAAATTATCAATTCGTTTGTATTTCTTATGTGTTCCTTCAGGGCTCTGCCATATACGATTCGAGTTGAAAAATTTTTTTTCTTTATTTGGATTATATTACTTACTTCCTAATGGGTCCTGTTTTTTATTTCATAAGAATTTTTATTTTTTCCCACATATATTTGGTATTTCTTTACTTTAATTTGTTTGCCAAAAAATATTGAAAACATTAAATTTCCATTAAAATTAATTCTTATCATTAATTCGGGAAATTACATTATTTTTCTTTCTTTACAAACGCATTATTAATAGGAATCGAAAATACAAACGAAGTTAATTTATGAAGATTTCCTCTTCGTCCAGTTTTTAAATTAGACCATATTTAGTAATTAGAAATATCTTTGAGAAGAAGCTCTTAATCTGTATATAATTTATTATTTTCTATAGACTCGACGAATTTCCATTGATAGTTCCCAGCAAACAGCTTTTTGCAAAAGTGAAAATTACATTTAAAAATTTATTAGAGAAAGACTTTCATTGTAACCCAAAGCGTATTAATAGCAAGTGGCCTTATTAGTACGACAACAACTGGACTTCACCTATCTGTCATGTGAAATGCATACATAAAAAGTTTTTATTTAGTTTTTTTACATAGAGTTTGACATTTTGGTAAAGTTCATTTACAATAATAAGGCCACCTGGTATCAATTCGCCTTGCTTTAGCCTATGTCTATACGTGATAAATTTTTATCATGACAAATGTCAAACTTTATATTGAAAAATAACCTGCTTTATCTTATCTGTTTTTCCTATATAGAATTTGCCATTTATCATGATACAAATAAATCAGGTATAGACGTTTGTTTCAATATACATAAATTATAATGTATTATATATCCGAATAATTCTAGCATGATTCATGAATTAGATTCCAACGGTAAAATATATAATTGATGTTCATGCATAAAATTGCGAACAGAGAAATTAATTTTTAGCTTGACAAATAGCTTTTTAGGTTGAATCTGGACAAGCCTTAACAAAGTTTGACAATCAAGCCTTTGCTTTATTTTTCATAACATTTTAAAAATTTTTGAGAGGCAAAGCAATGCTTAATTTCTATGCATTTTGTTTGGTGAAGAATTGGTATGAAAAAGAAAAACTAATTTAACAACAAAATGAAAATTTTCACTTTTATTACATGTCCATGTGCATTTCCAGCCGAATTTGAGCCACCGCCGACTATTTTTTCCCAGCCAGCCGCCGCCGATCAAAACCCCTCGGCGCAAGTCTCTGGTGTGGGTGTGTGTTGGTATAACATAAACAACTTTTGACAGAGTCGAACCCAAAAAAAAAAAGTTCGCTAACGCTTCACCACTACCTGTATTATTCTACCATGCATGCATCCATGGTAGAATTATACTACAGGTAGTAGCGAAGCTACAACAACCCAACAACAGCAAAAACAACACGGCTTTTTATTGTTGTTTATGTTCGAGGTTGTCAAAAAGCACAAAAGAAAATTTGAAAAAAAATGTATATGTTCACATGTGTGTGTTTACCAGAGACTTGCGCCTAGACGGCTGAGCCGCGGCTAAGCCGAGCCGCCGCCTAATTTTCACAGCCGCCGATTTATCTTGCGGCTAAAATCGGCTTAATGGAAGCCGCCACCGACGATCGTTTTTCGGCTCAAAAACGGCTTAAAATAATCCGCCGATTGCTTTTTTTAATTTCCACTTCTACTTTTTTATGTTTTTTTTTCATAATTTTTGTTCAAGCATTATTTTAGTAATTTGCAGTCTACACCCAACTTAACATTAACTTCAAGTTAATGTTAAGTGTAGGCCGCTCAAGTTAATGCTTTTTTCAGGGTATAACATAGTTGTTAGTGCAATTGTTTTAACAGCGCAGTAATAAATCCAAGTTACAACAGCATATCAAGTTAGGAACAGAATGCTCACTTTTGACAGCTAAAAGAGGCTGTTGTCATGTGTTGTGCATTTTTACATACAAAGTGCTCTTACTAAGATAATATGAAGGACATAGTCAAATTAGAAACCACATTATAAAATAAGAATTGCGTTCCCTCTCATACAATCTTCGTAATGTTGTTGTATAGTGACGGGTCTAGTTAGTAGTCTATGGTTAGGTGGAGACGTAGAGTAAGATAACGAAAAATATTTTTGTATGCATTACTCTGTGAAAAAGCTTGACATTTAGAGAAAAAAAAGCTTGATTTACTAAGACGAACTGCCAAAAACTGTCAAAAACTATTCAAAAGAATAAATATTCATTATCCGACTTAAAAAAGGAGAAAATTATCAATTCGTTTGTATTTCTTATGTGTTCCTTCAGGGCTCTGCCATATACGATTCGAGTTGAAATTTTTTTTCTTTATTTGGATTATATTACTTACTTCCTAATGGGTCCTGTTTTTTATTTCATAAGAATTTTTATTTTTTCCCACATATATTTGGTATTTCTTTACTTTAATTTGTTTGCCAAAAAATATTGAAAACATTAAATTTCCATTAAAATTAATTCTTATCATTAATTCGGGAAATTACATTATTTTTCTTTCTTTACAAACGCATTATTAATAGGAATCGAAAATACAAACGAAGTTAATTTATGAAGATTTCCTCTTCGTCCAGTTTTTAAATTAGACCATATTTAGTCATTAGAAATATCTTTGAGAAGAAGCTCTTAATCTGTATATAATTTATTATTTTCTATAGACTCGGCGAATTTCCATTGATAGTTCCCAGCAAACAGCTTTTTGCAAAAGTGAAAATTACATTTAAAAATTTGTTAGAGAAAGACTTTCATTGTAACCCAAAGCGTATTAATAGCAAGTGGCCTTATTAGTACGACAACAACTGGACTTCACCTATCTGTCATGTGAAATGCATACATAAAAAGTTTTTATTTAGTTTTTTTACATAGAGTTTGACATTTTGGTAAAGTTCATTTACAATAATAAGGCCACCTGGTATCAATTCGCCTTGCTTTAGCCTATGTCTATACGTGATAAATTTTTATCCTGACAAATGTCAAACTTTATATTGAAAAATAACCTGCTTTATCTTATATGTTTTTCCTATATAGAATTTGCCATTTATCATGATACAAATAAATCAGGTATATACGTTTGTTTCAATATACATAAATTATAATGTATTATATATCCGAATAATTCTAGCATGATTCATGAATTAGATTCCAACGGTAAAATATATAATTGATGTTCATGCATAAAATTGCGAACAGAGAAATTAATTTTTAGCTTGACAAATAGCGTTTTAGGTTGAATCTGGACAAGCCTTAAAAAAGTTTGACAATCAAGCCTTTGCTTTATTTTTCATAACAATTTAAAAATTTTTGAGAGGCAAAGCAATGCTTAATTTCTATGCATTTTGTTTGGTGAAGAATTGGTATGAAAAAGAAAAACTAATTTAACAACAAAATGAAAATTTTCACTTTTATTAAATGTCCATGTGCATTTCCAGCCGATTTTCAGCCGAATTTGAGCCGCCGCCGACTATTTTTTCCCAGCCAGCCGCCGCCGATAAAAACCCCTCGGCGCAAGTCTCTGGTGTGGGTGTGTGTTGGTATAACATAAACAACTTTTGACAGAGTCGAACCAAAAAAAAAAAAGTTCGTTAACGCTTCACCACTACCTGTATTATTCTACCATGAGCAAAACAATGCAAGAAAAATGTAGTGTCATAAGGGCTTTAGCAAATACAAGAGCCACTATAGCACAGCATACTTCCAGGATTCACTCTAATAGTAATAGTTCACTGAAATTTCGTTTTATAAACTCCAGAAAACTCTCCACGACGTGAATACTTTTTTGCTTTTTGTTTTTGTGGGCATATTTGAAAGAAATATAAGCTTATAAGCAAGCTTATATATACAGATTTATATCTATTATTTCATTTTTCTATCTTATTTAATGCAAAACAAATAAAATGTTTTTTGTGAGTTTTATTGAAAGAACAAGCTTTATATATTATATCATATTATTTATTTATTCATATTTATATATATTTATTCTCTCTATCTTTTTTCTTATGTACAAACATTTTGTTTACTTCTTTTTTATGCTTTTTTGGTCTTTTTAATTTTGATGTACCGTGTTCAGCAACCATTTTATGGATTGTGCTATAATTAGTTTGGACGCAATCAAGTTATTACCCACAAACCAAGTGAAATCACCGACCTATCGACCGGCCGGCCGTTAATTTTAAAATAACTTTAATTAACAAATACCAAGTGAGTGAGTTGTACAAATTATATTAAATGATTAAATTTTTATTTGACCCATTATTAAGACTGGTAGTTTGCGTTTGATTTTAAGCCAGAAAAGCTTAGTCTAAGAAAGGCGTGCTTGATTAAAGGCTTAAATGGGACGGCTCTGGTTAGGACTCTTCCAATCCACGATCAGTATGGAAAGCAATCCACAGCCGTTCAATTTCTGCATTAGCTCAAGTCTCCCATTGTTGAACTAGGATTGTATGGCTTATAATCTTAAACGCTACCAGGCGTCTTATATATTATATTTCAAAACTTGAAGAGTTTAATGTTCTTTTTACTTATTTGTTTCTGTTAGTCTTGAACTCAGTCTTCCCAATTTTTCGCATTATAAGCTAACTTCTTTTTAATGCCTCAGGCACGTCAACATTTTTAACATTGACAGTACGAAGTCTATGTAAACATGAAATGACTTTGACAGAAAATGAAATTTCGTGCTTGATTTAAAAACTCTCGGACTAATTCTTGGAGTAATTCCATTTATTTTTTGTTTTAAGTGCAATTTAGTGTTGTTTAGTATAGCAAAAAAAAAATTTTTATTTTATTTTTTTAGACAAGGATTTATTTGAAATTCAACTTAAATTCAGTAAACAGTCTGAATCGTAAAATGTTTCATTTTAAGCTCTTATATATGTACACTAAAAACCACCACAAAAATTGGTTTTATTTTCAATAAATGTTCGTTTTCAGTAAAAACTGTTTCTGAGTTTATAAATTATTTTACTGATTTTGAAAAAACAGTTTTAGACATTTATTTCATCTGATTCAGTAATTGTTTTTGTTTGAAATTGTTTTTTTTATTATGGAAAACGACAACAGTTTGGAAGATTTTTTTTCAGTAAAAAATTTGTAAAATTATTAAAATTTTTGTTCGTTATGAAATCAAATTTTTTTCTGTTAGAACGAACACCTTTATACTTCCAATTATTATTATTATTATTATTATTATTATTATTATTATTATTAATTTCATCAATCTTCATGCTACAAACAAATATACAAGTATGTACACACAGAAAAAAAAGGAATGTAAAATCCACATGTCGCAATTTTGATTGTATATCATATTAAATTTACAAGAAATAATTTGTCGTTATATTTATAAATATATCGATGATGATGAGGTTATTCAAGCTTCAGCAAAAGCATCAAACAACAACAGTAAAATGATGACACTTTGCGTCCATAATAGGCTTAAATTTACTATCTATTATTTTATACTATTGTAAAACTACTCATGTGAATTTATACTGTACCACCTTACGGCACTAGATACACAATGCAACGTCAGTTAATACTTGACAGCTTATCACGTGTTGAACAATTGTTTTGTGGTAAACGAACGTGCGCTCGTAAGCAACTTGTAAAATTATGTAATAAATATTCAACAACAAAAATGCTGTTTAAAAAAGCCTTTTTTAATTCACACATCAATTCCACCAACAGTCACTTAAATAGTCAAACAGTCTGTCATTAATTTAGTGTGATATGTATTGTTGACACGCAGGCAGGCATTAATGTACGAATTGTTGTTGCGTTAAATACGGAAATGTAATTGTTTAATTGTATATTTGGTTTTTTTTTATTTTTTGTAAAGCCCTGTAATTCGGAAACTCGTAATGTTTTATACTTCGCTACTTCAGTGAAACACTTCCTTTGAAAAGAATAGAAGTTTGACACAGCGTTGTCAAATTTAAGATTTCAAAAAGCACTGAAACAAGGAAAAAAGCGAATAATTTTTGAAAAAAAAAACACTTAATGAGGGACCTAAAAGCAAAGGGGTACAAGTGCAATAAATAAAATTCTGAGTAATTAAGCTTCAAAGTGTTTTGTTCCCATGCATCTGATACATACTATTTTTGGTTTCTAGGTCTGAATTTTTATAGAGTGATAGATATTGGTATTAAGTGTTGATTCCTGCATATAAAAAAATTTTTTTAGTTTTGGTACTTGCACCCCATTGCTTTTCACCCAGTCAAATATTAATTTCTTCGTTTTATATAAAAAATTTTAAAAATGTTCCAAAAGGTATAGAGTTTTACCTTGTTGAATTAAAATGCAATTCGACACATGTGTATAACATGGCGCAATAATTGCTCCGAATGGAAATCATAACAGGTATCGGCATATCGTTCATTTTTTAGAAAAGTTTATCATATTCAAGATTGAATAACTTTAGAGCGCGTTATGAGATATTAATAATTTTGGTCTCATTTATCTTATTCAAAAGTATTTATTAAAAAGGACATAGCATACTGCTACAAGTGTTTCTAAGCTGCTCAAGTATTCTTTATATATCCAGAAAAATTGTATTTTAATTTTCTGTATTAAAATTTCTACGCAATAACATTATGCTACTCTCAAAATGTAATAAGCTGGGGGCCCTACTGGTAAAGCTAATTCGAGTACGCTGAATTCAATGGTGTCAGCCGTTTTTTCAAAGTTAACTCTCGTTTGCGCGATATTCACGATTTAAAATGTTTTTATTAAATTACCATAAAAACCATTTTTTTATACGTTTGGTATGATTTTCAGATTAAAATTTAGCTAATTTGAGTAAATATGAACAGCATTAAGATATTCTGTAAATTGAATTTTTTTTTTCTCTAAAGGCACTTATACCTTGTTCAGACATAGATTTTTAATTGAGACAATTGAATTTTAATGGAGCAATTAAATTTAGTGTTCAGATATAGTAAATTAAGCTTACTCAATTAGCATTTGACTTGCCAATGGTGTAATAAGTATACAGGTGGCCGCATAAGGGCAACGAATACAACAATAAAACAAAAAATGGATAATGGTTGTCAAAAAAATACACGTGTTTGACGTAGCTTATGCTCAAAAGTAACAGAGCAAAAAATCATCATCTGACGTTATACTGCCATCTGTATACTTATTACACCATGGGCTTTTCACTGTATACAATTTTTGCTTCTCACTGAACATACTTCGCAGCAAACATACTTGTCACAAGCGTTATATTTGTTTTCGCGGTAGTTTTGGGAATGATTTCTGTGAAAAAAGTACACCACAAAAATTGGTATAGGGTTTGAAAGTACTATACATCTACTCTCTAAAAACAAAAAATTATAATAATCGCAGGACAAAGTCAAAAGTTGTGACCACTTTTTCAATTTTGTCTTGGGTTCAAATGGTAAAAAAACTAAATTTTTATCTTTTAAAATAGTTCTTTACAAAAATGAATGCTCATGTACATAAAGTAAGCTAATACCCTGTTCAGACATGGATCTTTAATTGAGGCAATTTAATTGAGCAATTAAATTCACTGTTCACACATAGTAAATTAAGCTTACGCAATTAGCATTTGACTTGCATACAACAATAAAATAAAAACTAGATAATGGTTGTCAAAAAATATACGTCTTTGGCGTAGCTTATGCACAAAACTACCAGAGCAAAAAACAATCACCTGACGTTATACTGCCATCTGTATATTTATTATACCATGGGCTTGCCACTGTATACAATTTTTGCTTCTCACTGAACATGCTTCGCAGTAAACATACTTGTCACAAAGGGCTCCATTTCGAACTTTACTCAATTTATGAAACAATTAAGACTAACTTTAATAAAAGCGACCAATAATGTTAAAAGTTATGGCAATTTCAAAAAATTATTTGTAGCAAAATAAGACCTACCGAATACATTCTTCGAGAATATAACAACTCACAGTGCGGTAGAAGCAACATTTTTTCGAAGGAAATCCGAAATTTTGCAAACAGATAAGGTTCTTTATATCGTTTCTACCCTTCAGCTGATGTTAACTTTATAGATAAATTCTATTTAGAATGTTGTTAACGTAACGCTCAATACATTTTTATACCATTCAGCCACAGGGGTATGTTATTAATACAATTTTAATAATTAAACTGAGTAATGAAGGAAACTAAAAAAGCGTAACGTTCAATACACAAGAGTGCGGAGAACAGTAATTAAAAACAAATTATAATTTCTAATATTTTTCAAATATTTGATGTGTGAAATAAGAGAAGAAAATGCAAATACATATTTTAAAACCGATATAAGTTTAATCCCGTTTTTGGAAAAATTCATAGTTTCTTAATGTGGAAAATCAACAGGATGCATTACGGATACGCCATTTTGTATGAAGTGAGTATAAACCGTATTTTCGTTCTTCGTTTTTAACAAATCATGGATAGTCTTAAAAAAAAACAAAAAAACTGGTGCACATTTATTTATATTATTTTAAATCGTACTAAAGCAGTTTTCATTTTAAAATTTATGTGTTTGAATGAAGTTTATTTGCTGATTGTTAAGCATTGTCTATATGCATTTCATTGGCGCTTTACCAAATCGTCAGTAGACTTCAACCACAACTTAAAGATTTATGCTTTTTCTTATGAAATATTTTACTATACTTTCAACGGGCACGAAAAAGCATTTAAAATGAGAATGAACCATACATTTATTTTTTATTGTTTATTTTATAAAATAAAATTGAATTGACATCTTTAACTTAACATCGTACTGCGATTTTATTTCAATTAGAAAATTTGTTACGCGTGCTTCATTACAACACACGATTTGACATTAATTTATTTTTAAATTAATTTCTTGTTACATGGCCGCAAAATGGGCATTTTAACCTAAATTTTTAGCGTTGTTTTGCCAAGTATTTTCCCATGGGAGATTTCCGTGATAGCAAAGCCAAATAAACCTCTTGTAACAAATAAGCGATAAATTGTTGAAGTTAAAATAATATTATGTTTTTCTAACTTGAATAGACTAAACAGTGATGTATCTTAATGCAATTTTACACAGCCATACATAAGGTGATTATAAATTTAGGTGCGAGAGCATACCGTCCTAACGAAAAGTGGAAATCCCCAAAGTGGCTACACCGGAAGTTAACTTTTTTAAAAAATTTTTGTCAACAACTCATTTATAGTCTGACGGTTAAATTTTTTTTATTATTATGATTACTTCGAACGTATTTGTTTGCGAACTCAAATTAATTATTCGGCTAAAGCCCAGATCCCACTATCAGCGCAATGCACCGATTTTCGTTGGCTCAATGCAACAGAGCCAAAGATAATTATGCCAAATAGTTTTATTTCTTAACCAATTGATAAATAATGGCGTAATTGCATTACACTGTATAAATAAAAAGAATATATGAATTTCATATTCGTGCTCAGCGACTTCAAATTAGCTTAGAAAATGTTTTTTTTTATTTAAGATCCCTACGGTAAATGGAACTGACACAAAGCAAGTCACGTGACCATTCCCCAGGTGGTAGGGACCAGTACGAGCTCTAACACTTCCTATGAAGCGGACCAGCCACTTTAACATGGGGATGGCCTAGGATGGGGTTAATTGATACTTTGTATGTACCTTGTAACTTGTCTCTGTACTATCTTATGGAGTCCTAATCAGTGTAAAATTTATTTTTTTATTGTTACAAATCCAACTAGAAATTGTATTTTATTTTTAAGCGGTGTCTTTGTTAGGATTCGAAACGATAACCTCCGGCATGACAGGCTAGTACACTACGCACTCGACCACAGGGGAACTTATATTTCAATGTTATAAATACCAGTTAAGCTGGAGTTAATATCTGAATACAGTTACGGAGCATGTTGCTGAGTGGCATGGCGGTCTCAATGAAGTGAGACAATTAATATTTAATAGATACTATGTGATAGGCCTTAGATCCAGGTGCATCGAATTTGTTCAGTGCCGTTTACTACAACACTAGCCGGAGTACCAACTAAATTGACTGAAAATTGTTAATATGTGACCATTTGCACAATATGTTTCCATCTTCAATTTGTCCGAAATCAGATTTTTTACGTATAAAACAGTGGATATTTTGAATGTAATAAGTACAACAACAAGTTACAATTTTGAAAATTTTGATGCCGCGGTAGAGGGTTAAAAATGCGCCCCAATACATTTTTATTATTTTTCCCATGTATCTGCGAAAAAAATGCGACGTTTTAGTCCTATTCGAAATTTTAATTTGCAAAAATAATCTCGTCATATGATTTCAAAAACGCCCTAAGTTACAAAAAATTCAAAACCGATTTTCTTATTTATTATGATGCACCGTATCAAAATAAATGTTATTACGACTCTCTTCCTTAGCTTTACTCCTCTATTCGTTCATGTTAAATTAGTATTATAAATATTCATGACCCGTTCATGCGTTAATTTTTCATATTAAAGAGTTTTTGTTCTTCTCCTAATGAATTATTTCAATGTAACTTAGGGCTTTTGTGAATTTTTATGACGATCTGACGATCCACCCTAATATACATAGGTAAATATGTTCCAAACAAATCGATCCACAAATTTTGATTTTATTCACAAATAAGTGGGGGAACTCCAGTTGACCAACATTGCGATTTCCATACAACACACATAAAATAAAATGTTACTGGTTCACATGAAATAAGTTTTTAGGTTCAACCTCAATCAGTGATGCCAACTTTTTTGGTGCAAAAAGCACAATAAAATTTAAAAAGCACAAAGTAGTACAATTTGCATGTAAAAGCAGATTAAAAAAAGCAATGAAACATTAAAAAGCACTAAAAATGGAGTGTTTTAAAATATCAAAAAGTACTAAAAATAGTGCTAAAAGCACTAAGTTGGCATCGCTGACCTCAATATATCTCTGGCAATAAGGAATAAGTACTTAAGCCGACTTAACCAAATTTTTCTTTAACACTGTTTTATTTCTTATATATTAACGTATTTAGTTGAAGGTTGACGCCTATAAATCTCTTAGCAGTAGCGTAAAAACTTTCGAAAAAACTTCTTTTCTTAAGTCGACTTAAGACTTATTCCTCTTTGCCACATGTATTGCACACCCCACCCCCTCTACCCATAAAAAAGAAAAAAAACTCGTTGGTACTTAAGAAAAATAAATAAATTTAATTTTAGTCTTTAACAAACAAAAGTTTGCTCAGAACCACACTATTGGGCGGCTAGTTTATAATGCAAACTTAAGATGGTATACCATCTATATATACATTATTTCGTTACTACGTTTATTTCATAGAATACCTGCACAGCTTTGCCATTCTAGAGACTGAGTTCAATCCCGTCTAAGCAGCTATCAAGTTTTACTAATCTGAACAAAATTATTTGTTGTTAAAAGAAAGAAGTTGAATTAAAATTTTTGTAATTTAAACATATTAAATAATTCTTTCAAAAGTTATTGGGCCTGATTGTGTAAGGGGCTGCCGTAAACGCCTATGTCGTTTTTTGTAATACATTAAAGCAACACACAACCGGTGTTCTTTAATCTACTACAAAAAACGACTTGGACGTTTTCTCCAACGCCTTACACAATCAGGCCCATTATAACAATGTCATTCACTCACTACAAACACAGACAACATTTAAATTCGTATTCTATTACTGAATTCATAATTTCAAATATTTTTTTTACGGAATAGGGCTACTACAAAATTCGTAAAACTAAAAATTAAAATTCGTAATTATTTAATAAGAAAAAAATGAAACAAATTTTTTTTCTATTAAAATATTGTACTGGAATACATATTTGAAAATCAAAGAAAAAGATATTAAAATTTAAAAACTAATTCAAACACACGTGTTTTAAAATAATAAAACTATCATACTTTTTTCTGTATACACATAAGTATAAAAATATTAGTTTTATGTGGCTATAAATACTTAGATAATCATTACAAAAATCTTCGAATGACAATGAGTTTGGACAAGCGCTATAAATGTTTTCTTATTCCATTTAAAATTATCTTTTTGGACATAATTTAAAATGTCACACTAAATCACTCAAGAGTAATTATGGTATAAGACAATGTGCATCTGATTCATTGAAGATGGACAAATAGGTATACAATAAAATAAATTGCAAAGAAAGTAGAAAAAAAATTATACATTTAACGGCAACAAGACATTTGCAACAAATCTTCAGTCTTTACTTCCAAAGAAAAATAGCACTGACATTAAACCTCCAAAAAAAAAAGCAATGCAGAAAAGATATGCTGCAAGCAACTAAAAAAATCAACAGCAATTGCTAACAATGTTGACAAGAAGCACATAAATGATAATGTTAACAATTTGTGGCAGTAGCAGTATAAAAACGAAAGAAATGGTAGACAGCGAAACAATACCGAACAGAATACAACAAAGCACAGCAGCTGCAACAAACAACTTGATGTCAATATCCAAGTAAATGAAACCAAATAACAACAATTACAACACATGCCGCAACAAGAAAAATTCACTAAATTCAACCAGCAACAAACTATTTTTTTGTTGTTTTTCTTAAATAACAAAATTTTACCGTTTGTTTTCTTATTTTTCCAATTTCATTTATTACATGACTGAAATGAAAGTGAAAATAGTTGCTACTAGAGATGATGAAAAATTCTGAAAAAAAAGTCTACTGCAAAATAATAGAAATAAAACGAGCTGAAATGAAAAAAAATATACAATCATCATTTATTATGTTGCCACAACAAGAAAAGGTCTCGTCGACAACAACTGAGTGACGATAGACGACTTTGTGTCATGGTGCTGGTATGAATGGCTTTAGTTGTTGCAATGCAAAGAATGTTGGAGCACACAACACATCCAACGAATGACTCAAGTCCTAAAATGTATCCTTTTTATATTGCAAAGAATAACACAGTGAAGCTAGGTGACAACGAACATTGTAGCACCAGTTGAAATATTTCCATATAGGAAAAATTCTTAACAAAGGTTGTGATGTTTGAAAACCGGAAACCAGAATTACCTTCATTGGGAAAGCGACGGTGTAGATGATACAAGTAGTGAAAATGATAAAGAAAGCTCAATTCTTTCCTTACAACTCTACTATTGGGCGTTTAGTTATTTTAAGAGCAGTGTTGCAGCGCCTCTGATGTTTAGTATTAAACAGTCCAACTAAAATTTAAGCGATTAATTTAGAATTTCATTGAAAACTTTACAATTTTCGTCCAATGCTGGATGTACCGTGCGTGCGTTAATCGATTTAAAATTTCTAATGCAGTAGCTTTTGAAGTCTATTATTTGGAATATTGAAAATAAAAAATTTTAATTATATATTTTAAAAATTTTGCCATTTTTCACTACTTTTTGTGGTCAACTTTGACACGCAACGATCATATCAACAGGGTAGTCCAAATTGCATTATTCTTAAAGCCTAACTCCTTTATGATTTTTACATACATATGTCGTTTTGTAATCGGATCGCAAGTTTCAAAGATACTAATTTGTTACCCTTTTTTTCCAATTGAAAGCACTGTGCGTCATTGGCCTGCTACTTTCGGCGTTATGCCATCGGGCGGCCACTTTCGGCCTTATGCCATTGGCAGGCCACCTTCATGTCAGACGCCCCCTCATCTTTATCGGCCTTCGACAAAAACAAAAGTTATAGTTTAAAAACAAAAATGTCACCTACCTTGATGACACCAAGTAAACCAATATAGTAATTTCAACCTCTAGATGGAAAAAGAAGACAATTCGTCAACAAAAAACAACTATCGCCTGGAAGATAGTTAGACCATACTTCTTAAGAATTTTGCCGACACACCAGGCGTTTAGCGAGGCATCTTCATTCAGCAAGGACGCCAACGATTTGCCAAGACATAAACCTTGTCCCCAGAAGTCCCCAGGATTCCCAAAAAGTACGACCAAAATATCACAAAAATCTCAGAAGTTCTGCGGATTCCCAAAAACTAGGAACAAATCTCCCCAAAAACCGTAAAAATACTAAAGCGGCAACACTGAGTTTTCAATGCAGTTGTCCTTCGTGCTGGCCTGTTGCCTTCGTTTTGAATTGTCGTTGCACGTATTTGTTACCAGTATTCGTTCGTTACACATATTTATTTTTATTCATTTAACAAAATTGTTTTCATATGCACAACGTGCCATAAGTCACTTTGCTTCAAAAACAAAGACAAGACCTTTTTTGTCTTGATTTATTTAAAATAAATATCGAAAATTTACAATAGTGCTTTTAATACAGCTACATATTATTTGACACAACCATAATATAGTTACCGTACCTACTTCGCAACAATTTCTTTTGCGTCTAAATGAAATGAGTGGGGCACGGAAAATACAATAAACTGTGCGACTTCTGTGCTTTCCTGAAGAATCGTGTATGTCTTTAAACTGCCTGTTTTTAAGGAGAGCCGAACACCTTCTATTGGAAATGATGAATTAGATACAAAACTTTGTAAACTTTATTTAATGTGATTATTTTTCGCACTGAATTGGTTTTTAATCCAAAATTAAGCAAGAATTTCATGTTATTTTGATTATTCATGCAGTAAAATAGTAATTTGACAATATTTGAGATCGACATAATCGGTTTTTCATAAAAACCACAGAGTTGCCTACTTATGAGTCACAAAGCCTCATACGTTTACACTAAACAAAGACAACAAAGGCACTTTCCGATTACAACTTTTCTTATAACCGAGCTCGTTATAACGAATTAAGTTTGAATGAAAATGGCGACCGAAACTTTGGGAGTTTGGAAATAGCTCGTAACAACTGAAATATCATTTGAATCTACTTAGGTGTAATGGAGATCGTCATAGCCGCGTTTTACTGTGTTCACGCTCGATTGCATTATATTCGTATATTTTTTTGGGAATTCAAAGTAATCCACCACACTGTACAGAGGACTTGATAAACAATGAGAGTCTTCAAATAAAGCATTAAGAGATTTTATCGCGCCAAAGTCTTGGCGACTACCAAAGCTCTTCTTTATGCTATAGAATTGCAAATAAATTTTTATAAACTTGAAAAAATTCACAGAAAATATGAGAATCAGGGTGAAGTATTAATTAAAAATCGCATGATCACAACAACCAAAAGTAAAAAAGGAAATATTGCAGCATAAAAGGGTGCTTAAAAGTCGTGTTAGTTTATTCTATTCATACTTTTCTTCTTGTTCTTGAACTTTAAACTCAAGAAGAAAAGATGACAAGTATAACTTAGAAAATTCTTTATGTCTTTTCATTTTATTTCAGTCAAATGTTTAAAAAGATAATTGTCTATCTCAACGTGCTTCATTTCATTGTTGTAGTATTTGTATATGTTTGAGATAGAGAAAAGTGTTTGTTGCTTAAGGATAAAAATACTTTCGTGCAACTGCAGCTTTAATGCATTTCAAGTTTATATTTTTATATTGAAACTTAAAAAACTATAGATATATACTTACATTTTAAATATGCAAAGCAGAGTTTGTGTAACAATCTAATATTATGTTGGCGCTGCAAAAAGAAACCTTAAAGCAAATTGTAACTTGTTTCCATATTTTCACGCAACAAAGTTAGTTTAAGACCGAACTTTAAGTGTCTTATCATTTTCATGTTTAAGGCTTTTTAATGAAGATATTTAGCGAAATAATTTATGCTGAATTTATAAGCTATTGAAGATAGTTGTACATAATTATATGTATATGACCTTAGGATAATGAATATGGATGGTGTGAGTAACATGTAATTTAAAATAAGTGAAATGGTTCAGTTTCTTTGAAAGTTGTTTAAAGATATGAATTGTAAAAAGTGAATTGATTTAATATCATTATGAATATTGTTCAAACATTGTTCATTAAAAACTTTAAATGAAATGAAAGAAATTTTGTTGCATGACTTTCTCAGCATTTTATTTATTTTTTGTCTGTTGGGAAAACTTCCACTTGGAAAATAGTTTTAATACGCGTTGTAAGGATTACAAAATCGTTCCAAATTCAAAAAAACCCCGTCGGAAGAAAAACACAACACTCAACAAAATTAGTCCTTACAACACAATCAGCATTCAAATTGTCGCTTTTTTAGTGTAAGACTATGGCATTAAGACTATGGCAATGTAAAGCCCTTGTTCGGTAGTGAATGCCAGAATCTCAAACAAAGAAAACTCGATTAAATCCACTAGTTATCGAAAGTGACGTTAGACCATCACCTCTTTAAAAGCTTGATAACACTATACAGCAAGATTGATTTTTTTTTAAATTTCACAAATTTATAAAACGATTTGAGGTCACGTTTGAGATTTTGTTTAATATTATTTATTTAATTTCTGTACAGCCTCAAATTAAGTAAATTGTATTGAGCCCGCAATTTACAGTAGTTGATATATTCGATTAACGACGAGGTAGATTTATACTTTTTATAATGTTTGTTTTTTTTGATTTTTTTAATCGTGATAGCGTTTTAGATGCCCAGGGCGGGCCAAATGAGGAAGTGACAAAGTGCTTTGGTACACAACATAATCAACATAATCCTTTAAAATTGTATAAAATGAGTTAATAATTCTGTCTATGGCATCAGGATATTCATTAGATATAGAGAGGATATCAATACAGCTTGTATTGGTTAACAAAAAGTTTAGATTATCGTAGTTAGCTTTCTTAAAACAGTACTCCTTTATAGGATTTTCGCGCCGTCTAGGGATTATGTTGAACTGGAAGTTACAAATTAATTCGATCGTGGGTGTTTTTATCCTTTTCTTAAAAAAGGGGCAAAAAACTTGCCTTCAGCAGCGATAACATTTATTTATTTATTTATTATTATTAAATTTCATACACAACAAGATTAAATCTTATAAGTTAAAGTGCAGAAATTTTTGTGTTACAATATAGGCTAAATTGCTCAACAAAAATGTTCATCGTGGTGTTTTATATAAAAGTGCTAAGTACATCTTATACCTTAAACGTAAGACTTACAAGATTTCCTATGCAATAATATAAATAATACGAAGTTAGCCCTCAAACACATTTTAAGTTTGGAAAGATTTCTGGCGTTGAAGTTGAGCCTAGAGTTTAGGTGTCTTTGAAGACCTATATTATGTTATTCTTTCTTTGTGTTGCACAGTGCAATTAGCTTCAGTTATTTTTAATACAAATCATTTGAAATAGTTTTTTCTTTGTTGTATCAGCTAGTATTTTTTATCGGCTTCTTAGTAAAAAATTCCATTCTTGGCGTTTAATGTGTTCTATTTTGAAATAACAATTTACGATGACTCGTTTGAGCATTTCAATAACGCATTTGAGTCCTTAAAAAAAACAAAAAATTCCTTGTATTTAAAAACAAAAATTAAAAGATCTGTACACTGAAGTTAAAAATTACTTAAGTCAATTATTCTTTATTACTAAATATTTCACTACTCTCGCATAACAGCAGTACTGGCAAAAATGCACAAGAAAAGAAATCCCCATTTAATATATTCATTTAATATTCAGTTTTCGTTAAACTTTTTAAGACTCTCACGTAAGCAACATTTTGAAAAAAATCGCTAAAAGGTGAAACAACATTTCTGCCACTCAATAATCAACGACATGTGCTTGATACCACAAACAAAAAAGATCTGCAACTTTTAAAAGCCAAATTCATTTACAAAAAAAAAGTTTTCTACCACACAAACACTTACACTTTTATGTGATTCAAGACACGATTGTGGCTAAAGAAAAAATTGATAGCCATGCAATGAGTGCAAAACTAACCGCAACGTACAGGCAGTTTTGTAAAGGAATTTATTCGTTTTGAAAATGTTAATGAGTTGCTTATATCAATATTATTAAAAAGATATATGAATTATAATTGCAAAAAATCTTCGCTTCATAGATGTTATTCCCTATAGAAGGAAATTATAAGAAATTTTAGGATTGCATACACAGAAAACAGTAAAAACAAGATTGAATCCCTGATCCAATTAAAATATTAATTAGTTTTCAACCAATCACGAAATTTGTAGTATTAATGCAATACCACTCATCTTTTTTTGGTCAATGCAAACACCAAAAGAGGTCACCAATACGATTCAATAGACTGTTGCCTTAGGCAAAAAGGTCCACGCTTCCGTGAGATGCATTAGGTCTATGCTTGAGAGCAGAGACATAACTGCTTCTATGGTTAACAACATGGTTGCTATTAATGCAGTCAAAGGGTGTTTTATCACCTCTCCTTTAGGCAGTGGTGATTGATGACCTTCTCCTCAATCTTAGTCAACAAGGACATGAAGTTGGGTACGCTGTTGAACAGGTTGTGATGGCAACTTCCAAATTCGGCAACGTTCTGTCAGACGTCATGAACGATGCTTTATGCCCTGTTGTGACATGGTATGAACGGGCTGTCGGACAACTCTTACAAGACTATTTTGTTACCATTCTCTCTTAGGAGAAAACTTGGTCTGGGGACAGTCTCGTTGAATGGGTGCAATATTCCTTATTCGACCGACGTTAAATACTTCGGGGTTAATCCTGATAGCGTAACATAGAAATCCACTAGTAGAAAGATCTGGGCGGTGAAGAGTTGTGACGGGCACCCGGGCCCGTCCCAACGTGAACATCTCTGTGCCCGTGGGCAAATGGCCTACGGTATTTCAGTTAGAAATACATGCGATCACCCGGTACGTTCATAGCTGTAAAGTCCCCTCTTGATGGGAATTCCGTTTCAAGCTTGTTTTAAAGTGATTTTACTTACTACAGAAGCTATCGATACGGAACAAGGTTTCCATTTACTGAATACCTGACCACTGCGGTCATCCGGGTAACGATTAAGCGTATGAATTAGCCAGGAGGGCCTCTGTTACTCCTCTTATGTGCCTAGAGCCCTTTTGTGACGTATACTGGTCGGCTGCCACATCTCTAATCAAAGGAAATGACATTTCGACCTCAAAGAAGGATTAGCTGGCTTCTTCGGGCTTAAGGCAAGCCAAAGCATCGATGCAGCCATTTTCATACAGTAGCATCCTGCACAGTAGCATCCTGCAACAGGAATGATCTACGGCTTGTTACTGGTTTTCTTTCTGGTTACTTTGGGTGGAACTATCGTCTGTGGAAAAGTAACTAAGTTAGTTCACCCTTGTGCCGTTTATGCTTGGAAGAGGATGAGACTACGGCACACATTCTTTGTGAGTGTATTGTCTTATGTAATAGTAAAGGGGTGTCTTTCACCCTGAGTTTCTGTGTTCGGATGATATTAGGCGTGCTTCTCCTACCTGTGTGCTGACTTTCATGAGGAGAGTCATGCAGAACTTGATTTGATTTATTTATTTATAGCACAAACATCCACTAGGTGTCGCAGTTCTGATCTTTGGACCAGGTCTTTCCTCTATTCTCTACTGTGTTCTATTCTATCACCGCTGAAGGGGAGTTTTTGCCCCATTTTTAAGAAAGTAACAAAAAGACGCATACAGCGAAGAGTTGGAGAGTTAAAAAGTTTCACAAAAATTTTCCCCGTGGCGTTTTAGTCAAAAGTGCTGAACACATATTATACCTTAACCGCAAGGCTTACAAGATTTCCTATCCTGTGTCACTATAATTATGTGCAAAAGGGAAAAGATTTAACTAATCCGAAAATGAATACCAGATGTAAATTTTCAAAATGCCGATACACGTATACACATACATTTGTGGCTCTCTATCGCTACCAGAATCAGCCGTTAGAAACTTTTTTTTTCAGAGAAGTAACACAATTTGGCAATTAATGCCTACCAGTAAATTAATTAATGTTACTTTCTTTGGTAAAGGGATAGTGTAGAGAGAACAGGTGGTGAAGTTGGAGAGAAATAGAAATCTTGCGCTTTTTTTTGTGGAGCACTGTTGCAGATCCTCTGCTGTCAAGTAGATGCAATGATTTGTTTAAGCTATGTAGCTATTTATTAGTTCTTTTACTTGCCGACGGTTCTGCTACAATACCGAGGAAGGAGGGTGAAGTGCATGAGATATATTAGTATTAATCGCTGCCGGTACTGTCAAAGTGATCAGTGCTATGCCTTTATCACTTTAAGAGTCCAACAACAACCAACACAACAACACACCAATACACATCAGAAAAAAATGATGTTTTTGGCTTGCCTGAAACTAGTCTTGAACTCAACACTACAGGGTTTATAGTCAAACGCGCGAACCATTCAGCCAACAGCACTCTCTAATTGTTATTTGATTTTGTTGTATAGTGTTATATTAAAAAAAGTTGTACATAATACAGTATAATAAAATTATTATTAAAATCTTCTGTAGTGAACGGAGTATTCACTAGATGTCGCTAAAGGAATATCTTGAAATGGACATTCAAAAGAAAAAGTTTATTACGAATACAATTTTAATAAATTTTAAAACTGAAATTTGCATAATATTTACTACAGCATTTGGTAAATTTTATAACTATCGAGTAATATATAACCATAGTTCCCAGACAGAAATTTCTTTGCATGAAATATCTTTCTAAATGTCATATTTAACCTAAAGTAATCAACTCATTCTTTTATAACCCTGATTTAGATTAGCAATATTTTTGTTGTTGTTGATATTTAGTTGATGGTGCATGTTATTGTTATTATTGCATTTTATGATGACGATCAGCAGCACAAACACTAACAGTTATTATTGCACACAACAACAGCAATAGCAACATATTAACAGCTCCCATTACTGAGCAGGCGCCTGGGCTAAGAAAACGCTGTATACGTTGGTATCAACAACAAGCAAGTAAATTGCACGAATACAATGTCGTAGGAAAAAGAAGTAGTAGCAGCATAAAAAGAAGAGTTGAAAAAATCAGTTTCAATTTCATTTTTAAACAAATGTTTGCCGCTAATAAGAGTTTAATACATAAAAAACTTTCAAAGCAGACGGTCGGTGGTGCAAGTATTTAATAAAACGGTCAGGTCGATAAAACAGAAAAATTTTAAAATAAAATTTTTATAAGTGAATGCTAAAATATTTAAAAAGGAATTTCTTATAAAACGATAATAACTAAAAAAAATATAAATAAAACTAATAAGAAAAATACCATAATGATTTCCCTGAAAACGCTGTGTACCTGTCTATTCATTGGATTCTCTTATGTTCTAGTCGAATGTCGCAGTTACAATAACGGTTTAATTTTTTACAACTTAGAAAATCAAAAGACTTACCTACCACCCACCATATCGGTATCGCGCGGTCGCGGTCTGGCTAAATTCAAATATTCTTCACGCGGCTCCATTTGGTCAACGTTTGGGAAACCGTGCAACTGTGAGGGGCCATTGTGTGGCTGTTGTGTTGGCATCAAAGTGAAACAATACAATTTTGATCAAAAAAGTACGTGATACAAATAAACACAAGCGAGTATGTCTTTGGCAAATCAATTCAATTGATTCCATTTAATTTAATTTTTTATTTAAACAAATTAAATAAAAATCCCCATTTAACAACATAAACAAATGGAATCTGAAAGTATAAATCAAAAAAGAAATTAAAGAAGAGAAATATTTACAATAAAAGTTTAAGATTTTATTGAATATTTAAGTGATATTTTTTGCTTGCAAAATTTATTATTAAATTTTGTAAATGAAGTGACTAAAAAAATATTGACATAAAAAAATACGTTTTACATATTTATTCGTTTTGTGGGCGAACTGTGTGAACAAATGTTTGGTGATGAATATTAAAAATTTTTTTTTGGTGGTTGGTTGTTGTTAATATACAGTTTTTTTTGTGAAATTGTTAGTTCCATTAATTAAATGAATAATTTATTCATTTTTGTATTACTGCAATTTTGTTTTCACTTTCGGCCAGATGTAATGAATGATGTAAACGGGTTTCTTTTTTTTATTGAAAATATGCTGGAGGAGGAAGTCAAATAAAAAATATTTCTTTCTTAATTATAAAGATTGGGTAACTTTTTGTATTCGATATTTATAGATGTGGTAATAAAGTTCATGGTCTAATAATAAATTTTTTTCTTGAATTTACTCCGGTTTTCGATATAAATCATTAAAGAAAAAAATGACCAACAACTTCAACAAACAATGACAATTATTAGCCACCATTTCTTCGAACAATATTTATTTGAAGGTCATAAGGAAAAAGCGAGGGGGGCCCATTAAAAAAATGAGATTGGAATCGCATCGCAAATCTTTGTTTTAAAAAGCAAAACTCACCGAAAGGGGTTCATATTAAGTTTTAGTTTAATAAAAAATCAGCAATAACAACACATAGCTTAAAAAACTAAAACAGCTTTATTTACATTGTATGGGTGTGGCGCAGCCCACTTTTTAAACATTAAATCGTATTGTTAGGGAAACTCAATGTGTATGCAAAGTTTCATTAAAATCGCTTCAGTAGAATAAGTTGAATAAGAATATTTTCTCTGTACGGGAGTGGCACTGCCTACTTTTCTCATCATTAAATTGTATTGTCAGAGGAGTTTAATGTGTGTGCAAACTTTCATAAGCATCGGTTAAGTGGTGGTAGTTAAAAAATTATATTTACATTGCATGGGCGCAGCACTGCCCACTTTTTTATGATTATATTATATTGTCAGGACAACTCAATGTGTTTGCAAAGTTTTATGGGAATCGGTTAAGTAAAAGTTATTGAAGAAGAATATTTAATTAGAATGGCCGTGGAACTGCCCACTTTTGTGTGAAAAGTAAAGCATTTAAAACACAGTAATTTTAAACTTTGGAACTTTAAAGTTTGTTTTTAATTTTCTCGAAATGAAAAAAGTGGGTACGCATCGTTTTTCCCCTATATCCTTCATTTCGATTTGTGTGTAGCCTTTATGACAAAGGCATTAGCCCAAAAGCATAGTTTTGTTAATATTGAAAAGTTCAAATTAATGAAGTAGTGCCCTTTTCGAAATGACAGATTCAATTATGAAACTGAAATTTGCGCTCAAACGCAGATATTGTGAAAAGTCAGATGTTATGTCAGATGTAATTAATTATGCACATACGGTTGATAGCAAAAATTACACTGTACAACATAAAAATGATTACATGTTTCTAACGAATTATTCTGTCAGAGGGCCCGAAAAATATATACACGTCTATCGGCGTCTTGAAACTTTAATTTGGGACTAATTTTTGGGGTAGTTAAAGTTATAACGTTGTTTACTTATTACTTTTATACATATTTTACACTTTAAGATATGGCTGATTCTCATTTCAAATGCTTTTTTCCTATCCGTTGAAAGTATAGCAAAATATTTCATAAAATAAACGCATAAATTTAAAAATGAAAGCTGCTTTAGCATGATTTAATAGATAATAAATAAATGTAGATAAGTTCTTTTTTGTGTAAGGCTGTCTATTAAGTATTAAAAACGAAGAACGAAAATTCTGTTTTTACTCTCTTCATAAAAAATGGCGTGTCCGATATGCATGCTGTGGATTTTCTACGTAAAGAAACTATAAAATTTTCCCAAAAACGAGATTAAATTTATAACGGTCTTAGAATATTTGCATTTACTTTTCTTATTTTACACATACAATTTTGGAAACATATAAATTATACATATATTTTTACATTGCTGATGTCCGCAGTCTTGTATATTGAGCATTACGCTTTTTTATTACTCAGTTTAATTATTAAAATTGCATTAACAACATACACTACAATAGTAGCGTAGGTTTGCACTTCTAAATATTTAAAAGTTTTCTGAACTTTGCTATATATATTGCATAACGTTTCATCAATCAATCATCGTTTGTATAAAAAAAAACGTATTGAGTGTTATCCATATATTTTTTAGTATAACTGAAATTAAAATATATCGAAGATTATGAAGATCTGAATTGTAGTGAATTCCAAATAAAGTGTGTGTCCTAAAAAAATATTCAATTCGCATAAAAATGTATTGAGCGTTACGTAAATTTTTTTTAATATAATTTATCTATAAATTTTAGGAAGTTGAAAAAAAGTTAACATCAGCTGAAGGGTAGAAACGATATAAAAACATTATCTGTTTTTTTTTTTTGATTTTCTTTTAAAAGATGTTTTTCATTCGCTCTGTAGGTTGTTGTATTTTCGAAAAATGTATCGTATTTTGCTACAAAAAAATAATTTGCCATAACTTTTGACATTGTTGCTCGATTTTATTAGAATAATCCTTATTGGAAAGAACAGTTATGCTCCTTTTTCCTTATGTGTAAATCTTTGTAAAGAATTATTTTCAAACATAGACATTTTCTATTTTTCCATGTGAACCAAAGTCAAAATTGAAAAAATAGTCATAACTTTTAATTTCGTCTTGCGATTATTATAATATTTTATTAATATGATATGACGTATTTGCGTTGTAAATCCAAATTGCTTATTAGGCTAAGGTTCGTAACGTTATATGCAGAAAGGATTGGGCATGATTAATATTCCAAGGAACAAGGGAAAAAATTAACATCAACTTAATTTTTCAACGTACACAGCTACTACGTGGCGCTACTCTGTTCTGCTGTGTACATTGAAAAATTAAGTTGATTTGGAGTATTAATCATGCCCAATTCTTTCTGAACGATCCTTAACATAATAATCAATTATAATTTTTTGGTTTTTAGAGAGTTTATGTATACTGCTTTCAAAACCTATACTCGTTTTTTGAAATGTATTTTATTCGCAAAAATCATTCCCGGAACAACCGCGAAAGCAATTGTAATGCTCAAGACACAAAAATGTATATTAGTTACATTGATAAAGAAAAAAATACAAAATGTACGTGTTGGATGAGAATCAGCCATATAAGTGACATCGTATTGATGTCATTTTAGTCATAGCATTGATGTCATTTAAGCTATGACAAAATTCTATGATGACGTTTGTAACCAGATTAATGTCTGTTTTTCTTTTATTGATGACATTTACTATAGCATTATTATAAGGATTCTGATGACAGGGCATCATATATGCGATGACACATTTTTCTATGAGTGTATGTGCAAAACTGCACAACCTAAATCGGAGCGTTAAGCGTCGCGTAAGCAACAGGGTATGTATTTACAGTAAATTCGCAGTAAATATTTTGTGGTAAAATGTACTGTAAATACGTGCCCTGTTCCTTACGCGACACTCAACGTTTTAACTTAGGTTGGTCTGTAACCGTACTCGGGTTTGCTGAACCAAACATAATATGTTTCCAAGTTTCTATTACTGGCAATGATATAAATCATTCATCTTTCAAGTTCAATAGCGATCGTGCACTATTATATAGAAAATTCCATAAGTTATAAAATAATAAAAACTGTGTTTGCAAAATTATCTAAAATAAATATTTTAATCTAAAAACTCACACACTTTTAAAACTTCAGTTGAAAATTTCCCCCTTTTTATCTTTAAGCACATTACATTAACACCTCATTAGCATATAAATAAATTTTTATATCGTCCAATTATTAAAATTAACATAAATAAATTACATCCATATGTACATGCAGGTGGTATATTGTTTGTAAAATTATCTTGAAACTCTTTGTTTTACACGAAAGCTGAATGAATGAAAATGGAAATAAAGTTTTCATTGTGTTCATTTGCCAGATAAAAAAAAATATGTTCACATGAGATACAAATAAACATGATTTAAAAAACATAAATAAATATTGTATGCAAAATGCAAGCAACAAAGAAACATTAAACTATGGAAGCAATCCATTCAATAGCTCTCGTACATTGTTTGTTCAATGACAATATCACAGAGAAAATAAGTCAGATAAATATTTATATGCAGACAACATACAAGTGCAACTAACGTTTGTACTTAAATTTAAATCAGTTACAATGTGTTTTATTTTAATTAAACATTTTTTTTATTTAATATGAGTAATCAAATATTTTATCAAGTGTTTGCTGCTACAGTTGAACAAATGTTTGTTGGTAGTATTTTGCATGCAACTTTTTCATGTTCATGTTAATGACAATTGCAATTTCTATCAAGTACTGATTTAATGAATAATGGATTTTATTCACAAATATGTTAAATAAAGTATTACGCCCCTTTCATGTTGTGCTGACTGATTGTAATGACAAAAGTATTTATGACGAAAAATTTGTAGATAATTTTTTTTTAATTTTCAATCAGCTTAAATAATTCTTAATGACCTTGGCAATGATGTTTTAGATTTGAAATGAAAATTGCTGGCATAACAATGACACTGATAATGTTTGCAATTGGAAAAGCCATATAAAATTCCTTGTTAGTTCCTATGACTAAAGCTGTTGACTGTAAACAATTCATTGGATTATAGGAAATGGAATTTAGTTTGAAATAATTTATTTCTGAATGATACACACTTATGATATAGTTATATAAATGTATATTTGAAAATTAAATTGAAAATGAATTGTTTTGACTATAAGTTCGATACGGAATTTACATATGTGTATGATAAATTTTAATTGTTTGTATTAAGAATGGAATACTAGAATCTAATAACACTGTATAACAAAATCAAAGTAACAAGGTTCCAACGGCTGATTCTGAAAGAGGGCACCAAAAAATATACACATGTATTGACGATTTGAAAGTTTACATCTGGCATTCATTTTAGGAGGATTTAAACTTCCCGCCTTTTGCACATATCGAGCTAACTCGAGTAATAACTCAAAAAAACATGATTTTTGAGTTAATAAAGCAGAATTAATTATCATATCGATCATTATATTGTGTAAACATTTTTTATAAATATCTTGTATATTCAACTCTTGAGACATGAACGAAAAGTTCTTTTAACATTAACTGCCTGTTCAAAGATGTTGAAGGAAAACCTGAGTGATCGAAAGCCACTGTCTCGAAATCTAGTCAATATGGGTTCAACAATATCGACAGCTTTCGTTTGCTTGAACTTACGTGTGTCAATTTTTCTCTCTTAAGTATTAAAATTACACAATAATGCCATATTGTAAATTTCTAGTTTATTTGACGATTTTCATTAAAACACTGAAAATACTACTAAATTGTTTGAAGAAAAATACAACCAAACATAACGACAAGAGAGTCCATTGTAAGGTACTCGCAGTTGTACAGGACATTTTTATAATTTTCTAATACAAATTCTAGTTTTGTTGTACAGGTGCGACTACCTTGTTTGATGGGCCTTACACAGTAAAGAAAACAGAAGTTTTGAATGTGTTAGTGGATTTTATTTTGTTTAAAAAAATCATGAGTATGTGCATATATAATAAAAAAATTAAAAAGAATGATAAAAAATGTTATAATAAAGAGAGATGTTACGAGTTCTAAGAATTTAATGGACTTTTATGGAAAAATTTGTACCAGTCGTAAGCAACATAGTAAGTGAGTGATTTTGACATTACGTTCGTATTGCTTCGACATTGTTGAATCGGATATCGTATGAAACCACTTACGTTTTCTTTCTACTTGTTTTTCGAGTTATCGTAAATTCAAAACTTTAAACTCGTTTTCGGTAAAACAGGTTTTTTGAATAGAATAGAGTATTCCAGCAAAGGCTCGATATGTACACAGTTATAGTGACTCGGCATAGGAAATCTTGTAAGCCTTACATTTAAGGTAGAAGATATGTTATGCGCTTTTATAGAAAACATTATGTATAAGAAAAATTTTTGTAGAACATTTTAACCGTCTTAATCTCTTTTGTATGGGTTTTTTGTACTTTTCCTAAAAATTGTACCCTTTTTAACTCCATTTTATCACCTCTAAAGGGGAGTTTTTTCCCCTTGCTTAATAGTGGGACAAAAAGACCCATACAACGAAGAGTCAGGGTGCTAAAATACTCCACAAAAATGTTTTCTCGTGGTGTTTTATATAAAAGTGATAAACACATCTTATACTATGAAGCAGTAGTTAGTGGCCATCCTCTCAATTTCCTATGCTCACGATCATAGGCTGTTTTTTTTACCTTCAACACACATACAATGTATGTGAGACTCACAGCCTATCTACCCTGAAGGAAGCCAGGAGACAAGTATCTCCAAGTCTCCACTTTTGTCGAAAAGTTTGGTGACTTTTTGGTGACATTGTTAACGAATCGTCTACACTTTTTATTTTGGCTTCAAGGGGAAGAAAATTTTCTGACAGTTAAAAAACCATATTTTTCTCATTTTGTTGTATTGAAAATAAATGCGGCTGTACGCAAAATTAAAAATTTTCATATAAAATCTAATTTAATTGCCTTACCTACATTCTAAAACATCACTTGAAATTTAGTATCATATACTCGTACAGCCCAATTATAAATAACAATTCCCCGCGATTTTTTTCCTATTCCCTGTTTCCTTATTCTAAATAAAATCTCCCCAGGAAAATTTTCTCTTTTCGCATTCCTCCTACTATAAATTACAATTGCCACGGGAAAAAACTCCCACGAGGAAAAAGTAAGTATTCTTGCGAATTTTTCTCCCAATCATTTTGAAGGGAACTAATGCAAAAATTTTAAACTCATTTATTTATGCATTTATTTATGACAACAAGTTTAAATAAACACCGGAATGTTATATTTCTCTCCTGTTTTTGGAATTTTATCCACGCCGTGCAAACATGCGCTTCAAAAACATGAACTACTTCTGCCTTCGGAAGAAAGGTTTAAGATACACTCAATTTTGCACGCCTCCTTTAAGTTCACATAATAGGTAAATGGGAGATTTGTGGCGGTTTAAAAAATTTACAATTTCCTTTTTACACACAATCATTGAGGACTTAATGCATCTGGCCCTAGCCCAGTTTTTGCTTCACTTCCTCAGCACAAAGTTCTTCCGAGAACTTCTGAGTGACTACACTGTACATTTTACTTTTTATTTAAGCAAACACAAATATTTATATTAACACACAATCTTATTATCGATGAAAACATAAACGTTTTATTAAGTTATTTTACTGAGCTCTCGCGTTATTGCAGAATAAAATGTAAACACTAAACAGCTGATCCAGATTTTTCCCTCTCCCTTATTTGGTTATTCCCCGGCTTTTTTAGAATAGGAGAATTTTTCCCCGGGAACAAATGAATGGGAAGAGAAAAAATTGGGTTGATATTGTCTAAATTTTTGTTGAAAAATTCTGGTTCTCTAAAATTAACATAATTTGTCTAATTTTTCGCAAAAATACAAATCTGCTGTTAAAAGTATTTATTTTTGAGCAAAGTATGTCTAAATAACAATAAAATGTTAAATATTAAGATATCTGCCTAAAAAACAATAGAAAAATGTTAACACAATAGAAGCACGCCATATTTTTCTTCGGTCATCAAAGTTTAATTTCTGGTATTTAAAGGTTTTTAAATATACATTTTGTAAGTATTGGTAAGTAAATATTGTTAATTTATAAACAAAATTCCAAGGCTTTTTCTTGTTTTAATAAATGTAATGAATTAACTTAATGTACTTCATACATTTTTATTAAAGAAAAAACTTTTCATATTAAATATATTTAGTCCAAGTGAAAAATACTTAACATAAGGTATAATACGCCTATGGTTGAATTGTAGACTATCATTCATGAGGTCGCGGTTCGAAGCTGCACACAGCCAATCGCTTCGCAGGCGGTTTTATTTTATTTTTTGTATTAAACATATTTTGTTAAAAAATCAACAAAGAAAACTCTTATCTAATTTTAGGTCGATAATTATCAGTAAAGTGTTGCCGACAATTATCGACCTAATTTTCAACAAAAGTGTTTTCGAGTGTAGTAAAAAGTTTCAATGTGTTGACTAGAAACATTAAAATGCACTAGTGAATCTCTGGTGCCAATGTCTTTATGTGGTCCCATAAGAACCATCTACACTCTAAAACATTACTTCAAATTTAGGATCATATATTGTCTAAATTTGTGTTGAAAATTTCTCCTTGTCTAAAATTACATTGATTATGTAGTTATTTTTATAAACAAAAAAAACATTTCAAATTAAACATATTTAGTCCAAGTGGAAAAAATTTAATATTAAGTATAATACGGATATGGCTGAAGGGTAGATACGTCAGACTATCAGTCAGGAGGTCGCGGTTCAAACCTGTACGCAGGCAATCACTTTTTTTAGTAAAAACATTTTGTTCAAAAATAATGCGTGTCTAATTTTAGGTCGATAATAATCGGTAAAGTGTTGCCGACTATTATTGACCTAATTTTCTACAAATGTGTTTTAGAGTGTAGTTAATAGTAAGTCAATAGTTCCGAGCTCACTGGTGGAATCTCAATGACAAGCACATGTTAAATATCTATAGCACACACAGAACATTGCCTGGGGTACAGTTAGTCAGTAGTACTGGGGACAAAGTCAATAGTGAATTAGTACAGTTTTACTATCCACATTTCCTTTAGGGTATTTAGCCGCGAAGCACATACACAAACAGAGAATAAGATAGTGTGTGTTTGGCCACCGCTACCTTAAAGCTAAGGCTTACATGATTTCCTATGCCGAGTACTAACTGTGAATAAAGGCCTAACTATAATATGCATGTCTTGGCTTAAGCTAGCTTAAGGCAACGGTGCGAATGCATAGAAATTGTATGTTTCAAACTATAATGTACTTAAGAAAAAGTTTCGTCAAGTTTTCTCAATTGTCATTTGCTTAAGCAAAGAGCGAAACTGAATGCACTTTCCGTACGGAATCAGCTCTTTGTAAATTGTTATTTTATTTTTTTATTTAATCATACATACAGTGTTGCCGCGACAAAAAAATTTATTTAACCAAAATGTTTAAAAAATTTATTACATACATGAGAAACAATAACCAAAATGTGAAAGCTAAACAATAATTTCTAAAATATGTATGTAATAAAAATAACAAAAACCTACCCTCGTGTTGAGTAGCAATAAATACCTTAGCAATAAGGCAAAAAAGCCTTCAAAATAACACAGCAATATTGGCGTTTTCTTTTCTACAAAAAATGCAAGCAATCTCACTTTAATAAAAGTTTGCAATATGTATAATCATTTTTCAAGGAAGTGAATTTGTTAGAAATTATTGTACAAACTTTTATGAAGGTAAAGTTATGCTTTAAAAAATGCTGAATTCCGATTTATTTAATAGAAAAATGAAAAATTTTAAATTTTTTCTAGAAAAAAAAACTTATGCGTGTTCAAAAAGTATGATAGTTTTTTTAAATAAACAAACACAACGCGCAAAGCGATTAGCTTGTCTGCGAAAAACACCCAGGGTCTACGGTGGGAATCGAACCCACGACCTCTTGACTGACAGGCTAGCATCGCTACCACTCATGTGTGACAGATCTGTTGCAAATCGGATCGCAAATTTTTTGAAAAATTTCATAAACTAATATTATCTAAAAAAACAGCAATGTATGCTTTATTAGTTAGACATATGCTTAATATAGCTGTACTATGAATGTATATTATTGTAAATTAGCTGACGAAATATGTAAAATAGCATAACTATTTCAAACCATTTATTTTTTAATAATTTTTGTGTAATATTATGGCACCAACGACACACCTTGTTTCATTCACAAGAAAATCTGGAAGAATTCTATCAGATTTTGCTGCAAATGAATCGTTCCGTCATGTAGAATAGAATCTTGGTCTTACACAAGTGCGATATATATGTAAAAATAACCAAAAGGGCAGCGCTGCATACATACATTCATGTAAGTTCAATATAGTCACCTAAAAGTGTTCTCTAATTTGCTTAAGTATTTGACTGGCTTTTCGTTATTTTTTGACATTACCTTAAGCTAGCTTATGCCTATTATAGTTGGGCCTTAAGAATGAAATGAAAATCCTGCAAATTTCGTGATTGATAAAAACTAATTAATCGTTAAGTTAAAATAATGGTAATTTTAATTCCTTGGATTCGAACCAATTCTATTTTTATTACCTGCCCTTAATACAATAAAATAAAATAAAATAACATAACATGATCACGTC
This sequence comes from Panzeria rudis, assembly GCA_956483635.1. Taxonomy (NCBI): domain Eukaryota; kingdom Metazoa; phylum Arthropoda; class Insecta; order Diptera; family Tachinidae; genus Panzeria; species Panzeria rudis. The sequence continues at coordinate 51,891,469 of OY101448.1, read as the reverse complement.
TTTTATTTTTCAGTGTGTGCTAATGTGACCTATGCCCGCCCTAAAGACGAAATTCAATTAGAAGTTTTTCTCAATGACACGGCCACAGCCAAGTACGGCATTGCTGCCCGTAATCCCTCACCCCTGTGTGTACCCATAATGATGGGTATACCCATGTCAATGTGCATACAAATGTCCAATATCGCTGTACAGGGTGACAATTTAAATATGTGCATGGATTTCTTGGTACGTTTAGCATCTACAGAAATTTTCGAAATGCATTTCCAATGTATGCAAGTGGGTCTACAGGGAGCTAGCTGGGTGGGAGCTGATGGTCAGCCGGTAATACCAGCAAACGAAGGTAAACTCAAAGATAAAAGTACAAATGAATCAGATGAATACTATGATGAGAGTGCCGAAGAAGAGGAGAATGAAATAATTTCGAATGAAAAGGAGGAGGACGAGGAGGAAAATATTGAAATGAGTGTGGAGGAGGAAGACGATTTAAATAAAGCCGAAGAGGAAATGGATTATAATGATATAACGGAGCAAGTAATGGACATAGTGAAAGAAGAAGAACACAGTGGTATTAAAGAACATAAAAATCACGTTGTAAGTCCATTGCAAGATAATAAAGTTGAGGAAATTGTAACAAATATAATGGAAAGTATTAATCAAGGCAATGCAGCAGCAGAAGGGATTGAAGGAATAATGGCAGCACCAGTTAATATGCCAGCTAAGAAAAATCAAATTCAGGATAATAAAGAGTCTAATGTTTTAAGCGATATTGAAAGAAATGAAGAAAATGAGTTTTCTATGGAAGCAGAAGAAACTAAGGCGGAGAATGTGGAACAAAATATAGAAATCAATGCTTTAGAAACACTAAAGAATGTTACTAATGAAGAAAGTAAGGAAAATATTGAAAATGGTAATAAAATGAAAGAGGAGATTTTGGAAAATAGCTTGGAGTCTTTGGCAAACGCTGAAGATGATATAGAAGAGAATAATGAGATTATTGAAAGCAGCGAAAAGTCTGAGGACTTGTCAAGTGGTATCGTAAAAGACGAATTACATTTTGAGCAATTAGCTGAAAACTCTCAAGAAAAAGAAATACAAATGGCAAATAATATCACTCATAGTCAAGAAACAAACAAAGAGAGCAATGACTTATCTCTAAAGGCAGCTGCAGAACAGGATAGTGAAAGCAATAAAATACCTGCCATAGTTATGGAAGAAATTACCACTGAACACATAGCTGATGATCAAGATTACACTGCAATTGAAAAATTGGAAATGTTAATCAATAGTGATGATGCCGCAGAAGAAATAAGCAAAAATGATAATGAGCTTAACAACTCTTTGGATATGCTCCAACAGACAATGGAAACTAGTACCGAACATTTAATGGCAGCTAATTTAGAGACAACAAATCCACAAGATGCAGCAACTACTAGTGAAATTAGTAATATCAGTAGTGGTGATAGTGCTCTAACAACTGCTGCAATAATGACCACAACAACAACAACAACAACTAAAACTACTACAACCAATAAGCCAACAAAATTCGATGAAAACTCAACTGTGGCAGAAACATTTATTATAACCATTGATGGCGTTGATAAAAACAATAATGACAATGATGACGACAATGACCACGACGAAGGCAATGAAAATAGCGATGGTGATGATGATAATAGTTATGAAAATGATAGTGATTATGATGATGAAGAAAGTGAAGAGACCGATGATGACACAAAAGAAAAAGTAATTAAATCAAATAATGCCACAACTATTGTTAAGCCAAATACAACTAAATTGAATAACAAAAATGGCATTGAACATAAAATATCTTCTACTGCACAAGAACTGGCAAATGAGTCTCTCAGCAATGAGTCAACTTCAGACGAAGACTCGAATGAAACCACAAATGATGAATTTGCGACTGAAGAAGAACAGTTTGAGGAAAACGCAGTTGAAAAATACCACAGGGAATCGAATGAACAAAATGAAAATGATGCTACTGAGGAAGAGTACGATGGGGAGTATGAAGATTATCAAACTACAGCAAAAACATTAACTATAAGTGATAATAACACATGCTGCAAACCTGCAATATCATTTATATTTAATAACTCACATGTGAGTAACACAATTCAAAAGCTTGATGACAGCAATAATGATAATGATAATAATAATAATGCAGAAATACCACAAATTGATACGGCATCAAGTAATAATTTACAATTTGTTAGCAATACTAAATCCATGATTAGCAATACAGACGACGTTAGTATGTTAAACGTTGAATCAACTACTAATAAAATGTCACAAATCATTGCTGGTGCGTCTGCAACAAAACCAAATGCAATAGCAACAGCAAGAGCAACAACAACAACAGCAGCTACCAGTAGCAATGTAATGCCCCTACCTTTGGCGCGTAAATTATATTCACTTCATCAGCAACAGCAACAGCAACAGCATTATCGTCGCAGTCGTGAACAGCAGTATTACGGATAAAGCACATGATTGAGTGTCTGTCTGTCTGTAAGAGTGTGTAGCATATTTATATTAAAAATCATCATTCATTTATTATATTGATGTCAACACCCCCATTAAATGTTGTATGCATGCTGCACGCAATTTATTAGAAACTGTATATAGAAAATATTCTTTCATTAAGGTGATGAAGATTAAACACTATGGACCCTAATAACACTGTACAACAAAATCAATTTTTTCTAAATTACACAATTCTAACTACTGATTCTGTTAAAAGCCAGAAGAAAAGTACACGCGTGTATCAGCGTCTTGAAAGTTTACACCTGGGAATCATTTTAGGGGGAGTTAAAGATCTTCCCGTTTTACACATATATACACACAGAAAAACTTTATATTAAAACTATCGAAAATAAGCTTAATTTAACATTTTTCGGTATTGATTTTGCTTAGGTGTTTCATGTTAATTCAACATGATTTTACAATAACCTCCAAAGAATATTTTACCTTTTGAAATAACTATATTTCATGTTGATTTAATATTTCTGTACAGTTAAATCAAAATGAAACTGATAGTGAAGTAATACGAAGAATCATGTCGAATCAAAGTTATTTCAAGTTGATACAACGTGATATTGATACTGAGGGTGCTGTTGGCTGAGTAGTTAGCGCGTTTGACTACAAACCCTGAGGTCTTGAGTTGAAGGCTAGTTTCAGGCAAGCCAACAACAACAGCATGCACTTTTCTCATGTGCATTGGTGTGTTATTGTGTTGGTTGTTGTTGGACTGTTAAAGTGATGAAGGCATAGCACTGATCACTTTGACAGTACCGGCAGCGATTAATACTAACATATCCAAATGCACTTCACAGCACCCTTCTTCGTCGGGAGCTTAAACAACTCGATGCCTCTACTTGACACCAGAGGGGTTTGCAACACTGCTCTACATAAAAACGCGCAGTAGCAGGTTTGTAAATGAATTAAGATTTCTATCTCTCCCACCAACTGGTAGACATTAATTGTCTACAACGAATCGTGTTGAATCAAAGTTATTTGAAGTTGAAACAACATGAACTTGATACCGAAATAATACGAAGAATCATGTTGAATCATAGTTATATCAAGTTGAAACAACGTGAATTTGATACAGAAATACCACGAAGAATCATATTGAATAGGAGTTATTTCAGTTTGAAACAACCTGAAATTGGTACTGAAATAAGACGAAGAATGAATTTAACATGAATTTAATGTAGCTATTATAATAATTATTTGACTTACGTGATGTGTATTCGCACAGGCACCAGAAAAATATGTGTTGTAGTAGGCTGCTGCAAACTTTCCTTTGGATATACTTTAAATAAATACCATCATAAGCAACATGAACTGAATTTTAATTTAACATGATATAATTTATGATTTAACATACAATTTATTTGAAACTAAAGTTATAGTCATGTTGATTTAAAATGAAATTTAACGTTCATAACAATGGTATGTATTTTAACAGTGAAATATATTAAATCGAAGAGATTTAAGGTTAGATTAATAGTTGTTCGTTTAATATTAATATGAAACAATGGTAATTTTAAGCCAGCAGCCGGAGTTTTTCGCTGGCAATACGAAGATTGTCGGCTATTTATATTGGCCTAACATGAACATCAAAATAAACAACAACAACAACTCACACAACTGAGCACACACTTAAAACATCACACTTTAGCAATAAATTATTTCTCATGAATTTTATATGATTTCCTCTCAAAATTGCGAGATATTGATTTTACATTGTCAGTTGTTTTTCTGTTTGTATATAGGGTATGTTCGTAAATTCAGTAATTGTGCAATTCTGCGCTCGAAAACAAACACTTCGGAATACTTTTTTTTTTGCTAAAAATTTCATTATGCAAACTTTTGACAGTGGTGCCACATATTTCTGCAACAACGGCAGCATTTTTATTACTGTTCCAATAGTTTGCAGACCGGCTGCACATATTTACTGCATTTACGAATTCACCCGTAGTTATAATAATTCGGCGTAACAAATTTTGTAAATCTTATGTTTAAGGTATAAGATATATTGAACAGTTTTAGGTACCACCACGAGAAACATTCTTGCTGAACATTTTAACCCTCTAATTCTTCGCTGTATGTATCTTTTTGTCATTTTCTTATAAAAGGGACAACATTTCCCTTCAGTCGCAGTATAATGGTCTGAAATGTTTTACAAAAATATTAACCATCCAGTTATATTATAAGTCTTCATTCAGAGACTCCAAAGCTTCAGAGTATACTGGAACGCCTAGGAATCATTCAAAACCTAAAGTCTGTATAAGGGCTAATTTCATACTTATTTACAATTGGTACTCGGCATAAGAAATCTTGTGAAGTGGAAGATGTGTTTAGTACTTTTATGTAAAACACCATTGCGAAAAAAATGTTTGTAACATTTTAACCCTTTAACCCTCTTCGGTGTATTGGGCTGAAATATTTTACAAAATTGTAATTCGTCTTCAAAGTCACCCAAGGTCTAGACTCAACGTAAAGTGTGTTTAAAGGTTAATTTCGTGCTTATTCACAATAAGCACTTGGCATAAAAAAATTTTTAAGCCTTACGCTTAAGGTAAAAATTGTGTTCACCACTTTTATACAAAACACCACAAGAAGCATTTTTGGAGACCGTTATATCGTAGCTGAAGCGGAAGGTTTTGGCCATTTGTTAAAGAAGGGACAAAAAGACACACACAGCGAAGAGTGAGAAAAAATTTCCTTGTAATATTAAAAAAAAAAAAAAAAAAAAAAACAGCGCTAAGCACATCTTATGCCTTAAACATAAGGCTTACAAATTTTCTTATGCCGGGTGGAACGTTAACTGCCCCTAAAATAAATCACAGATGTAAACTTTCCTACACCAGAATCATGTATTTTTTTTTTGTGTTGTACGGTGTAACTATGAAGATGTTTTTGGTCAGAAATACAGCTTAACCCAGGGTGAAAAATAATGTTTTTAAAATAAACTTTTTATTCCAGGCAAGAGGGAAATTTTTAATCCAATTTTATCTCTTAGTTGTATTTTTTCTCCTTAAAAAATATGGAGAGTGATATAAATTAGTCGCTGTAAATTGTTAATTCACTTTCTTTAATATTTTTTTTTAAATTTCATTGAAAAGTAATGTTTGCTAACTACTCTACTTCAACACCGTACCATTTCGCTTTCTATTTCATCTTCATTATAAATTTAATCGCATGTAATTATGAAATTGTGTGCATAAATTGCTTGACATGCTAATGAATTCATTTATTTGTTATTTTGTAATTTAATATTTATTTATTTATTTATTGAAATCGATCGTATTGTTTATATATTCGTAGGCAATATATGTTGTATTTATACAAAAATCTAGGTTAAGTGTACTTGTTGTAATATAGAGAAATAAATTTATTTATTAAATCGAATGATTCCATTTAAAAGTAAATAAATAAAAGAAATTATTTAAAAGTTTAAGGTTAGTATTTATGTTGTAAAAAATTTAAACAAATGAATGAAGTAATAAGCTTTGGTGCAATGTGACACCGTCTTAAATCGTAACTCTATGGACAATATGAAACACTTAAAAATAGTACACTTTTGCCCAATTTCACCCGAAATATCTGTTTTGTGAGCATTTTATTTACAATAAGATCTGCCTGCCCGCTTCGCCCACTTAAAGCTCACTTTGTGACTACCCAGTAAAAATTTTTCATGTTTTTTGAAGCACTAAAGAAATAAAGCGCTTCATAATTCGCTTTAAAATATGAGCTTGTTCAGAAGCTGATTTCATAGCGTCACAACAATGCAGGTTTGGAAGTGAGAAAAGTATTTGCTTTTTACTTATACAAAAGCTTCGTACACAAGCTATACAAAAAAGCTGATTTTATAGAGCTGATCCAAAGCAGGTTTTTAAGCGAGAAGGAAAAGTAAGTTTATTTGAGTTTCTTGGTGCCGTTTCGCAACAGTGTTTTTGGTCGAGTGATTGGTACGTTTATTTTTATTTATTTATTTATTTATTTATTTATTTCTTTATTTTCGATGTCCCATACACAAGACTTAAGTCTTATATTACAGTATGGAACTGAGCATATGTAAATACAATAAATCGGAACACAAAATTAACTTGGATTTAAGTTTGCGCTTTTAAAATATAAAATATAAAAAAAATATAAAATGAAATTTAAAATCTAATATAATATAGTTTCAGAAAGTTAACCAAATTAAAAAAAGAACCAGCTAAAATAATAATTAAAAAAGAAAATAAAATATGTAACTTGAAAAAATCAAAACCTAAAACCTACAGTGTTATACCATCAGACTATCAAAAAACAATATATGTATGTAAATATATATTCAACGTGAGAAATGACAAAAAATATTTTTCCTAAATTGACGTGCGTTACCAATGGTCTGAATTCTATAGGGGATTCCATTCCAGAGACTGACTGCATTAATAAAGAAGTGGTATTTAGAAACCAGAGTTCGATGACCAAACGCTAGAAGTCTTTTACCTCTAGCAAGCGTTGAAAAGCTTAAACGTTCAAAGAGATGTTCAGGATGATGTGTATATATAATTTTATGCATGAACAGTAAAGTGCGCACTCTTACATAATCATCAAAAGTAATGCCATAAAGCAAGGTTACGTATGGGGAAATATGGTCATATCTTCTGAGACCATATACGTACCGAATAATGTTATTAAAGGCCACGTTAAGTTTTCTTTTACTTACGCTATCGCAGCTGGCAACAAGTTCACAGCCGTACAATAAAATCGGTATTAAATACAATTTGGCAAGGATTATTCTAATTTTAATTGGAGTACAATACTGAGTTTGCCAGAGATTTCTTAACATTGAAAACGTTCGACCGCATGCAAAATTAACGTGATTAGACCAAGTGAGAGTGCTGTTAAAATATATACCAAGATTCTTAGCAGAATGTACAATATCTATGGACTGGTTGTTTAATGTTAAAATCGGATTGCAATCAAAGTTTGTTAACCTCTTTTTAATAATCAGGCACTTGGACTTAGTAGGATTAATTGCTAGACCATTAGCTGTGGCCCACTCGTAGACACGACCTAACTCCTGATTTAAGGTCCTCACACATTCATCAACGGCAGTATTGCAACAGCTAATATAAAGCTGAACATCGTCCGCATACAATCTAATCCTGCAGTATTCGAGTTTGCCCTGAAGATCATTCACGTATAGTGAAAAAAGGAGAGGACCTAAGATGGAGCCTTGCGGAACACCTCGAGTTAATGACAAAGATGTTGAGACTGAGGTAGGCGTTTCAACATATTGGTATCTATCGACTAAGTATGAATATATTAGACCTGAGGCAGTTGATGCGAATCCAAACATATGTTTAAGTTTAAGACACAAAATGTTATGGTCAACCGTGTCGAACGCTCTGGAGTGATCCAAGAGAACTAAAAATGTAACATTACCGCACTCTACCTGCTGTCTTATATCTTCACCAACATCTACAAGAGCCGTTATACAACTATGATTTTTACGGAAGCCAGATTGCCGATCAGTCAGCATATTATTGGTTTCAAGATATTGTGCAACTTGATTATGGATTAATCTTTCAAAGACTTTGGATAAAAATGGCAAGATTGCTATGGGCCTATAATCAGAATTGGATTTAGGAGTAGGAATAATTTTAGCCAGTTTCCAAATTTTTGGATACTGGTTGGTGGTAAAAATCTTGTTAAAAACAAAAGTTATGAGCGGAAGAAGTTTTGGAATTAGAATCTTCAAAAACCTAGGATCTATTCCATCTACACCAACTGCATTGGATTTTATTGATAGCAAACTCGATAAGACATCAAGTTGCCTTACGTTGGTAAAATTGAAACTATTATGTGAGATATCATTAGCGAAATTATAGTAATCAATATTTGGTGCCACATTCGGAATATTTAAAAATTGAGTATTTAGGGTATTAGCATCGATAGCACAAGGTTCTTGGCTACCAGGTTTGCCGATGCCAATTTCGCAAATCGTTCTCCAAGTTTTCTTCGAGTCTATGGCAGTAGAGAACTTCGAGGCATAGTATTCCGATTTTGCTTTTTTATTAACCCGTTGGTTATCTTGCGTGATATTCTATATTCATCATGTAAATCTGAGGTTCTGAAACGTTTCCATCTGGACTTCAAACCTGAAGGTTCTTAGTTCGATACAAGTTGAAGTTAAAATAACAAACATTGAGTAAAAATATGAAATTTATAAAAATAAATAAAGAAACGAAATAAGAAAAATTCAAAATGGCGTTAACGACGCCAATCCACATCAAACAATTTTTTTCATATATTTTCAGTTCTAGTGCTGAAAATGTTGATGATTTTCAGCGCTTCAGAAGCGCTTTTGTGAGCAAAATTGTAGTACTCCAATCCGGGAACTCACCATACAAAAATCAGCAGCGATATCAGCAGGTTTGTCAGCGCTACTTTTATTCCATAATAGTAGAAACCTGCTTTATTGGAAGCAACTTTTTTACTGGGTATGTATTTTTATCGTGTATTGTTCTTGCTACCCTCTACCAGAATAAGTCGTTAGCAATTTTGATTTTCTTGTACAGCAGTTTTGCTGCAATATTATTTTGTATTGTTAAAATTTTTTTGCGCATACTTATCAAAAATACCAATAAGACAAATATTAAAAACCAAATGTTTAAAGCTTAAAGTTTCGACTAACTCAAAAAACAATTTACAGCACAAATCTGTTGAAAGTGTATTGTGTTTTGGACAAATAAAAATTCGTAAAAATATATGTTTACAATAATTTGCTGCAACTTTATTTTGTTAATTCATAAAGTTAATTGCTTCTTGCACGTTTAACAATTTATTTCATTTTATTTTTCACGTTGCATGAAATGTAATTAAGCCCTCAAAGATGTTTTCTACAGTAGTAAAAAATACCTTGTCACCTTAGAGTAAAAATTTTGTGTCTTCATTATTATTCAATTATCGTTTGTTTGTTTTTAGCTGAAGTCTTAATAAAGTTTAGTATCATAAGAAGCGTAAAATAATTAATTGTTGTAGATCATAGTATAAGTATAATAAACACAAAAACCAACAAACACAAAGTCATATGTTTGAAATATGATGATGTTATTACTTGTTTTCAAATGTCAACCTCCATAATTTTTCTGTCCTTCACATATGCTTCAGATGAAAGTTTTATTCCAATTAATTTTAATTTGAGAAATAATATTTAATGAATGGCGCAAGCTTTTTTGAGAACCGAAATCTTAGTTTGTGGAGGGCTAAAAAAATGTAGAAGAATCTTCGAAGGAAAAACATGGAAACTTCAAAATACAATATGACGAAGATGAAATTCTTGGAAACGGGTCGTTGTTGATTGTACCTACAGCAGCACACATGATGACCAGCTTAAGACAATTGATAGCAGTTACCAAGTTATAAGAATGGAATTCAATAATTTCCAGTCGACTGCGAGAAATCGGTCAAATTTAGAGCAAACACTGCACAGAAAAAACTAAAATTCGTATTCTATTACTGCATTCATAGTTTCAAATATTTTTTTTTTATGGAAATAGGACGCACCATAAAACTCGTAAAACTAAAAACTAAAATTCGTAATTATTTAATAAAAATAAACACAAATTTTTATCTATTAAAAATTTTTACTAAAATATTTAAAAATCAAACAGAATAACATTAAATAAAAAATTTAAAAAAACCCCAAAGAAAATGGATGATAACCTCAAAACGGCTGGACCAATTTTATTCAAGCATAGGTTAGAAAATTTTGGATCAAGTCACCTTTCAAACAAAATTTACTAAATTAAAGTCGATTTGTCAAAACGGAATCTTATTGATTCTACTTGAATGCTTGTGCGCAACAGGCAGTCACGTAAACCAAAGAGCTACGGCGTCAAAGACACAGATCCAGCAATATACATTTAGAAAAGATGTGACATCTTCGAAACTGGACCATCTTTCTTCAAACATAGCTAAGAACACTCTCGATCAGGTCACCTTTCAAACAGAAAAAAAAAATCAAAATCGGTCGAGCCGTTTGGTCTGTACGTGGACTCGTACAGGCACACAGATACACAGACGCACACTACAAACTTATAGCACCCCTCTTTTTGGGGTTGAAAATAATAAAATTAAAAAAAAGCCCAACTCATATGTGTTAAAATAAAGCCTATCATAAGTTTTTCTGTGTGGTGATTTTGCACTGATTAATAATTGTGACATGGAAGGGTTTGGGACTGCAGTTGTTTCCTTCGATATTCTCCTACATATACATTTGAGTGACCCTTATTTAAAAAAAACCCGATTTCTCCCAGCCTCATCCCCCAGTTTTGTAAAAATTGGTAAAAAAAACTGATCCTGTGAAATTTTCAGGTCAATCGGTGGGGAGTAAGACGATGCGAGATGCCTCATAACTTCCAAAATATTAATTTCACAAAAAAGTATTATATAAGAAAATGTTGCTTGTGAAATTGGCAACATTTCATTTCCTAATAACTTTCTGTAGATCTAATAGTTAATAAAATAAACATAAAATTTTCAAGCATCATTAGCTTATTTTAATGCTTCATTCGTCCTCCCAGCTCATGACAACTAAAACACAAATTTACAAGATTTTGGAATGGAGCAACTGAAATGGTTTCTTATCTAATTTCAGCCGCTAAATCCGAATCTCCTATTCAGTTTATTTATGTTTTGGCTCTAGTTTTCGAGATATACGCTTTTTCAAAAATGAAGCAATTGCACAGCAAAAGTTAACATAACTTGACAATGGGTTGCCCTATTCATTTAAAACAAAAAAGCTAATTCGACACAAATATTGTCTTTAAGTCACCTGAATATTGCATCTGAATATGATCATTAGTTTCAGAGATATCGTGGAACTTGTCGAATTTTTTTCCAAAATTTTTGATTTTAATACATTAATAAATAATTTAAAAAATATAAATAAAAATTCAAGTATTTTTTTACAACATATAGAAAACTATATTTCAAATAAAACAAGCCATATTTCATCAAAATCGATCTACAATTTTTGATTTTATTCACAATTAAATATGCAGAAAATTAGAAGCGAACAAAAAAATGTGTTAATTGGTTTACAGCTACAAGAAATGTTAATATAACTAGAGAACGAGATGTCCCATTCAATTAAAACAAAAAAACAAAATTCGACAACAATATTATCTTGAAGTGGTTCAGTGCTCAGAAATAAGCTTTTATTTTAAAGCATATTAATGTGCGCTTTATTGTCTTAGTGCTTCAAAAAACATAAAAAATAATGAGAGACACGCTCATGTCTTATATACACTTACATATTTTATTCCTCAACTCAGGAATATATCCTTCCAGTAACTGTTTTTAAAAATAAAGTACAAAAACAGGAACTACGGTATTTGGAAATAAACTTTTTTGTAGTGTCCAGTGCTGAGCTTTGACAAGATGAATCATATGATGGCATGACAATAGATGAAACTATCGACACTAATTCAAACAGTCTGCTAAGAGAATTCGTGACTATTAGCGGTGGTCTTAAGAACTGGAGTAACTTAAAACAAGACCCTATGGAATGAATTCTCCTTTTGTTCAATTTAGTTAAAGAATTGATATGTTACTATGTTATTAGTTTTTTTAGTATTTCTTATCTTTCAGCAGCATTCACCATTCTTATTCATTCATCAATAGACCATGCTGTCGGAAATTTGGGCCATGAGGCAAAACATAAATGAGACACTTAATCGTTAACTTGTAACAGTCTCCAAATGAGGTCATGCGAATAGGAATGATCACTTTTTTCATGTCACAAAAGAAGCACTCAAGTGCCTCTGATTTTTGAGACGGTGCAAGAGTTACTTCACTTCATCTCATCTCCTTAATATTTATGCCACCTATATCCGAAATGGAATACAACTCTCATGTACGACCCGGTGCTTTAAAGACTATTTTGAAGCTACTCGACCGCATACAGGAGATGGCGAAGAAGCTTATCAGTGGGAGTATGGTAGCCAACTCTATTGACTCACTGGAGCAACGACGCAATGTGGTGTGTGTTTCGCTGTTCTATCGCTACTACAATGGAATAAGCTCTAATGAAATCAGGGAACTTTTTCACGAAACTCTATCTTTTTTGCACACAACACGTTTTTCATTAAGAGCACATACATCTGTGGTCGATCCGCCAGTGCACTGCACTACGCATTACAGAGAGAATTCGTACTTTGGCCGAACAGTTCGTATGTGGAATCAGCTCCTCGCAGAGGTCTTTCCACTCACTTTCAGTGTGAGAAAGTTCAAGTCGAATGTCCACAAACATTATGTCCTTTATCTTCCTTCCCATAGCCAGCTTTCCTAGTTCCGGCACAATGCAATGCATAAGTAGGGGTCAGTCATCCCCTGAGTGATGGTCTCAATAAAAAAATGCATATAACTCAAGGAATTTATCGAAAAATTTGTATTAATCGGTTAACCGATAAATCCAAAATTAGCCGATAAGTAACCGAGTAAGCCAAAACCTCGATTAATTAATCAAACGATTGACCGATTAAAGCAGAAGCCCAATTAATTGAATACCTTAACAAATTTTACATTGCAAAATTCATATGTACGCAAATGATGTGCAGTTGTATTTAAGTAGGCATAGGAAAATATTTCAAGACTTAATGAAGATCTGAATAAAGTTTATTGCTGGGCAACTGCAAATGGACACTGTTTAAACCCTCACGAATCAAAGTGTATCATAATTCGCAAGAAAACAATTACTGATGTCGCTGATGTTATGGCGTTTTCTATTCTACAAAAAAATTTGACATTTTTTTACTTTTTTATTTAAAAAATTGCAATTAAAATTCCTTTAAAGGAAAATTTTCCCTTCATAAGGGATGATAGAATAATTTCTAATAAATTCACTTCTTCAAAACATAATTATATTGCAAAATTTTCATTAAAAAGGGCAAATAGTGCAACACACTTTTGTAGAAAAGAAAACGCCATTAATGTTTTAATAAATGGAGAAAAAATCACTATTGTTAATGCTGCCAAAAACCTGGGATTAACTTTTAATAACGATCTTACTTTGACAAACCATGTTAACACACTTGTGGGTCAGACTTACTCTAAGCTGAGCTATCTTTGGTCGTCACAGCATTATACTCCTTTCAACATGAGACAACTTCTTGCAAAAACTTACTTTGTTCTTGGTTTAATCTACGGTTGTGAACTTTTTGCAAGCTGTGACTCTATTAGCAAAAGAAAGCTAAACGTGTTATAAAACAATTATCCCCCTTGTCCCGTAACTATTTGTCGACATCACGTCAATACAATACCAAAAAATTGGCACTTGTCTATTTGCTGTCGACAAAAATTTACTACTATTAACAGTCTCTTCCCAGTTTCTATGTCTTAGAGAATAGTAAGTGGTTGTCAGTAATACTAAATTGTTGCCGATGACGAGTAGAAATGTGTAAATGTTTTGGTATTGTCTTGACGTGACGTCGACAAATAGTTACGGAATAAGAGGGATTATTAGATATATATATACCGATTGAAAAGATATTATCATGTTTCTCAATTTGCCTCGAAATTATATGGCGTTTCGTTCAACAACCCTCTCAACATACGTGTGCTTTTATTTTTGCATAAAATCATTTATTCAGAAATGCCACAATATCTTATTGATAAAATCCGGTTTGCCAGATCAGTCAGGGGAAAAGAGATTATAGTTCACTTACACCGTTTTTTGTTGTATTCGAATGGCAGTTTTTCATACATGCGGAATATTCTTTAGAAATTAATATTAATAATATCTGGAATATTCTTCTACAAACACAACAACTTAATAGCAACGCAACTAGCTTTAAGCACTTCTTATTTAATTATTTTTCACAACAGGAATTCATATGTAATATATAAACAATTTATAGTTAATTTTTTCTAAATATGTATACTTATAAACTAAGTGCCATTTCAAAATTGTTTGAAAAACTACGTGCCGATTTCGTATGTCATCACACTGCATCGTTAATATCATCTTACCAACATGGTTTTAGAAAAGGGTGCTCAACTACGAGTAATGTTCTTTATTCCTTGAGCATCTTTAGTTAATTATGTATTTACACAGAAGAAACAAACTGACGCCATTTATACGGACTTCAGTAATGCATTTGATAAAGTTTATCATCAACTTGTCCTTACTAATGCTGACTTTAGACGACATGTTTTTTACATATGGCTTGTTAGGTGTGTGAGACATATGTAACTTCGCATGTTTGTCAAAATTGTCAATTTACAGACGGTTTATAATATTTGCTTTCACACGTACATGTGCAATTACATCTGACATAACCTCTGAGTGTTCACAACAGCTGAGTTGTTGCACAATTTTCGTAAATATATAAAACGCTCTTTGCTTTTTAATGTTTTGTCAGCCAAACCACACTTTTGATAATTTAATACAGCTGATATCAGATGCCTTGTCAGATGAAAATAGAACACGCTCTAATTGAAAATTTTTCATCTGACTTTGCTTCTGTAAATGTCATCTGACAATGTTTCATATGTTTCACACGGCATGTATCAGTTTTGCAGTGGGAAATTTGACAAGTCAGATGTAAAATACATGTCGTCTAAAGTCAGCATAAACTGGGTCTATTCGGTGTAACTCGTAACAGTCTAAGCTGGTTAAGATCATATTTAACGAGTAGAAAGCAAACCTTTCGATTTAACAACAGTTCTTTTTAAGTATATATATATATATATATATATATATATATATATATATATATATATATATATATATATATATATATATATATATATATATATATATATATATATATATATATATATATATATATATATATATATATCATCTGGTGTTCCCCAAGGCAGCCATCATGGACCGATTCCGTTTTCGTTGTTTATAAACGACCTTCCTAACATTATAAGCTTCGCCAATATACTGATGTACGCTGACGATGTTAAAATTTGTTATTCCTTTAATCATTATATAGATCACGTTTATCTTCAGAGTGATCTTAACAACTTTTTTGCATGCTGCAAACACAACATGTTGGAGCTGAATTTAAAGAAATGTAAATGCATGAGTTTTTCGAGAAATAATCTTATTGCAGTTAACTACTCTTTGGGAGGTCATCAGTTGAAGTTGGTTGATTCATTTCTTGATCTTGGAGTCTTACTGGATCCTAAGTTAAATTTTCTTTCTCACATTGCCTTGGCTATAAATAAAGCTAGAGGTATGCTTACCTTTATAAAGCGGTGGGCTAAAGAGTTTTCTGACCCTTACATTACGAAGCAGGTGTACGTGTCTCTAGTTAGACCTGTTTTATAATACTGTTCAATTTTATGGGATCGATACTACAACATTCATAATATTCGTACTGAATCTGTGCATTCTGTTTACGTGGCCTTCGATGGAGTTCCTCAACAATTTTGCCGTCCTATACCAGTAGATTAGCATTAATAAAACTGCCTACTCTCAAAAGTCGTCGTACAAAGTTAAATGTGTCTCTTATGATAAGTTTTATCAATGGTAATATTTGCTCTGAATTTCTGTTAAATTCTGTTAAATTTAGTATACCTTGTTGTTATTAACTTTTGTAGATCTAATTATGCTATGGCTGATTCTTTTACGAGGTTATGCCGTTAATATAATTATTTTTCTGAATTTGTTGATTTGTCTTTAAATTCTAATGTTATAAAGCAAAAAATCATTATTTTTCTAAATTCATAAATTCTATATAATTATAGGTATCTTGTTATTAGTCTGTAAGGATTATATCCATTGACTAAATTTAAATACACAAATAAATAAAAAAATAAATGATTATGTTTGCCGTTTTAACTTAACTTATGAATACTACTTTCCTGTACTCTAAATATAAGATTAACTCTTGTTGTACAGGACTTGAACATACAAATAAATAAATAAATAAAAATAAATAATTGTAGCAATGAACAAAGCAAAAAAACAGCAACATACTTAAACAACAAAATGAAATCCAATCTAAATTGCGACATGTTGAATTTACAATGTTTTTTTTTGTAATTAAAAAATAGTTCTTCTATAAAATTTTGTTTTTCATGGTTACGACTTTCTTGCTTTCTTGCGGTTGAGGCTCAATTTACTTTCAGTTTCATTTACCTTCTTGTTGTACGGTGTCTTTGTAGTAGATTGTTTACTTTTAATTTTATTTCAAGTTGCACTTAAAGTGTTGGAAAAAGAGAATGCTTTGCTTTTCTTCACTTTTGTTGTTGAATCAATTTGTTAATATTGTTCTTGTTATTAAATGAAATTGAGGCTTTATTTTATTATACAACTTGAAGCAGTTTATCTATAAATTTACGTGTTTGTGTTTCTTTGTATTATTTATAAGCTTACGTTCCGAGGCTTTAAATGCATTATATACGAAATGCAAATGCAAATGCGCAGGGGCTTAAATTGTTATTGCAAGAATATAGCATAAATTTTAAATGCATTATATACGAATTTCAGAAATATAATAATTGAAAATCTAGTTCTGATGTGTTTAAGATCCAGTTTTTTAGAAGACTATAGTCGTTTTAATAGAACTTAATCTTTAAATTGATTTATATGATATTTCCCTGCTTATCCGATAATATGTACTACTAATCTTTATTTAACAAAAAGTAACTATATAATGGTTATTAAATCCAAGCAAACATAACAAATTTCCTAACTGCCAAATGTATTTTCTTTTACTTCGAATATACAACTAATTTAAAGATTTTCTTTATTGTTTTCATACTTCTGACATCTTATAAAAGTCAATGGTATTTTTATTAAGCTGCTTAAGCGTAAACATGTTGTTGCTATTGTCAGTCTGCCGTTCGTTTTTGTTAACAAGTTAATTTTTTTTAAGTACGGGGAAAATGGATGTTGTCTACTTGTCTTAACAACTTGATACTCAACTCAATTTTTATGAGTTTATTGTAGGGCTTGATGAAGACATCAAGTAATTAACTAAGAAGAAGACAGAGTTGATTTTTATTTAAAGTTTCCGTTTCTGTTTTATTAGGGTTTCTTTTATACAAAGACAATATGGATAATGAATCACTTTAAAGTGTAACGCAGGAAGTGAAAGAAAATTAGCCGGATATTATTTAAAGCAGAAGCAAAATTAAGGAGAATAAATATTTTTTTTATATGCATGCTGGTGTTGATTTAGCTAATTACAAAAGAATAAAAGTGCATGATAGTGGTGATACGAGGGGAAGCTAATAAGTACCCAGTGTAAAAAGATTGGAATTATTTTTGGGGAGCTACTTTTTCTCTACTGCCAAAATGTCCTTAAGTGTGTATTGCTGACTTCTCAAAAGGTGACTGTTAACATCATCCACACAATGAAAACGATTTTTCTTGATATTTTTTTTATCCATATGACATAAATGTAATGAATTATTATATTTTTGTTTATAACAAACACATATTCTCAATAACAGCATAAAAAACATTCAAAAACTGCATTTTCATTAATAAAATTCTATGGAAGTAATGAAAAATTGGTTCCTTTGCATCACTTCGCATCACTTCCGGATCACAAGCTCAGGACCTTGGAAGCTCTTTTTTTTACTGGATATTTACAAAATCATATATGAAGCAATATCTAGGCTAACGGTATTGCGGCAGCCCAAGTTCCGGCCACACAGCGTGTATACATATTTACAGGAAACCATTCGAGCTATTTTTACGCCCTTCATAACTTTGCTTCACTTAATCATAAAATTATGAAACTTGAAATATAAGGTCTCCCTACAGAGGTAATCTCATAGGCAAAAGTTCTACAGTAAAAGCTTCCCGAGATATTAAAGTGTAAAAAGTGCATATTTTAGTACATATTCATAGACTCACTGATTCATCAATATTATCGGGCCACTATAGCTAGAAAGCTGAAATTTGGCATACAGGTAGGTCTTGGTGAGAAATTAACCAGAAAAATCTGAAAACGTGCACTTTTCCCGTGGGGAGGAGTGGGGTTCCCCCTTTTTTTATGGGACACTTCCGGTTTAGCTAGAAAGCTGAAATTTGGTACACAGGTAGGTCCCGATGAGTAATTTACGAAAAACAAATTGCAAACTTGCACTTTTTATCTGGGCCGGACTAGGGTGGCCCTTCTTTGTATGGGGCACTTCCAGTAAAGCTACAAACCTAAAATTTTGTATACAGGTAGGTCTTGATGGGAAAGTACTAAGAAAAATTGGAAAAAGGAAAGTTTTCATCTAGGGCTTATTGCATTGATCACTTATTGTACCAAATAAAAGCTTAGAAAAAGGAGCTGAGATCCGCACAAAAACATAAATGTGAAAATAAGGCCAAATTCCTATTCAAAAATTTCGGCCGTAGAAAGTACTGAATATCAAAATGAGGACAAACTTCTTGATAGATACAATACCATCTCATTTCTAGGCAAGCTTGGTAAAATTTTTCCCATAGTTCTTTCCCATATTAGAAAGGCAAAAAAAAAATACTGCCAACCTAACAGGTTGCCTAGAAATGTGATGGTATTGTTCCTATCAAGAACTTGGTCCTTATTTTGATCTCAGTACTTTTTACGGCCGAAGCTTTTGGATAGAAGCTTGGCCTTATTTTCACATTTATGTTTTTGTGCGGTTAATTTTTAAGCAGAATAAGTTTTTCAAACCGTCAAATTGCTAAAGATGATTGACGAATTTTTGTAATTTCCCATACATTTTCTTGCAAATAATTTTTTAATATAATTTTTACAGCAGAGTGATTCCACGTAAAACGGTCCTATGCAAGGAAAAAATAATTTTCTTATTTTTAATAAAAGTCTCTCAATTGATGTTTTTTAGAGCATTACAATTATAGAAAAAATAAAAAATACATTAGTTAATATTTTTAAAGCAATTTGAGGAACTTTTAAATAGGGATGTAACGAATACCGATACCGATACCGATATATCGGCGATACTTCAGATTTTCCGATACATCGGTATCGGCGATATTTTACTGTCGATACGCCGATACTTTTAAAAATTTTTTTCAGAGTTTTTTTTAACAAATAATTTATTTTCATTCGATTTTACCATGAATTAAATTCACTTCGTTATTTTTTAAATCCTATTAATATCAATTTTAAAAATTAATAATATTTTATGCTGTTATTTTGTAAAAAAAAATTTTTTTTGTTAATTTTACCATGAATTCAAATTCAAGTCGTTGTTTTTAAATCTTATTCCAGAAAAAAAAGATACTCCAAAGAAGCATTGAAAATGTAGAATTCGCGATCTGGAAGTATTGCAAATTTTGATAATTTCTAATTAGTTTTACATATCCTTGCCATTGCAAGAAGTTCTGTTTTTCGGCTACCAATCATCGAATTGAAAGCGATGCTAGGACAAATTTCTTTTTCGGTATTCTATAATGATTTTTCCTCAAGGAAAAATGATAAAAAATTACCCATTTTCAAAACTTTTTTATGCGAATTTAAACTCAGAACTGTGTTTTCATGTAAATTTAAGTGAATATATATAAACTTAGAAGTCTTTTAATAAATAAACTATTAAGTTATAGAAGAATATTAGTTGATAAGTGTCCTTAAAAAAATCAATTTTTTAAAAAGCATGGCGAGTATTTTTTATAAAGAAATTAAACATTTTTTCTTGCTTTTCTACTAATTATCTGCATATTTTTAATATAAATTTTTTGGAAGCAAAGAAAATGTAGCTCCTTAAAAATTACTTCCAATGTTTTATCAATTTTAAATATTCTCTCTTATAATGTAATTTTGTATAATAAAAAAATTGCAATTGAGTTTTGTTAATCTAAACTTGAACTCAATTTCAATATTCGTATCGGTATCGGAATCGGTATCGGCGATATTTAATTTTAAATATCGGTATCGGTATCGGATCGGCAAAACGGCGTATCGTTACATCCCTACTTTTAAATGATCATCCACGAAACATTTTGCTCTCCTCCTTTGTATGTTTAATATTTATTTCAGATTTTCTTTTCTTCCCTTTCTCATTATTAAAAAAAACCCTTTTTATTAAATTTAAAAAAATACTCAGCTAGACTATTCTCATGTCTATAATAGAACGGATAGCAAATAATTTAATGTGTTATTATTTTCTTAGGATCTATTTTTATATTATTTATATTAATGGAATCAATAAAAAGTTTTATTTCTTCGATTTTTTGAAATTTTCGTATTAGGTCACACCCGTCGGCCACACCCGTCACATTTTAAAAATATTTTTTGTTAAGAAAACTGATTTGTTGTCAAACGGTAAATACGTAATACAGCTAAAAACACTTTGAACAGACAGCTATACACAAATTATTGTGAACGTTATAGTAAAAATTTTACAGAATTTATTCTGAAAGTCATAATTCTTTAAAACTAGGATTTGTAAGGTTACACCCGTCGCAGCTTTCTGACGACCACTCTGAGCAGGAATCATGATCTTTCAGTGTCTACCCGTTATTCAACGACTTTAAGCTCAATGGCCTTGCGAGCCGCAACCTTTTTTAAAGAAAAAAATTTTATATTCTTTATTTATAACAAAAAATATGTGTAAAGTGGTCACACCCGGATAAATGGAATTACTCAGCAACAAAAACGAAATGAAAATTTTACCAATTTAAGGGGTAAACAGTTACCAAATGTTCTTTCAACAGTTCAACTCCCTTAAAGCTCATGTCCTTCTCTATGATTTTCACATAAACATGTTTCAAATATACAAATTTATTATTAACTTTTTAGCAATAAGAACCACTGTGCACAGTGTGTTATCCTAAGAGCCAAAGTCAGTTAAAAAGTTATTTGATATGAGCTTCATAATTACATGTGTCCAAAGCACAAAGCTTTTTTGAAGCCAGTTTTATTTAATACTACGACGTATTTTCTCCAAGTTTTAATGGACACAGAAACATTTTATTTCAACCATCTCTTATATAAAGTGTACAATTAAATATCATAGCATTTAAGATTTTGCCACAAATAAATCATAAAAATATAATTAGAAAAAAAAGAAGAAAAAACTGATTCTGCTATTGTTGGGACTATGAACCTTTCAATGCTTTCATTATCATTTGATGAGAAAATATCTTAACGATTGCCAGAAAATTTTGTTTAGGTCATAAATGAAATAACAAATTTTTTTCAAACTGTTAATGTAATTTTTCTATTGTAAATTTTACAAAAATATATGCTTAATTCACAACAATTTGTATCGCCTTTCTTGTATCAAATACACTTTTTTTTTGTTTATTTGTTTGTGAACACCTAGTGTAATTTGTGTCGGCTTGTAATATTGTATTGATGGACAAAAGAAGAACAAGATACATACAAATATGTAGTCTAAGAGAGTAAATACAAATGCTCTGTGAGTATGAGTGTTGTGTTTTTCTTCTGACGGGGTTTGTTTGAATTTAGAACGATTTTCCGTCATCCCACGTCAAATTTGGTTGATAAACAGACCGGTTCTCGGTCGGCTATGTGCCATCTTCAGTGTTCTATTGAATACTAAATCCAATTTATAGTATTCAATGAAGATGGCACATATGCGAAACCGGTCTCTTTATCAACCAAATTCGACGTGGGATGACGGAAAATCGTTCCAAACTCTGTGAGTATCGTAATAAATACGACTTTTTCAAAACATATGAAATAAAAGTGTATTGAATAAACTAATTTTTATATGAAAATGATCAACTATTTATTGTATTTAATACAATATTACACTTGATACTACGATACAAGAGGTTTTGTGAATTAAGCAATAATAATATTAAGAGTAACCTTTATAAATGCAAACAAAAGAAAATTGCGTAATTTTATTTATTACATTTTTATGATAATTTTACTTATTTTAGTTATTCACATATCTTCTTCATCTTCATTATTACTGTTTTTTTGCTGCTCTTGTCTTCTACAAAATCCCACTTCTAGTGAGAAAAAAAAATTTTAAAATTTGACCTTTTGCAAAAAATGAGGTAAAAAAATTGAAAACGCAGCTCACGAAAAAAATGGGAAAGAAAACAGTTTAACTCAATTTTTAAGTATTATAAAAATGTTGCTATGGATGTTTCAATTTCTTTCGTTAGCCGATTTTGAAAGAATTGTGATATACATATATTGGGCATATGCTCAAAATAGCTATTTCGATTTTTATTTATAGTACACATAATATTTATGTGTTTTGCATGCTCACCATTTCTGTATTAAATTGAAACCTTTTGTTTTTAATTTCAGCAATTAAGTGGCTTATGTAAAGGCTCTTTACAATTTAAACAAAATTTAATTTATTGAATATCAGTAATCCTCTTGTAATATATAAAAATATTCTGCTGGACCATTTAAATTTTACAATATTTTGTGAGAAATAAAAATTCCATTAGTAAATTGTATTGATATCTTTTGAAATGCTCACCATTATTTGCTTGTAAATATTTGTTTTATCTAGAAAAATATTTTCTTTGAATTTATGTACATGTCTTTTTAGTCTAAATGTATATACATATATATACACCTTCTCCTACTATTGATGCAAAATTTTAGATTGAAGGCAATTTAAGGAATTGGCTCTAAACCATTCTTAGACAGGCGGGCAGACGGGCAAACAGACAGACAGACACATTGTTGGTTGTTGTTACAAGATTTTTCTACTTTTTTATTTTGTAACTAGTGTAGTTCTTCTTAGCATTTTTCAAATCTACTTTGCATGCTGCCAAATAAATGGGAATGCAAATAAATAAAGCAAGTATAAAAATAAAACGTGCTCATTCACACTCGTGTCTACATAGAATTTTGAAATTTTTTATATAAAAATAAATAAATAAAATTTTATTTATACATACTGTTGTGTTTTGTTTTTGTTTCTTTAGTTTTTGTTAACTCTATTTATACGTTTACATAAGAAACAGTTTATCAAACAGTTATACAGTATTCCACGGTTAATTACCCCACGGTTAAATACCTTTCACGTTTATTTACCTTGAGTTTTAAATCCTCGCTTTCCCATTTTTCAAACAAAAGTCCACGTTTAATTGCCTACGCTTTATTACCCAATTCGGGTAATTGCCTTAAAAACTAAACTCCCAAAATAAAATGTCCCCTAAATTTTATTCGTCTAATTGCCTCAGCACTATTTGACAACTACACTACATAAAAGTAATGCATCCAAGTTTACATGATAATCATAAGTATGTAAGTATGCATGCGTATGCATTTGGTAGTAGAATATGACAAGTCATCTCAAAGAGCAGTAGAGATACAATTTAAGGCAACAAAATCCATTACTTTTATTGCTATTTCTTTTAGATTTAGCTGATATATGTACAAATTCCTATGTACCATAAGATTTAACGTTTTGTCATACACAACTTTTTTCGTTTTTGTGTCGATTTTCGATTGCCATCAGCGATGCCATTTTTAGCCTTTTTTTACAATATGACAAAAAACTATATGACATACTGTGTTGTCATATCGTAAGTTTTTTACAATATGCCTACACTGCGATATGACAACACCGTGTTTGGATATCCTAGTGTTGTCATATCGTAAAAAACTTACGATATGACAACACAATATGTCATATCGTTTTTTGTCATATCGTAAAAAAAGGCTAAGAATGGCATCTCTGGCCATCACATACCTATTGCTTTTAAGTTAATTTAAAACGAATGGTGGACTATATATGAAGTTTGTAAAGACAAATGAAAAGATTCCAATAGAACTTAATTTAATAACAGTCCCTACAAACAATTGGAAGATATCCCCTTAGGCAATAGTGCAATAGTTTAGCAATATTCCCAAATTTTCATTTAGAAGAAAATAATCAAAGTAATATTTTAATTTTCTTTCTTGTATAAATTTTGAGAACATTTTATTTCAACAATTTTGTTTTAAAAATATAATTTCCGCTAAAATAAATTTTAAAGCTATAAGGAACTACATAATTAAAAGGCAAGCTGGCAAATGTATGAATGAAATTTTTGTGGAAAAGGAATAAAGCTTTAATAAAAATATCCATGTTTAAAATGAATATTTTTCAAAATGCAAAAACTTCTTTTAATCTTCTGAATTACATTTTGGCGATATCCTTCCTATTTTCTTATTGGCGATATTGCTAGTTTATCATCTAGAAGAATCGCTTTCGTATTGCTTAGGAGTATTGCCTTCGAGACACGTTTCTTCCCGAAGGAAGTATCTTCCGCAATACGAAATTGATTATTGCCGCAATAGTATTTTTCATCCAGGCAATACGTTTGGCAATACATGTGGTATATTTCTGTGTTTGCTGGGAGTGTTTTCTTAATTATTTTCTATTCATACACATATACGTATAATTACCTCACTGAGGTATTTAAACGTATTCGTTTAATTACCTCATTGAGGTAGTTAAGCGTATTCGTTTAAATGCTTTCCCCGCATAAATACCCAAAATATTGACATTTTTGGCGATGTAATTAGCAGTGGAATACTGTATACTCACACATGCTACAAACTCATAAACAAAGTACATGTGTACATGGTTATTTATTACAAAACATATGGCTCAAAATACTTAGTTCTAGTTCCACATAACTGTTTTAAAATTTGAGATAAACTTACAACACAAACATATTTTGTAAAATATAAGTACTCGCAACTGCATTGAAATGTTTTGAGAATGTTGTTTGGGAGCAAATGTGTTATGTAACAGCTAATTTAAAGTAACGAAAAGTGTTAATTTTTATACTTCTTGAAAAATTATTAAAGAAGGATGTATGTAGACTGGTACAATATACATTATATAATCTTGTATAGTTTTTGAACATACAATTTTTTCCAAAAAATGTGCGCTATCCCATCAGCAAAAATCAAAAATAAAACGCTCTTCACTAATTCCTTAGGATAACCCTTTCCTGACGATACGAGAGGGAGTTTAGTCCCAGCAATTTGCAATTATCAGAGGTGGTAAAATATATATTGTAGCAGCGTATTGCAGTACTCATGAGTCCAAACTTTCCTGTAAGATATGGGGCATGAAACCAAAAATTATATATTGGATGTACACAGCAATCTTAAGGTCAATTTTGAAATGCTATCAACAAAAAGAGGTAACTATTCATTCAGACTGGCGAAAAATCCAAAGACTAGCCTGTGTCGGCGTTCCTGGAGTACTGAGGTCCTGGGCCATAGATGCCTATGTCAGAAGGAAGACGCTGCGACACACTTCTATTTTGAAACCATTAGACATGTATAGAAAGCTAAAACAAGCCTCAGACTTTCTGACAACGCCAATCAATAAGACTAATAATAGCACTGTACAAAAAAATCAATTTTTTTTAAATAGCAAGACTTAACGCCTGATTCTGGTAGAGGGCATCAATAAAATATATACATGTATCGTATAAGTATAAGTTTACATCTGGGATTAATTTTAGGGGGAATTACATTTCGGCACAGGAATTCTGGTAGGCCTCACGTTTATGGTATAAAATCTGTTAGCATCTTTATATACAACTCTATGGTGAACATTTTTGTTGAACACCTCAACCCTCCTCTAACTCTTAGTTGTATGGGTCTTTTTGTAACTTTCTGAAAAGGGGACAAAAAAGTCCGCTTCAGCGGCGATAAAGCGGGCTGAAACATTTTACAAAATGTTTCTCGGGGTGTTTTACATATAACTGCAGAACACATTTTATACCTTAAACGTAAGGCTTACAAGATTTCGTATGCCAAATACTAATTGTGAATAAGTACGAAATTAACCCTTAACCACCATTTGAGCTTTGAATGATTTCTAATACTTTAATTGTGGTAATTAAGTTTTAAATTGCATTATGGATTTTAGTGTTCACGCATATGCAATTTGCTTGCTTAGTCAATTAGCTTTTAAAACCTTATCTTACGGGGGAATTACTAGCACAGCCGATTATTACTGTCGCCATACAAGCATCCTGTATTTATATTTGTTTTTAGGTATTTTTGCCAGTTTTACATTTATTTATTTATTTATTCAAATTTTATTTAAGTTTGCCGTATAAGCGAGTAACGAACAGTTCGTCAGCCGTTCTAGTGAGCTTTGAATTTTGTCTTCAGACTGAACAGACTTATGAAGTCTGTTCCGTAGAGATTACTCAATTTAATAGACAACGAATTACTAATTGCTCAATTTATTAATGGAGCTCTTGTATGGTAAATTGAGCTCAATTAATGCCTTAATTGTGTAAATTTCCTAATTGCGCAATTAAAGTGTATGTCTGAACATGGTATAACGATGTATGTCTGAACATGGTATAACGCAAGTTGAGTCTGGAGCTTAGGTTTCTTTGAAGACCTTTAATAGAATTTTATGGCAAATATTTTTGTAGAATATTTCAGACCGTCATAATGCCGCTGAAGTAGAGTTTTTTTAAAATTGTTTTTAAGAAAGGATCAAAAAGACCCATACAGCGAAGAGTTAGAAGGTTAAATTGTTCGAAAAACATTTTTCATGGTGTTTTGCACAAAAGTGCGGATTACATCTTATATCTTAAACCTAAGGCTTACAAGATTTCCTATGCCGAGTCGCTATAATTGTGTGCCAAATTTAACTTCACCTAAAATTAGTCCCAAATTTATACTTTCAAAACGCCGATACGCGTACAAATAAATTTTTTTATGCTCTTTGCCATAATCAGTCGGAGCTGAAAAAGCCGGTGTAAACACCATAATATTAATATGTTTCAATTAAGCAAAGAACTTATTTTGTTAACAATTAACATTTAAAATTTTAATTGAAATAAAGTTTGCCTATAAATTTCAATTGTAAGTTCATTCATAATTCTTTACCCACCTACCTTCGCCAAAACAATATAATATTTAATTATAAAGCAAATTATTCAAAAGATTATAACGTTGGAAACTAAAATGTCTAGGAAGAAATTTTTGTTCTTTTATAAAGTCATCTGCATAACATTTGTTTGGTTTTATTTATTTTAAACGTTCCATGATTTAAGAAAAACAACAACAAAAAGCTACGATTTTTTTTTGTATTAACAACTTAAGTGGCGCGTAAATACTTGCTACAAGTGTTACTTGCTTGTGCAACAACAAGCAAAGTAAAAGCCAGCGACAAATATAAAACGTTGTAAGGATGTAATTGAATGTTTGCAGGAAAACTTTTCTTTTAAGTATATAATTACTAGCACATGTGAATTTTAAAATAAGTACTGCCAAAAGTACGGCATACTTGTGTACATATTTGCTTTTAAGCTTAAGTGAAATTATTTTCCGCCCACCAAAAAATATATGATATAAAATTCCATTCAAAATTTAAACGCAAGAACATCACTTACATATCGTCACAGAAAATGCAAAAAGACCTATCTAACACTTTAAAAGTTTAAAAGGAGAAGCATGAAAATTGTTTACATGAAAAAATATATTGAGAATATCTGCAAAATTTTACAATATATATATATATATATATATATATATATATATATATATATATATATATATATATATATATATATATATATATATATATATATATATATATATATATATATATATATATATATATATATATATATATATATATATATATATATATATATATATATATATATATATATATATATAAATTTGTGGGTCCTTTCTTACTTGTATTGTAACATTTTACACTAATTGTCAATATAGTTTTCATTTAATCAAGTGTTATGTTTCCTTCTCTTGTAAAACTTTTGAAATGTTAGATAGGGCTTTTTACATTTTCTGTGACGATATATAGAAATAAACATTTGTGCTTCAAACATGTCTCACGTATTTTAAATAAAAAATCCATTTTTATTTATTACTGTCACAATTTTTTTTCTTCTTAAATATTTAATCGTGTGATAAAATGGTTTAAAATGCTTTTCTTTATTACCATTAATGTTTTATTAAAAGCCAAAATTGAATTGTTGTCCTACATCCATCACTTTAATTCATGTAAGTTCTATGCCAGTTCTAACATGAATGATTTAACACGTTTAGACTGCCAATAGCTGATGAGACAACGTATTCCTGGTTGATGAAGTAAAACACAATATAATAAGGAATAATCAAACTAGAACATATTCTTAAACATTTTTTATGTAGGCCAGTAACCAGGAACAAAAAATCGGGTTCGTCAATTTAAATAATATTTGAGAGATATTCTCTTTTAACGAAGAGTGAATATGCGCATTGTATGTGATTTTTTAAGATTTTACATACAGGGACGTCTCGTCATAAGTCGGAACAAATCATTCGTAACATTCAATAAAATCATAGTATTTGATAAAGTTAAATCGCATGAAGAAACAAAAAAAAGTACCTACTCCTTTTGGTTCTATATAAAGATTTCTCAATAAAAAATTAAAAAGATAGTGCATCCCAGCAAAAAATTAACATACAAATCATTAGTTACAGCACTGATGAACTCGCTCAAAGTAGTTCTATTTCTGGTCAAACACGTGACATAAACAACAGCCTTAGAATATTAAATTTAGTACCTGTAGTGATAGGTATGCAATGAAAGCGGTAAACTTTTGGAACCTTTGGATTTTTATTGCTGGGATACTACGTACAAAAAGTAGAAATTTTAATAAAATCGCCATTTGTTCGCAAGTTATATATTCCTTTCTACTCTTTTATGGCCCTCGTCTTGGTTATGCTGGCGAACTACTTGGAACTACTTGGAGTCAGCTATTGTCGTTTACATACAGGGTTGACAATAGTCCTATCTGAAATCACGGAAGCCAGATGTGTATACGTTACAGACACATATGACGAATTATTCATAAAGTATACATAGTGCTGTACATACGAAAACAAATAGAATTTAAAAAAAAAACTTTATAACATATAGACAACTGCAAAGCCTTAGAGTACCTCTTAAGAAAAATTACTTTTTAAGAAAAAGTACCTTTTAAGAAAAATTACCTTTTAAGAAAAAGTACCTTTAAGAAAAAGTACCTTTTAAGAAAAAGTATCTTTTAAGAAAAAGTACCGTTTAAGAAAAAATACCTGTTAAGAAAAAATACCTTTTAAGAAAAAGTACCTTTTAAGAAAAAGTACCTTCTAAGAAAAAGTACCTTTTAAGAAAAAGTACCTTTTAAGAAAAAGTACATTTTAAGAAAAAGCACCTTTTAAGAAAAAGTACCTTTTAAGAAAATTTACATTTTAAGAAAAAGTACCTTTTAAGAAAAACTACCTTTAAAGAAAAAGTTCCTTTTAAGAAAAAGTTCCTTTTAAGAAAAAGTTCCTTTTAAGAAAAAGTTCCTTTTAAGAAAAAGTTCCTTTTAAGAAAAAGTTCCTTTTAAGAAAAAGTTCCTTTTAAGCAAATGTACCTTTTAAGAAA
This sequence comes from Panzeria rudis, assembly GCA_956483635.1. Taxonomy (NCBI): domain Eukaryota; kingdom Metazoa; phylum Arthropoda; class Insecta; order Diptera; family Tachinidae; genus Panzeria; species Panzeria rudis. The sequence goes on along the minus strand of OY101448.1, from coordinate 51,861,592 downwards.
AAATACCTTTTAAGAAAAAGTACCTTTTAAGAAAAAGTACCTTTTAAGAAAAACTACCTTTAAAGAAAAAGTACCTTTAAAGAAAAAGTTCCTTTTAAGAAAAAGTTCCTTTTAAGAAAAAGTTCCTTTTAAGAAAAAGTACCTTTTAAGAAAAAGTTCCTTTTAAGAAAAAGTTCCTTTTAAGAAAAAGTTCCTTTTAAGAAAATGTACCTTTTAAGAAAAAATACCTTTTAAGAAAAAGTACCTTTTAAGAAAAGTACCTTTTAAAAAAACATCTTAAAAGGACCTTTTCGGTAAAATCGCTTATTTTCGTTTCCCGCTTTCCAGGGAATTTTATCAGGGAATTCCCGGGACTAAAAGATTATTTATATACATAAAAAAGTACTGATTTTGGCACCAAAAAATCCTTTTTAGTTGTGTAAGTTGCTATCGTTCATCATGAAATAATAATATGTTCAGTAGTTTCGATTTACCCGCGTTTTTCAAAGCGCACTTTTGACTTAACAGCACAAAATTATTAATTTTTGTCACTATTCTTTAAAGTCCCATTTCGTTTTTTAAGTGCTCTTTCTATACCTACACTTTAGGGATAAATGCCTTTAATTTTTGGCACTTTAAAACTATTTTCATAAAAAAATTCAATCTTAGCTACATTTTGACTTAACTGTACAAAATATATGTTTTCTGGCATTATTGTATAGGTATACCTGTACATTTAACATATTTTTTGTTAGTTTTAAATTATTTTCATATAAAAAATCAGAGTTAGCTGCTCACACTTAATAGTTGTGCGTACTTGTACATTAAGGCAGATAAGTACATTTAACCTAACAGCATTTTTGACTTATTTGAAGAACGACGAGAAAAATATTGTCTCTTTAATTAATTATTTCTAAGAACAAAAAATTTTTTTTTCAATATGCACAAAAATGCACGGTAATTAGATGTTCAGAAAATCTTTATGCACGTTTTTTTCATGCATTCAATGACGAAGAAAATGGAGAAGTATATATTACTTCAGGTGACGGTGATGAAAGAGAAAACTTTCGACGAATCCTTAAACGATGGTATTAACAAAGCAGCTGAAATTATTTGAAGATAGCAGAAAAAGGACGAAAAAATATTGATAGTTTATACAACGTCCTCTTAACTATTCGGGGAACTTCTGTAGAGGGCGAAAGGCTTTTCTCAAGAACTGAAATTGTGTTACTTGAATAACAAAGCGACTGTGAGATGAAACAATTTATACATTAGCGGAGTGTAGTACTTGATGAAAATGGTCTTGCGAAAGTGCAAGTACAAAATATCGTAGTTTTTTTATGAAATTCAGCAACATAATACACAGGGTTGCCGTTAGATTTCATAAAAAGGCTACGATATTTTACATTTTCTGTTTCGCAATACCGTTTGCACCAAACACTAAATACCATCACTGAAAACCCCTACTGACTGTTTCAAAAATCCATTTTAAACTAAGGGTAGGTAATTTTGATTGCATACCAAGAAGTAAAGGACTGAAATTAATATTCTAAGACCACAACATTTATCCTAGACATTTTTTAATCGTTCTTTTAATGTCTTCCACCCTCTGACAACCACGTGTTAAAATCATTGATGAATGATCAGAAATAAAACTACTTTGATTTCAGTTCATCAATGATTTTACTAATGATTTGTATGCTCTTTTTTTTGCTCGGTCCATAAATAGTTTTTAAATACAACGTTTCCTTAAAATTTCAATAAAAATATTGTTCTTTTTTACTTTGAATCTTTTTGCTTTGTGATTTGTTAAGTTTTTTTGCTTTTTATGTCATTCTTTAGAGCCTGTTTTGTTCGTGAAATACTTTTAAAATAAAGCTCAGTTTAAAATACAGAATGATTTAATAATTCATTTCGCTCATATAAAGTTCTATGGATTACGGAAATTTAAGTTTTTGGTTAACATTTTATTACGTTGCTGAAATCCCGGGATCCCGGGAATTTCTTTTTTATTAACCGCTCTCCCGGGAAACAAAAAAGTCCGGGAATAAAAAAAACCTAGTTATAATCGAATCAAGTTAAAAAAAAACTACAGCTAAACACGAAATTGGTATGCCATATTACCCGAACTTACTCTAAATTTCAACAGGGTGCTTAAGAAATTAAATTTTCTGAAAGTCTAAGTGCTTATCTACAAGTTTTGTTCAATGTATTTTAAAATCACATCAGTTGCTTGTACACGGATAAAATATTGCCAGAACTTTTAATATCGGTCCAATGCCGCAGCACAATTTATTCGCCTTAAGTGTTCAAAAAGATAAGATAAAACTTTGAAGGAGCAAAACTCTTATTTCATGTGTGAGTAAAACTTAATTTCAGTTTATTAAAGCCGCCACTGGATTTTACAAAATTATTCTCTTTCGTTAATGCTGTAACACTCCATTGTCTAAATAAGCAAAAATAAGAGAATATCAGGACACACAGCATCAGTAGAAAGTCTTTGTAAACAACAATGAAGAATCAGTAATATTTTAGATTTTCTGGGTTAAAGTGTAACAAAACATTTTCCGGAAAAAAATAAAAGTGGATACAAGTAAAAGTGTAACAAACAATAATAAAATAATAAAAAGTGAAATTTCAAATGATAGAAATATTAGAAAGAATAAATTAAATAGAAAATAAAAAATAAAATAGAAGCCAAAATATATAAAAAATAAACTGAAACTATTTGATAACAGGTCAAAGTCAGTTTACTTAATACATACTTAAAAAAATTATAAAAAATAAAGTTTTTATTTTTTTAAATATATAAAAACAAACCGTATAAATATTTTAGTTTTACTTTTGTTTAGCCTAGATATTTTGGTATTTAAAATTGTGTGGAAAGTAAAATTGTATTAGTGGCCATTACATTAGTCACAGAGAGTATTAAATCATGTAAGTAATGTAAAAAAATACAAAAACATATAAAAAAAAGCAATTGAAACAAAAATAAATACAAACAAAATACAATAAAAATAAAACGGACAACAATATTTAGAACAAAGTAGCGACAATAAAAAATCAACTGAATAAAATTCATATAAAAAACACACTCATACATGCAGACAGCAGCACACTGATTGAAATAAATGTTTGTGTTGCATACTTTTACAGAACACGCACATCCGCCGGAACACAATAGACAACTTCAAATAAAAGTTTAGGGTAAGTTTTCATACTATTGTTGTTGTTAAATCTTTAAATGGTTGAATGAATGTATGTGCAATCGAATGTGTGTGAGTGCATACGATGGCAAAACATTGTATGTATGGATTTGTGTTCATCTGTTATTAGCTTATGTTTGGATTACGGAATTACATGCTTGATTGTTATTGTTGTTGTAGGCTGACAATGCCTCAAAAAGTTTTAGACAGGCCGTCAATGTTGTTAGTTCGAAATGGCAAAATATTTGCAAACAAGAACGTGTGTTAGTTAATCTTTTGTTCAAAAAGTCACCAAATACCGAAATAAAAGTTGTGACATTTTTGCCACTTAGTTTATTGCAAGAAAAGATAAAAACTTGAATATTTTAGTTGGATATATTATCACATGACATAATTAAAATTTATGAAAATTATTAGTAAATTATGCTTGGAAAATTAAATTTTGATGGTCCGGACTTTTTTTTATTTCTGCCATTTTAAATGCGAAGTAGTTCAGAAAAATATGTTGATGATTTTCTAGTTTTTGAAGTTATTCTAATATTTACCATAAACATTTTTCCTGTTAAACTCTGAAGGTATCGCTATATATGTGAACTGCAGAATTTTTTGCGATTGCTTTTTAGCTCGTAATAAATAGACTTATGTATAATATGAAATAATATTTACTTACTTAATAAGATAAAGCAAAAAAAAAAAATATAAGAGAGTTTTCATGAAAAATACATTAAATGAATTCACAAGGATGTGCTAACTGTAGTATTGGTTGTTGCACGAAGTTTTTTTTAATTGTTGTTGGCATTTTATCGCCTAATAATTGTCGTGGAGAATAGTCAGAACAGTCTTCAAAGTTTTGAAATATCTGAGCATGAAAATAGCATTGCACAGTAAAGACTTTTCGTATAGCCCGCCTTTGGCCGTGCTTAAGGGTTTTCTCTTATGGGTATGTCGAATAGTGGCTTTCTGCCTAGGAAAAAATCTTTACTCAACGAAGCCACTATTCGACATACCCAGATTAGATAACCCTTAAGCCCAAGCAACAAATTATTAAAATCGATGAAAAATTTCGATTTTATTTGCAATTAAGTGAAGGAACTCAACTGTTGGAAACCACAATTTCCATATAACAGAAAACTGTTATATGGAAAAGTGTTCTACATAGAAAAAATTATCACCAACAAATTTTCAAGCAAAAGTTTGTTTGAATTAAAATTTTATTTTCAGTAAATTTTCTTTACTGAATCAACGAATTTTTCGTTTGACTTTCATTTAAAACAACAAAAATGGCGACATACACATAAACAACAACAAGAAAAACAATAATGATAGTAAAAGGAATTTGATTGTACCAAGTTTGTTTATTGAAGATTTTTGAGTGAATCCATTCATTAATGTTGTTGCGATAACTCTCATTAATTTTTTTAGACTTTAGGTAAAAATTCAGAGTTTAACACATTTAACAAATTAAAATTTCATAAATGTTTTAAATGTTTCAGACCAAAAGTTTGGTTCAGTAAACTATTTTGTATAGTATTTGTAAGTATTTTTAAACAAATTGTTTTATAAATTCATACAAAAATACTGATTGATATATTACAGAAAATCCAGTAAATATTTCTGTTTGATTCAGTAAATTATTTTGCTTATAATTTGTGAATATTTTTAGACAAATTGTTTTATAGATTTATACAATTTATTTACTAAAAAACCGGTTTTTTTCAATGAAATTGTTGAGATTTTTTTGTTTGTATTTACAAATTTGTTTGCAGGTCCGCTTCTAGACAAAATATTTACTAATTCATTGAAATTCTTTACTGAAAATAAAATTTAGTTTTTTCTGTGTATTAAAATCGCAGTTTTTGTTAATTAAATTCTCTCACTTAATTGTAAATAAAATCGCCATTTTTCAATTGACTTTAATTAGTTTTGGCTTATTTTATTTTTTTTTAATATTTGGCTTTCTAATATATGATAACAATTTAAAATTTTTTTGTCCTCTTAATTTTTTTATGAGTTTTGGAAAATGAAAAATTTAATTTTGCATGAAATTTTTTTATCGCTAATTTCTGAATAGCTCCGAAGCAGTTGGAAATACAAAAAAAATTTGTATGATTGACTTCAAGGTAATCATATTTTGCATATTCTGGTGATTTAGCTATTTAATTCAGACGAATCGTTCGTGAGCTATGATGAAATATATTAACGTGATCGCCGAGTGTTATTAGCACTAAGTACTCTTACATGGCAAACAGATTGTATAATTGCCATGAATACTTTTTTACTATGAAATATAGCTTTGTTGTTCTTATGAGATATAAGTAGAGTTTTAGAAATTATAGCAGTTGTGTGAATAAAAGGAAAAAAAGTTAAGAGAATTTTTTGTATTCCTTGAATTACATACCCCACAATAAGAATATTTGGAGATCAGTAAAGAATATTCAAATAATTTTATTCAGGCGTAGTAAATAAATTGATATAGAAGTCGTAAACGTCAATTTAAGAAAATAAAATTATTTCCTAAACTTTGACTTCTTCAGAAAATCTGCGCACATATCCACATTTATGAAGAGGATCTCTTCAACTTTTGCCCAAAATATTAGAACTATCTACATTATAAAACGCTGAAGTTGGAATTTTCATAAGCCATTGTCATAATTTTTTATAGGGCCTTAAACACAAAAACTATTTTAAAAATTGTAAATTAAAAAGTTGTAGTTGAAATACTAAACAAGTGAAGAAAAAAATTTTTGTTCTTTGAGGTCAAGCATCTTTTAAGCTATGAGAGATACGGAAATACATTCTAAATTATTTCGTTGCATTTTTTAAATATTTAAAAAAGTTATAAACCTCAGAATTTTTTGGAGTCCCAGAAGGCGACCAATACGTGTCATTCCTCTTTTAAAGATGTTCGACGTTTCAGATAAATCCAATCAGCAGCTTAGAAGTTTCAGATTTATTACCGTTTATTTTGCAAAAGTCCGCACTGTGCACTGGTCTGCAGAGAAACTGTGCTTTAAATGAAAACATGTGGAATATAAAGAAATTTGTGCGCTAAATTAAAGTCCCTTTTCAGTTTTTTTCTTAACTTGAGAACGGTTTTTCCGATTTAGAAAAATAAAACACCATTCGGATGTCAAATTATTAATCATAGAAAAAATATAGAGAACAACTGACAACAGATTTGACTTAGCGCATAAAAATCTATATATTTGGATTGTTGGAGGATTGTTTTGGCATTAATGAAAATTGTTCCTACAAATTAGCATCAACGACTATATATGAACTTGAATAATGAATTTCTTTGTAAATGTGATATCGTTTTTTCTTATCACACAATAAAGCTGCTTTACAAAAATCTCCTTCAAAATAAATATCAGCAAAATAAAAAAACTAACAACACAAACAACTATTATCGTACATATTTGTAAACATAAATCACACCACAAAATTATGAGTGGGATCTCTTGATATACACAGTGTTGTTACACATATAATAATGAGATAAAGCTGGGCAAAACAAAAAATATAATATTGCTAACAGAATTTCTTAATAACTTGATGGTAAGACACATTAGAAAAATAACGTGAAAGTACGTATTTTATTTAACTCAAAAACCGATACACTTACATACACACATAATAGATCCATATCAAAATAGCGAAATTCAATATGGATTTATGTATGTACGTATGTACGCTTTGCAAAGCAAGACGTATACATAATCAATCATGAATTTAATATTAATCATACGTTTATATGTGATTAATATTTTATGGTCGTAATGTTTGTAATAAACCAGAGGCAGGCAAAGAAAAAACTAAATACATGAGAAACAATTTTTTATTTAAGTGTGCTGGTGTTTAACTGCATTGTTGATAGGTAGAAATGACTGCTTTGTGCTCTTGTTGTTGTTTATTTTGATTGTTTGTGTTGTGTATGTGTTTATGTAAATTGTCGACTGTGTACATGTTAATTTAAAAATAGCTAAAAAGTAGTCGGCAAACGTCGTGGCTCACGGCTACACATAGCCTGCGTCTGTAGTAAACACATGTGTAGCAGTTCAGCATGTACACTAGGCATATTACTAATTTTTACAAAAAATTTGGCATACCACTACGTGGTGGCAACAATTGTGCAAGTAATGAATATCGTTTTTTTGGTGCTTTGGATTCAAAAATGTTCCACACCAAACGCGATTTCTAAAAAAAGTCAGATATTTTTTCTAATACATATTTTTATATTAAGCCTAGTACGCAGTTCAGGTTGCCATAAAAAGTATGTGTGAAAAAACAAACTAAAATTCAGGTTCGAAAAAATTTCAGGCGACTTTTTGTTTGATAGTACGCATCCGCAAAGAAAAATCAACACAATTTTAGTTTAATGCAGGGATCCAGGTAGATCTATAGGTATAGTTATCGGCGAATTGATACAACAAAGCAACTTTTTTGGGAATTGTGGTATCAAAAAATGTATGAGAAAAACTCAAAACGAATGTTAAAATGTGAGTGTATTGACTGATGCATAGACATTATATATGCACCTTGTCAGTTATGGCATATCAATTGCTGTAGACTTTTTTCCGTCAATTAAAACAAAAATTAATGTTCAGACAATTTTTTGCTCAAAATTTTTTTGGTATTTTGTGTCTTGTGGGCTTTGAAATAATTTTTCACATAATATACGTTATAATTTATAAAAATAAATGAATTTACGTGAATAAAGACAAATTTGTCTACACAACAATTATTCCCTGTAGAAATAAATACAAAATGTCAAACCTGAAATTCAGGCGGATCTGCATACTAGGTTTTAATATACATTTTCAATTTTTATAAGAAATTAATTTTATTTTTAAAGTATGTGATGATTTTGATTTACACAATGACAAAATCTTCTCCATAACTTTAATTGCATACGGGTGAGATACTTCCCTTAGCTCTAGCAAGGGTTGGGGACCATTAAGACAGTTAGCACTTTTACCAATTATAGTTAAAAAAGGAAGAACGTATATAAAACTTCGGTATGTTTAAAAAAATTTCTAATCGAAAAGTAATTGTATTTGGTGCGGAAAATTTTTTGCAATTGCGAAATAAAAATTAACGAATATGTATCTTCTTATTTTTTATGCTCTATTGGACTATGCCCTTTTTCCTATTTGCAAAAATTTTAAACATTTATATTGCTATATGCACACACTAGAGACTAAACATAATAGATGATAATACTAAGTGGCATAATTTAAGGTGGCATAATATTAGGTGGCATCGCGGCTGCAACAAGTACAACAATAGAATATATAACAGGCGTATTTGGTGTACGGTGCCTGTTAAATACCATATAAAATATAAAGACAAAATAAGCCTCGACTTTTATGTACTCGTATGGAGCTTGACAGATAACATACACCAAAAAATAAAATCCGCTGCCGCTATGCTGCCACCTGTAAAATGAATTCGCTTTAGTAGATAGTCAATTCTTTTCTGTTAAAGAAGAAACTAACAGGTCTCTTCACACGTATGGGTATTTTGTTATTCAACAAACATGAGTGAGTCAATTCAACACACATCAGAGAGCGTAATTTTTGGATTTGAAAATACACTAAAATGTATTTCTTTTCCACACACAAACATAATTTTATTTTTTTTTAATTTTTTTTATTGTTCTATAAAAAAATTTTATGTTTCTTCTTTTTGTAATTTAAAAATATTTTTTTAATTTTCTTGACATTTGTATGTTGAAATTTATCGATGTTTTGAACTATTTTTTTTTATTCAGCAGTAAGTATTGCATTTTTGTTAATATTTGGGTAGAAGTTTTTAGTAAAAAATAGAAAAATTGCAAAAAATGTTTAGCAAATCAATATTTTTTAATCTTCATTTCATTTATATTAATGCAAAATTAGTTGTATGTAATACCTAAAAATTTATGTTAAAAAATATAAATTTTGTGAAATACTTTTTGTACAACTACGGCCCTTTTTACAATATACGATTAAAAGCTAACATGGACTTTAAGGGCTAGTTCGGCTTACAAAACTTGCCGTTAAAATTCAGGTTAACTTTTAATCGTACATTGTGAAAAGGGCCGTAAGTATCGTTTTGCAGCTATGGGGAATTCTTTATTTTAAACACATACTAATACAAAATGTTCATCTAATACATTCTTAGACTCAGGATTTTGGCATTAGACTTATGTTTTTGACGTTCCAGTTGACCCTCTACGTACCTTATGCTAAACACACTGCTCTTTCTCTCTCTTTAGATGTTTAATGTATTTTTTAGATTTTCTTTTATTCCCCTTCTCATTATTTTATTATCTCTGAAAATAATTTACTTGGTTTTTGATTTTTATTGAATTAAAATATACTCGCCTACAGTATTCTGTCTTATTATTTTCTTAGGAGTTCATTTTTAGGGTTCCGATACACCAAAAGTGTAAAGGAACCCTATTGTTTTGGCTACGCTATCCGTCCGTCTGTCCGTCTGTCTGTCACAGGCTGTTTACTCGGGAACCGTAAGAGCTACGGACCTGAAATTTTCACAGAATATGTAAAACTTTGACCGCTAAAACAATAAATATATGACAGCCAAAAATTAAAGGGTGTTCTAAGGCGAGCAACGAAAAATGTTGAAATATTAATGTAATATGCAGATACTTATATATAGACACTTTAAATTTTCAAATTTCGTGTTAATTGGTGTAGTCTATAGAATAGACTACACCAATTAACACCGATATTTAAAACAAAAAAAATTAAAGGGTGTTCTATCAGTCAATGTAATTTTACTATGTAATTTAGACAATCTGCTCTATCTTCAGAACCGTAAGAGCTACGCACCTGAAATTTTCACAGAATATGTAAAACTTCGGCCGCTACAACAACAAGTATATGACAGTTAAATATGAAAGGGTGTTCTAAAGCGAGCAACGCAACATGTTGAAATACTTATGTTATATACAGACACTTATATATAGACACTTTAAATTTTCAAAGTAAGTGCTAATTGGTGTAGTCTGTAGAATAGACTACACCAATTAACACCGATATTTAAAACAATAAAAATTAAAGGGTATTCTATTAGTTATTGTAATTTTGACTATGTAATTGAGACAATATGCTGTATCTTGGAAACCGTAATATGTAAAATCTTGAAATTTTAAAACACTCTAAAAACGCTTAAAGGAAAAAAGCGCCAAAATTAAAAAAATCGCTAAGACGCTATATATCACCAAAATTAAAAAGATCGCCAAAAAACAAAAAAAAACGTCAAAAATCTAAAAAGTCTTCAAAGCGAAAAATCGCTAAAACTAAATAAATCATCAAAAAATTAAAAAATCGCAAAAAAATGAAAAAAATTACAAAAAAGAAAAAAAAAAGGCAAAAACCAAAAAAGCGCCACAACTATAAAAACGCCAAAAACCAAAAAAATCGCCAAAACGAAAAAAGTGTCAAAACAAAAAAAATCGCTAAAACTAAAAAAAACACAAAAAACCGAAAAAATCCCCGAAAACGAAAACAAGCGTCAAAACTGAAAAAATCGCCACAACTAAAATAAATCGCTAAAACTAAAAATATCGTCAGAAAGTGAAAACGTTAAATAAATGTCATAACGAAAAAATCGCCAAAACTAAACAAATCGGCAAAAAACAAAAAAAAAATGCAAAAAACGAAAAATCGCCAGAAAAAAATAAAAAAAAATCACGAAAAGCGCAAAAACAAAAAAAAAACAACGAAAAATACTTAAAAAATAAAAAACTAAAATTAAACAAGAAAGCACAACGAAAAAACTGCCAAAATGACAAACGGGGCAAAAACAAAAAGGGATATACATATGTGTATTCGTACGGAACCCTTCGTGTGCGAGCCAAAGTCGCACTTTACTTAATTTGTTATATTATTTATATTAATGAAATCAATAAAAAGTTTTATTTCGTCGAAATTTAAAAATTTGCATTCTAGGTCACACCCGTCGGTCATACTCGCGTCGGTCTCACTCCAAATAATTGTTTGTCAAAGAGAAAATACATAATGCAATCAAAAATATATAAGCAATGCCACAATTATTGTATACGATATAGTAAATATTTTACAGAATTTATCCCGACCATTCTGAGCAAAAGTCGTGTTTTTCAGTGCCTATCCGTTATATAACGACTTTAATAAGCTTAATGTCCTTGCGAGTCGCAGGCTTTTTTAACTAACAAATTTTATATTATTGATTAATAACAAAAAAATGTGTGTAAAATGGTCAAACCCGGCAAAATGGAATGAATAATTATTTAGGTTTCTAGTTTTTCGTCTGAAAATTATAAAAAGAAGTATTCCTAAAGTAAGCTTCAAAATTTTATACATATATCATATTGAACACAAACACAACAACAACGATAACATGTACGTTTTTATCAAACATCAACAATAATTAAAAATTAAATCAAAGCAAAAAGAAACAAAAACAAATTTTTAACTTTAATAGTGCTGTCTTAATTTTGGTTACGAAATAAAATTTCTACCATCCTACCGCGGTATAAAAAGTTTAGCTTTAAAATTTAAAAACCAGCTTATATAAACAAGCGCCTAACATCATTATCTGTGCGATATCCAGGTACATGTGCCACAAACCTTAACCGCTTAATCGTTTTCAATCTTTTTCGGGAAAGCAGTTTAAAGTCTCAAGAACTCTCAAGAACCAGTCAGGAGATCGTTTATTTTTCTTTAACATTTTTACAGATAATAGACGTCTTAAAAAACTTTCATAGAAGAAAAATTGATAGCAAGTAGATTTATACTCGTATGGGCAAGATCTCTCAACATATTAAAAAATTTCCTAACTCGACTTAGGCGGTTAAGGCTTGTGACCACAGATATATTCAAATGCTTTCAACTTTCCATCCCTGCTATGTATTGTTCTAGTTTACGTCAGATTTTTATGCCATTTTTGGCTTTCCTTATTTTTGTTTTTTGCAAATAAATGCGTATTTGTGTCTTAAAGTCATCCGCTTAGTATCCATTATATTTGGCTTTTGTTTTCAATAAATTTTATGTCGACTGTCAGAATATGTGCACATACATGTGTATGGATGTGTGTAGCCTTTTTCGTAGTTGTCATATCATTTGATATTTTCGTGTTGTAAATAGTTTTTTTCTGTAGGAACTTAGCCTTTTGGCATTGTATTTTTTTCCGAAATGATATTAAAGGCGATGAATAGAACAATATGTATGTAAACAAAAAAGCACTTAACACAAGAATTTTAGAAGAATGATTTTTATGGATATGAGGGTGTGTAATTGTACCCGCTTGAACCAAATCTGTGGTGTAGTCTGTTGTCTCATTAGAATTCCTTCGCAGCCTTCACTTGACTACTCCTTTTGAGGCTTATTTCTGAATTATTCATTTGCCCGGCTGTTAGAATGGAGTTTGTTATTAGCTTCATATAGAATATGGGTGTAGGATAATCCGTATAAAGGAAATGCTTCTTATTATGCATACATTTACATATATCTAGGCTGTTATAACTACTAAGTCTCAAAATGTTCTTATCATATTCAATACATATTTGGTTTTTTGCTGAAGTTGCTACGACCATATTAACGAAAAAACTAGATCACGAAAATAGTTCCACTTCCCAAGGGCTTTTGATATGCTGGTACTGACTTCCCGTTCTCTTTCAGTTTCCTATAGGAAGTGTGTTTTATTTTACGTGAATAAATTTCAGTTCAGTGAGTCGTACAACACGCAGTCATCTCTAATAAAACGACGACAATAACCAAAAATACATTTTTAAGGATTAGGACGATTAAATTGATTGCTTTTTAACAGACAGAGAAAAATTGGCAGACTTCTCTTTCTTCTATTCTACTAACAGACCATATTACGAAACGCAATATCTTTGTAACTTTTCCAAAAAAGTAAAAAAAATCTAATTCAAACCATACCTTCTGCCTAAAGTCCTCAAATATAATTTGCATTAAAATATCACCCTTTTTCCAGGATTTATGTAAAAAACATTTCCAACAAATACAATTGCCTGAAGTGTAAAATTTGTAAGGATTTTAATATGACAAAGCAGGATTGTAAAAGAAATCAAATTTCAATTTTGTTGCTGTTGTTTTTGTAGATGTCAAGGTAACAAGAAAAAAAAACTGATTTAAGTTAAGTTCTTTTTAAAATGAAAATAAAATTTGTAAGAAAGAGAAAAATTTGATAAAACAAAGAAAATTGTTTCTTTATCTTCTTTTTTAACAGCAAGCGAAAAATTTAATATAAATAATTTCAAGTTTTATTCGTGCTTTCTGGTTACACCGTACAACACAACATAAAAAAACACGGATCTAACGACTAATTCCGGCAGAGGTGTATGTATACGTGTATCGGTGTTTTGAAAGTTTACGTCTGGGATTAGCTTTAGAGGGAAATAAATTTCCCCTCCTATTGCACATAATTATACTGGAAATCCTATAAGAATAAGATGTATTATTTGCCACTAAATTCTACTAAAGGCGTTGAAGGACATCCAAGCTCCAGACTCAACTGAAAGATGGAAATCAGTAAAATTTTTTTGTTTAAGGATAATTTTTGTACGTATTCACAATTCATACTCGGCATAGACATTTTTGTAATCCATCCTTACGCTTAAGGTATAAGACGAGTGTCGCACTTTTATATAAAACATCATGAGAAACATTTTTGTAGAGCGTTTTAGTCCGCTGTATTGCCGTTGTAGGGGATATCTTTTGTTCTTTTTTTTTAAGAACAAAAATATCTATACAATGAAGAGTGAGAGGGATAAAATTTTCCACAAAATTTTTTTTTTTTCGTGATGTGACACCAATAAAGCTGAACACATCATATACCTTAAGTGTAAAGCTTACAAGATTTCCCATGCCGAGTCATTATAACTATGTGCAAAACCGTTGAAAATTTACCTCCCCCTAATCTTTCACAACACAAATTTTTTGGTGCCCTCTACTAGAATCAATCGTTAGAACCTTGTGATTTTGTTAAATTTTATTTTGTTGTACAGTGTTATTTATTGTCATAGAAATTGAGATGATTTACATATAAACAAAGGAAAGACTTTGACAAATTCATTGCAAAGTATGACACGCAAAACCTCTGAAACGGAAATTAGTCGTATATATAGTACACGAACATATTTTTGAATATTTTATATATGGGACATTCCACGCCGAATCGGAGGATTTGAAATTTTTATTGATTTACCAATTTTTGTGATATGAAATTTCAAATCGTATTTTTGAAAATTAGTGTATCCTTAGATTGAAAATTGGTAGTTTTTAACTTCTATCCACCTAAATATGCCACTCAAGGGAAAGGCAGGGAAACTTTTCTTCCAGCGATGTGAAACCACAATCAAAATCCTAGGGAAACTCCACAAGAGCAGAGATCGAAGTAAAATCAAAAATTCTAATGGTAGACATCACCCAACAACTTTTAAGCATAGTCCGGTAATGGGCTTTACAGGCCTACTACTTTTTTCAATTTTTAAAAATTTGAGGAAAAAAAAATTTTTTTCTAGAAAGCATAAAAAATCTTGTAAGTAGAGTGTTTGCGGTATACGATATGGTCGACACTTATATGCAAAACACCATATGCAGCATTTTGGTGGGATATTGTAAACCTCTAACTCTTCGCTGTATTGGTCATTTTGCCATTTTCTTAAAAAAAAGGAGCAAAAAACTCCCCTTCAGCGGCGATATAGCGGGCAAAATTTTAGTGTATTCTACATAAAAATGTTGAACACGTCCTACATCTTAAACGTAAGGCTTACACGATTTCCTATGCCAACTAATAATTCTAAAGAAGTACCAAATTAACCTTTAAGCACATGTTACTTTTTAAATGATCTAGGGCGTTCCAGTTCAGTTTATAGCTTGAGTGTTTTTGAGAGTCGTCGAATTTTATTGCATATATTTTTATCGAGCATTTAGCCCGCTAAGTCTGCACTGAAGGGATTTTGTTGTCTTTTTAAGAAAGGGGCAAAATGATCCCTACAGCGAAGAGTTAAAGGGTTCAAATATTCCACACAAATGTTGTTTTTGGCGTTTTACATAAAAGTTCTGGACATATTGTATACCATAAATACAAGGCTTAAAAAATTTTTTATGATTTATAGATTTTTTTCAAATTTGCAAAAATACAAAAAGCTAAAAATTAAAAATTTTTAAAAAATCAAAGGATACATCCGTTTTCAAAAATATGATTTGAAATTTGAAATCCTAAAATCAAAAGCCAAAAAAAAAAATATAATAAATTTTTTTAATAATTGAGTTATGAATTTTTTTAATTTTTTTCATAAAATAAAAATTAAAAAAAAATTTAATTTGGAGCATTATTAAAAAATGTATGAGCGTAAAACTAAAAAAACGATTTTTTCGAAAATGTAATATCTTTTGAATGAGTAATAGAGGAGGCACTAAAAAATTGTAAAGAAATTTTGGATATTAAAATTTTTTTCAAAGTGTCTAATTCGGCGTGGGATGTCCAATGTATATTAAGAGTTCAATTGTCTAGAACACATCAGGAAAGTTGAATTTATATGGAAAACAAAAGCAATAATTTGAATAGATAATTCTACTGCTGATTTGGCATTAGCAGCAACGAAATACAGACATATAGAATAGCTAAACCTACAACAAATGAAATTGTTTCAGGAAAAACCTTTTTAATAATTATTAGGGATGTAAACGATAGCGATATATCGGCGATACTTGCGATTTTCCGATACATCGGTATCGGCGATATTTTACTGTCGATACGACGATACCTTAAAATTTTTTTCAGAGTTTTTTTGAACAGAGAATTTATGTTTTGTTAATTTTAAATTAAATAAATTCAAATCGTTGTTTCTAAAATCTTTTTAATATCAACTTTAAATATTAATAATTGGCCAATTCAAAACCTATTGTATGTGATGTAGGTCGTATAAATGTTGCTTGTAATTTCCAAATAAAAATTTGTTTAGAAACAGGTTTATATTGATATTACCAACAACATTTGTAGGATCTACAACACTACAACAGGTTCTGAATTGTCGAAATATTTACGCTGTTATTTTCATATAAATTTTAGACAGGCAGTGCTTACATCAGATGTTTCGAGGTCCCCACAGTCTTCTTATAAGAAACCTTTTCCTCATTTCCATCTAATTCTATTGTAACTTCGTCAAATAAAAAAGTTACGTGCTGTCGACGTATGACCATCATACAACTTATGATAAAATAAAAATCATTAATGAAAGTTGTGCATTTAAGACTTTTGCTTGAGATATTTATAAGAAAATTAATTTATATACTTACTTTTAAATTGACCAATAAAATTAATTTTATTTTCAGATTTTCCATATAAAGGCATTCATTAGTAAAAGCCGTTCTTGTACTATAAATCTTATAGTCGCTATGTAAAATCTTAAATCGTCTTTCATCAAAATCTTATTTGCCTGCATGCAGTACAAACATAAATCAAAATATTTATTCAACTAGTAATATTGAATTTATTCTATGGACAATGGAGAAAACTACACACACTGGCAAAATTGCAGGAACAAAAAAAAATATTGTATTGCAGGGGATTGATTTTTTCCAATCAAAGTTTGTAGTAGAAATCAGTGAGCTGCAGCAAGTGTCAAACTTTCGAGTATATCCAATCAGGTACCCTGATTTTTTGTGATGCAATAATTTTTGTTCAACAACAAGTAAAGATTGTAAACGCAATAGCTCATTTAAAACAATCTATTTAACAATCAATTTAAAAAAGTTTTAATCAGTTGTATTCGCAATGAACATGAATTTTTGTGATTAGTTTGTTTGGTATGATTGTAACTACAGCGGTTCGAAACGAACGTGCTATTCGCATCATTCTTGTAAAACTCTTTACTCTACGTCTCCACCTAACTTGAAATGCTGTTGTAACTTGAAGTTATGACTGCGTTGTTAAAGCAATTGCACTAACAACTTTGCTATAAACGGAAAAAAGCATTGACTAGAGCGTTTAACACTTAACATTAACTTGAAGTTAATGTTAAGGTAACTTAGGTATAGACTGCAAATTATGACCGGCGCGACCTACTTGTTTTAATACACACACAATACAATTAAAGGTTCGTGCTGTTGTAGTTGTTGCGTCCGATCCTCATTCGTGTTGGTTCTTCTTCACAATCCCTGTAGCTAAATGTACAACTAGTTACGCTTTGGGGCAGTCATATTACTAGTTGTAACGTTACTAGTCAACAAAGGACTGTCGTACTAGCTGCAATGAGGCTAGTAACGATACTAGTCAAACAACAACGTTTTGGAACAGTCATACAACTAGTGGTAATGATACTAGTAATATAAATTATTTTTTAAAAATTTACATATTTTCAGGTGTAAATACATAAAACAAAGTTTTAGCTCTAAATATAATAAGTAGAAAGTGGCGCAGTGGATAGAGTACATGCCTTGAAATATGAGGACTGTGTGTTCATACCTCGGTCGAGCCAAATGTTTTTTAATATTTAAAAAACTATAAATAAAGAAACTAGTAAGCGCACTAATCTATAATAACTAGTATTTCAACTAACATATAACTATGTGCAAATGAACTAGTTGGGCTCCTATGACAACCTAATGTTAAAATCGATAGTTAGATATATAGAAAAAGGACAGTTAGGCAACTAGTCTGAATAAAAAAGCAACTAGTATATTTCTAAGCACATACCAGTCATTTTGTCTGCAGGGAAGTGACGTAAGAAAACCTACAAGCATCCATACACACATATGAACGTATTTACTCCGAACAACAATACTTTGCAAAAAACAAAAATATACTCGTAGAGCAACTCGAGTGCTTTTGTTTCGATCACAATCAAATCATGCCAAAAACAGCCAAGCAAGCCGCATAGTTTGTAAGCCAATCAATGCAAGTAAAATGTCGCGAATAAGACATAATTGTTGGTGATTTTTTTGGCTGGTGTATTATACTCGAATGTGAACAAAACTGCCAAAGACTTGATTGGTCTGTACTTGTTATTTAGCGCTATTGAATAAGACGGCTCGATCATACTTGTTGCAGCTCTCTGGTATGAATGTATTGTACATCGCATTCTAAGAAAGAAGAAAGAACAAGCCATGCTTCAAAAATCCAATTGACTCTCAAATTTTTCAAAAATGTTATTTTCTCTCATAAGATTTATATAAACAAAACCAAATTGTTTCGCTATAAAATAGGATTTTCATAAAATTTGCTACGAATGATCTCACCATCCACGCTGGCTGGCGAATTATAGCGACTATAACTTTTTCAAATTCAACAGAAATACATATTGAATAAATTTTTGAAATCATTTATAGTATCTCCCTATTTTCGCAGATTCCTTTATAAAAGAACAGAACAGTTATAAAATATTAACAAAAACTATATATGGTAAAATGTTAATTGTTTGCTTCACTAATTGTGCCGATGTGTGCAGCATTGAAACGAAATCAATTTTTATTGTATTCAATCAGTTCATGATAACAAAATATATACAAATAAGGAAGGATAATAAAACGAAAAATGCTTTTAATCATTATTGTACGGATGTTTATGTATATGCACATTAGGCATGCGATAGTGAGCGATTTTTCGATTTCGAAGCGCTGGACCCTCCTATTTTGTGAGGTTCGTAAAAAAAATACATGAGCCAAAAATTTGGAGGGGTAGAGTGGGGGCAAGTGGCTCCTCGTCGGAGTCAAAGTTGGGGGTGAAGTAGGAAAAATCGACATAAAGAGACATAACAGCCCCGGCGTCATCCCTAGTGGGGTCGAATGTATGACCGACCCCACTTAACTTTTTATCCCCGACATTTTTCCCGAAGTAACCTACCACCCATCTCCCCTTCTTAAGGGGGCTCCCCTACAAAAGTTTAATTTTTATAAATTTTCTTCTCACTGCTCTAACTGTCCACCGGGATCCCCCAGTGAAGTCAAATGTATGACCGACCCCCAATATTTTTTCATTACCAACATTTTTTCAGAACATACCTACCCTCTAGCTCCACTCCCTAAGGGGGCTCCCATACAAGATGTCATTTTAGAAATTTACTCCAACCGCTCTAACTGTCCCTAGGGTGACCCTAGGCAAGTAAAATGTATGACCAACCCCCAATATTTTTTCAGCCCCAACATTTTTTTAGAACATACTAGCCCCCTATCTCCACTCCAAAAGGGGGCACCCATATATTATGACATATTTCAAAATTTGATTCCAACGCTCTAACTCTCCCAGCAGTGCCCCTAAAGAAGTAAAATGTATGACCGTTTCCCAATATTTTTTTATTATAAAAATGATGAAGTCGCAGCCAAAATATCAGTTGAAGTCCAAACTGACATCAAATCCTTTTGTTTAGCTCAATTGAAAGAAAAACAACCCAGAAACGACTACAAGGAGTTCCTTCAAATCGTATTGTTATTTCTTGGTCAAAATATTCCCAATTATCACTTCAGTCGACCTGGGCCTGTCAGTCATGCTCGATGGATGGCAAAAGGCATATACTGCCCAAAAATGTTCCTGTTTCGAAAACATCTCAATTTAAATACAAATGAATTAAATGGACTTCGTGATGTTTCCATTTTCATCGTTGCGCTTTACGTGAAAGCTTGGTTCAGCAGCACCAAAGCAATCGAAGCTCCAAACAATGATTTGAATTTTTTAAAAGCGATTGCTTGTTATGCTTCAATTGATAAGATCGTATCGCACCAATTGATAAAGAGATTCTGTGGACACCTCTGGTATCTTAGTGGCGAAGCTGTGGCTCTGGGATTATTTGATCCGAATATCCCCAGTGACATTAAGCGCAAAATGGCGAAAGCAATTCTTATATTTGAAGAAGAGAAAGAGGAATACGAGGAAGAGTTATCTGACGATGAGATGGACGAATCATCCGTCGATGCCAGTGAGAAAGAGAGCGACGTTGGCGCAATCGAGGAAGACGATTTGGAGGCTAGCGGCAGCAGTGGAAATCCAGATCGTGCTCGCTCTGTACATGTTTTTGGCTTCCAAGGAGTTAAAAGAATTACATTGGCCTCAAAGCAAATAAATAAAGAGGTAATGCAGAATGATTTGAGCCATTTCGTCACACCTGAGACAGCTAATTTTTTTACCCGCTTCGGATTATCAGCCGATTTTATTAGCACAGATCCAGATGTCTGGAAAGATCGCGAAGACTTCCAGAAGTCTCTAGAAATATTGAGCAACTTACATGTTGTAAACGATGCAGCCGAAAGGGGTGTAAAATTAATAGAAGATTATAGCAACGTGTTGTGCCGTAACGAGGAGGAAAAAATATTTTTGCTACAGGTCGTAGCCGAAAATAGGAAAAATTATGTATCTCATGATAAAAATAAATTAATATAATAAAAATGTTATACCTTAAATATGAATTATAAGAACATATGCCCTTTTATTGATTAAAAATGCATTAAAAATAATAAATTTATATGGGTATCGCCTTAACTATTAAAATAGGTTATAGGTATGTTCTGAAAATATTTTTATAATAAAAAAATATTGGGAAACGGTCATACATTTTACTTCTTTAGGGGCACTGCTGGGAGAGTTAGAGCGTTGGAATCAAATTTTGAAATATGTCATAATATATGGGTGCCCCCTTTTGGAGTGGAGATAGGGGGCTAGTATGTTCTAAAAAAATGTTGGGGCTGAAAAAATATTGGGGGTTGGTCATACATTTTACTTGCCTAGGGTCACCCTAGGGACAGTTAGAGCGGTTGGAGTAAATTTCTAAAATGACATCTTGTATGGGAGCCCCCTTAGGGAGTGGAGCTAGAGGGTAGGTATGTTCTGAAAAAATGTTGGTAATGAAAAAATATTGGGGGTCGGTCATACATTTGACTTCACTGGGGGATCCCGGTGGACAGTTAGAGCAGTGAGAAGAAAATTTATAAAAATTAAACTTTTGTAGGGGAGCCCCCTTAAGAAGGGGAGATGGGTGGTAGGTTACTTCGGGAAAAATGTCGGGGATAAAAAGTTAAGTGGGGTCGGTCATACATTCGACCCCACTAGGGATGACGCCGGGGCTGTTATGTCTCTTTATGTCGATTTTTCCTACTTCACCCCCAACTTTGACTCCGACGAGGAGCCACTTGCCCCCACTCTACCCCTCCAAATTTTTGGCTCATGTATTTTTTTTACGAACCTCACAAAATAGGAGGGTCCAGCGTTTCCAATTCCTGTTACTAAGAATCTCCATATATCACTATCGCATGCCTAATGCACATGTATAAATTTTTTGCTAAAATATCATAAACTGTAATGATAGATTTTAGTCCTGCAGATTTTAGTATGCAGATACGAAAATAGCTCATTTTGATTGCGCATACCAGCAGAACGTTTATTTATGTTATGTTATTCACAGTTATAATGGATAATAAATAGAATACAAAAAGAAGAAATGGACAATTTAAGATAAAATTTTTCTAAAACGAATATGATTTATTTACAAGATAAATTTATAAGTTTCTATACATTATTTTCTTCTTCCCCACAAGCAGTGGGATGAGATGGGTGAAACCTATGAAATAAGATTGTTTTATTGTTTGATATCAAACGTTAATCTCAACACTTTTTCAATCCCAGAAAAAATCATGAGATTCAAAATTAATTCAAATTTATGTTCACTAAAGAATAAATGTTTGACGAATGACAATTTGATATCAAGAGTTTTCTTAAGTCTCAAATAAAAAAGGGTTTAAGCTTTGAAAATTTTTTTATTAATATTAATTAAATTTAGGTTCACTTCTGTGATCTCTTTTTACAACACACAGAAATTATTCATATTAAAATCGTCGAAAACTTAGTTAATTTAACATTTTCGGTAGTGATTTTGCTTCATAGGTGTTTCATGTTGATTCAAAATGATTTGACAATAATCTTCAAAGAATATTTTTCTTTTTGAAATAACTATATTTCTTGTTGATTTATTATTCCAGTACCAGTTAATCAAAATGAAATTGACACTGAAATCATACAAATAATCATGTTGAATCAAAGTTATTTCAAGTTAAAACAACGTGAGTTTGATACTGAAATAACACGAAATTTATTTCAATTGAAATAACATAAATTTAATGTAGCTATTTTTATAATTATTTTACTTAAGTGATGTGTTTTCGCATAGGTGTAAGAAAAATTTATATTATAGTTGGCTGCCCCAGCCAAGATTTGAACTTGGGACACTTTCTTGATAGTCAACGCGCTAACCACAGCAGCCACAAAAGCTTCAAAATTTTCTTTTGATATATACTAAATAAATACCATCATAAGTAACATGAATTTAATTTTAATTCAACATGATTTAATTGATTATTTAAAATAATTTTTTTTAAATTAAAGTTATAATCATTTTGATATATATGGTTAATAACAATGTTATTTTAACAGTGAAAAATATTAAATCAAAGAGATTTAAGGTTAGATTAATAATTTTTCGTTTAAAATTAATATGAAACAGTTTCAAATCAGCAGCAGGAAGTTTTTGCTAGTTATGAGAAGTTTGTCGGCAATTTGTCTGCTATTTCCAATTTACACAACTCGAACATCAAAATAAACAACTAGTCATACAACTGAGCACAACAGTGCACTGTAGCTACACTCTAAAACATTTTTGTTGAAAATTAGGTCGATAATAGTCGGCAACACTTTACAGATTATTATCGATCGAAAATTACACACGCATTAATTTTGAACAAAATGTTTTTACTAAAAAAAGCGATTGGCTGCATGCAGGTTTGAACCGCGACCTCCTGACTGATAGTCTGAGGTATCTACCATTCAGCCATAGCCGTATTATACTCTATGTTAAATTTTTTGCAATCGGACTAAATATGTTTAATTTGAAAGGTTTTTCCTTTAATAAAACAACTACAAAATCGATGTAATTTTAGACAAGGAGAAATTTTCAACACAAATGTAGACAATCGGCCATGTCACAGAGTTCAATTCCGTTCGGAAACGGAATTCAACCTACCGCATTTTTGTAGCAGTTGATGTCTGCAAAAGAAAACTAAAATAAGCAAATTTGTCAGGTGTGTCTAGACTGTTGGCTGCGCTATTATGGTGCGGTATGCTCTAGCTAGGGCTTGACATATTAGGGTTGATTAAATTCCGTTTCCGAACGGAATTGAACTCTGTGACATGGCCGAATATATGATCGTATATTTGAAGTAATATTTTAGAGTGTATTAAACAAAGCAAATAAATACCAATATACTTAAACAGCATATTATTTTTCATAAATTTAATATGATTCCCAACAAAAATTTTGACATGTTGATTTTATTTGTTGATTTTTTTCTCTGTGAATTCACATTTGAAAAACATTTGAGTGCAACGTTTTATGATAAGCTTGTACATAACAACATTTCTTAACGATAGAATAAAGTCCTCTTTTTGTTGAGAATACCATATTTTTAAAATTTTATTCAAATAATTTTCATATGCTCCTCAAAAGTGAAAGGAAATAAAATTTTTAAACCAAAGTTTTCATATAAGCTATAGTTCGTAATGCTATATTCATAAAGAATTAAACACCATTAATATTCCAAGGAACATGTGAAAATTAGCAGCAGCACTTTTAATTACAATCTTGGCAGTAGAATAGAACAGTGTTGTTTTCGAAAGCTGCCACACTTCCATAGTTAGCGCTCTTGTGTATCTCCGTTGAACAACTCTTATTTGTTGGCTGGGTTGAAAGTGATCTTCAGAGAAATTTCCATACGAGGATTGTATCACTATTAAATTTATATTAGTTGGACATAATTCCCAGTTTTACATTGGCTGCCCTTTTTTCAACTCTAATTGTAATTATAAGAGGCAAATAAAAATTAATGTAAAAAAAACAACAACAGCTACAAGAGAAGTACTGTTAACATACATTTTTTTTAACGAACACAAATATTGCTTAAGCCTTTTCGGCTTTTCTGCAGAAACACCCAGGGTCTTGTCAGGAATCGAACCTGCAACCTCCCGGTTAATAGTCTACCATACTATCCACCAGACTACGGGGGTATTTTTATATTACTTTTGAGGGAGAATGTTCGCCTTACATAAAATATTTATTGCATGATAAAATTTTATTCTTTTATTACTTTATTTTTCATAGTAAATATAAAACATTTCAAACTTAAACTGATTGTTATTTCAAAGAAACCAATTACGTGACTAATTTGGTAACAATTGTCTTTCATCTAAGCCATATTTATTTAAATAGAATATGTGGCGGAGTCCTTAAGTTTTCCAAACAGTACTCCTAAATGCCTTATAATGCTATAATGACAAAGTAATCGTATATATATAATAAAAAACACATAACAGAGTTACAAATATTTTCTTATCACGTGAAATAGTAAAGCGCTTAGACATAATAAAAATGTGTATGAATTTTAAATAAAGTAACATGTTTGTTTGGACATGTACGTGTGTGGTAGAGATTAGGCAGTTCTTATTACAGACAGTAAGTATATAAAAGTGTGTGATTAAGTGGCAACAGGATACGTGATGATTGTTTAATTCCAACAATTTGTTTTGTATTTTCAATGAAAACAATAATGGAACTCAACAATTATAGTGTACTAACTGTTGTACCGGTTGTATTTGATATAGTTTTTCAAAAGTTGTCATTGTTGTTCTCCATGACAGAAATATGCAACATTTTTATAAAAGCTAGCACATACCCTGTTAATTGCCTTAATAATATTTGATACATTGTCTCTCTAAATTAAGGACAGTATTATTTAAGGATATTTTTATTGCCAGAAATATAATGAATATATTTATTTTTGATTGCAAAAACAATTGAAGTAAAACCTGTTAACATTTTTAACGTCCTAAAATTTATGGATAAATTATATTTAAAACATATTTTTACGTAACGCTCAATACATTTTTATACGAATTCAATATTGTTTCAGAGCACACACTATATTTTGAATGCAATACAATTCAAATGTATAATATTTGATATGTTTCACTAAAAATATCAATTATATTAAATATGGATAACACTCAATACATTTAAAAAATATATATGGGCATTTTCAGGGAAATATTCACTTTTCGTAACGTAACGCAAACAAGCAATTAAGCTGTATTTCAAAGAAAACCCACTTTTTTACTCTTTGTACAATTTGTGTAGGTCGTAAGTAGCTCTATCGAGCCACAAGCATCTGAAATACAAGCTTAATTCTGATATTGCGTTAAGTAACTTTTCGGTGAAAATGTCCATATGTAATTTCTAGCATTTTTCAAAAATTTTATGTATGAAATAAGGGAACCAAATGCCATTTTGTATTACTTACTTACTTAGATGGCTATAAATAACCGTTTGGGTCAGTAGCCTGATTCCGTATAGTTTTCCATGCGCATCGATTTAATGCGCTTCGCATACAGTTTCTAGCAACAAGTTTTGTGAGATCCTCCTCAGCTTGATCCTTCCACTGGAGTTTGGATCTTCCCCTTCTACGTCTTCCTTCGGGATCAAATCGAATGATTTTTCGCCGGAGCATTATCATCCATACGTATGACATGCCCCAGCCAGCGCAACCGTTGTACTTTGATGCGCTTAACTATGTTAACTATATTCGATGACGATTATCTCCGTTGATGCAGACAGGACCATATATTTTGCGAAGAAGCTTTCTCTCAAACACTCCAAGAACAGCTTGCGTAAGAAACTACACTTCAGCGCCATATAGTAGCACGGGAAATATAATATAATGAGTATAATTTTGGTTCGTCGAGAGAGGGCTTTGTTTTTAAACTGCTCGCTTAGCCCGGTATAGCATATATTAGCAAGAATCGTTCTTCGTTTTATTTCCAGACTGATGTTATTTATTTGGTTTATAGCGGTACCGAGATAAATAAAGTTGTTCACTACCTCAAAGTTATAGTCACCAACGTTCATACATTGACCCAATCTTGTTGCTTCTTTGTTCGTTAATACCATTAACTTTTGAAGGCTCCTTTTCGATACTAGAAAATGCTGCAGTTGTCTCTTGCACAGTCCCACCCATGATATCATCTAGTCTAAAACCTCGTTTGGCCTCGAGAGGTCTTTTCCAATTTTAACTGATGATCTAACGTCATTCTGCATAAGCGTGAAACATGAGTTTAAATACCTTTGCTCGTATCGGGCTATCAAAATCAGCTTTGCAGTTGACGAACAGATGATAAGTGCCCATTTTTGTTTTTCTTGGGTCTTCTTCAGGTTTTGGCGTAATGTAAATATCTGGTTGGTGGTCGATTTACCAAATCTAAAGCCGTATTGGTATGGACCTATTATTTCGCTGATTTTCGTTTTTAATCGTTCACATAGTACGCTCGATAGAATTTTGTATGCAATAGGAAGGAGACTTATACCTCTATAGTTGGCGCATACGGTTTTGTATCTTTTCTTAAGCACAGGACATAACATACTGAGATTCTAGTCATCGGGAATGCGTTCTTCTAGTCAAATGGTTCTAACAAGTCGGTGCATACTCCTAAGCAACTCGTCGTCTGCGGCGTTAAAAAGTTCCACGGGCAGACCATCGGCACCTGCAGCTTTGTTGTTCTTCAGCCGGGATATTGTTTTTTCAATCTCATTTTGGCTAGGTGGTGTATATTCCACACCGTCATCAATGATTGGTTCAAGTGTATCTTCTTTGTCACTATCATCTGATACCAACAGCATGAAAAAATTTTGCTTCCATATCCTTAGTACACTTTCGGTATCTGTCACTAGGTTTCCGTCTTTATCTTTACAGGAGAAACTACTAGTACCAAAGCCCTCTGTTTGGTGTTTTACTTTTTGGTAGAGTTTTCGGACTTCGTTTCTACTCCTGTACATCTCAATCTACTCACACTCGCGCCTTTCCATTTCTCTTCTCTTGCGGCGGAACAGGCATTTCTCCTCTCTCCTTTTCTTCCGGTACCACTCCCGCACTCCTCGCGAATCAATGTTGTCACCTCGAATTGAACGCACATCTAGCACACGGGAACTATGCCTTCCGTCCACAACTATGTGGTCAATTTGGTTCTTCGTTAATTGATCAGGGGATACCCACGTTGCCTTGTGAATATCGAAAGGTTTAAACCTAGTGCTACTCACTACCATGTTTCGTGACACGGGGAAGGATATCAATCTCAAGCCGTTATCACTGGCCAGTATTTTTGTTTTTCGTTTTAAACACACAAAAAAAAACTTATGTACATTTATTTATAATGTATTAAATCATGCTAAAGCAGTTTTAATTTTAAAATGTATGCGTTTGTTTTATGAAATGTTTTGCTATAATTTCAACGGACACGAAAAAAGCATTTGAAATGAGAAGGAGCCATATACAATAACCCAGTAAACAATTTTCATGTTTTTTTTAAGCACTAAGGTAATAAAGCGCATAAATATACGCTTAAAAATAAGAGCTAAGAAACTATATAAAAAAACTGATTTCTCACTCTTAACACAATGCCGGTTTTAAAGCGAGAAAGTCAGTTTTAGTGATGAAAATGGTGATGATTTTCAGCGCTTCCAAAAGCACTTTTTGTATCAAAAATGTAGTACTAGAAGCCAGCAACTCGCCATAAGGAAATAAACAGCAATATTGGTATGTTTGTAAGCGCTAAGTTTACTCTATAATAGTAAAAACCCCCCTTTTTTGATGGACCCCTTTTTTACGCATTTTTTTTTGTTTATTGGGAATATACTATAATTTATACTATGCTGAACAGGTACTTCTATCGCAGAATTATTAATTTTAGATCTCATTGAAGCCGTTTTTAGACTATTCCACAAGCTGTTCGACTTCTACACAAAATCCAACCCTGATATAATGTCTTGTTATTGCTTTTTTAAAAATTTCCATAAACTCATTTGATCTGGGATGCATTTTCTACAGAAGTCGAACGGCTTGTGAGTGCAAAATAGATTGAAGTAACCAGTCTGGGCTTATTTCAAGAGATGTTGAATAGATTTTAGGTATTTTATTTAACATTTATCGAACTTTTGCTTTTAAACTTACAAGCAAATTAGTACGCAATAGTTTTTATAAAAAAATTTCTTTTAAAAATAGTTTCCCTCGCTCAGGTTTCTGTACCACTCCCATTTTCACAAGTCGTGTGACAATTATATTAAAATTAAATAACTTTTATGGCCTGACAATGTAAATAGAATATTGCTCAATTGTATTTCGCTTGAATGAATACAATCATGTTGAGGCACTAAATTCTTGTGTTTATGTTCCAGTATGATGACATTTTTTCTTATCAAAAGCTAAGAATACAAATAAGACCTTAAATGAATTCCTTAAAGCAGCATAAACAAGGAAGACGAAAATGCTACACATATACAATAAAAGGGATAAAAACAGTTATTTCACACATGTTTATTTCTCTTACAATTCCTGTAACAAGTCTTAGAACGAAACTAGAAAGAAATGTAATATTAAGTAAATCTGCAATTTTATAAAAATTTATCGTTTAAAGCTGCCACTGCAGCTCTTCTTATTTATAACATTCTTTTAATATATTTTCCCCAAGATACTTGGACTTTAAGTGAAGTAAAGTCGTTGAAGAATAAGGAAATATATGTATTTAAATTCAACTCTATCTTGCAAATGAAAAATGCTGTGAAGATAAAATTGGTTGAGTTAATTTTTCCCTTGAACATGAAATCAGATCTCAAGTTATTTCTTACAAAAAATTAACTTAGATATGAATTTATTTTCTTAATAGACAAAATCAAAGTGAGAATAACAATGCAGTATTTCGCTTCCTCCTCTTTTTTATTTGTCTTTTAATAGCAGCAGCACATAAAGTTTTCTCTCTATGACATGTTACTTATAATAATGCTAGAAAAAAATGCACATAAATTTGTTTTGCTAAAGAAGATTTATAATCACTAACGGTATGATTTTAATGGCTTAAATGTATACACGCATACATCTAAGACTTAGCAGCGACCTAAAAGCAAAACAGAAAAAATTAAAATCGTAAAAAATATAAAAACATCACTGTGAGAAGCTTAAACAAAATTAGATTTATAGAAGTTGTTATTTAGTAAAAAAAAAATAAATTATTAAGAACGTCACACGTTGCAAAGTGGTTCATATTTGTAAAAGTTGTGAGATTAACAAAGTTTTTTATACCCCAAGTAGTCAATTTTGCCAGCCTATAGACCACCGTGTCTTTCACCAAGGTGGGTGGTGAAGATTTTCATTTTCCTAAAGATTAGGTCCTCCTCTATGATTTTTACCGGATTGCTAATTTTAAAGATACAGATTCATTACCATTATTTTTGCAACAAAAACCACTGTGCATTCTTAGATTCAATATTTGTCTAACTTTCTTCAATAATTTCAACAAAAGTGAAAGCAAACATTCGTTCTCAATATATTCAATCGTACACATACACTTCTAAATTGATTGACTGCATTTAAGAAACAATTCCACGCTGAGTCAACTCACAAACTATACGCTTAAGTACAAATTCAATTTTTCTTTTTTGTTAAAATTTCAGTAAACGGCAAGAACGAAGAAGAAATAAATACATGTGAGATTACAATTTGTAGAAGAGACTTCATGCTCACTGGTTACATTGGGTATAGAAATGATTTATTTGCTAACATTTTTAAAGTTCAATTTAAATTGTCTACAATCAATAGACGAATTCCCCAAAGGTGTTTGTTTTTCAAAAGAAAAGTCAAATGTCTTTGTAGTAGAGATGCCAAACGGAGAATTTTGAAATCCCGGGAGTTTGCACATCCCAATATTTATGAAAATATCCCGGAATTTTCGGAATTTCTTATATACGAAATTTTACATATTTTAATTTTCATTAATTTCATGTACATAATTTTTTTATAATACTCGTATTTAAAAGTACCTATATTTAATGATTTTTTTGTGACAACCTGCTTATGAATTAACAACAAGAGCAAATAAATTAGGTACTTTCTGCACATAGTGGTTCACACCTGATGAATTTATATCATGATGAATGTCAAATTAATATTACTCAGTAAAAAAATTGCTTCCATAAAGATATCGCTGCTGATTTTTGTATGGCGAGTTTCCGGTTTGGAGTACTACATTTTTGCGCACAAATACGCTTTTTGAGCGCTGAAAATCTTTAACATTTTCGGCACTAAAACTTAAAATATATGAACGAAATGGCTCGACATGGATTGGCGGCATTAACGCCATTCGGTTCGTTCGG